>JANUYF010000004.1:24313611-25572611 GCA_026167975.1 Phrynosoma blainvillii
TGTCATACTTCGGACATATCATGAAAAGAGAAGACTCATTAGAAAATACAATAATGCTGAGAAAAGTGGAAGGGAGTTGGAAGAGAGGGAGGCCATATGCCAGATGGATAGAATCTATTAATGAGGTAATGGGTATGGGTTTTCAGGATTTAAGCAGAGCAGTGGAGGACAGGGAGTCTTGGAGATGTCTCATCCATAGGGTCACCATGGGTCGAGATTGACTTGAGGACAGTTAACAACAATAAATCTTAATGGGAGATAATGTGATGGGGGTGCCAGTGCCTTTACAGAAATGGAATGGGTTTGCCAAGGCACTAGATATAGTACTGTACACTAGATATGATTTGCCATCTAACAGGATCAATCCAGTATTTGGCTGAAGTTTTCAAAACAATTTATTGCAGAGCAATCCCATTTAGATTGGGTTTCTAAATAATTCTCAATGGATTAATCCCACATGGCCTAAGGATGGCATTTCTTATCAGCTTAGTGGGGATCTTCTGGATCTTTCCCCATTTCCAATTGCACTGAATATGGTATCTCAAGAACATTTGATTTTTAAAGTATTTGCTATATGCTCATTTCTTGGAAGAAAGTAGATGTAATGTCCTATCTGGAACCTGATCCACTTTCCATTTCTTTCATTCTGTAGTGTCTGTTCTAATAAAGAGTAGTGAATAAGGGTATTAGAACTGAAACAGAGCTGGTTCTTAATAAGTGAACAGAAAGCAAAGCCTTCAGTCTCCAAATGATTTGTATAAGCATTGCTGTTTATACAGAGAATACAGTACACATGGCATTTTATAACAACAGCAAAAGTAAGTGGCCCCTGCCTCATGGAATTTACAATCTAAAGCTTGGTATTTTAGAGAGAACAGAGGGAAGAGTGAGATGGACTGTGTTGTAGAGCCAAGAGTAAAAAAGGGGTGCATGTGAGGAAATGTAGTTGTGCATCCTTGGCTGCAAATTCTGGTTTGAGTATGTCCAGAGGACACTTTCATTTTTCAATCACCTTGCGTCATTCATGGAATTTTGCTGCTACTTTCTTTTTTTTCTAAGCTAAGTATGAAAAGACTGAACAGATGCACTGTCTGAACAGTAGTGTTAGGTATCCTCAATGTAGAGGAACCATTCAGCATGAGGTAAGAGTGAAGCTCAAGACTGCATCATAATAGGAACAAACAATCACAGTGGTTTCCAGTGGTCTATTTAGGTAATAAAGCAATTTAAGATCATAGTGAAAGACAGATAAATAGGTGGAAGAAAAAATAAGCAGAAAGTGGTGATATCAAGAACAGTGACCATGCAGACAATTATGGAAGATCTATTAGAATATAGAATGCCATGGGCTTCTGTCATCTGGGTTCCCTGATCGTAATAGACATGGAGAAAAAGGGAGGACAACAAAACGAACAGGCAGCTTAAAGATCATAGGAAAACCATAATGTATTTCAGTTGATCTGAAGAACCAGCACACATTTTTTGATTGATACCCAGGGGTTCTGAATACCAATTGTTTTATCTTGTCTTCAGAATTCAGTTTGTCTGAGCTGTTGAGAAGGTGGCTGCAAGAAATGATTTCAGAAATAATTTGCTAAGCTGGCATCTGATTATTGAAGAATGCCCTTCTGAAACCTACCCACTCACATATGAAAGTATGTGGTATGTGTGCATACTGTACTGTTTTAGCCTAGCTGTGCTGCATTCCTACGTGGCATTCTCCCCTTCCCCCATTTTTATTTTATTATTTTACACATTTAACTTCCTGTTCTGCATTGGAATACTTTTGTTGTTTTCTAACACAGGGTCTTATTCATCACTTGAACTGAAATCTCAAAATAAAATCTCAAAATAAAACAAGCTTCCTGTTTAATTTTTTGAGGGTTTTTTGTTGTTATAAATGCCTTGACCCACTTCGAGCTAGAGATAACCCTGGCATTCATTCTATATGGTTTTTTTTATCTTCTTGTCCATTTTTAAAGAGCTAATCCTTGTTCATTGCATGCTAAACCATACAAGATATATATGGTATTTTAAGACACACAGAGAAAGACAGCAAAGACTAATAAGGGAGAGAAGTGTGATCACTGAATCTTGGTGGAAGGCCAGCAAGCATTTAGTTTTGCTGCTAGACTGTGTGTGGTGGTTGTTGTTGTTGATGATGATGGTGTTGTTGTTATTTTAAAAAAGAACAGATTTCTTCCTTTTGGTCTCAACATTACTCTAACTGTTGTATGCACTCCGAAGACGAGTGGGTTTGTTTGCAATGAAAGATTTGTTGTGGATTTTCAACAGGGCTCCTCTGTGTGTGTGTGTGTGTGTGTGCGCGCGCGCGCACGCACGCACGCGTGCGCATGATGCTTACTGAATATTAGCCTTCAGGGTTATTTTTCAGTCACATTGAGTAAACTATTAATTTCTACCAAACTGCAAAGTACAGAAAATTCATTTCCCTGATTTGTGTTGCCATTGCAATTGTATCACTTTGCTTTTTCCCTATGCAAATGCAATTTAAAAAAAACAACTTCAGCAATGTTGTTGTATTTGGAAAGCAGGAGAGCAACAGAGTGGAAAGGTAAAAGAGCTGGACAACTCTTCTCTGAAAACTAATCTTTAAAAGTCCCTGCCTTGGGAGAAAGACAGGATAAAAATAAATAAATCATAAAGTAAACAAAGAAATGCATACTGATGCATCTAAGCAGCATAAAACATTTTATTTTCCCATTTATTTTTCAAATTTTTAGAATGACGTAAAAGTCATTGCATAACAATACATTATTCACTAACAACTGAGCATTAATCATTCTCCCAATATACACTTGGCCCTCCTTATCCCCGGATTTTTTTATCCACGGATTCAAGTAACCATGGCTTGAAAATATTGAAAAAAAATATAAATTCCAAATAGTGAACCTTTATTTTCTATTTTATAGAAAATAGACACCATTAGGGACACCATTTTGCTATGTCATTATATTTAATAAGACTTGAGCATCCATGGTTTTTGTTATCCACGGGGGTCCTGGAACTAAACTCCAGCAGATAACAAGGGCCCACTGTACTCTAAATTTTAGTCCATGGGGGGGGGGGTCTCTCTAGGCATCTGGAGGGCTTCATCATGATTCCATGTTCAGCCCCTGCTAGAAATATAGTGTTCGACATTATCACTGGTTTTTGCTATCTGCAGTAAGTCTGGTAACATTTTCTCTGTGAATGTGGGATTGGACTATAGTATCCTTAAATTTTCCTTGCAGTACACACTAAAGCTGCAAAGAAACTGCATGCTGATGGTTTACTGAATATTCTGTATAATCTAATCAGGTGCATATTTTGTATAATCAGTATACTGCCTCTGCACATGGGCGACACAGAGCCACCCCGGGAAGTGGCAGATTGGGGCCCTGATCCTCCCTTTTGCCGCCCAAAAACAGTGTCAAAAAGCCTCCCTAAGAGCCATCACTGGGACTCTTCCTCGCCCTTTTGGCGCAGCGTGTTTAAATGCTGAACTAGGAGGTCATCCTGACACTACGCACCGTGTGTAACAGCACACAGTATCAGGACGGCATTGCTGTGGGTTTGGGGCAGCCGGCGCGTAGCTGCCCCGCCCCAACGCTACCCCCAGGCCGACCCTTTGGGCCGGTCTGTAGAGGCCCATAGTTGAGTTTATACAGAATATCCTGTATATTCTATATCAGTGGTGGAGAACCCTTGGCATGCATGCCAGAGGGGGTACTCAGAGCCCTCTCTGTGGGCACGCATGTGGTTGTCCCATCACAGAGTTCGCCAGAGTTTATTACTGGAAAGCCAAAGGGACGCGGCACTTTGTGATGAGTAAGTGGCTTTTGGGTTGCCGTTTGGGCACTCGATCTCTAAAAGGCTCGCCATCACTGTTCTATATTCTATGGGAAAAGATAAATAGATGGAGAATTTGAAATTTAGAGAGATAATTTATGAGGAACTTGCATTTGGATGAGTTTTCCAGATTTGGATATGGATTGAAAGACTGGCCAGATTTTTCCAACCGCTCAGTCAAAATTCAGAATTTTGTGGATGTGTACAATATCATCTGAAATCCACAAAACAGTGATATCTTGTCACAAGCTTTCAAAGCTTCATTAGCTTCTTCTTCAGGCAAAGGTGTTAAAAATCACATAGGAGAAATAAAAATATATGGCAGTCCTACATTCTGTAAAGATGCTGTTGTTCACAGTTAAGATAGTATAGAGGGATTGTCAAGTAGGCAGGCCACCCCTTACGGCCATGTGAGTTCTGGGAGACAAAGAATCATAAAGTCCAGGAAATAAAATGTACACTCAATTAGAAAAATAAATAAAGAGACTTGCTTTAATATCTAGGTTGCCTCTGTTGACTACTGTTGATTGACTCAACCATTGTTGCTGATATATAATTAGAGCAATGGATTTCAGGCTGTGTTCTAGGAAACATTGTGGTTTCCTAGAACAGGGGTTCCTGAAAACCTATGAAGAATTCTCCCTGTGAAGAACAGAAAAGATAGGTCATCTTCTTTGGAAGAAAGATTGCTTCCTCAGTGTCCATCTTTTCATACAATGTGCTGCTAGACAAAAGTGTTTTGGGGTATATGGCCATTCATTCTTGGTGAAGGAGAATCCATGCATTCTCTCCAATATGTCATATGTACGTATTAAAGATGACAGAATACACCCTGTTGTTGTATGTCATGTGCAAGACTTTTGTAGCAGCTCCCCATCAGACAATTTAAGGCAAAAATATTGAAAACCTACTTCCTTGAAGGACTCAGGCTGATTGTTGTTATTCTGTATTTGTGATAAATTGTGCCAATTTGTTATTGTTTCCAGATTGGGCTTAATTTTTAAAAATAGTTTTTTATCACCACAGTGTTGTATCTTAATGGTACCATTGTTTAGATCACTTAATTGAAATACCATGGTTAAAAGGTATAACACTTGAAGCTTCAGAATAGATGCATTAATCTAGAAGCAGATCAGATGCATTAATCTATTGCTACAGGGCATTGTTGCCACAAATAAAAATTCTGCCCCACCCTATGATATTTTCCTTCAGTCTTGAAATTTCTAGCATTGCAGTAATTTTGAGCTTCAGTTGAGCATTGAGAAATACAGCCTGCAGCTGCACTGCAGAAATAATCTAGTTTGACACCGCTTTAACTGCTGTGGCACAATGCTGTGGAATTCTGGGAGTTGTAGTTTTGTGAGACATTTAATCTTCTCTGACTGCTCTAGTGCCATGACAACTTACAATTCCCAGAAATCCATAGCATTGAGCCATGGCAGTTAAAGTGATGCCAAACTGGATTATTTCTGCAATGCGGATGCAGCCGTAGCTTAAGCTTCCAGAGAAAAGGAGCAGGCAACATTACCAAGGAACTTCAAGCACAGCAAATAAAAGAGTTCTGGGTATGAATGGTTTTCAGTGTCTCTCTAATGCCAAAAATTTGGGGACTGAAGGAAGATTTTGCTGAGGGAAGGCAGAATTCTTACTTATTCTTATTACTGCCTTCATTTTGCCCCTTTCATAGCTACACCTCTGTCTAGAAGAATCAGTTTGACAACTTTGAAAAGAAAATACTCATCTCTCCTGCACATTCCTTGTTGGTGACTTGGTGGAAAACTTTGTTACACGTGTTTTCTGCAAAAGGGCAGCTTTGTAAAAATATTGCCTGGAATTAGCGTACTGGGTCCATGTGTTGCCCATTTGCTTGTCAGGAATAGTTTAAGAGGGCAAAAGAGGGGGCTTGAGTGACTGCCAGTCTGTCTTAAAGTATGTTAATGAGGCTAATTAGAAGAGATGAGAGCTCAACCAGATCTGTGAAGGCAATTATCTGGGAAACCTTTGTGTCATGTTTTATCTTTATCAGGTGACTCTTTCTCTGTTTTGGCACTTACAGCTACAGGGAGATGTTGAAAAGGGTACGGCATTTTTGCTTTTTAGACTGCTTGAAATAAAACATTCAGGTATAGCAGACATTAAACCAGGAGATCTGTATAGCCAAAAACAGGAATATGTACCTCTGCAGGGATCCCACTGGTACTTCTCAACTGAATTTGCATAAATGAAAAGGAAATCATGTTTAAAATTAGCATGCCTGAAGTCGGTGGCACCTTCTACTGTTTTCCAATTGTTTCAGCATTGTGCATTTTACGTTACTTATACAAGATTAGTATTCACCATGTTTGCTAGGAGACAGTATATTGGGTGGGTTGGGAAGAAGCATAAAATACCCACTTTCTGAAATAACTAACAGGGGTGTTTAGAATAGTTGATTGGAAATAGAGATGTAAATTCTCCACATGCAAGAAAGAATAATTATGATAGTTTTCTTCCCAATGAGGAAGAAAATTAATATTTCTGCACAGTATTTTCCCCATATTTGAGCATCCCAAGGTGTGACAGGAGATTATTTTACACAGAAAAAACATGTGGGGTTTATTTTTTGCACAAAAACCGTATTTTCTGTGGAGAAAACATAGTTGTTTTTTTAATACAGAATAACACCCTGGAACACTTCCATATATTTGAATATGGGGGGGGGGGGGGGGGACTCTGCAAAAAATTTGCTGCTTTATTATTCTTCCTAATTATGTTCTCCAGCTGTTGGGAAACTATAAAACAAATAACTAAGTATATTTTTCCATCCCTACCTTGATGCTGATGTCCTTTTTCTAGTGAAATGAATGAAACTGCTTACTCTACTGCAAACTCTATCTATTTCTGTGAGCTGTGTGCATGAAAGGTTTGCAAGGGATTGCGCCCTTTGCTTCTTAGTACATCTGACTTTGACATCTCATCCTGTGCAGACACTGATTAGAAACGAAACATTAAACACTGCAAATGAAAAACATGTGTCCTCCTTATTGATGGGCCCTTGTGTAGGTCCTACAAAGGAAAAAGAAGGGGCATGTGACACATGAGCAGAGACTGTGCATTAAAGAGACCTTAACAAGGCTTGAATATGTTTGACATTTTGAACAGTGATGCCAACTTCACAAACTTGTGCCCTAGGGAATGAGAGTGCATAGATATACAGATTTGGCACATTGTGTCCTCTATAATTCAAGTTATATTTGAAAGTCATTCTCCCTGCCTCTAGCAGACATATTTTGTTGTGTTTGTCAGAATGGACAGATGAAAGAATGGGCAAGTTCACATGGTGGGCTGAGAATTAGAAGAGTGCTTTCTATTAATTTTCTGTGTTGCATAAATTATGTTCTCCTTCTTTGTGGTCTCCGCGAATCACACAAATGGATTATTCTGCGCCTGCGCAGCAAACTTCAGAACCTTCTTAGAGCTATTAGAGGCATTTTGGCGGTAGCCCCACCCACTCTCCAACTGCCTTATTGGCCGGTTTCCCGCCTAAACCCTCAGTTTCTTTTATCTGCCGCAGCAGCAGCATCTTGAGGAACTCTTCAGAGATTCATTTTCCTGTCACACTTTCAAATTGCCTTTTGACAGGATCAGTCTGTGTTTTGGTGGTATTTTTTTAACATCATTGTTCATATTTTAGGAGAAGCGGTGAGAATCGCAGTCTTACATGTGACTTTAATTTCTGAGGTGAAGTTATTTCAACAACCACTGAGGTAAAAAAAATCTAAAATGGCCGCTCGCCCTTATGGTGTGTTTGGCAAAGCTCCTTTATACCCAAAATGGAGACAATTTTCTTTCAGAGGGTACTCATGGAGGAAAACTGTTAAAGGCTGTAAGGCCATTTTTACTGCTAAATATATGAGAAGTTTTTATGTGGTTGCTCACCTCTATGTCGCACGGCTAAAACTCACCACAGCCCCAAGTCAAATTTATTGAATGGCCATTTGCCTTGCTGTAGCACTTGGCAAAGGCTTATCCTTCTGAGGACTCAAGGTTACTCTGACCCCCTGGGGTCAAACTGACTGGCTTGGAGCCCTACATAAATCAGCATCGGTCCCTGACTCTCTGGGGTCAAACCCACTGGCTTGGAGCCCTACTTGGATCCTCATCGGTCCCTGACTCTCCGGGGTCAAACCAACTGGCTTGGAGCCCTATGTGGATCATCATCGTTCCCTGACTCTTCGGGGTCAGGGACCAATTGCACTTATTGCACTATTAAAACTGATTGGCTTGCAGCCCGACTTTGATACTAGTCAGTCCCTGACTCTCGGGGGTCAAACCAATTAGCTTGCAGCCCTGCATCGATCTTTGTCAGTCCCTGACTCTATGGAGTCAAACCGATTGGCTTGCAGCCGTGCATCAATCTTCATTGGTCCCTCAATCTTCAGAATCAAACCAATTTTCTTGCAGTTCTATATCAACCCTTGTCAGTCCCTGACTCTCTGGGGTCATACCGAATGGCTGGGAGCCCGACTTCGATACTTGTCAGTCACTGACTCTCGGTGGTCCCTGACTCATGGTCCGACTCTCCGAGATCAAATTGATTGACCCGCAAGTGGTTTTATATGGTGCCTTCCCCAACCATCGGGTGGTAGCCATGTCGGCATCACGATGTTGCCAAAATCTGGTTTGGATTTGAGGCTATGGTTGCTCCCTCCATACGAAGGTCAACTACCAACAAACTTTCGATTAGAACCATGATTATTCCCTCTATACCGAAGTGCAATACTGGCTCACGCTCTCCCTGATTTGGGACTATGGCATTTCTGTACTGAGGGCCACTACTCTGTCAAATTTGGAGCCATGTTTGTCCCTCCATTTTGAGGCCCATTGCAGCTCCTACTCATTCCTCGGGATGCTGCCAGTAATCACTCATTCAGCCCCAACCTATGGTCACCCTGACACACACACAGTCGGATTCGAGGCTGTGATTATTGCCTCTATAACAATGTCTACAAGTGCATGCCTCACTCTACCTCCCATTCATTCAAATTCCAGCCGGGTTTAGGGTTCCTCCCTCGATATGGAGGGATGGCAGAGTCAGCCAGATATGCAGCATCAAATTTGCCTCCATGTCAAGACCTGATATCATGGCTATCCTTATATAGCTGAATTGGAAGATGGGGTGCTTCCTCCATGCTGAAGGAGGGCACCACCATTCCCATGTTACATTCTTATGAGGACATGCATTTGTCTCTGTTCACCAGGGCACTCTTGATACAAACAGTCCTCCACTCATCACAGGACTGGAGGATCAAATTCAACAATTGGTTTGCTCCCTCTATACCTAGGGACACTACCATAATGCGCTTGGTACCAGCACGATTGGAATTGTCTTGTTCCCCCTGTGGGGGGCTTTGGTACCATCACTTATCCTCTAACACCAAGCTATATTCTTGTATAAGTCACTTGATACAGATATATTCTGGGATGTGCTTGGTCTCCCTGTACTGGGACCAATACCATTATTTCCTTAGACTGCCAAATGGAAGAAATGATTGCGCTTCCATGCTGAGGGCCATTACCATTTTAGGTTTGCCACAACTGTTACTGGGGTGGTCATCCTCCCCTTTTTTCAGACTGGCATTAATGCCTTCATTCCTCCCTATTGGTGGCTTTCAAAATGTACTTGTTCCCTCTGTGTCAGAGGAATGTTTTCACTTCCCCTATGCAAGTGTCAGTGAGTGCAATTGGTGTCTTCTTTCCAAGGGCTACTGCATATAACAAGAAATACAAGTCTACACCCCATATGCACACCCTTTCCAAGGGGTTCTTGTCGGTGCCACTCACATCTATGAAACGTGTGACAAACTACTGTTTGGTCTCTACCTGGGATGAGGTCATCTCATATACTGACCACCGATTTTAGTGCAATCTTCTTGGGCCTCATGCAGATGGGAACTGCATCAGTTCTTTCCCATCTGCCGCCCTGGGCAGGAATGCCCTCTGGGGACATCCCTCCGATTCGAGCCTCTATTTCACAGATTTGTCCACCCTTGTGGACACTTCATGATCTTGGGACGTGCATGCTTGTCCCGTTTCTCCAGGCTGACTGATGTCATAACATCTGGCTCTTCCGGGCCTCTGGTTTCAGGGCGTCATTCTGGTGAGATGGTGACATTTCAGGTCTCCACCTGCAATCCTGCCAAGGCTAACTATGCACTGCAAACATCCTGGGTCTTCTCCCTGCATACAGGGAAGCCTGTGCTCCCCCTGTTATTGTGCCCTATCACAGCGCACCTCATGCTTCATTAAGCACCCCATATCTATACGATAAAGGGTTTCACCTCTGGCTAGGAGCTGGACTGGTGGCTCTTAAGGTCTGTTCCAGCTCCCCTGTTCTAAAATTCTTCTCTCATGACCCATTCATGACAAGTCTGTGTGGTCCCTGTCCAAGACCATTCGTTCCTTATGAAGTAGCGTATGAAAAAAGTACCACAAAAATACCACAGATTTTAGAGGAAGAGAAGGACTGTGTTTTGCATAGAGATTGTTCCTGTCAGATTACAGTCATCTCTATAGAAAAAGACAAAGAAAGTGATATCAACATGGGGAGTCACTGTCAGTTAGATTAGGCAATATTGAACTAGATGTAAATATAGGCTACTCGCTAAGCTGTTAAATTTATTAAACCAAAAAGAATAAAACAACAATTACCAAATTAGAATAGCAAGAAATTTATTTAAATATTAGAATATTTTCTCTATTTTCTCCTTCCATTTCTCATTTCATTGGATAATGTTATCATAGAACATGATAATTTATATGAAATTAAATATTGCACAAAATATTTGCAGAGTTGGTTGGATCCATAATCTGCTTTCAGTGAACAGAAACACTCTGCAGAAGATTTCTCTGTCTGCATTTGTTCTCTACATGACAACTTATTATCAGCTCCCCTCCACTATTTAACATTTTCTGGAGGTTGGAATGGCTTCTGTGAGAAGAACGTGGGTAACTATAGGTTGGAAGTTGCATTATATAATTAGTAGATTACGTTGACCATGAGCAGGAAGCATTGTGATCCTTTCACTATTACGAATAATCACTTGACGCCTAGCTATAAAATACTATTTTCTGTGCAGAAAAAAGCCATTTCTGTGCAGAAAAAGCCGTCTAACCTCACGCCTAGACTTCTGTAACGTGCTCTACATGGGGCTACCCTCGTGCTTGGTCCAGAAACTGCAATTGGTCCAAAATATGGCAGCCAGGCTATTTTCGGGAACATCTAGGAGGGATCACATTACGCCAGTTCTGAGGTCCCTCCACTGGCTGCCTATTGGTTTCCGGGCTCAGTACAAGGTGTCGGTTATTACCTTTAAAGCCCTAAATGGCTTGGGCCCAAGCTATATCAGGGACCGCCTTCTCCCATACAATCCTCCCCGCGCTCTCTGATCCTCTGGGAGGAACCTGCTGCAGCTTCAAAAAACAAGGCTTGCGGGGACCTCCCAGAGGGCTTTTTCGGTTGTCGCTCCCAGACTCTGGAACGGCCTGCCGGATGAGATCCGTCAATTAACATCCTTGGATAGCTTTAAAAAGGCTATCAAGACGGATCTCTTCCGGCAGGCCTTTCCAGATTAATTAACCCGGCCTTGTGACCTGGAATCTGTGATTGACTGTTCTTAAGGGAATTAGCAGGGCTATTGGTTGGTATAATTTTAAAATCTATTAGTTGTATTCTATTTTAAATTGATTTGATTTAATGCTTTTTTAAGGGGGAGGGGGGACTGATGTGTTTTAGATTGTATCACTGTATGCAGTATTTTATTATGTTCACCGCCCGGATTGGTTCGCCAAAGGGCGGTATATAAATAGAAATTATTATTATTATTATTATTATTATTATTATTATTATTTCCTATTTTCTGTGCAAAGCAACCATGTGCAAATTTTCCACAGAATAAGTCTCAAACTCATCAGGGTTTTACTTCTCCAGAATATTACTTCTCTACACCACTGAAATATCAATTTCTGATACAGTTCATCAAGACAGTTTATTAAGACAGTCAAGAGACATATTTTTGACCATTAAAAAAGTATTTTAAAATATTATCCCCATCCTTATTGCACTAATAAAATTGAGTCTTAGATACAATGCTAAATTATAGCTGATAAGACAAGAACTAGTTAAAGTTGTTCTTTTTGGTTAACTGCAGTCCAAATCTGGCAACAGCATTTTGGACCAACAGAAGTTTCCAAGGAATCTCCAAAGACAGTTTTTACATTATATACAGTATTTTTCCTTTGTTGGCTAGGTTTAGTGAAGAGTAGAGGGTGCTTGCAGCAGGTACCAACCTTAGCTACTGGAAAGTACTTGGACCATCCTTGTTACCTGGGCTTCAAGAGATAATGCCAGATTTAATAACATTCCCACAGTGGAAATCTGATCTTCAAGTCTGGTGCAATCTGTTTCAGAACAAACAGAATATTACTTCTGCACTCCACTGAAATATCCATTTCTGAGACAGTTCATTATGTAACCCTGTTTAGGCATTCTCCTGCATACCTGGAGGCCTTAGAAGAGTGCACAGATATAAGCCCCACTCCTCATGCTCCATGCACTGAGGAATGTGCTAGACCTTCACATATTGAGTGAAATAGTTGTCTGTAGAAGTCTCTGCATTTAACTGAACATTTGGCAGTATGCAGTTATAGAGAGCCAGTGTGGCACAGTGGTTTGAGTGTTGGACTGTGACTCTGGAGACAAGGATTTGATTCTACACTCAGCCATGAAATCTACTAGGTGACCTTGGGCAAGTCACACACTCTCAGCCTCAAGGGATGGCTATAGTAAACTCCCTCTGAACAAATCTTGACAAGAAAACCCCATGGTAGGTTTTCCTAAGGGTTGCCTTAAGTCAGAAACAATTGAAGGCACACAACACACAGAGAGCTAGAGTTACAGACCCCCTGAAATCAGGAAATTGTGTTTATCAGGTTCCAGATCACAGAACATGTGTTTATGAGCAAAGTTTCAAAACCATCTAAGAGAGACGTGATCAAGATGTGAAGGTCTCTGACACTGTTCAGGAAGCAGACGTTATAAATGCCAAAGCATGCTAGTGTGTCATTGATCCACTTACATTGGATAAAAATAAGGAACAGATCTGGGTATCAGCAATACATATTACGCACATCTTAGGTGTTGCCATGAGTTATTGTTAAAGATTTTTCTTCTAACATGGCTATATTTGGGAATAACACGAGGATGAAATGGGTACATTTCTCATTTTTCCTAACTACTACACTGCCTCCCCCCCCAAAAAAAAATACAATGGCCAGTGAATCACAAAACTTCAAATACTGTGCCAAAATGAGAAGTGGGGTGTTAGCACTGGCTGGTGTTACCAAGATATTTTGGAAACATTTAATGAGCCAGCGAATTGTATTTCTGCTCCTTGTCCCCTGCTGGTTGCTTTTGGAAGTCTACGAAAATCAGCTCAGCAATGCCATAGCTGAATGACTGGAGCCAGGTTTAAAATCTCTTGCTGCAACCAGTCCATTATTATCTGTAAAGCAAAACTTGGCTTTAGTGGTAGTGAGAAGAAGACGAAAGGTTTTGAAACATCTGACTTGGAACAATAAATACTGGCTGCCTGAAAAACAAGAATAATGAGGCCGTTTTTTAAAGTATTTTCATTTAATGGATTCCAAAATAGTTACCTCATAAAATAAATAGTTTTAAGTTTCCACATTAGTTTGCCTTTAATCCATATATGCAATGAATTCTCATAAAGGAATAAAGAATGCTTGTACCTCAAATATTCTACACTGAGGCTACCACAGGGAAACTAATTATCTTTCTGTCTCAACTATGGGGACTCACTGAACATTCCACAAATACTCTGATTCTGTCAAAAGTACTGATACTCTTGTCCCTAAGGCTGAGGCCGATGTATGTAATTTGTTAAAGAAAGGACATGGCTGACATTCCAGCCATAGATTCCAGCCTATCTTGTGTAGGATTTCCTTTTTCAAAAGAGGTGCTCATGACATTGGAAACTATAAAAACCCAAACCCTCTATACCTTATAATTCACTATTTTGTAATGAAAAAAGCGTATCCAGCAGAGTCTTGGTTTTCAGTGGATCAGCCCACTCATTATTTGGCTTAGAAGCTATGCTGTCTTCTCGTCTTCCCCCCTCCCCCCCCCCCCCCCAATTTATCAGTGAATGTATGACTTCAATATGGAGTGGATGATTAAGGTAAGATAACAGGGACTTCCCTTGGCTGGTCTCCAGCAGTGGAGTTTGTTTGGCTCCATGGCTAGTGGCCTCCCGCCACCATGGTGAGCTCCCCTCATGGTGAGAATAGCTGTGTAGCCAATTTATAACTATGTCTGCATTTCATAAGGTATGGATATCTCTTGGTTTCTGGGAGCTTTTATCTGGAGGAAATTGATGCACCAGCATCACCCACCATTTGAACCATGTGATATTTCCATAAAATTAACTTGGGACAAAAGGATTTATGCCTCATTATGTAAGGCCTGAAACACACAGAACAAATTAAGTAGCTGTTGGCCTCTTTGGAGGTGTGATTTTAAATGATGCACCACCCCCAAAGTGGCCGGAAGCCACGCCAAGGCCATGCTAGGGGGCTAAAGACCTGTAATGCGGAAATAATGCTCTCCTTGCGGTGTGGGCTTGGGACCAGGCAGTGCCCTGCTTTGGAAGCAGGTCATGCACTCACAGTGTGATCAAGGCCAGGGTAGCAAGAAGCTGGTCCTATCCCCCAACTCTATAGTCGTTATTTAAAAAAGAAATTAGTGACATGTAATTTTGTTAACTGCTGTCAAATCGACTTCGACTTATCATGATCCTATGAACAAGAGGCATCAAAGTCACTCTATCATCTAGATGCAGGTCTTACATACTCAGAGCTGTGACTTTCTTGATTAAGTTCATCCATCTGAATTGTCATCTTCCTCTTTTCTGCCTTCTACCTTACCAAGTATTATTGTATTTTCTAGGGGGGGGGTCACATCTTCTCTTAATGTGTCCAGAGTACAACAGTCTCAGGCCTGGAACAGATGAGCCAAATGAATTAGCTTTAGGCCCCTTTGGAGGCATGACGTTCAAATGACGCACACCTCCAAAGTGGCCTGAAGCCGCACTCCAGATGAGAGCATAAAGAAGCCAGAATAATCTGGCTCCTGGCAGTACAAGTTGGGTCCTGTGGCTGCAGGCCACTTTGGGAGCGGGCCGCCGCTCTTTCACACCCATCTGCTCTGGCCCACAGTTGAGTCATCTTGGATTCTAGAGAGTTCAGGCTTGATTTGCTTTTAATTGTTGTTAACTGCCCTCAAGTCAACCCATCTCATGGTAAGCCTGTGAATGGGATATCTCCAAGCCCCTATCCTCCACTGCTTTGCTTAGGTCTTGTAGATTCAGGCCTGTAGCCTCCTTGATTGTTTCTATCCACCTGGCATGCGGTCTTCCTTTCTTTCTACTACCCCCTACCTTTCCCAGCATTATTGCCTTTTCTAGTGAGTCATGCCTTCCTATCATGTGGCCAAAGTACGACAGCCTCAATTTGATCATCTTGGCTTCCAGGTAGAGTTCAGGCTTGATCTGTTCAAGGACCCATTTGTATGTCTTTTTGGCTGTCCATGGCATCCTCAGCACTCTTCTCCAGCACCACATCTCAAATGAGTTGATTTTTCTCCTATCTGCCTATCTTCATTGTCCAGCACCACATCTGTACATGTTGATGGGGAATACTTTGGCTTAGACTATTCTAACTTTAGTGCTCAGTTGTTTATTCTTTAGGATTTTTCTAGTTCTTTCATAGAGGCCCTTCCCATTCTTAGTCTTCTTATTTCTTGTCTGCAGTCTTCTTTCTGATCAAAGTTTGATCCAAGGTATGGAAACTCTTTTACTATTTCGATATCCTCATTGTTTGGGTTACATTTATGTAGATCTTCCATGGTTATTGTTTTTGTTTTCTTATGTTCAGCCTTTGCACTTTCTTCTTTGATCTTCCTTATTATTTGTTCCAAGTCTGCAATGTTTTTCCTAGTAGCATGGTGTCATCTGGATCTCTTAGGTTGTTGATGTTTCTTCCTCCTATCTTCACTCCTTCTTCTTCTACGTCTAAACCTGATCTTCGAATGATATTTTCTGTGTATAAGTTGAACAAGTAGAGTGATAAAATGTCTGACCCCCTTGCCAATTGGCAACCATTCTGTTTCTCCATATTCTGTGTATTCCTTATGAATATGGAACCCATTTAGGACCCATTTATTTGTCTTTTTAACACTCCACAGTATGTAATTCATTGCTTCTAAGTTCTGGCCAAATAAACAAAATAACTGCATGAAGATAAAATTAAAATATAATAGAAAGAATAAAATATGATTCACATGGAAGTAGCATTTGTTTCCTGGTATCGGTGAAATAATATGTCTTTCTAATTATCCAGTGTGTCCCAGCAGCTTTTCTTTACATACTAGCAATCAGTCTGACTGATCCTGTTGAAGCTTGCTTGCCTGAATTGAAATATCCTCCTCACTTTCATTTAAAAGCCAGATGAAGTTTGTAGTACTGGATAATTAAAACAAATCTCGAGTAAACCGTTTCGCGGAGATAGGAGTTTGATGGCTGGGTATATAAAAATTGTAACCAGATGTTATGCAGAAGCCACAGCAATATAAAGATCATGGGCCTTATTTTTTTTTCAGTCCGAAGTAAAAATATTCTAATTGAAGTTGTCAGCAGGAGTGAGACTAATGTGCCTGTATTTGATTAAATAATAGTTTATTTAAAATTCAGTGTGGTCTAGAATTGGATGAGACTGAAATAGGGAAAAATCGAGTACACTTTTTTTCTTTTCTTTTTTGGGCCAAAATAAAGGGGGGAAATGGGCCTTGTGAAATGTTAACAATTTTGTGTAATATTGCCAGTTCCTGTCATTATCAATTGAGCATTCTCACCCCATCAGAGTTCTGCAATACTGCCTGATGCTTGGAGTTTATTTCCCTTTTACTCATTGACTGACTGGTTAAAGAAATGAAAGAAACTGAACAATGCAGCATGGAAATGTTAGCACTGTTGTAGATGGTTGGGAATGGTATGTCAAAAGGTTTTATTTCCCCTGGCAAAAAAATTTCCATAATTTCATACAGTTATGTCCATATAGCAGTATACTTGAAACTGCACATGTCCTTATCTTTAAGAGAAATATGTTTGAATACTATGGAAAATAAAAAAAGTTCATGCTATAATGCAGTCAGTATCCCTATGAAGGCAAGCATGTTCATATGACTATAAATTTGAACTAGAAAGGGCTACTATAGGTTTAAGAAAACAACTGTCATTGTTTTGAATAACCAATATTCTGATTGCTCACTCACATAGAGCCTCTTACATATGTTGTCTTCATAGTATTTGAGTTTGTACAATAGAAATAGCTTTCAGAATGGTTGGTCTGGGCCAAAACCAGACTACAGCAGTTCATCCACATTCACTGGGGGTAGGGGTGAAGGATCTCCATGAATGTGGGAAAACTGCAAATAAAACAAAACAAAACACTTTTTTTACCTGAGAGAACACCTCTATAGGAATATCCCGGTCCTTCAGTGCAGCTCTATGGTCAACATCTGCCAGAAGTCGATGGCAGAATCCTGCGGGAGGACGTACAAATACCTAGAGTAGTGTTTGCTCCAGGAACGCCTAGATTCTCTAGCACAACTTTATGGTCAGCTTCTGGAAGAATTGCACTGGAGGACTTAGAAATTCCTAGAGAGAACATATTAACCAAAACTGCAAATAATCAAATCCGCAAAATTCAAAGCCACAAATATGGAGATCCAACAGTATATTGGACTTAGCATTTCAGTTAAGTTTGTAAAACTTTGGTAAAGTAAATGTTAAAGGCAGGCCTGCCTCATTTAAAAAAAAATACTATAGGAGTTCTGGTGGTGCAGTGGTTAGTTGCCAGTACTGCAGCCACAAGGTTGTGAGTTCGATCCCAGGCAGGGCTCCAAGGTCCACTCGGCATTCTTCCATAGGTCAGCAAAATGAGAACCCTGCTTGTTGGGGGCAATTAGCTTACATACTGTAAACTACTTAGAGAGTGCTTAGTTCACTGATAAGTGGTATGGAAATATGCATGCTATTGCTATTGCTACTTAATTTACTTCAGGCTTCATATATCAAGTTTTGCCCATGGAAGAGAACAGCTTCTGTGTAGAGCAGGGGTAGGAAACCTAAGGCCGGGGGGCCGGATGCGCCCCCCGAGGCCTTTGGACCGGCCCCAGGCCGGTCCTGCTGCCGCCGCCGCCACCCACTATGATGATATTGATTATTGTTGTTATTACTTATTCTTGGGGTTTTCTTGGCAAAATCTCCACAGGGGTTTTGGCATGGCTTTTCTGGGGCTGAGAGAGTGTGCATGCATATTTTTTAAAATTTATTTAAAAAATATTTTTATTTTATTTATTTATTTATTTATTTTTGGTGCTTCGGCCCCCCAATTGTCTGAGGGACAGCAACCTGGCCCCCAGCTCAAAAAGGTTGCCTACCCCTGGTGTAGAGAGTCACTGTTGTGCAATGGTTTGTGTGTTAGACTAGGACTCCAGGAGATCAGGGTTTGAATCCCCACCCAGTTCTAGAACCCCATTGTATGATCTTTGGCAAGTCAAATTCAGCCTAAAGAAGATGACAATGACAAACCTCCTCTGAATGAATCTTACCAAGAAAACACTATGATAGGGTCTCATAAATCAAAATAGATTTGAAGGAGCATAACATAAAAACCACAATGAAAGTGACCTTATTGTTATTTTAGCTATGGTCTCTTCAAATACTCTGGACAGCTTTTCTTGCAGTCTAGAAACAGAATCTTTGTTTAATAATACAAAACTAGGCAACCAATTATTCTCTGGAAAAATGGAATTTCCACATTAAAACAACTGGAATAACCCACCAAAGCAAATGTCTAAAGTGAAACTAGAACCTGAACTGTAGAAGGCAGAAAACTCCTTAGATTTAAGGGAAGAATGCTTAAAATACTAGAACTGTGGAAGTTGTATATTAGATCCAACCACAGTACAACAAACAAAATGGCTGTTGTTTTTTGTGGGTTTTTCGGGCTGTGTGGCCATGTTCTAGAAGAGTTTCTTTCTAGAAACTCTTCTAGAACATGGCCACACAGCCTGAAAAACCCACAAAAAACTGTGGATGCCAGCCATGAAAGCCTACGACTTCACAAAATGGCTGTTGTTACATGCCCTTGTTTGTTTCTGCTTCTAATTCCTTTTCATGCCATCCAACCAGCAGGATAACATGAAGGGATCCAGCTTTAGGGCAGAGAAAGGATTATAGTTTTATTATCCATCTTGCAAGTAATAAATCATTGGACCCAGGCTTGACATCAGCCTGGGGCACTTAGGTAGCTGCCAGGACCCCTGTGTTGATAGCTACTATTGATCGGTCCCCCATGCTTAGTTGCTGGGTCTGATTCCCACAGTACCCCTGAAATAAACCAGAATCAGGAAAGGGGTTTGCAATGGATATAAAGTTTGTTAACTGGACTAATCTTTATAAGTTGTAATGCACCTTTCTTCCCTGATGGAGCTCCATGTAACTTCCATAGATTTTGAAGTCAACCTCCCACTGAGTAACTAACCTGTCTCAGGATCTTCATCCTCTCTTATCAGGCAACGCTAAGCATTCCCACAAATATATCTCGTATTGCTGAGGGTACTGCCTGAAATGTAACAAAAAGATTCAGTGTGAATTGTTTTATTTGGTACTTATATAAATATTTTCCATTATATCTTAATGACTTGTGTTTAATTATTGATTAATCTGTTATGTGCTGTTGCTGGATAGACTTTCCAAAAATGCTATAAATGTTTCAGTTTTGAATCCTGACAGCTGGCCAATCATGTCGATAAATAAACTGTTATTTCCAATTTATTAATACCCCTGTTCTTGAACCCTGAAAGGGCAAGATCCCCTTACAACACTCATGTGAGAGTAAGCCCATTTAACACAATTAGATCTATGTATGAACGTTGGCATCATTAGGGAGGTGCGGGATATGTGGCTTGCACCAAGTGACAGCCCAGAACTGGGATGACACCCAGTCAGCCCTCCCCACCTTGGTGCCGCTGCTTTGTACTCCTCATGAGAACGAAGTGGCGGCACTAAGAGAACCACCTGACCCCCACCACGCTTTTCGCCATGGCCCCAGAAGCCCCACCCACTTGTAAGTCCCACCCCCCTGCACCAGGTGACACCCCAGGGAGTGATGCCTCAGCACTTGAGGAAATATAAATTGAACTGGATTATATGACATTTACTATAGGTATGACTTGTTTGTGAATGTGTGAAATCTGTAGATGTGTGTAAAAGGAAGTACAGCTATTGCATTTGATATTAAAGAAAAATCCTCAGAATTACTCTTAATTGCAAGTAGTTGTTGTAGCAAAGCTTTTAGTTCATTGAAATAATGACAGTCTGAGCATACCTAGTTGGAGAAAAACCTAGACAGTGGAAAGATGTTGGTAGAATATGAACTGATAATTTCAGTATCAGTTGATATGAAAGGAAGACTGTGCTAAAGAAATGAAAGTTGGAAGGATGCAGTTTGGGAGGGGGGATATTCAAGTTCAGGGTTGCAATAAACCATTTACACCTACATTATTTTTGCATCTAGAACATTACATAGTTTGAGTGTTTGTATGCTGAGTTCTATGCCTAGATGAAGGGGTGAACATGTTTTGCTTATGGCATCCCATTAATTAAAATCTGGGAAAGAAATAGTCCCCATGGATTCTGGCACTTCTCCCTAGCACTTCTCCCCAGCACTGCTTGGCTTGGGTTTGCCTTTTTGTTTTGTTTTATGTTGCTCAATTAAAAAACAAAATGAGAGAGATTGAGAGAGAAAGATGGGTAGGCTGCTGTGCAGTTACATGGCTTGAGTGTGCTGCATATTCATATAAAACTTTTTGATGGCTTGGTTAGTGGAACACGCTCAGAGATTAAATACACTCTTTCCTTTTAATCCTCTCTAAAGCTTTCTTTTCCCTGAAATTAATGTATCAGGAAGCTTTCCTCTTAGATGCCTTTGGTATTTCTCCTGGACACTTAGCTGCTGTGGAAATAGGGAGGGAGGGGAGTTATCCACAACCTGAGAAATTTTTCATGGTTGGCCTTCCTCCAAATTATAAACAGCTGAACTGATTTAAATAAAGGGTTTTTTAAAAAAAATCTCAAAAAATCCTCACATCTGTGCTGACCAATTTGTGTGCCAAATTTCAGCCCAATGTGATTTGAGACAAACCACTATATTAAACACCCAGCCTAGCAACTAAAATGGAAATACTGACAGACCCTTAAGTGTAGTGGTCCCTCCAGGCAGTGTTGTTATAATGTACTGGCTATAAGGATCCACATAATTAAAGATTGACTTAGCAGTAACATAGTTTCAATTACAGACCCTTTGGGCTTATTTTCCCAAGCACGTACAGGAAATTTGCATGAATAAGTCCAATTAGTAACAAGTGGCAGTGATAGAAATTCAGATCCCTTCATCTCTCTCTGTTCAGTGACCATTTGCATTAGACATGTTCAGGAGTGCAGCTAGGAGATTCCATTAGGGTTAAAATAAAACATGTCTAAATAAAATGAAACACCAGTTTCACTGAGTTGCAGTGGCACTTGGTGATGTTAAGTTGTGGTTTGCTAGTGATGACTTACTTAGTGGTCTGTTTGGGGGCTGAAGGTCTTTGGGTGTGATAGTGTACATGTGTGAAACTCATGCTAGCATTTATGTAGATTTTGAAAGAGAGATTATGTTTCGCAAAGGAAAGTGATTAGGTGCTCATGGCTTGATTCAGAATTTCAAGCTTTCTATGTGCACAGTGCGGGGAAGTTATCTGTCTTTTGAGAGTTCCTCAGGTCATCATGTTAGTACATCAGCGTTTGGCATCGCTGGCCATGTACCAAATTCCAGTATTGTTCACCCCCTCCTTGGCCTTGTTGCTTCTTTTTGCTGATGCTTTCTATTCACCAGTCTCCTTCAAGAAAGTGAGCAGGGACAGGAGCAAGGAGAAGGAGTAGCAACCACTGCTCACTTTGTCCACTATCACTTGTTCTGTGTGGCTTGGTTCAAAGGGACAAGCAAAATCAGCACTGGCAATGTCAGTGAGGATGAGGGCATCTGGTGCAACTACAGAATCAGCACTACAGTGCCTGCAAGTCACTTGCCTGATGTGAGTTGTAATTACCAGAAACTGCCACAGTAGAAAGCCCCATGGGAATCATTCCCACTCGCAAAAGCACACAGGACCAAGACTGTGGTTGAGAAATGAATGGGAACAACAATCACATTTTGGAAGAAATGATCATGAGAACCAACAACAATAGAGATGGCCTTCACCATCAAAAGTTTGGTCTGATCAATGGTCTGTTCATTTTGTTTCCAGCAGCAAAAATATTAAAGATGATTTAGGCATGCACCTAAAGAGCAATTATCGCTGCAGTCCACATCATTTTATAGTAATAAATCTGAGTAATGGCAAGGGGTCTGACATTAAAGACATTTGCGTGTTTGTTTAGAAAGTGGACTTTGTACTGCATCACATATGCAACAACTCTTTTTTTAATGTTCCAGTTCCAGGGGTGGACTTTTGGAATAAATGTCACTGAATCATAGAGTTGGAAGAGACCACAAAGTCTATCCAGTCCAACCCCCAGCCATGCAGGAATACACAATCAAAGCATTCCTGACAGATTAGCCATCCAGCCTCTGTTTAATGTCCTTCAATTCATAATATAGCCTAGCACTAAAAGCATTTCAAGTGCCCCGAAGTTGGATTGTGAACCAAAAACTTCAGTCAAATCAATAATAGCTGTTTTCATAGCGGTATACTGCTACTAGAAGATGTCAAAATAATTAGTTTATATAAAATTGTTGTTTAACAGTGGGGAGAAATAGCTTTAGAGAGCCAGCATGATGTAATGGTTTGAGTGTTGGACTATAACTAGAAACCACAGTTTGATTCCCTGCTTGGTGACCTTGGGCAAGTCCCACTCTCTCAGCCTCAGAGGAAGGCAAAGGCAAAATCTCACAAGAAAACCCTTTGATGGAGTTGACTTAGGGTTGCTATGAGTCATAAACAACTTGAAGGTGGAGAACAACAACAAGAACAAGACATAGCTTAGAATGACGTTATTGGTTCCTGAACTGAAATTACCGTAATTTCCCTGAATTACCCTGTTACCCAATTTGTGGATTCTAAAGAATAATAAAAACCTTCCATCCATCCTTCAATCTCTCTGAGACTTTCCTTTTCTTATTCATAAGTGAGTTAACATAATCAGTTCCACACCAACAGAACTTGTATGATAGAATGGGATGGTCAGATTTTTTTTTCCGATTTACAAATTATTTGCATTTTTGTCATGCATAAAAAATTCACAATAATTTCATGTCTGATTCCCCCCCCACATAATCTTTGAGATAATCAAGAAAGATAGCTTCCAGTAATAGAAGTCATTTTATATCATCATGACTTGGATCCAGGTTACAGCAGATGTGAGCTCTATACTGCTTTTCAGGTGGCCCAAAATCAGGTTTTTGTTTTGTTTTGTTTTGTTTTGTTTTGTTTTAAGGCACAGAACTTTAAATTGAAATGCACTTTACTGATTTAGAAAATAAGTTGGATGTAAGCTCTCATCTTTGCCAAAGTTTTTTTATTTGGTACTTCTCTATCCTACCCAGTCAGCAAGGCAGCCTAGTCAAGCCACCTAGCTTAAAGGCAAAGATGCCTTACACATGTTTGTTGAAATAAATTGTATCTAGTGTGGTTGTGGTTTCTCCAGTTAAATATGTCAATTCAGATTTATGTATGCTTTCCACAGAAAAAAAGACTATTCATATATATATATATATATATATATATATATATATTTAATGAACCACTTAAGATCAACCAAAACCTAAGTTACAGGCTGGTATGGGAGTTGCATGAACTTACTTATCCATTATATCTACAGTAACTAAACCATAAGTCCAAATCAGAATACTTTATTAGACATAATTTGTTAAACATATTTCCTTGGCTTTAAAAAAAGTTCTGCAAAAAAATGATCACTCAAAAACCTTTGCAAGCATGGAAAGTCTCATGCAAAGGCAACACCCTGTTCAACATGCCACTGCATGTACTCATCATCCCACCCACCCCCCCAGCAACACCAAAAAAAGGGGGGGGGAATGGGGAAAGATGTTCTTGTCAAATCCAAATGCTGGGCATGCAAAATAGTTTCCATTTAATCTAACTCTTTTTTGGTCAACAATGAACCTACTTAATTAAAAGTTTATTGATCTCCAGGGAAAGCATTTGGCAATTGCTTGTGCTCTTTCAATGATAAGTTGGCCAATCCTTTAAGAAAAAGAGGTTTAGATACTTCTGATACAAATTTATGAACTGAGGTTAGGCCATTAAGTTAGCATGTACTTTATACTATTGTGCTTTGTTGTGTTAGATTTTCTCAACATTTCAGTGTGGTTTAGGGATGTGTGTGTGTATGCATAATGAAGTGTGTATATAAGTAATGAATAGACATACTAAACATAAATTTAAGGTACTCTGAAGGCAGTTGCTTACGAATTGGCCTCATTGTACTGAGATTTAAGTGAGACAGGGAGGTATAATTATGGTTCTAATTTAGGGGTTTTAGGTTGGAAGGGTGGGAACAGGAGTTTATTCCATTGACTGTTCCTGATTTTATTACTACAGCTTAAAGTAACCCAACCTGCTACACTAATGAAATTGTGTTCTTGGTTTAAAAGGGCAATTGTTAGTCTGACTTCGGTGCTCACTGAACAACATTTCTCCAATCTTGTTAAATTATTGCCCTCATTTTGGATTTTTATGGCCGTGTACGTTACCAACCCTTGTTTCTCTACGTTTCCTTCATTTTCCAGGTATTAATGATTAATGGGGGGTGTCGAAAATGTTAGAGTGAGCAGGCATCGGCAAATGCAAGATCATAATTAGTTTAGCTGACGAGGGGCCTCTGATAGCACTTGCATCTGGATGGAAAAATTACCCTATAGGGAACTGGCTGATCACCAGGTCTTTTTAGTGATACATTGTGAAACACCCGATGAATCAAGTGCCCTTTCAATGCCAAGAAAGTGTTCCACACTCCAAGCCAAAATTATGTCTGCAAAAAGCTTTCCATTTGAAATGTATCAGAGTACAATTATAACCATTGTACTTTCTTGGCACCAGGAAACCCCTTTCCCTACAGTATAGAGTAAAGTTAAATAAATTACTTAAATTTGACGAAACCTTGAAATTTTGATTTACAAGGCTAGTAATTTTTTAATTTAGAACAAAATCAGTCTAATCTTTTACTGAAACTGTTCTCCCTTGATACTTCCGTGAGGTGGAGGAGTTTTAATAAAAGTTTATTTAAAAAATAAACCAATGATGAAATGATTTAGTAGTCCCCCGCCCCGGGGGAGATTGAGAATAGCCAAACAAGACAGCTATGTCATTGCTGTTAGCAGTTGTGCCCACAAATGCAGCCTATTTTTTTTAATTAAAAAATATCCACACTATTCTTATTAAAATGAAAAATTGCATAGTATCATTATGCCACATAAGGACTTTTAAAAGCTTCTCTCATCAATGATGCCCAATGCTTGAGTAGGATGGATTGTTAGTGAATTTGTAGAATTCAGCCCAGACAATGTTTGGATGAAGTATCATTAGTAATGCCATGACTTTTTGTTTTGGTTTTTGTTTTTGTTGTTGTTGTTGTTGTTGTTTTTTGGGCTGCAGAAATTGAGCCATTTTCTCAGTGAGCTGTGGGAAACATAATATTATATATATGATTTTAGAATTGCATCCGGCTGTAATCCTGTAGAGTGTGTATTGTTATGGATAGACTGTCACGCAGGAACAGGAATGAGTCAATATATTATTCATCAGAAAAATATGTTTATATTGTTGTTGTTGTTGTTGTTGTTGTTGTTGTTGTTGTTGTTGCTCATTTGTTATTAATGATCATACTTTTAAATTAAAGCCACAATAAAAGCAACATAAGCACCTTCAAGATCAGCAGGAATTGTTCTGTGTCAAAAGAGAATGGTAAAAGTCAGAATTTGGAACCTAGTCATTAAAAGGCACAAACTCTAAAAGTTCAAAAAGTTAAAGCTGCTGCTATGGCGGGGAGGGGGGTTCAAAGCAGTGGTGTTTTGCACACCTCATCCATCACTGTAGGGTAAATTGTAATGAAAATCAGCAGTGCCTATTAATTACAATTGAACCTGACCTCATTATGGGCCGTGTGGTTTTATACTATCAATTGTTGCCAGCCTAGAGACAAAACTTCTGTGTTGATTTGTCCTAACTCCACAGATCATGTGACTAACCTTTGACCTTGTGTTCCCCCCCCCCCTTCCCCTCTTTCAGAGACGTAGAGGCTCGGGTGTTTTTTGTGCCAATTGCCTGACCACAAAGACCTCTCTCTGGAGAAAGAATGCAAATGGAGGATATGTATGCAACGCATGTGGTCTCTACCAGAAGCTTCACTCGGTAGGAAGAAGTTACTTGTTTTATACAGGAAAGGTTTTAGGCAGCTGAGCTGAAGTTGGACAGCTGCGGTTAATTTCCTAACTGTACTCCTTCCCCCTCCCACCATCAATGTGGTAATGCTGGGATCAGATGTGATTCATTATGGAAGATGCTGATACACCATGGAGAGGAGTCTGTGTTGGAGATTACCAATGAGACATTAAGTATTTTGATACAAAATAAAGAATAAAGTGAAGCTGTTTCCTCCCCTCACCCAAGATTTCACAGAAACACGTTGTGTCATAGAACTTGTCATTGTTTCTTCACTTAGCTCAAGGGTGGGCAAAGTGTTACCCTGGGGTCTCTCATGGGAGACCCCAAGACTGTTTTTGCAGCCCTCAGCCCCTCCAGACTCCCCAGACCACCCCTTTTCTGGCCCAGAAAACAAATGTGAATCATTTATCCTGGAAACCTCCAAGAATGCCAGTTTTAGATTGCAAGCTGTCTCTGGATTGTTTAACATAAAAAATAGCTGTTTACCTTCAAAATTAAAAGTGAAGTTTCAGATACTTTTGGGTTTCATTTGATTGATTGATTGATTGATTGATTGGCATATTTAGCAGCACATGAACCCCAGAGGGTCTCAGAGGAAAAGCTGCCACATTACCAGTAGTGAAGGGCAGTCTTGTAGCTCAATGGGAGAACAAAGGCTTTGAATTCAAAAGGTCCCAAATTTAGTCCCAGGTATCTCCAGGTAACATTCAAAAGACACTATACCCCAAATCCTGAAAATCCACTACCAGCCAGTATTCACCAGAGGTGGTAAAGTGCAGACCCTGGGCTTCATGCACCTCCTAGACCCCATTTTTGTGGATACTGTGGCTTCTGTGACACACACAGAAAATGTTTTACATT
This sequence comes from Phrynosoma blainvillii, assembly GCA_026167975.1. NCBI lineage: Eukaryota > Metazoa > Chordata > Lepidosauria > Squamata > Phrynosomatidae > Phrynosoma > Phrynosoma blainvillii. The sequence goes on from JANUYF010000004.1 coordinate 24,340,952, forward strand.
TTTTGCCATGGTTTTCAGACAACTTTTGCTCCAAAACTATATGGAAAGTTTCCGTAAAAAAACATACAAAAATATCTCATCCCCACAAAAATCCATGAATCCCATATTACCCCCCAATACTCATTTTTTTCTTAAAATGGTGACAGGAAGTGATACAACATATCTTCCTATCACCATTTTCAAAGGGATTGTGGAAGCAAATTGGGATATTTGGGCTTTCTTTACAGAGCAGAGGGCATGGAGGGTATATGAAAGGAGAAATCAGTCCCTGCCAGTCTGCACTTGTCCATTCCACTGTAGACAGACCAGTGGTTTGACTCAATATAAGGAATGTTTGTAAGTTCCTCTTAAATAAGAACATATTTATTCTGAAAAAGGAAGAACAGAAGAATTTTTTTTACTGATTTAACAGGGGACAGAGAAAAGGCAAAACTACTCAACGCCTTCTTTGCCTTAGTCTTCTCACAAAAGAAAAGGGTGTTCAACCTGAGGAAAAAGGAGCAGAGGACACAATAGGGGAAATGCAGCACAAAATTTGTAAAGAGGAAGTACAGGAATACCTGGTTAACCTAAATGAATTTAAGTCTCCAGGACCAGATGAACTACATCCAAGGATAATAAAAGAACTGGCAAATGTAATCTCAGAGCTACTGGCAGTGATCTTTGAGAACTCCTGGAGAACAGGAGAAGTCCCAGCAGACTGGAGGAGGGCAAACATTGTCCCCATCTTCAAAAAGGGGAAAAAAGAGGCTCCCAACAGTTATCGCCCAGTTAGTCTGACATCAATACCAGGAAAGATTCTAGAACAGTTCATTAAACAGAGAGTCTGTGAACATTTAGAAGGGAATGCCATAATCACTAAAAGTCAACATGGGTTTCTCAAAAACAAGTCATGCCAGACTAATCTGATCTCTTTTTTTGATAAAATTACCAGCTTGCTAGATGAAGGGAATGCAGTAGACATAGCATATCTTGATTTCAGTAAGGCTTTTGACAAGGTCCCCCATGATATTCTTGCAAACAAGATAGTAGAATGTGGTCTAGACCAGGGGTAGGCAACCTTTCCCCTTTAAGGGCCGTGGGATTTCAGCTCCCAGAAGCCTCAGCCATGTTGGCCAATAGTCCCATGTTGGCCAATAGCTCCCGGGATTCTGGGAGATGAAGTCCCTCGGCCCTTAAAGGGGAAAGGTTGCCTACCCCTGGTCTAGACAATACAACTGTTAGGTGGATTAGTAACTGGTTGACTGACTAAACCCAAAGTGTGCTCATCCTGGAGAGAAGTGACCAGTGGGGTGCCACAGGGTTCTGTCCTGGGCCCAATGCTCTTCAACATCTTTATCAATGATTTGGATGAAGGAATAGGGGGTATGCTTCTCAAATTTGCAGATGACACCAAATTAAGAGAAATAGCTAATACCCCAGAGGACGGGATGAAAATTCAAAATGTCCTTAAGAGATCAGAAGGCTGGGCCAAAGCTAACAAAATGAATTTCAACACAGAGAAATGTAAGGTACTCTATGATTCAGTCTATAAATTGCTGGCATGTTAGAGATAGTGCAATGCATTTCTAGGCTAAATTAGCCATTATTTATGAAGAGTTTGTAAGAGTTGAAATAGAGAAAAGAGACAGAAGTGTATAGGAAAACTCCATAGAAAGTTGGGTGAAAGATGATTTTGACATCCTGTTCCCATCAAAAAGTACCCCATAAAAAACTCCTGGATGTTTTTGGGGACCTTGTTAAATAGGATGGACTGGGTGTTCCCAAAAATTATTCAAACACACTTTCCATGAGCCTTTGTCTGTAGTATTTCTCAATTAATTCATGTTCAAGGGCATCCTAACTCTGGTGGTAAGTATATATGTGTGTAGTTATATCACTCCATTGATTCTCCACTGTTCATCTGAAAATGCCACTGGTTATTTTTACCTTCTGTTTCAGTATAGTAATGATAACTATAGGGAGGAATTTTTATTATTAATAAATAATAAAAATTATTATTATAATTTTTTATAATTTTATTTTATAAATAAAAATTATTATTATAAATTATTATTATCACACTAGGGATTATTCTCATTAGCTCTTTCTGCTTCCTGGTGCAATTGGCCTAATTGTTTAATCCTTGCTATTTTCCAGCTATGGCCACCTCAGCCGACTCTCGCAGTAACATATAGGAAAAGACTGGTCTGAGTTTTATAACTACTGATAGCATATGCACATCTGAATGTGAGGAGCTCTGAAGTTAGTAGTCTGATGGATTCTTTTTAGAAGTAAAAATGAAGACCTGAAAATATGGATCCAATTTAGAAATTTATGGCCAGATACCAAAAGAGTCCTTCTTTCTAGGGACACTACAGGATTTTGATATTTGCAAATTCTGATATAAACAGATTCATCTTCATCTTCTAGACCAGAAGTGAGCAGACCTAGAGCTTGTGGGATTTTCCCTTGTAGGATGTGTTTTGTTTTGTTTTAGTAGAGCTGACTATAGTTTCATAGTCCACATTTAATAGGGAAGATTTTTTATTTATTTCACCAGATGTTAATCATAGTGTTAAGAATGGAGGACTGACGAGGTAGCACAAAGATAGACTTACAAGGGAGGGCTTCTGCATATCTTGTGTTAAGATATACATCCATAATAATAATAATAATAATAATAATAATAATAATAAAAAAGTTTATTTGTATCCCGCTTATTGCCAGACAATCCAAGCGGCTTACAATAATAATATCTCCAAAGAAAAACCAACCCACCCCCTAATCAACCTCTACTGCGTTCTTCATCCATCAACAACTGATGGGGCCACGGGAGGAACGCAGGAGTCAAGAAACCCAAGGCCGGGGTGATCAGTCTGGGAAGGCCTGCTGAAAGAGATCCGTCTTGACAGCTTTTTTAAAGCTGTCCAGTGATGTCAACTGACGGATCTCGTCTGGCAGGCCGTTCCAGAGTTTGGGGGCAACAACAGAAAAAGCCCTCTGGGAGGTCACTGCAAGCCTAGATTTTTGAGGCTGCAGCAAATTCCTCCCAGAGGACCCGAGAGCGCAGGGAGGATTGTATGGAAGGAGGCGATCCCTGAGATAGCTTGGACCCAAGCCATTTAGGGCTTTAAAGGTAATAACCAACACCTTGTACTGGGCCCGGAAGCTAATAGGCAACCAGTGGAGGGACCTCAAAACCGGGGTGATGTGGTCCCTCCTAGATGTTCCAGAAATAAGCCTGGCTGCCATGTTTTGAATCAACTGAAGCTTCCGAACCAAGCACATGGGTAGCCCCATGTAGAGCGCATTACAGAAGTCGAGGCGTGAGGTTACCAGTGCATGCACAATGGTCTTGAGATCCCTTACTTCCAGAAAAGGGCGCAGCTGGCGTATCAGCCGAAGCTGATAACAGGCGCTCCGGACCGTCGCATTTACCTGATTTGTCATCAGGAGCGACGAGTCAAGAAGCACCCCCAGACTGCGAACACAGTCACTGGAGGAAAGTGCGACCCCATCCAGGACTGGAGGTTGCAACCCAATTCTTGGTTTCGGGGCCGCTACCGTGAGCACCTCCGTCTTGTCTGGATTCAGTTTCAATCTGTTTTTCCTCATCCAGCCCATTACCGCCCAAAGACATTCATTGAGAGAGGAGATGCCATTGGAATTCGAGGCCGACGAACGAGACACGGAAAAATAGATTTGGGTGTCATCAGCGTACTGATAACACCCAGCACCATAACTCCGTATGATCTCACCCAGCGGCTTCATATAGATGTTGAATAATGTCAGGGACAAAATAGCCCCCTGAGGGACCCCACAAGTGAGTTCCCTCTTACTGGAGCTGCTGTCCCCGAGCAGCACCCTCTGGGACCTACCCGAGAGGAAGGACCGGAACCACTGCAAAGCAGTGCCCCCGATACCTAACCCCTTCAGGCGGTCCAAGAGGATGCCGTGATCTATTGTATCAAAAGCTGCTGAGAGGTCTAAGAGCACCAGCAGGGTCACACTACCTCTGTCGATGTTCAGACGTAGGTCAAGGCAACCATGGCAGTCTCGACCCCAAAGCCTGTCCTGAAGCCGGTTTGAAATGGGTCTAGATAATCGGTTTCATCCAAGACAGCTTGGAGCTGAAGAGCAACCGCCCTCTCGATTACCTTGCTCAAAAATGGCAGCAACGACACAGGCCTATAATTTCTCATATCCAGGCGGTCTAGGGAAGGTTTTTTCAGAAGCGGCCTAACAGCCGCTTCCTGCAAACAAGATGGAACATGTCCTTCCCTGAAGGATGCATTGACGATATCCGTGAGGAACCTCAACAATGCATCCCCCCCCTGGATGGCCAGCCATGATGGGCAAGGGTTGAGAGGGCAGGTTGTCTTCCTCAGCTTACCAAGCAGCTTGTCCACGTCCTCGGTACTTACAGATTGAAGCTGATCCAGTGTAACTACATTGACGGAGTCGCCGGACGCCTCACCTATAGACTCTGTTTCAACAGTGGCATCTAAGTCGGCTCTTATCTGAGAGATTTTATCTGCAAAGTAGTTGTTAAATGCGTCACAGCAGGCTGTCACAGGGTTAAGTAAGGGGTTTGGCGCAGGAGGCACCTGCGTCATCTCCCTCACCACCTTAAACAGCTCTGCTGGACGGGACTCTGCAGACGCAATACGTGCAGAGGAGAAAGCTCTCTTCACTGCACGTATTGCCTCCCGATAGGAACGAAGAAAATTCCTATGGTGAGTTCTGTCAGATAAGAGTCGAGTCTTCCACCATTTACGCTCTAGCCGTTGTCCAACCCGCTTCATCTTCCTAAGCTCAGGTGTGTACCAAGGCCTACGGTTGAGAGCGGGATGGCAAGGGCGCTTGGGAGCGATCTTTAGGCCAGTGCATAAGGACATAGACCATATATTGTAGCATGTTCACAATGTCTTCTATAAGAGCATGTAGGTTTTTAAAAATTATATTTCTAAGTTCATCTGACATTTTGCTTTGATAGTTTTTACCCTTGGGTTGTGAAGCACTGAATGTGATATAGCTTCAAGAATAATTTTCCTTTGGTGGGCTTTAAAAAAATCCTCATAAAGCAGTTCTTATAAATCTATGCTGGCAATACTGCTAATTGGTAATAAGTTGTAAAACCTTTTATTTCATTAGTACAGAGCTAAGATAACCCCATTTTAGCAGTATTAGAACATAGTAGTGAGCTGTCATTTGATGTGCACTGACATTAATGAATTTAATTTAACTCTGCCCAATTAAAACCCAAGGGTATAATTAAACCTTAACCCTGCTAGGCTAAGACAAACAGGAAAACACTGAAGTACATGTAGGTTTTTAGAAGTTAACATTTTGCTAAAGAAATAAATGAACACATAGAAGATCTCACTGGAATCCTTTCAGGGATTTAGACTGGCATAGTTGGTAATAATACTGGAGGGCTTTGGAAGACTCCAAAACCACTGCCAAGGCCAACTCAACCAGCTCAGGAAGGGATACTGTTGAGCAACAAGGTGGGCAGTATACCAACAGAATCCCTATTCTGTCCCTTCTACCAACCTTCAAAAACAGACACTCAAACCCAGCAGATTCTGGGACAGGGCACCTGGTAAGGAAGATGGACTCCTGATAGACCACCTCAACCCCACCTCTATGCCTCACAGGACTTGCCTGCTGCTCCACAGAGCACCCAGGCAGACAAAGCTAGGAGAGCTTAACTTTCCCACATTCATCTAGCCAGGTCTCTGTTATACAAGCCAGATCAGCATTCTTATCCAGGATCAAGTCTTGGATTAAAGGTATTCTTCTGTTTACTAACTAGGCATTGAGGAGCAGCATTGCCTGAGCTATTCACACTATTTAAAGTTGGGGACAGTTTAGGGGCAAGCACCCTCTGATTTTCCCATCTCTCAAACTTAAAACATTGTCTCCCCACCATATTTCCCTCTGCACATTACTGTAGTAATAGCTGAATCAACTGCCCTCCTATCTGTCGGGGATGCTTTGATTGGGAGTTCCTGCATGGCAGGGGGTTGGACTGGATGGTCCTTGTGGCCTCTTCCAACTCTATGATTCTATGATTCTATATTCTCCATATAACAGTTTCTGCCAACAGACAAAATATTTTAAAAGACTACAATTAAAAGTTTGGGCAGAAAATCCAAACCCAATCTACTCTCCAGCCAGGGAGACTGGCCCTCACCATTATTCTACCACCTTTAGTGACAACCCCGCCAGTGACAGACCCACCACCTCAAGTAGCCAGTTTTTATCCCCTTACAGGAAGGAGACAAATAGAGTTGACTGACTGGCACAATACCTGCGGACCTGGTACTGTTGTGAGCAGGTGTCAGGCAGCAATCCACTGGGAAAAAGAGGTGAGACAGGCAGGCCAGCAATAGCAGGCCGACAGACATGAGACCAAGCCTTTCTCCTTTCTGAGGCATGGTGGTGGCAGCAGCAGAACTGGTTCTCTTCCCTGCTCTGCTGATACATGCTTAGCTATGTAGCAGAGGCACTAAGAAGACCTGTTGGTGAATTGCAAAGTGGTGTATCAGGAGACTGGCAAAGATGTCCTGACGTATATTGGGGTTCTGTCAATAATTATCAGCACTCCCTAGCCAGAATTTGGACATTACAAAACTACTCAGTTATAATTCATGAAGACATGTCCACTTATGGAGATGTATGTCCTCAAGTGAATTCTGGCCACCATTGGCAAATGGCTTGCATCCTTTTGAACGTATTTGTCCATACGTTCCCTGACAGAACCAGTTAGATATTTTTGTCCAATATAGAATGGCCATATTCAGTTCCACAGTGTGAAAGCAGAGGTGTGCATGGGATTGTATTGTGTGTTAAGCATGCAGTTGTGCATGTACATAATAATAATAATAATAATAATAATAATAATAATAATAATAATTTATTTATACCCTGCCCCCTTTGAGATCAATCGGGGTGGCTCACAATAAAATACAGTACAGTAGTAAAAATAAATTACATCCCACCCACCCCTTAAAACAGGGGTAGGCAACCTTTCCCCTTTAAGGGCCGAGGGACTTCAGCTCCCAGAATCCCAAGAGCTATTGGCCAACATGGGACTACTGGCCAACATGGCTGAGGCTTCTGGGAGCTGAAGTCCCTCGGCCCTTAAAGGGGAAAGGTTGCCTACCCCTGCCTTAAAAGGTTATTAAATCTATTACAAATTAAAAATAGACAAAGTTAAAACAACAAACACAAATATACAGTAAAACAAATATACATCTACTGTTGCATCTCATTGAGCAGGTGGCAGTGCTTAATTCCATGAGCATAAATTTGTGCTTAGTCTCCTCAATGCAGGATTTCTGTCATGATGCCATACAGCAGACCCTGAAAAGGAAATAGGGAACACTTCATCCTCCAAATGTTGTTAAGCTACAATACCAATCATCCTTAATCATTGTTTATGTTGGATAATTGATGGGAGTTATACTGCAGCATCATATGGAGGGCTGCATGTTTCTCATCCCTGCCCTAAATGATCAAGTCATGTACTTCTGGATTAACACAGATGAATACCATATATATTAATGTATAAATTGACCACATGTATAAGTCAAGGGCAGGTTTTGGAGCCATGGATCTTGATACGATCTGTAGATAAGATGAGGGTTAAACTTAGGGGGTTGTAACAAAGAATGTAAAGGATGAAGCAAAGGAAAACAGTATCAAAGTACATACAAAATTCTGGCAGGAATAACTGTTTGTGCTCACAACCTAAAGGGGGGATGGTTGAGGAGGGAACTATGGTAAATGGTGGCTGTACGATGTGTGGGGGTGGCAACAAGGTGCATTTAGGCTAAGAAAATGTGGTCATGTCAAAAAGTATCTAAAGGCAAAACAAAGAAAATGGCAACTACATTAGCAGTGATTACAAATGTTAACTTTAATGTGATAATTTTGCCTGATTTTAACTCAAAAAAAGCTAACAAACTTACACAGATGTCTTATTCAGTTCCCTGAAAGTCAGATTCCTCATCCCTGGAAAAACATTGTTGGAATCCCCTTGTCTGAGTAGAGTGGCAAAGTGCAAGACCTTAGTCCATCCCAGAAGAACATAAAAGAAGTACCAACTCTCTCAGTGTTCCTTTGAAGGAAAGCACCAAAGAGCCACCAAATCAGCCACCATTTTCCTGCCCAGGCATTCAAAAAGACCAGAAACAGCACCATGGTGAAAAGTGTAGAAGGGGAATCAGTACTTCTTTTGGGTTCTCATGGGACAGACTAAGCTCTCCCTTTACTACTTTACTCAGAGAAGGAATATTTCCTTCTTTGATAGGAGTTAAGGCACAGCACTTACATTGAACCATGGATTAGTCAACCCAGGTTGTTTGGGTTGATTTTTTGACTAAAATTTCTATATTTATACATGAGTATATACAGTATGTGGCTTGAATTTTCATTTAATGTAATAATAATAATTTTCATATAATACTTGGATTATTTCTTTTTTAATATCTACTTATTAGGGAGCTGGTGTAGTGTACAGTTGTCCCTCCACATTAGCTGGAGTTAGGGGTGAAGGACCTCTGTGAATGTGGAAAAACTGCAAATAAAAACCACTATTATTTTTACCTAAGAGAACACCTCTCTAGGAAACTCCAAGATCCTTCAGTACAACTCTGTGGTCAACATCTGCCAGATGTAGGTCATAGAATCATACTGGAGGACTTACAAATGCCTAGAGAAGTATTTTCTCTAGGAATTTCTAAGTTCTCCAGCACAATTCTATGGTCAACATCTGGCAGAGTTGTGGTGAAGGACCTAGAGATTCCTAGAGAGAACATATTAAAAAACCATAAATAATAAAATCCGCAAAAGTCAAAGCTGCAAATTTGGAGGGCCAACTGTATAGTGATTTGAGCATTGGATGCTGTAAGACCAGAATTGAAATCCCCACTCGACCATGGAAACCCATTTGGTGACCCTGGGCAAGTCATGCTCTCTCAGATGCAGAGGAAGACAATGGTAAACCTCTAAATCAATCTTGCCAAGAAAACCCTGTGATGATGTCATTAGAAGTTGGAGTTGACTTGAAGGCACATAGAAAAAATAAAAAAAATATTTGTTTCATTTATTAGTTACATCAGCTTTCTTCCTGTGAGGTCAAAGAAGGATATCAGGTTTCCACCATGCTTTAGTTACATAAAAGAAAGTAAGCACCAAGCTATTTACAAGACAATTTTTAGAACACTGACTATTTATTCAGGCCCCATTTATTCTACATATGCAGCAGAATGAGGTGGCAAAATTGTGAGAAATGGACTTCACCACTTCATACTGCAGGTGTTCAGTACCATTTATGAATGTTATCTTACATTAGAACTTATATGGAGATAGAAAATGAGCACAGCAGGTGAATAACTTACCTTATTATGAAATAGATTTTTTAAAATAAATAAGATGTAAAAATAACTCTAGTAGAAGCATAGGCTTTTCAGCATATGTGTTTGAAGTTTGGAATGCAATGGTAGAATCACATTTAAACTCTTTCTCTTGCTTCATTGAGGAAGCTGCATTTCAGTCAGTACTCTTGTGCTGAGTTAACTCTTATTAAACATCTAAATTGCATTAAATATTTAACCTGATTTGGATTTTTAATAGGTTAAAGCTTGACAAGTAGCAGCCATAAATGTAAACAAATAATTTGACTCTTGGGGAAGAATCACTAAAGAAAAATTCAAACAAATAGAGACACATGATGCAGGAATCATGGAATCATAGAGTTGGAAGAGACCACAAGGGCCATACAGTCCAACCCCCTGCCATGCTAGTGAATAGACAGTTTCATGATGATGAGTGGATGATAAGGATTATGGTAAAATTGAATTTGTTATTATAATAGCTCCTTTAAAGTTAATTTCAAGCTGCTCATATGAGTAACTAATGGCTCAATATCTTAATTCCTTTGAGGATTGATCATTAGTGGGACTGCATCTTCAAAAGTCTGTGGATTGTTTTTGTTGTTGCAGTCTGTAGATTGTTGTTGTTGTTGTATGCCTTCAAGTTGTTTCCAACTTATGCTGACACTAATGCAAAGCAGCTTCATTTATATACCGCTTCATACCGCGCTATGGGGTGTCTAAGCGGTTTACAACTGTAAGCTCATTGCCCCCCAACAGTTGGGTACTCATTTTAGCGACCTCGGAAGGATGCAGGCCTGAGTCTAGCCTGAGCCCTGGCTAGTATTGAACTCGCAACCTTGTGGTCTATGAATGAGTGGCTGCAGTACAGGCATTTAAACACTGTGCCACCTATCATGGGGTTTTCTTGGCAAAATTAGTTTAGAGAAGTGTTGCCATTGCCTTCCCCTGAGGCTGAGAGCATGTGGGTTTTGTGGCCGAGGTAGGAATCAAACCCTGGTCTCCAGAGTTTCCCAACACTACGACTCTGGAGACCAAAGTTCAATTCCAAGTTCACATTAATAACAACATATTTGTTTAAAGGAGACATAACGAGTGAGTAAGAGAGGGAGACATTCTGATATCCCAGGCCAATAGACGATGCTTTACTAGCTCAGCAGTGATTTGTCCCCTTTCTCCTACTGTCCTCCCCTGCCTTAGCTTCATAGATCCTATTTTCATTTCCCAGACTATAGCATCCAGACTCAGAAAGTGTAGCTTAAAGGAAATCACCAAAGAGAAATTCAAACAAATAGCAAGCACATGTAGGGGTAAAGTCAGAAAAGCTAAACGCAGAATGAACTCAGGCTTGCTAGAGAAGTTAAGAACAACAAAAAAGGCTTTTTGGGGTTTGTCCTTAGCAAAAGGAAGAAGAAGGAAATGGTAGGGTCATTGCACAGAGAAGATGGCAAAATGCTAACAGGGGACAGAGAAAAGGCAGAACTACATAGCACCTTTTTTTGCCTCAGTCTTCTCACAAAAGGAAAAGGGTGCTCAACCTGAAGAAAATGGAGCAGAGGACACACTAGAGGAAATGCAGCCCATAATAAGTAAAGAGGTAATATAGGAATACCTGGTTAATCTAAATGAATATAAGTCTTCAGGACCAGATGAACTGCATCCAAGGGTATTCAAAGAATTGGCAAATGTGATATCGGAGCCACTGGCAATAATCTTTGAGAACTCCTGGAGAACAGGAGAAGTCCCAGCAGACTGGAGGAGGGCAAATGTTGTCCCCATCTTCAAAAAGGGAAAAAAAAAAAAGAGGATCCCAACAATTATCGTCCAGGTAGTCTGACATCAATACCAGGAAAGATTCTAGAACATAACATTAAACAGAGAGTCTGAATATTTAGAAGGGAATGCCATAATCACAAAAAATCAACATGGGTTTCAGAGAAACAAGGCATGCCAGACAAATCTGATCTCTTTTTTTGATAGAATTACCAGCTTGGTAGATGAAGGGAATGCTATGGATATAGTATATCTTGATTCAGTAAGGACTTTGACAAGATTCCCTATGACATCCTGGCAAACAAGCTAATAAAATGTGGACTAGACAAGGTAACTGTTACATGGATTTGTAATTGGTTAACCAGCTGAACCCAAAGGATGCTCAACAGTGGTTCCTTTTCATGGTTCCTGAACCCAAAGGGTGCTCAACAATGGTTCCTGGAGAGAAGTGACTAGTGGGGTGCCACAGGGTTCTGTCCTGGGCCCAGTGCTATTCAACATCTTTATCAATGACTTGGATGAAAGAATAGGGGGCATACTTATCAAATCATCATACTTATACTCATGCTTATCAAATTAGGAGGAGTAGCTAATACCCTAGAGGACAGGATGAAAATTCAAAATGGACTTAATAGATTAGAAAGCTGTGCCAAAGCTAACAAAATGAATTTCAACACAGAGAAATGTAAGGTACTGCACTTAGGGCGTAAAAATGAAATGCATAGATATAGGATGGGGGTCACCTGTCTTAACGCAAGTACATGTGAAAGGGATCTAGGAATCCTAATAGACCTCAAGTTGAACATGAGTTAACAGTGCGATGTGGTAGCTAAAAAGGCCAATGTGATTCTAGGCTGCATCAATAGAAGTATAGTATCTAGATTAAGGGAAGTAATAGTGCCACTATATTCTGCTTTGGTCAGACCCCACCTGGAATACTGTGTCCAGTTCTGGGCACTATCATTCAAAAAGGATGTTAAGAAACTGGAGCATGTTCAAAGGAGAGCACTAAAATGGTGAAGGGTCTGGAAACCATGGCCTATGAGGAACAACTTAGGGAACTGGTATGTTTAGCCTGGAGAAGAGATGGTTAAGAGGTGATATGATAGCTCTATTTAAGTATTTGAAGGGATGTCATATTTAGGAGGGAGCAAGCTTGTTTTCTGCTGCTCCAGAGAACAGGACTGGGAACAATGGATGCAAATTACAGGAAAAGAGTTTCCACCTAAACATTAGGAAGAACTTCCTGACAGTAAGGGCTGTTTGACAGTGGAACACACTCCCTCAGAGAATAGTGGAGTCTCCTTCCTTGGAGGTCTTTAAGCAGAGGCAAGATGGCCATCTGTTGGGGATGCTTTGATTGGGAGTTCCTGCATGGCAGGGGGTTGGACTGGAGGGGCCCTTTTGGTCTCTTCCAACTCTATTATTCTGTGATTCTAAGATTTTTTAAAAAAATAAAAAGCTTAGGTTCAGGGCTTCTAATTTTGAGCATCCACAGGCAGAATAGAAGTGGTTATGCATTTTGTGTACTGAAGTCACCCTTTAAAGTACCAAGGTAGGGAGATGGCATGTTCACTTTAGCATTTTGAGGTCAACTAAAGCAATTCAAAGAGGCACATGACACAGATATTTTAAATGTTTAAAATTCAGGAATTGGGTCACAGTCCTTGGTTGAATCTTGCATTTTCTTGTTTTGAGGAATGCCTTTCCTTAGAACTGTTCTACTGAAATGGCTTGATAGGACTCTAGTAACTAGAATTTGGACAGCGGGTTCTGCAGACCTTTTATAATAATAATAATAATAATAATAATAATAATAATAATTTGTATGCCGCCCTGTGGCGAACCAATCCGGGCGGTTGACAACAGTAAATATAACAAGATTAAAATATAACATTAAAACAGTATAATCCCTCCCCCCCTTAAGAAAGTATTAAACAATATGACAAATTAAAAACACAATATCAGAACATAAAACCATAATTAAACAAACTAAAAACCCTGGTGGCCCTCTAGAGATCCTCAACCATCACTAAAGATGGGGCCACGGGAGGAATGAGGGGATCAGGGAGCCTGGGCCGGGATGGTTAATCTGGAAAGGCCTGCCGGAGCATTGTTTTTTATTTATTATGTTTTTGTGTTTTATATGCAGACTCCGAGGCCTTTAAACATCATTAAGCAGAACAACGGTGAGCAGATCATTAGGAGACGGACAAGAAAACGCCTTAACCCAGAGGCACTTCAGGCTGAACAGCTAAACAAACAGCAGAGAGGGAACAGTGAGGAACAAGTCAACGGCAGTCCATTAGATAGGAGGTCAGAGGATCACTTAACAGAAGGTCACCAGAGAGAAATTCAGCTTCCCAGCCTGAGTAAATATGAAGCCCAGGGTTCATTGACTAAAAGCCATTCTGCTCCACAGTCAATATTGGTCAGCCAATCTCTGGATATTCATAAAAGGATGCAACCTTTGCACATTCAGATAAAAAGTCCTCAGGAAAGCACCGGAGACCCAGGTAATAGTTCCTCTATATCAGAAGGAAAAGGAAGCTCAGAAAGAGGGAGTCCAATAGAGAAATACATGAGACCTGCTAAGCACCCAAACTATTCACCACCTGGAAGCCCTATTGAAAAGTACCAGTACCCACTTTTTGGGCTTCCGTTTGTACACAATGACTTTCAAAGTGAAGCTGATTGGCTGAGATTCTGGAGTAAATATAAGCTGTCCGTTCCTGGGAATCCACACTACTTGAGTCATGTGCCTGGCCTACCAAATCCTTGCCAAAACTATGTGCCTTATCCCACCTTTAATCTGCCTCCTCATTTTTCAGCTGTTGGATCTGACAATGACATTCCTCTAGATTTGGCGATAAAACATTCCAGACCTGGGCCAACTGCAAATGGTGCCTCTAAGGAGAAAGCAAAGGCACCGGCCAATGTAAAAAATGAAGGTCCCTTGAATGTAGTTAAAACGGAGAAAGTTGACCGAAGTACTCAAGATGAGCTGTCAACCAAGTGTGTGCACTGTGGCATTGTCTTTTTGGATGAAGTGATGTATGCCTTGCATATGAGTTGCCATGGTGACAGTGGACCGTTTCAGTGCAGTATATGCCAATATTTTTGCACGGACAAGTATGACTTCACAACTCACATCCAGAGGGGCCTACATAGGAACAATGCACAAGCAGAAACGAATGGCAAATCTAAAGAGTAAAATAAAATAAAATAAAATAAACCTTAGCACTTAGCACAATTAAACAGAAATAGGTTTCCTTGATGGGAATTCAATAGCTTGTAATGTCTTATTAAGCACTTCATATAGCAAGCATGCCTTATCCAATATAAAGTCCTACATTATTTTTTCTTCCCTCTTTTCCTTCTTATAAACAAAAAAGTTAGTTCCCAAGAAAGAGAGGCAAAATGGATGGCAGCTGGAATGGGGCATGGGGTGGGTAGGGCTAAAGGATAATCACTTGTGACCTGTCCCACCAAAACTATACAAAAGACACTATATTAAGGCAAGTCTCTGGAAAAAAAACTTAACCAGACAACTGATGCTTTTCTTCTTGTACAAAAAAAATCTTAGGTGGCTAGAATGCAAAGATGTATAATGCTGAAGCAGGTGTACAGTAAGATATGCACACTGTATAGCAACATGGACTTACTAAATAAATGGATGTCCAGAAATCTAGTAGTATTTTTTATTATTTGGGTTCACTTTGGCCTAATTATAAATCATCATTTCTACAATCTGGAGGCAGTACTTCTCTCTAAATGTTAGTCAGTACCTATTATTTCATCTCTACATTTTGCAGTTTACCACAGTTGCTCCTAGTTTTTCAAGATCTAGAGAAGGGTGGACAACACAAGGTCCATGGCTGCATGTGCCCCTCTGGTTATTTGTGTGACCCCATCTCCATTGCCAAGCTTTCTGCTGCTGACACCACTAGAATCCCAGCAATTGTTGTAGAACATATAATGTGCAGGAAGTATATTTCTTGTTTCTCAGAAGAAATGTGCTCCTAGCATGCTATTGAGAGCATCACTCTGCTGGGGGAAAGTACATGCATCTTATGCGCCATGTTTCCCAGCAGTGTTGCTGGGATTTTCGCTGTGGTGGAAATTTCAGCAGTGGGGTTTGGGTGGTTGTACCCATGGCAGGAGAAAGTACCCTCAATTGGGTTTTGGAGGGGAGCATGTGGCCATCTAACAAGTTGTTCTCCAATGGGATGGGTAGCTAGTTGCAGATCCAAGATCCATCTTTATAAGCACTCAAGATTGTGCAGGCCACAATATACTATTCCTTCTTTCTTGAGATAATTAGAACTTCTCAGGAAAGCTGAAGAAATGGTTTAGGGGCTTCAAAAGATGAAAATGATATAAGCTGAAAAGACCTTTTTCCTTTCCATCCTGCCTTATAAATCTTTGAAAGATATGGGAAGGCCTTTGTAAAGTGTAGGTCATGCTAGTCTTCAGTGAATTCCAACTTAAAGCAGACCCAGGAGTTGCAAACTACATCTCAGGCGATTGTGGGTAACATGCTTTGGCCAAAATATAGATTTTGGAGTACTATTCTATAGTAAAGTACTCTCTCTAATGACCTGCCTCTGGAAGCTATTTTATGAACTTGATAGAGATAGTTTTAATGTTTCACATTAGCTGTTCTTTCTCAATTTTGCTTCAGGGTTGACTGCACGACTAACTTCCTCCAAAAGTCCTTTGGTTATTTGTATGCAGCGGTCAATTTATTTACTAGACTTCATGCCAGCTTTTGCTAGCAATCGCCTCCATGGCTGTTTTTGTTGTTGTTGTTGTTGTTTTAATACTTTAAAGGAAAGAAGAAGAAGCTTTTGTAAAATTATTCCATGAAGGGAAAGCTCCTCAGCATAACTGCTCAGGGAAATAGGGCTAAAGAACTAAATATTCAGTCATCGGTGCAAGGTGCTGTTAGAAAAGCCTCCATAGATGCTACAAGGATCTACAAAGGATGGACTTCCAATCATTTGCATTCTCTCAGCCCAGCCAGTAGTTTAGATTATTTTTTACAAAGGGATATACAAGAGATATTACAAGCTACTGGATGCACTGTCAGATTAACTTATTTCATTTAAGAAGTTGGGAGAACAAATAGGAAAAAAACTTATTTTTCTAGTAAATATTAATGTATTACATTTCAAATAATGGTGCCTGACATATTGAATAATTATTTTCTACAGTGTACGTATGCAACAAAGATATTCCATCATGCATAAGATTCAGCGCTGGCTCAGCCTCGCTCTGTTTACATTTGCAAATGTAGCAAACAAGGTAATGAAGCAACTTTCTATTGCAGTAGGGTATCTTTTATTTGTGCGCGCGTGTGTGTGTGGATTAAAATTGTAAACGGTAACATGAAATGAATGGACTTTGTTGATATTAATGATCTTGGGGGGACGGGAAAGAAGATGACGAAGAAGACGAAGAAGAAGGAAATGAAAATATTTTTATGCCTACTTAGGAGGAAGAAAAAGGGTAGCACTATTCATTCCAAGTACTTTTTTTGTATTCTTAAGCTCTTAACTCACATTGTTATGCTTAAAATGATAAACATATATCTTCTTTTTATTGCTTTGTCTTATGTTTCAGATGAAACATTTCAGAGGTTATGTCAAGAGGTGCCATCCGAGTCCCTGGCACTGAGGTTTTTATTGCATTCTGTAGTAGCATTGCACTCCATTTTTACCATATTACACCATCGCTTCATGTTTTCTTGTTTTGTTTTGTTTGCATTGGGCCTGTATTTCGTATTGGCAGGGGCTTAGCCTCTTGAAGTTGTGGAGTACAACTGATTCCTGAATGTCGCTGTGAGTGAAGTTTAAAGTGTCTGTCTTGTATTCCATTGTTCTTCACTTCCCATCTCTCTTGTTTTGTTTTGTTTTCTTAAATATCCTAGAAACTTGTTTTGAGCATAGACTCCCAGTTCCATTTTTTTAAAAAAAGTTATGTTAAAAGGCCTTCTTCTGATCCCACTTACATGCTGCCTCTCACAAATGTAGACATAATTTAAACTAACATTGAATGCATTTGAGATTCATCATTCTCTATAAGGTGAATGGTTAAAATACATGTGACCATTTAGAACTGGGAGGAGGAACAGAGGACATTGAAATTAGAATCATATCCTCACCATTACTGTGGAAAGTACAGAATTATGAGGAGGTGGCCAATCCAACTGTTATATTACAAAGTTTTATAATTGGGGAGGGAGGATTATGGGTCCCTGAGTGGAATCCGCAAGTCACCCCAGTCGTGTCAAAAACCTTCTAAAAACAATAACAATTCCTAAATATACTTGAGAGAAGTTAAAAACCTTGTTGAATGCAGTGGAACTAACTTCTCAGTTGCCCACACAGGACCATCATACAAAGCGGGGGTCCTTCCAACTTATTCTGGACTTCAGCAGAATTTGTATACAGCTTTGGTAGACAAAAACTGTTGTACTTAAGCCAAATTACCATTGGCCAAGTGATAAGCATGCAAAGAGACCACTAGGTAATCTGGTCTTTGTATTCTTTAACTTGAGTGGAAAGAGAAACCCTGCCACTATCTGCTTTCTCCTTTTTCTGAAGTTGGCTACTATCAGGTGCCCCCCCCCCCCCCATTTTGGTTTTTGGTTTTTGTCTCTTCTCCCCCTCCCCCCTTTGCCCCTTTTATTGTCAGGGGAGGTTTCTTTGGCTTTATTTTTAAGAAATGCCTTGGCCAATACAAGGGAAAGGAAGGGATGCCTTTAACATTTTGTTTTCAGTAAACTAACATAATGGATGGCATTATGAGACATTATCATGTGAACTGAGTTCACTTTTCTCTTTCCCTGCCCCAGACCCCCACATACCTGCCCCAACGTCTAGAGAAATTATGTGGGAAGCATAGTTGCTGGAGGGACTGGAAATCTGATCCACTAGCCTTGTCTGTTTCCCTGGCAGAGACAGAATTGTACACACAACTCCCACACAAAGACCATTTTGCAGCAGACTCACACTATGGCACTCTACAAATATATGTGCAGGATTACAGTTTGAATAGTCCATCGTATTAAACTTAATGACCTGCCCTATACACTTAAGTTTAGCAGACAGGAGAAGGATTCTAGCTCTGTCTGTTGCCTGCCATGATAATTTTCTATGTTTAGCATGTATTTTATGTTGAAGAATAGTCACGCACACATTTTCTCCTGCATTCTGAGGAGTGTCGGTCTGATAAGCAGTGGTGACACATGGTTCATCTGTGCTTTAAGGCATTGATATTTCACGATATATCCAATTCTGAAAGCTTGTAATTCTGTTTACAATATTTGCAAATAGTACTACTCAACTTTCAAGATAGAAACCAAGGTATTCACTGCATTTCTTTCTCTCTTCCTCCCCCCGCCCCTGGACCATACTAGAAATTAACACTTTTCTCCTCCCAAAAGGAAAGCAGTAGAATGGCGGTATGCCACTTTAATGGTTGATAAATATGAGATGGTCACCCATGTGTTTAACAAAAATGTGTTCTACACCCATGAGGTTCTTTCAACAGCCTAAGGATTAAGAGCTACTTGCAGGCATTTATATCTAGGTTGTTTTGCCAGCAGATGTGTTGCATTTGCTCAAAAGCAGCAGTGATTATCCCATCTGTGGGGAGTATGTAGTGCAAGAATAGGTTCTAAATATAAAGGTCAAATAAAATCTATCATAATATTAGGCAACTTTTTGTCTTTGATGTACCAAATAGGGTCTCATGTTCAAAATCCAAATAAATTATATGCAAAATAGAGGGGTAAAATAAATTTCTGTTTCCCTGTAGCATATCCTTCAGCTGTCCCAATTTGGCAGGAATAGTCCCAATTCTTTGTTATCCCACTTTTTTCTGCTTCTTTTAAAATGTCCTATTTTGCTTTCCTCTTCCCACTTTCCCACTTGGTCCTCAGCTTCCTTCAGTTGATGCAAACTGAATTCAACATGCAAAAATAGTTTGTACTCAATTAATTCACAAGGAGGTGAGAGAATGGGGGACAGAATCTTCCCTTTCCCAGTAGTCTCAGGCAAAAGCAAACTACTGCAGTCTCTCCTAGCTTCTGTGTTCCTCTTCATTAATAATCTTCGCAGTTTTGACTACACTTTGATTTTGCTTGGCCACACATGTCATGGTTTTCATCTGTTAAATGTTGAAAGGTACAGTTGAGTGCCCTTGATTTTCCAACCTAAATAGCTGAATGCACCCTAGTAATATAGCAGAGGATGCAAATTTGTCAGCTAGAAAAGGAATGCAAGAGATGTTAATTTAACAAAGTAGATTGTAGAGGTTGTTGACTTTATGATCTATGAATATACTGTGGAGGAGATTCCCCCGGCCTTTCCTGTTTGATGGTTGTTGAGCAAGCAACAAAATCCAGGATCTGAAGTATATATTACTAGTATTACCTTGTTTTTAGCTACTGTTAAACAATAGTAATCAATAAAGAGCAGTGTCTAAGTGCAATGCCAACAAAAAGTATTAATTATCTGTTCATTTCCATACAGTTTTTAAAAAAAAACTTGCATGTCCACTTTGAGAAGATTATTATATGCTGGCTTTATCAGCCTGATTATGCCTGATTCTAATTATTTTTCTTTTTTTAAAAAAAATGCCAAAGATTTTGAAAATCTGCCCACTCCTATAAACACAGACTATGTTTTCCAGTTTTTAAAGAATTTGCTTCCGGGCTATACACTTTTAAGGATACCTTCCTCCATAACGTCTGGTCAATGCAGTCACTGACCATACCAGCTTAATGTGATGGGAAATGTAGTCCAATACATCTGGATGTCACTGGGCTAGGGAAAAGTATAGTCAACAGATTTGATATGATTGCATGCAAGGACCATGCCCCTCACACAAAAGACTGCAAGAGCACCTCTTGACATGCAGGACTCCCATGCAACATTGGTTCTGTCCAATCCCTACAGGTTGTTACACCCAGCATTTTCTTTTAATACACTGAAGGGGGAAAAGGCTACTTAATAACAAATTTGGTTTTCTGAGTTGTCCAAAATTAAATTTTAATTATTTAATATTTACATTGGCAGCTATTGTGGCAAAGGGGGAATATCTGTGAGATCATTTGAATGGCCTAAAGATGAGAAATGATGGCCACCTGATACAGACTAATGGCATCTTAAATATGTAATTCTGAAGAAACAGTTTATGTGGTGCTACATAAGCCCACTTTGAATGGCCAGACTTTTGCATTTTTCCAGGGATGACTCCAGACATTATGGCGCTTCACACCAAATAGCCAAACTGCAGTTCCTCCTTGCCAGTTACTGAAGTGATGTTCCATTCAACAGGACATTCTACTGTTCCGTCCTCATTGAACTGAATGCAAGCTCCACAAAAATACTGGTGTGGGTTTATTTTTTTTTTCCAGTGAGGAAACAGAACTCTTAGTAGTTTGTGCCTCTTGAGGAACATCACTCCATCCCTCCCTCCTTCATTCCTGCCAGCACCCACCATCAAAAAGGACTGTCTGTATTTACTTCATGCTAGGGCCACCTCTATACTTAATTCATTCTTCCACTTTGCTGGAACAGGAATAAAAGCCAACTTCTCAAAATGCAATTGTCATTTAACATAACAGCAATAGCGGTTTCACCAGTGGAATTCATGTCATATTCCAAGAATATT
Organism: Phrynosoma blainvillii; assembly: GCA_026167975.1. Classification (NCBI taxonomy): domain Eukaryota; kingdom Metazoa; phylum Chordata; class Lepidosauria; order Squamata; family Phrynosomatidae; genus Phrynosoma; species Phrynosoma blainvillii. The sequence continues at coordinate 24,361,795 of JANUYF010000004.1, forward strand.
GTTTAAATGTATAGCTCTGAATTGCCGCTTGAATTCTCATTACTGTTCTGTCTTTTACAACACATGGTTATTTTGTTTTGCTTTCTCTAAGTGTGCTTTCCTCCCTCTGGTTTTCATAGTGCATGTTCATTTCTACTCACCAACATGTTCCTGGTGTATTTCTTATGCAAACAATTCTTCAGGCAGCAAAAGATGTCTGTTACATCTAAACTTGAATAATAAAGTTTTACCACCAGTTATAAACAAAAAAGAGAGAAAAAGTTTGGAGTCTTTTTTTTTTACAAGGGAAATGGCAATATTGTTATCATGGGAGGGGGGGAAAGAGCTGTTAACACATCCTGGACGCACAAAAAATATGGTATGTGTGGTTACAGAGGAAATTATTTCCCAAGAAAATATGTATTTTTATGCTGAATGTCAGTAAAAACACTGGCCTTACTTAATACTACATCTTTGAATTTCTCTTGTATATTTTTCTCTTATATTTTCTCCTATATTTTCCTTCTGTCAAGGAATTACAAGTAAAATGTACAGGATATTTTCTCATTCAGGATGAAGAGGTGCCATTTCTCACAGGGTCAAAGTGTCAGAGCTTTCTGACTTGCACAGATGATGACTTGTTTTAACACCACTCCCCACTTCTCAGGCTTCTTGGCTTTTTATTAAGCTTAGGTGTAAGGGGCTTATTTGCTGAGAGGAAAATGGATAACAACAGTATATCATTGAGAGTTACCCCAATTGCATTCCAAAATATCTGGGACAGACTTAGTCTTCAAAGGGAAACACGAGCCATTAGTTTTATAAAAGACCTGAGAGTGGAGATGAAAATTATTAGAGTACTAGGCTTTGTTGATATGAGTCAATGAAGCTTTGAACTCTTATTGGGGGCATGTATGTGAGGAGTGTTATGATGAAAGTCTGCACTTCCAAAACTTTCAAGTGTGCCAGAACAGTATTCAAAGCCTATTTGCAATTTGAGACTAATTCTGTGCAAACATTTGTATGTGTTTTTTACACAACAGCATTTTCTGTGCAAGAAATGATATTTCTACAAAGAATTTTTGGCATACTTTATGACCATTGTATTTGTTGTGTATTTTCAAGTCATTCCAGACTTATGGCAACTCTTAGGCAACCCTATCACGGGGCTTTCTTGGCAATATTTGTTCAAAGGAGGTTTGCCATTGCCTTCCCCTGAGACTGAGAATGTGACTTGCCCAAGGTCACCCAGTGGGGTTTCATGGCTGAGTAGGGAATCAAGCTCTGCTCTCCAGAGTTGTAGTCCAACATCCCACCTGCTATGCCACAGTGGCTATTACATATTATGTAGCATAGCTATGGTGCTACGTAGTGGATTCCAGCCAAAACCTCACCGATAAACACCCACCGGATCAACGGGTCTAATTCCTTTGAGAAGCAGTTACCTGATTTTTCCACCTGTGAGGGATCTCCAGCACAACAGATAGAGAAAGGACCTCCATCACAAATCCTCCTTTGCACCAGAGATAGCTAGTGCGAGGAAGGATAGGAATGTCAAGCAGCCACTTCTCAACTGACAGGGAACAGACAGTTGATTCCAATGGCTGCTTACTAGAAAGTGGCAGGACTTTCATGGTTCCTACATAGCCCCTAAACTAGAGGCTACATAGGGATCATAAATATTTAGTAATTATGAATGTGTTACTGTAGGGTATGTATTCATAACTTCCCATCAGGATTTCAGCTGTTATTGTCTTACACAAAAAAAGTATATTTTCTGTGCAGAAAATGCTTCCTCCCCCCCCCCTTTTTTTTTTCCCCCTATGGAAATTATCCACATGCAAATTTTGCACAGATAAGATGCCTGAGTACAGCAAATAATATTTTGGCATAGAAATGTAATTTTCCCCACAAAAATATGCTGTGCAAATTTTGAACAGAATTAATTATGAACTGTGAAGATTCTCACCAGTCTAAGATTTTTCTCAACTGGATTTCTCACCATTCAAAAAGCATGTTTTTCAACAATATTTTTAATATTTTTGAATATTCTTTCCCTCTCTATTAGCTTCATGAAGGTTACAACTTCAAAGACTGTGCCCCAAATGAGTTTTATATAGTCTTTCACAGAAAGCAAATAATCTGGGTTTTTTTTAGCATTTAGTAGGAACTAAATGGTCCATTCACACAGATAGTCATCTTTCATCAATTAACTTCCTTTGCTATTATTCTTAGTGGCATTTCATCTTGTTATTGCTCAAGGTGGTTTGATAGAGTTCTGCCACCTCCCATTGCCATTTGATCTTCACTGGATCATAGTGAGATAGTTCATGCTAATAGATCATGACTGGCCCAAGGTCACCCATAAAATCTGAATTCAGGTCTCCTCAGACTCTAACATATCCATCTATCCATCCATTACTTCATTTATATTCCTTCTTTCTTCCAAGGTAGGACTCAAACTGGCTTACAAAAAGACAATTCAATAAAACACATATGGTTTAAAAAATTAAGATTATATAGTATTAAATAATGACAGAATTAAAACCAATTAAAATCTTACATTGGCCCAGATTATAAACAGTACAGTACCATTAAAAAACAATTTTTAATTGAAATCTGTGGGAGCTGTCACAGACAAGGCCTACCACATCCCAACAGCCAAGGAGTCAAACAAGAGTCCCACAGCACAGCTTTCTGAGTTCAGTCCTTCAAAAAGGAATAAAGCTACTGAAAAATAATGCCACCAAGTCTCATCCCAGTTAGGCAGCCCAGAAGGATGCCATGGTCACTGGTATTGAATCCACTGAGAGGTCCAGCAGAACCAACAGGGACACATTCCTTCTGTCTAGTTCCCGGTGTAGGTCATCTACCAGGGCACCCAAAGCTGTCTCTGTCCCATAACCAGGCCTGAAACCAGACTGAAATTGAACTAGACAAATGGATCAGCCTCATTCAGAACCCCACTACAACACTTTTGTTTTAGTTATTCCAACCTTCTTGCAACCTGTACTTAGGAACCAGAGACAGTGCTCCTGTGGCATGAAAGAAGTGATATGTAAGTGGACGTCTTTTTGGGTGGCTATTCCAAGACAACCAGTAGGTCATCCACGAGGAATCCTTTACATCCTCCCTGGTTTCTTTCTGCTAGCAAACAAAGAACTTTCAAGGTTGTTTTCTCCCACTTGACCTTTCTCACTTTATTGGTGTGTTTATAAATTGTGTTTTAAATTTTGAATGCTTCTACCCATTTAATGTTTAAGCCACCTTTCGTCTCATACAGAGGAGAAAGAGAGGCTATACACTGAATGCATGCATTCATGAATAGGACTAGCTCCTTTCCCCCAGTAGAATGAGAAGGCAGGTAGGGTAATAAACTCTATCCACTCATCCTTACCTATTAGGTCATGTGTACAGAGAATCTCCATATATCAAAAACAGTTGCAAATAATGGCTGTCACTCTGCATTGCTGTTATGGATTTGTAACCTAGACCTGTAAATTCATGATTGTGGCACTATTGCAATGATCATAAATGCCCCCTGAATCCCACCTTAAACTCCAGGAAACTGCTCCAAGTGATGGAGGTCTGTGCTGCTGGCAATAAAGGTAAAAGCAAGATGATGTTTCCAGCCCACTCCTGCCGGTGAGTGAGGTTGTGAAGCTGTATGAAAGAGCTAGAGAAGATCCTAAAGAGTAAAGATACACAACTGTGCACCAAGATTAGAATCATCCAGGACATGGTATTCCTAATCACTATGTATGGATGTGAGAGCTGGACAGTGGGAAAAGCAGATAAGAAAATTAGCTCATGTGAGATGATGATGATGATGATGATGATTATTATTATTATTATTATTATTATTATTATTAAAGTTTATTTCTAGAGCCTTGTCAATGTACACAGCGCTGTACAAAAGTACAAACAAGCATAAAATAGAATAAAAACCTGCCAAAGGCGTACAATCTAATAATGTGATGCTGAAAAAGAGTGCTAAGGATGCCGTGGACAGCCAAAACGACAAACAAATAGGTTGTTGAACAGATCAAGCTGAAAATACACATAGAAACCAAGATGACTATATTGAGTTGTCATCCTTTTGCCACATCATGAGTAAGTATGCAAGAAAAGAGATTCCACCTCAACATTAGGAGGAACTTCCTGACAGTAAGGGCGGTTCGACAGTGGAACACACTCCCTCGGAGAGTAGTGGAGTCTCCTTCCTTGGAGGTCTTTAAGCAGAGGCTGGATGGCCATCTGTCGGGGATGCTTTGATTGGGAGTTCCTGCATGGCAGGGGGTTGGACTGGATGGCCCTTGTGGTCTCTTCCAACTCTATGATTCTATGATTCTATGACTCATTAGAAAAGACAATGACGCTGGGAAAGGTTGAGGGTAAAACAAAAAGGAATACCACACACCAGATGGTGGGATTCAATTAGGGAGATCACTGGCATGAGTCTGCAGGACTTGAGCTGAGCAGTGGAGGACAGGGTGTCTTGGAGACATCTCATCCATAGGGTTGTCATAAGTCGAAGCCAACTCAAGGGCAGCTAACAACAAAAATCCCTGTTGCAATTCTTCATTGCACCAAAGATCACTTAGAGAGGTGTGTCTAGAAACATCACCCTGCTGTGTTCCAATCACCACTAGAACAAACCTCTGTTGCTTAAAGCAGTTGTTAGCTGTTAAGGTAGGGCTAGGATATGATAGTAATGCATTAATACAGGACTTCAGCCCAGTGTGTGTCTTTCATTTACACCCAGAGCAGCAGATTGAAACAAACTCAAATTTCATTCAAATAGGGAAATGTTCCCTTACAAGTCCTGCAATGCAGCATTTGTTACAGAAATCCAATCCTGAGCCTTTGAGGAAGTGGCGTAGACACAGATAGCACACATGCACTGTATATGTGACCCATCCAATTCTTGACATTTCTTGGTACTATTGGGAAGTAGTCCTTTGTGAAAGAACACCTAAAGGATTATTGCAGTCAGGATATATAATACAGACTTAGAATTAATGCTTTGATGCAAGGCATCTTCCTATTTTTAATAGTAAATCTCTCTTTTTTCTCCCAGAGAAAGATTACTCCCCATTTTCTACCCCAAACAGCTCACACTGCACTGCAACCCTAAAACCAGAATTGATTTGACATAATTTTCAGTTTTGTCTATGTCTGATTTCCTCTTTTTATTAGTAAGTAAGAAGATCTGGAGGCTTGGGGAATGTTTGGGGTTGAAAAATGGAGGCTGCATGCAGCCCATTTTCCTTACCCTTGCTTTAAGTACACTGCTCCCTAAATCTCTCAGCCAGCATGGTAAGTGACATGAGAAATTCTGGAAGATGTAGCAAAAAAAGGGAAGTTTTCCACAATTTGTTATAATGTAGCATGTACACAACGGTGGGAATTGTGTTCAGCATCATCCAGATGTTGAAATGCTATTTTCAACAGTCCTAGCCAGCAAAGCTACTGGTGATGAATCCTGAAAGTTGTCATTTGACAATATATAGAAGGCTAGATATATAGAAGGCACAGATCATCTCAGTCCCCCCCCCCCCGCATTCCAGAGGGGAGAAACAGCTGGGAAAAAGAGGAAAGGAAAAGCCAGCCATATGAGTCCACCCCAGCCCTGGCACAGACCATCTCAACCATCACCAACGGCCTTCCAGAAGGGTAGAGGAGAGAACAGAGAGGACGGGCAAGGAAAATCAAACAAGGTCAGAAGATAGATGAGAGACTAAAACAAAGAAGGTCATGAGGGGGAAGGGGAAAGGAGGGAAGAGGGAGGAGAATGGTAGGAAAACAATCAATTTAGCAATAATGGGAGAGGGAGAATGACAGGAAAAAACTACTGGGCAGCAGCAGTAGTAGTGGGTGTCACTAAAGTGAAGAACAGCAGTGACATCATAGCACTGCACACAGTTGGCACTGCACACAAGGAGGTATAAGTGGTCCTCCTTGTGTAAGCCCTCCACCTAGAAAACCCTATGAGGAGATATTGAAAGTGTCACACAGCAAATGCAAAGCAGCTTCATTTATATACTGCTTCATACCACACTATGGGGTGTCTAAGCGGTTTACAACTGTCAGCTGATTGCCCCCCAACAGCTGGGTACTCATTTTAGCGACCTCGGAACGATTCAGGCCTGAGCCGAGCCTCAGCCCTGGCTGGTATTGAACTCGCAACCTTGTGGTTTATGAGTGAGTGGCTGCAGTACAGGCATTTAACCACTGCGCCACCAGGGCTGATATATAGCAGGATAATAGCACTAACAGAGAGAAAGATAGAAACTAAAGAAAAACACACTTGCAAAAGCAGCTAAGGGCAGTCAAAAATGATGCAGCAATCAGGAAACACTCTCAGAAAGACAAACCCCATCAGAAGCAGCACCACACATAAAATAGGGACATGGAACATGAGAAGCATGACCCAAGGGAAGCTAGACATAGTGAAAATGGAAATGCACTGCATGAACATAGCAGTATTGGGGGTGAGTGAGTTAAAATGCACAGCAATGGGCCGCTTTGAATCAGACAACTACACAGTGTTCTACTCAGGAAATGAAAAGACAAGAAGAAACAGGGTGGTTTTCATACTAACAAAAGATATTGCAAAAGCAGTCAGAGGATACAGTGCAAAATCAGACTGAATCATCTCAATAAGGCTCCACAGGAAACCTATGAATATATCATAATTCAAGTATATGCGCAATCACTGAGGCAGAACAGGAAGAAATTTATAGATTTTACAAAGGAATATAGGACAACACACCAACACAGGTTGTCAGGCTGATCATTGGAGATTGGAACACAAAGGTTGGAAGTAAAGAAGAATCAAAAACAGTAGGCAGATTTGAACTAGGCAAAAGGAATGAAGCAGGTGAGCATCTGATAGATTTTTGTGAAGCCAACACAATTCATTCATTGCAAACACATTTTTCATACAACCAGAGAAAAGATTATACACATGGACATCACCAGATGGCCAACCCAAAAACCAAATAGATTACATAATTGGAAGTAAAAAATGATGAAGCTCCATACTGGTGGCCAACACTAGACCAGGTGCTGTTTGTGGGACAGATCACTAACTACTCATTTCAAAAATAAAAGTAATAATAATAATAATAATAATAATAATAATAATAATTATTTATATACTGCCCAATGGTTGCCCAATCAGGGTGGTTTACAACATAAAACACAATTACAGTAAAGAGCAATTCCCCCCCGCTTAAAACATTATTAAACAAATAACATGATTAAAATCCATTAACAATTAAAACAGAATAAACTCATAATAATTAAATGATTAAAACATTCCACAATACCCCATTATTATGCTTCCAGGGGAACCATGGTTCACAATAATGTTGCTGAGGGAAGAGGGAGCAGCCCGGGGCCGGGACAATTTGGTCTGGAAAGGCCTGCCAGAAGAGATCCATCTTGACAGCCTTTTTAAAACTGTCCAAAGATGTTAATTGATGGATCTCATCCGGCAGGTCATTCCAGAGCCTGGGGGTAACAACAGAGAAGGCCCTCTGGGAGGTAACGGATAGCCTCGATTTTTGGGGCTCTAGGAAATTCCTCCCAGAGGACTGGAGCACGCGGGGAGGATTATACGGGAGGAGGCAGTCTCTGATATAACTTGGACCCAAGCCATTAGGGCTTTAAAGGTAATAACCAACACCTTGTACTGGGCCCGGAAACCAATAGGCAGCCAGTGGAGGGACCTCAAAACCAGAGTGATGTGGTCCCTCCTAGATGTACCTGAAACAAGTCTGGCTGCCATGTTTTGAACTAATTGTAGTTTCCAAACCAGGCACAAGGGTAGCCCCATGTAGAGCACATTACAGAAGTCGAGGCAGGAGGTTACCAGCGCGTGCACAACAGTCTCGAGATCCCTTACTTCCGGAAAAGGGCGCAGCTGGCGTATCAGCGAAGCTGATAACAGGCGCTCTTGACCGTCGCATTAACCTGATTCGTCATCAGGAGCGATGAGTCAAGGATAACCCCCAGACTGTGAACACAGTCACTGGAGGAGAGTGTGACCCCATCCAGGACTGGAGGTTGCAACCCAATTCTTGGTTTCGGGGCCGCTACCGTGAGCACCTTCGTCTTGTCTGGATTCAGTTTCAATCTGTTTTTCCTCATCCAGCCCATTACTGCTCGAAGACATTCATTTAGAGAAGAGATGCCATTGGAATTTGAGGCCGACGAACGAGACACGGAGAAATAGATTTGGGTGTCATCAGCATACTGATAACACCCAGCACCATAACTCCGTATAATCTCACCCAGCGGCTTCATATAGATGTTGAATAACATCGGGGACAAAATAGCTCCCTGAGGGACCCCACAAATGAGCTCCCTCTTGCTGGAACTACAGTCCCCGAGCAGCACCCTCTGGGACCTGCCCGAGAGGAAGGACCGGAGCCACTGAAGAGAAGTGCCCCCAATACCTAACCCCTTCAGACGGCTCAAGAGGATGCCATGGTCTATTGTATCAAAAGCCGCTGAGAGGTCTAAGAGCACCAACAGGGTCACACTACCCCTGTCGATGCTCAGACGCAGATCGACGGTCAAGGCAACCATGGCAGTCTCAACCCCAAAGCCTGTCCTGAAGCCAGTTTGAAATGGGTTTAGATAATCGGTTTCATCCAAGACAGCTTGGAGCTGAAGAGCAACCGCCTTCTCAATCACCTTGCTCAAGAATGGCAGCAATGACACAGGCCTATAGTTTCTCATATCCAGGGGGGTCTAGGGAAGTTTTTTTCAGAAGTGGCCTAACAGCCGCTTCCTTCAAACAGGATGGAACATGTCCTTCCCTAAAGGATGCATTGATTATATCCATGAGGAATCTCATCAATGCACCCCCCCCCCCCCCGGACGGCCAGCCATGATGGGCAAGGGTCGAGAGGGCAAGTTGTCTTCCTCACCTTACCAAGCAGCTTGTCCTCAAGAAGAGAACAAAAACAGTCATCATACCAAAATACAATTTAAACAACATTTTCACAGAATTCATTGACAGTATAAGGAACAGATTTTCAGTACTAAGAATAACAGATCGTGAACTGGAAGAGCTTTGGTCCTAAGCCAGGGACATAATAGAAGAGTGCATAAAGATACTTCCAATAGACAAAAGGAAAGTGAAGAAACCATGGATGACAGATAAAACACTACAAGCAATAAAGGAAAGAAGAGAATCAAAACAAAAAGAAGATAGGAATAAATTAAGAACCATGAATCCAACAGTACAACGGCTAGTGCGCAAAGATAAGGAAAATTACTACAACGACAAATGTAGAGAAAAAGAAGATGACAACAAAAAGGAAAGAATGAGAGACCTATTCCACAAGATTTGAGAAATCAAGGGAAAGTTTAAACCAAGGACCAGGATATTCTACGAAAATAAAAATAACATAATTCAAGACCAGGAAGGAATAAAAGATGATGGAAGCAATACACAGAAGAATTATATAAAAGAGATAACAACATGAAGGACACGTGGAACAAAGAGTCATATGAAGATGAACCCCAAATTCTAAAAACTGAGGTGGAAGCTGCAATAAAGGAAATGGCAAAAAAGACTCCAGGAACAGATCATATTCGAATAGAACTGTTGCAATCCACATTGACTGAGTCAACCCTAGTGCTAACCAACATATGTCAACAGATATAGAAAATAAAACGATGGCCAACAGATTGGAAGCAATCCATATACATCCCCATCCACAAAAAAGGGATACACAAGAGACTGCAGCAACTATAGAACCATAGTACTAATCTTCCATGCAAGCAAAATCATGCTCAAAATTCTTCAACATAGGCTCCAACAATATAACAAGAGAAATCCCAGAGGTCCCAGCAGGGTTGAGGAAAGGAAGAGGCATCAGGGATCATATTGCAAATATATGATGGCTAATGGAATGTAGCAGGCAAAAGAAAATCGGCTTTATAGACTATATTAAAGCCTTTGACTGCATAGATCACGAAAGGCTAAGGAACGCCCTTAAAGACATAAAAGTTCAAACACACCTGATAGTCCTAATGAGGAATCTGTACTCAGGACAAGAGGCTACTGTCAGAACAGAACATGGAGAAACAGAATGGTTCCCAATTGGCAAAGGGGTCAGACAAGGCTGCATCCTATCACCCTACCTATTCAACCTATATGCAGAACATATTGTAACATGGCTTGAACATGGAAGAGGGAGGAGTAAAAATAAGAGGAAGAAATGTCAACAATCTGAGATATGCTGAAGACACCATAAAACTAGCAGAGAACCTCACAGAACCGGAGCAACTACTAAGGAAGATCAAAGAAGAAAGTGTAAGAGCAGGCTTACTATTGAACATAAAGAAAACAAAATAATGACCACAGAAAACTTACATACATTGAAACTAGACAATGAGGAAATAGAAATAGTAAAAGAGTGATCATATTTGGGATCAAACATTGATCGGTATGGGGACTGCAGCCAGGAAATCAGGAGAAATGGGGAGGGTAGTTATGAAAGAACTAGAAAAAATCCTAAAATGTAAAGACATACAACTCAGCTCAAAAGTCAAAATGATACACGCCATCATATTCCCTATTACCATGTATGGATGTGAGAGCTGGACAGTCAAGAAAGAAGATAGGAGGAAAATCAACGCATTTGAGACATGGTGCTGAAAAAGAGTGCTGAGGATCCCAAGGACAGCCAAAAGGACAAACAAATGGGTCCTAGAACAGATCAAGCCAAAGATATCCCTAGAAGCCAAGATGACAAGACTTAGACTTTCGTACTTTGGACACATCATGAGAAGGTATGAATCATTGGAAAAGATAATAATGTTAGAAAAGGCGGAGGGAAGTAGAAAGAGAGGAAGGCCACATGCTAGATGGATGGACTTTATTAAAGAGACCATGAATATGAGTTTGCAGGAGCTGGGCAGAGCAGTACAGGCCAGGGGGGTCTGAAGATACCTCATCCACAGGTTCTCCATGAGTCGAGATCAACGTGAAGGCAGTTAACACCAACAAAGGTGAATCTAACCTGGGGTTTTCTTAGCAAGATTTATTGAGAATAGCTTACTACTGCCTTTCTCTTTGGCTAAGAGATTATGACTTGCCCAAGGTCACTCATTGAGTTTCTTTCCATGGCTGAGTAGGAAGGTGAACCCTGGTTTCCTGGTTCTTAGTCCAACACTCAAGCCACTACACCAGGGGTAGGCAACCTTTCCCCTTTAAGGGCCGAGGGACTTCAACTCCCAGAATCCCAGGAGCTATTGGCCAACATGGGACTATTGGCCAACATGGCTGAGGCTTCTGGGAGCTGAAGTCCCTCAGCCCTTAAAGGGGAAAGGTTGCCTACCCCTGCACTACACCATGCTGGCTCCCACTTTAAAGTATAGGCTGAAATCCAATCACCAGTTCCAACTAGAGTAGACATGATGAATCAGTGGGGTGTATATAAATGTTGACTTACTTAGTAGCAGCTCATTCAGTGGGTCTACTGTAGCAGAAACAATCAATTGCTTTTATGGCATAGACATTCTGAGCAACTAAGGATTAGAAAGGCTCTGTGATGCCCTGTAGCAACATTCAGGTTGAAAAACATAATATATCCGCTACTGTTACAAGCCTTCTCTACTACCTGGTCCATTCCTTCACAACACTTTTTTTTTTTTTTTTAGCAAAGGGTGGGAACAGTGTTAAGGAGCATTAAATCTCCTAATGAGCCCATGAGCCTGAACTAAACTTCACACACAGTTTGGGTTCAACTCTTGATAGTTTGCTGTTTCCTTAACTGACAGATATTTTTTCTTGAGGGCCCAATATATAGCTGAAGAAGCTTTTCCCACAGAACTAGAAAAGATCCTAAAATGCAAAGACAGAGAACTCAGCACAAAAGTCAGAATCATACAAGCCATTGTATTCCCTATTACCATGCATGGATGTGAGAGCTGCACAGTCAAGAAAGAAGATAGGAGGAAAATTAACTCATTTGAGATGCGGTGCTGAAAAAGAGTGCTGAGGATTCCATGGACAGCCAAAAGACAAACAAATGGGTCCTAGAGCAGATGAAGCCAGAAATATCCCTAGAAGCCAAGATGACAAGATGTAGACTGTCATACTTTGGACACATCATGAGAAGGCATGAATTGCTGGAAAATACAATAATGTTAGGAAAGGTGGAGGGAAGTAGAAAGAGAAGAAGGCCACATGCTAGATGGATGGACTTTATTAAAGAGATCATGAATATGAGTTTGCAGGAGCTGGGCAGAGCAGTAGAGGACAGGGGGACCTGAAGATGCCTTATCCATATGGTCACCAGTGGTCGAGATAGACGTGAAGGCAGTTAGCAACAACAACAACATAACTCCTTCCTTGGGTTTCCAGATTTTAGAGCCCAGTCCTTCTTTTCCTGTCCTCATGGTGGAGGAGAGACTCTCAGGATGAGAAAATGCTTTTAAAAGTGTGCACATGATTACAGAGTGGGCCCTTAGTATCTGCTGAGGTTTGGTTTGAGGAGGGATGGACACACACACACACACACCATGGATAACAAAATCTGTGGATGCTCTCAAGTCTCATTAAATATAATGGCATAGTAACATTATGACTCATATAAAATGACAAAATCAAGGTTTGGTTTTTAGAATTTATATATTTTTAAAATATTTTCAAACCATGGGTGCTTGAATCTGTGAATAAAAAAAATCGTGATTATGGAGGGCTAACTGTACATATTTCTTCATTTGTTAGATTTCTGTTTGAATGGTGTACAAAGCAGGGAAGGGTAAAGGTAAAAGGTATTCCCCTTTGATAAGGTTGTCAGGTAGTGCTCATCTCCACTACTAAGCCGAAGAGCCAGCATTATCAAAGACAACTCTGTAATCATGTGGCCAGCATGTTGGCACAGAACACTATTTATTACCTTTCCATCAAAGTGGTACCCATTTATCTACTTGCACTTTTACATACTTTAGAACTGTTAGGGTGGCAGAAGCTAGAGCTCATCCCATCATATGGCACTTGGATCTCAAACTGTCAACCTGCCAACGTTGCAGTTGTGAGAGTCAGACTCTTAACCACCGAGCTACCACATCCCAATATAAAATCCCTGAAATCCCTGAAAAAGGGATTTTCCCTACATCCTTCTTTCCATACTTGGCAGATACATGGTATTTCTCTGATCAGCTTCCAGAGATTCTGCCCACTCCACCTCCATCATGATGCAGACTAAAGTGGGCCTTCGTATCACAACGTGTTCAGTCAAGCAGCGGTAAGAATTCCTTGAGTGGATCTGTAGACCCCAGGGCCATGAGAAACAATTTATTTAACTGGTTAGCGTAAATCTTCAATATTCCTACATCTGACATTCTGCTGTGTTTGGGAGGAATTGGCCAGCTATTAAAGTTCAAGACAAGGGGGGAGAGAGAGAAAAGAAACATTGACATTGTAATCTGACCAGAATCCTGGGGTCATAAGGCATAGTTCTGCCACAAGGCATAGTTTTGTCCAACTCCAGGAAACAGGGACATCTCATCTGGAACCTCCCACAGACCAGAACCCTTCCAGCAGTCATCAGAGAGAACTTTTAATTAAATCCTGTCTCTCAAATAAAAAAGAGAGTGCCACCTACGAAGATGCCACCACCACATTTCCTTGTAGCTTCCTTCAGCGATTCCCCCATTTCATTGCTAAACAGATCCAAGGCAGCTTAACATATTTGCTCTGATGAGATCACACAGCCCATAGTGGTATGGCTGCAAGCCATTTGTTCCATTATACTGCAATTTCCTTTCTTGGGAGATTTTTTTCCTTCTTTTCTCATTTGTTTGGAAGACAGGCTCTCAGCCCCCATTTGAAATATTTCAAAGTGATATGAAAGATGGTGCAATTAAAACCAAAAAAAGTAAATGACTTCAGGGACCACCATTCTCAATGCAGCTCACACCAAATGGATCTGAACTTATTCATCATTTACACTACTGCAAACGGGAGCTCTGGATCATTGAAAAGGCTCCCTGTTAAGTAGCAACTGGAAAAAATGAGTTAAAAGAATCTTGAAAGCAAAAGAAAAAATATTTTCAAGACAGTTGCTTACATGGGCATCTTTTTGGAGTGTGACATATATACACAAATTGTTCAGTGAATAATTCTCCACAAAACATATGAGTAAATCACCTCCACTCATACAACTCTATTTCCAAACTGGAATTGCCTTAAAATACTGGTTATTTATAGTCATTTTGCATTACTCCCTGTCCCATTGTAATCCTGTATAAAGATTATATCAGAGCTTCCACAGCTTCCAAACACACACTAACGTCATGCTAGCAGAGTTGAAGTGAGGGAGGTGTTAGATGGTGTGAATGCTATTTCCCACACAATGGGGAGGGGTGAAAAATTATTTATAGGGTTACCATAATTTTCTCCCAGCATTGGTAGTATGGTTAGATCCACATTCCTTGTCTCCTCTGTTGTTATCTCTTCTTCCATTGAGGTACTGATGTTGAGGAGGCAAGGACCACAGAACTTGATCTTTGCATATGATCAGAAAACTGCTTAGCTCTGCTCCAAGAGTGGGACTATATCTGTTTCTGTCCATGAGGGGGAGAGACTTTCTCTTCTATGGTCTCAGGCATGTCACAGAGGGAACCATATCTCAAAGTCCACACATCATTGTCAGGAATGGAAAAGGCCTGTAAAGAGTAGGGTGCTACTTCTTCACCACTTCTCTTATAATAATAATATAATAATAAAATTTATTTATATCCCGCCCTTTGAAGGCCCAATCAGGGCAGCTTACAACAATAAAACAATACAATAATCCAATCCAACCCCCCCCCTTAAAACAGTATTAAATCTACAGAATTTAAAATCCACAATCAACAAAACAATTAAAACCCAATAATAAAACCCACAGCAGTAATCCTCGCCATCCTTAGATGGGGCCACGTAAGGATCACTGGGGTGGGAGTGCCCGAGGCCGGGATGATTTAATCTGGAAAGGCCTGCCGGAAGAGATCCGTCTTGACAGCTCTCTTGAAGCTGTCTAACGATGTCAACAGACGGATCTCATCTGGCAGGTCGTTCCAGAGTCTAGGGGCGGCAACTGAGAAAGCCCTCTGGGAGGTAGCTGCAAGCCTAGATTTTTGAGGCTGCAGTAAATTCCTCCCAGAGGACCGGAGAGCGCGGGGAGGATTGTATGGGAGAAGGCGGTCTCTGAGATAGCTTGGACCCAAGCCATTTAGGGCTTTAAAGGTGATAACCAACACCTTGTACCGAGCCCGGAAGCTGATAGGCAGCAGTGGAGGGACCTTAAAATAGGAGTAATATGGTCCCTCCTAGATGTTCCCGAAAGCAACCTGGCTGCTATATTTTGTACCAGCTGTAATTTCCGAACTAAGCACAAGGGTAGCTCCATGTAGAGCGCAATACAGAAGTCAAGGCGTGAGTTTACCAGCACGTGCACAACGGTCTCGAGATCCCTTACTTCCAGAAAAGGGCGCAGCTGGCATATCAGCCGAAGCTGATAACAGGCACTCCTGACCGTCGCATTTACCTGATTTGTCATCTGGAGTGATGAATCAAGGCGCACCCCTAGACTGCGAACACAGTCACTGGAGGAGAGTGTGACCCCATCCAAGACTGGAGGTTGCAACCCAATTCTTGGTTTCGGGGCCGCTACCGTGAGCACCTCCATCTTGTCTGGATTCAGTTTCAATCTGTTTTTCCTCATCCAGCCCATTACCGCTCGAAGACATTCATTGAGAGAGGTGATGCCATTGGAATTCGAGGCCGATGAACAAGACACGGAGAAATAGATTTGGGTGTCGTCAGCGTACTGATAACACCCAGCACCATAACTCCGTATAATCTCACCCAGCGGCTTCATATAGATGTTAAATAACATCGGGGACAGAATAGCCCCCTGAGGGACCCCACAAGTGAGTTCCCTCTTACTGGAGCTACTGTCCCCGAGCAGCACCCTCTGGGACCGACCCAAGAGGAAGGACCGGAACCACTGCAAAGCAGTGCCCCCGATACCTAACCCCCTCAGGCGGCCCAAGAGGATGCCGTGGTCTATTGTATCGAAAGCCGCTGAGAGGTCTAGGAGCACCAACAGGGTCACACTACCCCTGTCAATGCTCAGATGCAGATCATCGGTCAAGGCAACCATGGCAGTCTCGACCCCAAAGCCTATCCTGAAGCCGGTTTGAAATGCGTCTAGATAATCAGTTTCATCCAAGACAGCTTGGAGCTGAAGAGCAACCGCCCTCTTGATCACCTTGCTCAAAAATGGCAGTAATGACGCGGGCCTATAGTTTCTCATATCCAGGGGGTCAAGGGAAGGTTTTATCAGAAGCGGCCTAACAGCCGCCTCCTTCAAACAAGATGGAACATGTCCTTCCCTGAAGGATGCATTGATGATATCCGTAAGGAATCTCACCAATGCATCCCCCCCCTGGACGGCCAGCCAAGATGGGCAAGGGGCGAGAGGGCAAGTTGTCTTCCTCACCTTTCCAAGCAGCTTGTCCACGTCCTCGGTACTCACAGATTGGAGCTGATCCAGAATAACTACATCGACAGAGTCACTGGACGCCTCGCCTATAGACTCTGTTTCCACAGTGGCATCTAAGTCGGCTCTTATCTGAGAGATTTTATGTGCAAAGTGATTGTTAAACGCGTCACAGCAGGCCGTCGTCAGGTTAAGTAAGGGATTTGGCGCAGGGGGCACCTGCGTCATCTCCCTTACCACCTTAAACAGCTCTGCTGGACGGGACTCTGCAGATGCAATTCGTGCAGAGGAGAAAGCTCTCTTCGCTGCACATATTGCCTCCCGATAGGAACGAAGAAAGTTCCTATGGCGAGTTCTGTCGGATAAGAGTCGAGTCTTCCGCCATCTGCGCTCTAGTCGTTGTCCAACCCGCTTCATCCTTCTAAGCTCAGGTGTGTACCATGGCCTACGATTTGAAGCGGGATGGCAAGGACGCTTGGGAGCGATCGTGTCGATAGCCCTGGTAAGATCGGTGTTCCAAGTATTAACCAGAGCATCGACAGGATCACCGGCATTCCCAACCATTAAACCCTCCAAGGCTTCCTGGAATCCAATTGGCTCCATAAGCCTTCGAGGGCGGACCATTCGAATGGGTCCACCACCCCCGGTGGGGCGGAAATTGGCTCTCAGTTCCATCTTGACCAGGAAAACTTACCACCTCCGCCCATGGATATTCCTGTTCCGTACTAAAGACCACATCGAGGGTATGACCTGCACAATGCGTGGGCCCGTTGACCAATTGGGATAGGCCCATGTTTGTCATGGTCTCCATGAACTCCCGAGCCGCACCTGTTAAACTGGTCTCGAGCGGAATGTTGAAGTCTCCCAGTACTAAAAGTCTGGGGGACTCCAACAAGAGCTCAGAGACCAGCTGTGTCAGTTCGGTCAGGGAGTCTGCTAGACAACGGGGTGGTCGGTAGACTAGCAAAATCCCCAGACTATCCCTGGTCTTCAGGCTTAGGTACATACACTCGAAGTGGACTGTGTTCCGGACAGGTATCCTGGTCAAGGTCAAGGTGTTCTTATGAACCAGAGCCACTCCGCCCCCCCGCCCACTTCCCCTCACCTGCTCACTGACAGAGTACCCAGCTGGGAGGGCCTGCACCCATGTAGCTGCGCTATCCTCTCCCAGCCAGGTCTCTGTGAAGCAAGCCAGGTCGGCATCTTCATCCAGCAGAAGATCCTGGATGATGTGGGTCTTATTTTTAACCGACCTGGAATTGCAGAGGAGCAGAGTGAGGTTCTGTGGAATGGTTGGTCTGCTCTCCAGGCCATTCAGGGAAACAGAGGGAACTGAAGGCGGGATAGCTACCAAACAGTGATCCCACCTTCTTTTGTAACATTTGTTCACTCTGTTCTGGCCATATCTTCTCTTGACTATCCTTTGTATCTAGCATCCAGATGCATATTGGCTTTGAACATGCAGGTTTCATTTAGGTATTGTGAGTAATAGGGCTGGTGTTTCAATAGGCAAAGCTAGAATGAAGCAGTAGAAGGGACCTGGGTTGGTCCCTCCATCCAACCCAGGTCCCTTCTACTGCTTCACTCTAACTTTGCCTATTGAAACACCAGCCCCATCACTCAGGATACCTAAAAGAAACCTACATAATCAAAGCCAGTATGTATCTGGATGCTAGATGCAGAGGATCATCAACAGAAAAGCACTGATGCCTGCCTGCCTGCCTGCCTGCCTGCCTGCCTGCCTGCCTGCCATTAGATGGAGTAAACCAACCACCCCAGGGTGCAGATGCTGGAGAGTAGCAGTGGAAGTGAGCTGGCCATTCCTTCTTATCCTCCCTATCCCAGCCATTCCATCCTGCTGGAGGACATAACAGTGTGTGAGAGTTGTTCTTAGCTTCTTCACCAACTAAACTATCCTGCAGGACGTGGTACAGTGTTCCAGCATCGGTGTTACAAGAGAAAGAGAGAGAGAAAGATTGAAAGAGAAACTAACTGTGAGAGCTTTACAGAATAGTGGGTATTTGAACACACTTTTCCAAGCAGAATCTGACATTCTAACTGCTATATCATTCAGCAAAGAAAGACTCCCATTTTGATTCCATCAAAAACTATGCCCCAGCAGCCAAAGATGCCCAGACATTTGAGAAGAAACCACTCTTCAGTAATACTTACTCTGGACCTAAGCCAGCACTTTATCAAAAGTCAGAGACTAGACTTCTAAATTTGCTTCTGCCTTCAAAGAAGATGATGGGATCTTATTGTTCCTCTGGGAAGTGAGAAGATCCCTCCCCTATTAGTACTGTTTGTTAATATTGAGAAGTGTGTGTTTGTGTGTGTGTAGTGCCAGACATACTCTGTTCAGCTCCCTATGCTGACAAAAGAGATGAGCAATTCTAATGGTTAGAAGGGAATCTATTGAAAGCTTCTAGAAATGTTGTTTACCATGGTACTGGTTTCCTTTTATTTCCCTAAAGAAGATAGCAAATCCTGATGTGAACAACAATGCTTTAACAACCTTGTTGTCAATGAAAGAGTCTCCCACACATCAACATGCCTTCCACACTCTGCGGTTACAATGTCACTGGAAGTGTCTGATTTGCTTCCAAGTGCTATTAAAGGATTGACAACTTAATGGTGAAATTGATACTGTGACATTCTGGTCACGTATCTCCCTGAGGATCTTAACTACTCTCTTCCATGCTGCTGATATAATGTCAGCAGAAGTGGCACAGATAAGAAGTTAGCACCAACCTTCCCCCTTCCGCATAACCAAGAAACTATAAAGATAGGAAACCATGTTTTCACTTTACTGTGTCACTTCCATTGTCCACCCCACAAAAATGGGCTGTATTTTGTAAAGGCAATAAAATGAAGCCTCTCACCCTTAAAGAGTTAGTGTTTTACAAATACTAAACTACTGCTCAGTTCTGTGTGATGCTGATTCACTCTGACAACTGTTGTTTTGGTCCTGTTTTCCCTTTGCTTATTTCCTCTTTCCAGACTAGTCACAGTGGTGATCCCAACCAATCAGAGATCCCACCATAAATGTACCATATCACAAGGCTATGCAGGGAGCATGTTGCAGTGGTTTGAATGTTGGGTTAGGACTCTGGAGACCATCAAAACCCACTGGGTGACTTTGGGGAAGTCATATTCTCTTGGCTTCAGAGAAAAGGAGAAGCAAACCCCCTATGACCAAATCTTGCCCCCCCAAAAAAACAAAACAAAAAAACCTTCTGATACATTTGCCATAAGAACTTGAAGATACACAACAATAACAATGCAGGGTGCAAGATGTCATACATTTTGGTTGGCTCTATGAAATGTATTTTCCAGCTGTGGGTTTTAGATTTTTTATAAATTGATGTAACTAGGATGAATGTAAACAAATGCATCCACACAACTTGTGACTCACCAGGTTGTATACTGATTTATCAGATCTGTCAGGCAACAACAGCACAAACTTGTTGTTGTTGTCAGCCCAAGGCTACAAATCTAGGGGAGTTGTCAAGTATATAGAGACTGCAACCTATAGTTGGTGGATTGCATTTGGCTTGGTGGTTCAGAACCTGCATTTAAGGGCCCATCACATAGAAACTACTCTAAGAAGTGTGCAATGAACATGTGTATCCCATGTTGGAAGACAATCAGAATTGCTCAAGTTGAAAAGCCATCATGTACTGAAGAAGAGAAAGGAGAAGAGGGCATTGATTGTGCATTGAAACGACTAAAAACAACCTCCTTTATACAAATCCATCACCAAATGCAGAAAGTTACCAGGTCACAGCACTGAAAATAAATTTGGAGACTAAGGCTTTAAAAATTATGAAACCATTATATTGCCTCAGGTGTCACAGTCTGTATGCCTCTGAATACTGTTGCTAAGGAACCCATGCAGAACACTCCTGCATTCCTGTCCTTCTTGTAGACTTTCCAAAGGCATCTGTTTAGCACCCTGGGAATAGAACTTTAGACTCCATAGGGTTATGGTCTGGTCCAGTAGGGCTCTTTTTCTGTTCTTAGCGTGGTAAGCTAAATTCTTCACATCCTGTCACATTAAACTACTGTTGTATACTCTCCATATGAGACCTAGATTTCTTTAGCATACTCTATACAAATTACCAAAATACCATGAGGTGAGTTCTCTACATCATGTGCTAACAGTTTTTCTTAGATTGTGCCACTTCGTGCAATTTTTGAGTGCCACCTGTTTTGAGGTGGGAGACCTCAAACTCCCTGTGTATGGAAAAGCAGTTTATCCAAAAGGATTCTGTCACCGTCTCTATGAAATGTTTTAAGGAATAGGAAAGTGTTCAGACCAAGAATATCACTCCATGCTCCCCCTTATCTGACCTACAAACTGGAGCAGTTCATATAAAACTGAAAAATGCAATCATTTTGCCTGTGCAGCATACAGAAAAGTCCACATTCAAGAAACTATTCAATATGAACCTAACAGAGATGCATAGCTCCATTGCATTTTCAACCCCCCTTGTCCCTGGTGATGTTGCTGAATCCAGAGATGGAGGTCTTCAGCCCATATCAATTTCTCATGGCCATTTAAGCTGATAAAGCTACAAGGATCTCATTATCTAATAACCTAGCCCAGAAATGTTTAGATTATCCTCACTTGGGATCATTGCAGCAAAGGCAACTGGCATGATCTCATCAGAGCATTTAGTCAACTTCCAATCAGGTATAAGGGAAATAAAATATACAGATGGTGGAAAATATGGTAAGCATTCATTGATTCTTCCCATTCTTTGCAAGGATTCTTATCTCGAAGTTGCTCTGCTGGAGGTAGCATGATCATCAAATAGGTATGCTATTAAGTCCCCTACTGCCCTCTACTGGACATAGGTCCACCACTCTTCCTCATATTGTTAGTGAGTTTATTGAAGAAATATGAGGCAGGGGTCTCAATAGCATTGGTACTTACTTGATAAGCCCATACCAAACCCCGAGAATGAAGGAACTCCCAAAGGAAATGGTCACAAAGCAGAATGGACCTCCTAATCCCAAAACACTGCTGTTACAGATTCATTGGGATTCACTACCAGATCTCCCACTTTCCCAAGAGTAGAAGTACTATATGAGAACATTATGAAAAGTAATGTAGAAGCAGTGTACATAAAATTTCCCTGAAATCTAAAATGATTTCTCTTGTATTAATAGTGAGGAATGAGGGAGAATGACTTATCTTCCCTTGTTCTGTCAAGACCTATTCAGGACTGGAGTCTAAAATTACTCCCAGCTCTTTCCTCCTTAAATCTATATGCCATGCTTTGAACCTGGGAATTCATAAAAAGAATATGAAACCATAAATCTTTCTAATTAGATGAAATACAGAGATAACATTGGGAATTGCTGAGGAATTTGTTTATTTTGCTCTTGTTGGTTTTAGAAGGAACATTCCAAAA
The DNA here is from genome assembly GCA_026167975.1 of Phrynosoma blainvillii. Taxonomy (NCBI): domain Eukaryota; kingdom Metazoa; phylum Chordata; class Lepidosauria; order Squamata; family Phrynosomatidae; genus Phrynosoma; species Phrynosoma blainvillii. The sequence goes on from JANUYF010000004.1 coordinate 24,383,714, forward strand.
TTGCTATCTTTCTCCATTAATTCAGTGACAAGAAATCATTAAATGCGACAACATCAAGTAAATGAAAACATTAAATATGGGAAGAAGGTGAAACTGACATTCTCTCACCCAGGCAAGGGATTTGAGTATTTAAGTAATAGGAGTCTGGTGTTGAATCCATGCATGTCAAACAGTTAGAATTTAATTTCTATTTTTCCCCTTCACAGGTTCCTCCTCTACATGGTAAGCAGGTATTCCTTTACAGGCAGGAGATAGTGGTACTTATTCAATTTGGCTGATGCAGGTAGTATAGAATTTTACCCATTTCATTTTTGAGAATAATTTCTCAAAGGGCATGTCAACACGGGACATTTGCATCAGTTTTCTCCTGCCCTCATGTCACCCTGTCCACAAATTGAAAGGTTGGTTTGAGTGCAAAAGCAAAGCAGCTTCATTTATATACCACTTCATATCGCACTATGGGATATCTAAGCGGTTTACAACTGTAAGCTCATTGCTCCCCAACAGTTGGGTACTCATTTTAGCAACCTTGGAAGGATGCAGGCCTGAGTCTAGCCTGAGCCCTGGCTGGTATTGAACTCGCAACCTTGTGGTCTATGAGTGAGTGGCTGCAGTACAGGCATTTTTAACCACTGAGCCACCAGGGCGCAAACTGTCTTCACATGGGAAAGCCTGATCTCAGCCATCTGCTTTAATCTGGTTGAAAATAACTCACATTTGCTCTGGGTCTTTCAGGAAAATCCAGGGCACTCTGGAACTATGCTGGGCAACTATTTGCACACATGTTCCTCTATAGTCTATACCTACTACCCATGGTCACTGTAAGACACTTTCTCTGAGATCACAGAGGGGCACCCAACCATGTGATTGATGCTGGGCACTTTGTTTTCAACCTCAGAGAGAATGACTGATGCTCAACCAACATGGGGTGCGGTGGGTGGCACAGCAGGATGCATTTGTAGACAGACACCCAATGTTTCTCATAAGTATCCAGATAATGGGGTATTTCAGGGCAGCTTTGGGGTCAGCATACTCTGAGAGCAGCTGGTGTGGACTCACTCCTAGTTTGTAAAATTTCTTCATAAATATAGCAGGACTAATTTGAATTTTTAAGACTTTGAATGTGGGAGAATGTAATACTGACTGCTTCAGCACCACTAAATAGAAGAACCTGGACAGTGTGTTGTTCTTCCACAGCTTCTGGTGTGGAGCAGGGTTGTAGTAAATAAGATCTCTGTAATTATCAGATGAGATGTTCAGAAAGATGCTCAGAACCTCTGCTATAATGGTCTACATGGTAGTTTGGAGCTGCCATAAGTGATTTTATCACTTTTCTTCTCACTGCAAAAATAAGGTTTGAAATCTGCTCAGTTTTCAAAAGCTATTTGTGGTTGAGAACTTACCTTGCACAAAATTTGTGTGCTGTTATTTTATGTAGAAATCAGCATTATCTATGTAGGAAACAGTATTTTCTGCACACAAAATAATATTTCTGCATGGAAATATTTATTTCTGTGTAGAAACTGTTGTTTCCTGTAGGGGAAAAATTGAATAGCTACCACTGTGTGTGAGTTTGGGGTAAAATAAGTCCCAAATTGTGAAGACACCCACCAGGTTTTTTCTCATCTGGGTTTCTTGAGTCTCCAGAAAGACATTTTTCCAGCATTTTAAGCATGTTTTTGAATAATCATTCCACCACTTCCTTTAGAAATCCACAGTGCATTCAGAGAAATTTGGATGATGAATCAGTGAATGCAATGCATTTCCTACAACAATGAATTTAAGAAAACATACATATTTAAATGCATATTTTAAAAAGAATTACAGACTGGTGCAGGTTGTGGGTAAACGTATTGACAATTAAAAACCCCTCTAATATTTCACTTTAGGTTTAAGATGAAAATTGCTTCTGAGCCAGAGCTTATAGATGTTACGTTTTTAGACATGTATTATGGCGAATTTTGGCATTATCCTCCCACCCAAAGTAACTTTCAGAGCTTAGTTCTAGAGGTGCATATCCTGGGTTCCGTTGGTAACCTGACGCCTCGACTTCTGTAATGCACTCTACATGGGGCTATCCTTGTGCCAGGTTCGGAAACTTCAACTGGTACAGAATATGGCGGCCAGGTTGATATCGGGAACATCTCGGAGGGACCACATTACTCCGGTTCTGAGGTCCCTCCACTGGCTGCCTATTAGTTTCCGGACCCAGTACAAGGTGTTGGCAATTACCTTTAAAGCCCTAAATGGCTTGGGTCCAAACTATCTCAGGGACCACCTGCTCCCATACAATCCTCCCCGCACTTTTCGGTCCTCCGGGAGGAATTTGCTACAACCTCAGAAATCGAGGCTCGCGGCTACCTCCCGGATGGCTTTTTCAATCGTCGCCCCTAGGCTCTGGAACGGCCTGCCGGATGAGATCCGTCTATTAACATCCTTAGACAGCTTTAAAAAGGCTGTCAAGACGGATCTCTTCTGGCAGGCCTTTCCAGACTAGTTATCCCACCTCAGACATTAACAGCCACACAAGATGCTCCTCAACGTGGCCCCATCAACAGATGGAGAGGACCATCTAGTCAGGCTTATTGGTTATTTTGTATCGGGTTTTTGAACAAATGAAATGATGTTTTAAACATCTTCGATTTAATACTGTTTTAATGGGGAGTGGGGAGTATTGTATTATATGTTTTATTGGATTGTTATTTTAAACTTGTAAGCCGCCCTGATTGGACTACCACTGGGCGGGATATAAATTATTATTATTATTATTATTATTCAGATATACACGAGAAAGCACTTTTTATCCTTATTGCCTGTAAAACACTGAAATAGTTTCTGTAATCTCAACAGAGTTTTCACATTTGCAAAACCAATTTTTGTACAAATTGCACAGTCTTATTGCATGGACCTGTAACAATTAGAAGCACTGGGAAGATTGTTTGCATCCATTTGATCAATCAGCCAGTCCTTCTGTGCTTGCTTTATTTGGGGGGCTTTGCTTCACAAAAGGGAAAAGACATGAATTTTGCAGAGGGACATTTCCCACAAATTATAGAAGCCTCAATGGGGGAAAATGTGCTTGTCTCAATCTTGTCCTGGAGGTGAAAAACTCACAGAGGCTAACCAGTTCTCAGCAGACTGTCTCAGCATGTTGGAGAGACTGTCTAATTGATTATGAGTAATTTAATAAGATCTCTTCATATTCTTTCTCTCTTTTGAACACAATGCAATATTAATTTTGCAATGTGCTGCTGTAAGATAAAGTGATGGAGACCAGTTTAAATACTTTCCATGTAGTTTTGAGCATTTATCTGTCAGCTGCTATTAGCTGAGATTCTAAATGATGTCCACTAATTATGAACCAATATACCAGTTGCTGGGAAGCAATAGCAAAAGAAGCATGACCTTTAAGACCTGTCTGTAGATAGGACCTAAAACTTATTGGTTAATCCTACTCAAACTCAATTGAATTGGCCAACTGTTGAGTGGTATGTTTGACAATTCAGTGGGTCTATTCAATCAGAAGACTGGGACTTGGAAGAGCAGTTACAAGGGAACCAGACAAGATCCTGAAGTGCAAAGATATATCAAAATTAGGATTGTCCATGTCACTGTATTTACCATTCTATGCATGGCTGCAAAACCTGGACAGTGAAGAAAGCTCAGTAAAGGGAAAATGGGAAGAAAATAAACTCATTTAAGATGGGGTGCTGGAGAAGAGTTCTGAGAATACTGTGGACTGCTAAAAAGACTAATGGATGGGTCCAAGAGCAGATCAGGCCTGGACTCTCCCTGCGCAGTAAAGATGACTAAACTGAGGTTGTCGTATTTTGATCATATCATGAGAAGGACTCACTAGAAAAGACTATAATGCTTAGTAAAATGGAGGACAGAAAGACAGCATTTCAGATGGATAGGCTCAATCAGAGAAGCCACAGCCATGAGTCTGCAGGAACTGAGCAGGGCACCTGAGGATAGATTGACTTGGAGGTCTCTTAAATGTAGGTTCACCACAGGTTAAAGGCAACTTGAAAGCAGTTAACAACAATAACATTCTAGCTGGGACTAACAATAGCATTCAGGATTATGTGCACATGATCATTTTGTTCCTCCTCTCACCAAATTAAAATTGAAAAAAATGAAAAAAATCTTAATAGGATGGAAAGCATTTGAATGTTGTTGTTTTTAAATGAACATGGGAGAAACAAGTATACACAACTCTATTCATCTAGGGCCTAGATAATTTTAAATTCTCCTTAGTGTTTCACTCTAAATAAAACCACAACAACAATGACATCAGCTCTGGTGGCGCAGTGGTTAAATGCCTGTACTGCAGCCACTCACTCATAGACCACAAGGTTGCGAGTTCAATACCAGCCAGGGCTGAGGCTCGACTCAGGCCTGCATCCTTCCGAGGTCGCTAAAATGAGTACCCAGCTTGTTGGGGGGCAATCAGCTCACAGTTGTAAACCGCTTAGACATCCCATAGCGTGATATGAAGCGGTATATAAATAAGCTGCTTTGCTTTTGGGTTCAAATCCCTGTGTATTCAAACATGTTGCTGAATTAAAGTTTGCACCTTTTCCTTCTGGGAGGTCCTTCATCTTTAAGAACTTCAACAAGTAATCAAGTAAAATACCATCCTCTCAGTTCACTAGGGACTCAATATACCAACTGAACTTGGGGAGAACCATTCAGAGCCTGGGAACATTGTATGGCCATGTGGAGTTATAATCCCTCCAAAAGCACCTTTGCTAAGATGTTCAATTTCAATTAGAATTTATGAAAATTCACAGGTTTCTTCATATCTGAGAGATAAAGAACATGAGATTTTAGGGTGTCAAGTGAGGGGGGGAAAAGTTGGTGTTATTCCCATCTCTACTGTGGATTTTCTGGAGGCATCTGATTGTCCATCATGGAAAATAAGACATTAGATTAGCTAGAGCTTTGACTTGATATTAAAGAACATGTTCTTAATATATGTTCTGGAAAATACCCATGTTCTTGTAAAAGCTCTTTCAGCTTTATTTCAAAATTCCCCAAATGTTCCACTTGAAAAGAACCCCTGAAATGACTTCAAATTTTGCTTTAGGCAGTGTTTCAGTGGCTTTTCCTTGATGCCAAAACAGCTAATATGTTGCAGTGTGATATCTGCTTAGGGTTTCTTTCCTTCTCCCCAGTTTCTTGAGTCACAGCCCAGATATCTGGACTGACTGAGTAATGCCACCCACAATTTTTTCCCTGCTCATTCATCTCTGTGAATTTGTAATCATTCACACACACACACACACACACACATGGTTGCATGTAAAATATATCTATATCTAGATATCTCATGCAACAGTTTGCAGCTCTCCTTCATACCAAAATTGCTATTATTTCCTTGCTCCAGTTCTAACCATGGCTTAACTAATTTGTACTGAAATGCATTCTCAGCTGTTAGTCTGGATAACAGTCACAAAACAAAGGAAGGAAGATATACTGGTTGGACTGAATTACAAAACCATAATTCCTGGTTCCAACTGCACAGGTGCAGGGGCCTACAACATTCTTTCAGTGTTCCCAAATATAATCCCAAAGCCATATTGATGACAGGGGCTGGACTGGACAACTTGGGATCTTGGCAGGAAAGAGACTGCAAGTATGCACTATTCAGCTAGTGCAACTGGGGGCACTTTGCCCATGAAGATGATGTGGAGGGGACAGAGTGCCCAATATTGAGGAATGGTGCTTATGGGAGATTGTATCTTGAAGGCATGCATGTCCTGACACACATACACACACACACCAAGTTTTTCTGACTTGAATGCTTCATGTTTTATTTTTACAATGGATAAAATTTGAGGGGAAAAATTAACCATAAATATAGATAAGGGATAAATTTAAAGGATGGGTTTTATTCAGTTCTTCAAAGAATATGCATTTTTTAAAATTAGGTACTGGAAATTGGATTTAACAAAAAGAAATAATAATATAAGAATGCCTCCTGATTATATTAAATGGAGAGAGAGAGTTTGAAATTGTAATAAGTTAGATATATGTATTTGAAAGGTGATTAATGATTTTAATGATTTTAATATTGGTTAATACATATATGCTACAGTGGTAGAAAATCAGAAGTATTTTTTGTAGTGAGATATATTTGGTAAAAGTGAGTAAATAGACTGCTTGTGACAGTTAGAATAATTCTATGATAATGTTAATTGATAAACACTAATGAGTTCACATGAGAAAAACTATAACTCTATTATTGGCTTTTGTAAAAAAAATAGATGCTTTAGTAAACTTAAAATGTGATTGTTATTATATAGATTTTATAGATATAAGGAGAGAAGTTGGAATGTGTGAGAGGTATAAATTAGGCATAAAATTATAATTGGTGAAAAGAAGTCACTTTTATTTCTATTTCTCTCTTTGTCTCTTTTTTGTCTATTCTTTCTTTTTTATTTTTCTTTGTATTTTTTCTTTGTTTTCCCCTTCTCTATTATGTAATGATATTGCCTTATTTAATGTATTTGGAAAATTAAAAAAATAAAATTAAATTATGGAAAACCTTAATGAAAAGCAAAACAAGAAAGAAAGAAAGAAAGAAAGAAAGAAAGAAAGAAAGAAAGAAAGAGAAAGAAAAAGCCATCTGGAACATTTCTAGGTGGCTTTTTCTGCACTGAACAGGGCTACTGAAGCCCCTTACAACACACAAAAAAACAACAACAGTGTCATGTAAATGATTTAAACATTTTGAATAATATTAAAGGAAATCAAAAGTAGACAAGGGAAGACAAGGAGGAAGTTAGAAAGAACGGGAAGTCTGGAAAGAGAATGAAAGATTAAAGTAGAAGGAGGAATAAGAAAGTAGAAGATGGTAAGAGAATGTAGGAGAGGATATGCGAAAGTAGACAGGAGAAGGAAGAAAGGTGAATGTAGGAGATGGTTTGGAATGTAGGCAGGTGTTAGGAGAAGATGATATGAGAAGAATGAAGAATTATAGAGGGAATGTGGGAAGTTAGAAGATAAGAGTTAAGGAGGTTGAAGGATGGACAAGGAGGGTAAATGGAGGAGAGATAGTAGGAGAGAAGGATTGGAGATAGGGGAAGAAGGAAAGAAGGGAAGATTGAGGGATTGTGTGGTTTTATGATAAAATAATTAAGATGTATTGCTGGGTCTGAGAAGCTTAATGTGTATATATTGTGTAATTAATCATAGGGATCTAAAAAACAGAAAAATAGACAATTGACAAAGTCAGCAATGAGAATAGAATAATTTTGAACGTAGTGAATGTGTTTGAAATGATATGTGTTTTTTAAATTTTAACAATAAAATTTATTTTAAAAAAAGAGTAGAGATTAAAAGGAAAGAGAACAGAGAAAGTAACATTTCAGTGTTGTTGAAAGTCAGATGAAATAACAATCATTGGCATCTTATTAAGAAATTATATAATTATTGTAAACCCACCTATGATCACTTAAATTGAACTGCACCATTTCACAATGTTCATATTCTTGGGAGGGGAGATATAGCTATGCTATTGGGTCCGCTGCACAAGCAGAGCCAGCAGCATGACTATATGCAATGTATGTCTCTTTGTACAGTGGGATTATTGCAAAACAGGACATCTTGCATGGTGCTCTGTTATGCGTCATTTCAAATCACTAACATGGCTGTGTATTGTGTGAGTGATGTAGCTTCATCATCAAAAAGTTATCATTGTAGCCTCTAATGCAGGATCTTCACCAATTCTCCCTTTCCCCTCTGCTCATCATAAAAATGTTCAGGGTTTAGCCACCGAGACTGGTTTGCCTTGAATTGATTATTTATTTGATTTATTTTTTCTTTCAGTTTGTAGTTCATCTTTGGGCCTTTTGGAAGGAAGTACTGTATCTATCTTGGATTAGCTAGCAAATGGTTGAAGAATCCTGCATAACCAATAAGTGAACATCACCAAGAACTGGCTTGCTCATCTGCTCACCTGGATAATTGATGCTGGCAACATTCAGTCTTTTGCAAGCTTGGAAAAATAAATTTACCTTGTCAAGATGCCTTTACAGCAATGAGACTCTACAGATCTATCTTTTTCAGTCCTGCACATTGTCGTTTATTCAAGACTTTTCACTGTCAAAACACAGGGTCCTACTACTGATTTAATGGAATTGATTTATTGATAGGAGGTGTAATTTCTATGTAAATAATGATGTAACCCTCTAGAGGGTGGGCTACATATACTGTTTCCAGCCACAAAGTTTACATAGTGTTTTGGACACTGCCTTTGTAGCTGGCTTTGTAGCTCACTGAGAAAATGTGTATCCAACTCCAGCATTAACTGGAGTAAGGCCTAAATTTCTGGTCTGTTTTCCTGTTTGGGCCCTGCCACACCACAGGGAAGAATAAAATCTTACTAACATGCTGACAATAAAGGGAGTCTGTGCACCTGGTGAGTGTTACACTGAAGAGAAGTGGACACTCCTCAATTTCTGTAGACTCTCATATTCTAAGCAAGGATGAATGAATCTGTCAATTTCAGTTTTTCATAGGCTAGACACCTGTTGATTACACATTCTGGCATAAATACCATTTGTGACACTGTATGTACTGGGGGGCACTACTGAGAGAGGCATCCACTGCATCCTGAGTAGTGTCCCTTGAACTGTGTGCACAACATCATGGGTGTGTCTGTGTGCTGCACAGTTCTGTCTCCACCAACATTGACTGCTAGCTCAAGTGTGCTTGGACATTTCTAGCTGCCCTTAGTTGCCTTGAGAAGGAGGACTAGTCTTACTCTGATAGTAGACACTGCTTCTTTTCCCTATACCTAGAGACAGCAAGTGCCAGAAGTAGTGGGCTACGGTAGAGAAACTATAGTGGATCAGTTAGATCAGTCCAGGTCATACACAGGTGATCAAAGGAATTCACTGAGGATGAATGGAGACACAAAAGCAAGGTCACAGCCATTCCAGAATCCTTCACAAGAAGCCATCACTCATAATAATCCATGCTAAAAAGGATAGACATAAAACTTATGCAGCTCCAGAGGTCAAGAACTGAAATACATCATAAGCACAAAGAGCACTGAAAGCTAGACTGAGCAAACAGTTGTGAACAAGCAGCCCTCTTATCAGCTGCTTGGAGATTTATAGCCAGTAGGCCTTGAGACCCCAGCTGCTTAATTATTCAGCATTTCCTATTTAAGTTTCTGCAGGAGATATTACTCCTTTTGATGTTGCTTTTTCTCCTGTCAATCCACCACAAATGATGGGTGTGTCTTTTTGGTGTTCATCAATTTTGTTTGAGATAGGAGCCCATATTGCTTCATAGATCTTGGCTTCAGTTTATCATTTTTAAGAACTTAAATTCAGTTTGTCCCAAACTTTGAAAAATTTTAAAATTCATTTTGGCCTGAATTTCTGGGTTATTTCAAAAAGTTTGCTTGACTTTTTTTCCTGTGATTTTTTCCCAATACAAGTAGCTTTCTATGTTATTTTATCTAGCATACACACTTTATGCTAGCAGTTCTAACAAAATGGATTTTAATATTCTTTGAACTAATATGTGCATTTGTGTGCACATCTTTCTTGAATATATGCCTTTATTGAAAAACTCATGAGTTTGAAAGGCCAATATAATTTAAGTTCACACTGATATGTGAACCAAGTGAACCCTAATCCCATAGTGTCTAGGACATCTCTTTGTGGTGTTTAGGATGCGCCAATATCCAGTAAAGATATCTATTTATGGACAAATTATTAAGTTACTATTTTGGTTTTTTGTGACTTAAAATTAGGCAATGTAAGTGTGAACAATAGTGGTCCTTCACATATTCTGTGATAACTCCAACAACCACTGGATCTTCTGCCTAAAGCTAACAGGGTTGCAGTCCATCAATATCTGAGGGACCACAGGTTGTCCATCCCTACTTTAGCAATTGATGGAATGGTCTCACTTTTCATCTGCAGCTTCCCCCTGGGAAGTAACTTACAACAGGGATGAACAACTTGTAACTACTAGGTCAAAGCTGATCCCCAGAAAAAATATTGTTTGGCCCATAAATTGCTCCTTCCAGTGACATCACTGGCAGGAAAGAGTTAACTAAGGTTGTGCAATGTGACTTGCTAGCACATCATGCTGGAAAAGGGAGTATCAACTTATAGATCTCCCCACAGCCTCTTCAGAATGGCCTTCCAGTAAAATTCAGTTCCAGTGGAGCATATATCTGTACTCTTAAGAGTTTGTGGTTGTGTACATTTTAATCTGTAAATCATTCTGAGAATGCTTAATCTTGGGTTCAGTTAAGCATCACTGTGTTCTACATAATATTTGCAGTGAAAATTATTTGAAATGAACAATTATTTCATTCTGTGCATCATAGGTTTCCCATGCAATTAACCTCTAGAAACCGCACTGCAAATTTGACACACTGAAGTGACAGAACATGTGGAAAATATGTACAATGTATTTGTTATTTGGTGGACATGAAGTGATTACAGAAATAATTTGTGAGTACAACCAGGTTTCCTTGGACATCGTGTAGAATTAATTGTTTTTGTTTTGTTTTAAAAACAGAAAGAGAAGAAAAACCTGGGGAGCTGTTTACTGTAATCAAGAAAGTGGTTGTTTTTGTTATTCTTGAGACAAAAATGTTACTTGCTGTTATAAATATAATTTGCAATTATTTTCTGCCTAAAATAGGAGAAAGGATAAAAACACTGTCCAATGTGCTACTTGATTCTTACTTCTCCATTCTGACCAGTCACTCCCTTTTGACAGCAACATTGCATAGACTTATGCTAAATAGGCTTGGAAACAAAACAACAAAATGAAGATTTAGTATAGCCAGAGAACATCTTTGTAGAAATGCATGATATTTAAAAGTTACCCAGATTTGCCCAAAACCTTCCTGAAAGGGGAAGTAAGGACTGGTGTGCATGCACAGCAGTTATGCACAAAAATAGGCATAAATTTCAGTTGTGGGAGATGACACTTTCAACACCAAGAAAGATTGGCTGAGGTTTAAAAGGAGCTGTTTCTGTGGAGCACCATCAGAAAGCTTGCTTTGTTGTCCTTTTTCAGGACTTGAGGAAAAGACTGGGACAAGTCCCTGAAGAGATGTGCAGAGAGTGAGGAGAAAAGTCTCCAGGAAAGATATAATCTAGTAGCTAGTAGAGGGACTTGGGCTTCAGGACCAACACTGGAATATGGAAATAGTTTGCCTTCCCTCCTCATTTTCCACAAGATGGGAGTTCCCACCTACTGGCCTCCCTTTTCAGCAATCATATCCCAGGTTCTGGCCTGGATCCTGGTGGTGACATACACTTACATAAATTGAGTTTTCACATACTTCTGTGTTTTTACATATTTTGTGCAAAAGATATTCAGCACCTCCTTGTACAATGACCAATGACTTGTACAAACATCCCTAGATGAAGGGTGTCATCATATAAGCCCCGTTCTCACCACAATCATGTTATTCAAAGAAAATGGAAACATACTGGTTTGTGAGCAACTATTATCACATGTCAGTAGTGCAACTGAAACTATTTCTGCCGTCACACACTCTTCCAGACTCCCCCTTAACCCTGCCTTCTTGCCTTATGCCCTACCCAGCATGCTTTTCATTTATTTTTATTTTTAACATAAATCCAGAGTTACATTAATGCAATTTAAGTATAAAAGAAAAAAATAGGGGGGGGGGGGGAATAAATCAGGCTGCTTGGGAATAGCAAGGGGGGGGGAAGAGGAGGAGACACTGACATCATGCGGCTGCCAATATCGCAAGTGCTTTGGCAGCAGCATTTCGCATCAGAGGACTAATGGGACTGTAGTGCTATTGGGAGTTTATTGACAGGCATTTCACTGTCAATGAAAAGGGATGCTTTAAACAATGGCTGATAACAAAGCACCAAGGAGATGGAGATGACGACATGCAATAATTATTTCAAAAAGCTCTATTCTCTAGCTTTAATAGCAGTTTTAAAGCCTTGTGTGATAATCTTCAAAGAGGGTATATGAATTATTTTAATACGCAGAAAAAGAAACAAGTGAAAAGATGATAAAAGCAGATTAACTCAGTTCTATTTTCGCCTGCTCATCATCTCTAAAATTGCATCCATCGCAGTCAAGATCATGTCAAGTAGGGGTGACAAATGTAGGGACTTTTAGATATTACTATTCTGCAATGTCCATCAACCTTCACTTTTGTTATATAGGCTAGAGCTGATAAGAATTGTTGGCCAACAATATCTGCAAGCAAAGGCTTTAGTCCAATAGGTGGATCTTTCACACTACACAATTACAACACTATGATTCTTCTTTTGATGGCCATGACTGTATCCTGTGAAATCCTGGAGTTTGTAGTCTGGTGTGGATCTTTCTAAATTCCATTCCCCAAACTACACATCCCATGGGACAATGCCAGTTAAAGTGGAATTGCAGCACTAAAATTGTGTGGCATGAAAGATCCCAAGATGTTTACCATACTACAAAAGCGATTTATCTCTAGGATAGAAGAACATGGCAGTTTTAGTTTGACTCTTTTTTAAAAAGAAATCTAAAGTCCTTGACATAGAATTTATGTCAAGAGACATAATTTATTGGGAATTTTCAAAATGTGAACTGGAGCTTTGGGGAATATTAGCTCAAATGGGTAACTAGAGGCATACCCTACTTATATGCAGGGAAAGGAGATAGAGAACCCTCGCAGAAACAGGATTCTTCCAATGAACTCTAAGTTTATTGAGGGGAAAATCAATTAGCAACACACACACACACACACACACACACATGCACACACTTAATCTATGGGCTATTAGGAAGGGTTTCAATTCTGAAATAGTTACCAAAGATGTTGTGCTCCTGATGATGGAAAATTTCTCAGCTGTTCACAAGGGAGTGGTGGGGGGGGGGCAGCATGAGGGATACCAGTAGAAGTTTCAGAGAAACATAAAGTCCTTCTTTACATTTCAAACTAGCTCAGAGGGAAAAAAAGGATTTTGGAGTCCTTATATTGCCCACAAATGGCTTCAGGCAAAGAGTTCAAAATATGTTGAATCTTCAAAGGATCACTTTGAGACAGATAGATTCCAGAGGTGAGAATGGCTTTTTCCTCTGGCTCTTGTCATAAAACATCCCAGGCCATAAATCTGCTGGAGAAGGGTGTGATGTCTCCTAATTGCGACTCCTATCTCACTGCTTTGATCTGTGTTTCAATAAGGTGTTTATGTGGTTTCTCTGCCTTGAATGTATGGCTGCCTTGGTAGCTCTCATCTACAACTCCACATAGGACTATGGGGGTGAGCATGCACACCCAAAAATTATGGCAAAATCTCTCCATTTCTCTTAACAATTCTCATCAAAAACAGAGAGAACAACCAATTGCACTATCCAAATTCAACATTTACAGCTATTGCCAATATGAAAAAAGATGCTGCTGCTACCTGTCAAATGTGAAGTGTTAAGCATGAATAGTATTGAGAGGAAAACAGAACTGGTGACTGTGTTGTGGCACCACAAGCATGGCTGAATATGCAAGGATTGATAGAATTTTAAGAGAGAAGCATTCAAAACCTTCCTTGCCAGAATGAGCAAACATGTTAGTTTTGCTTAGTTCTGCATTCAGTTTTTTTTTTTTTTTTAAATCCCAATATGGAAGCAATGACTTCAAAAGCTGTAATCATTGTACTTGGTAGATGTAATGGGATGGAGATTATTACACAGTAGATGTTTTTTCCAGGTTATTAAAACTGCATCCCAATAAAAACTAAGAAAAAAACGAAAACATTGGCCTTCAAATTGATTTGAACAATTTTATTTCCAATAGAGTTGAACAGGAAAGAACTGATGAAGATAGAGAGTGAAATTTAATTGGGTTTGATCCATCATCTGTATGAATCAAGAAGAAACCAGGGGATTTTTAAAAATATATATAATAGATTTTTGCATTGACTGCGGAGGCATCTTGGGGCTTAGTTTGACATTAATTTACAGCAAACATATGGTGAAAAATAAATGTAGACATAACCTATTATACAAGGAAAGGATACTTTTCCCTATCTGAGACCAGGCTCAAGGGAGATTATACTAAGAAGACTACAAAGATGACATTGGTCATTTTTTCCTCCCAGATGAGAAGAAAACAAGTACATTCAGATTTCTCTCTCCTTCTTTCCCACCCCACCCCATCTTTAGGGAAAACTAGGTGTGTGTGTTTATATTATCCTGAAGGCTTAGGTTGCCTTTTCATTAAGCAGCATGATTGGCATACGTTTGGGGGAACCTTTCTGCAGGCTTAATTCTATACCCTCAGGACAATACTAATATTTTCCAAATGCTACAGCTGGCATCATCTTTCTTAGTTAGCTAAGAGTTGTCTATTGTATTGGCTACTCACCAGATTTATGGGCCTTCTGAAGCAGACGGAAATGCTCATTTTTTTCCAGTTTTCCAAAGGGTAATAAAACATTTGTCATTGATCTTAGCTCCAACATCCCTTGTGAGTCTGACACAGGCCAAGCCTTCTTACAGCTTTGTAAATTGTGATGTATTTTAAAGAGTCTTAACTCTTCTTTCAGACATAATGCCCTTAAAGCCCTTTGTATTGGAAACAGAATCCAAACTGTGATAGAGATACTTCACAACATCTCAAAGGGTTAAAATGGCATAAGGTTTTACAGAAGAGATGGCCAAAAAGTGGTGCCAGAGAAGCATGCAGCCCACCCCCAACATTGCTGTTTTTGCAGTCTTTTAGCCCTCCAGATCCCCCAGACTGTCCCTTTCCTGGCTCAAAAATAAAGGGCAATTGGCTTCTCCCAACAGTAGCCAAGAGCATTGTCCCACCTTTAAACAGGTTGCAGCCCTGTTAACATAAAAAAATGCTCATTTTTCAAACCAAAGTGGACCTCTGGCCCACCCAAAAGTCTTTGGGGAAGAACATTGATCCTTGAAGCTGCTGCTTTTGCCCACCTGTGTTTTACAGGGACATCTTGTCTAGAAGTGATATGGCCATGTAAAATGTCTTAGGTTTTTTCTTTCCCTTTTTCTTTTAGTATTTCCATCCATCCACTGATCACTCTATTCATACCACTGAGCAGCCACTGAGAAGGCTCTGTCCCTCATTCCCATCAGTCATGCCTGTGTGGGAGGTAGGATGGAAAGGAGTAGATTATACCACACATTACTCTCCCCATACTAGGACTCAAGGTGCTTTACAAAATAGAGAGAATTACAAGAAAAGCACTGGTTAAAATATACAAAATTTGATATTAAAACTGTATTAAACTAACAACAAAATCAAAACAATTTAAAATACAGTGAGCCCTTGAGATCTGCTGGGGTTTGGTTCCAGGGCCCTGCATGAATAACAAAATGCATGGATGCTCAAGTCCCTTTAAATACAGTGACATAGTAAAATATCCCTTTAAATACAGTCCCTTTAAATACAGTGTCCCTTTAAATACAAGTCACTTTAAATACAGTGGCATAGTAAAATATCCCTTATGTAAAATGACAACATCAAGGATTGCTTTTTGGAATTTATATATTTTTTAATATTTTCAAGCCATGGGTGGTTGAATCCATGAATAAAGAATCTGAGGATACGGAAGGATGACTGTATTACTTTAAGGCAAAGACTCAAAGCTGTACAGAACCATACAAAGGCATTTTCTTATAAAAGCAATCAGTTCTGAAAATCTTGCTGGAATAATAATAATAATAATGACTTGACCTGCTGCCAGAAAGAGACCAAGGAGGAATACATTCTAGCCTCCTTTGGAAAGGAGTTCCAAAGGCAACCAAGAAGCCCCCCTCATGCATTGTCCACCAAACATGACTGTGGACGTTATCACACGGGGCCTAAAGCAGAAAGAATCCACACCCAATCTCGTCCTATTGCGGTTTTTTCCCCCGTGTGTTCACACGACGTCACACAGAACCCCGTCCCAACCCCGTCCCAATGCGGCATCATCCCCATTCTTTTGAATGCTGGTTTCTTGGGGAATTACAATTGCGTGACCGGAATGATACCGCAATAATACTGCTTTCGCCGTATGTCTGATCACGAGATACGTATCGTGGAGCCCAGGCCCCACGCAGGCTTCGGAAGGGGTGTGTGTGACAGCCGGCTGTCACACACACACACACACACACACACCTTCCCAACCCAAGCCGGGAAAGAGAGCCACTCCAACCCAAGCCGGGAAAGAGAGTCCTTCTGCTCGGAGTGGCTCTCTTTCCCGGCTTGGGTTGGGAAGGGGTGTGTGTGCGTGTGTGACAGCCGGCTGTCTCTCTCTCTCTCTCACACACACACACACACATACCCCTTCCCAAGCCTGGAAGCCTGGTTGCTTTCCTTGGGACGAGGTTGCTTTCCTTGGGACGACCTCATCCCAAGAAAAGCAACCAGGCTTCCAGGCTTGGAAAGGTGTGTGTGTGTGACAGCCGCGGCAAGTGACAGCCGCGGCTGTCCTGTTTCTGCGCATGTGCAAGAACATCCTTGCTGGGTTCTGGAGGGGATCTTCTCACTTGTGTGTGAACGGCAGATACGGTCCCTAGGAGCACATCTATCGCGGTATTGTTAATTGCGCAATGATGCTAGTTGCGTCTGATAGCCATTTCCGTCTTGTGGGGTCTATACCGGTATAGGTCTGGATTGATTCCATACCGCTTTCTTGCCACTTTGAGACCCGCGTGTGATAGCGTCCTGTGATGGTGGTGGAATCAAGAGAAGTGCTCCTCTGAAAATCTTAAGAGTATGGACAGGTTCCAAAGGAAAGACATGATATAATACAATATTTCAGTTTATTACATTTGCATCCCACATTTCTTCTGGGGGGGAAATAGTCCAAAGAATTAACAGAGAAATAAAACTGATTTCAACAAAAGCCATCAGCAAAAGCCACCTCTATCAGGAATTGAAGAGCCATCTCTCTCTCTCCCCACTGCCACTGTGCACCCCAAAAAAAGTGACTTAAACTGGTGTAATGGACCATTCTACTGACAGAGGTTATCAAGACTCCTTACAGTAACAGTGACTGGAGACGAGATTCAGTCTTCTTCCCATCTAAAAAGAATTCAGCTTGCTCCTGCTTGAAAGCCTGATTAGATATTGACACCAGGTTGGGGATACTAGGGCTATTAAAAACAAAAACAGAAAAATAAAAAAAGGAGTGCAGGTCCAGGAGAATTACTTCAGCCTGATCAATAGTGGTACCTGGATGCCTTAAATTAAGTAAATAAACAATTACATATAAACAGAAATGAAAACATATCCCAATTTGTGTCCTGTTCTTGCAGATGGGATGGGAATTCAGTCCCAGAACCCTAGCTAGTGAGGTAGTAAAAAGGCTCACCAGTGTCACAGAGGTCCAAAACACACTGCAGAAATAATCCAGTTTGAGACTGCTTTAACTGCCCTGGTTCAATGCTAGGGAATTCTGGGAACTACAGTTTTGTGAGACATTTTGTGAGACATCTGTCAGAGAGCTTGGGTGCCACAATAAGCTATAATGCCCAGGATTCCCTAGCACAAAGCCAGGGCAGTTAAAGTGATGTCAAACTGGATTATTTCTGCAGTGTTTTTTGGACCAGAATCTAACTTTTAGCTTTTTCATAAATATGAATGATAAAGTAAACTGAAACTTACAATCCCGGAAAAGGTTGTGAATGACTCCCACTGGCCATTAGATTTGACACCAATGGTCAGCCACCACAACCACCGCTGATTGGAGTTCCTCAAGGCCTGAGAGCCAGGATGGTGTAGTGGTTTGAGGAAAGGACTAGGATTCTGGAGGTTGGGGTTTGATTCCCCACTCAGCCATCTAAACCCACTGGGTGACCATAAAACCCCATGATAGGTTTATCTTAGGGTTACCATAAGTAAGAAATGAACCTTAGGATTGCCATAAGCTGGAAATGACTGGAAGGCACACAAGAACAATCTTAAGGCCTGGCGCTGAGTCTCTTCTCCAGTTCCCAGGATGCGGAACCTCAGAGTGAGAGGACAACCTTGAAAAGTGTGTGTGTTTTTTTTCATCTGTGCAAACATAGGTAATGCACTTAATGATGTAAGAGCTAGTATGGTGCAGTGGTTTGAATGTTGGATTAAGACTCCAGGAGACCAGGGTTTAAATTTGTACTCAGCAATGGAAGCCCACTGACTGATCTTGGTGACCTGGGTAAGTCACACTTTCTCAGCCTCAGGAGAAGGCAATGACAAACTCTCTCTGAACAAATCTTGCCAAGAAAACCCACATTAGGGTCACCATAAGTTAGCAACAGCCTGAAGGCAGACAACAACAACAACAATTACACTCAATGACAGCACCAGGGGATGTCCCTTCTAATGTCACCCTTGCAACATTATCCTGGAATCACAAGGGAAATCCCTAAGTCTCTGTTTTTGGTCTTGAGATTTCAAGGATAGTCCTGACATTGCATCCCTGTTGCTGATCAGTGTGCAGGAAAGTCTATATATCTTCTTCTCCTTTTAATAGCGCCCTGCTATACCCTGAATGAGCCAGTGTGATCTAATGGTTTGAGCATTGGACTAAGACACTGCGAGATCAGGGTTCAAATTTCAGCTCAGCCATGTAAACCTACTGGGTGGCCTTGGGCAAGTCACACTCTCTGAATCTTAGAGAATGACAATGGCAACCCCCCTCTGAAGAAACTTGCCAAGAAAATCCCATGATAGGTTTACTTTAGGGTTGCCATAAGTCGGAAAAAACTTTAAGGCACACAACAACAAAATATCAGCTTAGGGTAGCCATAAGCCAAAAATGACTTGGAGGAACATGACAGTGCCATAAAGGTCTTCATATCCTGTAAAGAAATAAAATATGCCTTGCTAAAATGGGGAAGAGTAATGTTGTCAGGTCACCTCCTGGGGGGATCACTTTCCATTGGTATGTGTAAGGCAAGGGTACAAAACCATTTCAGGCAGGGGGTCACATCTAAAGAAGAAGACAGTTGAAGCTTTTCTATAACTGAATTTTCTCTAAAGAGCTTTAACTTGTTGAAATTCTGCTGCTATGTAGCTTTTAATGGCACAAGTCCCTTCTTGTATCCCAGTGCCAGTGCTAAGCCATGAAAAAAACCAGGTTTCATGAGACAAAATTGATTATAGTTCTAAACAGATTGGCAAAAAGTGCTGGCATTTGGGTGGCATGGGGGTGTGATGACCACATGCCCTGATGTCACCCCGAAGCCAGTGACATGCCACCCCACTGACAGTGGGGGGCATTGGGGCATTTTTGCGGCACAGTGTTTAGACACGCTGCACCACAGAAACACTGAAAAATCACCATGGTAGCAAAGACGCCTTTTCCCCAGAGAAAGAAAGAGTGGCTTTATGCCACTCCTCTTTGTGCCAGGGAAATGCTGGCTTGGGGGCATGGCATGTAGTTGCTGCGTCCCCAACCTGGTGAGCAAAGGGGCAGCAGCAAGCCACTCTATCAGAGCTATCTGTTTTGTCCCATGTTACTACCTCTCTTTTACACTGTATATTGATCTTACACTAGCAATGCTATGTTCAGTAGAAAAATAGACATGGTATTTCGGATGGGTGTGTGAAAAAAGACTTAAGAATTACAAGAACCATGGTTCAAATGTCCATGCTTTTTTAAAAGAAAATTAAGATGAAATAGCATATTCTAAGAGTATTTGTTCTGGTTAAGAAATCACACCACAACACAATAGCAGCAATATAATAAGCATAGCAATGGTATCAGCACACACCAGTCACTCTTCTTTTCATTTTTAGCAAAAGGGATATGCGCCTTTGCCATAAAATATATCCATTCAAATGCTTACAACAGGAACATGCCGCACATAATAGCCCCCGCAATATATGTTTAGGCAGCCAATGAGAACATTCTAATTCTGCTTGGTTTTAACTGTTTTTAAATTGAAAGTTTTTGGCTCAGCTCCTTTTCACTTTAAGGCTTTAGCTGTAATTTTTATTATTTGACACTGTTCTATTCTTTCATGTAAGCCACTCTGAGAGCCCCTGTTTCAGCTGAAAAAGCAGTATCAAATGCTTCATATAAATCAATGTACATTTTATATAATCTCTCCATTTCAACACTAGTGTGGGTGGATGAACTTAAAGTAAGAAACCACAGAAGAATTACAGAGGTTGATCCTGAAGGAATGGCTTCCCTATTGTTGTTTTTAAAGTATGTCTAATTTCACATTTTGGAAGGATGAGGCACCAGGACACATAAATCTGGACAAAAATAGTGGGCTGGTAAAACAGAGAGTGACAAAGAACAAAATAGGGGACACATACATGAGAAACAGAGCTTGGAGAAGTTGCTTCAGACTACAGCTACCACAACCTTTCAACCAGCACACCCATGAAGGTGTCACCAGTACAATTGTCTCCTTTTCCAGGATCAGTTCCTATATGAACCTGACATTTCTACATTCATAGTTGTCTCAGAGATAGCACCTTAGTGACAGACAGCAGCTATTCTTACTGAGGGGCTGTACAGACAGGCAGGAAAAGGTGACATGAAACTGCCTTTTCCCTAAGCCACAGCAACTGCACCACCTGCCCCGAGGATGCCCTAAATAGGGATGGAGCAACCACACTGGGGGGCGGGGCAGTCAATGCAGCTTTTCCAAGGCTGTATGGAAGCCCCTCCAACCGCAGTGTCAGCCCTGAGGATGCTGTGAAGGGAGATGGAGCAACCACATGGGCTAGCAGTGGCTGCTTTACTTTTTTTCATTCTCTCAGATGCATCTGCATGTGTGCAGGAACACATCCCTGCACACCTGTGCAGAACACGTAATAGACTGGTATACAGTCTGTCATTCTCTGAGTACAAAAATGACTGAAGTTCAGCATCCCTGCGCATCTGCACAGAACATGTCATAGGGTGGCATACAGTCTGTCATTTTGTCTGCACAAAGGTGACTGATGTTCAGCATGCCTGCGCACCTGTGGAGAACCTGTCATACACCTACAGATCGTGCAAGGATTCACTGACCTCGGCTTCCCCCAAGTAGTGGGTGCCGTAGACAGGTGCCACTGTCTGTGCAACCCTTGGGGCGGAGGAATGAGTTTGTAAACTGAAAAGACACCTACTCCGTCATCCTCCACAAAACATGTCCCACACAGATCAGGGTGGAGGGGAGAGGAACGTGCAAGGGAGGTTTGTTTGGCAGACTGGATACATACAGCTGGTGGTCATGCAAGGGACATGGTCAACAGGGCACACAGACAAACATTACTCCAGGCACCCACCAAGCATGCTAGGAAGTGGTGTGCTGGTCTTATGCACACCTGCAAACCTGCGCAGAAGAGGTCACAAAAGCCTCTTTCATGCAAACTACTGTGCATGCTGACAGCAAGTGTACATGTGACGGAATGCATTTATTGTCATAACGGAGAACAGTTTCTAGGGCGCATATGTAGGGTTACAGTTAGGATTAGAGTTAGGGTTACAATTAGGCTTAGAGTTCTTTTTTAAATAAATTTTATTATACAAATTTAAAACATTCCAAAACATTCCAAACATTCCAAATTCACAAGACAAAACAGAAACACTTTTATACAATACAACAAATAACAAATAACAAACCCATAACCATGGGTTAACAAACCCATGGATTACAAAAATTAACATAAATTAACCACAGTCATTCAACATTCTTCCAATTTTCTTATCTTTCCCCACCCTCTACTTCTCCTTCCTTTCTATATTCACCTTTAATACTTACAGATCTTCTCCAGTCCCAACCCTACTTTGTTTTTATCTTCGGATTCTCTTTCCTTATCCTTCCCTCCCATCTTCCTGCTTTTCTGTCTTTCTCCCATTTACCTTCTCATCTTCTCTCATCCTCCTCACAATTTCTCCCTTCCTCTCCTCACATTCTTATACCTTCATCTACATTCTCTTACCTTCATCTACATTCTCTCACTTCCTTCACACATTAAACTCATCTCTCTTTTTACCTCTCCCCTACTTTAGTTCCTTTCCATACCATACATTCCAGACTTCCTTCTTCCCAATACTGGATTATTTCATCATACATCTTTGACCTTCTTCTCTACTATCAGCTAAAGAGAAGCTTCCTTACTTCTTCCCTATCTTAAACTTTAGCTCTTTATCTCGAATCTTATATGTTTCCCCATTCCATTTGTGTTAATATTTAAACTGTTAATATTTACAGTAATTCTTTCTGAGATTCTGAGATATAGTGTATTTCATTCCTTTATTCCATGTATGTTCCCATCTAGACAATTCTATCGGATGGCTGATGTTTTTGCCCACTGTATCATATTTTCTTTCACTACCTCATCCTCCAATTCCCATCTCAATAGTATTACATAAAAATTCCTGATCTATTTTTTATTATCAGCTAATATTATCTTATCAAAATCAGTACTGTTCTCTCTGAATCCTTGTAATTTACTGTCTATTCTGTAGTGTTCTGAAATTTGTCTAAACAGGAACCAATCTAGTTTATATCCTTCACTATTTAATTCTTCCTGCATTTTGAAATTGAAGTTTCCATCGTAGGTTTTTTTTTTTTTTTTTTTTTAGTAATTGCTCATAAGTTAGCCATTTGTGGGGTGGGGGAAGGCTCAGTGGGGTTTTTACTTAGTGGGCTTTTTCTGGCTTGTCTTTTGCGTTGTAGACTCTTTTCTTGTCTCCATACTAAGATCTCGCGGAACTTATCAGAGATCTTCTTCAGGGGTTGGAAAAAGGATTTCCAGGAGTCTGGGAAGCATGACACTCCCTCATGCTGTAAGCACTTTTGGGTCTGGGGGTAGGATCCTGAGTATAATTGTGCCAAAAATGCCTCATCGTCCCACACAATCTGTCCCTGGGCATCAGGTATTACTTCACCAGACAAAATGGCCAGGAACATTTTTCTGGAAACATACTTCTCTGGGATTTGATTTTTGAACTGTCTCTCTTTATAGTACATCTCCCTGACAGTTTCTCCTGGCTTTAAAAGGGAGGCAATTTCTCTCATCCAGGAATGACTGTCTTTAGATAGGAGGTCCCGAACTATTATAGCTGACTCCAAAATTTGTCTATCCTCTGGGCTCATGCACATTCTGGCAATTTGAGTGAGATCTGGACCTTTTGCACTGGGGCAACAGTTTGATATTTGCATCAGCCATGGCAAAAGGGTTTGTGAATTTAAAGGTCCCAATAGCTGTGCTATGCAGAATGCCTCATTAATAGAAAATGTGGGTTTTGCCTCCAACTTCTGGATTCTGTCTAGTGCATTTTTGAGGGCGGTTGCGAGAATGAAATTTTCTTCCTTAAGGAGATTAATTTGGTTTTCCAAGTCTCCAATCTCCATTTTTATTGGGGGAAAGTCCTTGAGAGTTACAGTTCTTGTCCTCCAAGTCTGTGGGCAAAGCTGCAAAGCTTCCCAACGACTTCAGATGGTGGGCCCAGGGTTTAGACCCAGTTCAGCCCGAGTTGGAGACCTTAAAAGGTTTCTCTAGTGGAGAGCCTGGTTTAAAACCACTTGCTCTTGGGGGTTTCTCTACCTCTTAACTGAGGGGAAAGTTCAAAGCCAGGCAGCCTCTGGGGTTCTGACTTCAGGGTTTCCTTTTCTTGGAGGACTGTCCTCCAATCTGTTATCACTGTTAGGTAGGCTGGGGTTAAAACCTAGACAACCAGATTTGGGGTTCCTTAACAGGCACACCAGTAATGAAAAGCTTGGGGTTTAGACCCACTTGGCTGGATGGGCTGTGACCTTTAAAGGTACACTTGAGAGGGAAGCTAGGAGTTAACACTCACGGGCTTACAATGCCAAGACCTTAAGGTTCCTTGGCTTACAGAAAGAAACAGTTTTCCTTGGGGCTTCTACAGGGATCCTCCCTACTAGCCCTCTATGGAACCTCGGCTTGAGATTCCTAGCATAGACCTTCCCTGCCTTTCCTTGGCGGATACTCTTTTGAATCCTATTTTCCTATCTGGCCTCAAGAGGAAGGGGGCGAATTTCCTCTTCACCCCACTCCATTGCCTCTAGGTTTTGAGGGCTTATAGTGGAGACTATGGACTGCTGTAGCCGTAGTTCTTCGCCTCTTAACCAGTTTGTTGTTCCTAGTATGTGGGTTCGGGCCTCGAGAGGAAGGGGGCGAATTTCCTCTTCGCTCCACTCCACTGCCTCTAGGTCTGAGGGCTTATAGTGGAGACTGCAGACTACTGGAGCCGTAGTTCTTCCTTCAAGGCCTTAATAACCAGTGTATTGTCTTCTATGTGTGTGTTGATGGTGCCTCCTACTGTGGCGGGAGAGATTACAGTGCCTGAGTCCTCTCCTAGCCAAATTTCTAACGCCCTCCTCTGTCCTGGAGAAGTGCGGTTCTGGGGGTCTCCCTGAGACCTCTACAGAACACCTAAACCAAAACTCTGGGTCAGGGATGCCACCCAATTCACGCGAGGGCCCTGCGCTGCTGCAGCTAGCGACTTAGGGGTGATCCTCCATTTAGACCTGGTCAGAAGTCAGTTCGGCCCCCCCTCACGTTCACTGGGGAGTTTGGATGCTGTAGCTCCACTCCGGCGTGGCCTGGCTAACAACCCCAAACTTTGGTCCCCAGCTAGACTTCTGCCTGAGTTTTCCTTTCTGGGACCTCCTTGAGGCTCCCACAAAATGGCACTCCTTGGAGCTGCCTTCCCCTCCTCTTGACCCCGGGTGTAAGCTTCAGGACCAGGACGTCTCCTTCCTTTGCCTACCCTGCCCGTTCAAGGGAGTTAAACTGTTGGGGTGATCCTAATTTTCTTATGGCTAGTGAAGGTCGGGGATGGGGAGGACCTCTCCTCTGCTTTCCCACCCACGATAGTGAAAATAAAAATAGGGCGTCGGGATGCCTACTCCGACAACACGCCCAAGGATGATTAAGGCCCACCACTGGATGGCGTACCAGAGCCAATGAGCAGGACACTTAACCAAAGAGATGAAACGGGGTCAGCCAACCCAAGATAGCCCTTTGCCCTTATGGCCAAACACACAAGAACACACACATACACCTCCCTATTTATTCCTGTCTGCAGCAGCCTTTTTGGAATCCCTGTTCTCTCTACGTACCGAGATCTAGACAGCCCAAGTGATCAGTTTGGAAAATCTAGGTTTCGGGGGAGAGTCCAAAATGCCCAAGCTTTCTCCACCAAATTGTAGCACTGAATCCTTAGGGGAATTTTATTATTAGCTCAAATATGCGAGAGTAGGCTTGCTACAACAGCCCAATGAGACCGCTCTCCCGGTGTTTATACCAAGAGACCAGAGAATCCCAAGAAATAGAGCTGAGACAGATATTGGTTAACCACTAGATGTCTAATTTATTAAAATAGGGGAAAACTCACTCACAGAACATGTACTCACTCACACACACACACAAGGCTCAGGAACATCAAGGTTGGAGTTTGGAACAGAAATGCAGGCGTTACTAAGGGTGATGCTTACCAAAATGTAGACCTCCTCTGGGAAGCGAATGGGATGCGAGATGATGGAAGACAAGTCTAGCTCCGCAGCCTGGGGTTTGAGCAGACTTGCTGGTAACTAACTTCAGAGGTCAGAGTGACGTGGAGTCGTTTAGACCAAGAAGGTAGCACACTGACTGGCCAAAATCTGGGGCTTATATAGGGCCAAATGGGCCCTGGGGGCGGAAGGCGATAATTGCAATGATGGCACCCTGCTGTATAGGGTTCCATTGTATGTGGTGGTCTTAATCCGAGGGGTCAATATCCTGGGGAAATGTGTGGGTGGGTGACACAATGCACCTTCCTATGGGTGGGAGGGTGTTAGACTGGGTGGCACAATACAAACATTACACCTTGGATGGCTGAGGGTGTTTGTGGAAGGATGACACAATACACCTCTTGATGGTTTGGATGATCTCATCATGGAAAATCCCATTCGCAACTCTCCTGACTATCTGGAGGAAATGCATTCCTTAAGAATTAAGGGTGGGCTGCCCATGCCATGGGTGCAGAGGGCTTTTGGCCTCTCGACTCTACTGCCAGAGTTCATCTGGAGGTCATTTGGGAATTTAGCAAGGGATCCAAGGGTGGCATATGGAGTTATTAATATTTTTGGATATGAAGGGGATTCTGGGTAACAGCAGTGCATCCACACCTGGAAGTATAGGGTGCTTTAAATTAAAGCCTGCATCATAGGTTTCATGCTCTGGTTTGTTGATTCAATTTCCACCGCATGTGTGGCAGTGCATTTATATGACCATTTTAAATTTCCGGAACCCTTTTTCTGATGCACCAGTGTTGCTGCATATGTACATGTGAAGGTGTGCATCTTTCTGGAAGAAGCGGAAAAAAGCTGCTCCTTTTTGGAGCAGCTTTTCCCAGCATACAGCACCTAGAGGGCACTTCCCTGCCAGCATTTAGACATGTGTCATCTAAATGCCACACCTCCAAGTCAGCCCCAAAATGCCTCTTTTTTTCTCATCTGTACAGCCCCATAGTTAGGAAAACCACAAAGGCCTAAATCCAATTGGTAGTCACAGAATAGATTAGTTCTAATAAATCAGTGGAACTTGGGTCAAACTTGTAGTATGAAATAGTGTGGTTATTGTATAGTTGACCAAGTAACTACACACTGGGCACCATGGCTTTGAGTGCTCCAATTATGAAATGATGGATTTGACTTGCCACCATGTCAAAAGCTTGAGAGAGGGCTGTAGCAATCCTTATAAATGCCTGTAATAGTGACCATGTTTACATAACCTTTGAGAAAGCACAAATATTTACATATCTATTTTCACTCTAGCTGGGTGAAGGTGAACCATGTGAAAGTTCTCTATGGTCCTTACCCACTCCTGCTGAGCTAGATGGGACCCTCTGAGGCCATCTTTTTATCTAAAAACAAACCTTGCTGCCACAACCCAATGGTGAACTGATTATATCTGCCAGGAATCCTAATGGTATTTGCAAACCCAATGAGAAACTAGCCAAGCTATGATACATGAAGAGGAGTACCAAAAAAGAGTACTTTAAAGAAAAGCTTTATTCTAACTAAGGAGTTCTATAGCAAAAGGTTATCACTACATGAAGGGCCAACCTGTCCTCAAGGCACAAACAGAAAATGTAAGTTACAGAATACAATAATTTCAGCCAAGTCAGTAAATAAAATCAAAATCCTGATGCCATTGACTGATGCATGTTCCTAATCTTACTCACAGCTCAGATAGGAATTGTGGTCCTTCATGTTTCTGGATAGCTGGTAGCCTGAACTCCACCAGGAGTCTAGCCTTGGTAAGTCAACACTTAACATAAATTCTATTGATTCAAGAGATCTACTCTAGATGAGACTAACAATTTGATATGGGGTTAAGAATTAATTCAGTTTAATCTTTTGGTGTTGCCACAGGGACTGCATAGTTCCTATGTAAGCAATGAGGTCTAGGGGTGCAAACAAATCTATTTTTGCGCTTTTCACAGCCACCATTTCCCAAACCTGAAAATATCTACTTACATCAAGCCACCTACATGTTATTGTGTTCTGGCTCAAGCCTTTTGGGCCAAAGCAGAAGCCTCACTAATAAATCCTAAGCAGTTCAGTTGTGTTCCTGTGGGAACCTTCTAGAATTCAGGATAAAGCTGTGGTGTTCAGCCAATGAGTGGTCAATGGGACTCATATAGGATTGATAAAGGTTTTGGTGTATAAATAATTGGTTCACTGTCTCTTTTATCCTGCCTTGCATGTTGTGTCTCTGTTTTTTGTTGTTTTTTTTAAATCTGTGCCTTATAGATTTGTATTGACTTAAGATGTTTATTTTCTTGGTTCCTGGAGCTTGCTCTATTGAGGCCCATGCTCTAATATGTTTAGGTTTAATTAGCATTATTGTTTTTGGCCTGTTTGTACTTTCCCAAATGTTATAATGATTCTTGAGTCTTTTATTCCTCCTTCCCCAACCCCACAGTACCTTTGTAAATAAGCCTCCCTCCTTACACAGCTGTGTATGTACTTTCCTACAAATATCCTTGGTATTACATCTAGTGTATACTATAGAATTATAGCCCTATTATTCCTCTTTAACTGCCATGGTTTCATCCTATGGAATTCTGGGAGTGGCAGTTTACAGGGAAACACTTTGGGTTCTCAGCTAGAGAGCTCCTGTGCTTCACCAAACCATAAACCCCAGGATTGTGGCACTATAATCATGTGATATGAAAGGGCTTCTAGAGTGTCACATAATGTCATAAGCTCCTTGGCTGTAGCTGAGTTTGAGAAAAAGCATACTGAGTCTACTTTACAGGGTAGCTGGTAGACCCTAGTAATTTATTTTACTCCTTGCAAATCCTCTTAGGAGTGTGGTAGCCCCAATAGGACTTTGTAAAGCATCCTATGAATTCCGAGACAAATTGTGGTGGAATTTGATTAATTGCAGAAATTAAGAGGGAGTATTCCATCTGCTATAAAGACCAATAAATGGGTCCTAGAGCAAATCAAGCCTGAATTCTCCCTAGAAGCCAAGTGACTAAACTGAGACTGTTGTATTTTTGCCATATCATGAGAAGACATGATTCACTAGAAAATACAATGATACTTGGTAAGGCAGAAGGCAACAGGAAAAGAGGAATACTGCATTCCAGATGGATAGGTAGCCATGGTCCTAAGTCTACAAGACCCTGAACAGGGCTGTTGATGATAGGAGGTCTCTCATTCATGAGCTTGCATAAGTAAAAGGAGATTATCAGACCGGGGGGGGGGGGAGGAGGACAGGAGTGAAGCCGATCACTCCCATCCTTATCCCATCCTTATCCTGCGAAAGACTTACACATGTCGTGCTTATCCCATCATTGTCAATGAAATGGAATTGTCCTGTCACTTTCGAATAATTTAAACTTACATTAATGAAAAATGACAGGGCAATTCTGTCTGACAGCAAACTGACAGGATAAGCACAATGTTGTATGATAGCCTTTTTTGCGATCACAGACAATTCCATTTCACTGACAGGATAATGACCACATTAGTGCAATGTCATCTGACAGTCTTGTGCGATCAGAAGAAAGGACAGGAAAAGGATGTCCTTCTCCCTTCCCTGTGTGATAATCTCCAAAGTCAACTTGACAGCAGTTAACAATATTTCCCTCTGTGCCCATATTGCACTTCCTTGCTTCCTATATCTCACAACTAACCACAAAGATGGTGTAGATTAGTGTTTCTACATTAATCTCCTACACACCAAAATTTCACAGATGAAACCCAGGACATGTGTGGCCAAGTAACTCTAGAATGTGATTAAGATGGTAAAACTTATTAATGAGGAAAAATACACAAGCTAGGAGAAGTTGCAAGCAATTTGATTTTGCCTGAGTCTACAAGGAAAAACAAGATTCCATACCTCCTCTCTGGCTTAACTAACTGCAAACTAGTTTGCATTTGTTTGCAGCAATTGAAATAGACTGAGTACAAACAGGGAAAGTGAGAACAGGGGAGAAACTGGGACATTTTAAAAGCAGCTGAAAAAATGAGAGGACAGGGGACTAACTGGGACTGTCCCTGCCAAACTGGGATAGTTGGAAAGTATGTACTGCCACTTATTTTCTTCTGGTACCAAGGCACCATATCTGTATAGCTTTTTATAAATACAGTCTTGTCCAGCAGCTGATGGCTTGCCATTTGGTACCATCCGTGGACTTTGGGTAGCACCAGTATAGATACACTTTACTTTTATTTGTAAAGGTCAACCAGTCTTTGTTTAAGCCCTGCAGAGATATAAGTGCAAAACACACTGCAGAAATAATCCAGTTTGAGACTGCTTTAACTGCCCTGGCTCAATGCTAGGGAACTCTGGGAACTGTAGTTTTGTGAGACATTTAGGGCCTCTGCAGATGGGCCCTTTGCGGTGTGCTTGAGGCAAGGATGGGGAGGGGCAGCTGCACACCGGCCACCCCAACCCCTCCCCAAGGATGTCCTGACACCACATGCCATTACGCATGGTGCACAGCATCAGAACGTCCTCCTGGTGCAGCGTCTTGATGCGCTGTGCCGGAAGGGGTGCAGAAGAGCCATGCGGCAGCTCTTGGGGCATCCTTTTTGCCAGCTCTGAAAGGAGCAGCATTTTGCTGCTCTTTTCTGGGCTGGCAAAAGGGAGGATTGGGGCTGAGGCGTGGGGCAGCCTCAGCCCCAATCCTCCACTTCCCAGGGTGGTCCAGGGCTGCCCGTCTGCATCCTCCCTTTGTCTTCTCTGACAGAGAGCTCTGGTGGTGCCACAATAAACTACAATTCCCAGGATTCCCTAGACTGAGCCAGGGCAGTTAAAGTGGGCTCAAACGGAATTATTTCTGCAGTGTGTTTTGGACCATAAAAACAGAATCTACAGTTTTAGTGGCAAGAAGATATAGGTTGTCTCTAAAGTGCCTCATAACTCATATGCCACCTACTGCTCTTTCAGGCTGGTCAGATAAGAGTAATCATCACTCATGCCCATAACCTGCGTCCAGGATGCAACAAGTACTAGGTGCTGGATGAGCAATTTATTTATTTTTAATTAATATATCAGTCAGCAGTGGAAAATAATAAAAATGCACAGAGGTATGAGAGGATGGAGGAGACTAATCATTTGACTGCTGTTGTTACAAAGGCTTGCAAACTTGGGCAATCTTCCTTGGTCCTAACTGTGGGTAAAAGAGATTTTTCTGTATTTGTACCACCTCTTGACAGAGGGTAGAATTTCTTGGGCATTCAGAAACTCCACAGGGATGCCAAGGTTTCAGAGTTGGGAAAGAGTGACCCATGGGCTGAACAGGGGTCTAGTGATAGTTCCCCAATTGTCCCACAAAAAAATGGCACTTAAAAATACTACTTCATCTTCTGTATGTTAAAGAGACAAAGGGGGGTGGTTACCCCTTGAGGGTAGAGGAGCTGAGTTGGTTTAGGCCAAGTATGAGCCTCTTTTCTTAAATCAGAAGTAAATTTCAATTTCTTTCTCACTGGAAAAAAGGCTTAAAACATGCCAAGGGGTCTTCAAAATGTGACAACATTGTCCTCCTCAGTGATTAAATGGAATGGGGGCTTTGCCAGCCTGTTTAATTTCCAAATAAATGGCTGTGGGAGGGATGCAGTCTAGTAGGGAGTGTCAGTCACCCCTGGACCCGGAATCATTGCTAATCCCTGCTGTAGGTTGGTCAGAAGAAGAAGAAAGTAGGTAACACCCACAAAGGTAAATGCAGACTGCTTTTATTTTTTGCTGGTAACAATTAGACTTATGCAGAAAGGAGAAAAAATATATTTTTTTGAGCTAACGAAGAAGAGTGCCATTCTAAAGATAATAACACTTTAAATGTCTAGATTTGGCAGTGAAGCTGAAAACATAGAAAAATTACTATTGGTAATTATGTCATTTTTGTACAATTTGTACTAAGCAGGATATGTATTTCTAATTTAATGCTGTTGCAATTGAGTCAAGTAGCATGGTTTATTGAATGAATATGTTCCATCTCCTTTCTGTTTGGCTTCAAAAGATACAGCTGAGGTGCCATATTCCAAGCAAATTTTAATTTTACAAACATGGTGCAAAGATGAAGTCTGACATAATATGCGGAGACAATATTCAGATGTTGTGTAGCCAGCACCGAGAGATACTCATTCTACTTGTTTGGAGATTGGTATAAAATAGAAGATTTCTGAGCATAAATACAATGAATTGCAGTAAGGAAAAGGGAATCTAGTGTGTGACTGCCTTACCACCCTAATACCTCTCAGAAATGAGGATGACAAAGAGGTGTCACTGAATTTTGGATGTAAAGATGCTGGGTATAATAAACAGCCTCCTAGCATAGATAATCACAAGCCAGCTCATTTATCGCAACTGCTATTATGCTCCTATGAATGCAGCACTCTACAGCTTTTAGATAAAGCATTTTTAAAGAAACACTTTTAGAAGAAGAAAACTCTCCAAGCAACCCAAATCTCACCTCAGAATATGGATTTGTTTTCTGAACGCAAACATGATTCAGTTTAAATAGAAATCATGCAATGGTGGAAAGTGACAAAACTCAGCAATTCAGATTCAAAGTTGACGTTAGTGTATTTAGATCATGTTGGGCATGGATTCAATATGTAGAAAGAGACAGGAGATCAGTTAACATTGGACTTTTCTGAGATCCAAAACATGTCTGTCTTGACACTACCATCTTTCAAAATAATGCAGACATGATTTAAGGACGAAGTCCGTCAGTCCAAATCACTGTGTTCCAAGGTTTCTGCCAATTATATCCCAGCTCTAATTAACTGTACTTCATGACATTCTGCTGCAGCAAAGTCCAAAGAAGAGCTTCTGATGTCTGTAATCTGGCCAGAAGATGTGGTTATGGAATAACATTAACAAATGAAGTAGAGGGCACTGGGACCTCTAGGCCTTCTGCGAAGTCAACCTCAGGCTTTCCAATGGTGTATTGAGATGGTAGCTGCTGTGGGACACTGTTGTGCAGTAGTCAATAGATAAACTCTTGATTTTTGAAATATAACCCTCTCCTTGGGCAAGACCAGGAAAAATAACCATGTCCAAACCTGGTGAGCTAGAAACAAGTGAGAACCTGGCAGATTGAGCTTGACAAGAAACCTGTTCATTCATGAATATTTTTCTGACTAGAACTAGCCACAATGGAGTTTAGTCATAACTTTGCTGTGTGTCTTCAAGTAATTTCTGTCTTATCTAGACCCTAAAGTGAATTTATCATGGGGTTTTCTTGGCAAGATTTGTTC
Source organism: Phrynosoma blainvillii (assembly GCA_026167975.1). NCBI lineage: Eukaryota > Metazoa > Chordata > Lepidosauria > Squamata > Phrynosomatidae > Phrynosoma > Phrynosoma blainvillii. The sequence continues at coordinate 24,416,399 of JANUYF010000004.1, forward strand.
AGAGGGGGTTTCCCTTCCTGGTTTTCTGGTTTTCACTAATGAAGCCTGAGTTTCTGTACCTGACAGGAAAGTTCCCACAACTTGCAGAAACTTTTTTGTTTGTTTGTATGTTCTTAGCACGGCAAAACAGTGCAACTTTGTCAATTCCTCCCTGGGAGAAAGGAAGCATAGAAATGAAATGAAATGAAACAAAACAAAATGAAATGAAATGAAATAAATAAATAATAAACTCTGCACAGTCTTGAAAGGTGTACAGCTGGAATACAACACAACCCTTCAAGGAAAATTTGCTCACCTATGCTAACTAAAACTTCACATTTTTTATAAGCATCTAAATGTTTTAACACTGAAAAGGGGAGAAGAGAGTAGAACATTCCTCGAATGCTATTCCCTGAAGCTGCACAACTGTGAAAACTATAGTCCACTTTAACTGCCCTGGCTCAGTGCTAGGGAATCATGGGTATTGTATTTTTTTCTGAGACACTGAGCCTTCTCTGTCAGAGAGCTCTGGTGCCACAATAAACTTCAATTCCCATGATTCCCTAGCACTGAGCCAGGGCAGTTAACGTGGACTCAATTTGCACTATTTCTGGCAGTCTGCAAAGGCCCTAAGACTATTTACTCCTCTAATTCACATCTCTCCTGCTTCCCTCTCCTCCACTGCTCATTTTTTGTGGATTTGCTCCAAGAGTAGTACAGGAAATTTCCAATGCCTTAAATTCTCACAAATAGCTGCATCCCATTCAGATGTTCTACTGCTGCATTTATGAATAAGTAAGGGGGGAAGCAGATGGCAAAAAGCACCATTTGGGGGCAGGGAAGGGGAGGGGCAGCCACACGGTGGGCGCCCCAACCCCTTCCCCAAGTCGTCCTCGGAGCAGCCGGCCCTCTGCATGGCCGGTGCGCCGAGGACGACCTCCCGCTGCAGCGTCCATACATGCTGCAGCGGAAGAGTCGCCAAAGGTGTGCCGGCATCCTTTTGCGGCGCACCTTCGGTGACTTGTGGAAGGAGCGCTATTTTAGCGCTCCTTCCAGGTGTGGCAAAGCTGCGCCGCAGGGCCTAGGTGTGGGGATACCTCAGCCCCACGGCGCAGCTTCCCAGGGCGGCCCACGGCCGCCCGTCTGCTTCCCCCCTAAGTGTAAGACTTCAGTTGAGGGATCCAAAGGCATTTTCAAATACAGATCAGATAACTGGTCTGATAACTTATTGTGGGTTACTGGAGTTCACTTCATCATATGCACGAAGTGTTAAATTAAGGCCTGAAATGTATTGGCCAAAAGCATCATGTTTGGGCCAATCTGGGGGTGTGGTGTTCAGATGATGCACACCCCTGCATCACGCCAAAGCCACACTGTGGCTGCCTAAGAAGCCCAAAGCTGGTCACACAAAGAGTGCCAAAAAAGCACTCTTTGCCAGCGACCCATTCAGGACTCTGATGGGGACTGGCCTTGAGACCACGGCAGCCCCACATCGAATGGGGGGGGGGGGGCAACCAGGGCTGGAGTGGCCTGAGGCTGCTCCAAGCTGCTGGTCTACTTGACTCTTAAGTGTGTGTACTTTTAAAACCATTATTTCCATGATATTTCTTCAAAGTGCTACAAAACTGTTACAGGTTTTTCTGCAGTCTATGCTATAGTAGAATTAGAGGGCAAGGAATGAAGAAATGCCACCAAATGCATAAACAATTTTTTCCCCTCTTTACACTTGCAGCATGGTGTAGTGGTGTGAGCATTGGAATATAGCTCTGGAGACCAGCATTTGAATCTCTCAGCCACATGGAGCAACGTTGGTACCTCACCCCAGCGAAATTAGCAAAAATTTGCAGGAATGGTAATAACAGATGTTGGAAGTGTAAGCAAACTACAGGGTGTTGGCTACATGTATGGTGGAATTGTGACAAAGTCAGGAAGTATTGGACAACTGTTCATAAGGTAATTTGTGAAATATTTAAAATAAGATACGACATGTTACCAGAAATATATCTGTTAAACATGACAAATAAGATCCCAGTGAAAATGGAAAGGAAATATGGAAGGATATTATTGTATATGATAACTTCAGCTCGGATTACATTAGCAAAAAAATGGAAGCTAGCAGAAGTGCCCTCAACCAGTGAGTGGACTACAAGACTTATTGAAATGATGAGTATGGACATACTCACAGCCAGACTGAACAAACAAAATGTAGAGAGTACTGAACAAGACTGGACTCCGATACTGCAATACTGTAAGAGAGAAAATTTAATTGAATAGAGATATAGACTGATGGGATACCCTAAATTAGTAAACTGACTTAATAATAGGTGAAAAGTGACTATTAAAGATCAAGATAATTAAAGCTGTTGTTATAACACACAGTGGATTCAATATCTAAAATTGCATATATATGAAGACAATGAGTGAACATTGAACTAAGGTTGAGTACAAACTGGAGATACTTTGGAAGTCAATTGTAAATATTTGTATTTAATTATTGAAAAAGAAATTGGTGTGTTAACTTTATAGATATGTTTGAATAGTATATGTTAATAATATATATATATATACAATAAAAGAAAACCCTATGAAAAAAAAAAAAAGAATCTCTCAGCCATGGGAAACCCCTGTATGACCTTGGGCAAATCACACTCTCTCGGGGGTTGCAGACTGCCAGAAATAGTGCAAATTGAGTCCACTTTAAGGGTTAGGGTTAGGGAATAATGGGAACTGTATTTTATTGTGGCACCAGAGCTCTCTGACAGAGAAGGCTCAATGTCTCAGAAAAAAAAACACCAATTCCCATGATTCCCTAGCACTAACCCTAACCCTAAAAGTGGACTCAGGGCCTAAGCAGACGACTAAAACAGTCGTCTTGGAGGCCCGGAAGAGGAGGAGCCACCGCACGCGCGGCGCTCCTTCCTCTTCCTGAGGTCGCCCTGAGCGCTTCCGGGCCACTGGACGGCCGGCGTGTTCAGAGCGACCTCCCTCCGCAGCGACCGGACGCGCTGTGGAGGATAAGTCAGAGAAAGTGCGCCCGCCGCTTTTAGGGCGCACTTTTTCTGACTTATGAAAGGAGCGCCAATTTGGCGCTCCTTTCAGGGTCTCTCCAGGAGCGCCGCGGTGTGGCTGCCATAGCCCCGCGGCGCTCCGGACCAGGGCGCTCCAAACGCCCTGGTCTGCATCCCCCCTCAATTTGCACTATTTCTGACAGTCTTGAACCCCCCTCAGTCTCAGAGAAAGGCAAAGCAAAAACCCCTTTGAAATAATCTTGCAAAGAAAACCCTGTGATAGGTTCACCTTAGTACTGCTATAACTCAGAAATGACTTCAAGGCATGCAAACAACAACAACAACACTGTCCTAGTAATGTGTAGTAAAAGAAAACGTGCACTATGTCATCATGTTGAGATTCTTCATCATTTGTTCATTGATCATCTTGTATTTTGAAGAGCTTGGAAACTCAAGAATGTAGCAACAAATCACATGCTAATGCATTGTAGATAGTATTAATGGGAACAAGGAGATAACAGAGCCTGAGTTTTCAGTGGAGCTCATATTCATATTTTAACATGGCTCATTTTCTGGAATGCCAAAAAAATCCATTTATTTATGTTCAGAGGGCAAAGGAGATCCTAAAGTGTTGCAAATGCTTTACCACACTGGTAGAATGGAATAAGTACTGCTTAAACCATCCCATTTTATTTGAGACTAACTGAAAGAAGTTGTTAGCATGAACTTTTGTAGAGTTGAGCTACTTTTTCAGATGCCTTTTTTTTTTTTTAGTTTATTTCATTAATTGCAATGGAAAAGGAAAGTTGCATTACCTCCAGGCCTGGCATACATTTTCCTTCAATTCTGGGGACATGCTAGGAGAATGGGTGGGTTATATATCTGTCTTTGGAATATCCTTCTTTTCTGATCACCAGTATTGGAGCAACAAGGGCCACTGAGATTTTCTATATGGCTTGGGTCCAGGCTGTCTGATGGACACTGTCTTCCTTGTCTCCTGGACTCTAAGGCCTTTGGGGGAGACACCTCTCTCAGTCCTATCACCTCTTGTGGGAATGCAGGAATGAGTCTGTGACTCCCATTCCCACAGCTGTTTTCTTATTGTGGCAGCCCAATGGTTTTGTTATCCCACCACTGCCACCAGATTTTACTTTTCCTAACTTTTGTCTTCTGGATGCAGCAGTATGGATTTTATTATCCCACCTCTCACTCCAGGTGTGATACTGTTCCCCTATTGTACCTTTCTTAGGGGATCTAACCCAAACTTTCCTTTTAAAAGTTGGTTGCATGTTTCTGCTATAAAGTTCCAGACAAGACTTTGTTGAAACAATGAATAAAATTTTTATTTTAAAGTTTATTTGTACAAGGTATCGCTTTCATGAGATGGTTAAAACTTCATACTTCATGGTCTTGCTTTGCTGGTTTCACGTAGTTACTGTTACATTAACTTCACAACACTTGGTTTCATACATTTGTTTATGGTTTGTACTTTCCTTTTACTTTAATCATTTTTCTCTCAAGAACAGTATTTACTTTTCCCCATGACCCACTCGCACAGTCCTACCCTTGGGGTACTACCCTAAACCTATTCCCAAAACAGCCATCAAGGCTAATGATATTCCTCAGGATATCTCAACGCATCAACTCCCCCTAGGAGTTCTACTGTTGTACTGAGTCTCTCCCTCACGAACTCTGATTCTAACACTACACCCCAACTGTAACCTAAACTTTAACCCCCACCAAAGGATTCTACCTGTCCTTTTATACACTCCCAGCTTGAATCTGAAAAAGCATCCTGCTTTCCCCCCAAAAAGCTGGGATTCAGGGCAGCTTGCAATCTAAAAGAACAGTACAATTAAAAACATACAAAATTCATTTAAAAGCATACACTAAAACTTTAAACCATCCTGTAGCTACTGTTGGCCAACTGACTAAATCCACTGACTAAAGGCCGATGCAAATGGCCTAAAAGGGGTGGGACAGAGCAGCCCCTGGAAGCACCAGATCGGGGCTGTGGCAACCACATGCCATGGCCCTGATTCTCCTTTTTGCTGCCCCCAAAAGAGCAGCATGACAAAAGGCTGCCCTTAGAGCCAGCGCCGAAGCTCTTTTGTGCCCTTTTGGTGCAGTGTGTGTGCATACTGCACCGGGGGGGGGGGGGTCCTGACATATGGATGGGAGTACTGTGTCAGGGTGGCTGGTGTGTGGCTGGCCTGCCCCAACTCCACCCCCAGACTGGACCTTTGTGCCAGTCTGCATCGGTCCTAAATCAAGTAGCTACTTTAAATGAATCAGTTGCTGTATCACAAATCCCATTGAGTCAGTGAGGCTAACAATAGAATTCACGATTTAAACTGAAATGAAGCAAAAAAATCTTTATTTTAGAGTTTCTTTTAAATAGAAGCTTTTTTTAAAGAAAAGTCACATATTTGGCACAACACATGTTACATGTTTAAGTAATAATGGATTCAATGGAAAAAATGTACATTCATTCCCATTAAAGAAATTAATGTTAAGAGTAAGTTGAGCCCTAAGGGGTTGTACTTCAGGAAAATGCCACCAACTGTTCTGATGATTTGAGAGCATGGCTTTCTTTTTCAAAAAACAAAAATACCTCTTTCTTTTCAAGTTTGACCATACATGACAAAGATATAGAGCCAAAAAAGGGCTTTTGGTACAAAATTAAATTGGGATGAGGGTTTTATTGCCCCGTTTACAACCACAGCATATTGGAAAATGGTCTCCTAACAAAATACCAGAATGAAAATAGGTGTTTTGTTCCAGCTTTCCTTCTGGGAAGACATTCTTTACATATGTTAATTGATGTTGTTATATTATTTTCCAATAAGGAATACCACTGATTAGATGTAAGCAACAGCTATGTTGGAGATCTTTCATTATGTGTAGAGACACATGAGAAACTGGTTCAACATTTTCATTAAAGCCCATGATTTCCAGCAGTTTATAAGTGTGCCATAAACATTCTCGGCAATGTGATGCTCCACATCTTAGACATGCCCTTTTTTTACAGTTAAGAAGAAACTGTGCTATAGCAACTGAGCTGACAACAAGTTAGCACGACAGTTAGACCAGAATAGTTGAGTTTTTTTCTTAATCCATAATTCACTCAATGAGGCAAATGTCTTGTGGTCACACAGCAGAGTTCTGATTCTGAGATTTAAATTTTACTTACTGTTCTGCCATGGGTTTATGTATGTCTTTGGAACAACTCAGGTCAAAAACACACTGCAGAAAGAATCCAGTTTGAGACTGCTTTAACTGCCCTGGCTCAATGCTAGGGAATTCTGGGAGCTGTAGTTTAGTGAGACATGTTAAGATATGAATGGGATATATAGTCAAAGGTGAAATGTAAAGATGTGTGTGTGTCTGTAATTTTCCACTTGGGAACAGTTTTTGAGCAAGGCACAAACAATATTTAGAGAAACAGGGTGAATCAATGCCAGGTGGTAACAGAGACATCAACAATGTACTTTCCCAGTGATAGAACTAATGGAACCAGACTTTGTTATGGTTAACAAAGAGATATCAAATACGTAAATAATTGTTAGCTTGGGAAAGTTACTCACGTGGTGGATGATGGACAACAAGAGGCTGGGTTAACATACATCATACTGTCATTATCCAATTAACATAAAGTTAACACCTAGAAGGTGGAGTATGGGATGGGCTTAGAAAATCCTTTGTCTAAGAATTGTTTATTGTTCAAGATGTGAACGTGTGAGGGTGTGTGGCTGGATGCTGCAACAAGTTGGATCCTAATGCTTTTGGGATTGTTAAAGATGTAATCTTGTATGGCTGAACTGGACAAGTTCATCACAATGGATTTTACTTAGTTATCTTATTTTTACTTTTTATATGTATTAATAAAGCTATGCTTTTGGACTTTACAATGTGTCTTCTTGACTGAGGAAGACAGGATGCTGGAGAAGGGAAGCTGAGTCAGTTGATGGCAAATCTACACAGTGGCTGTGGATCACAGCAGCCAGCTTGTCCTGCAGACTCTGCTGGGTGCCAAAAGGCATCACTACAACACTCATCATCCACACACCAACAAGACATTTACCCTCCTCTGTCAGAGAGCTTTGGTGCTACAATAGACTACAATTCCCAGGATTCCCTAGCATTGAGCCAGGTCAGTTAAAGTGGTCTCAAATGGATTATTTCTGCAATGTGTTCTGGAGCTCAGTTACCCTTTCTGTGTCTTCTTTTCTTTAGATTGTAAGCCACCTTGATAGCCTCGGCTAAAGGCGGGATATAAATAAAAATTTATTATTATTATTATTATTATTATTATTATTTGCCTTGAAAGTGATAATGGCAATGCAACAGCCACAAAATGGAGTGCTAGAGGATACCTTATGAATATTTCACAGCACAGTATTAGCCCTTCAAATGCAGTTAGAGTACAGTGTTTCTCACTGAAATAGCCACCATAAGCAATTGACATCTTCTGAACCTAACAGAGGATTGATTGGTTGAATGAAAACAAGTTGTTTCCATAAATGCTAGGGATTACTCCCTCCCCAGCCCCACAAGGATACTAAATGGACCACAAGGATGACCTAAAATCAAAAATTTGTGCCTGGCAGCAGCCTATTTTTTGAAAAGAAGTTGTGGGAAATTCGAATGATTATTTTTTTAAAAAATGTTATGAAGCAGCAGCTAACAAACACAGAAGATAACAAATGGCCATCAAAAATGCAAATATTTATTTTATTTTAGGGTTGTGCTGAATGTTCATCTGTTTCAGTTCTCAGACTTAAAGTAGTACTTTTAGGATTGTAGAAATCTCTCTCTCTCTCTCTCTCTCTCTCTTTCTCTCTCTCTCTCTCAACTTCACTCCACTCTACCCTTATTAGGGTGTATATTTGTGTATACATTTGCAAGATGTACGATTTTGTTGATACAAGTAGTTCGTGTAACAATACAGCTTACAACTGTATTTCACACAGCAATTGTATTTATTGGGGATGGAAAAATTATTCACCATTATTTGTTTCCATGGTGAAAATGCACTCCTTGCACTAGAGAGAACCTTTCGAGAAAAACAACACAGTATTAAGAATTTTGCAGCATCTTTGATAGAGAGTGTTTGCAGTGGTTAGAAACTCTGATTAAGAAGCAAATACACCAATGGTTTGGATAAACAAATTAAAGGCTTTATTATAGGAACTCTATTTTAAGGTAGAAAAAAGTTTAAAATCTATTCTAACTTCACTCTTGGGAAGAGCTGAGAGAACTGGCAGGGGAAAAGAGGTGGAAAAACATCCTTAAGAGTATCAGTTTACATCACAAGTGAGGTGAGGATAAGTAGACAAGAAGACCTACAGGACACTCAAATTTCTATTCCTTCTCTGAGGCATTCTTGAATCTTCAGTGCTAAGCATTGTTGCATTTTTCCTGTGGGTATTCAAGAAAATATGGAGAAATACATGTCAGTTCTTAACAACAACAACAACAATTCTTTACCTACCTCTCTATGGAATGAGGTGGGGAACAACACATTAAAATAGAGCAACAAATAGATACATTAGCACAGTTAAAAAGATGAGCACCAATTAAAATACATCATCAGTTAAAAGGGCATTACAGCAGTTGAAAAAGCATATATATTAAAAACAATCATTTCATAATTTTTTAAAAAATCATATTTTATGACATCCATGGACTTTGTGCAACAAATCATGTTCTCTTGAGCAAAAAATATGGAGAAAAGGAATGGTTCCCAATTGGCAAGGTGGCCAGACAAGGCTTCATTCTATCAACCTACATGTTCAACTTGTACACAGAAAATATCACATGAAGAGCAGGCTTAGACTTTGAAAAATGAGGAGTGATGATAGGAGGCAGGAACATCAACAATCAAACATATGCAGATGATACCATAATATTGGTGGAAAACATCACAGAGTTAGAACTATTGCAATGGGACCTTGGTATCCACTGGGGTTTGGTTTCAGGACTCCCTGTTGATACCAAAATGAGTGGATGCTCAACTCCCATTAAATACAATTGTGTAGTAAACTGGTGACCCTTATATAAAATGACAAAATCAAGGTTTGCTTTGGGGGATTTATATATATTTTTTGAATATTTTCAAGCCATGGATGTTTGAATCAGTGGATAATGAATCCATGGATATGGAGGACCAGCTGTACTGGACATAAATAAAACAAAAAGAATAAGCTTGGAGAATTTACATAAACGCAACCTGGACAATGAGGAAATTGAAATAGTCAAGGATTTCCTGTACCTTGGATCAAACATTGATCAAGATGGAAACTACAGTCTAGAAAGTAGAAGAAAACTAGAAATGGGAAGGACATCTATAAAAGAACTATGTCACAAACTGAGGCTCTCTGTTGTTCTTTTGATCCAGAGAGAAATGTAGCCACCCTAGAATATAGGATTTTCAACAATGACACGTAGGAAACCATATCTGGGTTTAGACACTATGCATGTAACATTTATTAAGACATAACAAATAAGACAATCATTTAAGTATCAAAAGCTCTTACACACACACATCTATACTCTTATACTCATGGTCCCCTCGCCAGACGATTGATCACTTCATCCCCGAAGAGTTGGGATGACACCTTGCCGCGGTCAGATGCCAACAAAGTGAGTTTGAAAAGCTCCCTCTTTTTATACCTTGTTCATCTTTCTCTTGAAATAAACATGTTTTTTCCTTGGTTACCATGGTTTTATAACAGTCCAGGGCATTGTCCATTCCTTATATTCTTTACAGCTCAGGATGTGTCCTGTTCTAGCAGAGTTTCTCCTGGCCATGTATCATGTCAGTTTCTTATTTTGGTGATGTTCTGTGCACCACAGAGCACACCTTGTTTGTACAAATCCCTTCTTGTTTTGCAAATTCCTTCTGCTCCAGCCAAATCAGCATTTCTTTAATTTCTCGGTTTCAATGTCCAAGTCCATCCTACAGCAATGCATTGTACGTGGCATTTACTCTGGTTTAGGACCATACACTTTCAACCGGAACCCACTCATTCATTACAACTAGATAAGATCCTAAAGTATAAAGATATACAACAGAACACTAAAGTTATGGGGTGGTATTGTAAAGTTTTAATTTTCACATTCACAGTGTGGCTTGGAAATGCTTCATCCACATTTTTGGGAAAAGAAAAAGTCACTTGGTGATGATGACACTGACAAAATTTCATCAGTATATCATAATAACTTCTGGGTGATAATTATTACTTTACAATATCCTCTTGTACTTCTCCATCTTACACTTTAGTCACTTCTGGCACAACCTGTAACAAAAATAAATGACACAATGAGCTGATTTTCTCAACATCATGCACTTAGGGATCAATGATGACACTAACAAAATTTCATCAATATACCGTAATAACTTCTGGGTGATAATTATTACTTTACGATACCCCCTTGCAGAATCAGTCATCCAAGCCATTGTATTCTCTATCACTGTGTGTGGGTGTGAGAGCTGGACAGTGAAGAAAGCAAATAAAATGAAAATCAACTCATTTGAGGTGTGGTGGCAGAGGAGAGTGCTAAGGACACAATGGACAGCCAAAAAGACAAAGAAATGGGTACTTGAAAATATCAAGCCTGATGTTTCCATAGAAGCCAAGATGATAAAATTGAGGCTGTCATATTTTGGCCACATCATGAGAAAGCATGACTTATTAGAAAAGACAGTAATGCTAGGAAAGGTAAAGGGTAGTAGAAAGAAAGGAGGACCCTGTGCCAGATGAAAAGACTCAATCAGTGAGGTCACGGATCTGAATTTGCAAGACCTAAGCAGAGCAGTGTGGCTTGGAAATGCTTCATCCATAGCATTTCCATGAGCCAGGGTTGAGGGCAACAGGATGGTGAGGTGGGTGGGTGGGGGTTGTAAAGAAAACAGCAATCACACACACAAAAACATGCACACCCTTCATATGATTTTCATTTTAAAAAAAACCACACCACATCTATTTCTATGTAATTTCCCAAAGTACCTTGGGACGTGTGACTACTAGGCAAGAACAGTGCATAATTTCCCCCTCACAATAAGGACAAAATTGTAGAAAATATTTATCATCACTTGTGAGGACAAAATAGTCAAATATTTACAATCCCTATTATTCATGGCTGTGACCTTTTCCTTATCTGTTGGTCAATGCTGATAATTTATATAAGAATGAGTGGTTAAGCAGAAATACTTCTGCCTTCTACAGATAAAGTGATCTGTATCTGAAGTGGTAGATACTGAATTCAAATATTTCTTTTGGTTAGTCACTCTAATAAATACATGTTGCATACTGATATTCCAAACTACATGCCTATGTCTCCGAATGCTTCAAGTAGTTAACATCACCTTTCTGGGACCCAGAAGAGACATATTTGAAATATAGTTTGATGAATTAAATATTATCTCTAGATGTGTGCATACATGCACTGCTCTCTCTCTCACACGCAGAGCTTGTCGCCACCCTTGTCAACCTTTATCTTCCATGCTCATGTAGCTGCTGTTTCAGTGCCAACTTTTACTGCTTAGATCTTTATTTTTCATCTTAGAATGATTAGATAAAGTGCAGATATCATAATTACAGGTGGCCAATCTTGGTGACTTAACAAAGAGCAAATCTGCTTTTGGAATGTGGGTAGTGCTTTCTGAACAAACAAAACAAAATGGACAAGTATTCAGTTTGGCTTTCATTTTGAGACAACAGAGATTATCACATGGAAGAGGTAATCGTCCTCCTCCCATCATTAAATCGTCATTAAATCCTGTTAATTGCATGACCGGGGGTGGGGGGTTATCACACACACACACACACACACACTCCCACACACACTTATCCTGTTCTTGTCCCATCTGTAAACAGTAATTTCTGCTGTTCTTACAAGTTAGTTCTCATAGGGAAATATTCCTATGTTGACCCAATCACACAAAGATGGTTGCAAAGTTTCAGGTTCTCCAAACTGATATTGGGGAGATTGTATCTTACAATTTCAAAAACATATCCCCTTGAGGAACACAGTTTCTGCAGTGTAATGAACTGAAGCCTCAAAAACAGAACTTCAATAGGTTGGCTAGATATTAGGAGGGAATAGGCTTCTTTTTCTCCTTTTTCAAAAAGGAATCATATCATACAAAAACTGCAGAGATGTGGCTTACAAAACATTTGGACACTACTTGATTCTTTCACTCTCCAAAACGTGAGAAAATTAATGTTAACTATTTTTTTTTTAAAAAACAGAACTATTCAGATTGAAATGAATATCAGATACAAGGTATACCTAAGTTCATCTAGCCTCCTTTTTACCATAGTGGGTGGCCAATTAGGAATACAGGAATTGGACTTCTACCAAGTTAGATAGTTGGTCCATCTAGTTCCTTCTTCTAGTCTCTGTCCTTTCTGATCTTCTGTCTCCCCCCTTTCTTTAGCTACAGCTAAACAACTCCTCCTTCAAGAAAGCTACAGCATTACACTCCAGCAAAAAATGCATCAGCAGCCATAATGACTACAGCTTGGTAACTGGCTTTTATCATCCAGGTAAAGATCTAGAAAACAAGTAGGAAAAACTTGCCTTGTTTACATTCACAGATGAAATCAGCTGAAACCAATTCAAGCAAACACAACAGACAGGCAGTAAAGAGACTTCCCGTGTTACTTAAAATGCATCTAGGTTGGAACAGGTGCAAGTGACTGTATTATTGATGACCTTCAAGATCTTGTTTTCAATTTTACTGCTGATTTGGGCTACTGGACTCAATTTTACCTTTCTGCCTTTGGCATGTGATGAGACAATGCATAACTTTGACAGGTCGTTATTTAGCCTTGAATTGCCAGCAGTGTGTGAACAAAAGAAAAGATGGTGGCTTTCTATCCAGGAGTGGGGAAATGGGAGTAGAAAATGATTTGCAACACCAGCAGCTATATAGTTGTACCACAAAAACACCAACACTTTGCTTTCATTGAATAACGTTATGATGATGTACTTCATGACAAGAGAGCCAGCGTGGTGTAGTGGCTTGAGTGTTGGACTATGACTCTGGAGACCAAGGTTCAATTCCCCACTCAGTCATGAAATCTTGGGCAAATTACACTCTCTCAGCCTCAGAGGATGGCAATGACAACCCCTCTCTGAAGAAACTTGCCAAGAAAACTACATTATAGGTTTGCTCTAGGTTTACCACAAGTCAAAAATGACTTGAAGGCACACAACAGCAACTCCATGACAACCTATGAATGGTCCATTGGTCCATCTAACCCAGTATTGTTAGCTGTTCTGACTGGCAGTGCCTGTCTGGGCTGTCAGGGAAGATTCTTTCCTAGACTTAACTGGAGATACTAGGATATCATGCATGCAAGCATGTGTTCTACCAATGAATAACAACACAGGTGTTTATCATAGAATATACTGCAGTATGTGGTCCATGCTCTATTCTTCTCATTCTTGATACTCTCTATCTGACACAAGAGGTGTTCTACAAGTGATACTATGTTGAGATAGTCTATTATTTGTCCTGGTTTTCATCTCAGATGCCAGCTATCTCAATTTCTACTGCAATTAGTCAAGCTGATAAATTACATCTCCCAACCATTCCACCCACACATTTGGATTGGAAATATTGTAGTATAAGTTCTCTGTTTTTCATCTTGAACTAGCTTGCCCTAGCTTGTAAACCATGAGATACAGACAGATGTTAGGGCTTTACCTTCTTTACCTTAATTACTATAGTTATTGAATAAAGTAGCATGCATTGCCACCACACTTTCAATTTTAATGGCTGTTTAAAAAAGAAAAAGCTGTAGCCACATTTCATGCCTTCTCACATCTTGCTGTAGGCTGTACTTGTCTGCTGATCTTCAGTCATTTTAATTTCCTCTTCAGGGTCTAGGCTAGCCAAGACCTGAATCCATCCATCCCAAAGTAACCTAACTTCATTTTAACAGAGCTGTTTAATGTTGTTTAAAATCTTGCAACAAATGCATTTTAGTTGTTCTTTGCTTTTAATTTGATGTGAGATGCCTTGGACCCTGTAATGAGGTGAGATAGTATGTTAATTAATTACATAAAATAATACCTCCCCTCCCCCCAAGATACCAGTGTTTTCTGTTGCCAGTTGCAGGAGCATATCTTTCAACAGTTCACAGAGGAAAACTAGGACACATGTGGCCAAGCAACATCCAAGTCTGGTCAAGATGGCAAAAGCTATTGAATAGAAAGATCACACAAGATAGGAGAGGCTGCAGCAGATTGCTTTTGCCTGAGTCTACAGGGAAGGGCAAGATTTCACCCTGCTGAGTTGAGTACAAATTACTTATGCACTTTGAAGTCAGTTTGCAGCAATTGAAGCAAGCTGGGAAGAATGAGAAAGTAGGAGGAAGGGAGGGAATTTGCAACATTTTAAATATAGCAGAAAAAGTGGGGTGACAAAGGATTAATTAGGATTCCCTCTACTAAATTAGGGCAGTTGAAGGGTATACAAGAGGCATCACTGCACTGCTGCACAATTACTTTGTAAATTTCTCTTCTCTGTCCTTGGAACATTTTTGTTTTATCCCACTAGCCTAATTGTCCATAACATTCTCAAATCCCAAGATCAAATTTTCCTGAGCTGATGGGCTGCCTCCTTTCTCAGCTGTTAAAGGGCATATATCTTGAAAGTCAGATTTTCTCCTTTAATTATTACCTCTAAGATACTGGATTATGAACAAGTAACTGTGACCAATCTGAATGTAAATGGGAAAATAGATAATACTGATAGGTTTTAGAGATTTTTCAAATTGCATTCCAGTTTTCATTATCTGAACCAGCATGTCAGCACAAAGGCTATACTTAATAGGATCCTCTTCAGGGAGGAAAAAGATTGAAATAAACTCTCAGCCATTGTTAAGAATAAGAGTTCTGCTAAGGTTTGTGCACAGCAGAGAACTTATACAGGTACATTGGCAGTTATGATTACATGATAATTAAAATTTGAAGGTATAAAATAAGTGGTAAATAATCTACAGGAATAAATATAGACTTTTCTCCTCTCCGTGTTTGGTAGTCATCTTGTAGTAACAGTTGCTAGGAAGAAAGGGGCAGCTATAGTCGTAACTTTAAACTAGATGATGAAGACATTGAAATAGTTCAAGATTTTTCATACTTGGGCTCAATCATCAATCAGAATGGAGAATGCAGTCAAGAAATCAGAAGAAGAGTTGGAAGGCCAGCTATGAAGAAACTAGACAAAATCATGAAGTGTACAAATATATCACTGAAAGTTAGGATTGTCCATGCCAT
The DNA here is from genome assembly GCA_026167975.1 of Phrynosoma blainvillii. Taxonomy (NCBI): domain Eukaryota; kingdom Metazoa; phylum Chordata; class Lepidosauria; order Squamata; family Phrynosomatidae; genus Phrynosoma; species Phrynosoma blainvillii. Next base: position 24,431,680 of record JANUYF010000004.1, read on the forward strand.
CGTATTTCCCATTTCTATGTATGACTGTGTGAACTGGACAGTGAAGAAAAAAAAATCAACTCATTTGAGATGTGGTACTGGAGAAGAGTTCTGTGAATACAATGGCCTGCTAAAAAGATGAATAAATGGGCCCTAGAGCAGATCAGATCTGAACTCTCCCTAGAAGCAAAGGTGACTAAATTAAGGTTGTCATATTTTAGCCATATCATGAAAAAAGGACTCATTAGAAAAGACAATAGTGTTTGCAAAAGTTGAGGGCAATAAGAAAAGAGGAAGACCACACACTAGATGGGTGGATTCAATAAGAGAAACCATGGCCATGAATCTGCAAGAGCTGAAAAGGGCAGCTGAGAATAGGGTGGCTTGGAGGTCTTTCATTCATAGCATCATCACAAGCCAAAGTTGACTTGAAGGCAGTTAACAATAGCGACAACAACAACAGTCATAATACCTATTTGAGTCCTGTCTACATGGTCCAAATAAAATGTCCTCCCCCATTCCTAGGATGATGTGTCTGGACAACACATAGACCAAACCCTAGTTCTGTTGTGAGCTGTCCAGATGGCATATCGGGATTCTTAAGATTCTATAGCACTGAGCCATGGCAGTTAAAGCAGTGTCAAAGTACACTATTTCTGCAGTGTAGATGCAGCCTTAGTCTGAGCAATGGGAGGGGAAGGAACCATGTCAGTGCCTCACCATGCTGCAGCTACCAAGGTTTTCCCTGAAGTGGCTTGGTTTTTCTCAGATTTTCCAAAGTGAAATATCTGCATTGGAGCTCACACTGGGGAAGTATTGCATGCCTAGGAATATTTGTCATGTTCGACCACTTTTCTTTTGCCCCTTCTTGTGTTCTTAAGAGCAACCCAGTGCTGACACTCACTCCATGAGACTCTTTCCAGACTGGTATTAGGATCAGTGATAGTGAACCTTTTAGGGCAGCGGTTGGCAAACTATGGCCCGCAGGCCGAACCCGGCCTGTGGCTGGTCCTGCTGCCGCCGCCGCCGCCACTACAGCATGCGCACGACACCAGCACCATTTTGCGTTCCAAAATGGTGCCCGCCATTATGCACATGTGTGCACGGGCGGGGACGCCATTTTGGAGAGCAAAATGGCGCCCGTGCAAGTGCATGCATGCGCATGACAGCGGGCTCCATTTTGGAATGCAAAATGGCACCGGCATCATGCACATGCGTGCACAAGCATGGGCGCCATTTTGGAGAGCAAAATGGTGCCCGCACTCACACACACATGCGCACGACGGCAGGAGTGGTGTGAATGCACGTGCGCGCGGTGCCATTTCCCCCCCCTTTGGCCCGCTGATGATCGGGGGACAGTGGACTCCTGTTTTAAGGGCTGAGTGACCTTCCAGCACTGGGTGTTACCTGATGCCGGGGTGGGACTTCCAGGGTGGGATTTCTCCCCCCCCCCCCCGAGTCTTCAGCTGAAGGCCCAGGGGGCTGAGGATGGAAGAAGAGGAACAAGTGTGCACCTGTTCCTCCACCCCCCCCATGCCATTCCTGGCCTTCAGCTGCCATGAGAGAGGCAGCTGAAGGCCAGGGAAGGTCTGCAAGGAGGAGGAATAGGCATGCTTGTTCCCCCCCCCCCCCCCGTGCTGTCCCTGGCCTTCAGCTGCCTTCAGAGGGGCAGCTGAAGGCTGGGGAGGGTTGGGAAGGAGGAGGAACAGGTGTGCACCTCTTCTCCTCCTCCACCGCCCTCTGCGTGCTGTGGAAAATGGCTTTGCATGCCATCTTTGGCACGCGTGCCATAGGTTTGACATCACAGAACTAGATTACCGCACTACACTCTTATAGTGCTGCTATTCTTTTTTAACTGCTCTGGCTGCTTCCTGTTGCATTTTTGGGTTTGTAGTTGTGATGCCTAAGAGAGCTTTTTGGCTGAGAATTCTAAATGTCCCTCCTTAAACTGCAAATCCCAGAATGCAACAGGAGGCAGCTAGAGCATTAAAAGTGGAATAGCAGCACTATAAGAATTTAATGCAGCAATGTGGTAAGTCAATATAAAGAAGCTTCCAATGTTAAAACAACAACAACAAAACAAACTCTTTTAACACAGTACATTCTGATTTGTCATTTTTATGATGAGGTAAAAACTAGTCTCATATACAATCTTAAAATTGTCCATTGGTCCAGCTCTATGCAAGACTTATTAGTATTCCTATTTATTGTCTTCATACCACACCTATCAGATGGCTAGGTTATCCCTGTATTTGGTAGCTTTATATTAGGGTTGGGTAATTATACAGATATTGATGTATGACTACACTAGACAGGCAAACTGTTACTGGAGTTTAACGACATGTAGGATCATAGATTTCCCATGTGTTTCCTGCATTAGAGCATAGATTTCCCACTACTACTATAGTTGATACCTGAAAGTGGGGCACATTAAGCAAAGCAAAAACAACAACAACAACAAAACAAAAACAAAACAAAACAAAACCTCAGGGATTAATAAAAGTACAGTCTGTTGGAGTAATTGTACCTTGAACAACAGAAAAATATTTTGATTGACAGGTGACATATATTCTATGGGACAGCCATAAACTGGTGAGTCAGGAGCATATGGTGTGAGGCAAAATTACTGTAAGGTTGCATCATGTTATGTGGCACAGAGTAATGATTCAGAGCCAACCCTCTGGTCACATGTGGGTAGCTGTGGGGTTAGTTGGGTTAGTTTGGAGAGTTGGAGATTTGTTTGGAGCAGAAGTCGGAGTAGTTGATTGGAAGCTGTTGGAGAGCTGGTGTGTGTATATATTGTATTAAATTGTACACAATGTAACTAAAAATAAAGCCTCCAGAACTTTGGATGAATCAACCACATCTGTGAGAGTTTCTTTTGAGTGTGAAAAGTGGTCAGTGTATTGCCAATACCAATAGCTGGGTATTTTTGTTTTTTAACTCTGCTATGATATGTTTTAGCTGCATCTGGGTAGACTTGAGACTGCGCTGGTAGCTAGCTTTCCCCTAGTCAGCTTTCCATATCCTTGGATTCTTTATAAATGGATTCAACCATCCATGGCTTGAAAAATATATATCAATATCTATCTATCTATCTATCTATCTATCTATCTATCCATCTATCTATCTATCTATCTATGAATTCCTAAAGCAAATTTTGATTTTGCCATTTTATATAAGGGAAACCATTTTACTTCCATTGTATTTAATGGAACTTGAGCATCCATGGATTTTGGTATCCACAGGGGTCCTGAAATCAAACTGCAGTAGATACCAAGGCCCACTGTATTGTAACAAGCTATTGGCTTGTTGTAGAAGCTGCTGGTATTAACACACTTTACAGAGCAAGCCTATCTTATGGGAAAATCCAGAGGAGCTTCTCCTCCTTGTCTGCACTTTAGTCACTGTACTTAGCCACTCACTCATAAACCACAAAGTTGTGAGTTCAATACTAGCCAGGTCTCAGGTTTGACTCAGGTCTGCATCCTTCCGAGGTCGCTAAAATGAGTACCCAGCTTTTGGGGGGCAATGAGCTTACAGTTGTAAACCGCTTAGAGTGATATGAAATGGTATATAAATGAAGCTGCTTTGCTTTGCTACTGCATCATTTTTTTTTTTTTTTACAGAACCCAACTGTAGGGTTGGGCTTCTAATGCTGTGCAAGTGACTAGTCAAGATCTGTATACCATTTTTAAAATACATTTAACATTTTAATGCATAATTGTTTTAACTTGTTAATTGTTTATTGGTTTTTTTTTAAAAAAATATATTTATACTTTTTAATGCTTTTGTTTTGTTTTTAATTTGTACTGTTTTAAATTTCTTGCTAGCCACCTGGAGTCCCTATACTGGGAGAAAGGCAGGACATAAGTAAATACTACTACTATTACTACTACTACTACTACTACTACTGGGCCCACAAACAGGACTTTAGGGCAATATCTCTCATCTACTGTTGTTTTCCAGAAACTGGTATTCAAAAACACCCTGTCTTCATTTTGCTGTGACCATGTTTCTTATTTTAAAACAATAATCCTGTATTTCAAGAGCTGTAAGAAGAAAGTCCCATATTGGAAGGTGTCCTCTATTTGAAGGGCTATTCAATTCAAGTGCAGTTAAACTCAAAGTACCAGGGAGTATATGAGCTAACTTGAGGTCTTCTGCTAAAAACTGGTACCTGAAGAGGCACATATCATTTGGTCTCAGTTTTTCCCATTATAGTGAGATGTATTTTATTTGTGTTTCAATTATTTCAACAGGTACTATACATCTAATAATGTACTGTTATTGGGAGTGGCTCAAGTGGTTATGATGCTGACCTGTTGATTGCAAGATTGGCAGGTTGGCAATTCGAGGCCTGGGTGCTGCATCATGAGGTGAGCTCCTGTCACTAGTCCCAGCTTCTGCCAACCTAGCAGTTCAAAAGCATGCAAATGCAAGTAGATAAATAGGTACCACTTCTCAGTGGCAAAGTAAACAGCATTTTGTGCAATCATGCTAGCCATATGATCACAGAGTAATCTCTGTGAATGCTGGCTCTTCGGCTTAGTAATGGAGATAAGCAACACCCCCTATGATCAGACTTGACAACCTAATCAACGGAGAATACTTTTACTTTTACCTTTAATGTACTGGTTGGACTAGGTCTCCAGGAGACCTTCTCAGCGATGGAAAGCCCACTGGATGACCCTGGGCAAGTCACAGTCTCTGTAAGAGGAAGGTAATGACAAATGACTTCAGAATAAATCTTGCTAAGCAAACACTATGATAGTTTATTGCCATAAGCTGGAGTTGACTTGAAGACACATAACAAGAACAAGAAATTTATACACATAATTGTCACATCCTCTTTTGTCCTCTTCTGTCCTTTCTTCACGTCATGTCGCCTTTCTCTTTTTTTGGTAATGCATAACTGGCCATTGTGGTCCATATGGAAGCCTTTTTATATACAAGTGGGATCTATACAATAGTTCTTCTTTTGCAGTCATAAGAATCAGAAACACAGCATCACTACATGTACAGTTTAAATGCATATATGAAGAGCCTGGATCAGATGACTCCTCATTTTCAAGGAGGTAATATAGTGGAGTTTTCTCCATTCATCTCCCACACATATTAGACCACATGCTTAATAGGATTCTCAATGAAATAAAAGCAGCACACGTTTTGCCCCATGGTGCTACCAACTTTCACTGCAAATAGTTGTCAAGTGTACTATGATGTTAAGGTAAAAATGGAGATCACTGCAGATATCCATACCATCAAATCTGAACAAGGAATAATGGAGTGGGAAAGAGGTTAAAACAAAATCATATTATAGAAGGAAGGACATAGTAGGACAGTTGCCCAGTGTTTCTTTCTCTTCTAACTCTTCCTTTCCTTTTTGGAAGTGGAATAAATCAAGTGGAAGACTCCAAAATGCATCCAAATTTGTGTAATGTTACACATATTGGCTTCAATCCGTATTTTCCCTTCCAGGAATTTCTCAACAGCTACACACAGAATGTTAACCATGAGGTATAATCTTCTGCTATTTCAGTTTTACCTCCCACCCCTACCAAATCCCTGGCCACTTCACTGACAGTTGGGCCAAATACCTTCTGCAAATGTGTTTTCAGACTATACTTAGCTTTACTTTCAGCCATGCTGAATGTTATTGGCCTAGTTTTTACTGAGCTGGTAAAACTGAGGTTTTGCTGCTGCACATCATTGGGCTGAAGGTGAGGAGATGATTGACTCTATCACCATACAAACAACCATGGTTCAACCAGAACTTTTTTCTTGACTTCTTTTTGCTACATGGAGAGACAGTTTTGTATGGAGAAGCATGTAGTCCTATGAACAACCGTATATTTACCACTCAAGTGAGTACTTTTTCTTCCTTGTGTATATTGTTTATCACAGAAGAGCACCATGTGGGAGACTCCCTATATTGTTGAACTGCCACTCTGTTTGGCCCTCATCAGCATAGTCAATGAAGAAGGATATTGGAAATTGAAGGCCAATGTTTTTTTTTACTAACCACTGATTGCTATGACTGCATCTGATGCAGATTTTTGTGCATATTATTGATCAATTTGTGTAATTCGAGTTACTATTAGAAAGGCCAGTGTGCTATAGTGCTTTGAATATTGAACGAGGACTGTTTTTGCACTGGAGAAATAATACAGTTTGACACCTCTTTAATTGCCATGGCTCAGTGCTATGGAATCCTCAGATTTGACGAATCAGAGCTTTTTTGACAGAAAAGGCTAAATATCTCAGACAACTACAAACCCCATAATTCCATAGCATTGAGTCATGGAAGTTAAAGTGCTGTCAAACTTTTTTGACAGAAAAGGCTAACTATCTCAGACAACTACAAACCCCATAATTCCATAGCATTGAGTCATGGAAGTTAAAGTGCTGTCAAACTTCATCCTTTCTAAAATGCAGATGCAGCCTAAGACTCTGGAGACTAGGGTTTGAATGTCCACTTACCATAAGAAACCAGCTGGGTGAACTTGGGAGTTTATCACACGGGTAAAAGTGGGGGAAAACAAGGGTCTAAACCAGGGGTAGGCAACCTCTTTGAGCCGGGGGCCAGGTTGCTGTCCCTCAGACAATTGGGGGGGGGGGCGAAGCACCATAAGTAAATAAATAAATAAATAAATAAAAATAAAACATTTTTTAAAAATAAAAAATATATGCATGCACACTCTCTCAGCCCCAGAAAAGCCATGGCAAAACCCCTGTGGAGATTTTGCCAAGAAAACCCCAAGAACAAGTAATAACAACAATAATCAATATCATCATGGCGGGTGGAAGTGGCGGCAGGGGGTGGCGGCGGAAGGACCAGCCTGGGGCTGGTCCAAAGGCCTGGGGGGGGGTGCATCCTGCTCTTGGGCCTTAGGTTGCTTACCCCTGGTCTAAACTGTCATTATCCCATGAAAGTCTTACGATCGCAGTGAAGATTTTCACATACATTGTGATTAAAGAGGATTTATCACAGCAATAACCAGCTAATAACCAGCAACAAATCATTTACAAGATTTCCTTGTGAACGATTTGTTGCTGGTTACTACCTTGGTTATTGCCGGGATAAGTCCTCTTTAATCATGATGTCATGTGAAAATCTTGAGCAACTTTCATAGGATAATGACAGTTTAAACCCCTGATTTTCCCTGTGTGATAAAGTCATTGGTCAAGTAATACTGTCAGAATCTATGGGGAAAGCAATGGCCAATCTCCTCTGAATAAATCTTGACACCCCTATGGGTTGCCATAAATCAGAGTCCACTTGAAGATAAATAACAACAATGATTTCTAGAATAAATAAATAAATCCGTAGAATGAGCCTAAATGCTATTTATCATTTCCATGCTTTGCTATTGGGTTCCCAAAGTAATGGGCTATAGTGGGAAACAAAATATTGGATTAGATCATGGGTGTGCACAATGCAGCTCACCAGATATGGAATAACAACTCTCATTGGATCTATCCAGCGTAGCCAATGGTGAGTATATGTGTGTATGTGTGTGTGTGCATGCACACATAATAAATTACCCAAGATCCTACATCAGAATTGTATAATGTAAATATCCACATGTGGAGTTACACACTGATTGTTCTATGCAGCACATGTGCTGAATAGCAGTTGTGCAATTGAATACATACCCACGTATGTAACCAAAAGCACACATGGATACATGGATACGTATGTAACCAAAAGCACACATGGATACACACATGGATACATTTATTGATCCAATTTTTGTGAAATTAAAGAATGCACAAAAAAGTATACACTTCCTACAAAAATTCTATTGTATTCTATTCACACTTGCATCCACAATGGCACCACACATACAACCCCACTTCCAGAATCTTAAACCGAATGCATACATTCTGCATAGAAGAAAAATGTCTACTGGGTAACTTACACATGTACATGATCGCAACATGATTCTGGCCATTGTCATGACTATCATGGCAAGTCAAAGGTAAAGTAAAAAGAATATGGGTGTGAATAGGCATATTTGGATCCTTGTTTCTAGAAAATCAACAAACTAATTGTCTTGTCCTTTGGATGAGGTTCTTCCAACAGTTTCTCAAAAATGTTGTAGTTCCTCTAAAAGCTTGTAGACTTTTGTCCTATATCAGTACACAGGTTTTTGCAGTCTTGATGTTTCCATGGTGATAAATTCCTTGTATGGCTAACACTATTCATATACTTTACTCTTCTCTGCAGAATCCTATTTTCGTTCCTCTCCCAGCCTCCGACTTCCTTTTCCTTTGGCCTCTATTTGAATGCCAAAGTGAACAAGCACCTCATTCTGATGTGGTTGGAAACAGATTACATATGATTCTTAGCACCAAAGAGTAACAAGAAATAGTGCACACCTGGAAGCCAAGGTAATAAATCCTGATAGCTTAGATAGAAGAAAAGCAGATGTTAGAGTTTCTGTGGTTTTCTGTCAGCAAGGAGAATATTACAGTCTACTGACTGTCTATATTATTTTTGGCTATTTCCCTAGATATGTGATGCTGATCAAAATAGATGTTTCCAAGCAGACCATACCATGTGTTGATAATTCTGATGTTGGTGAATTAGACTTGCCAGATATGAATGCTAGTGTCTAATGATCAATTGAACCTACGGTTCTGTCTAGTAAAAATGAGTCACTCCAGAGAAGGTATTTTCAGTTACATGTTCCATAAGAGAGACAGCAGGCATTTCACTTTAAAGATATTTTCATAACACCAGTGGTGGCTCAACATGAGTCTATTCCAGGCAGAGTTTCTGGAATTGAAACAAATCTGAATACTTTAATATGAATGAAGGCTGGATATTTTCAAGCACAGGCTGTTTTTTTTTTTCTTTCCAACATAGGGGGGTTGCAGACTGCCAGAAATAGTGTGAATTCAATCCACTTTTAGGGTTAGGGTTAGTGCTAGGGAATCATGGGAACTGTTATTTTTCTGAGACATTGAGCCTTCTCTGTCAGACAACTCTGATGCCACAATAAAATACAGTTACCATGGTTCCCTAACTCTAACCCTAACCCTAAAAGTGGACTGAATTCACACTATTTCTGGCAGTCTGCAACCCCCCATAGTTACTTTGGTTTCAGACTTTTTTAATATTTAACTTATGTTTGTGGGTTATATTTTAAAGCAGGAAATATTCATTTCCCCCATTTCTATTAAAGCTCCTTTTAAATTATAATTTTAATTATAAAGTGTAGCTTTCACAGAATCAGAGATGGAAGCAATCCTAACAGCCATCTTGTCAAACCCCCTGCCAGTTGAAAGCTTAACTTTCAACTATACCTCAGGCTTGCAGGCAAACTAATTAATACAGAATGTATAATAAGATTTATTATATTCCTAAAATATCATAAAAGCACAGAAAAGGGGAACATTCTGAACCATGTGAGCTATCTTTTGGCTTTCACTGATTTTATTGGCGAAGCTAGTTGTGGTCAATTCAGGCATAGCCTGACACAAAGACACACCAGGGAATAAAATTTATTGAAATCAATTGGTATTACTTCTAGGTGGGCATGCATAGTATTTTACTACATACTTATAATAACTGAAATTTTGAAAGAATTTAATGTTGGCTTAGTCTTTGGCGTAACTATAATATGAAAATGGCATTTTAAGTTAACATTCATATAGCATGAACCAGTCAAGTGGCATGTGATTTCTGCAAGTTTCTGCAGACATGAAGAATTCTAACTCTCACACACTGACATTTTCCTTTAGTCTTCAAATTTCTAGCATTGCCTTTAGCATCTAGAAATACAGTTCAAACATCCAGAGAAAAGGATACAGTAGAATCCTGCAAAATCCCAACACTAATATTTCATGGCCTTACTAAACTAAATATTATATAAGGAAGCCTTTCCACACACTTTGTATGCAACAGGATTCCCCTTTGGAGATGTGTGTGAAAATTCATTCTTAATTTTGATACATGTGCTGACACGATACAAGTATTCAATGCTTCATCAGAGAAAAGCCAATTTAGTAACCTTGGCCTTGAAAGTAATACATTGCAGAAATTTCAAGTGGATAGTTTTTCTATAGACTTCTTATTAGACTTTAATAAGAATTTGCATCATTACAGTAGGAAGACTTAGGGGGGTTGCAGACTGCCAGAAATAGTGTGAATTCAGTCCACTTTTAGGGTTAGGGTTAGAGTTAGGGAACCATGGTAACTGTATTTTATTGTGGCATCAGAGTTGTCTGACAGAGAAGGCTCAATGTCTCAGAAAAATAACAGTTCCCATGATTCCCTAGCACTAACCCTAACCCTAAAAGTGGACTGAATTCACACTATTTCTGGCAGTCTGCAACCCCCCTTACACAAAATGAACTTATTTCCTAGTCATTGTTAGATTACAGAACAATTTGGCATATAAAATAGCATGCATTTTACAATGATCTTCTTTTTTGGAAACATATTTTCTAATTAAAATGAATTAAATAGTTACTTTTGTCATTGCATTATGGAAACTTTTTTCCTCTGAAAAATCCAATCCAGTCCCCACAATTTTTTTGTCTCTGTCCTCAAGTAAAAATATCTATCTATCTATCTATCTATCTATCTATCTATCCATCCATATAAACTGATATGCAACTTTTGTACAAGTTTGTGTCAGAAAACTGGCAATACCACCAACCTGCTCTTTCGGATGGCATTAGTATGAACTTTGGTTCTCTTGATTCCAGCAAAACTGCTATTTGCCATGACTGAAGATGCATATCCATATATGCTTGCCTATTGTACAAGCGTAGAGGTATATCATGGCCATATTGTTTAATAAAGATAACTATTTTAATTAATTTATATCCTGTCTTTCTCCCACAATGGGATTCAACTATTGCTTGAGATTTATTGAGCTTTTTAAAAAGATGATGATTTCAGTTCAGGTTTATGCAATAGTTTGGCTACAATTAAGTGACTGAAGCAAATGGGGCATATTCATTTCAATTCCATTTGCTTAGAAATAAATGCCATGAATAACAAATGGGTATGAATGGATTCATTGTTTGACACTCACATTCATATCTTTTCATTACAGATTTAGAGATGGGAGCCTTTTTTCCCCTAATGGTCAGAGTGGTCACTGATCTGATTTCAATTGCTGTTTCTGGCAGCTGCCATTTTAATTTACCCAGAGTGCTCCAGACGCCTCAGCAATCCAAGAGATGGGGTGGTGGTTTGTTTGCAATGCAGTTCAATCTGCACAAATCACCCTATTTATTACTGAACATGATGACTATCTTACGATATCTAAGATGGGAAAGGTCCTTAAAACCCCTGTTTCCTATAAGGGTATAAATGATACTGTCAGAGGCTAAGGCTAAGATTTGCATATTTCCACATTTTGCTTGACTTCTTGCCCATACATCTCATGAGATATTTTCTCATTCCTTTCAAGTGGTGTTTTAACTGTGGCAATGGATATGCTCTGAGCAAATATGCCATTTCCCTGTATCCTGTTCATTTTGTACCTGGAATGGATTCAATGCTGTACTGAACACAGAAGCACAGTCCTACTCCAGAGTGATTACAATCCAAATAAGCCTCATAGGTTAAAAGGAAAGGACAGAAATGGATAATAGAGAAGGGGGAAAGGGCATTCAGGATTAACTGGCAAAAGACAGCACAGAAGGGACAAAAAATACCAAAGGTTTGTTGTCAGTTCAGTTCTACTGGTGTATCAACATACATGAAAATGGTCATCTCACTTTGCCTCAGAATAGCTATATAAATCAGTGCACTGGAACAGCTATATAGTTCAATGGGGAATGATGAGCACTGTAACACACATTTAGAACCTGGAGTTGTCCACTGCAACTGAATGGTGAGAGAGATTCAGGGAAGATACAAGGGACACAGTGCATAGTTAAATTTCTTACAGCAACTTGTGGTGGTGATTGCTAATCTGGGCAGGTTTCAAATAACATTGGACAAATTCACAGAGAATGGGACTATCAGTGGCCACTAGCCACAGTGGATGCATATATTTATCTATATAGTTACATCTTCTTCTCTAGTACCAGAGGCAGTATGTAGAGACAGTCAATGGGGCTCACATATAGGAAGATACTATCATACTTGTGTCTTGTTTGTGGTCTTTACAAACGGGATACTGGAATATATAGGCCTTTGGTTTAATCCAAGATAGCTTCTCTTATGTTCTTACAGAGAGATAGGAATCGAGGGCTCTTCCTGAGTTGAAAGATAACATGGAACTAAAGAAACAAGCAAACAGGCTGACTGCATAGCAACAGTGATGAGATTATGATTATGTGGTTGTGCTTCCAATAAATCTTGGGCTGATTGTGTTTTGTGATGTGGTTGTTGCATTCCCATGTCTGGATGGTTTCAGAGGAAGCTTCCATGCCTGAATCGTATCAGGATTGCTGAGGACAATATATGTACTTGGTATCCAGAAGCAGAGCATATAGGGTTACAACTCTGGGACAAAAACCACAGCTCTGGGACATTTTGATTAATAGGGAAAATGAAGTCATCTATCCACCCTGCCACTTCTCAGTTTAGCTACAGTGTTCACAGTAACCCTTTTTACTCTGTACAATTATAGTACTTTACTACCACTTGTGTTCTATGGAATCCTAGGATTTGTAGTTTGGTGAGATACAAGAGACTTCCAGCAAATAACCCTAAATACTCAAGAAACTACAAATTCCAGGATTCCATAGACTGCAGCCATGGGAATTTAAGTGTATCAAAGTGCTATAATTGTTTAGTTTGAAAGAGAAAAGAAGTTGGCAAGCAAATAGATTTTTCCAGCAACAGTTGTGAGCTAGCTTTGTTGTACTATAAAGATGGATTGCTTGTAAATGGACAGCTAAGACCAATTAGCTTTACAAAAGACCTGCTGGTGGTGGCTAGAACTGGTTTCTTAATATGGATTAACATTGTTAACTAAAATGTTATGCTCACCATGTGTATATAGCTATAGAGATTGTCATGTGCATGTACACTTCAAAATTTAGCTTTGTACCACTGTCCAGGATAGGAGGTCCATGCCATGTGACCAAAAAAGAGGAAGGGTCACAAGTTAAAAGCTCAGCATTGATAGAAATTAATAATAATAATAATAATAATAATAATAATAATAATTTTTATTTATAACCCACCCCTCTGGTCAGCGATCGGGGCGGCATACAACAAGATTAAAACAGATGACAGTAAAAATACTCCATAACCCAATCCCTAACCCCCCTTAAAACTGAATTAAACTAGTACAGAATTAAAATAGTGGTTAACCACATTACATTCAAACAACTTAAAACAAGTTAAAACAAGAGCAAAACAAGTGGTGGCTGCGGAGGGGTGGGTTAGTGAACCACCTCCATTTGAGCCGGGAAGTTATTCTGGGAAGGCCTGCCGGAAGAGGTCCATCTTTAAAGCTTTTTTGAAGCTATCAAGAGTAGTGGTAAGACAAATCTCGTCCGGCAGGTCATTCCATAGTCTGGGAGCAGTCGCAGAGAAGGCCCTCTGGGAGGTCTGCGACAGCCTGGTTCTCATGGGCTGCAACAGGTTCCTTCCAGAGGACCAGAGTGTGCGGGGGGGATCATATGGGGAGAGGCGGTCCCGAAGATAAGATGGACCCAAGACATGTAGTGCTTTAAAGGTTAAAACCAACACCTTGTACTGTGCCTGGAAACTAATCGGCAGCCAGTGGAGAGATTTAAGTATAGGTGTTATATGCTCTCTCCTAGATGTACCAGTAACTAACCTGGCTGCCATATTTTGTACCAGTTGGAGTTTCTGGGTTAGGCACAAGGGTAGCTCCATGTAGAGTGCATTACAGTAATCCAGATGTGAGGTTACCAGAGTGTGTACCACAGTTTCCAGCTCCTTCATATCCAGGTAAGGGTGCAGCTGGCGTATCAGCCAAAGCTGATAACAGGGCACTCCTGACTAGTCATGTGAAGTGACGAATCTAGAAGTACCCCCCAGAATGCAAACACGGTCCTTAGAGGAGAGTGTGACTCTGTCCAGGATGGGAAGTTGTATTCCCAGGTCTGGTTTTGGGCCTGTGACCGTCAGTACCTCCGTTTTGTCTGGATTTAGTCTCAATCTGTTTTTCCTCATCCAATCCATTACCACTCTAAGACAGTCATTGAGAGGAGAGACGCCATCTGAAGTCTGAGCCGATGATCTGGTCATGGAGAAGTATATCTGAATGTCATCAGTGTACTGATGACACTGGGCTCCATGCCTCCGAATGATCTCACCCAGCGGCTTCATATAGATATTAAATAGCATCGGGAACAGGATGGTGCCCTGAGGGACATCACAGTTAAGCTCAATTTTGGAAGAGCAACTGTCCCCGAGCCTCACTCTCTGGGATCTGCCCGAGAGGAAGGAATGGAACCACTGGAGAGCAGTGCCTCCAATTCCTAACTCTCTCAGGCGATCCAAGAGGATGGTATGATCTATTATATCAAAAGCCGCTGGGAGATCCAAGAGCACCAGCAGGGTCACAGTACCCCTGTTGATGCCCAGGCGGAGTTCGTCAGTCAGAGCAACCATGGCAGTCTCAACTCCATATCCTGTCCTGAAGCCGGTTTGAAATGGATCAAGATAATCGGTTTCATCCAAGATAGCTTAGAGTTGGGACTTTGAAGAGAATAACTCTGTTTTAGCTCTTGAATACATGGGGTTTCAAATAATTAATCTTGTCATCCTGAATGTTTCCATAGAAAATAAATATTTTGGCCATTAGTAAAATCATAACTTGATTATCCCAAGATTGTTAAACTATTCAGTTTTCCAGCTTCTTTAAAAAAAAATATTTCAATGCAAAATCTGAATCTGCTTTTGTAACTGATTATGTTTTCTCTGTTACACAGCTGTAAGCCTGTGAGTATGTAATAAGATGCTACAGCAAGCTGGTACAAAGCAAATGTTTATTTGTACTTTTGACATGTTGAGGATCAGTTAGCAATCTATTCATGCTTAGCCACCATCTGCTTATTATGTTATTGATTTTCTTAGACTGCTGTTATTATTAACACATATTTTTCAAAAAATGCATCTGAACAGCATTATAATTGTACATGACCAAGCTAACAGAATGAAGGCACTTCAAATGTAAACTTACACATTTGGAAGGATAATTCAGATTAGGAGTTTATTGCATTCTACATAAAGTGACTTATCCTTGATGGGATACAGTCTCTTTTGGGGTTAATAGCAGGTATTATCACATGTGAAATTGCCGCTGCTGTCACCAGTCAACTGCAACCCGGGTCCCAGCCATGCTCATCTGGCTGCTTTGCAAAAATGGGAGCATGCCATATTTGCAAAGTGGAAGGCTGAGCGCAGCTGGGACATGGGTTGCAGTTGTTTGGCGGCAGTGGCAGTGATTTCACATGCTATAATACTTGCTATTAACGCCAAAACTGACTGTATCCCATTGGGGATAAGTTACTTTATTTAGAGTGCGATAAACTCCTATGTGGTATTGGACAAGAGCTTGGAAGATCCAATTTCTAGTCTCCATTCAGTCATGAAATTCCCCAAGTTACCTTAGCCCCATATGGTTTAGGTCTAGGTTCCTTGAAGGACTGTATTCTCCCACACAAACCTGCCTGTGTTTTGAGATCTTCTGGGGAAGTCTGTCTCTCTGTCCCACTACTCACACAGGTACATTTGGTGGGAACATGGGAGAGGGCCTTCTCATTGACTGCCCCCATACTATGGAACTCCCTTCCCAGAGATAACAAATTGCCACCTTTTTAAACTCTCTTTTCACAAGTATGTTAAACCATTTTTATTCCAGTAGATCTTTAAGAATTGCTTTTTTAAAAAAGGGAAACTGGCCTTTTATAATGTTTCACTTTTATTTGTTGATCTCGTTCTTGTTTTAATGGTTTATGTTTTAAATTGGTTTAAATTTTTATGATGGTTTAATTGCTTTTTAGCTTTTGTATACTGTGAATTTTGAACCATATTTGTTTTAATCTTTGTAAGTCAACAGTAACCATCCTCATCAGTCTCCTTCTCTTTCAGCCTAAATGATCTCACAGGGGAGTTGGACAAGAGTCATGTATGCTACCTTATCTCACTGAAGAAAATAGACAATGTAAATGTGATAGAGAAATACATAATAACAAATTTGGTATAGGAAAATAGAAGATGACAACAAAAAGGGAAGAATGAGAGGCCTATTCCACAAGAATGAAGAAATCAAGGGAAAGTTCAAACCAAGGACTGGGATGCTCTACGACAATAAAAATAACATAATTCAAGACCACGAAGGAATAAAAAAATGCTGGATACAATATGCAAAAGAATATACAAAAAGAGATGACAAAATGAAGGGCACATAGAGCAAAGAGCCATATGAAGATGAACCCCAAATTCTAAAAACTGAGGCGGAAGCTGCAATAAAAGAAATGGTAAAAAACAAGATGTCAGGAGCAGATGATATACCAATAGAACTGTTGCAATCCACACTGACAGAGTCAACCCTAGTGCTAACCAACAAATGTCAACAGATATGGAAAACAAAACAATAACCAAAAGATTAAAAGTGATAAATATACATCCCTATCCATAAAAAAGGAAACACAAGAGACTGTAGCAACTATAGAATGATAACACTGATCTCCCATGCAAGCAAAATCATGCTCAAAATTCTGCAACATTGACTCCAACCACACATGGAGAGAGAAATCCCAGAGGTCCAAGCAGGATTCAGGAAAGGAAGAGGCATCAGGGATCACATTGCAAATATACGATGGCTAACGGAGCATAGCAGAGAGTTCCATAAGAAAATCAGCATGTGCTTTATAGACTATATAGCAAAGCCTTTGACTGCATAGATCATGAAAGGCTATGGAATACCCTTAAAGACATGAGAGTGCAAACACATCTGATAGTCCTACTGAGGAATCTGTATTCAGGACAAGAGGCTACTCTCAGAACAGAACATGGAGAAACAGAATGGTTCCCAGTTGGCAAAGGGGTTAGACAAGATTGTATCCTTTCAACCTATCTGTTCAACTTGTATGAAGAACATATTATAAGAAAAGCAGGCTTGAACACAGAAGGAGGAGTGAAAATAGGAGGAAGGAATATCAACAATCTAAGATATGCAGATAACACCATAATACTAGCAGAGAACTTCACAGACCTGGAACAAGTACTAAGGAAGATCAAAGAAGAAGATGCAAAGGCAGGCTTACTGTTGAACATATAGAAAACAAAAATAATGACCACAGAGAACTTACACACATTCAAACTAGACAATGAGGAAATAGAAATAGTAAAAGAGTTCTCATATCTGGGATCACACATTGATCGGAACAGGGACTGCAGCCAGGAAATCAGAAGACGATTAAGAATGGGGAGGGGAGCTGTGAAAGAACTAGAAAAGATCCTAAAATGCAAAGACATACAACTCAGCAAAGTCAGAATCATATAAGCCATCGTATTCCCTATTACTATGTATGGATAGAAGAACTGGACAGTCAAGAAAGAAGATAGGAGGAAAATCAACGCATTTGAGATGTGATGCTGGAGAAGAGTGCTGAGGATTTCATGGACAGCCAAAAGGACAAACAAATGGGTCCTAGAACAGATTTAGCCAGAAATATCCCTAGAAGCCAAGATGACAAGGCTTAGACTGTCGTACTCTGGAAACATCATGAGAAGGCATGAATTGTTGGAAAGACAATAATGTTAGGAAAGGTGGAGGGAAGTAGAAAGAGAGGAAGGCCACATGCTAGATGGATGGACTTTATTAAAGAGACCTTGAATGTGAGTTTGCAGGAGCTGGGCAAAGCAGTAGAGGGGGGGGGATGGAGATGTCTCATCCATAGGGTCACCATGGGTCAAGATTGATGCAAGGCAGTTAACAACAAAAACACAGATAGAGCTTTGAATAGATAAAATTGAGATTTAGGACTAATTTTTTTTTTAGTCCTGACTAAAGTGGATCTGTTCAATCTGGTATATTTATCTTTGTGTTGTTTTACCATTCAGCAATTCATTTAATGGGTCTACTGTAGTAAGCTTCTCTCTCTCTCTCTCCCTCCCTCCCTCTCTCTCTCTCTCTCCCTCTCCCTCCCTCATTCTTTCCCCCCCTCTCCCTCTCTCTCTCTCTCTCTCTCTCTCTGTGTGTGTGTGTGTGTGAGAGAGAGAGATATTTCAGGACCAAAAATTTGAAAACGTTACTTCCATCAAATGCCAAGCTTATACTGTATAGACATACCTGTATTTGAAATCTTGAAATGTTGCTTATGTGCATTTTCTTTTGATTCAGTTTGTAACCTTCCATTTTAAAACATACTTCAGAGCTCTGACCACCATCACCACACTGTAACACAGGTAATTCTGAAGCCCATTTTCTTGATATGAATGTCAGAATAATAGGTCATGAAAGAGTGTGGAACTCATATCTTGGGTCTGTATCCAAATCCCAATAACTATACATTGAGAAATAAATTTCAGTGTGTTTCCCATTGTTCAGACTCAGATTTAGGGTAAATGTTTCTACATTATTACCTGAAATTCTACATTATTACTATAAGGTACTGCTTCCATGTTCTCCACACTACAGTTTGCCATTCTGTGTAGACTTGCCAGGTCTCAGTGTACTGGCAAAGTACACTCAGGGAATTGCTCTGATCCTCTGGGTCTCCAAAAGGGAGGCAAATCTGAGATCAAGAAGCACTGGGGAGGTAGAAGTTTGATATTTGTATTTTCAGCCATTTCCACTTGCTCACAAAACTTTTTGGCTAAGCATAGAGGTCTTAGTATTACATTGCACCTGTAATTTTTAACTTGTAAACCGCCTGGATTGGGTAACCATTGGGCGGTATAGAAATAATTATTATTATTATTATTATTATTATTATTATTATTATTATGCAATGTCAGTGGATTGAGAAGCCAGGAATGAAGGGTGAGTACTAGGGAAAGAGATGGTGGCTACCATCTCTTTGAGCTATTTGCAAAAAGGCAGGGAGTGGAGCACCAGCCTGATTACTCATAAGCTTGGCTGAGGTGGAATGAGGTCTGGGAAAGAAATGTTTCCTGAGGCCTAGCAGTGAGTTTCCAAAATCCCAAGCAGCAGCATAGTGCCTAGAAAAATTATCCATGTCTTATATGTACTGTAGGTAAGAGCCATGTAGGAGGTGATCCCGGATGGGAATGATAACTACTGCTTTGCTGCCCAACCACTAGCTCTGGGTTGTAACCAAATTTTGAACTCATGTACAAAGGATGTAATTCTTCACCAATTCCATTTTCTTTATTGTGAGAAGTGTATAGCTAAAATACATTACATTACATTGCAATTCTTATTTGCTTGTCCAACTAATTTACCATCCAGCATTATGTATTTGTAATACAAAAGCATTAAAGAAAAAGTAAGAAAAAATTGATACACTTATATTTCTTGACCATTATTATTATCTTCTATGACATCTTTTAACTTTACTCTTTTTACTAATTAAACTTGCATTGCTGACATTTTTATCGTGTGTTTATTTCTTGAAAAAATTAATTTCACTTCTGCTTCTAGTTATACTCATTGTTAACTTCAGTATTTCACTTGCTTTCTTAAAATTTCCCAGTCTATTAACCTTAATATTGTTATATTTATTGTTATTACCATTCCATTTCCATCTGTTTTTACAATGTTTAACCACCATGCCCCAGTCCTTCTCCACCTCTTCTTCTGATTTTCCATGTGACAAATTTGTCAGTCGGTCCATTTCTGCCATATCCTGCAATTTTAATAAACATTCATCTGTAGTGGGTAAGATGTTCGTTTTCCATTTTTGCGTCAAAAGCAATCTTCCTGCTGATACCATGTATAGAATTATTTTCCCATATTGTATTTCTATTTTTGGGGGGAGCTTACTTGTCATATTTAAGAGATATATTTCTGGAATCGTTTCAAAATTTATTCCCAACATTTTTCTTATCTTTGTATGAATATGAATCCAGAACTTCTTTATCTTTGAATATTCCCACCATACATGATACCATATACCTACCGCGGAATGGCATTTCCAACATGTATTTTTCAACCAATTCCATTCTTGAAGGAAGCAATGGGTAATTCTAGCATTTTTCTTCCTATTGCAAGGAAGTCTCCAAAATGGTGCTGTTTTCAAAGATTATTCACTGTTCAGGGCTTACTTTGTCCAAAAAGTAAGAACAAAACAACATTTTTCTGCACAAAAATACCAATGTACAAATTTTGTACTAAATGAGTCCTAAACTGTAAAAATGTTCATCTGTCAGGATTCTTCTTGTCAGTGTTTTCCAATGTCTGAAAATCATATTTTCAACCATTTTTGGATATTTTTTTGAACATTTTCCCCCTCCTTGTAATGTAGCCAAATTGCTACCATGTGCATTTCCATAGTTACTTGACTTCTCAGACTCACTCTCAGTCTTTTCCTGCTGTACCACTGGGACAATACAACAACATACCCATATAACAATTTAAAAAAACACACATTCTTGGTCTAGGTTGTGGCTTGGAAACATCAGGAAATGGGATGCTGATGAACTAGCCACCCTGTTTGTGGTGTAACATGAAGAATGTTGCACAAATACATCCTTTCACCAAAGGGTCTGTGGGAAAAGTCACCTGTTTTATAGGGTAAACTGCTACACAGCAATGACTTGCCACATGGAGACAGCAACCACGTGCAATGATTTAGCATGGCCACTCTGTGGCACGCAAGTCATGTACTCTGGCTTTCAAACAGTAATCAATAGTGTGTGGAACTGTTGCTTACTGACCTTGTTTAATGAAGACTATTACAATTTCAGTGCATGGGTCCAGATATTTAATCTAGTCCAGAACTAGAAAGGTTTTAAAAATTCCTTCTGTGTTGACTGTTAAAAGTGAGTATATCTAGAGTACTGCCCTTTAAAATTACACTCTGTGTGAACAAATCACATTCCAAAGTGTGCAGAACAACTCCTTTTCTTCTTTAATGCAATGTAAAAATGTTTGTTATTACTGTAACTGTAAGAAAGAGAAGGAAGGAGGGAGAACTGCAAGAGACTGGCTGACTTTAGGGCAGTGAGGTGGAATGCCAATTTTCACCCCCACAGCAGATGTTTATAGCTAAGATATAAACTCCTGAAAACAAGGGCTTATAATTTAAATGCAGACACAATCTTAACTAGAGCAATGGGAAAAATGTTGCCATAATAACTGCCAGTCTCAGGAAAGAATTTATGGCAACATGTCAAGTAAAAGGCAGGCCTGTAGCCACCAGTGCCTATGGTAATAGAAGCAAGATGCAGATTCCTGGAGACACTGCCAGAAAAACGCAGGGAACTAGGACCATTTTAGCATGTTTATTGTGTGTTAAGGATCTCCTTCTTATTCCTGAATTACCGTAACCAAAGGAGATTTTCCCCCTCCATTGGTAAAATGGGAAGAAAGATCAGCAGCACTTATTTTCATAAAAAAATTTAATCCTTTTATGCACAGATTGTCCAGCTGGGGAGAGGACCTAGGATGATAAATTTCAACATTGCATGTAAAATATGTCACAAATATGGTCACTTGTCTCTAGAATGAATTTCCAGAAATCCACATCTGTCAAGGAATATTCAGTTTTACTTGCATGTCAAAATTTTGTATAGACTCCATAAACACTTAACTAACTTTGGTCCAAAACACACTGCAGAAATAATCCCATCTGACACCGCTTTAACTGCCCAGGCTGTCCTAGGGAATCCTGGGAATTGTTGTTTATTGTGGCACAAGAGCTCTCTGTCAGAGAAGGCTAAATGTCTCACAAAACTACAGTTCCCAGAATCCCATAGCATTAAAGCAGGGCAGTTAAAGCAGTTTCAAACTGGATTATTTTTGCAGTGTGTTTTGGACCTTTGATTCTGGACTGACCAACATAGTAGTGGGAGACATTTCTACATGAAATATTCCAATGCATCCATGCCATGTCTTTGCTCATGTTCCTTTTTTATTCTTCACTGATACTTCTCTTCAGTTCTGTGTATTTCTTCAGTAGCTTAAATTTCAGAACAACTTCCTTTCCCTTTGAGGCTCCTTAAAAACAGATATGCATTTAATGCAACGTGAAGTTTGACCCCTTAGCTTTAACATTTCCAATTTGGACTCTGTTCTTGGAATAACGTCAAGGGAGGTGTTAAGTGTATGCTTAATTTCTAAAATGAGATGGGCTGGGGATATTTCTATCATTTATTTTGGAAGAAACAATGGCTTCTTAATTTTAATTGTGTGGCCAGACTGTTGCAGTGAAAGGCAGACTCTATGTGTGCTCATGGGTACTCTCTTAAATTACCTGTAAATTACCTGTTCTCACAACATATAGTATCAATGTTTGGCCATAAGACAGTCATTGTGTGAGAAAATAAAGCAAACATTAGAAATCATGCACAATGACATGGGGAAAACTACCATTTTTTAGTCATCCCCGGTCAGGGACAAACTAGAAACACTGAACAATCTAGAGAATGTTCCAACCTGGTGGCAGTGCATAAATCCAAGAATTTCTACTACATTCAGATATAGGTGTATGTGTTGTGATCTGGCAAGTTATACATGTAGTACAGTATGTCAGTTTATCCTGTCAGTTTCTCTCTGTGTTTAGTCTGCTTTTATTGTCTTAAGTAGACCCATTGACTTCTGGCTATGTGTCACATTCTTTGATACCAAAGTTCATTAGTGAGTTGGTCAATATATTTGGACTATGTCCAGAAGCGGTATAGATATAAAAAATATTACAAGATGGCATTCTGTTGGCTGCCCAGTAATAGCAGTCGTGTGTGGTGTGTGTAATATTTCAGCAAAAATAAAATAAAATAAAATAAAATAAAATATGCCTCAAAAGATAGTATCCCAAAGTCGAACACAATTCTCCCTACACAACAGCATTGTGTGTGTGTGTGTGTGTGTGTGTGTGTGTGTGTACTGCTAATCTGTCCATTCAGAATGGACAATCCTTGTTGTTGCAGCAAACCTAATGGCATTATATAAATTAACTTAAGGCTACTTTTCATCTGGAATACATGGCACAGGTTGTGCTCTGTGTCCCATCTCTTCCCTGCAGTGAGTAACCTGGGAAGCCCAGGTTTTGTGCTCATACAGTTTGATGATATCACATACTGTTATCATAAACTGCAGACATTATGGAAGAAAACATAGTGTTTTTCCACTTTTCAATGCTTTCTGTTCCAGTTTGCTGGCATTTCTGCCTTGCACTGATCAAGATCCATAATGAATCTGGTCTCACTGGGTGGGTCTCTACCATTTATTTGATTTGGAGAAGTCCCGGCAATAGTCTGGCAGTGGAAAATGCATGGTGGTAAAACAGCATGGGATCTTTGTAGGTCACTGAGAACTGGGGTGAACATTCACTGTAGTGGCAGGCACATTGTTCTCACTGCGGTTGAATATGTGGCAATTTCCAATTAATGTAAATATGTACCACAATGACTTATGATACAATGCAGCAAAATCTAGTTATGGTTTAACATCTAGTCTCATTAAAATCAAAGGAGGGTTGTAGGGGCTAGATAAATGTTCTCATGTGAGAACTTTTGGCTCAAAAATGAGAATGGTTAGGAAACTGCATCTCCCCATACACATACTTTGGCAGTCACTATCTCTCACCCATTCTCAGCCCTTAAATGCCATAGATTGACATTATTTGCCAACTTGAGCATGGTTCATGAAAAGGCAGCAAATGAATATTAGTAATAAAAATTATAATTACAAAGCCAGTGTACTGAGGGTGAAAATAGTTATTTTGTGGGTATGGGCTACCACTTTACGCTCAGAGCACCATAGAAAAATACTGTCTTAGGTGAAATGACCAGATCTTTGAGAAGTTGCTTTTAAACTATAATTACCAGAATCTCCCAGCCAGCATGGTGAATGGTTGGAGGGGCTGGGAATCACAGTCCAAAACAGTAACTTTCCCAAGCTAAATAAATGACACTCCCTCTCTCAGCCATCCTGAAAGTCAGTGTTATGCTATGGCTTGAATGTTGGCCTCAGACTCCAGGAGACCAAGACTTGAATCCCCACCTAGCTATGGAAACCCAATGTTTTGCTAAAGAGAAGAGTTTTTTTAAGGATCAAGATGAATAACCACACTGTGGGAAAGGTTTAAAACTTTATTGCCAACGTACCCAGGAAAGGATATGTGGCAGGAAAAAGCAGTTGGACAGTCCCATGTTCTCCATTCATCTGCTAGGAACCTTGGTACAGCAACAGAGAAATCCCATCAGTGGCCCACAAGTATACAGCATTACTGTGGTTCTAGGTCTGTGTTGAAGCTCACTGAGCTTAGTCCAAGGAGTCTCATTTATATTGCAAAACCACTTGATCTGCATGTTTAAATTTATATTTCTGACCTAATTAGTGCACTTTTGTGTCTAGACCTTATGACAGCTCATCCATCACGCTGATCTTTGAAGGTCATGTTCCCAACTCTTATCAACTCTCCTTGGACATTTCCCCAGGTGCAGATGTTTATACCAACTGAAGCCTGAAAAGACAAGGATTCCTCCCTAATTTTCTAGACTTGTACTGTCCCAGTAACTAAGAATGCTTTCCAAACAAAATTGAAGTTTATCTCTGTTCTTCTTGTTCATTGGTAGAGATAAGCACACCACCTGGGGACCTATCACATGAGGCTGCTAAAGTGGAGTTACAACAGGATAGTAGCCTCTGTGGTCATAACTTATCACTGTTGTGTCTATCCTGTAGCTACTTTGTTTTCCACTCATTTCTGGAGCACTGCTTTTCATTGATGGACTAAGGGCCTCGGCAGACGGCTTATTGAGCCATCTCCGAGGCAAGGAAGAGGAGGGGCAGCCGCATGCGCGGTGCCCCTTCCTCCTCCCGAGGTCGTCCTCGGAGCCGCCGGCCCTCCGCACGTCCAGCACTCCGGGGACAACCTCCCGCTGCAGCGACCGCACGCTCTGCGGTGGAAAAGTCAGTGAAAGTGCGCCCGATGCTTTTAGGGTGCACTTTCACTGACTTCTGAAAGGAGCGCTATTTTTGCGCTCCTTTCAGAGGCGCTGACAGTGCACCGCGGTCTTGGACGCCCTCGTCTGCTTCCCCCCAATCACCAATGCCTCCCTACTGTGCTGCTTTTCCACTGTTGATTCAGATGTGATAAGTTCCTCTTGCTGCAGTTCTGATATGCAGATGGCTATGCTGTGTGAGTGGCTGTGATTATGGTCTTCTTCCTGCTCTGTCACATTATTCCCAAGCAGGCTGATTTTCTTTCTGTTTTTTTTTTAATTAATTAAAAAAAAAAAAAACCTTAACCAATTGCTATGACTGCACAATTAAAAAAGAAAAACAGACCAAAAGGGATAATAGAAAGGGCATAAGGCAGGAAGGTGTGGTTGGCATGCAGAATACAGAGCCTGGGACTATAGCAGCACTGTGGCACTTTTGAAGACCTGTGCAAAAATGAGTCTCCCTCAAATGGTATGTTTATTTTTCCTACACTAACAGAATTGTAGCATCTTAGCAACCTGGCATGATAGTCCTAATTTCATATTACAATAGTCTTCTAGCTGAGTTTGAGTGAGTCACAAATCACTATAAGAGTCAACATGAAGGCATAAATCATATCCTTCTCCAGTTTGCTGCTCTCCTTGACTTTTAGACTAGACCTCTCATCATATCCTGCTAACATTATGATGAGGAAGGCTGCTCTGAGTTATATATCAGTTTGTACACACATTTTTAATACAACAAGAATATGTTCATAGATCATGCCAATATTGTGCTTTGTTGCATTCTTGTTTATGGATTATAGAACTTGGATGGGCAACTGTGTCCCTCCAGATCTTCTGGGACTGCACTTTCTAGTAGTCCTAGGCAGAGATGATTATGGAGCTGCAATCCAACAACACCTGCAGGAGTAGAGTTCCCATCCTTGTAAGAAAATATTTTGCACTCCTTTCACTCCCCATTGGAATGGGGAGCATTGATACTGTGACTTTCACAATATGCAAATACATTTAAATGTAATTAATCTATTGATCAATCAATCAATGAAAACTCAGATGATTAATCAACTCACACTCTTTAATCAGTGAACTCTCCAAGTTATAAGCAAACATTGCCACATGTTGAAGTGGCATCCTGCCATGATTAGCTTTCATGGAGACAAAGGCATCAATGTGTGTTTAATTATGAAACATTTCCTTGGTCTCTCCACATTTCTGATATTCATTTATTTATACTTTTAAAAAATATGCCACATACCTCTTCATACACTCAGTGTGGTTTATATGGCATCTTAAAGTGAGCTTGTAATTGTTCAATAGCAAATCTCAAAATGCTCTCAATGCAGTTTTGAAGGATCTGCATCTTTGGCCACCTTTTGTTAAGGAAACACATTTCCAGATTATAGCAGGCCTGCCCAAGAGATATTCTGTCTTAGACAAAGGAAAAAGATGATGGGATGGGCTTCTCCATCATGCTTTGATGATAGCAATGAAAGTTAGGGGTCTTCCGGAGGCTGTCTACTGCAGAACTGAGTTCTCCAACTCATGGGGCTGGGGTGAAAGCATAACAGATGAGTTAGATGAAAACATGATGGAAATGGGCATACCAACAAGGGGATCTTCACACTTCTTCCTCATGAGATTGGAATTGCATAAGGCAGAAGGCACGGAGACTGTATAATGAACAGGTTGCTGTATTCCCTTAGCTGCAAGTAGTGGAAGAAAGATTTGCCTGGGAACATGTACTGAAATTGCCTCTCTCACGCTACCAAGGACAGAGTTAGAAACCAATGGGAGATGGAGGTCACTACAGAGCTTAGTGAACAAGCCACATCTCCCCGTGCAAACTACAGTATTTCCAGAGTAAGGGATTCTTTCCTAAGACCTGCCATATGTCACCTTGTTCAGCTAGTTGCTCTATAATAAATTATTATTATTATTATTATTATTATTTATTTATTTATAGCCCCTGCTTGGCAATCGGGGCGGGTTACAGCATATTAAAACATACAAAGTTAAAAGCATTCCCTCATCCCGCAATCTAACCTTCCCATCCCATTAAAACAAGATTAAACTATTAAAGAGTTAAAATACAACAATGCAATTTAAAACAATAAAAACAACAATAGAACAGGCAGCAATGGACAGTAGGGCAGGCAGCAGCAGGGGGAACAAATGAAAACCATCTCCCCTGAGCCGAAAGGCCATCCTGAGAGCACAGGTACGCACTTTTCTTTAATATAGCTTGGGAAGCCCAAAACCGTGCCAAGAAAACCGTATGACAAGTATGCCATAAGGTGGAGTAGAACTGAGGGCACATAACAACAAAGCAGTGCAATGGCATGAAGTTCAGAGGTGAAGGGTGGCTTGGCTGTTCATTTACTGGGTGTTATTTGCAGTGTGTATGTGTGTATGAGTGAATGAGTGTGTGAGAAAGAGACTGGTTTTTATTTCCATAAGAGGGATAATTTCATTCCTCCTTTCCTCTTTTCACAGTCACTTTTGAACTCTTAACATCCCCTTGTAAGACAATGGAGTGGTGCACTAAGTTGAAGCTCAAGGATTCTCTGAGGAAAGCTGTAGACCAGTACAGTTATTAAAGAAAGTCCTGATGAAGAATAAACTGTCCTTGATGCATCTGTTTATGCTGAAATGGTTTGTTTGTTCATTTATTGATGTTGTTGCTTAATGGTGTAATTTCCCCCCATTGCTATATGAATTGTTCCATGAATAGTTATATCTTACACATAGAATTTTTAGTATTTTCAATATTAGCATTTGCATTTTTTAGTATTTGTAATATTTTAGGCTTTGCAATAGGAACCTTACCTAATTTGCAATGCTCATCAGACATCATCCACATACAGTATGAGATTCTAGAACCATGGGGTTTGAGTTGTTTCAGAGGTTGAGAGAAAATGGCTGCTTAAGCATCACCAGAAAAGGACACTATAATCCAAAATAAGGACAAAAGAAGTACATTTTGCATAACATTTACATTGTTCTTGTTGTTAACTGCCCTTGAGTCGACCCCAACTCATGGTGACTTTGTGGATGAGACATCTCCAAGTCTCTCTGTCTTCTACTGCTCTGCTTAGGTCCTGCAAATTCAGACATCTCCTTGACTGAGGGGCTAAGCAGCCAGGCAGCCGGGGGCTGCCCCTGGAAGCTGCACCATGGGGCCGAGGTATCCCCACACCTCAGCCCCACGGCGCAGCTTCGCCGCCCCTGGCAGGAGTGCTAAATTTGCACTCCTTCTGCAAGTCGCCGAAGGTGCGCCACAAAAGGCTGCCGGCGCACCTTCAGCGACTCTTCCACTGCAGCGTGTGCGAACGCTGCAGCGGGAGGTCCTCCTCAGAGCGCCGGCCATGCAGAGGGCTGGCTGCTCCGAGGACGACGTGGGGAAGGGGTTGGGGTGCCCACCGTGCGGCTGCCCCTCCCCTTCCCTGCCCCCAAAACAGCTCTTTAAGCCGTCTGCTTCCCCCTGAGTCTATCCATCTAGTGTGCAGTCTTGCTCTCTTTCTACTATCCTTTTCTAGTGAACCGTGCCTTCTCGTGATGTGGTGAAGTATGACAGCTTCAATTTGGTCATCTTGGCTTCCAAGGATATTTCAGGCTTGCTCTTTCAAGGACTCATTTTTTTGTTTGTGCTTTTGGTTGTCCATGGTATCTTCTCATTTGAGTTGATTTTCTTTCTATTAGCTTTCTTCATTGTCTAGCTCTCATGTCTGTACATAGTGGTGGGGAATACAATGGCTTGGACAATTCTAACTCAGTTGCATATCTTTACTCTTTTGGACCTTGTTTAGTTATTTCATAGCTGCCCTTCCATTCCTAGTCTTCTTCTGATTTCTTGATTGCAGTTGTCATTCTGATTAATGTTTGATCCTAGGTACAGGAACTCTAACTCTTTTGATTTCCACATTGTCTACATAATTTTAATGCATAGAAGCCAATTTAGAAATAATTACTAGAAATGTCAGAGAAGAACGTCAATAATAATAATAATAAAATTTATTTATACCCCGCCCAATGGATACCCAATCAGGGCGGCTTACAGATTTAAAATCACAAATCGCATAAAACATATAGTATAAAAAGACCCACCCGCCCCCCTTAAAACAATATTAAATCAAGCAAAATTTTTAAAATCAACGTAATTTAAATTTAAAAACCACACAGAATAGGTAAGCTTAACTGAATGATCCCCTCCATCTAACGATGGGGCCACGTAGGAGGATCATTGACACAGCTACCTATGTCCGGGGTGGGGTTTACTAGTCTGGAAAGGTCTGTCGGAAGAGATCCGTATTAATAGCCTTTTTAAAGCTATCCAAAGATGATAGTAGATGATGGATCTCGTCCGGCAGGTCATTCCAGAGCCTAGGGGTGACAGCTGAAAAAGCCCTCCGGGAGGTAGCCACAAGCCTCGATTTCTGAGGCTGCAGCAAATTCCTCCCGGAGGACCGAAGAGTGCAGGGAGGATTGTATGGGAGTAGGCGGTCCCTGAGATAGTTTGGGCCCAAGCCATTTAGGGCTTTAAAGGTGATAACCAACACCTTGTACCTGGCCCGGAAGCTGATAGGCAGCCAGTGGAGGGACCTCAACACTGGAGTGATGTGATACCTCTGAGATGTTCCCGAAACAAGTCTGGCTGCCATGTTCTGTACCAGCTGTAATTTCCGAACCAGGCACAAGGGTATCCCCATGTAGAGTGCATTGCAGAAGTCGAGGCATGAGGTTACCAACACGTGGACAACAGTTTCAAGATCCCTTACTTCCAAAAGGTGTCCAGAGAAGAGATAGTCACCCCATTTTTTATTTTGCTGCTGTTTTTCTGCTCCAAGATAAGCCCCTAGGTTCAGCAGCACCTCAAAGACTCTGCAGAAGGAACAGTAGTAAAATCATAATGGATTTATTGCCCCTGCTACAGCAGATCTACCAGCCTGAGCATCTTTTGAATCTGCCCCTCAGCTGTTGATGGGCAGTGCCAAGATACTTGCTCTCCTTTCTTATGATCCTTTATCTTTTAAAGTGCAGTTGGAATGTGAAGTCCTTTCAAGAAAAGAAAAGGGATATAATTCTTCACTAAGGTCCAAAACACACTGAGAAATAATTTTATTTTGTTTATTTTATTTCAAAGATTTATATCCTGTATTTCTCCCACAATGGGATTCAGGGCAGGTTACTTTCTCTGACAATGAAGGCTAAATGTCTCATGAAACTACAGAATTCCCTAGCACTGAGCCAGTTTAGTTAAAGTGGTCTCAAACTGGATTATTTATACAGTGTGTTTTGGACCAAAGTTTCTTCTTGCAGGAAGCAATGAGTAATTCTAGCACTTTTTTCCTGCTGTGAGAAAAAACACTCAGATTCAAAAACACTCAGTTTTCCAAGCCTATTCAAAATACAGGACTAATTCAGCAAAATTTGGCAAAATGCAAAGGTATTTGCTAGTCCAGAATTCTTCCCATCAGGGCTTCTTGACACTAAACCTCACCCCATGTTTTTCTGACAATGTTTTGAATATTTGCTAATATTCCTTCCATCCCTAGTAGAGAACATCTTCCAATAGAGGACAATCTCTGTAAAGCAGACATATGGCAAACCTTGGGGGGTTGCAGACTGCCAGAAATAGTGTGAATTCAGTCCACTTTTAGGGTTAGGGTTAGTGCTAGGGAATCATGGGAACTGTTATTTTTCTGAGACATTGAGCCTTCTCTGTCAGACAACTCTGATGCCACAATAAAATACAGTTCCCATGGTTTCCTAACTCTAACCCTAACCCTAAAAGTGGACTGAATTCACACTATTTCTGGCAGTCTGCAACCCCCCCTTGTTAAATTGCTGATTTTGCCATTACTGTTGCACAAACCTCCAGCCAGCCTTAAACTACTAGAATATGACAAATTATATTTTATGGCATTGGTGATCACCTTTATACAGCACCACTGAGACAGTTTCATGTAAAGTTGGTGTGAGTCTGTTGCCAAACCTCTTTAATGGTTTAAGGGTTTCAAAAAGTCAATTTTAACGAATGTGCAAAATACCCAAGGTACTTTTGGTCATGGCTACTGTCTACATGTGCCAACTTTACCTGCCCATGGAGAAGCAGCCATGTAGATAAATAGACTGAATTGTACCCAATTGCAGAAGAGTTGGCATTCCAAGAACATAAGAGGTCCCAGCCTAGTGATTCTATATATTCAAGGGCTGTAAAAGTGTTTTTTTTTTACATTTATTGTTTTATTGCTTAGTGCTTGGCAAAAACGGGCAACTGGATGAAAAAGCACAGCTTGTCTCCCCCCTTTCTTTTAAGGCTCTAAAAGAAAGATGTGAGAGCAACATTATGCATGGCAACTTTTCCTTTGCATCTTTATAATAATGAGAAGCCATAGCATCCTCTAGAGCTGTTACTTGTTTCAAGTTGCTTAGTTTGAACACTTCTTAAAAATGCTTCAACAGAGATCTGGATAGAAGACACAAGAGCAAGGAGTAGTACAGAAGAATTTTCTGCAGCCATTTTAGTGGAGGTTAATTGTTAATTATTCATTATAAGGGTGTCATGCACTAGGTCTCAAACTCAGCTACAGGACTTCTTTTACATACCCTCCAACATTTTACAGATGGGGTGCACCCCCAATCCCAATTATGTCTCCTCTGGAGAGCTGCAGTCTATCATTATGGCCACCATTTTGGACAATCAGAAATGGCAAGGACTGGCTTGACTTGTGAGGACTCACCATTAGGGAAGCACCATTCCTAAATATTAGGAAGAGCTTCCTGACAGTAAGAGCTGTTTGACAGTGGAATACACTGCCTTGGAATGTGGTGGAGTCTCCTCCTTTGGAGGTATTAAAACAGAGGCTGGATGGCCATCTGTTGAGAGTGCTTTGATTGTATATTCCTGCATAGCAAGGGGTTGGACTGGATGGCTCCTGTGGTCTTTTCCAACTCTATGATTCTATGGGCCTCGGCAGACGACTAAAAGAGTCGTCTGCGAGACCCGGAAGAGGAGGAGCCACAGCACGAGCGGCGCTCCTTCCTCTTCCTGAGGTCGCCCTGGGAGCTGCCGGCCCTCCGCACGGCCGGCGCTTCCGGGGCAACCTCCCGCCACAGCGACCGCACGTGCTGCGGCGGAAAAGGCAGGGAAAGTGTGCCCTACGCGTTTAGGGCGCACTTTCCCTGTCTTGTGGAAGGAGCGCTATTTTTGCGCTCCTTCCAGGGACGCCGCAGGAGCGCCGCGGTCCGGCTGCCGAGGTCCCGCGGCGCTCTGGACCAGGGCATCCCCGACACCCTGGTCTGCATCCCCCCAATGTTTACCAAGTCTTAATACAATAGTTAATTGTCTTTTTAAAAGAGCATTTCAGGAAGTTATTCTGGCACAGGTACATTCTCTCCCCCTTTCTCCAAATGAGTGGTGCGCTTCAAGATGAAATCCTTTGCCAGGTCTGGGCTTTTCCCTCAGCGGCCCTCAGCCATCCTCTTCCCTCCTTGCCTTCTGGGGAGGAGATCCTCCCGGCGGCTCCTTTGTTGGGCAGTGACTAGGCCTTCTGGGGAGGACCTGGGCCTGCTGTGCCTAAGATGGCACGAGATGAGGCCCACACTTCTCCTTCAGCCAGTGCCACTGTGGTCTGGATCCAGAGCAACTGGGACCAGGCACTGGGGTTAGGAGGGCAATAGGGAAGGAATTGAGATGCCCCCTCAGGCTATTGGGGTGCCCCACTTCTGGCTGATTGTGGCCTGTATTAGGCAGGAATACTCCATGAGTGAGGCCCAGACATTATAAGTTTTAAGCTGGCAGAGTCTAAGGAGCTTACTTCATGGACAAAAAAACTGACTGCACCCTAATGGGATGCAGCCAAGTTGCAGGATGCAGGCGGGAATTATTGCACATAATTGGCTGCTGATTCTGTTGGGTGAGTGCAACCTGGCTGCAGCCCATGTCCCAGGCACACTTTGGAGGCTGCTTTTCAAAGCTGGGAGCTTTCTGACTTTGAAAAGCAGCCACCGAAGCATTCCTGGGACCTGGGCTGCAGCCAGGCTCCACTCACCCAGCAGAATTGGCAGCCAATTATGTGTGATAATTCCTTCCTGTATCCCGCAACCTGGCTGCATCCTGTTGGGGTGGGTCAGGTTTTTTTGTCCATGCGATAAGCTCCTTAGTTGATATAGACAAGGGCTGTGCATGCACTGCAGGAATAATACAGTTTGACACCACTTTAACAGCCATGCCTTGATGCTATGGAATCCTGGGAATTGTAGTTTGTTGTGGTGCAAAGCTCTCTGATAGAGAAGGCTAAATATTTCACAAAACTGCAAAACCCATAATTCCACAGCACTGAGCCATGGTAGTTAAAGCAGTGTTGAACTGCATTATTTCTGCAGTGCAGTTACAGCTGAAGACAATCCAATGACTCGGACAAAGCAGTCTGAGTTCAAACAGAAGAGTACCAGCCATAGAGTAAAGTCAGGATAGGGATGTCCAAAGTCAAAGTCAAAAGTATTCAGATTTCATGTATGAAGAAAATTCATTGGAGGACAAGTCAAAGCAGGGGGTAACAACACTTCACGAATAGATTGGGAAACTACACACACACAGACACACAGACACACACACAAAACTATCTAGCTAGGAAGGATGACAAAAATTGGCTTATGCAACATAGGGCCTTTGCAGACTGCCAGAAATAGTGCAAATTGAGTCCACTTTAAATTGAGGCACTGCCCTGGCTCAGTGCTAGGGAATCATGGGAATTGTATTTTTTTCTAAGACATTGAGCCTTCTCTGTCAGAGAACTCTGGTGCCACAATAAATTACAGTTCCCATAATTCCCTAGCACTGAGCCAGGGCAGTGCCTCAATTTAAAGTGGACTCAATTTGCACTATTTCTCTTTGAATTAGAGTTGGACACTACTACCTCTGGTTTCATGTGTGTGAAGGAGAAGGAATGCAATTTTTAATGCTTCTACAAGTAACATGTTACAGAGAAGGCTTTTGGCCCAATCTGCTCCCAATCGAACTAGTTTTCTTCTTGCAAGCACTTTAAAAATAGAGGAATATATGTCTAATCCCAACATAAAGCCTACCATGACTTTTGCCTCCTAACACTGCATCTGTAGAAAGGGTTAATGACCAAAAGGGAAGGGAATGGAAAGGGAAGCTTGTATAAGGACAAGACATGTCCATTACCAATTACATCAAAAATAGGAGGAGAATACAGAGACAAGATGGTTACACTACTTATATCCACAGGGGTGTGTGTATATTTCCATTTTCTAAAGAGATGGAAGGGAACTTCAGATTAAAGATCCAAATGTCAGGAGGTTTTCAGTTTGATTCCATCCATGGCTAAGAGGGCTTCTTTTCAAATAGGCAGGGGTAGTGAAGAATAGTTTTCCTGTTTTACTTGGTTTGCTTTTCTAGATAGTTTAGAAAAGGAACTAATCTACCCCCAAATACCATGCATCAAAAGTTTTTATTTTGATTATGTGTAAAATTGTAAAGGAAAAATAAGTGCATGAGAAAGGACGTGCTATATAGCATACATTGCAGTCCTCATGGACCAATAATTCAAGCACCGTCATTTCAATTCTATTAAAAAACAAACCAAACCCTATTAGGCAGATTTTGTTAAGCATTTAGAGATTTGGTCACAAAGCAGCTGCTGAGCCCTGAACTTCCTGGAACTGGGAACAGCTGATCCCAATAAATAAGTAACTTCTCATTTAACACTCCTGGTACCTGACCTATTTTTGAGAAGAAATTTTCCCAGAGGCGTCACATAACAATTAATCCCCCAAATCATCCAGACTATGAGGTATCTTCAATATTACTCCATTGCTTACAGACCCCTCCTTTCATGAGAGTTTTTCTCAGAGAGTGTTGATAAGCACAAACCCATGCGTCTTCCAGTATAGATAAGAATGGGTCCCAGGTGTATAGTTCTGATATAACCAACTTTAGCAGATGAGAGGATGACATATTACAAGCAACAAAAGATGGTCATGAATATTTGCCTGAGTTGTAGACCGCTCTGTTACCAAAGGGTTCCAAATTCTAAGAGTTGATGATATTTTAATAGGCTTGTGTTGTGTTGTTACCATGGAATTTCTTTGAAGAAAAAGGTACAAAATGCACCCCAACAAACCTTTTTTCAGGTATTTTGTCACCACTGTAATCACTCTTTGTTATATATTTGTATCATTTTTAAAATTAGTTTTCTTCTTTCACAATGCATGATCTCAGTCAATCAGGGATCATAGATTATATTAGGAGTGGATGTCAGGACATCATTTTGTCAATCAGACTTAGCTTTGTGATAACATAATGAAGCTGATTAGTGGGAAGATACTGAATGTGTATTGGGGAGGAATGTCCATGATTGCCATGGTGTGATTTCCACTCTTGTGCATATAAAGAGTAACTAGTCTTTCTTAATCTTCTAAATTCTGCCTCACATTTTACCTTTGTTAATTGTTAAATTGTTTTTTAAATCCACCAAGGGAATGCTTTTGTCTTGTTGTTTGGTACCTTCAAGTCCTTTCCAAGTTATAGCAACTCCAAGGTAAACCTAGCATAGTATTTTCTCAGAAAGATTTGTTCAGAGGCAGGTTGCCATTGCCTTCCTCTAAGGCTGAGAGAATGTGACTTGCCCAAAGTCATCCAGTGAGTCTCCATGGCTGAGCAGGGATTCAAATCCTGATCTGCCATAATCCTAGTCTAGCACTCAAACCACTATACTGTACGGGCTCATTACATATTGCATGAGCAAAAAGGTGGCCAGAGGATAATTGTGGGCTCCCACTGCCCAATTTTATTTTTTAAAAATGTTCTGCAATGCAGAGAAATGGAGAACTCTATTTCTTTTCACATTATTTGACTTGTGTCATCCAATGCATAACCTAGCATTTTTTAGTAGTAGTAATAATAATAATAATAATAATAATAATAATAATAATAATTTATACCCTGCCCCTTTGAGGTCAATCGGGGTGGCTTACAGCATTAAAAACCAATACATCAACAGCCCACATCCCTCCCTCCCTTAAAAAGTTATTAAATCAGTTACAAGTTAAAAACAATATAAACAATAATTTAAAAAACATCAATAAACATAATAGCACATAAGGAATTGCGGCCACATTACAATTCCTTTCAAGAGAGGGCATGAGAGGCTCCCCTAAGAGAGGGGAACTCCAAAGAAAGACTCCAGAGAAAAGGCTCCAGAGAAAAGGCTCCAGAGGCACGGATTATCTATCCTGGAAAGGCCTGCCAGAAGAGATCTGTCTTGACAGCCTTTTCGAAGCTATCTAGTGATGTCAGTTGATGGATCTCATCTGGCAAGCCATTCCACAATTTGGGGGCGACAACAGAAAAAGCCCTCTGGGAGGTAGCCGCAAGCCGAGATTTTTGAGCCTGCAGCAAATTCCTCCCAGAGGACCGGAGTGCCTGGGGTGGATTATATGGGAGGAGGCAGTCCCTAAGATAGCTTGGACCCAAGCCATTTAGGGCTTTAAAGGTAATAACCAACACCTTGTATTGGGCCCGGAAACTAATAGGCAGCCAGTGGAGGGAGCTTAGTATCGGAGTAATATGGTCCCTCCTAGATGTTCCTGATACTAATCTGGCCGCCATGTTCTGCACTAGCTGTAGTTTCTGAACCAGGCACAAGGATAGCCCCATGTAGAGCACGTTACAGAAATCTAAGCGTGAGGTTACCAGTGTGTGAACGATAGTCTCGAGATCCCTTACTTCCAGAAAAGGGCACAGCTGGCGTATCAGCCGAAGCTGATAGCAGGCGCTCCTGACTGTCGCATTTACCTGATTTGTCTTCAGGAGCGATGAGTCAAGGAGCACCCCCAAGCTGCGAACACAGTCACTGGAGGAGAGTGTGAACCCATCCAGGACTGGAGGCTGCATCCCAATTCTTGGTTTCGGGGCCGTTACCGTGAGCATCTCCATCTTGTCTGGATTCAGTTTCAATCTGTTTTTCCTCATCCAACCCATTACCGCCTGAAGACATTCATTGAGAGAGGAGATGCCATCAGAATTCAAGGCTGACAAAGGAGATACGGAGAAATAGATTTGGGTGTCATCAGCGTATTGATAACACCCAGCCCCATAACTCAGAATAATCTCACCCAGCAGCTTCATATAGATGTTAAATAACATCAGGGACTGGATAGCCCCCTGTGGAACCCCACAGGTAAGCTCTCTTTTGCTAGAACAGCTGTCCCTGAGCAGCACCCTCTGAGACCTACCCGAGAAGAAGGACCGAAACCACTGCAATGCAGTGCCTCCGATACCTAACCCCCTCAGGTGGTCCAAGAGGATACCGTGATCTACCGTATCAAAAGCCACTGAGAGGTCTAGGAGCACCAACAGAGTCACACTACCCCTGTCAATGCTCAGATGCAGATTGTCGGTCAAGGCAACCATGGCAGTCTCAATCCCAAAGCCTGTCCTGAAGCCAGTTTGAAATAGGTCTAGATAATCGGTTTCATCCAAGACAGTTTGGAGTTGAAGGGCAACTGCCTTCTCAATTACCTTGCTCAAAAATGGCAACAAAGAGACAGGCCTGTAGTTACTCATATCCAGGGGGCCTGGGGAAGGTTTTTTCAGAAGCAACCTAACAGCCGCTTCCTTTAAGCAAGATGGAACATGTCCCTCCCTGAAGGATGCATTGATAATATCCGTGAGGAATCTCCTCAAAACATCCCCCCCCTCTACGGCCAGCCAAGATGGGCAAGGATCAAGAGGGCAAGTTGTTTTCCTCACTCTACCAAGCAGCTTGCCCACATCCTCGGTACTCACAGATTGCAGCTGATCCAGAATAACTTCATCGACGGAGTCGCTGGACACCTCATCTATGGTTTCTGTTAAAATATTGGCATCTAAGTCGGCTCTTATCTGAGAGATTTTATCTGCAAAGAAGTTGTTAAATGCGTCACAGCAGGTCATCATTGGGTTAAGTAAGGGATTTGGTGTAGGAGATGTCTGCATCAGCTCCCTCACCACCCTAAACAGCTCTGCCAGACAGGACTCTGCAGACGCAATATGTGCAGAGGAGAAAGCTCTCTGCACTGCACGCATTGCCTCCAGATAGGCTCAAAGAAAGTTCCTATGGTAAGTTCTGTCAGATAAGAGTTGAGTCTTCCGCCACTTGCGCTCTAGCCATTATCCAAAACGCTTCATCCTCCTAAGCTCTGGTGTATACCATGGCTTACGGTTTGAAGCAGGATGGCAAGGACGCTTGGGAGCGATCATGTCGATAGCCCTGGTGAGATCGATATTCCAAGTATCAACCAAGGCATCAACAGGGTCACCGGCATTCCCAATCATTAAACCCTCTAAGGCAGGGGTAGGCAACCTTTCCCCTTTAAGGGACGAGGGACTTCAGCTCCCAGAAGCCTCAGCCATGTTGGCCAATAGTCCCATGTTGGCCAATAGCTCCTGGGATTCTGGGAGCTGAAGTCCCTTGGACCTTAAAGGGGAAAGGTTGCCTACCCCTGCTCTAAGGCTTTCTGGAATCCAATTGGATCAATTAGCCTTCGAGGGCAGACCATTCTAATGGGTCCACCACCCCCGGTGGGGTGGATATAGGCTCTAAGTTTCATCTTGACCAGGAAATGATCTGTCCATGACAGAGCGGAGGTACTGGTAATCTCCGCTGACAGATATTCCTGTTCTGTACTGAAGAACGCATGAAGTGTATGACCAGTACAGTGTGTGGGCCCAACGACCAGTTGGGATAGACCCATGTTAGTCATGGTATCCATGAATTCCCGAGCCGCACCTGTTAAACTGGTCTCGAGCGGGATGTTGAAGTCTCCCAGAACTAAGAGTCTGGGGGACTCCAACAACAGCTCCAAGACCAGCTGTGTCAGCTCAGTTAGGGAGTCTGCTAGGTAACGGGGTGGTTGGTAGACTAGCAGAATCCCCAAACTATCCCTGGTCCTCAGGCTAAGGTACATACACTCGAAGTGGACTGTGTTCCGGACAGGTATCCTGGTCAAGATCAGGTTGTTCTTATGAACTAGAGCCACTCCACCCCCTGCCCGCCCACTTCCCCTCACCTGCTCACTAACAGAGTACACAGCTGGGAGGGTCTGCGTCCATGTAACTGAGCTATCCTCTCCCAGCCAGGTCTCTGTGAAGCAAGCCAGGTCAGTATCCTCATCCAAGAGGAGATCATGGATGATATGGGTCTTGTTCTTAACCGATTTGGCATTGCAAGGGAGCAGAGTGAGGTTCTGTGGAATGGTTGGTCTGCTCTCCAAGCCATTCTGGGAAACAGAGGGAACTGAAGACGGGATAGCTTTCAAACAGCGATCCCGTCTTCTTTTGTAACATTCATTCCTTCTGTTCCAGCCATACCTCCCGTCCCGCAGCACAACTCCAATAGCCACCCCCGGCTCAGTCCCGGCTTCTGGTAAAACAATGGAGTTTAGAGCCACTCAAAGGGAGGAAGGAGATGACAGTTCTGGGTGTGCAGAGAAGGCACCGCCCACCTTCCCGGCCTTCGCTCTCCTGCTGCCAGTGCCGCGTTCTGGGATTGGTGTTCCTGGGTCTCCTTAAGTAGCCTTGGACCCAGAACGGGGTCACTGCAGGTGCTGCTGAGCTGGGAGGAGATGACAGTCCTGAGTGTGCAAGGAAGGCACCACCCACCTTTCTGGCCTTCGCTCTCCTGTTGCCGGTGCTGCTTCTGGGGTTGGTGTTCCTAGGCCTCCTTAAGTAGACTTGCTGGTGTTCCTGGGCCTCCTTAAGTAGCCTTGTACCCAGAACGGGGCCACTGCAGGTGCTGCTGAGCCAGGAGGAGATGACAGTCCTCGGCATGCAAAGAAGGCACCGCCCACCTCCCTGGCCTTCGCTCTCCTGCTGCCGGTGCCACTTCTGTGTTGAATTGTGTCATATAAAGCAGCAGAATCCTCAAAGGAAGGGCATAGCACTTTTTTGTGTCCAGGACCCTTTTCTTCATCTAAAACTTCCCCTGACAAGAAGTTATAGATAGTGTTGGAGGATGCAACAGGTCCACAATGTGAGAAAAATGTAGTGAGCATGGCTCATGTCACTAGATAAATGGGTTTTAGAATCTTTCTTAGCATCATGGCCAGACATTAAAAACTATCCAATGGCATAGAAAGGGTTATCGTACTTAGTAGGCCATACTCAGAAGTATTACTTTAGTCTGGTAGTTCAAGGTCGGGAATGGACATTACCAATCTGTTTATACTGTTGTCAAAGCATTTAAGATAGGAGATGGATCATAACTGAGCACTTCAGTTACCTCTGTTTGGTTGAATGGGGTTATTTAAAGGCCCAATTCCACCATTTGCTGCAATGAGATATTGATATTCATCAGTAAAAGTTCTACAGTGCTTTCTCTGCTGTAGACCACTTGCTGTATCACTTACTACCAATAAAGCTTATCTTCTTCTTCTATTATTATTATTATTGGCATACATGCAAATAAATTCTATATCTTCATAGCAGATATATTTAAGTAAGTGCCTTTTGCAAACATCATAAGGATTATAGTCATTGAAAGAAGAGAGAGAAGAATAAATAAATACATAAATAAATAAATAAAATTATATATATATATATATATATATATATATATATATATATCCGTAAATTTAAGAGTATAATACTGCATAATTATTACAGTATTACTTATTATCCCTTATGTGTTATCTTATTTTATCTCTATTTCTGACTTTTATAAAACAATTCCCATTTCTTATTATACTTTAATAAAGCTTATCTTCTAGTAGTGGTGTTTGACAGCTTTTAGTACCAAGTAATGTTTTGGGGAGTACTGGATATGCAGCTAGTTCTAGGTCAGAACAGGGGAAAAACAATCCATGGCCCTGTGCTGCTCTGTGATGTATAACCCTTGCTAAAAAGTTTATAAATGGGGGGCCCACACTCTCTAGCCATCTTGTTTAAGCACCAGCATTCTTCTCCAATTTCTAAATTAACCTATTATGACAAGTAAAAATTATTCTTAATGAACTTGAAACATGCACAAGCAGAAATCACTTCTAGATTGATTCTGGAAAGATTACAAAGCTGATGTCTTTTTAGTTTGTTTTATTTTTGTTTATCTTCCTGTTGTGTCCACTTATTATGTTGTTGTTCAATGTATATTTATTTGATCCTATGCTGGATGGTCATAATTTGCTTAATCAATCAATTAAAGACTTCCAAATAAGGAGACTCTATCACACTCCGAGGGAGTGTGTTCCACTGTCAAACAGCCCTTACTATCAGGAAGTTCCTCCTAATGTTTAGGTGGAATCTCTTTTCCTGTAGCTTGCATCCGTTGTTCCGAGTCCTATATTCTGGAACAGCAGAAAACAAGCTAGCACCTTCCTCAATATAAGATCCCTTTAAATATTTAAACAGGGCTATCATATCCCCTCTTAATCATCTCTTCTCCAGGCTAAACATACCCAGTTCCTTAAGTCATTCATCTGGTCCTGGAGACTTCATTTAGGTTAACCAGGTATTCCTGTACTTCCTCTTTACTTATTCTGTGCTGCATTTCCCGTATTGTGTCCTCTGCTCCATTTTCCTCAGGTTGAACACCCCTTTCCTTTTGTAAGAAGACTGAGGCAAAGAAGGTGATGAGTAGTTCTTCTTTTTCTCTGTCCCCTGTTAGAATTTCTCCATCTTCTCTACGCAGTGGCAAAAAAGCCCTTTTTATTGTCCTTAAGCCCTCTAGCAATCCTGAGCTCATTCTGTGCTTTGACTTTCCTGACTTTACCTCTACATGTGTTACCTATTTGTTTGAATTCCTCTTTAGTGATTTTGTCTCTTTTCCATTTCCTATGATCTCCCGTTTAAAACTTAATTCAGTTGAAAGTTCATTTGTCATCCAACCCAGTTTCTTGAGACATCTCCCATTTTTCCTTCTCATGGGAACAGTTTGAGATTGTGCCTTCAGTATCCCCTTTTGAGAAACTCCCATCTATCCTGAACTCCCTTCATCTTTAGTATTCCTGACCATGGGATCACTACCAGTGTTTCCCTAAGTTTGTTGAAAACAGCTCTCCTAAAGTCTAGAATGAGTGTTTGACTATGCCTAGCTTCTCCTTTCCACTGTATAAGAAACTCCAGAAGAACATGATCACTCCCAAGTTGTCTTAGAAGCAGAGAAAATCCCCAACCACAAAGATATCTTTTAAATAATTGTAGTATTCTGAGAGCCAGCTTGGTGTAGTGGTTTTAGGATTGGACTGTAT
Organism: Phrynosoma blainvillii; assembly: GCA_026167975.1. Lineage (NCBI taxonomy): Eukaryota > Metazoa > Chordata > Lepidosauria > Squamata > Phrynosomatidae > Phrynosoma > Phrynosoma blainvillii. Next base: position 24,473,945 of record JANUYF010000004.1, read on the forward strand.
TCGCTATTACCATGCATGGATGTGAGAGCTGGACAGTTAAGAAAGTCGATAGGAAGAAAATCAATTAATTTGAGATGTGGTGGTGAAGAAGAGTGCTGAGGATCCCATGGGCAGCCAAAAGGACAAACAAATGAGTCCTAGAGCAGATCAAGCCAGAAACCTCTCTGGAAGCCAAGTTGACCAAATTGAAGCTGTCATCCTTTGGGCACATCACGAAAAGAGAGGACTCATTGGAAAAGACAATAATGCTGGGGAAGGTAGAGGGAAGTAGGAAGAGAGGAAGGCCACATGCCAGATGAATGGACTCTATTAAGGAGGTCACGGATATTAAGGGGTTGTAGGAATTAAGCAGAGCAGTGGAGGACAGAGGGTATTGGAGATGTCTGATCCATAGGGTCGCCATGAGTTGAAATCGACTCAAGGGCAGTTAACAACAAACAACAAGTGACTCTGGAGGTCAGAGCTTGATTTCCTCTTTGCAATGGAGGCCCATTGGGTGACTTTTGGTGAGTAACATTCTCAACACTGGAAAATGCCATGACCTTACAGTCTCCATAAGTTGGAAATGACTTGAAGGCACACAACAGAAACAGTACTCTGTTGAGGCTCCTTTCAAACTATTGTAGTGGCTCAGAGGCAATGAACATTTGATTTGTTTTTGTGTTCCTGATGTGAAGTGTAGTGTTCAAAGGTCTTCAAATACTGCCATGTAACAAGAGGTAGAAGAGATGAGAACAGTGAAGGAGTTTATCAAAATAATATTACAAAACATATTCCTTCTCGTCTTTAAATATAACAATCTATCCTTCCTTGCAACTACATACTGACAGTTGGTTTTCTTCTGTTAGGTGGGAAGGGGCAATGAAACATTCAGGCAGAAGTGATTGACAGCTTACAACACTGTATTCCTGAAGCTTGCCACATGCATACATGTGCACACACACACACACACACACACACACACACAGAGTATATAAAAATTCTAGACTTTTGAAGTACAAGTTCTACTGTTCTTTCACAAACTGGATTTTTCTTTTTTATCAATTCAGTTGTTACTCAGCTTTGATCAAGTGTGGTCACTGATGTTCCAGTGTGATTTCTTTTAGTGCTTTTGAAATGGATTTTTATGTTTCATATCAGCAAATTAAAGTTTTTTTAAAGTCTGTTAGAAGACTTTAACCCGTTTCTTACTCTTTGCAGGTTAATTCTTTGGAGGATCATTTCATTCAATCACAATATTACAATATAGAAACGTCAAAGCAAACTTTATATGATGGGGAAAATCTGAGGTCATTTTCGGATTTAGAATGCCAAATTCATAAAACCAGCATACTTTTAAAAACAATTATGACCCTCAATTTTTCAGGCCTATGTAACTGGAAGTGGGAGAAGGTTCAGTGGAATCAAATCACATTTGATTCAGGGATGGCCCAAGACAATTTGCTGTCTCAGACAATGAATAGAGTGATATCTCACCACCATCACCATGGGTGTATCCACACTGCAGATGATACCACCTTAAATGCCATGACAATCCTACAGAATTTTGGGATTTGTACTTGAGGGAAGCACCAGAGCTCTTTGACAGACTTGGCTGCATACCTCATCAAATTCCAGGATTCTGTAGGATAGAATCATGGCAGTTAAATTATTGTTAAACTGCTTTAATTCTACAGTGGGAATACACACCATTTCTTGAGTGAAGATGTCAATGGGGCTGGCAGTTTAATCCTCCACAATAGCTGATAGTAACAGGCTGCATAGTTTATGAGGCACAGGACAGGCTGTCTCCCAGGAGAGAGTAATGGTGGAGGGACCTATGAATGATGTCCTCCTGCATCAAGAACTGTGGTCTCACTGCCAAATAATAGGGCTAGTGAAATTTTGACTCATGGTTCTACTCAATTTTGAATCCTGCCTGGAAAATTAACAACTTAAGACATGATCTAGTTATTGATTCCAACAAGGATGGAATGAATACAGTCTTCTACAATGAATAAGAAGAGGTGGGCTTCAATCACTCTGGAGTATATTTAAAAACATTCTTTACCTTTTAAACAGAAATGATTACCTGATAAATACAACAGATGGATAACAGAACACACATGGCACAGCCAAACTCATTATGTGGCACTGTCACTTGCAACCCAAATGTCTATTACCAGTTGGTTGGTTGGTGATGTTCTTCTTTGCCTTTTATTCCTCTTTATCTTTCTGTCTTTCTTTTCCTTCAGCTTTTTGGCCTGGTTTCCTCTGCTTAACTATGCTCCTCAATACTGTTAGTTCAAGACAAATTGTCCAATTATTTTAAATGTACCATTCAGATACTTTTTCATGCCTTTACCTATCCCTTTTCTCTGATCATATGAAGTAGATTTCTTCACCTTGCATGGCAAGGGCCAGCCTTGCTCCTCAGCTGCTATTATCTGCCATTTGTACTTATTAGCTTCTCCTTTTCTCCACAACTTTTCTGTTGACTTTTTTTTTACTCTGCCTAGTCCCACTATTCTCTGCACTGTAGGGATCCAGTATTCTTTGTCCATTTAAGAATAAGAGTATGTATGGGCATGAGAGTTTGATGGTCAAGAAAGCTAATAGAAATAAAATCAGCCTATTTGAGATGTGGTACTGGAGAAGAGTTCTGAGGATACTATGGATGGCCAAAAAGACAAATGAGTCATAGAACAAATCAAGCCAGAATTCTCCCTAGAAGCCAAGATGACTAAACTGATGCTGTTGTACTTTAGCCACATCATGAGAAAGCATGACTCACTAGAAAAAATGATAATGCTCAGAAATGTAGAAGGCAGCAGGAAGAGAAGGAAACCATACACCAGCTGGATAGATTTAATCAAGGAGGACACAGCTCTGAATCTACAGGATCTGAGCAGAGTTCTTAAGAGGTGTCTTGGAGGTGACTCATTCACAGGCTGTCCATGAATGAAGGTCAACTTGAAGGCAATTAACAACAAACATGAATAAGAGAGAGATCTAAGGAAGTATTCCAAATCTTCCTGCTTAAAATGAGTGAATTGGGGAGGGGGAACCTTCACTTTGAGTCAATGTTTCCTTATTTTTTAGGGGATGCTCAGCATCTTCATGCATTTAAGCTGGGAGATAGCCCATTGTTTGTACTTCTGCACTACATAGTCTAGCTATGATTTCTATTTCACAAGGTTGACAAAGAGGTCTCGTGCATGCACTGAGGTATATGCCTATATTGCCACATAAGTGGAGAACCTGAACTATTTGGGAACTCCTCCCTACACGGACAAGCCTTGCACATGTACATACCCCTCCCACAACATTTTACAGATGAAAACTGGTACATGTGTGGCCAAGCAACATCAGAAATGGCAAAAGTTATTAATGAGAAAAGGCAAATAAGCTAGGAGAGTCTGCAGCAGTTTGCTTTTGCCTGGGCCTACAGGAAAGGGTAATGTTCTGTCCCTCTTCCTTTCTCCACACCTCTTAAATTAATTATGTACAAAGTACTTTTGTACTTTGAACTCAAGTTTGCAGCATTTGAAGCTGAGGATACAATGGAAAAGTGGGAGGAGTTGAGATAAGCTGGGGCATTTTAAAAGCATCTGAAAAAGTGGAATAGTGGAAGATTAATCAGGACTGTCTCTGCCAAATCAGGATGGCTGGAGAGTATTCATATACATTGGTATACATATAAGATCCATTCACATACATACATATATGGGTGGTGTCTAGCCCAGGCTTTCCTGTAATCTCATCAGCTATTCTTTTTCCATGTAGATGTAGTGTCCAAACTCCTTGTTAGATTAAGTTCACATATTTAAGCAGGCGATCCTTAAAATATTGGAAGGTATATTAGCCTCTTCTCTGCCCATGGGCACAGTTATGGAATGTCTAAATATAACTTTATCAAATGAATACATCTGGTGATGTGGGTGTTTTTATTTATACATGTTTTGGGAGGGGGAAAGTTATTTCTCTCCCTCCCTCCCTCCCTCCCTCTTCATTTTAATTAAAATGGTAACAAAGACATTTCAATAGTTTTCAACCAAGGCAGGCAGGATAAATAGTTGTATTTCTGTCTAAAAAATAATATAGGAAAAGGATCAGTTGCACATGTTGGCAAGCTCTTTACTTCTGACACAGTGATATCCTGTTATTGGTTGCCTCTGGGATGATCACATCAGCAGTCAAGATCCAGGAGAAATCTGTGGGAAACGAATGCATTGTGTTAAATGATAAGGAATCATCTCCTTATGAAAGCTCTTTTCTTTCTTTCAAACTATATTCTCTTTGCAGAGTCACTAGATGGCACCGTAGAGCAACTTTGCAGCTATTTGGTAACAATGAAGCTATTCTGTAAGGACTTTAAAATAGCTGCGTTTGGGTCTTTCCCTGCATGGATGCTTTGGACATGAAATGAAAATGGTTATTTCCCAGCTTGGGCATGTGCAAATTTAGCATATCAGAAATACAAGTGAGTTTGATTCTGTGAAATTTGAGGCAGAGTGTGGTGGAGAATTAGTAATCATAAGGTAGCAAAGGTGGTATAGAAATGTTTTACATACATGCATGCTTACAAACATACCGAGAGTTATTCTGGAGCATCCTTACATGTTTAGTTCAAAGATAATTTTTCACTCTATGCCTGGGCACTAGAAAGAGGGTTGTTGTTGTTATTGTTATTGCAACAGCAACAGCAACAGCAACAACTATAAATTCATGCCTAACCTGATTGGTGGCTGACTCAGATGTCATGGAAATCTCTTTTCTGCAGGCCATTCCCTTGAATGGCAGCAGTAGAGATCTCTAAGAGAAAATTCTAACTACCTCACCAATCTACCAAACCCAGGATTATCTAAGATATAGCCATGGCATCAAACTGTTATAACTGTGCAATGCAGTTACACTATCTTTGAACAATGCCAATCTTGTCAGGGAAAAATCAAGACATTCAAACCAATAGAATGATCTATGTTAAGAACAGGAACATACTGCAAGATCAGGAAGAAATAAAAAGAAAATGGATGCAATACACAGAAGAGCTTTATAAAAGAGATGAAAAAATGAATGACACCTGGAATGAAAAATCATACGAAGATGAACCCCAAATTTTAGAAAGCAAAGTGGAAGCTGCAATAAGAGAAATTGGGAACCAGGAACAGAGGATATCGCAGTTGAACTGTTCAGTTTACCCATACAGAATCAACTCTAGTGTTCTTTAGAATATTCCAACAAATATGGAAAACAAAATGGTGGCCAACAGACTAGAAACATTCAATATACCTCCCCATCTAAAAAGAAGAAGACTCAATGGACTGCAGCATCTGTAGCACCATAGCATTAATTTCCCAGGCAAGCAAAGTCATGCTTAAAATTCTGGAACATAGACTCTAATCACATATGGAGAGAGAAATCCCAGAGGTGCAAGCAGACTTCAGAAAAAGTAGAGGCACAAGGGATCATGTTGCAAACATATGATGGACAATGGAGCATACCAAAGATTTTTTTTAAAAAGTCAACATGTGCTTTATAGACTATAGCAAAGCCTTTGACTGCACCAGTCATGAAAAGCTATTGAACACTCTCAAAGACATGGGAATGCCACTGCATTTGATAGTTCTGATGAGAAATCTGTAATCAGGACAAGAAGCAACTATTAAAAAAGAATATGGAGAAACAGAATGGTTCCCAATTAGCAAGGGGGTCAGGCAAGGCTGGATTTTATCACCCTACTCGATTAGGGAGGTCACAGGCATGAATCTGCAAGACTTAAGCAAAGCAGTAGAAGTTAGGAGGTCTTGGAGATGTCTCATTCACAGGGTTGCCAGGAGTCAACACTGCCATAGTTTGGATATGTCATGAAAAGACAGCACTCATTAGAAAAGACAATAACGCTTGGCAGTGGCATCGCTAGGGTTGGTGTCACCCTAGGGTGATAACTAATATAGTCACCCCCAGGCAGACAGTCACCTCAGAGGAGACAACATGCCACTTTGGTCTCACACACAATTACTTCACAATTGGTAATGACATATATCTTCATGTCAATGGTATGGGGCACATACAGGGTACCACAATATAACAACATTTTCATGGCTGAGCTGGAACAATGTTTTCTCAGTTACTGCACCCAGAAACTCATCCTCTACCTGAGGATGTTCATAATTTGGACTCATGAAGAGGACTCAATCAAGATATTCCATCAGAATTTCAACAACCTCCACCCTAGCATCCATCTCAACTTGGAACTATCAGCAGAACATGTTCACTTTCTGGACACCGCTGTATAGCTATACACAACAGACATCTATTTCACAAACTGTGTGACTGGTGCTTGTACTTACATGTCTCCAGTTTCCTTCTTGAACATTACCAAATTTATAGTTTACAGCCAAGTCCTCCCATACAATCATATCTACTCAGACCCACAAGATAGGGACACCAAACTCATGGAACTACATATGTGATAACATTAATTAACACCTGAGTCTTTTGAGGTCTGTCTTGGCCAGTTTACCATATCTCCTTACTGATTCCTAGTCAGCAATACACCACATTCCCATACCATTTGTATGGTTATCTGGTCAACTGTGCTTTAGCCAAAAATTTTCCTCCTGTCTTTGTCTCCCAAGGACCATCACTTAAAATGAATTTGTTCCCTCATCACCAAACTCTCAAGTTTTTTTTCCTATTGCTATTCACACATTGAACCATCACATTCAGAGCTATAAAAATATAGTTCTAGGTACTTCACTCCATGTATCGGATGAAGTAGACTTAAGTTAATGGTCCAAAATACACTGCAGAAATAATCCAGTTTGAGACTGCTTTAACTGTTTGGGCTCAGTGCTAGGGAATCCTGAAAATTGTAGTTTATTGTGGCACCAGAGCTCTCTGATAGAGAAGGCTAAATGTCTCACAAAACTACAGATCCTAGAATTCCCTAGCATTGAGCCAGGGCAGTTAAAGAGATCTCAAACTGGATTATTTCGGCAGTGTGTTTCGGACTGATGAAAGCTTATGCTATGAACTTCTTTCTTTCAGTTAATCTCAGAGGTGCTACAAGATCCTTTTACACAGTAGAATCACTAGTAGGGTGCAGGGAGTGCAGACTGCACCAGGTGACACCATGCCACCGACCCCCCCCCCCAGCAGACTCCCCCACCCTCCCTGACATGCACACTTCCACTGCCACCCCTGCATAAACAACACAAACACACAGAACCAGCCACCCTGCTCACACTCACACACATGCTGCTCCCCATGCACACACACTCCCCCTGTACACACAAACACACATTCATCCTGCCTCCCATTGCAGCTCACCACAAACACATGCTGCCACATGTACACACATGTGGGTGGGCAGGCAGGCAGGCACACACACATGCTTCCAGTCCCATGCATGCACAGACACATGAGCACTGTGTCCCCCACAACCCCTGCTGCCCCCCCACACCCAATACCCACCCACATGCAGGCACACACACACACGTTATCACCCTTGCCCCTCTTGCCTTAATTTCCTAAACTTCTTCCTATACTAGCCATTCAGGCTAACTATATCCTGCAGGATATCAAATCCCAGTAACTCCCTCATTTGGAGTTCTGTACTGGAACTACGTCCTTCCTTTCTGGTCTTTAACCCTAACAGTCCCTGTCTGACTCCAACTGTCAGCAATGGTCTCCTCTTTCATTCCAGCCTTTGATTCGATTGGCTGCTGTCAGCTCTCTTTCTATTGGCTGTTGCTACGGATGGCACAATTCTGCCTTCTCCCCACAGGGCCCCCATTGATACCAAAAATCTGTGGATACTCAAGTCAAGTTAAATACAATGGCATAGTGAAATTGTGTCCCTTATATAAAATAACAAGATCAAGGATTGTTTATTTGTTTTAATTTATGTATTTAAAAAAATATTTTCAATCTGTGGATTGTTGAATCTGTGGATTAAAAAACTTCCTGGATATGGAGAGTCAATTGTACTAAGGATTCTGTATGGTGTGTTATGGGAGGCGGTCAAGGGGTGTGTGTGACACCATGAGTTATTGCACTGGATAACACCAACCCTAGGGATGCCACTTCTTTTGCATACTGATCCAGAGAAATATGGCTATGTCTTATAACTCATAATTTATTTCCATATTTCCAAGGAATTTCTAGCAGAAGACAAAAATACATGAGTATGATACTGAGTCTATGAGACTTTACAAGTATTAATATGAGGAGTCTTAGATATCAGCCATGTCCTTCTCCTATTTTGAAATATAAAAAATACCTTGCTGAATATAGTTTCATATTTTTAAACATTAAATTCATGTCATTGTTACATGCATCTCTCTGACTTATGAATTCATTTTAAACTAATAAGAAATATCCAATACTGTTCATATTTACTCAGAAATAACCCCCAGTGTGTTCCATGGGCCTTATTTGAACCATTAATTAAAAGCAAAAGACCTACAAATAAAATTACAATTCTGAAAATAATGTAAAATCACATGTTTGGAGGTACCCCAGCATCATTTAATTCAGCTATACAAAGCCAGTTTGCTGCCATAAAATGCCACAGATGTGGATTCCCTCATATAAATGCAATTAAAGGAAATTGAACTAAGAAACATTTCATCTTTAAAGAACATTTACATCTAGCTACAATACAAGCTTTGGGTTCCTAAAAATATGAATTCTGATATGAGAACTTGTGTGACTCTTGAATATTTCAACTCGTTCCTGAAGTCTGCTCCCCTCAGTTCCACTTGAGAATAATTTAGCTCATTGAATCTCTAAACAGCAACAGTAACAACAAGAACAAGACTCTTTACCTGCAATGAAATTTATCAATTAATGGCCTTTTAAAAAGTGTCTCAGAGGCATTGAATAGGCTATCCACATTTCTGTTATATAGCAATTATTGAATAAATAGAGTGTGTGATGGCCAGATTTTAAATTACCTACTCTGATGATATCATTAGTGGTAACCAGGGTGGAACTAGATGGAGAGAGTTAATTATTATGGCTTGGTCTCATGCTTGTAATGCATTTTTTTAAAGTTTCTATATCTGTTAGGAGATTAATACTTTTTCATTTCATCTTTAAGTAACCCAAGAAGCTTGTAAACCAGTAGTGCCATTTTATATTATGTTTTATTTTTATTTTTGAAACATTAGTTAGAATTAACATGTGATCGTGATAATTTCCTATTATGTTCTGAGTTCCTTGCATCAATAGGACTAGTAAAAATAAAATAAAAATTAACAACTATATTAACCATGTGAAGGACACTATGTGAAGTACACTACTGGCATCCTGCAAAAATTACAGTGCATCTACAACCTCCCAGGGAACACCATCTTAGCCACTATGGATATAGAATTGCTATATGCCAACATTCCACACAAGGATGAACAACAAACTATCAGGAACATCATTTCTGTATTTAAAAATTTACTGTATTTTTGTATTGCATATTTTAGCAATTGTTATTTTAATCTGCTTCAGTTTAATTTATTTTTAAGGGGTGAGTGGGTGTGGGAATATGGTATGGGATTTGGATTGATTTTAATTTACTGTGATGTTTAAATGTGTTGTACGCTGCCCCGATTGCGTGGCAGAGGGGCAGGATATAAATAAAAATTATTATTATTATTATTATTATTATTATTATTATTATTTTGGACAGGACCACAACAGACCTAGCCACCAAGGTTTGCCACTTTGTTCTCTCACACAACTATTTCACTTTTTGTAATGACATTCAAGTTAATGGTATTGCCATAGGTACACACATGGCACCACAATATGACAACATCTTTGGGGCTGATTTGGAAGAATGATTCCTCAACTCCTGCACCTAAACACCCCTCCTCTATCCGAGATATGTTTATGATATCTTCATAATTTGGACTCATAGAAAGGACTCACTCAAGATGTTCCTCTACATCTTGACCTCTACATGTACTTACATGTCTCCAGTTTCTACCCTGAACACATTACCAAATCCATAGTTTACAGCCATGACTGCCAATACAATCACACCTATTCACACCTGCAAGACAGGGATGCCAAACTCATGGAATTGCATGAAGCATCCTTCAAGCTACAGTACCCACCATGTAAAGGAAAAACAAAACACTTTAATTATAAGTGAACCTACGCCTGGATGGGAAGAACAAGACCTTGCCTCATACCTAGGTGCCAACTCTGCCCACACATCTAGTCAGGAAATGTCATCACAGGACCTAACCATATCATCCACAATATTAGAAGCTATTTCATTTGCTCATCCTCTAATGTAATATATGCCATTCTCTGTCAACAATGTCCCTCAGCACTCTACATAGGACCCTACAGCATTCTACATTGGGCAAGTAGATCAGACTCATGGAAAAATTTGGATAAATTATAGGGTGTAAAATCTACAAAGAAAAGTCATTAGTCCTTACTAAAAATTATCAAAAGTTGAAGATCAGGAATTAGAAGAAAGTTTTGGAATTAAGGTACAGAAAAGTGTGAAATATTTAGGAATAAATATCTCAAATAAGAACATAGATTTATTTGAGAGGAATTACATAAAAATGTGGGGGAAATTAAAGGAGATTTGATTAGGTGGAATAAATTAAATTTATCATTATTGGATAGGATTGCAGCTATAAAAATATGTGTCTTTCCCAAAATATTATTTCTTTTTCAGATGATCCTGGTTGTAACAATTGAGAAAACATTCAGATTGTGGCACAAAGATCTGTCTGCATTTATCTGGAAGAACAAAACAACAACAACCAAGAATTTGTTTCAAAATTTTACAACATACAAAAGAAAGGGGAGGTTAGGTGTACCTAACTTGAAATTATGTTACAAAGCATGCTGTTTGACTTGGCTAAGAGAGTGGGCAAGATTAGAAAATAATAGATTGCTTGAATTAGAAGGAGAAGGCCTAAGATTTGGATGGCATGGGTACCTGGGATATGAAAAAGAGAAAGTTAATAAAGATTTTAACAACCACTGTATTAGACAAACAATATTCAATACATGGAAAAATACAGGGGTAGAATTTTAAGTAAAATTCCCCAGTGGATTTCACCCTAACAGGCCTTCCAAAGGAGAGAAATGGAACAAAATGAGAATTGGCTTACATATAAAATGTTTTTTAAAAAACAAAATGGAAAAATCCAGTTGAAATTTCAAGAAGAACTAATGGAAAAGGGCCACAAATAAATTGGTTTCCATATAGGCAAATTTGCAAAATATATACAATGGATAGTAAGATATCTGGGTTTGAAAAAACTAATAGGGAGGATTTACAATACTTTATTTAATATGGAAATGTAGGAGGAAGTAGTAAAGGAAGGGATGATAAATTGGGCAAGAAATGTGGGATATCAATTGGAACTGAGTAGATGGGAAAATCCATGGGAAAAAGTATCAAAATATACAATGTCACAGAACATAAAAGGAAAATTACTACAAAATATATTTCCGATTGTATCTGATGCCAATGAAAATTTCAAAAATGTATAAAAACAAAACAATTTGTGTTGGAAATGCAAAGAAGAAACTGGAACATTCTATCATTGCTGGTGGTCATGCAAAACAATAAATATTGGGTAATGGTGAACAATACACTAAATAACGTGTTGAAGATTAATGTACAGTTGAAACCAGAATTTTACTTGCTAAATATGACAGAAAGAGAATTAGGAAAAAAAAGTATGGAATAACTCTTTTTATATGACCACCATGGCATAGATAGCCCCAGCACAAAAAATGGAAATTGAAATTTATTCCAGAGAAAAAAGAATGGTTGCTAAAACTCTATGATGCAATTGACATGGATAAATTAACACAACTGTTGAGAGAGAAGCAACTAGAGAGAGTAAAAGAGGAATGGTCTTTGGTTTATGAATATTAGTAAGTTTATGTATGTATGTTTGTATGTTTTTTTAAAGAATTTATGTTTGTGTTTTCATATTTTTGTGTTTTAATATTTTCAATAAAAATGTTTTTTAAAAACCCAATTGGTTGAATGGTTTCCTGGCACACTACACATATTAGAACATCCCAACTAATGGGGGCTCTCTTAAAACATCTGCTTTCTAGTCCCTAGCTAGCATCACACTACATTCCAATAACTCCCTCCACCATTCATAAGGTTACTCACTCACCTTGGCTTTAGGCAACATTTTTCTTCCTGCCTTTGTCCCCCAACAACCATTGTTAAAACTAAACTTGTTACCTCATCACCATACCCACACGTTTTGCATTTCTATTGCTAGTCACACATGGATTTCTAATTGCTATTCACAGATGCACACATCTGCAGCACATTCTAAGCTATCAACAGAACAAGTCTAGTTCTAGGCACTTCACTCCATGAAATAAACTTAAGTTGATGAAATCTTATGCTACAACCTTCTTTCTCTCAGTCTCAAAAGCACAATATCCATTTTAAATAAATCATAATGTTGTTGTTGCATTAGTGTTATCACTGTGCTGAATCCCTTACAGCCCCAAGATCTTGGAGTTGCAGTGCTTTAATTAATATCTAATTAGATCCCATATCCTTTCAGTGGAACCACTGCACACACACACATGGAGGAAACACCACTGAATATGGAATATGTAGAGGCATACTTGAAGGGAAATTGTCTCTATAGAATGTGCAAATTAAGTAAAAAGTGCACAACATCTGTTTTACACATCTAATGGGTTGCAACTCTGTTAATGAAATTATACTGGATCAGTTTCAGTCTGCGAGTACCAATGATGTGGACAAGCTCCTTGGCAGTGTGAGGAAGACGACTTGCCCTCTCAATCCTTGCTGGCTGGCTGGCCAGGGTGGAGATGCACTGAGGCGGCTCCTTAGGGACATTATCAATGAATCTCTCAGGGAAGATTACATTCCAGCTTGTTTAAAGGAAGCTGCGGTCAAGGCACTTCTGAAAAAGCCTTCCCTGGACCCCTGGATATGAACAACTATAGGCCAGTCTCCTTGTTACCTTTTCTAAGCAAAGTGATCGAGAGGGCGGTTGCTCTTCAACTCCAAGCTGTCTTGAGGAAACCGATTATCTTGACCCACTTCAAACTGGCTTTAGGACAGGACTTGGAGTTGAGACTGCCATGGTTGCCTTGGCTGATGACATTCGTTTCAGCATCGATAGGGGTAGTGTTACCCTGTTGGTGCTCTTAGACCTCTCAGTGGCTTTTGATACAGTAGATTACAACATCCTCTTGGATTGCCTGAGAGGGTTAGGAATTGGAGGCACTGCATTGCAGTGGTCCCATTCCTTACTCTCGGGCAGATTCCAGAGGGTGTTGCTCGGGAACAGTTGCTCCACTAGGAGGGAGCTTAATTGTGGTGTCCCACAAGGCGCCATCCTGTCTCTGATGTTGTTTAATAGATACATGAAGCCACTGGGAGAGATCATTCGGAGTCATGGGGTGGGGTGTTATCAGTACGCTGATGACACCCAGGTATATTTCTCCATGGCTTAGTCGTTGGCTATCACTTCAGATGGTGTCTCTCCTCTCAATGATTGTCTTAAGGCAGTAATGGGCTGGATGAGGAAAAACAGATTGAGAATGAATCCAGACAAAACGGAGGTACTAACAGTGATGGCCCTGAAACTAGGTATTGGGATACAACCTCCAGTCCTGGACGTGGTCACACTCTCCGCTAAGGACTGTGTTTGCAGTCTGGGGTGCTCCTGGATCCGTCACTTCAGATGACTAATCAAGTGAATGCGACGGTCAGGAGTGCTTGCTATCAGCTTCGGATGATATGCCAGCTTCACCCTTTTCTGGAAGTAAGGTACCTTGAAAGTATGGTGCATGCACTGGTAACTTCATGTCTTGACTTCTGTAATGTTCTCTACATGGGCTACCCTCGTGCTTAGTCCAGAAACTTCAACTAGTACAGAATATGGCAGCCAGGTCAGTCTCCGGTACATCTAGGAGATACCACATTACACTGGTCCTAAAATCACTTCATTGGCTGCCAATCAGTTTCCGGGCTCAGTATAAGGTGTTGGTCATTACCTTTAAAGCCCTACATGGCTTGGGTCCAACCTATCTTCAGGACTGCCTTCTTCCATATAACCCACCCCGCACACTTCGATCCTCTGGGAGGAACTTGCTTCAGCATATTTAAACTAGGCTGACTGCAACCTCCCAGAGAGCCTTTTCAGTTGCTACTCCCAGATTATGGGATGGCCTTCTGGATGAGATCTGTGAGATTACCACCTTAAACAGCTTTAAAAAAGCTGTGAAGATGGATCTCTTCCAGCAGGCCTTTCCTGATTAGTCTTCCTGGCCTAAAGAGCGTGCTTACTCCTTGCCTTATTCTTTGCCATATTGTACTGCTGTCTGCCTTGCTATTATGGATTTTTTAGTTGTATAACTGTTGTTGTTCATTGTAAAATTTTTGTTGTTTATTGTTGTTTTAATTCTTGTTGTTTAATACTATTTTAAGGTGTGGGTGAAAAGTATTGCCAACTATTGGGAACTTTAATGAGCCAGTCTTCTGGCTTTTAACATTTCATCAGTAAATGTCTATGAAAACACTGATCATCTTGTCATTCCTTTAAAAAACAGAAAGTTGCTTTATTTTAAATGAAAGCTAGTTACGCACGTAGTTGAAATCTTCATTCATGACCATATTCTACCCTTTTATTACACTTCTGCAAAAATGGGGGCATTTGTGCATGCACACTCTCTCACACACATCTTTGCTTTGGTCAGGCCTCACCTGCAATACTGTGTCCAGTTCTGGGCACCACAATTCAAAAAAGTCTGGGCACCACAATTCAAAAAAGATGTGGAGAAACTGGAGCGTATCCAAAGGAGGGCAACTAAAATGGTGAAGGGTCTGGAAACCAAGCCCTATGAGGAACGACTTAGGGAGCTGGGGATGTTTAGCCTGGAGAAGAGAAGGTTAAGAGGTGATATGATAGCCTTGTTTAAATATTTAAAGGGATGTCATATTGAGGAAGGAACAAGCTTGTTTTCTGCCACCCCAGAAACTAGGACCCGGAACAATGGGTGCAAGCTCCAGGAAAAGAGATTCCACCTCAACATTAGGAGGAACTTTCTGACAGTAAGGGCTGTTTGACAGTGGAACACACTCCCTTGGAGTGTGGTGGAGTCTCCTTCCTTGGAGGTCTTTAAGCAGAGGCTGGATGGCCATCTGTCGGGGATGCTTTGATTGGGAGTTCCTGCATGGCAGGGGGTTGGACTGGATGGCCCTTGTGGTCTCTTCCAACTCTATGATTCTATGATTCTATGATTCTATCTTTGATTAAGGTTTTCACGTGGCCTGAGCAAATTACCTTTAAAATATGTGGATGGATCTCCCATAAAATTCATGGGAACACAACAGAACAGTACCCTTCATGGGTTTTCAGTGCTCCAAACATTGTGTTGATCTGGGGTATTGTAGGAAAAACCAGCATCATTTTCATATTCACTCCCCCCTACTATGGACTTGGTTCACATATCAGTTCAAGAATATTATGATGAAAACAAAATGATTGCCATACCAAGGGATGCTCACAAAGTTCAGTTGTCCCAGTGGCTGGGGCAAGAGCATGTGGTCCCTGATGAGGTACAGGATCTGAGCAATGGTTTGAAGATGCTGAAGGGTGGAGCTGGAAGAGTCCTTGAACATCCCTAGTTAGGGTGTAATAATTTGTGTATATAGAATCATAAAACCATAGAAACATAGTGTTGGAAGAGACCACAAGGGCCATCCAGTCCAACCCCTGCCATGCAGGAACTCCCAATCAAAGCATCCCTGACAGATGGCAATCCAGCCTCTGCTTAAAGGCCTCCAAGGAAGGAGACTCCACTACTCTCTGAGGGTGTGTGTTCCACTGTCGAACAGCCCTTACTGTCAGGAAGTTCCCCCTAATGTTGAGGTGGAATCTCTTTTCCTGGAGCTTACATCTATTGTTCCAGGTCCTTCTCTCTGGAGGAGCAGAAAAAAAAGCTTGTTGCCTCCTCAATATGACATCCCTTCAAATTTTTAAACACGGCTATCATATCACCTCTTAACCGTCTCTTCTCCAGGCTAAACATCCCCAGCTCCCTAAGTCGTTCCTCATAGGGCTTGGTTTCCAGACCATTCACTATTTTAGTGGCCCTCCTTTGGACACGCTCCAGTTTCTCCACATTCTTTTTGAATTGTGGTGCCCAGAACTGGACACAGTATTACAGGTGAGGCCTGATCAAAGCAGAATAGAGTGGCACTATTACTTCTCTTGATCTAGACACTATACTTCTATTGATGCAGCCTAAAATTGCATTGGCCTTTTTAGCTGCTGCATTGCACTGTTGACTCATGTTCAACTTGTGATCTACCTGGATTCCTAGATCCCTTTCACATATAGTCTCATTCAGCCAGGTGTCCCCCATCGCATATCTGTGCTTTTCATTTTTCTGCCCTAAGTGCAGTACCTTACATTTTTCCGTGTTGAATTTCATTTTGTTAGCTTTGGCCCAGCTTTCTATTCTGTTCAAGTCATTTTGAATTTTGATTCTGTCCTCTAGGGTATTAGCTACTCCTCCTAATTTGGTGTTGTCTGCAAATTTGATAACTATGCCTCCAATACCATCATCCAAGTCACTAATAAAGATATTGAATAGCACTGGGCCCAGGACAGAGCCCTGTGGCACTCCACTGGTCACTTCTTTCCAGGTTAAAAAGGAGCCATTGTTGAGCACCCTTTGGGTTCGGCCAGTCAACCAATTACAAATCCATGTAACGGTTACTTTGTCTAGCCCACATTTTACCAGCTTGTTTGTAAGAATGTCATGGGGAACCTTGTCAAAGGCCTTACTGAAATCAATATATACTATATCCACAGCATTCCCTTCATCTACCAAGCTGGTAATTTTACCAAAAAAGAGATCAGATTTGTCTGGCATGACCTGTTTCTCTGACATCCATGTTGACTTTTTGTGATTATGGAATTACCTTCCAGATGTTTACAGACTCTCTGCTTAATGATCTGCTCCAGAATCTTTCCTGGTATTGATGTCAGACTAACTGGATGATAATTGTTGGGATCCTCTTTTTCCACCTTTTTGTAGATGGGGACAACATTTGCCCTCCTTCAGTCCACTGGGACTTCTCCTGTTTTCCAGGAGTTCTCAAAGATTATTGCCAATGGTTCCGATATTACATTTGCCAATTCTTTTAATACCCTTGGATGTAATTCATCTGGTCATGGAGACTTATGTTCATTTAGATTAACCAGGTATTCCTGTACTATCTCTTTACTTATTCTATGGTGGAACTCCCAGGGTCCCCTGCTCTGTCCCTGAAGTCTGTCCATGCTGCTCTTCCTCATCCTCATTGATAAGGGAATGAGCTTGAAATTGATTCTGTAGCTGCAAGCTCCCAGAACGATTCCTGGTCTCCCTACTTCTGTGTGTGACATTCCTCCAGCTGTCTACCTCCTGTGTATGTGATGTAACCTTCTCTTCCCCAGCAACTTCCTCTGTGTGGTCCCTGTCCAAGACCATTTGTTCCATTCTGTCTAGGAAAGCCTCTTGCTCCCTAATATGCTGAAGTGTAGCTACCCGCGCCTCCAGCTGCTGTACTTTCTCCTCCACGAGGGTTACCAAGTTGCACTTGGAGCATGTGTAGTTCCCCACATCTGTAGGTAAGAAGACAAACATCCCACAGGTATTGCAGGTGACGGCAGCAGTTCCTTCAGTGTCCATACTAAGTCTTAATTAGTACCTGAAAGAGGACTATGGCTTTCCTCCTCAAAGAAAATCCCTCGCTAACACCATTGTTAAAGTCTGCTGATGACCAGAACTTTTCAACAATTAGTAGTGGTTATAAAATTCTGGCTCTGGGAGCAGTTGTATAGAGCTAACTAGCTAGCTCCACCCCCTATTGACCTGCAAATGCAACTCAACAAAACCCCACCCGTGCAGCAACAGTCACACTCTCCCCAAGCATTTTTCAAAAGAATTTAAAAACTCACCCACTCAAAATGGCTGCCTGGAAACCGCTTTCTTCCTCTTTCCTAGCAGAAACTGGCCTAGAAAGCCTCCTTCACCTTCTCCTTTCCTGGCAGAAACTGCCTGGAAAGCCTCCTTCTTTTTCTCCTTTCTTTCAGAAATTGGCCTGGAAAGCCTCCTCCTCCTTCCCCTGTCCTGGCTGAAACTATCTTTCCTTTCTTTTTGTCCAGCTCATTACACTGATTAAAAAGTTGATACTTTTGTGCAATGGTTCAGACTTATGAGCAGAGGTGTCCTGGAAACATGAAGTGAAAATTGGAGTACTGAAAAATTAAGCACTTTATGAACCACATTTATAAAAACAAGCCACTTACAGGCTCAAAACAAAGAGGACGAGGAAATCATTTGTGTGAAAACAGTTTTAAGTGTTTTCTTGAAATTATCAACTTCAATGAGTTGAATTTCACATGACCAAAATTTCTTTGAAAAGTTGTCAGTGAAAGGACATTTTGTAGGCATTTAGTGGCTCTGTTTTCACAGAATGAGGTTACCTTTCTCTTTCAGCATGTTTTGGATATCACATTAAACAATGATAAATATGTTAAAGAGGACTAAATGGCAATAGCATTTTTAACACTCCTGCTACATCTTTATAATCCACTCCTCTTCTCTCCCTTCTTTATAAGATTTTTTGCCCCACTCCACTGCTCTATACTACTGTTATAAAACACTATTTTAAATTTCAGTGAGTAGTTAGGCAATCATCTTAATTAAAGTAATATAGTGACAATTATCAGGTTGCTCTCTATCTTCTATTTTATAAACAGAGATAAAATGACTTGGGTACCAGCATGACCTGTAAAATTAACGACTGAAATGTTTCATAAAAATTGGAATCTACCACTTGCAGAAGTGTGGCTGGAATTCAATCTTCTCCAGAGGCCTTGCTTTTAACAAGTGGGTTTAGTAATTTTGTAATCTCATTTTCACAAACTGGAGGCCAAGGATATTTGAGATCAAGGTCAACACTTGCATAACAGTCTAGTACATTAAATGATTTTATAGGGAAAGAAAAAATGGATTTCCCATGCAGTGGATTTGGCTTTCCCCACTGTTAAGCTAGAAATGAGAGGCTGTCAAGCTAGAAATGAGAGGTTTCTCTGCAGCATATCTTTCATTGTAGCTAAGGTTTATTTGTGACTTAGGACAATTAAATTCCTGATGATTAATGAGATATTTGTGAAGGGAAGACAAGCATACCACTGAGAACCCAGGGAGATGCACTGCACCCCTCTGTGCATACATATTTATTCAATTTATATTTCACCTTTCTCTTTATTGGGATCCATGGCAGTTCACAGTTATTACAACTAAAAACACCATCTATAATATAATTGAAAGATATATAAATCCACATGCTTGATCACAGTCACTGAACTTTATATGTTATTTATTGGCAGCAAGACAAAGACTGCAGTAAAACTTTGTATCTGGAGTCTTTTCACACTACCGTTATAGCACTTTAATTCCACCTTTACTGCGACATCCTACAAAATTTTGAGATTTGCAGTATAAGAAGGGGTAATTGTAATTTGTAGCCAGAGAACTGTAGTGCCTCACCAAACTACAAATCCTAGGATTCTGTAGGAAGTTGCTATCATTGTTAAAGGTGTAGCATGAAAGGGTCTTGGTCCATCAAATGCTTTTGATGGCACCCAGACAAACACTGAATTGTCTGTATTCTTGCTTTAGAATACACATTTAAGATCTGATTTTGACTAAACCTGATTTTACACTTAGCTTGACATACCCAATGTTATGTGCATTATTGTGTTTAGCAACCTTGCTCTTGGTGGATTTGGCATGGTACCCAGAGTGACACAAATTTGTATGACTGTAGAAATTAAGTTGGATTTTTGTTTCATATAAACCATGTTTTATATATCACCACCCTGAGTTACACTAGGCATATTTCCTTTCAAGTAACAATGCTAAAACACAATAGGATACATTATCATTTTAAATCAATGGATGTATTGAAAATAATTTAAAAGCATATGTGGTGGGCTTGTCCCAAACTTGTGAGGTAACCTTTTTGGGACTATAATTCCAGAAGTGTCCAGTCAGTATGGCTGCTGGTCTTGCTTGATGGAGTATTCTGGGAGCTGAAGTCCAAACAGGAAACTGTTTGTTGAACCAAATGATGGAACCCCCTGCAGTGAGGACTGATTGGACTATTCTGTGTAAGTATTGGGCCCTTGCTATGTAGTGGTCCTCCCCAAAAAATTGATCGGAGTTCAATAGCTGAACTGAATGTGGCCATCAGTCAAGTAGTCTACCACATATAGCATTGAAGCCAAGAGCAAACTAATAAAGTGTCTTGTGGGCCATATTTGAGAAGTGTCAGTTTATGTTTTCTTTCTTTCTTTCTTTCTTTCTTTCTTTCTTTCTTTCTCCTTTTTGCATTTCAGGAAAGTAATCATGAGAAGAGATGACTCATTAGACTAGACAACCATGCTTGCTAAGATGGCAGGCACTAGGAAAAGAGGAGGGCCACATTGATAGGTTCATACTTAGCTTGATGGCAGGACATGTGAAAGGGATTTAGGAGTCTCAGTGGACCACGGGCCAAATATGAGTCAGCAATGTGATGTGGCAGCTAAAAAAGCCAATGCAATTCTAGGCTGCATCAGTAGGAGTATAGTGTCTAGATCAAGGGAAGTAATAATACCACTCTGATCTGCTTTTTGATGATAACAGGAACACTTGGATATCTCTCATTCATAGTGCGGCCATAAATCAAAGTCAACCTGATGACAATTAACAACCAAAATATATCCACTTCTGCAAAATACTGAGATCATATATGTTACTGTCATTAAATGCTTACTGGTCTTCTGGATATATCCTTCAATTTTGCATTTCTAATGTCTAGATTCTGCCTGTATGTTTGAATCCATGGATACAGAAGGCTGACTGTAGTTTATTGTGGCACAAGAGCTCTCTGGCAGGCTAAATGTCTCACAAAACTACAGTTCCCAGCATTCCCTAGCATTGAACCAGAGCAGATAAAGCAATTTCAAACTGGACTATTTCTGCAGTGTCTTTTGCACTGTAGATGACCAGGTAACCCAGAACTGGGTGGGAGAAGTATTATTTTCCAGCAACCAAACTGTCTGCAAAAAGCAGTTGTCACCATCCTTCTCAGGGCTGTGAAATTTATCTCTGGTTTCCTCACCATGAAAAGATCCCCATAAAGCAGCAGATGTCTCAAAGGTTACCTTTTTGTTTTCCAACTGCTGGATCCAC
The DNA here is from genome assembly GCA_026167975.1 of Phrynosoma blainvillii. NCBI lineage: Eukaryota > Metazoa > Chordata > Lepidosauria > Squamata > Phrynosomatidae > Phrynosoma > Phrynosoma blainvillii. The sequence continues at coordinate 24,495,212 of JANUYF010000004.1, forward strand.
CTGTCCGGGAAAGCAGCCAAAGGGCTGATAAGACAGCTGGCTTCACACAAACACAATCCCCAGCCCAGCGAGTCCGTGTTGCTACACAGTAACTTTACCAAAGGGTTTACCAAGAGAATTGTCAGACAGTCCGAGGTTTGAGGTATCAGAGAGGCAGATCGATAAACAGTCCAAGGTCAAGGTTTCCGGATAGTCAAGGTGATCGAGGAGACACGGAGCCAGAGACGAAGTCTTTCCCATAGAAGAGTCAGATATCCACTGGCAAAGCACCACTCATGCTCCAGGTTCTTAAGAAGGCAAGGAGCCGACCTTCAGCTGTGTCTGATTACTAACACGCTTCTGCTGAAGCCTCCGTGATCTTCGCAAGCCCTCTCTTTCTGCTCGACGCTCCTTAAAGGTAGGCACACTGCCCAGATCCTCCTCCCTGTCTATAGCATCAGGCAAACCTGACTGCTGAACCTCTGGAGGACCCACAGCCTCTGCTCCAGCAGAGCTAGGGCTAGCCTCTGGCTCTACCACTGTAGGTTCAAGTCCCAGTGGGCCTGGCTCCTCCCTTACAGGTTCAGGTCCCAGGGGCTCCAGCTCATCCCCTGAGTCCTCTGAGTCGTCCTCCAGGCAGGGCATGACATTACTCCCCCTCCCATCAATCTCCCTCTCCTCCTGAGGAGGACGAGGCCGGTCAGGGAAGCGACGATGGAAGGCTTGAACCAGACGGGGGGCATGAACATCTACGGCATCTTCCCAGGAGCGCTCCTCCGGCCCATAACCAACCCAGTCAATAAGATACTGGAGGCGACCCCGATATCGACGGGAGTCCAAAATTTGAGCCACCTCGAACTCCTCTTCTCCATTCACCAGGACTGGATTGGGCGGAGGAGTTGAACCCGCATCCGGCCGAACCCCCGAGGCTGGTAGTAGCAAGGAGCGATGAAAGACTGGGTGAATCCGCCATGACCGGGGAAGTTGGAGCCGAAAAGCCACAGGATTAATTTGAGCCACAATTTTGTATGGCCCCACGAACCGAGCATCCAACTTGCGACCCGGCCGCTGCAGAGGAAGGTGTCTTGTAGAGAGCCAAACAGGATCCCCCACCTGCAACGCTGGACCTTCTTGACGCCGCCGATCCGCTCCCCGTTTATACGCCGCCTTGGCTACCTCAAGCTGTTCTTTCAACAGGGACTGTGCTGCTTGGAGTTCCTGGAGCCACTGATCCGCTGCTGGGACCGTGGAGACAGGAGCCACGGCAGGGAATCCCCGAGGATGAAAGCCCCCAGTAGCAAAGAAGGGGGTCTGCTGGGTTGAAGCATGAACCGAGTTATTGTAGGCAAACTCGGCCAGCGGAAGCAAGTCAACCCAGTTGTCCTGCTGATAGCTGGCATAGCAGCGGAGATACTGCTCCAGGGTCCCGTTGGTCCTCTCCGTCTGCCCATCCGACTCAGGGTGATGTGCCGAGGACAGATGAGGCGCGATGTCCAGGAGGCGGAGCAAGCTGGTCCAGAAGCGGGCGGTAAACTGGGCACCGCGGTCAGAAATCACACCCTGGGGAAGGCCATGGAGCCGGAAGACATGCTGAAGGAACATCCGGGCCGTCTCCTTCGCCGTGGGGAGGCCAACGCAGGGTACGAAGTGGGCCATCTTCGAAAAAAGGTCCACCACCACCCAAATGGTCGTGCAACCAGCAGAGGGGGGCAAGTCCGTGATAAAGTCCATCGACACCAGTTGCCAAGGCCCTGCTGGTGTTGGCAAAGGCAACAACAATCCTGCAGGTCGTCCCCTATGGTCCTTAGCCCGGTGACACACCGGGCAAGTCGCCACATACTGAGCCACCTCTGCCCGGACCCGAGGCCACCAAAACTCCCGGGTGAGGAGGTGCAGGGTTTTACAAAAGCCAAAGTGTCCCGCCGATTTTGAGTCATGACAAAGCCTCAAGACTGTCTCCCGACAAGGACCCGCTGGCACATAAAGTCGATCCCGATGGTAAAGCAGGCCATCCCGCATTGCGAAGGGAGAGGCGTCCCCCTCCGCCGAATGCTGTGCCACAAATGGGTCCCGGCCCTGGAGTGTCCGAATCTGGTCCAGCAGGGTATCCTCCCTCAGAGCAGCGGCAAAGTTCTCCGGACGCAGAATGGTGGACAGAGTCCCCCCCTCTGGGTCCGTGTCATACTCAGGCTTCCGGGAGAGAGCGTCGGCCTGTCGGTTCTGGGCTCGAGGCACATAGTGAAGCTGGAAGTTGAAGCGGGCAAAGAAGGATGACCATCGCTGCTGCCTCTGAGAGAGCTTCCTTACCGTTTGTAGGTGCTCCAAGTTCCGATGATCTGTGTGCACCCGGACTGGGTGAGCTGCTCCCTCCAGCAAATGCCGCCAGGTCTCAAAGGCTGCCTTGATTGCTAGCAGCTCTTTCTCCCAGATGGTGTAGTTAAGCTCCGGGGTGGTGAGCTGTCGGGAGTAAAAGGCGCACGGCAACAGATGCGCCTTGGGCCCCGTGGGCTGGAGCAACACAGCCCCTATGGCCACATCCGACGCATCTGCTTCCAGGACAAAGGGCGTGCGTGGGTCAGGGTGTTGCAAGATTGGGGCTGATGTAAACCTCACCTTCAGTACCTCGAAAGACTTCTGCGCAGCAGCAGTCCACTCGAACCGAGACTTCCCTCGCAACAGTTGGGAGATAGGGCTCACTAGGGTGGCGTAGTCCTTGATGAACTTCCGATAGAAGTTCGCAAACCCTAGGAACCTCTGGACATCCTTCCTGTTGCGAGGAGGTTGCCACGATAGCACTGACTCCACCTTGGACATGTCCATGGCTACACCTTGAGCTGAGACATGGTAGCCCAGGAAGTCCACCTCGCGGAGGTCAAAAGCGCACTTCTCCAATTTCGCGTAAAGCCTGTGCTCCCGAAGCCTCTGGAGAACAGCACGGACGTGGGCATCATGGGCGGCCTGGTTCGGGGAGTAAATCAAAAAGTCATCCAAGTAAATTATAACAAAATGGTCCAAATAGTCCCGGAAAACATCGTTCACAAAATGTTGAAAAACAGCCGGAGCATTACATAGTCCAAAGGGCATCACGGTGTACTCGTAATGCCCATACCGGGTCTGAAAAGCTGTTTTCCATTCGTCTCCAGCCCGGATCCGCACCAAATTATATGCCCCACGGAGGTCCAACTTGGTAAACACCTTGGCATGGCGCAACCGCTCCAGTAGCTCTGGAATCAAAGGCAGAGGGTATCGGTTCCGAATGGTGATCTTGTTGAGGGCCCGGTAGTCATTGCAGAGACGCAACTCTCCGCATTTCTTGCGCACGAACAGTACAGGGGCCCCAGCCGGAGACTTGGAGGGACGGATGAACCCTCTCTGAAGATTCTTCTCCAGAAAGTCCCTCAGAGCCGCCAGCTCCGGCTCCGAGAGGGAGTAGAGTCGCCCCGCTGGAATAGGGGCCCCCGGCACCAGGTCGATGGCGCAGTCATAGGGCCGATGTGGAGGGAGCCGATCCGCCTCCTTCTTATCAAAAACATCGGCATAGTCCTGGTATTTCGCAGGCAACACCGCTGACCCCTCCTGGGCCTCCGCAGCCACGCCCGCCGAGATCCGGTCCGGCCAGCAGTACTCCTGACAATACTCCGAGCCAAACAGAAGTTCCCTCCGAGACCATGAAATATGGGGGTCGTGCTGAGAGAGCCACGACATGCCCAAAACCAAAGGGAAGTGCGGGACAGCGGCCAGCAAAAACCGGATCTGCTCCACATGGCCCTGGATTTCCAGGTGGAGCACGGGAGTCTGGTGCGTCACAGGACCAGACCGGAGGAGCCGTCCATCGATAGTCTCCACCGGCCGGGGCTCAGCCAGAGCCTCCAGCGGAATGTGATGACGTTGGGCAAAACTCAGATCCATAAAACAGCTGGAAGCTCCTGAGTCGATCATGGCTCCCACAGGAAGGAGCTCCATGGAGGGGAGCCTCAGGTTGGCCGCCACGAGCAAAGGGTCCTTCCTGGGAACCGACGTAGATGAAGTGGGTTCAAGGGACAATCCCAGGTGGTGAACCCGGTCTACACCTGGGAGGGTCCGTTTCCCTGCAAGGTGGGCCGGCGTACCTTAGCAGGGCAGTCCCGAGCAAAATGTCCAGGGAGACCACAGTATAGGCAAAGGCCCTCCCTCCTCCTGCGCTCTTTCTCTGTAGCAGTGAGCCGTGGTCGCGCTCCTCCCAGCTGCATGGGTTCCTCCGTCAGCTGAGAGGGAACAGCCACAGGTGAAGCTGCAGGAGCTGGACGAGCAGGACGCGGCGGTGGTGGAAGGGCCCTCTGACGAGCTTGTCTACGAGCAGAGAGGCGGCAGTCCAGTCTGGTAGCTTGTGCAATCAATGAGCCCAGAGAATCAGGGGGCTCAGAGCGTGCCAATTCATCTAGCACTGCGTCCGAGAGCCCTGCCCGAAACTGAGCCTGCAAAGCACTATCATTCCACGTCAAGTCTTGGGCAAGCAAGCGGAAGTTTGTGGAGTACTCAGCTACAGTTCCTGTCCCTTGGCGAAGAGCTTGGATCTGACGTTCTGCAGACTCAGCTTTTACAGGATTCCCCCAGGTGGCTTGCATTTCTGCAATAAAGTCTTGCAGACTATTGAGGAGGGGGCTGTCCTGGTTCAAGTAAGGGGTAGCCCATTTGCTGGCAGGCCCAGAAAGCAAACTATTTATAAATGCCACCTTGTGGGAATCATCAGGAAAATCTTCCCTCCGGAGCTTAAAGTGTAATTTGCAATTAGCAAGAAAACTGTCCAGCATTGTAGCGTCTCCCTGAAATTTATCAGGAAGGGAAGCAAAACATTTCCTTCTGCGTTCAGGAGCAGAAGAATTCCCTTGGCCCTGAAGGGCAGCCACAGTCTGAGTCAATTGTTGCACCTGAGCAGCAAGCTGCAAATTCCTCTGCATTAGCTCGGCCATGGCTTGTTCAGTTGCCATGATACTGCTATCAGCCCAATTACTTGGCCAGTGGATATTCTGTCCGGGAAAGCAGCCAAAGGGCTGATAAGACAGCTGGCTTCACACAAACACAATCCCCAGCCCAGCGAGTCCGTGTTGCTACACAGTAACTTTACCAAAGGGTTTACCAAGAGAATTGTCAGACAGTCCGAGGTTTGAGGTATCAGAGAGGCAGATCGATAAACAGTCCAAGGTCAAGGTTTCCGGATAGTCAAGGTGATCGAGGAGACACGGAGCCAGAGACGAAGTCTTTCCCATAGAAGAGTCAGATATCCACTGGCAAAGCACCACTCATGCTCCAGGTTCTTAAGAAGGCAAGGAGCCGACCTTCAGCTGTGTCTGATTACTAACACGCTTCTGCTGAAGCCTCCGTGATCTTCGCAAGCCCTCTCTTTCTGCTCGACGCTCCTTAAAGGTAGGCACACTGCCCAGATCCTCCTCCCTGTCTATAGCATCAGGCAAACCTGACTGCTGAACCTCTGGAGGACCCACAGCCTCTGCTCCAGCAGAGCTAGGGCTAGCCTCTGGCTCTACCACTGTAGGTTCAAGTCCCAGTGGGCCTGGCTCCTCCCTTACAGGTTCAGGTCCCAGGGGCTCCAGCTCATCCCCTGAGTCCTCTGAGTCGTCCTCCAGGCAGGGCATGACACCACCCAATTTAGCATGGCCAGTTAGTTTTTTAATATAGAGTTTCCAGAGTCACTGGGCTACTGTGTCTCCTACCCAGGCTGGTTAGGGTATCCCAGAATCATACTCTAAAAAGTAGATTTTCCAATGATGAAAAGCAATTATGTTAGTTGTACATATTTTGGATTCTAAAGGTAGCTGGCAAGATGCACTAATTGCAATATCTCTGGTTTATACAAGGCTTGTGCAGTTCTTTAATTTCTTCTTGTCTAGGGCTTGCATTGCTTTTAATTGAAGTTAGTCTATGTTTGTTACCAGGATATTTGTCATATTCAAGCACTGAAATAACAATGTCACCCATCAAAACAAGTGTTTTATAGCCAGTTATATTCTTTCTAAGTGAAGTGCATCTATTGAACTAGAATATATCAATTGCAATAGGATTGGAAGAATACCTGATTTTGATTGAGGGCAGAGCTTGGGAGGGTTACTTTTTTGTACTGCAGCTCCCAAAACTCTCATCCAGCATGACCATTGGCTGTGCTGGATAGAGGATTCTGGAAAGTGTAGTAAAACAAACAAAAACAAATACACATGTCCAAGTTACAACTGAGGCTATGTTGTTAAGCCCCATTCTATAGATTGTTTTAGTTTTAAGGTAGGAAGGGTTTGCAAGCTTAATTGGCTTAGAAAGTTATGATTTTAGCTTGTAAATATGTATCATGTATATGTATCATGATTTTTTACTCATTACCTTAATGTCACCATGATGAGTGTCTTTTTTTTTTTAATGAATGCTACCATGTACAGTGCTAACTAGTGATACGGAGTGACATGTGGATTTCTGCTGGCTTAATAACCAGCCATTGCCAGGCTAGATAGTATTCAAAGGAAACAGTCACCATGTCAGACTGTTAACATTAATATTGTAATGGCTTTAACATAAGGTTGCAGAACCTGTGACCGACCAATCTGCATGCAGCTGTGTAATCCCATCATTCCACTAAGTGTCTCCTCAAAGCGACAGTTGCTGTAAAGTTCACTGCTTCTACTGGGACAGTATATCTCATCTTTTTAAATTTTGCAGTGCCATTTCACATTGGCATCTCTGACCTTTAAACTCATCCTTATTTTGCAATGCTTGATGTCTTTGCAAAGTTAAAATGTTTAAAGAGGGAGGAACACTTTTCTGGGGGTGTTTTCATGTGTGAGCCCTTTAGCTCATAGCTCTTTGCTTGCAAGTAGAGTTTTAAAAATTCCAACAACACTTAGGACAGGGTTATTTCAGCCATGAAAATTCAGGGAGATCCACTGCTATAGATAAGATTCCAGTATACATATTTTATTGATTATATTCATAAACAGACCTTTGAGCAAAAGTGCAATTTCTCCCAATAATTCTCCTTAAGTTATCCTCTGTGCTACTAATTTTCTCTTTTTAAATAAAAAATAAAAAAATGTCATTTAAGCCCAGGTCTGAACCCAAAAACTCTGTTTTAGGTTTGCTGCTTCTTTCTTTTTTTCTTTTAAAAGGAAGATGGCTTGCCTTTTTGAGGAGATGCATTTTCTCACCTGCAGTGAAAGCTGCAGACTTCAGTCATGTGGTGAAGAGAAAGGTGCTATTTTTGTCAGAGTAGCATATGGGTGTTGAGGTTTGAAGATTGACTAGTTCAGTAAGTATGTGCAACGTCTTAGTGGATTTCTGTGGCAAGGATGACTGAAACATCTTTGAATGCAACTTTAGATTTATTAGACAGCAAGGTCTGAATATGAGTATGTACCCTAAAGACACTATAGACACTCCCTGCTCCCACTCTGGTGCTGATGGTCTCACCTTGACACACATTTCTGTCTTTTTGTATATTTATTCATAAATACAGGGTTGTACTGTGACATCCATTTATCCAATACCAGAATATTTTGTAAGGGCGTGGGTGTGGAAGTCCTCTCTCATTCCCACCCCACATACCCATTATACCCCAAAAACCTGCTCCAGTATACTTAGCTACAAAGGAGAGGCACTAGGGAGTTTATCACATGGGAAAAAGAAACAGGATATTAGCACTATGCTCACACAATATCTCATGAATATTGTGCAGTAACATAATGGTTTTCATTATTATTGTGCAATTATCCTGTGAATAAAGCAGCAAAATTGCATCACATTTTATTCACAGGATTTTCCTGAAAATTAAAATCGGCATGATTTTGCTGCTTTATTCATGAGATAATTACGCAATAATAATGACGTCTTGCAATTTCGTGTGAAAAGCTTCATATTATTGTGCAATCTTAATGGGATATTAAGGAGAGCATAGCACTAATATCCTGTTTATTTTGCCCATGTGATAAACTCCTAAGAAACGCTGGTAGTTAATTGTGAAGATGTTTAATGGGGCATTAGCAAGAGTGTATTGAAGGGCATCTGGCTCTATCAATATACATGGGCACTCTTTGCCAGGGTCCTGATGCACAACAGGAACTACCCAATTCAAATTGCTTCAGATGTAAGTCCACTTACACAGACATAAGTTTCCAACAGGAATCTGACCAATTTATGTGCAAAAATATGTGTGTTATTTTTCCTGTGCAGAAAACATGTTTCTATACAGAAAAACTACATCTATTTGTGTAAAGATGAGCACTTCCCAAAGTGGAAAGTAATTGTATTGCAGCATTAGTATGCTTATCTTTTGTTCAATCAATCAATCAATCAATTGCCCTTATTGCAGTTAACAAACCATAGGCAGAATAAGAGCAAAAGTCAAAAGATAAAAACAACACATAAGAATACATTATTACTGAAAGTCCTATATGATACAAAAGTTACAAACCTACACAAAAGATAATTGAATTCCTTATGAAATAAAAACAGATTTGAAACATTTTCAAGGCTCTCATTTTTACATATATTACCAGCTTATCTTTTGTTAAATGTTCGAGTTGGTGAAGCAAACAAGCCTCTAGAATGAACTGAATTTCTTTCTTTCTTTCTTTCTTTCTTTCTTTCTTTCTTTCTTTCTTTGGCTCTCTTTCCCTAATGTTATTTGATTGTATCTGCTGCTGTGTTTGATTCTCTTGCTCATGAGTGCTCCAAAAGACTCTTTCTCATTTGCCTTCTTAATTCTCAACTAAGGAAGGAAAACAATCCTGTCTTTGTGTCTCACAGTAAATTTGGCACTGGGCATGCTGTGTGTGTTAAACACAACTCTCCGAGAAGCCAGTGATTAGTGGATATCAATGCTCACTTGGCAGTAGAAAGCCAAGATAAAAACTGGAGACCTTCACACCAGCAATCTGAATTTTCAATAGAAAAGAAAATATTTTCCATTCTTTTTTTTCTTTCTTAATCTGGAGCGAGTGGCAGGGCTTCAGTCAGAGCAGCTCTGCTGAAAAATCAGATTTTTATCAGTTTTGGCGCCTTGGTAGGAAAAACACAGCACAGAGCCTGAAGTTGAAGACAGCAAGAGAGGCAACTCAAAAACAATATCCCTCAAGCACATATGATGCTTAAAGTGTACAGGCCCTGCTTCTAGCAAAGTTGAGGCAGAAAAATGGGGGCTTTGAAGAACCTTCATTTTTGGAGGTATACATCACCCTGGCAATATTCGGTTCAAAATGTCATGTGGTATGCTTGTAATAAGCATCTGTTATAGTCCTTTGGAGCATGTTTTCCCAGTTGACAATTTGTGCCTGTCTGTATGTTTAAATTTCAAGTGGTATATCAGGTAAATAGAACACCATATGCCATTAGTCACCAATATGGAAAATAATATCAACGTATCAGCATTTCACATCTTGTGAATTTATTCACAGCACGTGCAGGACTTCAATAATCTGAGAAGTTTTTCTAAACTGGATAATTCATGACTTTCTTTGATTTCATTTCTTTTGCTATTTTGTTCCTTTCCCTTTTGGAGTGATCTCCACCTGTATGGAGACTGTAATGAATGAAAACACATTAAATTCTGCTTCATATCAGTGACAGTAGCAATAGAAGGGTGGCATATCTTATCTTATTTATGGTATGTATTTTGTATGGGACCCAATATTACTTACAATATATCATAAAACATAATACATTTGCAACAAGACATAAAACACAGTTTAAAAACAATTAAATAAGCTCACGCTGCCAATTTCTTTCTTTCAATTAGGACCTGTACAGACAGGCCAAAAGGGCTGGCCTAAGGTGGAGTTGGGGCGTGGTGACCGCATGCTGGCCACCCTGACTCCATCCTGATGCTACCATCATGCTGTGCACCCCACCGCACAGTGCACAGCATCAGGGTGCTCCCTTGGTGCAGCATACTGACATGCTGCACCAAAGGAGCACAGAAGAGCCCCCAACACAGTGGTAAGGGTGGCTTTTTGCTACTCCAAAAAGGAGTGGCATTGGTCAGCTTTTTTTGGAGTGGCAAAGTGTCTGATCGGGGCCGCAGCTTGCAGTTGCTGTAGTCCTGATCCAGTGCTTCCAGGGGCGGCACAAAGCCACTCCTTAGGGGCCATCTGTATAGCCCCTTAGGGGGGTTGCAGACTGCCAGAAATAGTGCAAATTGAGTCCACTTTTAGGGTTAGGGTTAGGGAATCATGGGAACTGTAGTTTATTGTGGCACCAGAGCTCTCTGACAGAGAAGGCTCAATGTCTCAGAAAAAAACAAACAATTCCCATGATTCCCTAGCACTAACCCTAACCCTAAAAGTGGACTCAATTTGCACTATTTCTGGCAGTCTGCAACCCCCCTTTGTCTCAAAGGTGCTACAAGATCTCTCTATGTACTAATTAAATAAAAAGTTAGATTAAATACAATTACATTAAAAACAGTAATTTATAGCAATTTAGAAAGCAATTGAAACATATCAATGGTGATAATAATACAGTACATCCTACTTAAAATACATTTTGCAATGACCAACAGTCAAAGAGCTTAAAAACCAAAATGGTCTTTGCTTGCCTGTGGAAAGAGATGAGGAAACTGGCCTCATGAGGAAGAGAATTCCACAGACTGTGAGCAGCCACCATGTTCTCACCAAATAATAAAAATAATAATTATCCCGCCCCTCTGCGGACACAATCGGGGCAGCTTACAGCATTAAAAATACAGTAAAAAATACAATACAAATCCCATAAACCCACCCATCCCTCAAAATAGTATTAAACAATAAAACAATTTAAAACATACTTAAGATAAGTCACACTAACACAGAGCAGTAGCAATGACTGCATCAAAAATTGGGAGAGAGAATGGGCTGACTCTTGAGGCCGGGATATCTATTCAGGAAAGACCTGCTGGAAGAGATCCATCTTAACAGCCTTTTTAAAGCTGTTTAAGGTGGTGATATGACAGATCTCGTCCAGCAGGCCATTCCATAATCTGGGAGCAGTTGCTGAAAAGGCCCTCTGGGTGGTTGCAGCCAACCTAGTTTTTATAGGCTGCAGCAAATTCTTCCCAGAGGACCTGAGTGCACGGGGTGGATTATATGGGAGGAGGTGGACCAAAAGATAGGTTGGACCCAAGCCATTTAGGGCTTTAAAGGTGATAACCAACACCATGTACTGGGCCCGGAAACTAATGGGCAGCCAGTGAAGTGATTTTAAAAATGGCATTATATGGTCTCTTTTCGATGCTCCCGAGACCAATCTGGCTGTCATATTCTGTACTAATTGGAGTTTCCGGGCCAAGCATGAGGGTAGCCCCATGTAGAGCACATTACAGAAGTCAAGACATGAAGTTACTAGTGCATGCACCACAGTTTCAAGGTCCCTAACTTCCAGGAAAGGGTGTCAGCCAAAGCTGATGACAGGCACTCCTAACTGTTGCATTTACCTGATTTGTCATCTGAAGCGATGGATCCAGGAGTACCCCCAGACTGCAAACACAGTCCTTAGAGGAGAGTGTGACCCCATCCAGGACTGGAGGTTGTATCCCAATACCTGGTTTCAGGGCCGCTACTGTAAGTGCCTCCTCCAGTCCTACCTCTCAGGCAGATTTCAGATGGTGATGCTGGAGGATAGTAGCTCTTCAAAAAGAGAGCTGTTATCTGGCATCCCTCAGGGTGCCATTCTATCCCCCATGCTGTTTAACATTTACATGAAGCCGCTGGGTGAGGTCATCCAGAGACATGGGGCGCGGTGTTATCAGTACGCTGATGACACCCAACTCTACTTCTCTATGTCTCCGACTGATGCAGTGACTAAGGATGGCATCGCTCCTCTTGATGCCTGTCTTGAATTGGTAATGGGCTGGATGAGGGAAAACAAACTCAAGCTGAATCCATATAAAACAGAGGTACTTGCGATAGGTACCCCAAGTCCAGGAAAGGAGCTTTGCCATCCAGTCCTGGACGGGGTCACACTTCCCCTAAAGGACAAAGTACGCAGTTTGGGAGTACTCCTGGATTCATCTTTTCAGTTGTCATCTCAAGTGGATGCGATGGCCAGGAGTACTTCGTACCAACTTTGGTTGATACACCAACTGCGTCCCTACCTGGACCAAAAGGACCTTGAAACAGTAGTACTTCCCCTGGTAATCTCTCGTTTGGATTTCTGTAATGCTCTCTACATGGGGCTACCTCTGTACCAAGTTTGGAAGCTTCAATTGTCTCCTGGATTGCGGCCAGCACACACCAACCTACGCCGATAAGGATGGCTCAACAAGGTAATTAGCTATGCAGCTGCAAATAGTCCACAAACCTTGCAGGGAGTGAGAGAAAGAGCAATCCAGAAGCCAAAGCTGAAGTCAGGAATACAGAGGTCACGATAGTCAGTCCAGTCCAGGGTCAGGTCAGCCGGAGGGTAGCAATAGTCCAGTCTGTTCCGAAGTCAAGAGTCAAGGCCACAAGGAGTCGAGGTACAGGGAGCCAGTGCAGGCAGCAATCACACCAAATGATCATGCAATAAACTCTGGCATTGAGTTGGCATCTCTCTGCTTCCTAAATATGGGATGCCCTCCCCCATACCAGATGAGGCTGGTTAGCTAATTGCCTCGTAGCAATTCTCTGGGATCTGCGTCTGCCAGCATTTTCAGCCCTGCGCTTCCTGAAGGAGGGAACCTTCAAGCCTGATTCGTTCCCAGAGTCACTACTAGGCTGCTGTACCACCAGAGGAATCCCATCAGTACTAGGACCTGGCTGAGCCTCCTCCTCTGGGGCTGGTCAGGGCTGGGCTCTGGCAGAGCAGGATTAACACCTGGTGTAGCCTCAATTACCTCCTGCACTGGAGCAGGATTAGCCCCTGGTGTAGTGTAGCATCCATTACCTCTTGACCCATCCTCTTCCTCATCCTCCGAGACCTGTTCTTGGCTAGCTGTGACAACTTGGTTCAAAATGCAGCAGCCAGATTGGTCACTGGAACATCTAGATCAGACCATATAACACCTATATTAAAATCTCTTCATTGGCTGCCGATTAGCTTCCAGGTGCAGTACAAAGTGTTGGTTATTACCTTTAAAGCCCTACATGGCTTGGGCCTGAGTTAGGGGGGTTGCAGACTGCCAGAAATAGTGCAAATTGAGTCCACTTTTAGGGTTAGGGTTAGTGCTAGGGAATCATGGGAATTTTTTTTTTTTAGACATTGAGCCTTCTCTGTCAGAGAGCTCTGGTGCCACAATAAAATACAGTTCCCATGATTCCCTAACCCTAACCCTAAAAGTGGGCTCAATTTGCACTATTTCTGGCAGTCTGCAACCCCCCTTACTTGAAGGAATGCCTCTCTCCACACAATCCGCCCCGCACTCTCAGAACATCTGGGAAGAACTTATTAGAACATCATAGAACCAAACTCAACATGACTTCCCAAAGATCGTACATGGCCACAGCTTGCATGTTATGGAATGGCCTACCAGAAGAGATTCATCTTATTACTATGCTAGATGCCTTTAAGAAGGCACTGAAGACAGAGCTCTTCCGGCGGGCCTATTCATCTGATCTTCTAGACTTCTAGATTCTGACGATGATTGGCTATTTTATTTTATTTTTATTTATTTTATTATATTATATTCTATGCTCTTATAATTTATTACTGTTGTTTGATTTCACTATTTTATTGTTTGTATTTTGCATATTGTATTCATTTAATTGTGTAATCCCACCTCGATCTGTAGGGAGAGGTGGGAAATATAAATAAAAATTATTATTATTATTATTATTATTATTATTATTATTATTATTATTTTATCTGGATTCAGTCTCAATTTGTTTTTCCTCATCCAGTCTATTACTGCCTTAAGACAGTTATTGAGAGAATAGATGCCATCTGAAGTCAAAGCTGAGGACCGAGACATGGAGAAATATATCTGGGTGTCATTAGCATACTGATAACACCCTACCCCATGTCTCCGGATGATCTATCCCAGCGGCTGTATTGAATAGCATCGGGGACAGGATGGTGTCTTGTGGGATGCCACAATTAAGCTCTTTCCTTGTAGAGCAACTAACCTCGAGCAACACCCTCTGGAATCTGCCCAAGAGGAAGGAATTGAACCACTGCAATGCAGTGCCTCCAGTTCCTAACCTACAAATACAAATGCATTTGTGATGATGGTGGAACTGAAAGAAATCCATCCCTGTGGCAGGCAGAATATTTTGCTTACTTAGACTTTTGATTGTTGGCCATTACAATAGGTATTTTAACTAGGATGTACTGTATGTAGTGGTTTGAGTGTTGGGCTATGACTCCAGAGAGCAGGGTTCAATTCTCATCTCGGCAATGAAACCCACTGGATGATCTCGGGCAAGTCATATGCTCTCAGCATCAGGGGAGTGCAATGGCAAACTTCTCTGAACAAATCGTACCAAGAAAGCCTCATGATAGGTTTCCCTTAGGGTCACCATAAGTTGGAAATGACTTGAGGGCAATCAACAACAGCAACAATAACAACAACAAGAACCTCTCTCTATATATCACTGATAAGCAGTACAGAAATGTACTTGCTATATTGTTATGTTCAGGCCTCCATGGCAAAGATGGTAGCTACCACTTCAGTTATCTAGTTTAAAAATGTTTTATGTAAAACATATAAGATTTCACATAAAAATTAAAATAAAATACTGTATCACATGATAATAGTTTAAAAGCATCTAAAACAGTAATTTAAGTCAGCAAAAACTGAAACTGACAATTTTAACAATTTGACAGATTTTTAATGATTTAAAGCAATAATTTAAGTAGACAAAAATTAAATTTAGAACTAAAAAATTTAAAACCACATAAAATAACTTAAGATAATTGAAGATAATTTATAATGTGTGCTTGGATAGAATCAACTGGCCCTGGAGCCTATGACATGGCAATGTGCTGTAATAGAAAAGGCCGATATCCTCTGACAAAGTATTGCCCCTCTGGTGGAACATAGAGGATGGCCCATACAACAAATCTCAGTTTTCTGGTTTCTCAGTTTTCACACTATGTAGAGAAAGGTCTTCATTCAAGGACTGAGATCCCAAGCCATTTATATCTTTAATCTTTATCATCAGTGTCTTGAATTTAGGTCCAACATTGACTGCACATGTGATTTCATGGTCATGTCCTTTTGTTGAGAAAGAAAATAGCAATATAGTAAGTACATTTCTGTACTGCTTATCAGTGAACTAGCACTCCCTAAGTGGTTTACAGTCTGTAAGCCAATTGCCCCCCACATGTTGGGCATTTATTTTGCCTACCTACAAAAGGATGTGAGGCTGAGTTGACCTTGGAACCCTACAGGATCAAACTCACATTGTGGCTTCAGGACCAGCATTTAACTTCTGTGACATCAGGGCTGCTTAAAAGAGTAACTTTTTCAAGCTGCCTATGTTTCATAGGGCAGAGAATTCCATTATACTAGTGCAGGGACTGACAAAAGAATGTCCAAGTACTTTCTTTGCTTCTGTTGAGTAAATATTTACTTCTATTAGGGTAGCCTAACATCTCCTGTTCAGTTGTTTTATGGAATTGTAGTGACAGAAAAGGGAAAGATGCCTTAAACTGCTTTGCCACATCATTGCTCCTTTACTTGTTATCATTTGCTTCATTTGATTTTCTTTCGGGATACAGTCATATACTTCTTTTAGTTTTGCCTCTAGGGGCATAACAGTGTAACATTTAAATTTCGTCTTTGTTTGAAATATCATGATTAACACTTGTTGAAGAACATTTACCCAGGCTGTCGTTCAATAATTTATTGTTAAGTAAATGAAGATGCTTTGCATTTTCCTGCAGTTTGTGTAGGCAAATTTTCCTGATTTATTCCCGCCACCTTTCCTAACCCTCTTGCTTTTTGAGAGCCAAGAGAAAGTGAATAATTGCTTGAGTATTCATGTGTAGCTCAGCAATATACTCAGCTATGAAAGGTAAAGAAATATCCATAAATGCAAGCTGTCTGCAGCTGTCAATAGATCTGAGCCATCAATTCACAGACAGCTGAGAATGTGGAATGTATGGTGGCATTTATTAGTAAGATTTAAGCTGCCTTGAGTCTCAGTCTTTGGGAAAAGCCCAGGTATAAATAGAAGATGGAGATGAAGCAAAGAAGGAGAAAGAGAAGGAGGAGAAGACCACTACCAGCCAGGCTCTATGCCTAAGTAGGCATCTGATCAAGCAATGCAGCTTCATAAAGTTGGACACATCCACTTGTCTGAACATTGAGAAGTTTCAAAGATGCCATGATTTTCCAAGTCTGATTGCCCTTCAAAGGAGTTCACTGGAAAACTTTGACACTGGGTAATATTTATGTGTGTAATTGTTGAGCTTAATCTGAGGCTGAGCTTAGACTTTTCAACAGAAAGCCAAAGTCCAGGTAGACAGCTAGCAGCACAAAAAGGTGGTAGCTTTTCAGACTCCCGGGGCCCTTTCACATCACACAATTATAGCATTATGATTCCAGTTTAACAGCCATGGTTAGTTACATCCTGTGGAATCCTGGGGTTTGTAATATGGAGAGGTAGTAGAGGTGTCTGATTGAGAATTCTCAATATCTATCCTTAAAATGCAAATCCCAGGATTTCATGGAATGGAGCAATAGTTAAAGTGGAATCATAGTGCTATATGTGTAGTGTTAAAAGGTCCTCAAATTAAGTTGTCTGTATCTGTCTGTCTCCAATGCTGACCCACCAGTCTTCACACATACGGGGGAATTCACACAAAGATATATACTTCTCATAATTGCAAATGATTCCTGAAAATATACCACACTGATTCTTGTTCACTCTTAGGGAGGTTGCAGACTGCCAGAAAAAGAGTCCACTTTTAGGGTTAGGGTTAGGGTTAGGGAATCATGGGAACTGTATTTTATTGTGGCACCAGAGCTCTCTGACAGAGAAGGCTCAATGTCTCAGAAAAAAAAAACAATTCCCATGATTCCCTAGCACTAACCCTAACCCTAAAAGTGGACTCAATTTGCACTATTTCTGTCAGTCTGCAACCCCTATCAGTAGTTGTTCATGTTACTTCTTGGAAATGTTTTCTTTGTTCTTATGACATATGGTCTGTAACATTTTTACACTGTCTTTAATTTTTTCCAGTTTTCTCAAAGAAGGAGTGGTTAGGGGCATTAATATTCATGTACAAGGGCCCATTAGTACACCACCACTGACAATGTCTGCTTCTTCCCTGCACCCAGACATTGCCTGTCCTATCTTTATCTACATATTCCACTGGTTTGGGTCTCCTGAGGGGTATGTCCCTTTCACAATGGTGGAGTGACCACTTCCTTGGTATTTACTTCTTGATCCTTTGTGTGAAGGAAGTGGACTAGTTTTAATTTTCTTTTTGATTTCTGGCCTCATTAGGATTTTCTCTCCCAGGGTTTCCCAAGAATCAGGTAAGCCATTTTTCAATCATTTTTCTTTCTTTTTTTAAAAAAATATTTTGATTCAAACACATAGTTTCAAATAAATAAAATAATATGTATATAAAAGGAAAAAGAAACAAAACAAAACTACAGAAAATACAACCACCAACATAAAATACAAAGCGTATACACACAATAAACCTTCCATATATGGCTTCTCCCCAACTGAAAATCTTTAACTCAAATTATATTAAACTTCCTAAAAACTATATCCCAGTTCTACCATAAATACATTAATGTTATCTATCTCTTATCTTATAAAACCCAAAACTGATAAAGCCCCCATTGTTGTCTCAAAAAGTTGATAAACATATCCCAATCTTTCTTAAAGTGAACAAAAGAATTAATCAATATTTCACATTTTCTGATTACAATAAATTCATAAATTTTCACTAGCCAACCTTCTTGTGTTGGAAAAATGTTTTCTTTCCATCTCTGAGGTCATAAGATTCTTGCTGCCATAGTCATATATTATAGAATTCTTCCATATTTGCTTTTGATCTGTTCTTCTATCATTCACAATAAGCAAAAATTAGATGTCTTCTGGAATTTTATATTTAAAATGTGGAGTCAATCCAAATCCAACATTTCTGAGCATTAGTGCATGACCATCACATTTGATAAAATGTCCCAAGCTTTTGATTACACTTCCAGCATTTTTAGTATTATTTTATACATGTTGAAAGTCTTTCCAGTGTTAAATACCACATATCCATCATTTGATAGAAATTTTCTTTCAGATAATAACTCAAAGTAAATTTTAATATTTTGTCCAAGGCTTTCCCCTTAATTATAAATATATTTGGGTACCAACAATTTGTGATCATTTTATTAAACATTTTCATGTGTTCATCTTCCATTTCTATTCTTAATAACATTTTGTATCTATTTGCTATTAAATGGTTGTCATCTGAACAAAGTTAACTTTTTCCAATTCCATCAGGTCAAAATCATACAGGGTTTTTAATGGTCCATTTTAAATCTCTCAAGAAATGATCAATATGAGGACCAGTGAAATATCCATTGTTCAGTTTCCTATTCCTCTCTAGATTTCATTCTAAGTTGCCCTTTACCCAGCATTACCAACTCTTTATAGTTACCCATTTTTGTTCAAAAAGTCTCTCTCCTAAACAGTGCTTCATGTGATGAACACCAAAGAAGTTATTTAGAATAAAATCAAGTTTTATATCCCACATTGTCAACAATGATTGCCTCACATATTGATTTTTAAATGCAGAATCCATTTTAGCTTTATCATACAAGAGAAAAGCATACCAACTGAATCTCAATTAAAACTTTCCATTTGCAACAACCTTTCATTTTATCATCGTAATCCAGTATTTCAGCAATATAAAACAACAAGAATGATAATGTGACTTTAGATCTGGCAAGCCTAAATTTCCAATTTGTTTAGCATCTTGCAATATTTTGAATTTTATGCTTGGGTTTTGTTTTGTTTTGTTTGTTTTTGGCCTTGCCAGATAATAACTGAACTATCTTTCTGCCATTGTTTAAATGGAATATCATTTTTCAAAATCAGCAAAGTTTGCAATAAAAACATTTTAAGCAATACATTCATTTTAATCACTGAAATTCTACCCAGCAATTATAGTTTCAATTTTGTCCAGTTCTGTAGGTCATTTATAATAATTATATTGAAACGAATAAGAATTTCCAATCAAAATATTTATTCCCAAATATTTTATTTTTTCTGTCTATGTTATACTCAGATTTCTCTGAAAACTGTATTAGTTCCAACATTATCATATTCTTAGTCAAAATAAATGTTTTATCTTGATTTATTTTAAATCCTTCAAAGTTTAACATTTCAGTACTCTCTACTGAGTACTCTATAAAGAACACAAGATCATTAACAAAAGCCTTTAATTTATATTCTTTGTATTTAACCATGCTTTTTGATTGCATGCCCAGTTACCATCACTGTATATTTGGCAGTTTTCAAACTGAACTATTTAAAAGCCAGTATGCAAAGGAATCTTGTAGCACCTTTGAGAGACTGTGCGAAAGAGGTTGCAGCATAAGCTTTCATAGACTTGGTCTACTTCTTCTCCTTGTAATTATTCTCTTTGGCCACAAAATGTTGCTGCAACTCAGTTTCTGTTCTCTCTTATCTCTATCCACCAATACTGAAATCTATTCCAGGAAGGTCAAATATCCCAGGTTCATTTCCTGTCTCATAGAATCATAGAATCATAGAGTTGGAAGAGTCCACAAGGGCCATCCAGTCCAACCCCCTGCCAGAGTGTTGGTTGTCCTTCACCTTTCTGAGTTCCAGATAAACAAAACTCCTCCTGACACAACTCTTTATTGTCCAGTTTTGATAATTACCAACACTTTAATAATGTTAAAGTTATTATGAATGTTCTTATAAAGCGTTTTTATAAACCTTCCTTATAAACATTTTCTGCTGATTTTAAGAAATGTCTTTTTATAGCATTTATCTCTTAATTCTTCTTGTTATTTCAGTTTTATTTTTAAAAGAGTCAATAGTAACATCCCTAGTTCTTCCCTGATAACGTCTTAGTGCAGTGCTTAAACAACTTACTACGGTGGTAGTGTTTTAATCGTGAGAGCCTGCATGGTGTAATGATTTGAGCATTGGACTATGACTCTGGAGACCAGGGTTTGAATCCTTGCTCAGCCATAGAAACTTACTGAGTGATCTTGGGCAATTCATACTCTTACATTCTCAGTGGAGGGGAAAAAACAAAGCTTCTCTGAACAAATCTTGCTAAGAAAATCCTGCAATAAATTTACCTTACAGTTGCCATAAATCAGAAATAACTTGAGGGCACACTGCAAACAACAAAACATTTCATTCATACTTCTGCAAGTACATACCTTGGGGATGTCTCTAAATTTGGTATATAGCTGATGTTCTTTTGCTTACATAAAGATCACAATTTGGGGAGTGAACACACTATCTAGGGTTAGATTTACATATACATATAGGTAAAGGTATTCCCCGTTGACAAGGTTGTCAAGTCATGGGGGCAGTGCCCCATAGGGGGCAGTGCTCATCTCCATTACTAAGCTGAAGAACCAGTGTTGTCAGAGACTACTCTGTGATCATGTGGCCAGCATGATTGCACAGAGCGTTGTTTACCTTCCCACTGAAGTGGTGCCTATTTATCTACTTGCATTTTCATGCTTTTGAACTGCTAGGTTGGCAGAAGCAGAGACTAGTGACAGGAGCTCACCCCATCATGCAGCACTTGAGCCTCAACCTGCTTGCAGTCTTGCAATCAACAGAGTCAGCATCTTAACCACTTGAACGACTGCATCCCTTACATATACATGGTTGTTAACTTCCCTGTGAGGAATAATGCTAAAGTGTTTATGAATGTTTGAGAGACTGTTTTTTTTTAAAAAAAAGGTTGTGTGTATTTATATGTGTTATATACCTGATTTTTAATATTTAAAAGAGCTACATGTGGAGAGGAAATGCAGAGGTGCAGAATGAAAAATGCACTCTCCCCCAACTGTCTATAATATATATATATATATATATATATAGGAAAACCTCTCCTTGTTGTTTGTCCCTCACTTGGTTTTAAAAAAGCATTATTAGGCCATTAAATAGGCATTGGATGTTCTTAGAGCCAACTAATGTGCTATTAAAATATATCTGCAAAGAATGGGGATATTCAGTATCCCTTAATGTGATTTCCTTGTGAGAGAGGTTAAGCTTTCTCATGCAACCCGGAGCATAAAGATCAAAGTAAATATGCAAATAAGCTTACTGATCCCCATGCCTTCGAATAGTGTCTCGGAAAATAAAATAGGGATGTAACACAAACTGCAGACCAAGGGGGAAGGAGAAGATCCTGTTACACTTTCTGACTTCTAATCCTCATGCCGCAGCCTGTCTTGATGCTTATTTCTCATGTAGTTTTGGGCATAGAAACAAAAACTAGAGGCAATCTTTTATACTCAGTGACAGCCCATTAGGAGATACTGCCGAGAACTGGTGTATAGCCTGCCTCTTCTCATTTGTTTTTCTTTTACATTGACTTGCTGTTGAGTCTATATTAATGAAGGTACAGTATGAGGCAAATGCTCAGCAAGCCATGTTGAAAATAGCTTATCTGAGAGTGGATCCCAGCCCCTTGCTCAAATGGTGCATCATGTTAGAAATATCTTCAGCACCTCCCTCCTCTGCTTGGTAAGAATGTCACAAGTACATTGTTTCACTTGCTCAGCATAATATGGGTGTGAAGAGATTAGACAAAAATGTAGCTCTAAGAAAGTCTGAAAGGATGCACGAGAGTCTAGAAAAGTCCAGAACATACAAGTTATAAAAGATTTCTGAGTTTGAGTACTTCTAGCAGTTTCCAGTAGGCTTTTCTTCCAGCAGCTTTGGGAAGAATTGTCCCAAATTGACTGGCCCTGGACTGACCACAATAGTGACCACACACAGCAAGGTGATAATGGTGTGATGCCACATCATTGTTTACACAGGCCTGCAGGGCCAATACTGCATTGACCCTGTTGGCCCACCCTCATCTTGTGTTGCCATTGCTGCAGACTCACCAGCTGAGCAGCTCCCTGTAAAAGCCTGCCCAGTGTACCACCACTTCTGATGAAGACAGTAATAGGTGCCAGGACTCCTTGTTGATCACATGTCTGAAAGCCAATTTCTGTCCTCAGCAGAAGTGGCAGTTCACCAGGCAGGCTTTACAGGAGCTCCTGCCCAAGAGGAAGTGGCAGTGGCAGCTCCAAGAAACAGGCCATCCTCTTTGCCAGCACTGCTCAGCATAGGGAAGGGGGATGGCAAGGCTTTTGGCATGTGGAAAATGGATCCGGCCAAATCGGACCAGATCCACCTGTCCACATGCCAAAAGAACCTGAGGCATATCAGGCTTTCCCCTGACTTTGCTTAGTTTGGAGTAAAGTTGGAAACAACAACAACAACAACAACAACAAATTTCTTACCAGCTTCTCCCCAAATTAACTACATCAGTTAAAAAGACATCAATTTAATAGAGAAACAGGTCATGTCAGACAACTCTGATCTCTTTTTTGACAGAATTACCAGCTTGGTAGATGAAGGGAATGCTATGGATATAGCATATCTTGATTTCAGTAAGACCTTTGACAAGGTTCCCCATGACATTCTGGCAAACAAGCTAGTAAAATGTGGGTTAGACAAGGTAACTGTTACATGGATTTGTGATTGGCTGACCGGATGAACCCAAAGGGTGCTCAGCAATGGCTCCTCTCCATCCTGGAGAGAAGTGACCAGTGGGGTGCCACAGGGTTCTGTCCTGGGCCCAGTGTTCTTCATCATCTTTATCAATGATTCGGATGAAGGAATAGGGGGCATGTTTCTCAGATTTGCTGATGACACCAAATTAGGAGGATTAGCTAATACCCCAGAGGACAGGATCAAAATTCAAAATGACCTTAAAAGATTAGAAATCTGGGCCAATGCTAACAAAATGAATTTCAACACAGAGAAATGTAAGATACTGCACTTAGGGTGGAAAAATGAAATGCATAGATATAGGATGTGGGATACCTGGCTTAACGTGACTACATGTGAAAGGAATCTAGGAGTCCTAGTAGACCATAAGTTGAACATGAGTCAACAGCATCATGCGGCAGCTAAAAAAGCCAATGCGATTTTAGGCTAATCAATAGAGGTATAGTGTCTAGATCAAGGGAAGTAATAGTGCCCTGTATTTTGCTCTGGCTAGGCCCCACCTGGAATACTGTGTCCAGTTCTGGGCACCACAATTCAAAAAGGATGTTGAGAAACTGGAGCGTCTCCAGAGGAGGGGGACTAAAATGGTGAAGAGTCTGGAAACCATGCCCCATGAGGAACAACTTAGGGAACTGGGTATGTTTAGCCTGGAGAAGAGACGGTTAAGAGGTGATATGGGGGATATGCTGACGGGCAGGAAAAGGTGACCTGAAATTGCCTTTTCCCTAAGCTACAGCAACTGCACTGCCTGCCTTGAGGTTGTTCTAAATAGGGATGGAGCAACCACACAACACAGCTTTTCTGAGGCTGTATTGAAGCCCCAGCAACTGCATCACCAGCCCCAAGGATGCTGCAAAGGGAGACGGAGCAACCACATGAGCCAGCAATGGCTGCTTTAATTTTTTTTCTTCTCAAAGGCATGCATAGGTGTGCAGGACCATGTCTCCACACCTGTGAAACTGTGCAGAACAACATCCCTGTGCACTTGCATAGGACCTGTTATAGGGTGGTATACAGTCTGTCACTCTCTGTGTACAAAGGACTGAAATTTGGCATCCCTGTGCACCTGTGATTTATTGGTGTAGTGTGCTTGGAAATGCAGCAGAGCTAGGAAATTGGCTTCCTTCATCAGCCATCTCATGCTGAAAGCATTCAGACAAAATCATGTAGATCCAAAGTAGAGCTTTATTGTTCCATAAAATAAAAATAAGCAAAGAAAAATATACAGTTCATCATAGGATCACATCTTGCTGATGTGGTTGAAAAGAAAAGTTACAGATCCATGTTTCTAGATCCAGAAGTTACATTGTAAAAGCAGTATAAGCATATTATAGTCCAGAAATTAACTCAATGGTTAAATACATTGCGATCACACATGCACACAAGAAGAATGAATGAAATATAAACAATTCTAGACAAAGAGATTTCTCGGCCCTGCCCTTACTCCACCTCCTGGGTGTTAACCCTATGCTGATTGGATGTTGCCTGTATGATGTATTCTATCCCAGCCCCTTGCTGTCCATCATCCACCCATGTGACTCCTTTCCCATGATCTCATATTGTTTTGAATGTTCATTATCTGTTGCTCCTGTTTCCCAGCTAAAACTGCTCATGTTATGACTCTTCTCTGGCCACCTGGACCGAGTTGTCTTTGTTTGTCTAGATGTTGTTCCCATGAGGAAAATTTCACACACACACATCTCTACATTTCACCTTTGACTGTATAACCCATCCATATTCCAACAGATCTGTCATACACCCACATATCATGCAAGGATTCGCTGACCTCAGCTTTCCCCCAAGGAGTGTGTACAGTAGACAGGTGCTACTGTCAGATTGTGCCACCCTTGGGACAAAGGAACTGGTTTGTCAACTGAAAAGACATTCCATAGTTCTCCACAAAACATGTCCCACACAGATCAGGGGAGAGGTACATGCAAGGGAGGTTTGTATGGACAGACTTGATACATGCAGCTGGTGGTCATGCAAGGGGCATGGTCAACAGGGCACATGGACAAACATTACACCAGGAGCCCCCCCCCCCCATCATGCCAGGAAGTGGTATGCAGGTCTTATGCACACCTGCAGACATGCACAGAAGAGGTCACAAAAGCCTCTTTCATGCAAACTGCTGTGCATGCTGACAGCAACCATATATGCAACAGAATACATTTATTGTCATAACAGAGGACAGTTGCTAGGGTGCATGCATAGGGTTGCAATTAGGGTTGGGGTTAGGGTTCTAATATTCAAGCGCACCTGCGCTAATGCATCCACACCTGGAAGCATAGGGCACTTTAAATTAAAGCTTGCATCATAGGGCACATGCTCTGGTTCGCTGACTCAATTTCTGCTGCACATGCAACAGTGCATTTATACAGCCATTTTCTGGTGCATCAGTGTTGCTGCATACATACACACATGTGAAGTGCGCATCTTCACCAAAGAAGTGGAAAAAAAGCAGCTCCTTTTTGGAGCGGCTTTTCTCAGCATACAACGTCTAGAGGGTGCTTTCCTGGAGACTTTTAGGTATGCGTCATCTAAAGGACACATCTACAAGTCACCCTCAAAGCACCCCTTTTTGCCCATCTGCATAGTCCCATGATATCCCTGTTTAATTGTTTGTAGGGCTGTCATATTGGGGAGGGAGCAGGTTTGTTTTCTGCTGCTCCAGAATGTAGGACCCGGAGCAATGGATGCAAGCTACAGGAAAAGAGATTCCACCTCAACATTAGGAAGCACTTCTTGATAATAAGGGCTGTTCGATAATGGAACACACTCCCTTGGAGTGTGGTGGAGTCTTCTTCTTTGGAGGACTTTAAACAGAGGCTGGATGGCCATCTGTCAAGTATGCTTTGATTGAGAGTTCCTGCATGGCAGGGGGTTGGACTGGATGGCTTTTGTAGTCTCTTCCAACTCTATGATTCTATGATTCTATGATTCTATGACAATTTAAAAGGACAAATAAATCCACAGATTAAAATAATCCACATTTAAAATTCATCATTTAAAATACACAATATAAAAATCATGTGGTTAAGTGTTTAATGCTCATTTAAATTCAGGCAGTGTATTTAACTGTTGAATCTTCAACTGGGTTAAGAATTCAAAACCACAGTATCTCCCTGGAGGTTGCCATATGTCATGACGACTAGCAGCTCTGGCTTTAGGGTGAGTTCACCATTCATCCCCAGCGTAGACAAGTCCTTATTCTTCGCAAAATTCATACATGGTATTTTTGTTCAGAAATATTATGTTCTGTTCAGAAGATGCTGTTTTCTATTTCAAAGAAGGCATGTGTGAATTTTGTACAGAGCAAGTGCTCAGCTACACCAATTTTTGCACCAAATAATATTTCTGTACAGCAAAGGCATGCATGAATTTTGTACAAAATAAGACCTTAACTGTCAATTGTCTTCAAAACCTGTGCAGTTCTTGAAGACTCTTAAAGATTCTTCTTGTACACAAATTCATGCATGAGTTTTTGACATGGCAAGAAAATTGCTAAAATTACTCATTGCTTCCTTTGAGAATGAAAACAGTGAAGAATTACATCACCATAGGTGACTTAATATATATTTATAATTTAAAAACAGCTTAGGGGCTTTGCAGATGGGTGGCTGTGGGCCGCCATGAGAAGTGGAGGATTGGGGCTGAGGCTGTCCCACCCTTTGGCCCCAATCCACCCTTCTGCCAGCCCTGGAAGGAGCGCTAAAATAGCGCTCCTTCCTGAAGCACCAGAAAGGGCTCCAGAAGAGGCGACGCGTGCCTCTTCCACGTCTCTTCCAACACAGCATGTCCAGACGCTGCGCCGGAAGGACGTCATCAGAGCGCTCGCCGCATGCAACGGCGGGTGCTCTGATGACGTCTTCAGGAAGGGGTTGGGGCGGCCAGCGACTGGTTGCCCCTCCCCTTCCCTGGCTCCAAGATGGTACTTTGTGCCATCTGAAGCTGAAAGGAATGGAGGCACAGATTGTCATCTCGTCTCTTCTGCCAGTTGAAGGGCATGGTCCAGGAAGAGAGAGGAAAATAGCAGATGTAAACAATTGGCTCTGCAGATGGTGTCATCGAGAACGATTTGGATTCTTAGATCATGGGCTGTGGTTCCATGAGGGCAGACTCCTGGTAAGGGATGGGCTGCATCTCACGCCAGTTGGAAGAAATGTTTTTGCCAACAGTCTCAAGAATTTGATCAGGAGGGCTTTAAACTGAGTTATGTGGGGAAGGGAGACAGCATCCTGGAAGACAAAAGGACTGGAAAAAATAGTCAAACTGTCACAGAGGAAACAAGGCAAACAGTACAGGGATCCAACAGTGGGAGGCAAAAAAACATGCACAGGCAGCAAGTAAAGGAGACATATGGTCTTAGATGTCTATACACTAATGCACAGAGCATGGGAAATAAGCAAGATGAACTTGAACTCCTAACACAACAAAGCAAATATGATATAATAGGCATCACTGAAACCTGGTGGGATAAGTCTCATGATTGGAATGTAGAAATGCAGGGGTATAACCTTTTCAAGAGAAACAGGTCAAACAGGAAAGGAGGAGGAATAGCATTATATGTCAGGGATATTTACACCAGTGAAGAAATCCAGGACTTCAGTCATGGAAACCAGGTGGAGAGTTATGTTAATGTTAACCAGCTGGATAAACATTAAAGGGGAGGGAAACAACAGGGATGTTATTGTGGGAGTCTACTACAGACCCCCAACTCAGGCAGAGGAATTGGATGATGCCTTTCTAGAACAGATGACCACACACTGAGAAAGGAGAAATATAGTAGTAATGGGTGACTTCAACTATCGTGATATTTGCTGGAATTCAAACTCAGCAAAATCCTCAAGGTCTAGCAAATTCCTCACTTGCCTTGAAGACAATTTCATTGTCCAAAAGGTGGAAGAGGCAACAAGGGAGTCAGCTATTTTGGATCTGATCCTATTTAACAGGGATGACCTAGTTAATGGGGTGCAAGTGGTTGGATCTTTAGGTGGGAGTGATCACGTTCTCCTGGAATTTATTATACAGTGGAAAGGAGAAGCCAGGCATAGTCAGACACGCATTGTAGACTTTAGGAGAGCTGATTTTGGTAAACTTAGGGAAATACTGGGGGTGATCCCGTGGTCAGGAGTACTAAAAGAGAAGGGAGTTCAAGATGGATGGGAGTTTCTCAAAAGGGAGATACTGAAGGCACAATTTCAAACAGTTCCAATGAGGAAGAAAAATGGGAGGTGTCTCAAGAAACCAGGATGGATGACTAAGGAACTTTCAACTGAACTAAGTTTTAAACGGAGCATATATAAGAAATGGAAAAATGGGGAAATCACCAAAGAGGAATTCAAACAAATAGCTAGCACGTGTAGGGTTAAAGTCAGAAAAGCTAAAGCACAGAATGAACTCAGGCTTGCTAGAGAGGTTAAGAACAATAAAAAGGGCTTTTTGGGTGTGTCAGCAGCAAAAGGAAGAAGAAGGAAATGGTAAGGCCACTGTGTGGAGAAGATGGCAAAAAGTTAACAGGGGACAGAGAAAAGGCAGAATTGCTCAAAACCTTCTTTGCTTCAGTCTTTTCAGAAAAGGCAAAGGGTGCTCAACCTGAGTATAATAGGGCAGAGGACAGAATAGGAGAATTTCAGCATAGAATAAGTGAAGAGATAGTACAGGAATACCTGGTTAATTTAAATGAATATAAGTCTCCAGGACCAGATGAATTACATCCAAGGGTATTAAAAGAACTGGGAAATGTAATATCGGAACCATTGGCAATAATCTTTGAGAACTCCTGGAGAACAGGAGAAGTCCCAGTGGACTGGAGGAGGGCAAACGTTGTCCCCATCTTCAAAACGGGAAAAAAAGAGGTTCCCAACAATTATCGTCCAGTTAGTCTGACATCAATACCAGGAAAGATTCTGGAGCAGATCATCAAACAGAGAGTCTGTGAACACCTGGAAGGTAATTCCATAATCACAAAAAGTCAACATGGGTTTCAGAGAAACAAGTCATGCCAGACAAATCTGATCTCTTTTTTGATAAAATTACCAGCTTGGTAGATGAAGGGAAGGCTGTAGATATAGTATATCTTGATTTCAGTAAGGCCTTTGACAAGGTTCCCCAAGACATTCTTGCAAACAAGCTGGTGAAATGTGGGCTAGACAAAGTAACTGTTACATGGATTTGTAATTGGTTGACTGGCCGAACCCAAAGGGTGCTCAACAATGGCTTCTTTTCAACCTGGAAAGAACTAGCCAGTGGGGTGCCACAGGGCTCTGTCCTGGCCCCAGTGCTATTCAACATCTTTATCAATGACTTGGATGACGGTATTGGGGGTATAGTTATCAAATTTGCAGATGACACCAAATTGGGAGGAGTAGCTAATACCCCAGAAGACAGGATCAAAATTCAAAATGACTTGAACAGACTAGAAAGCTGGGCCAAAGCTAACAAAATGAAATTCAACATGGAGAAATGTAAAGTGCTGCACTTAGGGAGGAAAAATGAAAAGCACAGATATACAATGGGGGACACCTGTCTGAACGAGACTACGTGTGAAAGGGATCTAGGAGTCCAGGTAGACCACAAGTTGAACATGAGTCAACAGTGTGATGCAGCAGCTAAAAAGGCCAATGCAATTTTAGGCTGCATCAATAGAAGTATAGTGTCTAGATCAAGAGAAGTAATAGTGCCACTCTATTCTGCTTTGGTCAGGCCTCATCTGGAATACTGTGTCCAGTTCTGGGCACCACAATTCAAAAAGGATGTGGAGAAACTGGAGCGTGTCCAAAGGAGGGCAACTAAAATGGTGAAGGGTCTAGAAACTAAGCCCTATGAGGAATGACTTAGGGAGCTGGGGATGTTTAGCCTGGAGAAGAGAAGGCTTAGAGGTGATATGATAGCTGTGTTTAAATATTTGAAGGGATGTCATATCTGTGTTTAAATATTTGAAGGGATGTTAGGAGGAGGGAACAAGCTTGTTTTCTGCTGCCCCAGAAACTAGGACCCGGAACAATGGGTGCAAGCTCCAGGAAAAGAGATTCCACCTCAACATTAGGAGGAACCTCCTGACAGTAAGGGCTGTTCGTCAGTGGAACACACTCCCTCAGGGTGTGGTGGAGTCTCCTTCCTTGGAGGTCTTTAAGCAGAGGCTGGATGGCCATCTGTTGGGGATGCTTTGATTGGGAGTTCCTGCATGGCAGGGGGGTTGGATGGATGGCCCTTGTGGTCTCTTCCAACTCTATGATTCTATGATTCTATGATCTGCAGAGCTCCTTAATCATTGGCAAAACTATTCTTTGGAAGTCTAGGAATATTCAACTGTATTTAATCATTTGGTCCAACTCAACAATGTTTTCAATCCCCAACTTATTTATTGTGATCCCTCCCCACATAATTTATAATAAACTTATATTGAGTCATTGCATAAAAACATTCTCTCTCCATTCTCAAACAATTTGAGTCAGAGCAATTATTTTTACATTTAAAATAATGAGTGTCACACAATGCATATGAGTAGGTTTAAATGGCAATCTTAATAGTGGAGCAAAGAAAATAAGGACAGCAGTATAAAGCCTTCATTATCTTTAGAAAATGAATTCATGCCATTAATAATGTCACCTATTTCAGTGTGGGAGATTTGTGACAATTCTGAAAATAGGGAAAGCTTTGTTCACTTTTATTTTAGCCATGTGGCACTTGATTTTGTAAAGAAATCTAGGTCAGTATAGCTGAGCAGAATAAATCATGGGCCCTGTTCACAACAACCTTAGCAGGGAGGTTAGACTGAGAGAACACTGATTGATCAAGGTCACCTAGTAGTTATATGTATGAATCAAACCTGGCTCTTCCTGTTTTAAGTCCAACAGTCTTTATGAACTCTTGTAATGTGTAGGTCCCTTTACCCTGATCATAATAATAATAATAATAATAATAATAATAATACAATTTATTTGTACCCTGCCCCTCTGAGTACAATCGAGGTGGCTCAGTTCAATACCTCCCAGATTTCTACTTCTTGTGGCATACTCCACACTCTGGAAGAATTAAAATGGTGGGTATGTATCTGTTTTACATCTGAGAACAATTGTGCTAATTCAGGAAGCAACTGAGAAACAACAAAAATATTTGGTTTCCTCCCCCCATCATCATTTTTATTAATCTTAGTATTTACATATACATAAAGTATATTCAATTAAATTATATTTCTGAATAACAATAACAAAACATGCCTCTCAGCCATCCCATTTACATACTCCTCACTAGAATAACTCCTTCTCCCTGAGACGGCATCCACACTACAGAAATAATCCTGTTTGACACCACTTTAACCGCTCAATGCTATGGAATTCTAGGAACTCTTTGAGACATTTAGCCTTCTCTGACTGAGTTCTGATGCCACAACAAACTACAATTCCAAGAATTCCATAGCATTGAGCCATGGTAGTTAAAGTGGTGTCAAAATGGATTATTTCTGCATTGTGGATGGCCTCTTAATACATTCTTTCTTTTACTGTCTCTTTTATACTCCACTCCTTTATCTTGCATCTTCTTTTCCTTTCCCTTTTTCTTCATATCCTCTTATACACTTTCTCTAACCCTCTCGCATAACTCATAACTTGAGGTATTCAAGTTTTTTACTCCAAGTCTCAAATCAAGTCTCAAGTCTCTACTTTTAAGTCTGAAGTCAAGTGTCAAGTCCTTGCAAGATACTTTGCTGACCAAGTCCAGAAATAATGAGACAAGAAAGTGGGTTGATAAATGAACCATTTATTAATTTGACCTATTTATTAAATTTATTAAGAGAACTGCAACTAAGGTGGGAGAGTAGTCTAGCATGGGAGTAGCTGCTGTGATGAACAGAAAGACAGCAGGGAGCTATGAAGACTAGAAGACAGCTTACCAATCCTGAGACTGCTGGAACCAGCCAATGAGAGAGCAGCTGGAAGGGGATAAATAGCTCAGGTGGTGAGTGAGATAGTCAGTTAGGGAGTTAGGCAGTTAGGAATTGTTGGAACAGAAGGCTCGGAACCTTCAAGAGTGTCAGTTGGATCTGACTTAGGGGGGAAGCAGACGGGCGGCACGGGGCCGCCCCAGGAAGCTGCGCTGCGGGGCCGAGGTATCCGCACACCTCGGCCCCGTGGCGCAGCTTTGCCACCCCTGGAAGGAGTGCTAAAATAGCGCTCCTTGCACAAATCACTGAAGGTGTGCCGCAAAAGGCTGCCGGCGCACCTTCAGCAACTCTTCTGCTGCAGCGTGTACGGACGCTACAGCGGGAGGTCATCCTCGGAGCGCCAGCCGTGCGGAGGGCTGGCTGCTCTGAGGACCTTTTAGGGAAGGGGTTGGGGCGCCCACCATGCAGCTGCCTCTCCCCTTCCTTGCCCCGAAAATGGTGCTTTGCACCGTCTGCTTCCCCCCTTAGATAGGGGTATAGTGAGGCAGTACCTTAAGCCCTAGGCTGCGAATTGTTCCTGAGGGAAATAAGTTGAACAAAGATAAGAGTCAAAAGAAAAAAAACTCTTTGTGGTTCAACAGAGCTCTAGTGTAGAAAGTGTCTGGGTGGTTAGATTGTAATAATAGAAACAGCTGAAGGATTGTATTCGAAATAGCTACAATACACTTGAAATTGTAACTAGGTAATATTATTGACAAGTTTGAAAACCAAGAAGCATGCCTGTATGTTTCAAACACAATAAAACCATCTTCTATTTTATAAAAACCTATTTTGGCCTCTGTGTGAGACTTTTGAACTAACACTACCAGAGTGTTATTAATAGTTATTGGATCGGAAGGTGATGAGGGCTATGAAGCCAGTCACATAAAAGTTTAAAAGAGAAATAGTCAAGGTGGCAGGAGTGGTCTGTCACAGCTACCACCAGAGGTCTCTTTCCCAGACCAACTCTGCAGCTTCCCCTGGGTGATCACACCTGAACCCCAAAGAGAACCCAAAGGCTGGGTTACTTGTTGGCCAGCCCACATCAGGAGCACCAACCAGAAAATCCCTCTCCCAAGCCCTGGGGATTAAAGAGAGGGTTTATCCTTCAGGCCAGCCTCAAGGACAATCTCTTTCTCCACCTCCCAGGTCCCAAGACCTAAAGAGGTAGTTCCAGAGACATCTTTTCCACCCAAGCAGTGTCCTAGGTGCTCACCGAACTATAAATCACCCCTGGTCTTACCAAATGATAACCTATTTAGACACCACCCTAGGCAATTTCCCATTTCTGACTGGGAACAGTTTGGGGTAGGCAAAAAAGCCCAGAAGTAACTAATGTACTCCATACTGCACCAGCGGTGGGAGGGTGGGTCGATCACTCAAGCCAGGATGAGACGTTGGGAGTGGCAGGCTGGCCATGCCCTCAGCTTACTCCCACCATGGCATAACTGCCATGGCAAAACTTATCTCCCTGTTTGGGGAGGGCACCAAACTATATCTCCCTCCCCCAATGCCTCTGGCATGGAGGGAGGATGTAACTTCAGGTCAAGTCTCAAGTTGAGTCTCAAGTCCTTGCAAGATACTTTCAATTCAAATCTCAGGTTGAGTTTCAAGCCTGGGAGCCAATTTTAACAGAAATAGAGTAAACTGTGGCGTGTGAATCTCTCTCTCTGTGTGTTTCTGATGAAGGTGGGGGATGGAAAAGAGGAATCCAGGTTGTTGAAACAGATCAGTGGCACCAAGAGCACTCTCTCTGTATGTGTGTGTTTGTGTGTGTGCGTGCACGTGTGTGGATGCAAAAGTCTGTGATTGTTTTGTTTAGCTTGAGGAAGAAGCAGGAGAGATATGAGAACAAATGGGAAAATGAGACCAGAGGTCGAGGTTGACGTCTACTCGGCAGCCTGTGAAAAATGCTTCCCGTGCTCTGGGGAGTCTTGTCTGTTGGTTAGGAAAAACTTTAAAGAATCCTCCCACCTTAAGCTTATTGCCAAACTTGTTTACTATGTTCCCCTCTGAGAAATGCTTCCTGCACTCTTGAGGATGAGTTTTGCCTGTGTTAAGAAATGTTTGAAGGCCACCAAGTCAGTAGCTAAAAATATGCAAGTCTTGAGTTGAGTTGAGTCATTTCTTCATTTCTGGCAGTGTTGTGTCCAAGTCAAGTCACTGAAATAACAAGTCCAACTTGAGTCTGTGTCAAATGACTCAAATCTACAACACTGTCCCTACACCAGCCTTGCATGAAAAAACAGAAACTCTGCTTTAGCTCAAATGAGTTGTCCCCCTCTAGCCACTACACACTGCTGACTATAGAGAATTTAGGTTAT
This sequence comes from Phrynosoma blainvillii, assembly GCA_026167975.1. Classification (NCBI taxonomy): domain Eukaryota; kingdom Metazoa; phylum Chordata; class Lepidosauria; order Squamata; family Phrynosomatidae; genus Phrynosoma; species Phrynosoma blainvillii. The sequence continues at coordinate 24,529,105 of JANUYF010000004.1, forward strand.
ACTAAGGAAGATTCTTCTGAGGTGGAAGTGAAAAATATGAAACTAGCCCTTCAACTGCTTGCTACTCATTTAACATATAGTTCAACTATTGTGCTCTGAGCTCTTTTTATTTTATATCTTTCTCTACCTAAAGCTGAGGTGTGCATTTCTTGCTCATAATATTTATCCTTGCATGTGTGTGTGGCTTCAAGCATATTCTTTTTAAAAAGTGCTTTCTCCAGGTATATAGCCGTCAAACTGTGATTTATCTTGAGCTGCTTGCAACTTTGTAATAATAATCCTAACCTTGCAAACAGTAGGTCTTTGTGGTTTTCCCCATCTCTTAATTTCCCTATCATTTATATGATCAAGCACACCCACTGTGAAGGAAAATCTATTGACTGTAACATTACTGTTGCTTCTCTCTCTCTCTCTCTCTCCCCCCCCCCCCCCTTTTAAGGTCAGCTAAACAGCACCAGTGATGCCAGATCATCTGGAAGGATCTGTTGACATTCTGCTGGTGAGATTGATGTGTGTTCTCTGGAAAGTATATTTATGGTATATTGGCCAACATGGCTGAGGTTTCTGCGAGCTGAAGTCCCTTGGCCCTTAAAAGGGAAAGGTATTAGTTTATGTGGTGTAGAGTATTTGCCCAGTTATGCTTAAATATATGGAATCATAAGGCAATCTTGGCTTATCATTGGGTCCCTTGTGAACAATTTGATGAAGTACTTTTTCTAATGCCAGCCTCTTGTTCATTATTCCTTTGTTTAGTGTTAACTGTTCTAAATCTAGAAGGCTACAGATTTTTCAGAAGGCTACAGATTTTCATTTCCTGGCCACAGGCTGAAAAATGTTCTTTTATTGACTACAGTTCACAGGATCCCTCAACTGGGCCACCTAAAAAAGGACCCTAAAAATCCTTGTGATCCTAAAAAAGGAACTTTTTGAAGCTCTGACAAGGAGAATCTGTTTCATTTCAGATGTCTTCTTTCACTACTACTCAGGCTGTCTGGGGATGATGTAAACTGGAACTTCAAGAACATCTGGAGGACCATAGCTTCTCCAGTCTAGCCATAAACTAAACTCCCCCCAACCTCTTTAACATTTTTCCTTTTTATAAAAAATCCTCTAAGGCTTCATCTACACTGCAGTTTGACACTGCCTTAAACGTCATGGCTCAAAGCTATGGAATTTTGGGATTTGTAGTTTCATGAGCCATTTAGCCTTCTCTGTCAGATATTTCTGTTGCTAACAAACTACAACTCCCAGGATTTCATAGGGTGGAGCCATGACAATTAAAGCAGTGTCAAACTGCATTAATTCTGCAGAGTGGCAGCAGCCTAAGTTTGTAAAGTTTCCTAACAGTTTAAACAGAGGAGTAATTAATAACAGATTACCTTAAATGGCTGACTCCTCTTCTTAGATCTGTCTATCACAATTTCCCATCTCCCCTTCCTCTGAACATTTAAAGCAATTCATTGCATGGGTTACAGCTCAAGAGAAATCTGGTATCCTCAGAACTGTTTCCTTTACACCAAGGAAATTATTAGTATCATCTGTGATAAGCATATGATAGTTTAGATAAGAATTTTATCCTTTAACTCAGTATGTGGTCAGGGCCTCTATGGGCCTGAGAATGCCTTGTCTTTGCTCATATGAACTTCTGACATCATCTGAGAAGACAGTGCTGCTACATATTCTATCTATTTAAGCAATATTTTTGGTGGTTCCTTGGTAGGTTTCAATAAAGTTCTTTTCAGGTGAAGGGTGCTTCACATATAGAAGGGTGTGTGGTTTATACATATGGTGATATCCATGCATTGGTTGTAAATGTGTACACAGGGGGTAATTACATTCATAAAGCTGTATGCATGTAATGGTCCCCAATATATGAATCCATGTATACTGTCAGGTGTGGGGTTAGAACCACTGAACTGAATGGGACTTACCCCTAGGTAAGACATCAGAAGAGTAGTAATGGGAAGGACAGAGATGAAAGAACTAGATAAGATCCTAAAGAATAAAGATATACAGCTGAACACTAAAGGCAGAATCATCCCATCAATTGTATTCCCCATCATCATGTATGGATGTGGGTGCTGGACAGTAAAGAAAGCAGATAAAAGGAAAATCAACTCAATTCGGTGTGGTGCTGGAGAAGAGTGCTGAGAATACCGTGGACAGCCAAAAAGACAAACAAATGGGTCCTTCAATAGATCAAGCCTGAACTCTCCCTGGAAGCCAAGTTGATTAAACAGAAGCTGTCATAATTTGACCAAATCATGAGAAGGCATGAATCACTGGAAAAGACAATAATGATAGGAAAAGTAGAAGACAGTGGAAAGAGAGAAAGACTGCATGCCAGATGGATAGACTCAATCAGGGAGGTCCCAGGCCTGAATCTGCAAGACATAAGCAGAGCAATGGAGAATAGGAGGGCTTAGAGATGTCTCATACAAAGGTCTCTATGAGCCAAGGTCAACTTCAGGGCAGATAACAATGACAAAACAAGAACAACGATTCATAGGATTGCACTTTCAAAATGTGTTTGCCCTTCATGTAGAGAGGTAGCTAAGTGTATGTTTTCATTTTACAGCACCATCTTCTAGAAAACATTATTCCAAAGTACATCCCATTAGGACTTCCAGTTGTTAAATAAAAATAGGATTATTTTTATTTTCTTTACTTTTTCTACTTTTCTTTTTAAACTATGGAAACATATAGAAAGATTGGGTTATAATAAGAAGGGTTAGTCATTGGATGTTATAACTGAAGGGGAGGGAGGAGGTAATAGTTATGGCTCATTGATATTTGTTTGCGTATTTTTTTTATTCTGTATGGCTACATTTTTTCTCCTTTGCAATTTTTTATATTTTCTCTGTAAATTTGATTTGTTAATAAAACTATTTTTTTTAAAAAGTAAGTTGCATTAGTTTAGTGTAGTTTAGCCCTGAGTAAGTGGGTCTTGGATTGCAGTCTCAATGCAATGTTATTCATCCTACAGGGTCTAGATGTGAGGAGTGAATGGATTTTGTTTTAGTGGCACTAATGGACTAAATAAGAATATGAGCAAAAGAAGATGGAGAACTGCAATGCATGATATGGGAGGCTCCTGGCAAGCCAAGCAAGGATCCTAAAAATGCTGATGTGGCCTTGGGTATCCTAGGAAGAACAGGATATTGCTGCCTGTGTTATCTGTGGAGGAACAAATAACAGAATGTTTGGACAAAGATTGATAAGACTTGGAATGTTTTCTGCAATAACAGAGAAACAAATCAGAAAGGACTGGTTTTGGGAGCTAGTGGGCAGAGATGAAAAGGGCAGTGGTTGCCCAATGCGATGTAAAGACTTTAAAACAGGGGTAGGCAACCTTTTTGAGCCGGGGGCCAGGTTGCTGTCCCTCAGATAATTGGGGGGCCGAAGCACCAAAAATAAATAAATAAAAATAAAAATTAAAAATTAAAAAAAATATGCATGCACACTCTCTCAGCCCCAGAAAAGCCATGGCAAAACCCCTGTGGAGATTTTGCCAAGAAAACCCCAAGAACAAGTAATAACAATAATCAATATCATCATGGAGGGCGGCGGCGGTAGCAGCCTGGGGCCAGTCCAAAGGCCTCGGGGGGCCGCATCCGGCCCCCCGGGCCTTAGGTTGCCTACCCCTGCTTTAAAAGATGAAAATTTTCCAACCAGCAGTGTGTTCCTGATCCACTTTATGGTAACAGGACATCCACCAAGTGCCACTTGGTGTGTATGTGAGTATATGGATGAATGTGTATGTGTGTAAGAGCGCTCTTGATACTTAAAATGATTGTCTTATTTGTTATGTCTTAATAATCTAACATGCATAGTGTCTCAAACCAGATCTGGTTTTCCATGTGTCTTTGTTAAAATCTTATAGTCTAGGGTGGTTAAATTTCTCTCTTGATCAAAAGAACAACAGAGAACCTCAGTTCATGACATAGAGAAGTGATATACATTGTCTCTGAAGCCTGAGAAATAAGAGACACTTTATTTTAGAAAACTGAAATGAAATTAATAGTGTATTTCCTCATGTTCCATTACCCCCCCATCATGAGACTGTTAATTTATTTTTCTATTTCTTAACCCTTTTGTGTCCTCATCCAGCTCCCAGTTGAAAAATAACATTATATCATCAAAAACAATCATTCCTTTTCCTCATGACAGTTCTATCAGGGTCTTGAAACTGCTATTTCACCCTTTTAATCTTCTTTTCTTTAGATAACACAAACATCTTCTTGAGCAGTTCTTTTGTGCCGTGTGAGCTAAACTCTTAATAATTTTTACTGCTGTCCTGTAAATTTTCTCCCAATTTTATCTATGGCATCATATGAATGTTGTGGCTAAACTAGCATAGCACCTTTGTCAAAGGCATTTGAGAACCATGTCAGTGAAAGACAGAAAGAGACCCAAGGGATGGAAAAGGAAAGGGAAGGCAGAGGAAATTGCAATCATCTTGGCCTGCTGCAGTATTGCTAAACTATGGGGGGGGGGGATGCAGACAGGCGGCCATGGGGTGCCCTGGGAAGCAGAAGATTGGGGCTGAGGCTGCTGCATGCCTCGGCCCCAATCCTCCTTTCTGCCATCCCTAAAAGAAGCGCTAAAATACCACTCCTTTTGGAGCCGGCAGAAGGGATGCATCAAGAATTGCCGCATGGCTCTTCTGTGTCTCTTCTGGTGCAGTGCATGAATACGCTGCACTGGGAGGATGTATTCAGGGTGTGTGCCCTGATGATGTCCTCGGGGAGGGGTTGAGGCAGCCGCTGTGCAGCTGCCCCCCCTTCCCTTCCTCCAGAGGCCCTATGCCTGAACCTCTGACTATGTAACCTCAAGGGTGGAATTCCGGGTGGCCCAAGCCTAAGGGTTGCTATAATTTGACCCCTAATTTTAACCTCATTTTTATATTATGCAAATTATTTCTTCATTAGATAAAAAAAAAAAACAAGCCTGGGTGGAATACTACAATCCAGATAAAAATATTGCTATCTTAATGCTATCTATGAAAGGTAGACTCTCTGCTTGTACTAGGATAATAGAAAATAGTAGAATATCAACTTTAAATTCATTTTAAAAACAAGAAAGCAGCAGAAGCAACAACAATAGGGTGGGTCACACTCTCTCAAACTTTGAGGGAGGCAATGACAAGGAAATGCCAACAAAACCCTAGGGCAGGGCCACTGTAAGTCAGAATTTACTTTAGTGCACATAACAATGACAGCAATAAATATAACATGTCTGGATCCAGAACTCTTCAGGCTTTTAATATCTATGAGTCTTGGTTTCTTCTTGAGTTAGAATCTCAGCTGTGGCTAATCTTAATTGATTTTGGGGCTTGTTCCAAGTCAGATTTAAGAGGTTTCTTACCCATTTATCTTTAAACACCAGTTCTCTTCTGCAGAAAGCTTCATAAAGGCCTTTTAAGACATGATCTTGTTTTATATTCATATTCTTAGCAAAGATTTTCTAATATAATAATTACTAAAATCTCCTTTTATTTTAACATTATCATACCAGAAACAACCATGCCAACCAAATTTTAAACCCAACCCTTCCAACTGTGGTAATGTCTTTCCCCCCAACTTTATCTGAGGCTTGTCCTGGTTAATTCTTTATCATTCTACTTTTCAGTTGTTTTCAAAATGTCCCTTTTCTTTCCTCTTCCCACTTTCACCCACATCTTTAGCTTACTTCAGTTGCTACAACTGAGTTCAAAGTGCAAAAGTGAGAGGAGAGGAGGAGGTGCAACCCTGCCTTTCCTAATAGAATCAGGCAAAACCAAAGTGCTGTATCCTCTCCTACCCTGTTTGTTGTTACTCATTAATAACTTTTTCCCATGTTGACCACACTGTGATATTGTTTTGCCACATGTGTCCCAATTTTAACTGTGAAGTGCTGAATGCTGAAGTGAAAATGTTAGGAGCTGAGATACCAGGAGCTTCCTTTAGCCTGTTCACTATTACTATATTGATATCTTGTCAAAATGATTTATTTTTAGAATCCTTTTGGCCAAAATTTGAATAGAATAAATCTCTTCCTTTCTGGCTCTCTTGACCTTACACCCACACCCTAGTTTTACTCTTCTGTGCATTTCAATGTAGCATGCCAACACTTTATTGTTATTCAGGGACATAGCTGTGTAGTTAGGGGCTAAGCAGATGGGCGGCCATGGGCCGCCCTGGGAAGCTGCACCACGGGACTGAGGCATCCCCATGCCTTGATCCTGCAGTGCACCTTTGCCGCCCCTGAAAGGAGCGCTAAATTAGCGCTCCTTTCACAAGTCAGCGAAAGTGCGTCGCAAAAGGCTGCGGTGCACTTTCGGCGACTTTTCTGCTGCGGCGTTTGCAAACGCTGCGGCAGGAGGTCCTCCTCGGAACGCCAGCCGTGCGGAGGGCCAGCTGCTCCGAGGACGACCTCGGGAGGGGGATGGGGCGCCGAGCATGCGGCTGCCCCTCCCCTTTCTTGCACCCAAGACGGCCTAGAATTTCAGTATGCCAAGGGATCTTTCAGCACCTTTGAGGTTGTCCTTGGCCTAAAATGCAAAGGCCAAATAAGACAGCTTCCAGCTGTTTTGGGAGTGTGGTGTTCAAATGATACCCATCCCCCAAGCAGCTGGAAGCCACTCCAGCACTGCAATCCAGTCCTTTGGACCAGATCAAAAAGGAGCTGATTAAATCCAACTCCTGGCAGTGCTGGTTTAGGACCATGGTGGCAGCCTGCTGTGGGAGAGGACTGCACGGTTACTGGAATCCCAGCCTAATTGCAGTCAGAGTGACCTCTGGATGCTCTTTACTGGCTATGTGCTTCAGCCTCTTGTGAAAGAAGCTGTAGCAGAGTAGCAATAGCAAGTACATTTCTATGCCACTTATTAGTGCACTTAAGCTCCTTAAGCAGTTTTACAATGTGTAAGCTAATTGCCTCCAACAAGCTGGGTACTCATTTTAGTGACCTATGGAAGCATGCAAGACTGAGTGGACCCTGGGATTGAACTCACAACCTTGTGGTTTTGAATGGCTGCAGTACCAGCATTTAACCACTGCACCACCAGGGCTCCTCATAAGCTTTCATCTAAGGAAGTAGACAAAGACTATGAATGCTTTTGGTACAATTTCTTTTGCACAGTTAGTCTCAAAGATACTAGAAGATATGTTTGATACTTTATTGTTATGTATTGGCTTTATGTGTTCCTAGCCCATTAGAGGAAAAGAGAAGGCCTCATTTTGGGGGCAGAACAGTGGAATATAAATATTTAAATAAATAAATGTGTGTTTCATTTCAAAGAATAATAGTTATATCATGAACCTCTGATATGGAAAATAAATGACCTTTGCAGCTGGTTGTTTCCATGTGATGTGGAAAGGTCAGAGGTTGACATAAGATGAAAGAAAAATATATTGAGTCAAGGAAAGGTTTAGAAGCTGTAGAGTTATTAAGCCCCTAGGAATTTCAAGGAAAAACAAATCATTCTATTGTAGAACATTTTGACTCTAGCATCAGCTAACTGGATCTAACAATCTGAAAAGTTAGGGAAATATTCAACATTAATAATTTTCACATGGTATTTTCTTACTAATCTTCCATTATGATTTTAATGATTGGCCAACACATATCTAGCATAGTCCTGTGATGTCCTGTATGTTGTTGTAGGTGACTGCTGGGCAGATTTTCCAAAACTGCTATAAATAGTCTGGTGCAAGCTTGCTTCAGTGCCAGATTGTCCATTTTGAATGCTGGACATTTGCATGATCATGTTGTTAAATAAGCTGCAGTCTTCCATTCATTAATGTCTCCAATGTTGAACTAAAACAGGGAGAGACAAATTTCTCCATCACATGTTCATGAAAGGGTGAATATGTTCAAGTTTTGGTCTAAAATTTTAAGACGTTATCCAAGGAGCTCTAAGAATTTTGAACCTATTTGGATGATTCAAAGACATAGGCATGATCAATACACAAAGGGTTCTTGTATCACCTTTGAGGATAACAGAAAGAAAGAAACTACTAGCATGAGCTTTCTTAGACTTAAGCCTACTTCCTCAGATGCATGAGGTCTCAAAGGTTCTATAAGATCTCTTTGCATATTTTGGAGATGGGATCAATAGCTTTTAGTTGCTTCAAGTCTGCACTAAAATCTGGAGCAGATTTACCACCCATTGATATGGGACCCAGTGGCTTCCACTGGACCTCTGTTGACCCAGACTGATCACATTTTCTGATATGAATCTAGCCTACTTATTTGTGTGGCGAATTGAACACATTAGTCATTGCTGCACAAAATAGCTGACAGTGGGCCCTTGGAATCCACTGGGGTTTGTTTCTAGGACCCTCCATAGGTACCAAAATCTGTGGATGCTCAAGCCCCATTATATACATTGATGTAGTAAAATGGTGTTTCTTATATAAAATAGCAAAAACAAGGTTTGGTTTTTAGATGTGGGGAAGGGATATTTTCAAACCATGGATAATTGATTGTGTGGATACAGAATCTATGAATAGAGAGGGCTGACTATATGTTCATTGCCTTAGTAGCAAAACAGAAAATGTATACCATTATATTTGGATATTTTGAAAGGCACTTTTGCTGTTCCAAGTAATGACTACTATTCCAGTAGTTCCTGAAGACAAGTCACACCAGAAGTTATCAAAGAATTACCTTACCATTCTTCATGATAGCACACCTTTCCAATTAACAGTCTCATTAGACAGAATGTAATATACTCAATGGATACTCAATGTCCTCATTATCCATATTGTGTCTAATCTTTCGTGTGAATACTACTGCTGGTGAGTTCCAGTAGTATCAGGAGAGAGTGATGTTTCATGCTAATTCGTATATACTGAACAAAAGAATATGTCTTTGTGTTGGTTTAAAAATAAATCAATTATGTCCTATTTGGTCACTACTACTTTATTCTGCCTTGTAACTCAGAAAGAAAAGTGAGAAGCAGGCTTTCTCTCAAAAGGCCTTATTAAGATTAGAAAGAGAAAGACTAAAAGAGAGAGTTAAAAGAAAGAACAAACGTGGATATTAGCATGTGGTACAGTTCTATTCATGCCTACTCAGAAGTAAGTCACCTGACCTCAGTGCAATTTACTCCCAGGTATGTGTGTATATCAGGGGTAGGCAGCCTTTCTCCTTTAAGGGCCGAGGGACTTCAGCTCCCAGAAGCCTCAGCCATGTATCCAATAGTCCCATGTTGGCCAATAGCTCCTGGGATTCTGGGAGCTGAAGTCCCTCGGCCCTTAAAGGGAAAAGGTTGCCTACCTCTGGTGTATATGATTACAATGGAATGTTATCTTCTAAAACACCTTATAAAACATGAACAGAAAAGCGATTTTCTTTGTTTCTTAATAAGAATATACAAAAATGCTGTAATTTACATTACAGTCACCCCTCTGTTTTCGTGGACTTGAAGTCCACATCCCTCACCTGTTTGTGGGTGGCAAACAGAGGGGGGAAAATGGGGAGTGTGCCTGTGGTGCATGCCTGCAGGCACCTGCAGGCGCATGCCACCATTTAAGCCTATGGGGCTTGAATATTTGCATTTTTTCACAGGGTGGAGGGAGTGGGGATCCAGAACAGATCCCCCACAAAAATGGAGGGGTGACTGTATTTGAAATGTAGCTTGAAGTCTGAAAATAATTCAAACCTTTCTCAGATGGGAGATGTTGGAAATGATTGGGAACCACTCACCTGTCATGTAGAAAAGGTGGACAAATTGCATGGCTTACAGTCAAACAAGATGTTGTGGGGAATATGTATTCTCTATGACTAACCTGTTTTTCTTCTTATAGTGTGATCTCCTCAGCAATCATTCTTGAAAATTAAATCTGTGTTTAACTTTCAGTGGGGAAGCATAAAACTAAGGGCCTCGGCAGACGGCTAATTGCGCCGTCTCCGAGGCCCGGAAGAGGAGGAGCCGCCGCACGTTCAGCGGCTCTTCCTCTTCCTGAGGGTGCACCCAGAAGCGCCAGCCGTCCGCACGGCCGGCGACTGCGGGTTGCCCTCACGCCGCGGCAGCCGAACGCGCCGCGGCGTTTGAGCCGCCGAAAGTGCGCCCGCCGCTGTTAGGGCGCACTTTCGGCAGAATCTAAAAGGATCGCTATTTTGGCGGTCCTTTTAGATGCGCCGGGGATGCGCCGCCGTCCGGAGGCTGAACTCCGGCGGCGGTCCGGACCAGGGCGTCTCCGACGCCCTCGTCTGCATCCCCCCTTAGTATACAAAAACATGCATATGTAAGGAAAACCACATGTTATGAATAAAGCATCTTCCTGTGATCCAAAATTTGGAGGTGAAAATTAGTTGCAGCAAATTGAAGAGGACACAAAAGAAACACATTCCCAATGTACCCCCAAATCTTAGAAATAGCCCTGACCTCAGTTGTATGTTCATAAAATAGGATAGGTCGGTTTCCCTCTATTTCCAATAGTTTTGTTTATAGCTATTGGCAGAGGCAAAAACCTTCATTTGCTCCTGTCTATAATGTGTGTTTCATCAGACAGGAACTGACACTATGATGACATACTGGACACAAACAGACTGTGTAGCTCCACCACATTATTGCAAAGAACTGATTGATGTTCTTTTACTTCTTAATTTAGTGACCTTTCTGTCTCTCCAAAATATACACTTGCTACTGGTGCAAGAGATACCATATCCTTCAGGGTTTTTCAATCAATCTTCCTTTTCTCTTTCCTCATTAAATCAAGTGCCTATTCAGCTCACTGCTGTGAAAATGATTTCAGTGCCTCAATTTGTTAAAATCCCCCGTGCTCTGGCTGTGTCAAGAAAACACAGTGTTGAAAGGAACTAGTGATAGCTACTGTTGCCATTCTTAATTTAAAAGAAATAAGATGTGAAGGTTATGCATTATACAGTAGATTAAACACAGTTTGGTAGCACATTTACCTTGCATATTACACTGCTTTTCCATGAATTAGTATGTGCATTCAGAGAGAATTAAAATTACACTTTTTAATTCAGCTGCTGAAATGGATCAGGTTGCTGGTAAATGTTTGTTCAGACTGATTTTTATTTAAGAAACAATAGAATAGGGGTGAGGAATGTGTACTTGGCTATCTGGGATTGTTACCTTAGATCAGATGTTTGTTGTTAACTGCCTTTGCATTGGTCTTGACCCATGGCGACCCTATGGATGAGACATTCTGTTCTGTCCAGCTTCTGTAAACTCTTATTCGTGGTCTCTTTAATAAAGTCCATCCATCTAGCACATGGCCTTCCTCTCTTTCTACTTCCCTCCACCTTTCCTAACATTGAGCCTAAGCAGACTGCCAGAAATAGTGCACATTAAATTGAGGCACTGCCCTGGCTCAGTGCTAGGGAATCATGGGAACTGTAATTTATTGTGGCACCAGAGCTCTCTGACAGAGAAGGCTCAATGTCCCAGAAAAAAATACAGTTCCCATGATTCCCTAGCACTGAGCCAGGGCAGTGCCTCAATTTAATGTGCACTATTTCTGGCAGTCTGCTTAGGCCTATAATTGTCTTTTTCAATGATTCATGCCTTCTCATGATGTGTCCGAAGTACGACAATCTAAGTTTGGTCATCTTGACTTCCAGGGAGGTTTCCAGTTTGATCTGCTCTAGGACCCACTTGTTTGTCCTTTTGGCTGTCCATGGAATCCTCAGTACTCTTGTCCAGCACCACATCTTAAATGCATTGATTTTCCTCCTATCTTCTTTCTTGACTGTCCAGGTCTCACATCCATGCATGATAATAAAGAATACGGAGGCTTGTATGATTCTGACTTTTGTGCTGAGGTTTTTTTTTTTTTTTTTTGCATTTTAGGATCTTTTCTAGTTCTTTCATAGCCGCCCTCCCCATTCTTAATCTTCTCCTGATTTCCTGGGTGCAGTCCCCATTCTGATCAATGTTTGATCCCAGATATGAGAACTCTTTTACTATTTCCATTTCCTCATTGTCTAATTTAAATGTGTGTAAGTTCTCTTTGGTCATTATTTTTGTTTTCTTTATGTTTAACAGTGTGCCTTTGCACTTTCTTTTTTGATCTTCCTTGGTAGTTGTTTCAGACACTTGGAGGCAATTGGTGATGGAGAAAAGAGGGATTGGGACTCATGGCCCATGAACTTCATTTTTCCCAACCGTTCCCTAGAATGTTGTTTCCACACTTTGTTCCTTGTTTTTATATGTTCTTTCATGACAGGTTTATATGCATCCAAATACATATGTGAGGAATCCAAAGAGTTTGTGTGTCCACACAGTGTAGAAACAAGACTCAAGACATTGTGATCTGTGGTTGAGCTGTGTTTCCTGTATTGATGATTTCCTGATGACTTTACCACTTCACATTGCAGTTGTAGGGACACCTGCAATTTATGGGGAAAGAGGTGCACATAGTGAAGTCATGGACTATATGGAGCCTGATAGCCATAGATTTCCATGAGTATGTTTCTCATTTTGGCCATGTGAGTTCCTGAAATCAATTCCTGGAAGAAGAGGATAAAATTGAACAGTGGCAAGTAAATAGAGTTATTACTCAAAAGTACGCCACTTGAAAAGTGAACATGTAAACAGGTCCCAGATTCATTTTCTGGCATCTCCAGGGAAAAATTCTTTCTGAAACCCCAGAGACTTAGGTTAGTCAGTACTGACCTTGATGAACCAATAATCTGCCTCTATAGAAAGAAGGCCTATACATTATTAAAGAAAGCAAAGCTATGGTATTATTCAAATTGTGATGTATAGCTAATGGAGCAATAGATATCTGACCTCATGTTAAGTAGACATCATTTGGTTAATCTAAAATACTTTAGCACCCAAAGACAGGCAAGAAGCATCATAAATACTAAAAATACGTATAAATACTAAAAAAACCCAACTGTATGTTTTTCCATTGCACAGTTTTAAACACTATTAGACAGGGTAGCTGTTGTGTGGGAGTTCCAGGGAAGGACTATTAATCATATTCCTGCCAGAGAAAGCATTTAAAACCTATCTCCAGCAGCCCTGCAATATACGAGACAATGAAAGTAAAATTGCCTACAGTATAAATCTTCAGGTCTGTTGGTATCATTAAAATATATACATCTGTTTATGTAACTCTGAAAACTTTTGGGTTAAACTGATCAGTAGCTCCCTGGTTCCTCAAACCATCCTCAGGTGGCAGGGAATAAGACACATTTATTTGTTTTCAGCTTTCTTCATGATCTCAGCTTGCTTCCAAATAGTAGAAAATGTAGGCTCATAAAGCCTTGTTAGAGCATTTTTTGGCTATTTAGTTTAGGACTAAGGGTGTGGAGGGAGAGAAATAGACAAAAAGAGTCAAAATCTCCAGCTGGGGGTGTGAAAGTTTCGGAAATGCCTGAGACCTGATGCACTTCCTGACATATCTCCCAAGGCTGGAAGTTCTACACTGAGATTATCAGGCATGGTCCATTCACATGGAGACCTTGAATGTGAACAGCCTTGGGTAATTTGGCCACTATTACGAACAAGCTTCATATCAGAACTCTGGAAACAGATGTAAATAGCCCTTTAGCTTTATCCTCAGTGTTGCTTTATTACAAATCCTAAATCTTGGCCAAGCATAGAACTCAGTTGTGGATAATGGATTTCTGAAAACATTGGTGGCGGGGGTATTTTCCAGTTTTCTGGCAGGCTTTTGTCAGGAAGAGAGGGAAACGTGCTCTTTCAGATGTTGTTGTACTGTGACTCCCATCTGTATATATCATCATAGCAAATGGGGAAGAATGATGAGAGTTGCATTCCAACAACATCCAGAGGGCCATATACTCCCCATCCTTCTGCAAAGTGGTAATGTCCCAGAGAGCTACACATAAGATGAAACTTCCTTTCAACTGACTTTTGAGATACTGTTCAAAAATAGCATGCTGTGTTCTCCCTTAAGCTTTGAATATAATTTCCTCATCCAAATGTGATATCAAGTCATGAGATTCTCTGTTACCCAGCAATGGCAAGCGGATTTACCATCTTACCACGAATTACAGTTAATGGAACTGGTGGAAAAATATTGGATGAATGGTAATATTACATTACAGGATAGTGGAACTGCACATTATGTGGTGACGAAATGTGATATCACAAGCCAAGATATCACAACGAGATTGTCCCGTTTCAGTTAAAGTAAAGCATACCTGTGATGTCCAGCCTGGACTGTTTAAATTCTCCCCTGCATTTTTCCTTCATTTTTAGTTCAGTTTTTTAGTATGTTTAGCATAGGAATGTTCCACTGTATTAGTTTGTGGGAGGAGCTGTAGGAATCCCCTGCATTTTTCTAGTTTTTGGTTTGTCCCTTCCCAGCAAGCTCTGCTTCAGCTTGGGATTTTTAGTTTTTCTTAGGCAGGCTTGGCTTTATCTGTTTGGTGGCAAACAGACACAGACAGAGGGAAAGGGCATTTCTTACACCATTTAGCCAATTTATTTACCATTTAGCCAATTTACTTACCATTAGCCAATTTAGTTACCAGAAGCAGTTAATTCTATTAAATATCAACAATAAAGAAGTTAAGAGCACCAGAAGCTGAAAGACCCTGCACCAGCTTCATTGAGAAGGAGTTCAAACCCAGATCAAACCCAGAGAGATGACAACACTGAAGATTGCTGAAACCTAAACTGTAAAGTACCTTTTATTTTAAGCCTATTAGAGTTAGGGAGGAGAAACCTTTTTCTTTTGTTCTTCAAAATAAATTTCCCCCTATTGGACTTTACATTCAGCTTTGGAGCCTTTTTGAGTAAAGAGTTTGCTCTCACCAGTGTACTAGCGTTGCACACCCATATTTGTCACCACTTTTGGTTGGGTGTGTCTTCAAAATACCTTTCTGAGATTGGTGCATCATGATGTAATATGAAGTATATATCTGATCATTGAGAGTCTTCCTTCTTCAAAAATGAATGGAAGGACAGCAGGCATTGGTGGCATGTCTTGCATCATATGGCACATTATTCATAATAATTAGCAACCCACATTTAAAAGTCTGAATCAAACATTTTGGGCAATTAGTTCAAGCCTCTAGCAGAATGATCTACTCTGCTGGCTTATTTGGCAGAAACAGGAAGAGGGAAGCGGTGACAAACACAGAGGGGAAAGAAGCTCTTTTTACTCTTGATCTTGGCTTCACCCCAGTCTACTGTGGTCCACAAAAAATTACCGTATTTGGCCCCTGAAATATATGGCAACAGATGTCCCTCAACATGCATACTGCATTTGCAACCAGCTCCCCCCCCCCCCGTGAAATCCAAGCCCTAATATTAGCTATAATTAGCTTCCTATTTGGCATATTATTTTACTTGGGTCTAATATGCACTGCAAAAATAAAGCAGTTTAACACCGCTTTAACTGCCATGGCTAAATGCTATGGAATTGTAGGATTTTAGCTTTGTGAGATATTTATCCTTCTCTGTCAGAGAACTCTGGTGCCTCAACTAACTCCAGGTCCCAGAATTCCATAGGATGGATCCATTGTAGTTAAAGCAATGTCAAACTGCATTATTTCTTCAGTGCAGCTTCAGCCTTAGATATGGAATTTAGAGCTTTTGCTTCTTTTAATTTAAATAAAATAGCTAGGATCATAATTAGGTAATCAACATTTCTACTGAGGTGTAAACATATGAAGCTGCAATACTATACAAGTCTTGTGTTTGTGTGTTTCTGCAGCGTGTGGATACCATGTAGACATGTAGCACCAGGATCATGACCTTCTCAGATGAAGCCAGTAGCTTGTCTGCTGGAGAAGCACCTGTCCCCTTCCAGATAGAATCATAGAATCATAGAGTTGGAAGAGACCACAAGGGCCATCCAGTCCAACCCCCTGCCATGCAGGATAGAGCAAAGAGACTCCACAGACAGACGTCTCTCAAATGAGGCTTTAATCTTGGTTCCTCTATGTACAAAGCTATGTACAGTAATCTTCCAAGGAAGCTCACAGCAATCCATATGCCAATATACATCAACCCGCATATGTGTCCTGAGGCTTCTGCCTTATACAGCAGTAGTATAATACCCCCACCTTTCGTCAAACCTTTTTGAGCTGGGGACAGCAACCCGGCCCACAGCTCAAAAAGGTTGCCTACTCCTGGTGTATAGGCAATATCAATAACCTGTGTGCGCTGTATGTTTTCAAAATAATGGGCCAGATATGGTGGGGTGGAAACACGCTCCTGTTGAAGGAGGTTCTGGGTTGGCTGTATAGAAGGGCCGCATTCTATCTTAAAATGAACACTTGAAAACAAAAGACTTGTACAAAGCAGGCACAAATTGTTGCGGGAATGGATAGGGAGCAGCTTGCCTTATGTTCCCTTTCAAAGTTGTGAAATACATACAAAACTGTGTTGGTGAAAACTTCTTTTTGGTTCTTTTCAAAGACACATCTCGAGTGTCTAAAAGCCTAACATCAGTCATGGCTGGTGGGGCATGTACAGGCAAGACACCCATCCTACTCCAAATCTACCCTTTTGAGGAGAATAGCCCCTGTTTGTGAGTTGTGTATTGCTGTGAGAACTGAAAAGCCTCTGGTGAACTGGAAATCAGCTCCTGGAGTCCCAGATGGACCAATAAGCACACATTGCTCCAAAATACACACTTTTGCAAAAGAAAAAGATAGCTGTCACTTCCCAAAATTAAAAATCCTGCCATGGCAGCAAGGAAAGCTCTTCCTTTTGGTCACAGCTGATAGCCTGAGTGTGGAGGAAGGCTCACACCTTACCTCAAAATGCAAGTTTGTGCAACATGAACGAAATATGGGCTGCAAAATGGAAATTCCCAAAAATGGGAAGCAGTTTTCCTTTGAATGATGAAGCATCCAGGGGGTTGGAATCTGTTATTGGTGGTCAAGGGCTTTTGTATGACCACAGGGAGGGTTCACACTTCACTCCAAAATGAATATTTCCATGAAAAATGGCTGCTCTATTGGGGAGAACACACACACATGGGGCTGCTCTATGCAGAAACAGCTCTTGGGGAAGGAAAGGAGAAAGCCCTGGGAGCTTAGGGAGAATGCAGCATCCAGGTGAAGAGAGCAGGGGCCCAAGGGAGGGCCACATACCTGACACTGCAGGGAGGGAATGCTCCTAACTCACTACCTTTCATTGGTTGTGGCGGAGGGAAATGGACCAATCAGTGATGCTCAAAAGGGCACCGCCGTTTTTGACAACACCCTCCTGGGGAGAAGAAAAAGGGATCCCAGCCCTTCTTCTCAGCCTCCCTGCACTTCAGAGCTGTGAAGCTCAGATCCAGACTGACTACTGAAGAGTGAAGGACCTCTCCCCTCCTCTGAGCTCTACGCTCCTGGAAACCCTTCCTTCCTTCCTTCCCTCTCTCTCTCTCTCTCTCTCTCTCCCTCTATCGGAGGTGCTGAGACAGGCTTGGAAATGTATAACACTCCACCCTGAAAAAACAGGTTTGTGACAGTGAAAGCCGCTGCCCCCCAAAACCCATGCTCATATACCCTGTGCAGTGAGAGTGGGACCCCTCTATGCGAGAACTCATTGGATGGTGCCAGAGGGTGGGGGTCTTTGGGCCAATCCGTTTCTCTCAAAAGTGCACCGTTTTTGAAAACACACCCGCAGGGGAGGGGCAAGGGGAAGCAGGCTGACCGTCACACCTTTCCAAAGCTCAGAGCGCAACAGACCTCTGAACTGTTCGCTTCGGTTGTTCAAGATGAGTCTGGAGACATGTCACACCCACCCCAAAAACTAACCTTGGTGCAGAAAAAATGGCCGCCAATTGCCACCTTCGAACATGTCTTGCGACTATACCATTGGTCAGAGAGGGATGGGGGCTGCTCCTAGTGGTTAGCGGGCCTGAGACGAATCCGTAGAGGGGTCACACAACAACCCAAAAACATCTTTTGCAAAAAATCAAAATGGCCGAACTTTAGGAGTTCAGGGGGAAGCTCCTATTGAACCCCAAAATCTAGAACCCCCCAAAATTGGCACCCCAAAAATTGACACCCTGAAATCTAGAACCCCAAAAACCTAGCACCCCCAAAATACTGGCACCCCAATACCTAGAACCACCCCAAAAACAAGGAGGCGGGACTAAGACCAAAAAGGGGCAGAGCACTTGTCACTTTTGAGTTTGACGAAAGGTGGGGGTATTATACTACTTACAGCCATGCCTCCACATGGCCCTCTGGCCCTCTTGGACACCTGTCACTCACCTGAGTGACTTTGCAGTTTTGCAGCAGTGCTGGGTGCTTTACACCACCAGGTGACCATCCCCTTGATGTCACATCCTGTGACACAGCATGAGTGTGCATGACTCAGCAGTGATCAAATGCTGTGCCATCATGACTGCTGCTATTTCCCACATTGTACATTTTACTCCTGGGACTTCATCTTAACATCTTGGAGCCAGCCACTAGATAATTTTTTGAAGATATATTATTCTGCTTTTGATCACAACAGTATGATTAGCAATAGCAGTTGTATCTGCGGTAATAGGACCACATGTCTCTGTAATTAGCAATTAGAATTACCTGCAAAATGGCTCTGAAATCATGCTGTGAAAAAATGCTTTTAGGAGATGGGAAACCCAGTCTTTCTTAGATTTCCAAATGTATAGTGTTATTTTCTTGATAGCAAGAGTTATAATGAGTGGGTTTTTTTGTTTGTTTTTAATAAGACCTTTTCAAAATACACTTTTACAGAAAGAACAAGTTCAAAAAAAAAAAAAAAGATAAGATGTGGTGAAATCAAAACTGACAGATTTCTCCAAACAATCTGACTCTGAATCCTTGAATAATCTACCATGTTTATGGTACTGAATTAAGTCAGTCAGTTCTTTCCAAAATGTTCCTCATCTTTAATAGCACATGGTGGGCAAGTACAACACAAGCATCACCATAAAAGTGACAACTGCATATAACTGAATTTGGCAGTGTAGATGGATGAGCATTTCATTTGATTGGTTTTTGAGCAGTGTGCACCAAAATTTGCAGATTTCTTCATGCATTGTGCAGAAAAATGCTTAAAGAAAGATTTTTGGAAAGATTTTTAGATTTTTAGAAAGCTGCAATTCAATTGCAAAAACATAGAACATAAGGTGGAGGGGAATATAAAATGAGGCAGAGCACCCACGGGATAAGCAAAATAACCTTAATCCTAAATGGTAAGAAAATAACTTTTAAAGATGTTCTTTTGAAAAGGATAGTTGGTCACTGATATCAATTTGACTTCAGCATAGGAACAATAGGTGCCCCTACGTATGAGAGAAAGAGGGACGTGGTGGCTGAAATGATTAAGTTGCTGACTCTGCTGATTGCAAGAGTGGCAGGTTGGCAGTTCAAGGCTTAGGTGCTGCATGATAGATTGAGCTCACATCACCATTGAACCAGCAGTTTGAAAACATGCAAATGCAGGTTAAAAGCATTCTCGAGCTTGACATAGAGCCAGTGCTCCCAGAGCCTCTAGAGAATGGCGTGGACATGGGCATCATGAGCCACCTGGCTGGGGCAGTAAATCAAAAAGTCATCTAAATAAATGATGACAAAGCAGTCCAGATAGTCCCTGAAAACATTGTTTACAAAATGCTGAAAGATGGCTGGAGCATTACAAAGTCCAAAGGGCATTACACTATACTCATAATGCCCATACGTATCTGGAACATTGTCTTCCACTCATCTCCTGTCCAGATCCTCACCAGGTTGTATGCCCGCCGCATGTCGAGCTTGGTGAAGACCTTGGTGTGGCAGAGCAGCTCCATCAACTCTGGGATCAAAGGCAACAGATACCAATTCCAGATGGTGATCTGGTTGAGTCCCCTGGAGTAAGCAGGTTCAAGAGACTCTCCCAGGCAGTGAATCTTCTCTGCACCTGGCGGGCCTATTTCACTGCAGTGTGGGCCAGCATCCCTTGGCGGGACATTCCCTGAAGGCCACAGTATAGGCAGAGGCCCTCTCTCCTCCTGCATTCCTTCTCAGCACAAGTGAGCTGAGGCCAAGCTACAGTCCCCCTCTGGAACCCTTGACCTCTCCAGAAAGTCCTGCAAAGTCAGAGTTGTGGCTGTGGTTCCTTGCTTCAGTCTATCTACTTGCAATGTGGTCTTCCTCTTTTTCTATTTCCTCCCACTTTATCAAGTATTAACATTGTTTCCATTATGTCATATTGTCTCATGATATGGCCAAAGTACAACAGTTTAATCCTCGGCATCTAGGAAGAGTTCAGGCTTGATTTGATCGAAGACCCATGCACTTGTCTTTTAGCAGTCCATGGCATCTATAGAACTTTTCTCTAGCACCACATTTCAAATGAGTTGATTTTCTTTCTGACAGCTTTTTTTTTTTAACTATAGAGTTACATGCATACAAACATACATAGAAATAGATGATCCTGACTTTGGCATAGATGATCCTGACTTTGGTATTCAATGATATATTTTACCCTTAAGGATCTAATCTAGTTCTTGCAAAACTTCTAAGTCCTAATCTTCTTCTGGTTTCTTGACTGCAGTCTCCACTTTGATTTATGGCTGCATCAAGGTATACAAAGTATGCGATTATTTCAGTGTCTTCAACATCTATTTTAAAGTTATGTGAAGCAGAGAGTTTTCTGGAAAAAAGGACCCAAACATAATCTAAAAGTATCAGAACTTTTGTTATCATCTCGATAATATTACAACCGGGGAGGTATTGTTATGTTAGAATATGTGGGACAGAGAAGTAAACAACAATCATTCTTAATTTTTGCCAATTTTTGTTAATGAATTTTTCCTCTTCTACTTGCAGATTGGACGCTTCAGGAGGGCATTTCCTGCCATGGTTTTAAAATGACCAGTATTGGTTACTCCTTTGAGTGGCTTGATTAGGGTTCTGGGTTAGTGATTAGAACACAATTATAGTTCCTATGGGCTGAATACTCCATGATAATTTTAATTGCATTAGATGACATTAGCTTGCACATTACATCTGGTACTTTCTGCTCCAGCATGTTTATAAGTCTTTTGCTTAAAGAACCTTCTGGAAAAGCATGGTTATTTGATACAACGTACTAGGGTAATGTCCCCTAATAATGCTCAGGTACCAGTAATGATGAACTTCACAGGAACACAGATATCCTAAGCTTCTTAGGTTATATATGGAAAATTGCACTTAGCACCTCTATTATTTCACCCACTGGCTGAAATTCTTCATGACAGTGCTTCTGCAGCTATCAGATGTGGGGGACTGGCATTTCCCCCACTAATGTGCTGGGGACTGATGCTGCATTTATGTCCATTGGAAATTCTCCAGTGACCAGAAGCAGATGGCTCAGGGACTGGGAATGGTCTGGAAATTTCCACTTTGAGTAGCCCTGCTGTATAGCACAGTGTGTCATAAAAGTTTGCATGTAGAACTGCACTACAGTTGACCATTTTAACACCCTTGGCCTTATTTCATTTTAACACCCTTGGCCTCTAGAGGCTCTGGGAGAACATCGCAGGTGGCTTTGGACCTGCCGCAGCTGTGCCAAGCTGGGATCAGTCTTTCCACCTCTCCCCCGGCATACATGCGGCAACGCCGGTGCTTTGGGGGCCGCAGAGGAGGACTGTGCCCAGTCCTGTCCAGCCCTGCTGGGAGAACATTGCAGGTGGCCTTGGACCTGCCACAGCTGTGCCAAGCCGGGAGGAGTCTTTCCACCTCTCCCCCAGCATACACGCGGCGGTGGAGGCGGTGCTTTGGGGGCCGCAGAGGAGGACTGCGCCCAGTCCTGTCCAGCCCTGCCAGGAGAACATCGCAGGCGGCTTTGGACCTGGTGCAGCTGTGCTAAGCCGGGAGGAGTCTTTCCACCTCTCCCCCGGCATACACTCGGCGGTGGTGTGCTTTGGGGGCCACAGAGGAGGACTGAGCAGGGCTCACACAGCCATTGTCAGAATTGTCTTTAAGGTAATTCCTCCATTACACTTACAGTGGCAATTGACAGGCCTGGAATAAGTCATTATTGGCCAGTCTCCCCCAGTTCCTCCTCTTCATTAGCTGGATCACCTGTTATTGTCTTCCCATGTTGGAGCTGGGAACAGTCTGGGAGCAGACATTAAGGTTGTGTGGGGGAAGGGTAGATAATGGCAGTAACAGAGTGAAGAAATGTTACAAAAGAAAAAGGGATAGATGTGTAATACCTATCCCTTCTTCAGTTCACTCTGTTTCCCAGGATAACTTGGAGAGCGTATCCGCCATTCCACAGACCCTTACGCTGCTCCTTTGCAATGCCAGGTCAGTTAAGAATAAGACCCATATTATCTATGACCTCTTAGTAGATGAGGCGGCCAACCTGGCATGCTTCACTGAGACCTGGCTGGGAGACGCCAGCTCCGCCATGTGGGCGCAGGCCCTCCCAGTTGGGTACTTGGTTAATGAGCAGATAAGGGAATGTGGGTGGGGGCGGGGCGGAGTGGCCTTAGTTCATAGAAACAACTTAACCTTGACTAGGAAGTCTATCCGGAAAACACCTTATATCGAGTGTATGTACCTGAGCCTGAAAACCAGGGATAGTTTAGGGATTCTGTTGGTATACCAGCCACCCCATTGCTTAACAGACTCCCTAACCGAGCTGACTTCACTGGTCTCGGAGCTGTTGCTGGAGTCGCCCAGACTTTTGGTTCTGGGTGACTTCAACATCCCTCTCGAGACCGGCTTGTCCAATCTAACCGGTGCAGCTCGGGAGTTCATGGAGACCATGACAAACATGGGCCTATCCCAATTGGTTGATGGGCCCACACATTGTGCTGGTCATACCCTCGATGGGGTTTTTAGTACGGAACAGGAATATCCATGGGCGGAGGTTACAAAAGCCTCCGCATTGTCATGGATGGATCACTTCCTGGTCAAGATAGAGCTGAAGGCCACCATCGCCCCACTCGGGGGTGGAGGACCTATGAGAATGGTCCGCCTTCGAAGGCACATGGAACCCATTGGTTTCCAGAAGGCCTTAGAGGGTTTAATGGTCGGTAACGCCGGTGATTCTGTCGAAGCCCTGGTGAATACTTGGAACACCGATCTTACCAGGGCCATCGACACAATCGCTCCTATGCATCCTTTCCAACCCACTTCTAATCGTAAGCCCTGGTTCACAGAGGAACTTAGGAGAATGAAGCAAGCTGGACAACGACTAGAGCGCAAATGGTGGAAGACTCGCCTCCTATCCGACAGAATTTGCCATAGGAAGCATCTTAATTCCTATAGGGAGGCTTTACATGCAGCGCAGAAATCTTTCTGTTCTGCACGTATTGCGTCTGTAGAGTCTCACCCAGCAGAGCTGTTTAGGGTGGTGGGGGAGTTGACGAAGGTTCCACCTGTTCCAGGTCCCCTACTTAACCCAATGACAGCCTGCTGTGAGGCATTCAATGTCTACTTTGCAGATAAAATCTCTTGGATAAGAGCCGACTTGGACCCCAGTGTTCTGGCAGAATCCGCAGATGAGGTATCCAGCAACTCCGCTGATGGCAATTTACTGGATCAATTTCAATCTGTGAGTACCGATGATGTGGACAAGCTCCTTGGAAGAGTGAGGAAGACGACTTGCTCCCTCGATCCATGTCCATCGTGGCTGGTCGTCTGGGGGGGGACGCGTTGAAGGTGTTCCTTCGGGACACAATCAGCGTGTCATTCAGGGAAGGCAATGTACCATCTTGTCTGAAGGAGGCGGTGGTTAGGCCACTCCTGAAAAAACCTTCACTGGATCCCCTGGATAGAAATAACTACAGACCAGTATCCTTGCTACCTTTTCTTAGCAAGGTGATCGAGAGGGCAGTCGCTTCCCAACTCCAAGCAGTCTTGGATGAAACTGATTATCTTGATCCATTTCAAACTGGCTTTAGGACAGGATATGGAGTGGAGACTGCCATGGTTGCTCTGACCACTGACCTCCGCCTGGGCATTGACAGGGGTAGTGTGACCCTGCTGGTGCTCTTGGATCTCTCAGCAGCCTTTGACACTATAGATCATGCCATCCTCTTGGACCACCTGAGAGAGTTAGGAAATGGAGGCACTGCTTTGCAGTGGTTCCGTTCCTTCCTTTCGGGTAGATCCCAGAGGGTGAGGCTCGGGGACAGTTGCTCTTCTAAAACTGAGCTTAATTGTGGTGTCCCTCAAGGCACCATCCTATCCATGATGCTATTTAACATTTATATGAAGCTGCTGGGTGAGATCATTCGAAGGCATGGAGCACGGTGTCTTCAGTACGCTGATGACACCCAGATATATCTCTCCATGACTAGATCATCGGCTCAGACTTCAGATGGCGCCTCTCCTCTTAATGACTGTCTCAGAGCAGTAATGGATTGGATGAGAAAAAACAGATTGAAGTTGAATCCAGAGAAAACGGAGGTACTTACAGTCACAGGGCCGAAACCAGATCCGGGAATACAGTCTCCAGTCCTGGATGGATTCACACTCTCCTCTAAGGACTGTGTTTGCAGCTTGGGGGTGCTCCTAGATTCATCGCTTCACATGACTAGTCAGGTGAATGCGGTGGTCAGGAGAGCCTGTTATCAGCTTCGGCTGATACGCCAACTGCACCCTTATCTGGACATGAGGGATCTGGAAACTGTGGTACACGCTCTGGTAACCTCACGTTTGGACTTCTGTAACACACTCTACATGGGGCTACCCTTGTGCTTAACCCGGAAACTGCAACTTGTACAAAATATGGCAGCCAGGTTAATTACTGGAACATCTAGGAGGGAGCACATAACACCAGTGCTAAAGTCCCTCCACTGGCTGCCGATTAGTTTCCGGGCACAGTACAAGGTGTTGGTTTTAAACTTTAAAGCCCTACATGGCTTGGGTCCATCTTATCTTAGGGACCGCCTCTCCCCGTATGATCCCCCCGTGCACTCCGGTCCTCTGGGAGGAATCTGCTGCAGCCCATGAAGACCAGGCTTTCGCAGACCTCCCAGAGGGCCTTTTCAGTTACCGTTCCCAGACTGTGGAATGGCCTGCCGGATGAGATCCGTTCGATTACTACTCTTGCCACCTTTAAAAAGGTGGTAAAGACGGATCTCTTCTGACAGGCCTTCCTGGAATAACTACCCAGCAAAAATTTGGAGGTGATCTGCCATTTATCCCTCCTGTTATCCTCATCAGCAGGCCAATGGGACAGTATTGTCTTTTGTTTTAATTGTGAATCTGATTTTAATTCCTTAATAGTTTAATCCTGTTTTAAGGGGTGGGTGGTTAGGGAGGGGAGGATGGAATGTTTTTATCTGTTGTATTTTTAATCTGTTGTACGCCACCCCGATTGCTGAGCATAGGGGCGGGTTATAAATATATTATTATTATTATTATTATTATTATTATTATTATTATTAGTTGAACCACTGACGCCCTCCCCACAGCCAGTCCATGAATGGTAGTGGCAGGGATCAAAGAGATCTCTTGTTATGGCCTCATAGTCATATGCACAATGATTACCCCATTTGTTGTGATCCACTATGGTCCTCTGGAGGTCACAGCAGATGATGTAATCATTCTGCATCTGGCTATGCTTCCACTCTCAAACAGTCACAAATGGACATGAGGAAACCTACAGTGGCTAAACAGGTTGGGAAAGGGAATATCAACCTCTATGATGACAACAATGACAAAATACATACACAGGCATGGGGTAGATTTACACCTGCATATGCTACAATCAGGATGGTAGCCTCTATAACATAAACTAGGAAATCCCTTTGGCTAATAATGGAGTTATCCAGTGGGGTGCAGTAGTTTGAGTGTTGAATTATGACTCTGGAGACCTGGATTCAAATCCCTGCTGGACATGGAAACCTACTGGGTGATCTTGGGCAAGCAACACACTTTCAGCCTCAGAGTAAGGCAATGGCAAACCCTGTTTGAACAAATCTTGGCAAGAAAACCCCATGAAAGTTTTGCTTTAGGGTCACCAGAATTCACCGCAAGCAGAATGGAAACAAGTTCTGTTTCACATGAGAACCTCTTGTCTGCCTATTCCTCCCCTAAATCTGACAAAAGCAGGGTTTTAGGTATATAAACAATCATGTCTATATGCCAACCCATCTCTTTAGAAATATTATTTTAAATAATAAGTAGAGAATATGTAGTCCTCCAGATGTGGTTGGACTGTAAAGCCGATAGAATAGACATTGAAAGGGAATGTGGGAGTTGCAGTCTGACAACATGAGGAGGACTGCACATTCTCAAACCTTGTTCCAAACTGATAATAGACAGACAGACAGACAAACAAGGAAATCTGTATCAGCACTCCTTTCTTGCAAGGCCTAAAATTTCGTCTAGGAGGAATGCCCCCACTAATCATCTTTTCTTTCAATATAAAACAACGTTCCTTCTAGATGAAACTTCAACCCCCTCCAAGAAAGCAGTGCCAGTCCAAGGATAATTCTTTAGAGGATGTATTTGTATTGATACATGGCCCAGACTCTCAGTGACTCAGGCATTTGTTTACCAGGTATCTCACTGGCAGCAGGGTTTTGAGTTCTCTGGAGAATAACCTCTAGAGTTTAAAGAAGAGGAGAGAAAGTGTAATCTGCTTGCATTAATCCTTTCCCTCTCTGCTTTTGTTGTGGAGCATATTTATGCAAATTTTCCAGAGGGATCTAGGTGTAAACTAGCCCATATTTGTATACTTTATATTTTAAACAAGCCTGTTAAATCCAGGTGAGATATCTGTGAAAGCATCAGGGGCTGAGATCAGAATTGCTAGTCACACTTCTCTGATGGTTCTTCTCTACAGGAGGTCTTGAATTCAGCACTTAAAAATAAATGCTCTAATGAGAGAAGCACATTTGATTAAAGGATAGCAATGTGCATAAATTTACTTAATTAGCTTATTTATCCTTTGAAATTGCTTAAGTGGTTGAGAGGAAGCATGACCAGTTCCTAACTGAAGTTGTAACTGGATTACAAGGGAAGAGAGTTCACAGCACTTCAAAGTTATTATGTATTTGTTTATTTATTCAGTGTTATCAGAATGCATGGCATTTCACAGTATGTCATAAGCCAAAAAGATGGGTCTTAACCCCAAGGAGCTTACAAGCTAATCTGCAACAGTGAAGATATCAACAAAGGGAGGTGGGAAGAAGGAGAGAGGTGAAGAATGATAAGGGGAGAATGTGATGTGGTTTACATGGCTTCGTTTTAGCTAGAGATGAAGACTTGAGGGATTATACCACAAAGGTCAAAAAAGCTGAAGACAGTAAACAGAGTGGTGGTATCACATGGGTGTTCTGGTATTCTGGGAGGCAGAACAGGCAATGAAAGACAAGATGCAGAAAGAGAAGGAGATTTTGGAGTAGTAGCTGGTGGTAAGCCTGAAACAGCAGAAGTTGCAAGTACAATGGGAAACAAGGCCAGGGGGCTAGAAAAGAGCAAAACAAGTGCTATAGGAGCTATAAATACAAGGAACCTATCCAGAAATAGAATCCAGCATTTTGGGTGTTTGCTCTTGTTGGTTGTATAAAGTGATCCATAGGAGAGGGGAGCCCAGATAATTTCTGCTCTTTGCTTCACCTTGCTCTGTCTTTCTTTGGCCTATGTACTCAGGCATTTTGTCTTTTTTACCTGTTGAGGTTACTTCCCCCAGATGTTAATCAGTCTCTTTTCCTTTTCTCTGGGAAGGGGAAATCTATGGGTCTCTGTGAGGGTCCTCTTCTGCTTTTGCCTGGGCTGGATGGAACCCCTTGATACCCTCCTTTTTATCTAAAGAACTCACCACCACCATCTGATGATTTGAGTCTACCCCCTTTAGCAGTGTACTGGTATGTTGCTGGATCCCACTGGCATTTCCCTTGCCACTGTAGGGAAGAACTGGTCCAAGCCAACGGGCATGAAAAGGAGTGCAAGAGAGGCAGACTACTTTTAAAGACAAGGCTTAGTCGATGGAGTTAATTGCATTTTTTAAAAAAGCTACTTATCCCTGATGGGATACAGTCACATTTTGTATTATTGGCTGTTTTTATCGCATGTAAATTGCTGCTGATGCCACTGGGCGGCAGAAACCCGCATGCAGCCCAGGTCCCAGCCACACTCAGCTGGCTGCTTTTCAAAAAAAGGGAAGCTCTCTTTTTTAAAAGTGGCTGGCTGAGCACAGCTGGGACCTGAGCTGAATGCAGGTTTCAGCTGTCCGACTGCATTGGTGCTGATTTACATGTGATAAAAACAGCTAATAATCCAAAACGTGACTGTATCTGGTTGCAGATAAGTCCTTTAAAAAAAAAAGTGATAAACTCTTAAGTAAGGAAATTCTATAGCAAAAGGATATCTCTTTACATCTTGTTCTTCAGGCACAGATAGAAATTGCAAGCTACAGAATAGATAATTTCATCCAAATCAGGAGAAAAAATAAAAACAAAACCTGATATGACTAGCTAATATACCCTCCTAATTTTACTCACAGATCTGATGGGATTTGTAGTCCTTGATGTTCAGGGAGTAACTGGGAGCCTGGACTCTATTGTCCAGACTTGAACAGATACTTAGGACCAGGAACATCTGTCCCTCAAACCCCCTTTGTTAGAGTTTATATCATGGTCTGAACAGAGAGTGACATAGAGAAAAGGCATCCCATGGTGCTTTCAGGCTTTCTTATAACCTCTGTTAAGAAGTATCTGAAAGGTTTGCACTTTTGCCCATCTGACTGGCAATTGCTATCTTATCACCTGTGATGCTGAAGCTCATTAAAATGCAATTGTAACCCACCCCCATTTAATCCTGTGTTATCTGAGAAGAATGCTTTGATAATGAGAGGACTCCTCATTATCACAGACTCCCCCCCCCCCCCCCCCCATAATGGTTACTACGTTATCCCACACATGACAGCTAGCTTTTAGATAGCCTTGTAACCAAGTATTGGTCAACTTCTTTTGTCTACAATGCAGAAATAAAGCAATTTTATGCCACTTTAACTGTCATGACTCCATCCTGTGGAATTCTGGTATTTGTAGTTTGGTAAAGTATCTAGCCTGGTCTGCCAGAGAGATCAGGTGCCTCACCAAACTACCTCCCAGGATTCTGTAGAATAATGGCAGTTAAAGTGGTGTCAAACTGCTTTATTTCTGCAGTATGGAGACACCTTGTATCTTCTTTCCTACCCAAGATGGATTTCCTAAGGCAATAAATGTAAGTTGTCTTTTTTACCTTACAAGAGTATTCAGGATAATTACTACTATTTCTGCCACAAGCTTATATTTTACTGGCCCTGCAGCCCTCTGCTTAATGCATATACCAAATATTCCTACAATTACAGGCTAAATCACAGAGTATCATTGTCTGCTGCCATTTTCTTGAACCTTGCCAGGGATTTATGCGTCTCTTTTGGAATTTAAAATGTATAGCCTAAGTTTTTAAATGTCTAGCCTAAGATTTATCCCCTCTCTTTAATCTCCATTAACAATCTTTAATTGTTAATCCCAATTAAAATATACTCAGTGAATCAATGGTAACTTGGTAAGTCAACAGTTATTTGTGTTCCATTGATTCAATGGGTCCGATCTACTTGTGACTTTATTTGTCCTTCTTTCCCCTCATCCAAGATTATGAGGAAATATAATCCAGGATGCTTCATTGACCTGTGGAAAATTCAATATCCAATATTTAAAAAGTAAAACAACCACAACAACCCTGCCATTCTTATTTCTGAGCTATTTGCAGAAGTCATTCCTGTTAGGATTTTTGATGGGATGTATAGTCAATGTTGAAATGTAAAGATGTGTGTCTGTATTTTTCTATGATGAGAAAACTGCTTCTAGCTCTAAAACACAACATCTCAGTCCAGGTGTTTGAAGAGTCATAACAATGGAGTTAACAAGATGAAATACATGGGAAAGAGTTTCTTGTTTATAAAGTGAATTCAATAACAAAAGTTGTTTTGAGAAAATAGATCACATGGTAAAAGATGAACAACAAGGTTAACATACATCATGTACTAATCAATCAATTAACCTGGAAGAGAACACCCAAAGAGGTGGAGAAAAGTTGGGCTGGGAGTTGTGTCTTGGACAAAGAAGTCAGTCTGTTTTAACCTTTCAACAGTATGGATCAGTTTTTAATATTTTTGCAGAAGCTGTAGCTTGACTAAATTTTCACAATGTAGCATTAAGGATTTATAGTTTTGTTCCTGTTAGCCAAACTGGCTAAAGTGATATTTTTCTGGACTTTGTAGTTTTTACTTTGCCTATGCTATTCTATAATAAAGCCTTTTGCTAGAAGCTTGGAAAGTTTGCCTGCATGCTGATGGTCTCTACTAGACAAGCAGTCTTGCTGCATGGACTGCCTTGCTGCTTTGAATTTTATCTTCACACACACACACAAGCCTGCACCTCCATCAATCGACAAGTGGTAGCAGAGGATGGTTTCAAGCTGGTTTCCAGAGAGTTTCCAGTTGGTTTCCAGTTTCGATGGTTTGCCCAGATCACTCCCTCTGCTTTGAGCTGTTTTGAAAGGGAGTGACCGGAAAGGCAACACTGGGAGGTGAAGCGGAATGGAGACATGCAGAGCAAAGGAGACAAAGGATCCAAGCCTGATTTATTGCCAGCAACATTTGACAAGCTGTAAATAAACTGCTGTGCTTATCTGAAGTAATAAATTTTCAAAGGACTGTCTTAGAAAGCTGTTAAGCAAGAAAATGGCAAGGCTTCAGACCGGCTGGTTTGAGCTGTATTTTTAAAGAGACAGTGTCCTTTTGTAAAAGCTGGGAGGGGCAAGCAGCTTTAACTCTTGTGCCTCAAAGGGAAAATTAATCATGGATATGACAAAATTTCCCAAATTGACGGGGGAGAATTACACATCTTGGAATGTCTATTCACGAGCTCTTCTTGTGAGAGAAGGTCTTTGGGAGATTGTGCAACAGGGTCTTCCTATTAACCCTACCCAAGCCAACATAGACAGAAATGCCAGAGCTGTGGCAACACTGCACCTCATCCTTTCTGAGGGGCAATTAAACCATGTGAGGGATCTTATGACTGGACAACAAATCTGGAACACTCTGAGGGACATTCATCAATCTTCTACTGAACTTGCAAAGATGATATGGGCAAAGCAGCTTTTTTTCCTGTAAAATGAAAGAAAAGGAGGCCCCTGAGAGACACTTAGACCAGATGAGAAAACTGTTTGCTCAAGTTCAGGCAAGGGGTATAAATTTGCCAGAGGCACTAAAATCTTATATTTTGTTGGGATCTCTTCATGAAAGCTTTGACAATATCCTGTATGGCTTACAAGGCATGCCTGGGGCTCAATTAACTCTGGAACTAGTATCCAGCCGGGTGATAGAGGAGGCTCAACGGAGAAGGTTTGAGGCAGAGCAGTGGAAGCAGGGATCTGCAGCTGTAAAACCTCCAAATGCCACAGAGGGATTTCCAGGGAGATGTTAACTGAGAAAGCAGCTGTTTCAAAAGGAAAAATCTGTTCCTATTGCAAGAAAGCAGGACATCTGAGAAAGGACTGTAGGAAGCTTGCAGCTGATAGCAAGAAAGGACATCAGCAGCCACGTCTGGAAGCAAGGGAAACAGTGGAAACAGAGGAACTGTTGCTGTGACTAGAGGCTGTGATAGTGTGACTCAAATTAAGCAACCCAGCCTTTGGATTCTAGGTTCTGGGTGCAGTACCCATATGGCAAATCAAATCAAATTGTTCCAGAGCAGAAAGCCCTCCACAGTGACTTCTGTTGCTCTTGCAGATGGGGCAGCAAAAGAAATTCATGAGATGGGAACTGTTTGCATTCCAGGGTTTGGTAAAAGTTTTGAAAATGTTTTGTATGTACCTAAATTGCAAAACTGTTTAGTTAGTGTGTCTGCTTTGACCACAGATGGGTACAAATTGAGTTTTGAGGGGGATGGATGCTTAATTTTTAAAGATGATGAAATTTGTGCTAAAGCCATTAAGAAAGACAGATTATACTATATGGATGATGGGGCAGAATGTGAAATTGTGAAAAATGAGCCTTTGCATTCAAATTGCATTCACTATTTCCACAGAGTGGTGGGTCATGTTGGTTTTCAAAGTCTTTTGAAGCTAGAGAAAATTTGTCCTGAGTTTAAAATTTCACCATGCTCAAACCACCTAGAGTGCTCAATTTGCAGCAGGATTAAGTTGAAGCCTTATCCTATGGCAAAATGAAGTAAATTTAAAGCAAAAAGACCGTTTGAGTCAGTGCATTGTGATATTTCTGGCCCATCGAGTCTGACACTAGGGGGCAGCAAATACTTCATGGTGGTTGTAGATCACTTCACAAGATTTTCCTATGTGATACTTTTGAAAGAAAAGGGTGAAGCAGGAGAAAGATTCAAAGAGTGGGTGAACATGATTGAGAAAGAGTCTGACTACAAGGTGGATCTTTGGTCACTGACAGGGGAGGAGAATTCTTGTCTCACCACTTGAACAATTGGTTAAGAAAAAAGGGAATTAGGCATTTTACCACTAATCCTTGTACTCCTGGGGAGGATGGGATTACTGAATGGAGAACAGGCGTGTTGAAGCAGATAAAAGATTGCATGATGCTTGATGCAAATGCTCCTGAGTACCTTTGGGGGGAGGCAATTCTCACAGCTAACTTTTTGGCAAACTGCACATGGAATTCAGCTGTGAAGAATACTCCTTACCACATGCTTCACAAAAGACCACCCAATTTGAAATATCTTAGAGTGTTTGGGCAGTATGCTAACGTGTATGTGTCTGCAGCTTTCAGAAAGAAAGGTCAGCCCAAATGGAGAAGACTGTTGTTTGTGGGTTATTCAGGAAACAGTTACAGGTTTCACCTGGGTGGAAAATAAATTCTGTTTTCAAGGAGTGCGAACTTTGAGAAACATTCTGGGTGGGAGAACATACATTCAAACAAAGAAGTGTTTCTTAGATTGGGACAGTTAGGAACACAGACAGGACCACCTGCCAGAAATGGAGGGGCAGTGAAGCAAGAGTCAGATTCTTAAGAAGGTGAGGCTAGTACATCAGACAAGATGTCACAGACACGTCCACCAGTGCCTAGAATGACAGAGACTAGGAGACACAGAGATAGGGACACACAGTCAAGCACTGACACTGAAGATGATGAAGGAAAAACAAGGACCATCGTCCTGCGACGCACAACCCGAGTCAGAAAACCTCCAGATCATTTTAAGGTGCAGGAAGCTAAGGCTTGTACAGTTGTGGTAGATGAGCCTGAGAGTTACAAAGAAGTACAAGATTGTTGTGATGAGGAAAGGTTGAAATGGGAGTCTGCAATGGAGCAGGAGTTCAAGTCTTTGGTAGACAAAATGTGTTTGAAATTGTTGACAGACCTACAAATCACAAGGTGATAGGTTGCAAATGGGTTTACAAAAGGAAGTTGATGCCTGATGGTAGTCAGAGATACAAGGCTAGATTGGTAGCTAAAGGGTTTGCACAACAGAGGTTTGAGAATTTTGATAAAACCTTTTCTCCAACAGCAAAGCCCGAGAGTTTGAGATTGGTTTTGGCTTTAGCAGCAAGGAGAGGTCAGTTGGTGCATCATTTTGATTTTGAGACTGCATACTTGAATGCAAGTCTTGAGGAGACTGTTTACATGGAGCAACCTTTGGGATTTCAACAGGATCATATTAGAAGAAAGCTTTGCATGGTTTGAAGCAAAGTGCAAGAAGCTGGAATCTTTGCATACATGAAGAGCTGGTGAAGCTAGGTTACAAACGCAGTGTAGCTGACACGTGTGTTTACACAAAAGGAGATGTGATTTTGGTGATTTATGTAGATGACTTGTGTGTGGCAGCAAATTCAAAACAAGAGATTCAGACAGTGAGAAAGGAGTTGTCAAAGAAATTTGGTGTCAAAGATCTTGGAGTTTTAAGGTCTTATCTTGGAATTGATGTTGAATGGAGTGAAGATGGGAGTTGTTTGTTAAGCCAACAGAAGAAAATTCAAAGTTTGATAGAGAAGTGTGGATTGCAAGATGCAAAAACAATGAAGAGTCCAATGTCAGTTGGTTATGTAAATAGTGAAGGGACTAGAGAGTTTGAAAATCCAGAGATGTATAGAAGCTTTGTTGGGAATCTGATGTTTATTGCTAATAACTCCAGACCAGACATTTCTTTTGCCGTGGGGATACTTGGCAGAAAAGCAAGTTGTCCTAAAGTGGAAGATTGGACAGCAGTGAAGCATTGGTTGAGGTTTTTGAAGGGTAGCATAGATAGGAAATTGAAGTTGCAAAACAGTCGAGCTGGACTTGAATGGTTTGTTGACAGTTCGTTTGCTTCTGAGCTACAAGATAGAAAGTCAGAGACAGGATTGTTGATTAAGTTTGGAGAAAGCGCAATTGTTTGGAGAAGTAGAAAACAGGGATACGTAGCCCAAAGTACAGGAGAAGCAGAGTTTGGTGCCTTATCTGAGTTAGTTAATGAGATTGAATGGATTAGAAAATTGTTAAAAGATTTGAATGAGGAGTGTGTTGATCCAGTGTTGATAAATGAGGATTCTCATTCTTGCATTGCAATGGCTGAAGCTGAAAATCTGAAGTGCAGAACAATGTACATTGGAGTGAGGTATCAAAATGTCAGAGAGATGGTACAGAAAGGGATTGTGAGTCTGCAGTACATTGAAACAAAACAGAATCAAGCAGACATCTTGACAAAGGCATTGACCATTGATAGACACGACCAGATGTCACGTCTACTTGGCATGGCATAAGTTTAGGCCTAGCCATCGAGCTACGTTAGGGGGGATGCAGACCAGGGCGTCGGGGAAGCCCTGGTCCGGAGCGCCGCGGGACCTCGGCAGCCAGACCGCGGCACTCCTGCGGCGTCCCTGGGAGGAGCGCAAAATCAGCGCTCCTTCCACAAGACAGGGAAAGTGCGGCCTAAATGCGTAGGGCGCACTTTCCCTGACTTATCCTCCGCAGTGCATCCGGTCGCTGCGGAGGGAGGTCATCCCCGGAGCCCCGTCCGTCCGGAGGGCTGGAAGCTCCGAGGACGACCTCAGGAAGAGGAAGGGACGCCGCGTGTGTGGCTGCCCCTCCTCTTCCGGGTCTCGGAGACAGCCCTATTAGCCGTCTGCTGAGGCCCTATGTTTTGTAACAGTTAGTTTTAGTTTAGTGTGTAACATACACACATCATACATTTCAGGAGGGGCTTGTTAGGATTTTTGATGGGATGTATAGTCAATGTTGAAATGTAAAGATGTGTGTCTGTATTTTTCTATGATGAGAAAACTGCTTCTAGGCCTAAAACACAACATCTCAGTCCAGGTGTTTGAAGAGTCATAACAATGGAGTTAACAAGATGAAATACATGGGAAAGAGTTTCTTGTTTATAAAGTGAATTCAATAACAAAAGTTGTTTTGAGAAAATAGATCACATGGTAAAAGATGAACAACAAGATTAACATACGTCATGTACTAATCAATCAATTAACCTGGAAGAGAACACCCAAAGAGGTGGAGAAAAGTTGGGCTGGGAGTTGTGTCTTGGACAAAGAAGTCAGTCTGTTTTAACCTTTCAACAGTATGGATCAGTTTTTAATATTTTTGTAGAAGCTGTAGCTTGACTAAATTTTCACAATGTAGCATTAAGGATTTATAGTTTAGTTCCTGTTAGCCAAACTGGCTAAAGTGATATTTTTCTGGACTTTGTAGTTTTTACTTTGCCTATGCTATTCTATAATAAAGCCTTTTGCTAGAAGCTTGGAAAGTTTGCCTGCATGCTGATGGTCTCTACTAGACAAGCAGTCTTGCTGCATGGACTGCCTTGCTGCTTTGAATTTTATCTTCACACACACACACAAGCCTGCACCTCCATCTATCAACAATTCCCTTCCTTCCTCAAAAGCATTATGTTATGAATTTAATGCATTTAAACTTAAGAGTGCCTTTTGACAAGCTGCATTGTTGTCACACAGAAATTGTGTTGTACAGTGGATTTGCCTACATATTTCCTATTGCCAAATGTACCTTTGTCTACTAGGATTACACCGTGAATACCTCAATCTGTACTTAATAGCTACTGGCCTACAGCACATTTAGTATTACAGTTAAATATACCCTTTCAAGATAACAAAGCTAAATCCATTTTCTGAGATCTGTAATGGGAAGCTGCCCAAATGAATTCTTAAAGAAAGATAAAGTGACAATGGCAGATTGTTCTCATCCTTTGAGGCTTTTTTTTTTTAAACCAACCAGGAATTAACATAACCCAAGGTTTTGGAAATTTCTCCTTTATCTCTTTATGCTTCAGATGCAAAGTCTGTTGAAATCAAAGGATAGACTTCACCTCCCTCAATCAATTTTGGACAAGGAAGATGGATGATGCTTTAACAGAGAATCAGGATATTAAAAATCCTGAGATCCTTTTGAGTTCCTTACAGCAAATTGAACTAAAATGAGTCAATGTGGAATTTTGGAATAGGACATTACAATTAACAATATTACCTACAGTACACAAAGGAAACTTGTAGCACCTTGGAGACTAAGGGGGGTTGCAGACTGTCAAAAATAGTGTGAATTCAGTCCACTTTTAGGGTTAGGGTTAGTGCTAGGGAATCATGGGAATTGTTATTTTTCTGAGACATTGAACCTTCTTTGTCAGAGAACCCTAGTGCCACAATAAAGTACAGTCCCCATGATTCCCTAACCCTAACCCTAAAAGTGGACTGAATTCACACTATTTCTGACAGTCTGCAACCCCCCTAACTGAAGAAAGAAGGTGGTAGCATGAGCTTTTGTAGACTTGAGCCTACTTCCTTATGCATCTATGAAAGCTCACACTACCAGCTTCTTTCTTTCACTTACTCTCAATGGTACTACAAGATCCTTTTGCATGCTGATTTTCCAGACTAACACAGCTATGTCTTTGAATATTACCTATAATGCATTACCTCTGAAGATGGTAAGTTTGTCACAACATTAATTGGGCAAATAACTTCTGTTATTGCAGTTACATTTTAGAACAATGAATATGAATTAGTAACTAACTAACTAGTAAATAAATTAATGAATTAATGTGTTCTAATGAATGAATATGTCCTACAGGTAGTCTTCTTAGCTAGTCTTCCTGAGTGTGATTCCCACTTACAAATGAATTGGCTTGTGATCTGAATTGATGGATCAGTTTGACAGCAGAGCATGGTTCACACTATATTTACCCCATTGCATTTTTTTGCTGTAAAATAACCCACTTGTGGTTCACATTGACGAATGAATTTATTCAAAATGGGCCCACTTCAGCCAGCCGAAGGGCAAATTTAAATTGATTCCAATCTGCATCTGGTTCACACTTGCATGTGTGGAATTAATTTTTTGAAAAAGATGTGGAAAAAAACAGCATCAAAAAGACATGGATTAAATGGGTATAGTGCATGCCCCCCCTGCAAACCACTTCAAGTGTGATTCAGTTCAAGTATGAACCAGGGTCATTTAAACTGCTTCAAGTCAGTTTGCAAACTGGTTTAAAATGTAGTGGGAATGTATTGGATGTTTCTTGGGCTGCAGAGCTGAAGGGCAGCACACACTGCTCTCTGTCATTATTTAGTAGGCCCAGGGGCCTCTAAAGCCTATACTCCCTGCCTCCTATGGAGGACATTATGGCAAACTGTTGCAATCTGTAAAACAACCCTGCCAAGATGTACGTATGTATCTCTGGAAGTGGAAATCCACTGACTCCCTAGCCTAGAAGATCAAAGTTTAGCTGGAAAGCATTTCCAGTCCAATCCTATAACCAGCATTCCTGCTAATTCCATTATCTACTATCATCAATTTTGATAAGCTTCTTTTATGACCCTCTCCCATGCTTGTATGTCTGGGAGAGAGAAAAGTGCTTTGAAGTCATACTGAAACAGAAAGAGAAACACACTCTTCTCTCCATTTGCCTGCTAGGTTTGTTTGTAATGAGATAAGACTCTTAGTTCTCTTCTACTGAAATCACAGTATAAGTTGTTCCACTCCTTGGAACTGAAATTACTCTTTTAGACTTCCAGAATCTGGAATTTTGTGCAGAGAATCTTGTTAGTTCATTCTCTTTCTTAAAGTACTTGTTCTTGTACAGAGGGCCTTGGGCAGTTCATCATCTTTGTGCTTTCACTCTTTGAGCTAGAAGGGCTCCCTAGATTTTCAAAAGTCCAACAGGACCAAGGAGAGGTAACTTCTGACATCTCTTAAATCTCTCTTTGGGGAAATACTTTCTCTGCACATTGCAGATCCTCAAAACTGCCGCTGCTTTTTGTGTATGAGTACTATGGAAGTATTATATTGTCTTTATTTTTACATCTCTTTCTTTCTCTCATGTCTCCCTTCTCTTAGCAACCCTTAGAGCTTCAAACTGTAGAATTCAGAGACATAGCCATTTTAGTCTGGAATATCAGTATGCAAAAGAGTCTTGTAGCACATTTGAGTTTAACTGTGTGAAAGAAGTTGTAGCATAAGCTTTTGTAGACTTGGGGCCTCTACAGATGGCCCTTTGGGTTGCCCTGGAGGCAGGTATGGGGAGAGGCAGCCTGAAAGACATCATCACAGCGCGCTCTGTTACACAGTGTCTTGATGTGCTGTGCCGGAAAGGGTGCAGAAGAGCCGTGTGGCAGCTCTTTGTGCATCCTTTTTACCAGCTCTGAAAGAATCAGCTGCTCCTTTCAGGGCCAGGGAAAGGTTGGATTGGGGCCGAGGTGTGGGGCAGCCTTAGTCCCAATCCTCTGCTTCCCAGGGTGGCCAAAGGTCACCTGTCTGCATCCCCCCTTGGTCTACTTCTGATCACTCATTGGAGGAAGGAGCTCAAGTCTAGGAAAGTTTATGTCATAACTTCATTCACAAAGTTAGTCTCAAAGTTCTACAAGATCCCTTTGCATAGCTACAAATTATATAATTCCAAACCCCCACAGTCTTGCAAATGTGCTCATTTTGAGTTAATATCTCCCCATCCTTAAGCAACTGTGTTATATTTTGCATGTACTTTTTAATATTTGCTATTCCCTAATGCAACTGTTGGGTATTCCTTGATTGCTATATGTTCAATACAAAGTTCCTTTTAGAAAATTCTATGGGAATGTGGGGGTTTTGAGTCCAATCTGCTGCAAATGCACTATTTCCAAAATCACAAGATCACCTGTAGGCAGGTGTACTAAGAGCATGCATGAATTCATTCTGTGTCTGGTAATGAAAGAAAATATCAGACTTCCTATACCTATCCATCAAAGGGTTTGCTTGCCCTCTTCCTGCCAGAAGAACACTGACTTCCTTTTTAAAATTCCAGCACTGTAATGTAAGCAGTGTGTGGTAAATAAAAGAGTCCATTAGACAAGAAGCTACCATGCAAATACTCCCAGAAGATGGAGATCTTACCTTTTATACTGCATTATACTGAATCCTTTAAAAAACAAAATAATAAAAAAATGGGGACTGATGTATGCTCTGCTTCCCCAGAATATTTTACTGCTGGTTTGAAACTTCAGATTTATAGCACTGCTCAGAATTGTTAGTTTTAAGGAATGTGGTAGTACTTTCAACAAAAGTGCTTTGCAGCTACACTAAGAGATCCTACCATTAGGCAGAATAAAGCAACAACCTCAGGAATCAAATTTTGGGTGTCATGGAAGGACAGAAAATTTGTTATTATTGTATTTTTACCATCTAGGGTTGCAAAGGTACTTAATGCCATTTTCTATGCCATGCATGCAATTAAGGTGGATGGCTTTGGGAACCATGAACCTGTTGCATTGTCTCCTGTGGCAGAATGTCTTGGGCTAACCCTGGTTAGTGGGATGCTTCTGTGCAAGGGGAATCTGAAAAGATTGGTGGAAGAAGCTGCAGTTCTATTTGCCTCAGAACATATTGTTGTTCTCTTAAGATGTAGCCACTCTGTCCAATTATTGTACTTTGATACCACTTAAACTGCTGCAGCTCACCCCTCTAGAATCCTGGTAATTTTAGGTGGGAATTGAAACTCTCTGCTAATTGCAACAGTAGAGTGCAATTGCAAATTCTATGTACCTCACCAAACTACAGATCTCAAGATTTCATAGAATGAGAACATGGCAATTAAAGTGATTTCAAAGTGCTGTAATTGCATTGTATGACTTTACTCTTAGGGGGGATGCAGACGGGCAGCCGTGGGCCACCCTGGGAAGTGGAGGATTGGGGCTGAGGCTGCCCCACACTTCAGCCCCAATCCTCTCTTCTGCTGAGCCTGAAAGGAGTGCTAAAATGCCAGTCCTTCCAGAACCGGCAGAAGGGGTGCATCAAGAGCCACCACATGGCTCTTTTGCACCTCTTCCGGTGTAGCGTGTGATGACGCTGTGCTGGGAGTATGTATTCAGGGTGCATGCAGTATGTAATGGCATGCACCCTGATGACGTCCTCGGGGAGGGGTTGAGGCAGCCGCCGTGCAGCTGCCCCTCCCCTTCCATGCCTCCAAGACAGCACTTTGCACCGTATGCAGAGGCCCTTAGTCAGACACTCAGTGGCCAAACTTATGCACTGCATGCAAATGATAACAATTAAATGGAATAGGAAAGCCTACCAGTATTGCCTTTTCCTAATTTGATTTATTTAAACTGATTTTTTTGAGCCTCACAAAGGCGACCCCCTCTCTGAACAAATTTTGCTCAGAAAACCCCATAATAGGTTCACCTTTGTCCTTAAGCTAAGCTTGTGTGCCTTAAATCAGAAATGACTTGAAGGCACACGACGACAACTGAAATATGAAAGTTGTGAATTTTATAAATTTGGGGAAGCTTCTTTCAAAATGAATCCTTTCCCCCACCATTCATTCTGGTTGAACTGAATAGGAGACACCTATTGCCAGTGCAATGAAGACCATGTTGTACCTGCATATCAGAGATGAAGATGAGGGACTTGTCAGAATGAATAAATAAAGTGGCATCTGTAATTCATCACAAATACCTATGGAATCAATCATAGGGATTCATATTCAGAGACGATTAGGCGCTGATATGATAGCCATCTTCAAGTATCTGAAAGGCTGTCACATGTTTTTTTCCTGCTCCACAAACTAAGATCCAAAGCAATGGATTCAAATAATAAGAAAGAAAATTCCAGCTAAACATTAGGGGAAAATGCTGATAGTAACAGCTGTTTGTTAGTGGAATTGATTACCTTGGAATGTGGTGGACTCTCTTTTATTGGAGCAGTTTGTGGATGAACACAATGTCAGAGATGCTTTGGCTCTGAATTCCTGCATTGGCAGTGGATAGGACACAAGAGACTGCAGCATAGGACCATAGCACTGATCTCTCACACAAGCAAAATCATGCATAAAATTATGCAACATAAGGCCTAAGCAGATTGCCAGAAATAGTGCACATTAAATTGAGGCACTGCCCTGGCTCAGTACTAGGAAATCATGTGAACTGTATTTTTTTTCTAAGACATTGAGCCTTCTCTGTCAGAGAGCTCTGGTGCCACAATAAATTACAGTTCCCATGATTCCCTAGCACTGAGCCAGGGCAGTGCCTCAATTTAATGCCTCAATTTCTGGCAGTCTGCTTAGGCCCATAGACTCCAACCATACATGGAGAGAGAAGTCCCAGAGGTTCAAGTGGGGTTCAGGAAAAGAAGAGGCGCTAAGGACCACATTGCAAACATATGATGGCTAATGGAGTGCACCAGGGAATTCCAAAAGAAAATCAGTATGTGCTTTATAGACTATAGCAAAGCATTGAATGGCATAGATCAGGGGTAGGCAACCTTTCCCCTTTAAGGGCCGAGGGACTTCAGCTCCCAGAAGCCTCAGCCATGTTGGCCAATAGTCCCATATTGGCCAATAGCTCCTGGGATTCTGGGAGCTGAAGTCCCTCAGCTCTTAAAGGGGAAAGGTTGCCTACCTCTGGCATAGATCATGAAAGGCTATGGAATGCTCTTAAAGACATGGGAGTGTCAACACATCTTATAGTCCTGATGAGGAATCTGTACCCAGGACAAGAGGCTACTGTCAGAACAAAACATGGAGAAAAAATTGGCAAAGGCATCAGACAAGGCTGCATCCTTTCATTCTGTCTGTTCAACTTGTATGCAGAACATATTATAAAAAAAGTAGGCTTGGACCCATAAGAAGGAGGAATGAAAATAGGAGGAAGGAATATCAACGATCTAAAGATATGCAGGTGAAATCTTAGTACAAGCAGAAAACCTCACAGAGCAGGAACACCTATTAAGGAAGATCAAAGAAGAAAGTGAAAAGGCAGGCTTAATGTTGAACATAAAGAAAACAAAAATAATGACCACCAAGGATCTTCACAATTTCAACCTAGACAATGAAGAAATAGGAATAGTAAAAGCATTTTCATACCTGGGATCAAACATTGATAGAAATGGGGACTGCAGTCAGGAAATTGGAAGAAGATTAAGAATGGGGAGGGTGGCTATGAAAGAACTAAAAAAGATCCTAACATACAAAGCTATACAACTGAGCACAAAAGTTAGAATCATACAAGCCATTGTATTCCCTATTACCATGTATGGATACTGGACAGTTAAGAAAGATGATAGGAAGAAAATCACTTTGTTTGAGATGTGGTGCTGGAGAAGAGTGCTGAGGATCCCATGGACAGCCAAAAGAACAAACAAATGGGTCCTAAAGCAGATCAAGCCAGAAACCTCCCTGGAAGCCAAGACGACCAAACGAGGTTGTCGTATTTCGGACACATCATGAGAAGGGAGGACTCATTGGAAAAGACAATAATTCTGGGAAAGGTGGAGGGAAGTAGGAAGAGAGGAAGGCTACATGCTAGATGGATGGATTCTATTAAGGAGGTCATGGGTATTAAGGGGTTGCAGAAATTAAGCAGAGCCATGGAGGACAGAGGGTCTTGGAGATGTTTCATCCATAGGATCGCCATGAGTCTAGATCGACGTGAGGGCAGTTAACAACAAGGACTCTTGGGGTTACTTTCACCTCTACAGTTCTGTGCAAGCCTAAGGTTAGAGATATGCAAAACTGAGGCTAAAGCACCAGGTCACTGGGAAGTCCAGGATCAGAATAGCCTTGGCTGGACTTTCTTTCAAAAGCAGAAAGGTGAGCAGCAACTTGGGTAGAGAAGGGTTATTTAACTTTCCCTCATTGTCATTTTATGTCACAAAAGCTCTTATTTAAACCCACTAGTGAAGAGAGAACCTTCTATTATGCCTAACCCAAAAGGTGATGCTAATAGTGTTGTTAAAATGTCAGAAGACAGGAGGAAGGATTAAACACATCCCACATGCCACTGTCGTGCACCAATCTTATGATATAAGGTTAAATTCTTAAAACATTTTTTGGAGGGTCCACTAATGAATTCCCACATTACATACTTTTTTTCTTAAGTGCAGTATGTGTGGATCAGGTTGCAGCGTGATATACAGATTGCAAAACTGGAGGAGAAAATGGAGTCTCTGCAGCCTGTCATACGTTGAAACTCAAATGCCAGGAACTGTTGGTTATAAATTAATTCAGCCAAGATTAAAAGATCACAAGAATTGTTCTGTTCCTGGGCTTTTTGGTAACCTGGTGCATTATCCTCAGTTTTGCATAAATGTAACTTTTGGCTTGCATTTGGACTAATCTCTCTGGCAATTCCCTTCCAGGTTTTGGCTTCATTTGACTTTGGGCTGTTGGGATTATGCTTCCATAGCCACTGGCATCACCTGGCTTTTTCCTGCTCAGTCTCTGTAGACTGGAGATGTACACTCTTGACTACTTGCCTACTTCGAAACAGAACAGTACACATGTATCTATATATGCATTATCAATTACAATTATATCCTGATATTCCTCCAGTGAGCTCACAGAATTACACATTTCATACCTACTTTATGCTCACTAAAACAACCTTATGAGGTAGAACATGCTGAGAGAGTGGGTCTCCCAGTGAGGATAATGTTTCACTGAAGGTGTAAATCTGATTCTCCAAAATTCTAATACACCACTTGTAACAACTGAACTGCAG
The DNA here is from genome assembly GCA_026167975.1 of Phrynosoma blainvillii. Taxonomy (NCBI): domain Eukaryota; kingdom Metazoa; phylum Chordata; class Lepidosauria; order Squamata; family Phrynosomatidae; genus Phrynosoma; species Phrynosoma blainvillii. Next base: position 24,572,938 of record JANUYF010000004.1, read on the forward strand.
TTCTTTAGTGTATGTATGTTGAAATATATGATATGTATGTATGTTTAAATATATGTCATATTTAAATTATTTTATTACCAATCCTTAGTCTTTGAAAATTAAATTCTTGCATAATTAAAGTAACAATGCTCATTTGTCATTCTTTAATATTATTTCCATGAAGGAGACACTGATAGAAAGGTTTTAAGTGGATTGTTTATTCATTACAGCTAATTCTAAATTATTTTGGCTCCAGGTCAATAAATTATCAACACACCATTTACATAAGAGACAAAGAAGACAGTTCATAAGCCTTCTGCTCCTTTAGGTAAATGAATCTTGTAAATAACACACATTATTTACTCAATAAATGCTCTATCAATGTTGCGATGGGTTCATGTGCATGGCAAATATGGTTTTGAATGAGTTTTGCATATTTTATTATGAAAACTGATTGCATTCTTTAAGCTCAATAACTTTGATATGCCAAGTTAAAATCCCTACGTAACTGTTTGGAGTAAAACATAGATGTAAATATTATTTCATTCTCACACATGAAGAGTAAACATATATATATATATATATATATATATATATATACACACACATACATATATATATGTGTGTGTGTGTGTGTGTGTCAAAAAGATCACAAGAATTGTTCTGTGTTTTCAAGTTCCCCCCTCCCATATTGTGGGACTGTTTTGTGAATTTGTTGATGCACAAAAACAAAATCCCATTATTAGTCACAAGGTAAGTATGCCCTATGGAAACTTGATAAGTCAAGCATTACATATGTTGACCCTGTCTTATGTATGTATGTGTAGCTTATCTCTTTTTAGCATAAACAATTTGATTTAGTCCTATATTTTATATGAAATATGAAGCTTTTATGAAAAAAAAATGCTGGTGGAAGCCTGTATGACCATTATGTAAAATGTAGCACCATAATTACAATGCTATGCAGTGAATTCCAGTCAGATCTCCCCAAATCACACTTACAGATAAATAGCTGCTGGGATTGACAGGAGTCCATTCTTTTCTTGATAAAGAAGTGGTTTATCTGGGTCATCTGCAACACTTGAACTTCAATTCCCTAGGTTGGAAGGCAAACATCTGTATGGATATTGTCATTCCAGTTCAGAATATCATCAGGGAGTGAGGGCCTTTGCAGACTGCCAGAAATAGTGTACTTTAATTTGAGGCACTGCCCTGACTCAGTGCTAGGGAATCATGGGAACTGTAATTTATTGTGGCACCAGAGCTCTCTGATGGAGAAGGCTCAATGTCTCAGAAAAAAAATGCAATTCCCATGATTCCCTAGCACTGAGCCAGGGCAGTGCCTCAATTTAAAGTGCACTATTTCTGGCAGTCTGCAAAGGCCCTGAGTTAATTTGACTGTGATAGAATATAACTGTAAGGAAAAGTACTAGAACTATAAAATAAGGGCCAAACTAGCTGTGGTACTAAGCACATCATTGTCAAACATGTCAGCTGAAGTAACAAATATATGTGTGTATATTTTTATCTGGATCACAGCACATGAGGTGGTTTTTGTTGTTAACTGCCCTCGACTCAATCTTGACCTATGATGACCCTATGGATGAGACATTTCCAAGATCCCTGTCCTCCACTGCTCTGCATAAATTCTACAAACCCATACCCATGATCTCCTTAATAGAGTCCATCCATCTGTCATGTGGCCTTCCTCTCTTCCTATTTCCCTCCACCTTCCCCAGCTTTATTGTCTTTTCCAATGAGTCCTCCCTTCTCATGATGTGTCCAAAGTACAACAACCTCAGTTTGGTCATCTTGGCTTCCAGGAAGGTTTCCAGCTTGATCTGCTCTAGGACCCATTTGGTTGTCCTTTTGGCTGTCCATGGGATTCTCAGCACTCTTCTCTAGCACCACATCTCAAATGAATTGATTTTCTTCTTATCATCTTTCGTAACTGTCCTGGTATCACATCCATTATATTTGTTTTCTGTTCAACATTAAGCCTGCCTTTGTACTTTCTTCTTTGATCTTCCTTAGTAGGTGTTCCAGGTCTGTGAAGTTTTCTGTTAGTCCTATGGTGTCATCTGCATATCTTAGATTTTTGATATTCCTTCCTCCTTTTTTCACTCCTCCTTCTGTGTTCAAGCCTCCTTTTATTATAATATGTTCTTCGTACAAGTTGAACAGATAGGGTGAAACGATACAACCTTGTCTGACTCTTTTGCCAACTGGGAACCATTCTGTTTCTCTGTGTTTTGTTCTGACAGTGGCCTCTTGTCCTGAGCACAGATTCCTCATCAGGACTATCAGATGTGTTGGCACTCACATGTCTTTAAGGGCATTCTATAGCCTTTCGTGATGTATGCAGTCAAAGGCTTTGCTATAGTTATAAAGCACATACTGATTTTTTTTTAATTCCCTGGTGTGCTCCGTTAGCCATTGTATGTTTGTAATGTGGTCCCTAGTGCCTCTTCCTTTCCCGAACCCCGCTTGGAGCTCTGGGATTTCTCTCTCCATGTATGGCTGGAGTCTATGTTGCATAATTTTGTGCATAATTTTGCTTGTGTGAGAGAGCAGTGCTATGGTCCTATAGTTTATGCAGTCTTTTGTATCTTCTCTTTTGTGGATGGGGATGTATATTGACTGCTTCCAATCTCTTGGCCATCATTTTGTTTTCCAGATCTGTTCACATATGTTGTTTACCACTAGAGTTGACTATGGGCCTTTCCAGACTGCCAGAAATAATGCAGCTTGAGGCCACTTTAACTGTCCTGGCTCAGTGTTAAGGAATCATAGGAACTGGAGTTTATTGTGGGACCAGAGCTCTCTGACAGAGAAGGCTCAATGTCTCAGAAAAAAATACAGTTCCCATGATTCCCTAGCAATGAGCCAGGACTGTTAAAGTGGCCTCAAGCTGCATTCTTTCTGGCAGTCTGTAAAGGCCCTATGTCAACGTGGATTGCAGCAGTTCAATTGGAATATCATCTGTTCCTGATGATTTGTTTTTCTCTTATTGCAGTTTCCACCTCAGTTTTTAGAATTTGGGGTTCATGAGGTGGTATACTTGCATTAAATATCACCCTGCTTCTGTGCGTCCTATTATTAAAATTCTATCTGAATTTCAATGTTTCTTACTGGTGTTTTCTTACTGGTTGATACAGAAACAGAATAATCATTATCATCATTCCACCCTCACCCCCCAAATTGGGACCCAAGGCAGCTTACAATTTGAAAAGGAACAATATTGCTAAAATATATATACAAAGTGAACAAAGATAGAATGAAACTATTCACAGTACAGGTTGAGTATTCCTTGAAATGCTTAGGACCAGAAATGTTTTGAATTTCATATTCTTTTGGATTTTGGAATGTTTGCATGCACATAATAAGATATCTTGGACATGGGACACAGATCTAACCATATAATTCACTTATGTTTCATGTATAGTCTGAAGATAATTTTATACATAATATTTTTTAATTGTGCATGAAACAAAAGTTGTGTACACTGAGCCATCAGAAAGCAAAAGTTTCACCATCTCAGCCACCTATGTGGACATGTTAACCGATTTACTGGGGTACCCAAGGAAATACCCACAAATTATTATAGTTATAAAGGATTTTTAATATTTAGCTCAAATGAGAGTAGTATTATGGCTGGGATAACAGGCAGCCTGAGATAACCACCCAATTTATACTGAGTCCAGATTCACATAGAACCCTAGAGGCAAATCCAAATTAGTTTTATTTATCAGAGAATGAACAACATACTCATGAAAACACAGGCACACATACACAAGAACTAAGAAATCTAAGGGGTGAGGGGTGAATAAATCTTGAGGCTTTGCTAATAGCCATACTCATCGATGATGAACCTTGTTTCTAATACTTGGAAATCAGAGACAAAATGGACTCAACAGCCACCTGGGACTGAGGTGATGGCTAAAGAAGAGGCTAGCTGGCCAAACCAACAAAGTATCTGCCTCCTTGCCAACTGAACCCAAAGCATGGGGGTCTAAAGGCCTGTATTTATGCCTTGAAAGTGTGGATTTTGGAGTATTTTGAATTTTGGAATTCTGGATAGGGGAGATTCAACTTGTATTAAAACAATTTAAGCCTACACTAAAGATAAAGTGCATTTCAAAAGTTTAAAAGCTACTAAAAACAGTCCAGAAAGCTAAAACAGACAAGGACTGAGACCCTACATAAGGGTTGTGTAATGTAAATCTCCACATACTGAGTTATGTGTTGATTGTGCTATGAGATCACTGTGCTGAATCCTGTGAGAATGCACAATTTCAGGAGTATAACTATCAGTTTAGGAAGGAAGCTGGATACATATTAGGTGAGAACAAACATCCCCATGCATAATCTCAGCACATATGTAACCCCCCTTTTATGACCTCGATCCAAATATGGATCTTGTACTTCAGACAAAATCTGCTTGAGTGTGGGCAGGATCATACAGGAAGATAGAATCCTTCAGTTTGGACCAAACAGGGCTTTTGGATCACTTTGAACTGTTCCTGGAAACAGACCAGCAGCCAGAGGAGCTGTTGTAACAAATAGCTTCTTTGGAATTAAGTGAAAAGGAGAAATCCCAATGTTTTAGGGTCTACCATGGTAGGGATGAACAACTGAATTTAGGTCAATGTCTCCAGGTTTCAGATTGCTCAACCTGATATTTCAGAGTTCTTATTTTCCATTTCTGTAACATTTATCTTTTTTTTTAAAGCACATCTTTATAAAGTAAGTGCCTACTGACATTTGTTTTATTTATTTATTTTGCTGCTAGGTTAATATTCAGGTCTGTTTGTGGTACCTGACAAGCTGCTGGCAGAGACTAGCATGTCAATAAGTATTTCAAAACAGTAAAAAAAATCCCTATAACATGGTGTTTTTGGCAGATAACTGAGTTAAATATTCCTGCACAATAGATAACACAAACTTTTGACTGGGGAGGGGGTAGGCTTGTGAAAGGGAGATAGAAATCTCTTGCATTTGATTTTCTTTTTGGATTTCCACCTCTGTTCTGCAAAGCATCTAAATCCTTGCTGTGAACCCAGGTAAACAGCATTAAATCCATTCTGTTCATTATAGCAACTCTCTCCCTTGACAGATTTAGTCTGTTAGAGGCTTTTAAAAATGGAAATGGAAAATATGCTTTCACTGAGAAGGGGGGAGGGTGAGAAACATGAAGGGTCTTGTATGCACTGGAAGAACAAAAAAGGAGCATTTTGTTAGGCTTTCATGTTTTACATAGTCTTGTTTAATGTATGCCTTGCAATGGTTGGCAATGTAGACTTTCAGTGAAAGTTTGATTTATTCTGAAAATAGGTACATGTCAAACCTGGTGCACCATTTGTATGTGAACTGTCTGCTTTGTGTCCTCTTTGCTTGCTGCATATCTCTGTTTTGATCTCAGTGTGTTCCTTGGCTCAGGATAAAAGAGAATATTTCTCATACAAAGAAACAAGAGGTGTCTCTACTTGCCTAGTTATGTGCCTAGCTTATCAGGTAGAAGCCTGTGGTCTTGGAGCCAGAGGTTATCAATTCCATTTTCACTGCTGTAGGTGTGAACTTGTTTGATTATCTCTGTTTTTTGGCAGAATCAGATAATTGCAATGGCAGAAGGAAGACAAACCTGTTCAATGTGTGCATTTTTATTTAACACAAAGGCTTCATTGTATATCTCAGTGACAGAAGTGGTAGGCCAGTGGTGAGAAAAGTTCTGTTCATGGACTGTGTGTGTGGTCTCCAAGCCCTCCCCCGGAAATCTTCACATTCCTGCTTTATTTTTTTAAAAACTGAGTTTTATTGGCCTAAAAATGCCACCAGATTACTCCATACACCACAAAAACATGGCATGTGAAGTCCCCTTGCTCTCCACTGTCCTCCTACAATAAAATTGACTTTCCTGGTTTGAATGTTAGAACTGGAAGTGATGTGAATCACCTGTTGGGAGTGCTGTCATGGCTCACATGGAGAGTTGCAAAGTGGAGAAATGGCTCCCTGCCCCTGCCCAATCACAACATCTGTGTTTGTGTATTGATTTGTCCTCATGTTACCTATGACGTCCTATGACTGATAAATTGTGACACTTCTTGACGTCTTTACCCAGATGTAAATCCTATTGCTTTGCTTTTGATTGCTCCCATAGTGTTTTTGCATTCTGCTAAGCTACATGCAGCTAAGCTTTCAAAACATCTGATGTTCTCTATTCCATGAATAGAAATTTTACATTTCAACTGAACTGATACTTTTTTATGCTTTGCATTATTTGGCTGTCAGGTAGATTAAAGCATTTGTTTCCCCTCCTCCTTTTAAATGTGTGGTCCGTAAACAAAACGAAGCAGCAGAATTGTATCAGGATCACAAAAAGTGGCACAAGGTGATATGAGCTTTTGAGTTATCCCAGCATTCTTTATCAGGTATGTTGATATGCAAATTAGTAGAGAAGGAAAGAAAGAAGCCCAAAAATCTGGTGTGATGGATTGGCCATTGGTTGTTGTGCATGTTTTTTCTAGCTGCAAAATGGATGCTGCAGGCTGATAGAAGAGAAGAGGTGTTAATATATAGGTCAGCTTCCTGGAATGCATACTGAAAACTGCTGTCCATCCCCCTGGTTGAAGTTCAGGAATATGCCATAGTGTATTTTGCAGTATATTGGCTCCTCACTTGACTTAGAGCAGAGATATCAAGAAACATAAACAGAGCAAAATAGGAGTAGGTTCTGAAAGTCAAAAAGAGAACTTCTTACTGTGGGGATTTGCTAGTACAGTTGGACCCCATATTATATGAGGATCCATTCCTGGGCTCTTCACTTAATATGAAATTTACATATAAACTGGAACACTATTTTTTCTTTTACCTAAAATGGATGACAAGGTGTTATCTGTAGGCATATTCTAGGTCAGGGGTAGGCAACCTTTCCCCTTTAAGGGCCAAGGGACTTCAGCTCCCAGAAGCCTCAGCCATGTTGGCCAATAGCCCCATGTTGGCCAATAGCTCCTGGGATTCTGGGAGCTGAAGTCCCTCGGCCCTTAAAGAGGAAAGGTTGCCTACCCCTGTTCTAGGTCCTCCAGCATGATTCAATAGCATGCTTCCACTAGAAGTTGACCATAAAGTCATGATGGAGGACCTACAATTGCCTAGGGAAGTGTTATCTCTAGGCATTTGTGTCCTCCAGTGTGATTCTATGATCAGCTAATGCAAATGCAACTAAGGAGGGACCTGCAGCTCCTCATGTGTGAATGAAATCACATAAAAGGAACTCATGTAAAGTGTGCTCCTATCTTCTCTAATTGGCAGCATATCCTCATGTTTCCAGACAACGAAATCATTTTGAAATGAACTGAATGTGGAGCCTTAGGTTTGGAAACATACTATCTACCACTAAAGTAGGAATGGAATAATTCTATGGATGCAGGATGCATTTGCCCTGGAACCCAGAAGCAACTACTGCTGCACTGCCAAATTTTTGCAGTGTGATAAAAAAATCCAACCTTTTAAAAGAAGAAAAGAAATCAAATAGGGAGAGCATGCACCTCATTTTCAAGATATTTGACATTTCTGGGAAAATTCAGGCAGTGTCAATCAGCTTGAAAACAAGGTGCACACCCCTTCATAACTTGTTTTCCAGAAATAATATGAGGTAGGTTGCCCTAATGCCTCTACGGTAATGGCAGGAAGCATTGAAGACCTTCATACAAAATTGCAGATTGCGCCTTAAACCACAGGCACATACCACCTGTAGGGCATGAATTGTCCAGCAGCCTAAGGACCTTATCACACGGGGTCCAAAGCAGACAGAATCCAAATGAAATCCCGACCTAATAAGTATTATTTTTCCGTGTGTTCACACGACATTGCACAGAACCCCGACAAAACCCTGACAGAATCCGGAAAGAATTGAGATCTTTTGAATTTCGGTTTCTTCAGGAAGTACAAGTGCGCGACGGGAATCATTTAGCTTTTGCCGTAAGTCTGATATGAATATGAACAGGCAATACGTATTGGGGAGCATTTCCCCACCCCTGCCGGCGTCGTCGTCTTTTTAGCCCCAGCATTGCTGCTTTATGGGCTGGTCTTCCGAGCGGAGGAGTCCTCCGCTCGGAGGACCAGCCCATAGAAAAGTGAAGCCGGGGCTAAAAGGTCGTCCTTTTAGCCCCGGCCTCGCTGCTTTATGGGTTGGTCTTCCAAGCGGAGGAGTCCTCCGCTTGGAGGACCAGCCCATAGAAAAGCGAAGCCGGAGCTAAAAGGGCTGGTCTCTGAGGGGACCTCCTCGGAGCGCAGGCGTCCGTGCTCCAAGGAGGACGTCCTTAGAGAGCCGGCTCTCCGAGGACGTTCTGCTCGGAGCGCGGACCCTGTGCGGGGCCTGCGTTCCAAGGAGGACCTCCGAGCCGGCTTGGGAAGGGGTTTGGGTGACAGCTGTGGCAAGTGACAGCCGCGGCTGTATTGGGCATGCGCAGAGGATCATTGCTTGGTTATGTCCAGGATTTTCTCACATGTGTGCGAACAGCAAATACGGTTCCCGGGAGCGCTTCATCGCGCTTTCGTTAATTGCACGATGATGCTAGTTGCATCTGATAGCCATTTACGTATTGTGGTTTATTCCTGGATTTCTTTTGGTTTATTCCTGGATTTATTCTTATTTCGCTTTCTTATCGCTTTGTGGCCCACGTGTGATAAGGTCCTAAGTTATAGGAGTAATTTGACAGGAATCTTCTCTCTTGCAAAGCTTCCAATATAAAGTTTCCAAAATAATTTGTACAAGCTGAACTGTGAGCTGCTTCTGCATTTGAAACATCCCCTTCCACGAACTGTTCTAAAAATATTGCAGTTGTTTACCAACACTCCTTTTGATATTTGCCTTCTAAAGTCAAAATCTGAAATCATTGTAGTTAGCATTCAATATACAAATTTATTGTTTTTGTTTTCAAGTGAATGTTGAAGTGCAAAATTATGTTTAGACTCAGATGATCTTGATCTTTCTTCCCTTGATATTTGCTGTAGAGTGAAACATGGCTCATTAGTTGACTTTTTTTCTATTTTACCAGCTTAATTCCATCATTTGAAAAGTTTGAAATGTAATTGAACTTCAAGTGTTTTTTTTTCTGCACATGGACAAAGATATGTTCTTTTTTTATAACCCTAGCAATCTTTTGAAAATGTACATTTCATGTAAATGTGTTGAAAAAATACTTTGTTTGAAAAAAAGGGACACAACAACCCAGTACCTAAATAGAATTGAATAGATATTAGGGGGTATCATAAAGTTTTAATTATCACCTTTAAAAATGTAACAGTTTGTTTTGATTTGTAGTTAACTTATCTCTATGTAGTCATCATCCAGATTTACATATTTTCCCCAGCGTTTCTTGACCCTCCGAATACCGTTATTGGTGAAGTCTGCAGATTGCACCTTAAACCACTCTCCCACTTCATGAATGATGTCATCTGTGTTGTCAAATCAGTGACTCTGCAACAGATTTTTCATTTTTGGGAAAAGAAAAAGGCATTGGTGATCATGACACTGACAAAATTTCATCAGTATACCATAATAATTCCCGGGTGATAATTATTACTTTACGATACTCCCGCCTAATCCAGTGGTGCTTTGTGCAATTAGATTGAATGAATTCAAGCACATGGTTTATCAGTTCTTCAGTCTTTATAACATATATATAATTCCTTTCCATGTGATATTCTGAAGTATAGCCCAACTTTTTGAATGGTAAAGCTACTGGATGTCTCTCTGTATAAATTATCTCAGTTTCTGATGGTATTATTTCAAGGTATTTTCATAAATTGGTAAGAAACTTGTTTAGAGTGGTTGACTGGTTTGTCAAAGGAAAGACTACTAATCATATTTAATATCCTGATTCATAACAACAACTACATCAATATATATTTATTTCCAATGCTTCTGTATGATATTGTTTATGAGTTATACTTTTCAGATAAAACATCAATCCTCATTGCACAGCTAAAATTAGATGGAGGTTTGTGTCTTGGTGCATCCAACTCCAAGCTTTATTATATTGTGATCTGATGGTGTCAGCTCTTGACAATATTCCAACAATAACTATCTATCAGGATTATCTCTTATGGCAGAGATAGGGAACTCTGAAGCTTTTCAGATGTTATTGGATTATGGCCATGTGGCTGCAGTTGATGAGAATTAGAGTAGAAAAACAACTGGGGCAACAGGACCCAGGGGCAGCAGGTACTATTAAGGGCTGAACAGGGCTGATTTTGCCTCTGTTGATGGACATCAGAGAGATTAAATGGCAGTAGTGGAAGGTAGAAGCAAGCAGACTATTCTTAGCACAACTGGTTGGTTTGACAGCTACTATTTAAAGTTCTTGCATTTTCTTAGAGAGACACTACTGATAGGTATTAAAATGGCATCTAGACTCAGCTATTCCCACTACATAATAAACTAGTTTGCAAATCAATCTGAACCTGTTTAAATTGCCCTTGTTCACACTTGTGCCAAATTCCTGGCACTGTTTGTCGAGCCCCCCCCCCCCGCAGCGCTAAAACCATTTAAACCAGTTCTTCTGGATCTGCTGAATTCCCCACGTCTTTTGCAATTAATCATTTTAGTACTAGTGTGAATGGGCTGTGGATCTGAATTGGTTCACTGTGGCCCCTGTGCGGTGATTCCATGTTGAATTGATCCATTGCTTAATTAGAATGCGAAGTGGATTAAATTGAAATGGGTAGGTTTGATCATGGCTCTAACAGTGTGAATGTCTATTTGGCGCTAAATCACTTCATCAATTCAATGCAAAAATGATTTTTTTTTTGTAGTGGAAATGAGGCCTTAGATAATAATTCAATATAATATACCAGTAATATAAATTAAAGGGATACAGGAGAGGAATCAGGGTTTGAATGGTCAAGGTCTTTACTCTCATTTGACCTTGGAATAACCTCTCAGATCACAACATTCTACTAGCAGAAAACATCATGGACTTAGAATAATTACTGGGGAAGGTCAAAGAAGAAAGTGCAAAGGGTTGTTGCTGAACATAAAGAAAAGAAAAATCATGACCATGGAGGATCCACTTAAATTCAATCTAACAATGAAGAAATTGAAATAGCTAAAGATTTCTTATACCCCGGATCACATATTGATCAGAAAAGAGACAGCAGTGAAGAAATAAGAAGGCTAGAAATGGGAAGGGCAGCTATGAAAGAAGTAGACAAGATTCTAAAAAGTAAAGATATACAACTGAGCACTAAACTTAGAATCATTTCTCCCTGGAAGGCAAGATGATTAAATTGAGGCTGTTGTACTTTGGCCACATCATGAGAAGGCATGACTCACTAGAAAAGATGATAATGCTAGGAAAGGTAGAAGGCAATAGAAAGAAAGGAAGACCACATGGCTAGACTCAATTAGGGAGATAATGGGCTTGAATCTATAAAACCTAAGCAGAGCAGTGGAGGGAAGGGGGGCTTGGATATGTCTCATCACTATGAGTCAGAATCAACTTGAGAGAATCTAACAACAACATGTACTTTGATATGCCTACTAAAGCCAAATTACAGCAGAAGCATATTGGACCATTTGAACTGTTTTTCAAAGTCTCTTTATGTCAATGATATCACTTTCTTTACAAGAGTGGCAAAATACAATGTTCATATTGCCTTTTATTGCTTAGGCTAGCTTTTGCTCCTTTGCATCTTAAAATTATTTATTGCATGAGGCTTGAAAAGTGGAATTAGAGCAGGATAGTAGTGTCTATGACTGTACCTTATCACAGGATGCTGTGTCTGTTGAGTAGCTGGTCTGTTGTCCATTTATTGCTGTCATGCTTCTTCTAATTGATGGGAAAAACCTGTCAATATCTCCCAATTGCATTGCTTTTCCAGTCCCATATGATAAGTTCCTCCTGAGGAAATTCCAGTATTCAGGTAGTCACATGATATGAGTACATGTGGTTATACTCATCTCTCCCTCTCCCTTTCATCCTCACCATTCCCAAGCAGGCTGTTTTTTTTTTCTTCTTTTAAAAAATTCTTTTCTATCTTTGTTGTTAGTGCCCTCAAGTCAGTTCCAACTCATGGCGACACATGTGGATGAGACATCTCCAAGAATCCCTATCTTCCACTGCCTTGCTCAGATCCTGGAAGCCCTTTCCCATAACCCCCCTGATCGAGTTTATCCATCTGGTTTGTGGTCTTCCTCTCTTTCTTCTACCCTCTACCTTTCCTAGCGTTATTGTTTTTTCTAGTATCAATGCTTTCTCATTATGTGGCCAAAGTATGATAGTCTCAACTTGATCATCTTTGCTTCCAAGGAGAGCCCTGGTCTGATCTGTTCAAGAACCCATTTGTTTGTCTTCTTGGCTCTCCATGGTATCCTAAGTACTCTTCTCCAGCACCACATTTCAAATGAGTTGATTTTCTTTCTGTCTGCTTCCTTCACTGTCCAGCTCTTCCATTCATACATGGTAATTGGGAATACAATGGCCTGAACCATTCTAATAATAATAATAATAATAAAATTTATTTGTATCCTGCCCATTGGTAACCCAATCTGGGCGGCTTACAGTTAAAACATACAATACACAATAAAACATACATTATGAACAAAACCCATCCCCCCCTTCTGACTTAAGTGCTCAGTTGTACGTTTTTGCTCTTCAGTATCTTTTCCAGTTCTTTCATACCTGCTCTTCCCATTCCTACTCTTATTATTTCTTGACTGTAGTTTCCATTCTGTGCAATGTTTGACCCTAGATATGGACATTCTTTTAACTATTTCAATTTCCTCGTCTAGATTGAATTTATGTATTTCTTCTGTGTTCATTATTTTTGTTTTCTCTATGTTCAGCATCAGACCTGCCTTTGCACTTTCATCTTTGACCTTTCTTATTAACTGTTTCAATTCCTGAATGTCGTCTGCTAATATTATGGTGTCATCCGCATACATTAGGTTGTTAATGTTGCTCCCACCTATCTTAATTCCTCCTTTTTTGTTTCTAATTCTGCTTTTCATATGACGTTTTCACCATATAAGTTAAACAAGTAGGGTGATAGGATGCAGCTTTGCCTGACCCCTTTGGTGTTGGGAACCACTCTGTTTCCCCGAATTCTGTTCTGATGGTGGCTTCTTGTCCTTGGTACAGATTCCTCATCAGGACTATCAGATGTAGTGGCACCCCCATTTCTTTGAGTGCATTCCATAGTTTTTCGTGATCTATACAATCAAATGCTTTGCTGTAGTCTTTGAAACACATGCTGATTCTTTTTTTTAATTCTTTGGTGAACTCCATTAGTCATTGTATGTTTATAATGTGAACCCTAGTGCCCCTTCCTTTTCTAAATCCTGCTTGCACTTCTGGAATTTCTCTCTTCATGTATGGTTGCAGTCTATGCTGCAGAATTTTGAGCATTATTTTGCTTGCATGTGAGATTAGTGCTATTGTCCTACAGTTGCTGCAGTCTTTTGTATCTTCTTTCTTGTGGATTGGCATGTATATTGAGCATTTCCAGTCTGTTGGCCAATGCTTTGTTTTCCATATTTGGTGGCATATTTCAGTTAGCACTAATGCTGCATCTGTCTTTAGTTTTTACTTAATGGATTGCCATGATCATGCAATTGTGTTAAAATAAAAATAAATAAAAATAAATACAGACTGAAAGGCACACTAGGGAGGACATAGGGCAGGGACACAGGACTATGGAGGCCAGTGCATGGAAAACAGAGGCTGGGACAGAAGCAGCAACATGGTTATTTGAAGAGCTGTGCAATAAAGATTGTCCCTAACCCATATGTTTGCATTTGTTAGACTAACATGATTGTGGCACCTTTTGAGCCTGGTGTGATAGTCCCAACCAAACTTATTTCCCTATTCATTAAAGCCTCCTTCTAAAGCGCCATCTAGTGGCTATTCTGCTTATAGAGTTAAGAATGTTTTCTAATTAGAGCTATATTTGGTGTTTCTTAGGACGTTATCACACGGGGGAAATCTGTTGGTTAATCCACACAAATCCCAAACAAAAACTGAATTTGCGCCTCACGATTTCACACGATGTAGCACAGAAACTGGTCAGAAACTGGACAGAAACTGGTATTATCTGAGATCTTTTTAATTTTGGGAGTTTAGAGGAAATGCATTTGCGAAATTACAGTAATTTCGCATTTACTGTAAAGTGAAAAGCAAATACGCATGGACAATTCTCTTTTAAAACCTGGAGGAGGGCCAAGAAGAGGAGGAGGAGGGGCCTCCATGGAGGGAGAGTCCTGGGCTCCTGTCATGCAGGGAAGGCAAGGCAAGGCAAGGAGAGGGAAGTTTGGGACAGACGAGAAGTTTGGCATTTGGGATGGAGGGAAAAGGAGGGGAAAGAAGGCTTCCCTCACAGCAGCTGTGGGTGGATGTGGGTGCAAGTGTGGGGTGTGCTTGTGGAGCAACTTGGAGATCCATCTCACCATGAAGTTCTGCCCTGCAGGTCCTACAAAGGGGAAAGGCTTATGGGGGGGGGCATGGGAGCTACCTCCAGTTTCCCCCTCTCCTGGGCATCATCCAAGGCTCTGGCTCTCCCCAGGGAACACCCAGCCCTTCCTTCCTTCCTTCCCTTTCCTCCTCCTCCTCCTTCTTCCCTGCCAGCTCTGCCTGTGATCCTACCCTCCTTGCTCATCTCCCCAGCAGCTGACAGCCTCCAATGCCAGGAAAGGAGAGAGAGAAAAGGAAGGCCGAGCCATCTCAATCCCTCCCTTGCCTCAGCTTGCTTTGCCTTGCCTTTCCAGCCTCCTCCTCTTCCTCTTCCTCCTCTGCTCTCTTGAGAGGTCCTAACCCCAATGGAAGGGGGTTAGGACCTGTGCAGGAGGACATGACTCCAATTGTAGGACAATCTGACACTTCCTCCTGGGAAATGCAGGACCCGCCCTGGAAAAAGGAGGAGTCTGGTCATGAAACACACCCATTTCCAGTACATGTACGGGTTCTTTTCACTTGTGTATGAAAGTAAAAAACGTCTTTTTTCCGTTTTTAACTTAATTCCGTTATTACTGTAATTACGTGTGAAAAGCTTTTGCGCAATTAAGCTCTTTTTTTTTGCTTTCTTTTCGGGATGCTTCATTTCCACTTTATTATCTCTTTAAAAACAAAACTGGCCCATGTGTGATAACGTCCCTAATAAGTTTCTCTCTGATGGCCAGTGCAAGGGAATGGAAGTAGTAGCATTCACCCTGACTAATAATTTATTCTGATTTATGCTGCATTTCTTGTTATTTTTTGATCCTTCTTCTTCCTTCTCAATCCAAATGCTCTCCTTTTTTTTTTTTAATCAATAGAAATTTTGCACAATTCATTTGTAGCTATCTTGTTTCTGATGTAGCTTGTGACATCAGATATGAGTGTAACCAGCCTGCTAGGACTCCTTCCCAGATGTGCTGGAATCCTCAAGTAGCCTCCTTCTGTTTTCCCCTCAATACGCCTTTACATTTATTTATGTATTTATTTATTATTTTAGCATACAAATAATAATAATAATAATAATAATAATAATTTATTTATTTATATCCCGCCCTTTGGTAACCCAATCAGGGCAGCTTACAATCATAAAAACATATACAAACCCAATCCCCAAAATCCCCCCCCTTAAAACAGTATTAAATCAATGAAAATTTAAAATAAAACAAACAATTCAATTCAATAAAACCACACATAACCAATATATAGAACCCAGCGGCCATGATCCTATCCATCCTTAGATGGGGCCACGTGAGAATCAGTGGGGTGGGCATGTCTGAGGCCGGGGAAATTTTTTAATCTGTGGCCACGTGAGGATCAGTGGGGTGGGCATGTCCGAGGCCGGGGAAAATTTTTAATCTGGAAAGGCCTGCCAAAAGAGATCCGTCTTGACAGCCCTTTTGAAGCTGTCCAACGATGTCAACTGACAGATCTCGTCCGGCAGGCCGTTCCAGAGTTTGGGGGCCGCAACAGAAAAGGCCTTCTGGGAGGTAGCCGCAAGCCTCGATTTTAGGGGCTGCAGCAATTTCCTCCCAGAGGACTGGAGAGCGCAGGGAGGATTGTATAGGAGGAGGCGGTCCCTAAGATAGCTTGGACCCAAGCCATTTAGGGCTTTAAAGGTAATAACCAACACCTTGTACCGGGCCCGGAAGCTGATAGGCAGCCAATGAAGGGACCTCAAAACCGGAGTAATGTGGTCCCTCCGAGATGTTCCTGAGACAAGCCTGGCTGTCATGTTTTGTACCAGCTGTAATTTCTGAACCAAGCACAAGGGTAGCCCCATGTAGAGTGCATTACAAAAGTTGAGGCGTGAGGTTACCAGCGCGTGCACAACAGTCTCGATCCCTTACTTCCAGAAAAGGGCGCAGCTGGCGTATCAGTCGAAGCTGATAACAGGCGCTCCTGACCGTCGCATTAACCTGATTTATCATCAGGAGCGATGAGTCAAGGAGCACCCCCAGACTAAGAACAGTTCCCATGTAAAATACAGTTCCCATGATTCCCTAACCCTAACCCTTAAAGTGGACTCAATTTGCACTATTTCTAGCAGTCACTGTCCTCTGAATTTTTTTTCCAGAGAACAGAGCCAATGCCATACCCAAATAATTAAATGTCACCTTAACATGAAGAACAGTCTAAAAAGTAAAAGGTGAATGCCACAAGATTTGATGTTGTATCTATCCATCTTTCTGTTGAAAATAGATCTGAATGCTATTAGTATCATCTGGTTAGGTGTGAAAGAAGAAACAAGCACACACCTTTTGTCCAGTGAAAAATTAATTTATTTGTCTGGTTAGAGATATGTGGACTACCAGTGGTTAGAACAAAAGCACAACCCACAGGACACAAATGCAACTAGAATCTAATTGGTCAGTCAGAAAGCTTGTTTCCATAGAAATTACTCTTGTTTTCTAGGTTCCAGGGTTTAAATGTCTGTTAGAGACTATTTGTGATCCAAATAGATTTGGTTTTTTTTGGTAGTTCTCTCATGCACCGCAACCCTTCCACACTGCCCTTTTTCTGGATAAAAAGGATAAATTGATTCTGACAAGTGGTGATTTTCCTTTCCAATAGACACAACACCTACTCCACTCTGCTGTTTAACATTCAAAAATTACATTTTTTCAAAATCAGAGGCAGACTTAGGATGCTTCCAGTGTTATTTTGTCTTTGCATGTTTGGCAGCCCGTGAATCTCTCTCCCACCAGGATGCCAGGTTCAAATTGGCTTTTGGCCTTCCATTGGGAGAAAATAAACTCCTTGTTGGGACAACTTCTGTGGGCACAGGTGCATTGCCAGGTACAGCTCAGTGTTCTGATTATGAACTATAAAGCATGATACAGCTTGGATGTAGATTAGGGTGTGTGTGGGGGGTGGTGGTGGAGATAAGGACACTGTTTCCCAAATAAGAATTCCCCCCCCCCCCCATGAAATGTCCTTCAGTCCCCAGATTTGTAGCACTACAGTGAATGAATGAATGGAAAACCTTCAGTCCTAGAACTCTTATACTTGCTGTATTCACATTCCCTTCTAACTTTGCCTGCCCTTTTTCTTTAGATTCCTAAATTGTATTTTCAACTGCTCAAATGAAGTTTTAAGTTGCTGCAATCAGGGAAATTTGGGAAATTAAATAGAATAATAGAATCACAGAGTTGGAAGAGACCCCAAAGGTCAAACAGTCCAATCCTCTACTTTGTAGGAACAAACAATCAAAGAACCCCTAACACAGGGGTAGGCAACCTTTCCCCTTTAAGGGCTGAGGGACTTCAGCTCCCAGAATCCCAGGAGCTATTGGCCAACATGGGACTATTGGCCAACATGGCTGAGGCTTCTGGGAGCTGAAGTCCCTCAGCCCTTAAAGGGGAAAGGTTGCCTACCCCTGCCCTAACAGATAGCCATCCAGCCTCTGTTTGAAAACCTCCAAAGAAGGAGACTCCACCACTCTTTGAGAGAGTATGTTCCACTCTTGAATAGGAAATTCTTCCTAATGTTGAGGTGGAATCTGTTTTCCTAAAGATTGAATCCATTGTTCTGGGCCCTGTTCTCTGGGGAAGCAGAAAACAAGCTTGCTCCATCCTCAATATGACACCCCTTCAAATATTTAAACAGGGCTATCATATCACTGCTTAACTGTCTCTTCTCCAGGCTAAGCATACCCATCTCCCTAAACACACCCATCCCTAAAAGGGCATGGTTTCCAGAACTTTCACTATTTTAGTCACCAGCTCTGGACATGCTCCAGCTTCTCAACATCCCTTTTGAATTGTGTGCTCAGAACTGGACACAATATTCCAGGCAAGGTCTGACTAAAGCAGAATTTGTTGTTGTTGTTAACTGCCTTTGTGTCGGTGGCGGCCCTATGGATGAGACATCTCCATGCCCCCCTGTCCTCTACTGCTCTGCCAAGCACCTGCAAACTCATATTTGTGGACTCTTTGATAAAGTACACCCATCTAGCAAGTGGCCTTTCTCTCTTTCTACTTCCCTCCATCTTTTCTAACATTATTGTCTTTTCCAACAATTCATGACTTCTCATGATGTGTCCAAAGTACTACAGCCTAACTCTTGTCATCTTGGCTTCTAGGGATATCTCTGGCTTGGTCTGTTCTAGGACCCATTTGTTTGTCCTTTTGGCTGTCCATGGAATCCTCAACACTCTTCTCCAGCACCAAATTATTGCAAATGTGTTGATTTTCCTACTATCTTCTTTCTTGACTGTCCAGTTCTCACATCCATACATGGCAATAGGGAATACGATGGCTTGTATGATTCAGACTTCTGTGCTGAGTTGTATGACTTTGCATTTTAGGATCTTTTCTAGTTCTTTCATAGCTACCCTCCCCATTTTTAATCTTCTCCTGATTTCCTAGCTGCAGTCCCCATTCTGATCCATGTTTGATCACAGATATGAGAACTCTTTCTATTTCCTCATTGTCTAGTTTAAATGTGTGTAAGTTCTCTGTGGTCATTTTTTAAATTTTCTTTATGTTCAACAGTAAGCCTGCCTTTGCACTTTCTTTTTTGATCTTCCTTAGTTGTTGTTCCAGGTCTCATCCACGTATCTCAGATTGTTGATATTTCTTCCTCCTATTTTCACTCTCCCTCTTCCATGTCCAAGCCTGCTTTCCTTACAATATGTTCTGCATATAGGTTGAATAGGTAGGGTGATAGGATGCAGCCTTGTCTGACTCCTTTGCCAATTGGAAACCATTCTGTTTCTCCGTGTTTTGTTCTGACAGTAGCCTCTTGTCCTGAGTACAGATTCCTCATTAGGACTATCAGATGTGTTGGCACTCCCATGCCCTTAAGGGCATTCCATAGCCTTTCATGATATATGCAGTCAAAGCAGAATAGAGTGGCACTATTATTTCCCTTGATCAAGACTATACTTCTATTGAGCCTTGAATCACATTAGGCTTTTTACCTGCCATATCACACTGTGATCTACTTGTGGTCTACTAGGACTCCTACATCCCTTTCATATGCAGTCTTGTTAAGCCAGGTGTCCCCCCATCATTGGGATATCATTGGGAGGGACATCATTATTATGGGGAGGGGGAGTGCTGCTTCCCCTACAGCTACACTATGATCCAGATTGATCGACAGCTTGAGTTTTGAGCTTGCCTCAACTTTAGCTTTGGAGGAAGGATTTCTCTTGGTCTCACTCCCTTTACATGGATGTTTGGCATGGTCATGAGAGAGGGTGTTCTCAATGACTGCATTGAAACTGTGGAATTCTCTTCCATGTGAGACTAGGCTGGTTCCTCCTTCACTCATATTCTGATAGTAGGTAAATAATTTATTAGATAAGATATTGGCCAGTAATTTGCTGCTGTGGAAAGGTCTTTTAATAGAATGTACTGTACTTATGCCCTCTTTTTGTTGTTTTAAGCAGTTTGGGGAATAAGATAAGCAGTTTGGGGAATAGGGATTCAGCCTGTGCTGGATAGACCTACACTCCCCCTAAAGGTACAAGTCTGAAGCTTAGGTGTGATCTTGGATTCAACTTTGACCCTGGAAGCTCAAGTTTCAATAGCGAAAGCACATCAATCCACCATGCATTATGGGTTCTGCATTCACAGAAAGGACCTGAGAAGAAGAGAAGGGTCTGCCCAGAAGATCTTAAAACATGAGTAGCTTAATGTAGAAGGATGTTATTGTTATTGCATGCCTTCAAGCATTTCAAATTATGGTGTCCCTAAGACAAACTTATCATATGGTTTTCTTTGCAAGGTTTTTCCCTTGATGCTGAGAGCGTGTGACTTACCCAAGGTCACCCAGTAGGTTTTGTAGATGAGTGGGGAATTGAATTCTGGTCTCCAGAGTCATAGTCCACCACCCAAACTACTACACTACACTGGCTCTGTGGGAGAATATACTAATTCAAATAACCTATATGGATCCATATATGGCTTTGTAACAAGCACTTTGAATTGTGCCCAAAATGAACCAGCAGCAACCGAAACTGTTGCAACAAGGAAGCTGTATGCTTCCTATAGCCAACCTCAGTTAACAATCTGGTTGCAGCTCTTTGGATCAGCTGAATACTCTTCAAAGACAAATTACAGAAATCCAAACATTATGTAACTAAGGCATGTGTTACCATAGTAAGCAGATCTGGTGGCACTTACAGCAAAGGAGAGGAATGGTTGTCTCGAATAGTATATAATCCTTTGCTAGACTTGGCTTTAGTTTTTAGGGTTTTTTGGGTTTGAATGACACATTTTGTGCAATTGTGTATGATGATTAATGACACACAATGTAACATCACCAGAGATTGTCCCTTGGGCTCATCTTCTGGCCCTGAAATCTCAGCTGAAAAACCTTAAATGTGTGTCTGTCTGTGTGTGTAATCGTAACAAACAAAGGAAAGATAAAGCAGTTGAAGAAGAGAAAGGAAAAAGGAATGCATAAAGTGAGACAAAATATAGCTGGTTATTCAGTATAATAGCTTATCTTAGCTAAATATTTGAACTGAATGAATTGAAAACCATTCATTGTAAGAGTGATATGAGCTGACTGGAAAATTCTACCCTTGCACCATTTAATTGTGATGGTCTATTTTCACAAGGAAAGTTTCCCCATAATACTGCAGTCATCCAAGCTTCTCTAAACTGAGATTCTGAATGTGATTCTGAATGTTCTGTGAACTGGGGTATGAGTGCATAGAACTATTATCAAAGGTTAGCCAAATCTAATCAAACATGTTGTTTTTTTGTCTTCATAGAACACTCCTTCATACTTGACTCTTTGGGGAATATTTACTAAAGAAAGAAAGATAAAGATTAACAGAAAGATTGCCCCATGGAGTGCCCCTGGGGAAGAGAAAATGCTGACATACCATTGAGATCACAGTGAGCTCTTCTGAATGGCTACTGTACTATTATACTTTGCACCACAGAGCTACTGACAAAGCCAGTGAAAGAGTAATGCAGGAAGAAAGAGAAAAGAGTTCCTTCCTCTCCCGAGAAGTTACCTCCCCTGGGGCCTATCTGATTAGAAAGGCTGTTTAATTAGAATGATTTTTAGTTTGCGCAGCAGCTGTGAGAACACAAGAAGTGGGTTTTGTCTCAGGGACTCCATTAATTTTCTTCGGGGGTCGCAAATTCTTTGATATGTTTGTTCTGCTTTTCATAAACAAAAAGCCTGGCATTTAGGTTTTTATTGCCATCATATAATGGTAATTATCCATACTGATAACCTAATATGAAAGCATTACTTCATTCTGTGAAGTTACAGTGTCTGCTGTGCTTTATGAAGATGCCAAGGGATTCCTTGCTAAGCTACAGATAACAAATGGTTTCCAAAGTCTTGGAAGTGACACTTAATTTTTACACCATAATCTAAATCTTTGCAATAGCACAAAAATTTGGAAAACTGTCTCCTGCATTAAGCAGCAGGCAAATAACATCAGTGGAATCACATTTGCCTATAGCAGAGGAAGACAACTACATGGCTTTGGGCCCACATTCACCCTCCATTGGGTATTGCAGGGCCACACATGCCTGTCACTGTCCACCACACCTGACTTTTTAAAACTTTTTTTTAAAAGTTATTTTTTTCCGTTTTGTTTTATCACTTTATCTAATTCATTTTCAGTTTCTTCAAATCCTACTTCTTTATAATCCACTTTGAATCTATCTTCCAGCTGTTTATATGGAAACCAATGGATATTTTTATCCAGTTCTTTCAGGTCTTCTATTGGCTTTAGTTCATATGATCCTCTTCATATGATCCGGTAGTTATCGCCATCTTCCAAAAAATGCTTCCTGAGGTGACACCCATAAAGGTAATTTTCTATAGAATTTTTCTTTGTATTGTAACCAATTTTTGATTAATGATCTTCTGATATAGTGATGTTCAAATTCTTTATGTGCCTTTGTCTTTTAGTTGAGGACAAATTGGAGATTCAGTGGAAGTCAATTATATATAATGTAAATATATATTGAAAATGATATGAATATTTCATTATGAAATGTGTGAAAGAAAAGTATATTTTAATAAAAATTTAAATATATAAAAAACTTTTTTTTTAAAAAAAATGGCTAAATGTGTGTGTGTGTGGGGGGGGGGGGAAACGTTGTCACCATGTTTGGGCCCCCCTGGAGAGACTTTTTAAAAGAAGAGGAAATGACACTGTTAATTTCTAGTTGACTTCCTGTTTTTAAAAAGGAATCTCCATGGTCTAATATAGCACTTGGGATTAAAAATGCAGTGAATTATCTCATGAACCCAGTAGTATGGGGTGCCATTTTTGCCATGTTTTTTTCTTCAAATTTTTGAAAGTTTTTTTGGGGGGGGGGGGGCTCTAGAGGGCCTAAAATGGCCTTGGGGTTCATTTTGCTTATTCCTGACCTCAGAAACTATATGTTTGTGGTTGTTCTTGTACCACCAGCTGTACTCTGAGATGTATTAAGGGTAGAAATTCAAAGGGAAGTCCTAGATGAATCTCTCTGCCTAGGCATACAGGGGGAACCTGTGTGCAGTCACTGAAGTTAGAATCTTTTCTTGAAGTTTGGAAGAAAGCCAAGGTAACAACAATTTTTAAGGCAGGATTTCAGAAAATCTAGATCCCTAAAAAGACATCTCAGAATTCATATGGCATGGAAGAAAAGCCAGAATAAAAATTTCTACCTTAGAAGAGAAGAAAGAAAGAGGGGGCGCCGGTCTCCCCAATTTGGAATTATATTAAAACACATGTGCACTTCTATGGGTTATGGATTGGATCCTTCTTCAAAATACCAAATTATTAGCTTTAGAAGGAATAAATATGAAAAAGGGTGGCATTATTATCTGTGTTATGGAGGTGCCAGAACTGATAAAAACTTTAATCTACATAAAACTAGGAAAATTCTTTTGCGTATTTGGGAAAAATATAAAATAATCTGGTATTCCAAAATTCCAAGCTGGACATCAACACAAAATGCGTATCACAATAAGGAAGCATCATTCTTAGAAAATAGATTGACGTATGATAAATTATTATGTAAATTTAAAGGTAGCTACAGATTAAAATCAAGAGAGCAATTATTACAAGAAGGTATTGAAATCAACTGGTTAAAATATCTACAAATCAGACAAGATTATAGGAAAGACAAAGAAGTCTATGATATTGACACGGGTAACCCAAGCTTTGAAAAAATTCTAAGGGAAAAAGATCAACATGAAATAAGGAAATTATATCATTTGTTATTAGAACTGAAATTGGAAAATGATCTGGTAAAAAACAGTATGATCAGTTGGATGCAGGAAATAGGTAATCAAATCCCTTTACATGTTTGGGAAAAATCATGGAAGGACTCTAGCAAATTCTCAAAATGTAATACATTAAAGGAGAACTATTTCAAAATCTTACATAGGTGGTATCTCATTCCTGTAAGAATGGAAAAAATGAATATCATTAGAAATAACATTTGCTGGAAATGCAAAAAAGAAGTGGGGTCACTTTTCCACATGTGGTGGGCATGTGAAAAAGCATCTGAATTTTGGAAAATAATACAGAAGGAGATGGAGAATTCTATGCAGCTCAAAATTCCTTTGAAACCTGAATTATTTTTATTAAACATCTTAGACATAATTGATATTAAATTAAGCCAGGATGATAAAAGTATTATTTTATATATGATTACAGCTGCTAGGATGACCTTCGCTAAATTTTGGAAATCAGAAATTACACCAACGCTAAATATGTAGAAAATAAAAGTTAAAGAATTAGCCATAATGGATT
The DNA here is from genome assembly GCA_026167975.1 of Phrynosoma blainvillii. NCBI lineage: Eukaryota > Metazoa > Chordata > Lepidosauria > Squamata > Phrynosomatidae > Phrynosoma > Phrynosoma blainvillii. The sequence continues at coordinate 24,597,133 of JANUYF010000004.1, forward strand.
GTTTATCAATGTATATATCAGAAAGATCAGATCAAGAATATAAAAAGAAATGGGAAAGGATTTATAAAGGAGAGAAAGAGTGTTAAAGCAATGGAAACATTTTCAGAATTTGTTAATGAAAATAAAAAAAATTGGTAATATATAAATCCGTCTCTTTAGGGAAAAAATCAATTAAGTATAATTAAATATTGTTTGGAATATAGATATGAAGATATGTTTATACAAAAATAATTTTACCTGGTTATGTTTGAAATTCTAAATATGATATATTAACTTGTGAACTTTCTTTTTGAAAATGTAAAGCAGAAGGGATTTTATCCCTTACATGATTAAGGTGCATACCTATGCTGCGAGAATTATCTGAGTTATGTAATATGTTGGTATATCTGTAATTGTAGTAAATTCAATAAAAATAATAATTCAAAAAAAGAAAAAGAAAAAGAAAATATAGATCCCTGAGAAAATGGATAGAGGGTAAAACTAGAACAATTAAACAGTCTAAAAGATAGATCTTACTAAATGAATATTAGCACAGTTACTGCAAACTGAAGATCTGCATTATCATATTTTGGATATTTTGTATGTGTTCTGCCACAACCAAATAATTCTGCATTTTCCCTTAACAACAGCCATCCAGTCTCCCAATCCCCCTCCCACAACATTTCTGTTGGACTAAAGCAGGGGTAGGCAACATAAGGCCTGGGGGCCAGCCGGTCCTGCCACCGCTGCCACCGCCCCCCACTGCTGCCGCCCACCATGATGATATTGATTATTGTTGTTATTACTTGTTCTTGGGGTTTTCTTGGCAAAATCTCCAGAGGGGTTTTGCCATGGCTTTTCTTGGGATGAGAGAGCATGCATGCATATTTTTTTATTTTTTTAAAAAAAATATATTTCTTTCTTTCTTTATTTCTTTATTTATTTTTGGTGTTTTGGCCCCCCAATTGTCTGAGGGACAGCAACCCGGCCTCCAGCTCAAAAAGGTTGCCTAGCCCTGGACTAAAGATATACCTGTTGCATGGTGAAACAGTCTGGCCAGCCAGGAAGCTATCCATGACGCTGTTGGATACTTTCAAGTTGACTCCTATTTATGGCATCCCTATCTTAGGGTTTTCTTGGCAAGATTTATTCAAAGGTTTGTCATTGCCTTCCTCTTAATCCAAGAATGTGTGCCTTGTCCAAGGTCACCCAGTGGCTTTCCATGGCTGAGTAGGGATCCAAACCCATTTCCTGGAGAGTTTGTCTAGGACTAAACTACTGCACAAGTGCTGGCTGCCTACACTGTAGATTAAAATTTGTAAAAAACATATTTGTAATATTATTACAAATATAAATATGTATTTGTAAATAAATAAGAACATATTTATATCTGTGTGATAGGGATACAATTACTTTCTAATTTTGTTCCTTCAGTGAAGTAGTGAATTGAAATTTTCTTCATGCTGAAATAAAATCTTTGAAAACTGTACAGTTTTTGAAGACTCCTTGCAATTTGAGACTTAATCTGCCTAAAATTTACATTAATCTATTTGTGTAGGAAACATATCTGGTACAGATTTTTTCCCCTGTGGAAAAATGCTGTTGGTGGAGATGTATTCTGTACAAAATATGCATCTGTCTTTTTGGCACAAGAAACAACACTTTCTGTACAGGAAGCAGTATTTTTTGTACAGAAAACAATTTCCTGCAGAGAAAATTCTATTTTCTGTTCATAAAAAATGTGCAAATTTTGCATAGAATAAGTCCCGAATTGAAAAGGTTTCTCTCAGTCCAGGACTTTCCTCATCAGAAATTCTTGACATTCATTTTGAACATTTTCAAATATTCTTTTCATTGGTACTGTATGGAGATTTTGATAGACAGCACAATTTTCGTTGTGAATGCTAATAAGCATGTTAATACTGTGAATTTTCTAGAACTGGAGTGGGCATCTATAATAGCTTTGGGAGCCAATTTTTGGTTTTTGAACTCTTGGGGTGTCTGTCAATCCTTCCAGTAAAAATGGAAAGAAACCCCAAACTAGCAGTAAATAATTTTAAACAGCAACAATGTTTGATACTAAACAAAGCTGATCTTCAAATCAAGGCCTGTTTATGTTGAAAAGTACAAAATAAAATATGAAAAGAAACTCAAAATCAGTAATAAATAATTTTGAATAACAAAAGTTTTTTGAAATGAAAGAGAGGTGATCTTGGAATCAAGGCCACTTCATGCTGAAAAGTAGAAAAGAAATATGAATAATACCAGAGATGATAACTCAAACCAAGTTCAAGGTAATTCCTTAAACCAGCCTGTTTTTTTTCCTTTTTTCTGGTGAAGGCATATTTAATTGCTTCCCAAAGCATGACACAAACTTTATGTTTTACAATACCAGGTGAGTAACAAAGCAAGAAGCAAACCAAGGTTTTTGTGTCATTATGTACTTTCATAGTAGGTCTTTGTCCAATACTTTTTGTTCTCATTTCACTGAAAAGTGATGACTTAGATTAACACAATTCCAGCTCATTACTGCAAACAGTAACTGGTTACCAAGGTGACTGGTTGGAAGAAAGAGGTACTTCCTAGCTCTGCTTCTAAAGGCATCCAATTGTATGCTGTGTAACTTTATAATATCTCAATCAATGCTAGCCTTTTGCTTATCAGCTATAGGAACATAGGGATTTACCTTATGATAAATCAAGCCATTGGTCCATCTAGCCTAATTGCCATCTTTGGAAATCATTAGCTTTCCAAGCTATTAGGCAGAATTTTTACTAGCCCTATCTGGAGATGCCCAAGAGTGAACTTGGATCCCTCTGTGAGTAAAGCAATTATGTGGTGGGCAGGAATCATGGGTATCAGAAGAACTTGCCAATAGTGTGCATAATAGTCACATTGCAGCAATGGGCATAGAAATATCTTAGGGTATCATTGCTTCTCCAATCCTGTGTGAACAGTTTCTAGAAGCTATGACCACAGGTATATAATCTTGGGACAAAGGCAGATTCATTGGGGAACTGTGACATTAATTGGAGCATTTTTCATGCACGTACTCCACTTCCCCAGCAGACTGAACTGTGCCACCATGCTGGTACTAGCATTCATGTCACATCACTTCTGGTTTTGTTTTCATCTGATTTGGTGTTGGAGGGTTCTTGCTTTGTGTATTGTGGGGTGTGTGTCTTTCTCTTTGTGTCTTGGTGTTCCTGGGAAGCATTATGCAAAGAAACCCACCATATCGTATGGTAGCTTTTAGCCATTTTGATGGTTTAGGGTCAAATGAAAACTTGAAAATGTGAAAATGGATGATTAAAGGACAGAAGTTGACAAAAAAGGTTGGGGGCTGTATGTTAGCAATGGTTGGCCTTTCTCTCTCTCCAATTTTCGTGAAAGGATGAGGCCAGTACCAAATTAAGGAAAGGGAGCTTCTCTTGGGGCAACTTGTGTGTTAAGGGGACGCAACACATGCTCAGCTACAAAAATGATGGGTTTCTGTAAACTGAAGAGACTGTCTGCTCTTCCATACTGCAGAAATAAAGCAGTTTGATACTACTTTAACTGTCATCACCCTATCCTTTGGAATCCTGGGATTTGTAGTTTGGTAAAGTATTTAGACTGATCTGTTAGAGAGCTCTGGTACCTTTGCAAACTACAAATCCCATGATTCTGTAGCTTACAGTCATGACATTTAAAGTGGGGTCAAACTGCTTTATTTCTGCAGTGTGGCTACACCTTGTGTATACAAACACTTGCAGCATCACTAATCACTGAATGAATCTTCTTTCACCCAATAAAAAGATTCATTCTTTTTGTCAACTTGCTTATCTTTAAACCTGTTGTGATGCAGTGATCCTGATGCATGCCTCAATTCACAATAAAATGCTCTACTAGTGACAAAGACCCAGATGTGTATGAGGTACACAGGAAAGCAAAGATACTGGGGGGTTATTTCAACACATAAACATCTGGAGCCAAGTGTTAAAATTATTCCCGGACTGTTTCTAGTCTGAAAATATAAATTTTAAAATGGGATGAGACAGGGTTAAAAAGGTAAAATTAAAATTAATGTTCCTGAATTTCACTCTATGTATGGTTCACTGAGGGATAAGAGTGTTAAGAGCTAAGCCCTAGGGTTGCACCCTACTCACTTTTATAGTCCTGTGCCTGGCTCTTCAAGGGCCACACCGCCACTGCTGGCTCCTAATTGCGTGGAGGAGGTGGTTCTGGGTGTGCTTAGGGCCAAATGCCATTCTCCATTGCTGCAGCCATGCTCCTGATCTCAAGGAGGTGCCTAACTTTTCCTTCGTTGATGCCAGTATAGCCGCGGGGTAACTGCTGATGGTAGGTGCTTTATATGTCTCATGCATTGCCTGCTTCCTCTTCTATCACTGTTGGGACTGCAGCTGGACTATGGAGCTTTAAGGAGTTTACCTTCCTTGGCCATGCCTCCTCTTGATTCTGCTGGGCTTGTCTCTCTCTCTGGTCCCAATGTTGTGGGGATAAGGGCTTGGCTCCTGGCTCAGCGTCTCTGGCTGCTCCTGCTTGCAGTGAGTTGCCTTGGATCATCTGGAGCCTTAAAGCCTCTGACTCATTTTTATCTTTCTCTGTCTAAAAGAGAAGAGAAATCATGGGCAAACAACAGCAATGTATCAAAGGGCATAGGAGTTTAAGTTAGCAATGGTTGGCCATTGTAAGATATTCATATGAATTCTGCCAAACAAGACAAATGAGCCAAAATAATTTTGTCAATTTTCCATTGTCATCATTAGATGAACAGATTGTCTACCTTAATGAGCTAAAATGTGAAATAATATCCCTTGAAGTGACCTTCAACAAGACTTGAGTCCTTCACAACTATCTGACAAAGTCAGCTGCCAGATTTTAGGCCTCAGCAATTTGACTGGAAACTATTAAGATCTTCCTGTAAATGGAGCGAACAACTGTACTTACATTCTGCTTAGATAACTTGGAGTCTGAGTAGTGTTACTGGCCTTAAATAATAACAAATAGAATAACTAAGAACTTTTCATTTGATCAACATGTGTTCAAAAGTAGTTGAAGTTCTCCTATGAACTTCAGATAAAAAAAAATGTCAGTTAACAGATATAGAGGAAATATGGTTTCTTTTGGAAAGGTGTTGATTATAATAGTGATGATGACGGTGACAACAATGATGAATTAATCTTATTTGTCTCATCCCATGGTCAAACAGTGAATTGAACCCTGATCTCCAGAGTCCTAGTCTATGCTCATACCACTATACCACATTGGCTTGTAAGTATAGTATACAATATTGTAAGTAGAAAGGTACAGTCACCCCGCCATTTTTCATGGTCCGCATCCCTTGCCCATTTGTGGGTGGCAAACAGAGGTGGACAAAATGGGGCCATTCAAGCCAATAGGGGTTGTATATTTGTGATTTTCCATTTTTGCAAGGTGGTGGTGGTTCTGGAATGGATCCCTCGCAAAAATGGAGGGGTGGCTGTAGTTTATTCTGTCCACTGATGTATGATCCCAGGTGATGGAGGGTTCAATCTCTTCTAATTTTTGGTAGTAATGTAATTTAATGTTCTGAAAATTCTCTGATCAGACTTTGTAAAATTCAAGACAACCTTACCAGAAAATTACAGCGTACAGTGCCAACCCACTGTGGATGAGATGAGCTTAATTTGTAGGGAGAAAGCATGCATTGGTGTTTCAAAATTTGAAGAAACAGATGTTTGATGTCCGGTAGTTCAGAGTTCATTATCTTGGATTTCTTTTTAAAAAACATATCAGTAATTTTCTGGTTACTGTAACCTGCTGTGCTTCATAATGAAAGTGAAATAATGAACCACTGAAGTACCCTAAACCTAGCTCCTGAATAATGAAGTACCAAATGCAGGCAGGAAAGAACAACATTTAATGGACTCTCTTAGGCCTATAAATTCAAACCAAGCATACACAGAAGCATGGACAACTTGCACATTTGAAATAGTCTATTTGTTTTTAGTTGTATTCCTACACTTACAGGGCCCTAAAGGTCAAACTTTAGTAATATTTGGTTCTGAAGTTGCTTCAAATTAGCTCCTAAATAAAACAATATATTTTCTTCATTTCTCAGAAATCCGCTCTCTTTTTATTTAATCACTCCATCTGAATATTTAGGCCTAAGAATTGTTTGGTATTAGTCTTTAGAAGATTAAGAGTTTCTTGGATTGTATTGTTAAAGTCTAGTAGCAATAGAAAAAGAAATAGGTGCACATTACTTACATTTCTATAGCACTGATAAAAATAGGAAATCAACTGAGAGAAATCAGTAATAGACTCCTTGATGCCAATAATTCATTGTGGGTGGCATCCTATTAATGACATAGACACATGTTAAGTATGGCTTGAATGTGCATATATCTCTTTTTGGATGGGTCACAGTGAGCTATTCTCTAGCCCGTTGTGCTCCATCTGAAATCTTTCCCCAGGAGCTGCCGAGCCTCTGAGAAAGTTTCTTGCTATTGCTTATGGGTGAGGAGGAAATAGAAGGAGAAGGCAATGAAAACCTAGGTCCTTGTGTGCTAAGGGAAAGAAAAAGGAGGGTGGATGCTATCTGTGAGTGCACCCTCATTTCATGCACCCTCCAAGCAGAGACCATATGCTTTTTCATCATATGAATTGCTTTCCTTCTGTCTTCCCTGCCCATCAGTAATAAACAACAACAAAAGTCATTCTCAGAGCTTGGCAGATGCCAAAGTGAGGATAGGACCTGGAACTATGTGGGCAGAATGTTATACTTCTGCTATACGTAGGATCTTGCTCTGTGTGTGCAAAGAGTGTACTGTCTGGCTCAACTCACCCATGGCCTCAGGTTTTTAATTAATATAATATCTCAAATTTAATAAATAAATAAAGACATTCACAGGGGAATGTGACTCTACTGCCTTACTTTGACCTCACACTGGCATCTGATACCACTCTCTTACTGGGTCAATTGTAGGGTAGGGGAATGGGACACCAAAATACAATGGCAATGCAGGACCATTTCCAAAAGAAGGCATTTGGGGATTTCTGTTCAACCTGACAGCATTTGTTTTATAGAATGACACATGGCTGCATTCTCTCCTACATACTGTTTTAAATGACCTTCTTGATCACTGCTTTATTGTTTTATTAACTGCTTTCACTCTATTACATTGGCTTTTGTTATTGTAAGTCAATTTGGGATTTTTATTATAAAAATGAATAAGTATATTAAAATATTTTGAAATAAGTGAGTAAGAAATAAAATCTATTACATTTTCCTAGGTTAGGTTATTTGAGGCTATGGGGTGGTATGCCATCAGTATACTGAACACATTCACTTCTATTTCTCTTTGGACAATAAACTAGTGCTAGAGTTGGTAATCATGTGGGTAAGATCCAATACATTTAATCTGAATTCTGGCACAATAGAGACAGCGTGGATAGATTATCTTTAGATCTGGACAAATTACATTCAGGCACTTTTGGATGGCATTGCACACTTCTGAAAGAAAAGATTTGGAGTTTGCTGATCCAATTTTACAATTGGATTCAACTTTATCACTCATAGTCCAGGTGGCCTGATGTGCCTACTGTGTTATACATGGGACAGCCACTGACACGTCAGTTAATGGAGAATGTAGCTGCCAGAATGTTAATTATTACTGCTACATTGGTTCACATTCAGTTCTTACAAAGAAAGACACTTTTGCTTATATGCTTCTGGGCCCATTCAAGATCCTAACTCATCTTTGAAATTATTTATGTACTAGCATGCCCATATCTTTCTCCAAGTGCCATTTAAAGTTAGAAGTAAGTTATGCCACTAACAAGGAAGGAGCCTGGCTTTGGAATGTTCTCCTTATAGACGTATGCATGGTGTCTGGTTGAATGTTGGCTCTGGGTCCTATTGGCTCTAGTTGAAATGTCTAATTTTTAAAAAAACTCATTTTATAATTAAAATTGTGCCTAGAAGCCTGTTGGTATTTTATGCATATGTAAGGCTTAGTGGTTAAGACATCAGTTCTGACAATTGGAAGATCAGAAAGTTGGCAGTTCAAGGCTCGAATGCTGCATCATGGGGTGAGCTCCTGTCACTGGTCCCAGCTTCTACCAACCTAATAATAATAATAATGATCAAAAAATTTATTTTACCCCACCCCTCTGTCAAACAATTGGGGCAGCTTATAACAATTACAATCCATACAAATCCAAAAGAAACATCCTCCACCCCACCCTCATTAAAACAGTATTAAATTATGCATCCCTTAAAAGCCTTAGCATAAATATCAAAAAATACAATAAAACAAAAATACAATAAAACAATTGAAAAGACAACAACCAACAACAAACAGTGGGAGAGTCAAAAACTAAGATAGTAAAGACACACAGACTCCTGAGGCTGGGAATCTAATCAGGAAAGACCTGCTGAAAGAGATCCGTCTTCACAGCCTTTTTAAAGCTGCTTAAGATCGTGATCTGATAGATCTCGTCCAGCAGCCCATTCCATAATTAGGGGCGATTACTGAAAATGCCCTCTGGGAGGTTGCTGACAGCCTAGATTTCATTGGCTGGAGCAAATTCCTCTCAGAAGACCGGAGTGTGCAGGGAGGATTGTCTGGGAGGAGGCGGTCCCGAAGATAGGTTGGACCCAAGCCATTTAGGGCTTTAAATAACCAACACCTTATACTGGGCCCGGAAACTAATAGGCAGCCAGTGGAGAGATTTTAATATCCGAATTATGTGGTCTCTCCTAGATGTTTCTGAGACCACTAGCAGTTTGAAAACATGCAAATGCAAGTAGATAAATAGGTATCACTGCAGGGAGAAGATAAGAATTTTTGGTGCAGTCATGCCGGCTATGTGACCGCAATTCTTGGACAATGCTGGCTCTTCAGCTTAGTAACGGAGATGAGCACTACCCCCTACAGTCAGTTATGACTAGACATACGTGTCAAGGGACTACCTTTAAGTTTCATTACACATTCAGTTGTACATTGTTGGCCAATGTGTAACGTTTATATTCAGTTAACTTATACATGTGCTGACATTATTGTATGTTGTACATTGACTGAATAGTTGTGTAAGTTTGCACATTCTGCATTTCATTTCAATGCATAATGTGTATTTCATTGTGCAACACTGTAATACTTTAACAATGTGGCACAACACAACCTATGTGTATCCCCTCCCAGAGTGTAAAGTTGTTCTACATTTCTTCAATGCAGAATTTCAGCCTGTATTTTTTTTAAAAAGTAGCTCTCATATAATAGTTATATTGTACCTATGTGATTTTAAAATAATTTATTATTTATATTGCTCACTGCCCTGGAATCCTGTTGGTTGGAGTAAAAATGTTGTAAATAAATGTACACCAGTTTCTTGCTAATAGATTATATGTCATAGGATTTAAAATAAACAAAACTGAAAGTTGTAAATCCTATACACAAAGCTGGAAATGATTTTCCACAATAACTTTGATATCCCAAAAGAGAAATACTACTACTAATGACAATGTTAGCAAATGTTGTGATGCTTGGGTGAGGCTGTTTTTCATTGTCCTGCACTTGCTGTGGACAACAATATGTTGTACCAAAACTGGAACATCAGTGGAGTCACATTTGCCTGGAAACTTCGTTTTGGTTTTGGAGACTTTTTGTTCTGTTTCTTGCTTGTGTGTGTGTTTGGGGAGTTTCTGACTGGGGAGGACAGATGGTGGGAATTTTGATACTGAAGATGTCTAAGGCATTTATGCTTATTTGAAACATAGCCCTTGCATACCATTCCATTTGAACAGGGGACTGCCTAGGTGATTATACAACATTATATACTTTACAGAGTGAAGATTGAGTGAAGAAATAAATACTCCCACAATTGTTTCTTTTTCTTCATTTTTATATCTGCCTCTTTCATCCTTCAAGTACAGATCTGGACCTGGATGTTTGTTCCATGTGTCCCATGGAGAAACAATGATGTGCAGAAACAGTCTCAAAACTGTAGCATTCCTGTAAAAGCAACTGTACTTGCTTTCTTTCTTTTCTTTCTTTTTAAAATTTTATTAGGAAATTAAAAACAACAATAAAACAAACAAACATTATAAACAAAACATTCATTATAACACATACATACACACACACACACACACACACACACACACACAAAATAAGTAAGCTTGCTTTGCATAGTCACAAAAACATAGAGTACTTCCCGGTTGAGTTCACCTTATTTACCTAACTAAGTTTATCTCTTATATTGTACATCATTCTTTGAAGGACTTCTAATTCTTTTCCATATATTTCTCTGTAATCTGTATTTTTCATTTTTCCTTTTTCCTTTTAATCACTTATAAGTCTTATAACATATAAACTGAAGTATTCAGAAAATAAACTCCTATTTGGTTGTCTATGAGTCAGATTGGAATAATATATACCAGTTTTTGGTTTAAATATCTATTTATTCTTGGAGCATATACACTACTTAAATATTTTATCATACTTTATTGGACACCATTCTTCTTCCATTTTTTCTAATGGTTTGTTTTGAATCAAGGCCATCAGTTTATCCATATTCATCATTTACCAAATTTTTACCTACCATTCCTCGATATCTGGTAAGTCTTCCCCCCCCCCCCACCCAGTACCTTGCAAGCACTATCCTAGCTGAGGTTATAGCATATAAGATAGTTCAATTATACATTTTTTTCTACATTCTTGTCTATGTCTTGTAAAATTTTCAATAAAAAACTCAGGTTCAAATGGAAACTGAGTTTAAAAAATATTTAAGTTCTCCCTGATTCTTTGCTTTAAGTCTAATCGGGCAAAGGTACCATCAATGCATTAATTTCAAAAAGTTCTCTTTAAGATTTTGGCATGCTGTAAATTTGTTTGTCAATATCCAGGTTTTCTCTCAGTCATCTAGAGGAATAGTTCCTTTTACATCTTGGGACCATTTTATCAGCACACGCTTCACATTCAAGATTCCTTTCATTCAGGATCTTGTAGTACTTCACAGTGTGGTGTCCATTATAATCTGTTATAATGTTATCAATTTCTGTTTTTCTCCTTCAAATCCCCCCATTTTTTTATCCACCACAAATCTATTATATAGTTATATGTAAAGATACCAATTCTGGATTGTTCCTTCTGTTTCTAATTTTTCCTTGGTTTTAAAGTTGAATTCTATTCTCCCATCTTTCCCTATATTCTTTTCTAGGAGATCCTGGTATCTAATCCAATGTTTTTCCTCGTTTACTGTTCTGTTTAATGATGCCTCCTGCGGCGATATCCAGAGGGGGAGCTTTCTATAAAAAGTCTTTTTCACTATTAACCACACCTTTAGTAATGCCCTTCTTATATAGTGATGTGTGAGGTCTTTATTTTCTCTAAGTTTATTATAACACATATAAGCATGTAGGCCAAATCGGGTGTTATCTGTTTCTAAACTCAATAATCTTGTATTTTTCAAAGTAACCCATTCCTCTAACCAATTCAAAGAGCAGGAATAATAATAACTTTTAAAGTCTGGCACTGAAAGACCTCCTTTTTCTTTGAACTCTACCATACTCAACCATCTTATTCTCGGCTTTTTGCCTTGCCACAGGAACTTCATTAATTCTTTTTTCCGTACATCAAAATATTTTCCATTGTATATTATTGGAATATTTTGAAAATTGTACATAAGTTTTGGTAGTATGTTCATTTTGATAAGAGAAATTCTTCCTAATAGTGATATTTGCAATTTGGTCCATTTCATTAGATCTCTCTGTATTTCTCTCCAAATTCTGTTATAATTATTGTCAAATAGATCAGTATTTCTTTTTGTGATAACTATACCCAAGTATTTTATCTTTTTTCGATTTTAAATCCTGATGTTGATCTCAAAAGTTCTTCTTCCTTCTTAGATAGATTGAATGCTAATATTGCAGTTTTATCATGATTAACAGAGAAGCCTGCCAATTGGCCATATTCTTTAAGAATGTTCAGCAGTTTTTCTATGCTATTTAATGGTTCTTCTAAGAAGAGTACAATGTCATCTGCAAAGGCCTTGAGTTTGTGAGTATGCCCTTTCACTTTAATCCCTTGAATTTCTTGATCTTCATTTATCTTCATCAATAATACATCCAATATTGGAATAAAAAATATTTTAATACAAATTGTTCTTGCTTTCAAAACTAAACAGGCACTTATGGGTCTGTACCCAGGGTGGTCACTATGAAATGACAACATAAGACAAGTGCCACTCCATTCAAACCATGTAGATAGGTAAGAATCAATCTATTGTTTTTTCTTCCTCCAACATTCTTTTTTTTTTTTTTAATTGTAAGCTGTTTGCATTCTGCTTGTGCAGAAAATTCTTAGCTTCAGTAATTTCTGATTTTTCTTTAAAATGAATTAAGTGAATTCATGTCCCCGGCTGGCTGGCTAGCCCAGGATGTGTAATTGCTGGCCTCTTATAAGAGGCCAGTTCAAAACAAGAGTTCATGTCAAACTCAGGGGAAAGGGCCAGGCCTTAAATAGCTGGCGCCCACACCTAGTTCTCTCTTCAGCATTTCTTGTCCCACCCTCCCGTCTCTGTAACAGTGTGAGTCTTCCTGGTTACTTTGGGGCTGGGTATGAATTTTCTCCCCTTTCCAAGGGTTTTTCGACTACCCTATACTGTTGTTCAGGACTTGACTGGTGTGTGTGTGGGGGTATAAATAGTTGATCACTTCCGGTTTTAAGGGGAGAGATATAGCAATCAGGTAAAACACCTATGGCACCCCACTGCTGTGAAGGTTAGGCCTCTCAAACTATCTCTTTAAGTCTTGTGGCTAAGGAGATAGGGAAAGAGACCTTCCTTGGGGCTGACCTGAAATATACCCCTCACTCAAGTCCAGTGAGTTGAGTGAGGAAATCTCAGGTTGGCATTTCAGATGTGAGGTGGCTGGGGAGTAACCCAATTATGGGTTATCCTTGGGGTTCAGCTGTTTTGCCCAGGGGAAGCTGAGGGGATGATCTTGAAAATAGACCACTGGCCATAGCTGTTCCCACACCAGGTTCTTCTCCCAGTTTTGAAAATCTCTTGGAAATGCATAAATAGTTTAAATAAAGTGGCCCATTTATAACCCATTTCTGTGTCTGGACTCATTATTTACAAGTAGGTCAGCCAATGTTTACTGATCAAGTTCAATATACTATTGATGCTATTTTCAGCATGAAGAGGATGCTTTTACATCTGTCTGGCATGGAACAAAGAAGATGATGAGTCCATCAGGGTAAAAAAGGGAGTGGCAATCCCAATACAACATCACTGTACAATAGGGATGTATGAGATACTCAGGCAGCTTGGATTTCAATTTACAAAACAATTGTGATTTCACCCAATTCATATTTCTGGGACCTGTGTGCAAACCCGAATGCAGTTTGTCCTTGAAATTTATACATTTATTCAACTTACAATACAGTTTGTGAAAGGGAACACACACAGAAACCACATTTTACATTTTTAAAAATGTAAAATTATATTTAATTTCTTAACCCATGTAAATTACATTAAAAATATGTACACCCAAGGAAAAGTGCACACAGATACATTTTTTTTAAAAAGTATACCAAATGTGCATGGAAGCAGTTACAAATTTTCATGAAGACTAAAAATAATCATAGCTAGATGAATTGCACTAGAAAAATGAGAACTTGAGAAAAATTGAACTTGGCAGAATTGCCAGAATTGTCATCTCTATCCACAAACTAGATAGATATGTATTGATTTGAATACAGTCATTTAAAAGCTAAACACTCAAAGCTGGCTGTATGGGTGGCTTTCACCTACATTTCCATATCTGAATCTCAACTCCTTTCCATCCTATTCTAAAAAAAAGAAAATAAATTGTTTTTTGAAGCAATCCTACCTATGAATAGGAAATGAATGCAATAGCTCTCCTGTCTTTGTAGAGCTTCATTATATGGAATGCAAAGGTGTACTATTTCTGGTTAATGACTATTGACAACCAAAATACCATGATTTTTCCCCAGAATCTTTTTAAAAGCTAAGCTCAGCCAGTGGCCATCAGCACATCTTGTGGCAGAGAATTTTGTATACTAATCATGCAATTGTTTTTAATAAACAGTATGTTCTTTGGATCGTTCCAAACCTACTGCTGTGCTGTACAATCTCCATACCATTCATAGCCTGAAGAAGGAGTGGATAAAATGAAGGCCCTTAAAAGCAGCAAATAACATCTGCCCTTATTTTAAGAAATGCCTTTTTGGCTACTTCTTCTGGAATTTCTGGTAACAGGAAGTAATGGCGGTCTAAATCCTTTGAACGGCCCAGACTCCTGCAGAGCAGTCAGCAGTTAATGATGCAGCAATTAGACCAAGAGCTGAGGGACAAATCACAATTTCTTTCTTTTCTACTGATTTGTAGTATTGTTACTAAGAGGAATTTAAGAATAGCCATGTACTGCCACTTACATTCCAACTATATATTAAGCAGATTTCTACAATTCTTCCCTATACTTTCCTTGAAGGTCCAAAATAGATTGAGCCTGATTTGAAGTACAAGTGGAAATAAGCTGCTTAAGTTCCCTTTCTACTCTTCTGTGATTGCCCCACCCCCCGCCCTGCTCATAGTCACTTTCAGGGTTGAAAATTGGATGGATTGTCTTGAGATATAGAGGAATTTCCACTCTTTTGGAAATTTTTCTCCATGTTTACAGTGATGGAAACAGCTATGGAGAGAAGTTGGGGCTATTATCAGTCCTTTCCTTGCTAGAACCTGACTAGAGCTATGATATCACTAAGTGCAAGGGGACTTTTTCTCATATAAGTATGATTACTCATCTATAACCATGCACCACACTCCTATACATATTCAGCAGTTAATAGGGATTACCTCCTAGTAAGGGTATTTGCTGACCAGCCATGGAATAATGAGAACAGACACTGGGAATTGAATTGAAAATGGACCACTGCATTTAACTTAGAACCTAGTTAAACTGAGTTGAACCTGGAAAGGTCTCTGTGTAGGAGGGGACCTAGCACAGGATCAGTAGAGGCCAGGCATCATTCTATGAGTTGCTCCTTAGCCTTCTCTTGGATGAATAACTTGAGCCCCTATGGCAATCCAATAGCTGAGTTGCTCCCTGGCTGGCCATCTACCAGAAGGCAGACTCAAGGAACCACACTCTCATGTCACAGGACTTAAGGGAGGGCAAAGCCCCCTAGGCCAGCCCCAAGTTAGTGTCCTTCTCCACCCAATCTCAGGACCTAAACAGGCCATTCCAAAGCTCTCCCCTTCACCAAAAGGGTGATGTGTTGACCACAACACATTTCTCTCCCACTACCCAAGTGACTGCATGTTTAAGGACCCCACCCTAAGCTAATTGTCAAAGTCCTTGGAGCTTTCAAAGCCTGAAACAA
Organism: Phrynosoma blainvillii; assembly: GCA_026167975.1. Lineage (NCBI taxonomy): Eukaryota > Metazoa > Chordata > Lepidosauria > Squamata > Phrynosomatidae > Phrynosoma > Phrynosoma blainvillii. Next base: position 24,612,507 of record JANUYF010000004.1, read on the forward strand.
GTATATTGTGCATTTTGGTTGGCCAATAAAGAGGTATCACTGATGGATTTTTGTTTGAATTTGCTAAATGGCTACCCCTGAATGTTTTCTGTCAAAGTCCCTGCCACCCATACAGACTTGCCCGAGTTTTAAGATCATCAGGAGAAGGCTTTCTTTCAGTCCCAGTACCATCACAGGTTTGCTTGGTGAGGACACAAGAGAGCCTTCTCACTGGCTTCTTTCACACTTTGGAATGCCCATCCATGGAAGGCTAGGTTGATCCCCTGCCTGTTTTCCTTTCACAGCAGGCAATGGTATTTTTGTTCAAGCAGGTTTTTAATATGCAATAATTCCTAGGGAGACTTCTTATTTGCATGCTATATTTAATTATGTTTTTAACTTTTGAATTTTTAAACATAATTTTATACTGTCTAAATGAAATGGGTTTTATTGTTTTTAAAATTGCATTGGTAAGTTTTTAACCAATTTTATCTGTGAGCCTCTTTGAATCCCACTGCAGGAGAAACTCAGCATACAAAATCAACCAACCAACCAATGTGGGATAGGCAAAAAAGCCCAAGTAAAAGGGTAAAAATTCATACTCAGTCCCGAAGAGACCAGTAAATTTCACACTACACTGGAGGTAGGACAGTAGTTTAAAGTGTTGTCTAAAAGAGGAAGAAGTCCAGACTTCAGGTTAACAGTGTATGCACTACCATATTTAGTTCCCCAGTTCTAGGAAGGGGTGCAGTTGGCATATCTGTCAAAGCTGATAACAGGCACTCCTGACTATCATAATTTTCTGAGCTGATATTTGGAAAGACAGAACAACACAGTTTTTCAGGGAGAAAAACTGTGTTGTTCCAGAACACACCATCCAGAACTGGATGACACACCTCCCGGAAAGTGGGTAATGAAAGAAAGAAAGGGAGGGAGGAAGGAAGGGAGGGAGGGAAAGGAGTAGGTAAGTAAGTAAGTTCTTTATGGGATGTAAGAGTAAACTATCAGAAGAGATAATGTTTTTGTCGTATGAATACATTAGAAAGTTTGAACATTTTTTGCTGCTGTTCTAGTTGATGTGGCCACTGTTTATACTAATTTGGCTGAAATGGTTGGACACTCTCATGACTAAAATAAGATACTCACTTTGGATGAAAATTGAATAATATCCTTAGTAGGAGTGATTATTCTACTAAATAATATATTGCAATGTTTGTGCATTTGGCACATAATCTTATAACTAATTTATGGAAAAAGTAATGCCATTTCTCTTAAGATTGCTATTGCTCCATGATGCTTTTGAGGACCTGTTTGTTGCATCGGCACAAAGGACACCAACGCAATTAGTTTTGGGTCAAACATTGGCCACAACTTTTATTTTGTACAGGGTCTTAATAACAATCAATCAAACATTTAAATACCAATTCAATTAACCATTTCATTAACGATTTAAATAAGCATTTCTTAATAAGAATTTGTTTGACGCATGCGTACGTGTATTTAAGCGCAAGAGCTATTGAATAATTATTTCTAACACGGCATGTGTCAAATCCTTTAACTTATGTAATATATCAATATCTAACCCCTCCCCCAACTGGATATGATGTCAAAAGCATTTCATGACATCATAACATTATGACATCAAATAAGTTTAATATGACATCATATAAATTTGTTTAATCTAATGACATATACCAAAATTCTTTATTATTTTATCCCAATTAATAATTTCAATTAACCTAAAGAATTCCTTAAAGGGGGGAGGGTCCCTGCCCGCTAACAAGTTATTTCCTCCCTAACAATAACGTAGCAGACCCATAACCTCCAGTTGTGACAAAACTATAATTTATCTAAATTGAAATTTTTTAACAAATACAATAACAACAATTAATTATGTTTCCATCCCTAATAATAACTCTCACCCAGCATTTGTTTGTAAAAAATTTTGATCCAACTAATAATTGGTAATGTCATTGTTCTCAGGGAGGGCGAAAAACCCAATTTGAGACTTTGGGAAAATTTCCTCCCGGCCCCCGAAGGCGACCAGCTGCAGCCTGAGCGTCCACAACATGTTTACCAATTAATTAAGGGTGGGAGGGATGGGTTGCTCGTCCAAATCAAAATGGCTGTCAACACTTGGCAGTGTGGGGCTATATAGCCCTGAAAATCTCGCTCCCTAGTCTTGCGAGATTTAACTCTCGCGAGACCAAGGAGCGAGACCTCTCTCTCTTTGGCCAAGCAGACTGGCAAGGGTGGGCCTTCCGGTCTGCTTAGCCAATCGCGCGTCGATGCCCTTATTTGGGCCGCCACAACAGAAGGCCCCTCCCGACTTGTTGGGGGGGGGGGTGTCTTTTAATATAATATGTTAGGAAGGAGTCCCAGGGGAAAATGTTCAATGTGGGGAATAGCAGCAGCCATGATGACACAGCATTTGATTGCAGCTGAGTCATGCTGACTCATGGAGATGGTCACCTGGTGCTGCAAAGCTGCAGAGTCACTCAGGTGAGTGACAGGTGTCCACAGGAAGAGGCAGGGCCAGAGGGACACATGGAGCCCTGGCTATATAAGGCAGAAGCCTCTGGACACACATGTGGATGTGGTTGCTGTGGTGTAGTGGTTGGATTGTGGTTGTGGATGGTTGTTGTTGTATATAGCCTTGTACATAGAGGAACTAAGATTACAGCCTTTTCTGAGATATGTCTGTCTGTAGAGTCTCTTTACTCTGTCTGGAAGGGGAGAGGTGCTTCTCCAGCTGACACGCTACTGCCTGCATCTGAGAAGATCATGATCCTGGTGCTGCACATTGACATGGATCATCACACGCTGCATAACCACGCTAAACATAATATTCATTACGTTATGAAAACCAATTGTTGCATCAACATTAAATATGAAATGTGGGTATGTAAAAATAGATTAGATAGAACCATAGAATCATAGATTTGGAAGAGACCACAAGAGTCAACCAGTCCAACCCCTTCTCAGGGCCCACTGTATACTGTCCACTTAAAATACAGATCCAAAGAAAATCAACAGGAGATGCCCTTTCCAGATGTGTCCCAGATGTTGAAGTAATGCATAGTTTGAATTGTGCTGGGACAAAGTCTGTTGAACAAAGCTAAAAAATGAACAAAGTAGTAGTATGATAGGTTTCAGTGAGAAAGTCATAACCTAAACGTCAAACTGATTTTTTTTAAGAGGTAGCAACCATAGCATGCCTATATTCAATAGCATATCTGTTCTCAGCAATTACTAGTTTGTATGCTTCTCAAGAGTTTAGGCATAGCATATGTTCATGTCATATCCTGTTTGATGGCCTTAGCTCTACCCTTTGTCTTCCTGAATCAGTTAGTCTGCAGTTAGTTTGACTTTGGTCTTCTTCCAGTTTTAGTTTACAGTTTTCTCTCTCCTCCAAATTTGAATATCATGTTACAGAGTCTTTCATCATTCAATGTTATGAAATCTTTAGTTTATGTAAGTAAACCTACTATACATATATTTACAAGGGAGACTTTGGAGATTATCACATGTGCCTGATCCTATCTTTTTCCTGATTGGATACACGCACGTTTAATTGTCAAAGATGGGTCTTACTGCATTATCCCATGGCTGGTTGTATGCAGTCCATATGCAGCCTGTATGCAACCTGGGTTTATCCCATGGCTTTTCAAGGATGGGAAAATCCTGTCCTTGAAAAGCTGTGGGATGAGCCCTGGTTGATATGGGCTGCATAAACCCAGCCATGGGAGAATGTGGTAAGGCTCATTTTTTACAGTTAAATGCATGTCTATCCCATCATGGAAAAGACAAGATAAGGCATGAGCGATAATCTCCTAAGCCTGTTTATGTGAGACTAGACTATTTGTGTGGGGAGGTGGTGTGTACCTAGCTGTTGTTCACTTTCTGCACATTACTACTACTACTACTACTACTATTCTGCCTTATTCAGGACTCAAAGCAACTTACAACAAATTAAAAAACATATCATTAAAAAACCACAAGAAACTAAAGTTAAAATGAGATTAAACAACCAAAAAATTAAACCATATTAAAACATCTAGTGCTGGCTACTAATCACTCTGCTTGTGTGATATACTACTGTCTTTCACATTTCCCCCCAAAAAGTCATGATCCATGTTTCTATTTGCCATATGCAAGATCGCGAAACAGTAAGCAATGGTACACAGAGGAGCTGATATGATGGTGGTGGGGGGAGGCAATAGGATACACATGTAAGACAGATTCACTTGAACCACTTGAATGCTCTTCCAACATGCCAGAGGGGAATGGGCTGTGATAACTATTCCTACTTCTAGAACTATTCCTACTTCCCTGAAATCTATGCTTATAATTGGAACATACATAGGAAGAGACATCTGTGTTGGTTGACAACTCCCATGCCACAGTGAATCAGTTCTGAATTTTAGCTTGAAAAGATCCATCTGAGCTACCTTGGACAGAAATTTTAAAGTTTGGACTAAAACCTAGAGGGGATTCACTGCTTCACTGACCTGGAAGCCACCAGGTAAGATACCAATAGCAGGGCTCCAGAATGTGTAGAAGCCTGTATATGCATGGGCTGGCTGAAAGATAACTCAAGAGCAGTTGGAATGAATAGGGTTATACACACTCCACTCATGATAGCAACAGAAGAATACCTTTAGTAATTGCTTCTGTATTTCTGGCAATGCTAATTTTTACTCTATAGTGAAACTCCTACTGCAATAGATGTACAGGTCCTATTTTGTTTATCAGCTTCAGACTGTGTACTATTTCAAATGCTGGCATTCCATTATCAGAACCAACCATTAGTGTTATAAAAATATATGCATAATCAGTACCCTATTGATTCCATAGGATATGTAATTATATGCACATTTTGTAGCTATCATTATTGATTCTGATAAATGGATTGCTAACATTTGGGGGGAAAATCCATTTTTAAAAAACCCACCCCTGCAATTTACTTTTCTTTATACTATTCACTGATATTTCCTTCTTACTTATATTTCAGCAATACAAGAGTCAAGGTGTTGTAAAACAGTTTTCTAAACCAAGAAATGAAAGCTAAATCCAAAGCAATTTTCACTGAACATACCCTTTTCACCTTCATGAACAGAGAGGAAATTGTCTTCCTTGGGTTATTTCCAAGACTATTAATTTAATTTAATGTGAGAAAGTGAATACCTCTGTTCTTTTGAGGGGCAATTTATATTTCATATAGCTTTGGCATTGTTCAGAAGCGTAAGTGTTTGTAATCTGTAGGCAGCCATTGTCTGACTACAGTATGGTATTCTATTAGACTTTAACAAGTGTTTGAAAAAAATATTATTAGTAAAGCAATAGTTGTAATAGAATACCATACTGTAGTCAGACAATGGCTGTTATATTTATTCTGGCAGCCTCCCCTCATAAATCTGTGTCCCACCAGTTAATTGATGGTAGCTTGCCATACTGCAGTTTATTCCCCTGACACCAAGAAAGTAAAACATATATGGTCTAGGGATACTAGTGAGGTTACTAATGAATTTTGAACACTCATAAAAGAGCTTATAGCACATGAAAGGTGAACCTTTAAATCTCTAGAATTCCTCTTTGACTCAGATCAAAATCTAAGTCAGAAAAGATTTTGTGGTTTCTTTACTGCTCCCAGTGTCCAGTACACTTACCATCCTCCCAAATTATGCTTGTTGGCCCCCACATAAGAGCATAATATCCTTAATTTTTACTACCAGTAATGAAAGGAACAGAAGGAGAGGTACATAGTGAAAGGCAAAGGCATGTAGTGAAGTTAAAGGGGGAAATCTTTTTTTCCTTCCGTGTGTGTGTGTGTGTGTCTGTGTGTGCTTTAATATTTGCATCCTGCTCTATATCCAAGGATCTCAAGGTTTTGTACAATACAATCAATTGGAAGAGTAAGAATAATTTAAAGCAGGGGTAGGCAACCTAAGGCCTGGGGGCCAGATGTACCCCCCCCCCGAGGCCTTTGGACCGGCCCCAGGCTGGTCCTGCCACAGCCGCCGCCGCTGCCGCCCCCCACCGCCGCCGCCAGCCATAATGATATTGATTATTGTTGTTATTACTTGTTCTTGGGGTTTTCTTGGCAAAATCTCCACAGGGGTTTTGCCATGGCTTTTCTGGGGCTGAGAGTGTGCATACATTTTTAAAAATTTTTTTAAATTTAAATTTTTATTTATTTATTTATTTAATTTATTTTTGGTGCTTCAGCCCCCCAATTGTCTGAGGGATAGCAACCCGGCCCCTGGCTCAAAAAGGTTACCTACCCCTGATATAAAGGCTAAAGGTATATTAAACAATTTAACATTTTAAAGAAGATGGATTAAAAGCAGTTAAAACAATTAAAAACCACTCACGTATACAAATTTACCCTCAAAGCTTTAGTAAATAGTAAACCTGATGCTATAATGGCACCAGCACTGTACTGTGATCATAGAACACAGGAGAAAAGGAGGTGAAAAAGAATAAAAAACAACAACATCATCTCTCCAACATGGCTGCTTCTCCTGGCAACAACTGAAGGGCTAAATCAACAGTAATCTCAATTAGCATAGACCCAATGCACTCAATGAAACTAATGTAAATCATGAGTAACGAGTCTCATTTATTTCAATGGGTCTACTGTAGTTACAAAATAATAATCACAGAGGATCTACATAAATTTAACCTAGACAACAAGGAAATTGAAATAGTTAAAGAATTCTCGTCCCTAGAATCAAACATGATCAAAATAGCAACTATAGTCAAGAAAACAGAAGTAGACTAGGAATTAGAAGGGCAGCTATGAAAGAACTAGACAACCTGATGCTATAATGGCATCACTAAAAATTCACTAAAGAGTGAAGATATACAACTGAGCACTAAAGTCAGAATCATCCAAGTCACTATATTCCCCATCAGCATGTATGGATGTGAGAGTTAGATAGTGAATAAAGCAAATAAGAATGTCAATTCATTTGCAATGTGGTGTCATGCCCAGCCTAGCTGAGGACTCAGGAGAGGACTCTGAGCCTGAGCCTGAGCCTGGCCCTGGCTCTGTCCTGAGAGCACCAACAGAGTCTGTGGCCCCAGGAGGTAATCAGGAATCAAACCTTCAGGCAGAAGAGCCTCCTGGAACTGCAGACACTGAGGAAGAGGATGAGGATAGCATACCTACCTTCAGCCAGAGGAGATCTGAAAGGGCATGCCTCTGCTGGTCTCAGAGGCTTTATACTAAAATGCCAAATAATAATAATAATAATAATAATAATAATAATAATAATAATAAAACAGCTGTGCTCATGAGAGCTGATGATAAAAACCTGGGAAGGATGCCAGAGTCTTAGTCAGAAGCTAACTGATTTCTCTGGCAAAAGCACCTTGTTCTTTGAATGTCTGTTTGACTTCTTGGCTTGGATCTTTGGACTTCATACTGACCATTCTGCTTTGCTGAAACCCTTGATCTTCCTGGACTGCTCAACTACGCTGTTTGTTTGACCCTTTGGCTTGCACCCGGACTGACTATGGACCTTGTTTCTGGACTCTGCCATTTGCTTGTAAGTTTGCCATTCAAGACTTGCCTTACTCCACAAACTCTGTGTGGTGTTCTTTTGTTTATTTGGACTTTGTTATCAGCTGCCAGCTGATTTCCTGGACATGTGGTGCTGGAGAGGAGTGCTGAGGATACTGTGGGCAGTCAAAAAGACAAACAAATGTGACCTGGAACAGATAAGGCCAGATGTCTCTTGGAACTTTGGCCACATCATGAGAAGGCATAATTCATTAGAAAAGACAATAATGCTAGTAGCAGAAAAAGAGAAGACCACACACCAGATGGATAGACTCAATCAGGGAGGTCATAGGTCTAAATCTTCAGGATCTAAGCAGAGTAGTGGAGGATAATGGGGGCTTGGAGATGTCTGATCAATAGGGTTGCCATTAGCTGAGGTTGACTCAAGGGCAATTAACAACAACCACAAGCTGTAGTTGTGATTAACAATGGATTTCATCTGTGGCTGGAAAAGTGTGACCCCGGTACTGTATGTAACCCCTCCAAGCTGTTTTTGAGGACCATAATCTACTAACTCTTGAGAAAACGTTTCAGGGGGCTGAAAAAGGGGGTTGATTCTGGGAGGTTTTGGGTGCTACCAGTCACTCCTATACTGTTCAATATTAGTGGGTGATGGAATCTAAATCAGAAATTTTGTTACCATTACTTGGGCTTTGGGGGGCATTTTGGCAGTCTATGTAACCCCCAGAAGGCCCCAGCATCAAGAAACTGGTCCTTGAATGCACTGTAGTTCCCCATCTCTGATGTAGCCAGAAATTAAGAAACTTATGAGGTAGAGGAAGTAGCAGAATTTGGCTTTTTGATACAGAGGAGAGAAATCCTCACGGTATGTAATGTGTCAAAGCCCTCTAATCTATCCCATTTCTTTACACTACCTGCAAATCTATGTGTTAATATGCAAATTGAAATTACTCATCTGCTTTTATTCCATTGGTGGCACTTGAAAAACTCTTCAATGGAGAAAGTAAACTCTTTGTATTTCTTTCTTGGCACTTGCTTGTATTAAACAAAACAGATCTCTTTGGTCAAAATATTTTTTTTCTCTGCCTGGTTCATATGCATTTGGTTTTGCTTAGTTTTGCATGGAAATTATGGTTTGCATGGAAATTATAGTGTGGCTTATCCTCCTGTAGTTTTAGTTCTGCAAGTGGAATGAAGATGATTCCAAGTGAAGAGATTAGGAATGGAAAGAATATTTGTAAATTTCTCATCCTCAGAGAGACAGAGAAGCTATGAAATCACTAGACTATGTGAGAGTTTTCTCTTTCAGCAAAATAATGACACAAGGAATATTTTGCTTTTCAAATTTTCTCAAAAATTCCTCTGTGCATAAGTACTGTTTTATCCTTTTGTGAAGCAAAGCCCAGGCATACAACAGAAAGACTTGATGGTTAATTTTAAAAATAGTGCAAACAGCCTATCTAATGCATCTCATTTTTAAAGTCCATACATCAAAGAAACTGCTATTGTACTTATTGTAGTAAATTATTTAGCAATTTGCAATGTAAACAAATTATGATATTTATGTACATTGCTCATCTTGTTGTCTCACAAGTGAAGAGAAAAAAAAAAGTGATTTCTCATTCTCATGTGCGAATGAGATAAGGCAGAGTTTACATCCTTAAAAGAGATACACCTCTGTTAGTTACCAGGATAGTAAACCATATTTCATTACATTTTCATGGTACAAAGATCTCCTAAGCAAACTTGGAACTTTTTTTAAGGCGTGAGTGAGTTGTTTTCAATCTGACAGGTAGATCATTATTAATTGTGACTGTTTTTTGGTATGTTTTTACAAAACACCAAAAAACATAGAATACAGTGGATCATCACCACCACCATCAACACCACCACCACCACCACCACTGTTTGTTTTATAGTCCCATCGGATTTTGACATCAGGATTTGGACAGCTTTTTCATGGTTATGTTCCTACAGTTCTTTGTGGATGTTAAGTCATATTTTCTTGCATAAATTGCAATGTGTAATTGCACTCACTTAATCAGTTTGTACAGCTTTGCTGTATGAGTGGATATGGTAATCAACGGAAGAGAAAACAACTGTGGTTCCAGTAGTGATAAGTGTTTGAGAAGCAATTTCAGATGGACTAACAAAACATATGAAGGAAATCACCATAGATAGAATCACCATAGCACAATTCTAAAAACTGACACTGCATGGATATGCTACCAATGATACCTCTCTGTTCCTAGATTCTTGGATGTAATCCAAATTATTGATGATCCAAATGCTAGTTAGACCATCCTGGTACAAAATTAAAATTAATACATAAACATATAAAAATGTAAGACTCTAGGCCAATTCAGATGGCCTGGAAGGGGCAGCATAGAGCCACTGCTGGGAGCGGCGGATTCGGCCGTGGCAACCATATGCCATGACCCTGATCCTCCTTTTTGCCACCCTCAAAAGAGTGGCAAAATGCAGGTACTTTTGGGGGTGGCAAAAGGCTGCCCTTAGAACCAGTGCCATGGCTTTTTTGTGCTCTTTTGGCGCAGCATGTGTGCACGCTGCGCCAGGAGGGTGCCCTGATGCCTCACACCATGCAGACGGACGCATGGTGACAGGAGAGTGTCAGGGTAGAGTTGGGCCAGCTGGCATCCGGCTACCCCACCCCAACTCCACCCCCAGCCTGGCCCTTTGTGCTGGTCTGCATTGGCCCTCTATTAAGCAAAAATAAAGATGTCTACTATAACAATTCCTCCAGTACGTTAATTTAAGAGCAAAAGCTGCAGAGATATGTTAGAAAATCCTGGATTGAAGACAAATGCTTTTGAACAAAAAGGAAAAAAAAATCTATATTTACCAAGCTTGAGGGTCCGAGAATCTTGCAAAACTTGGAATTTTTGGTCTCCTTTTCCACTTCCACTATCAAGGTGTTTTGGGCAGACCACAAATAGCTGACAGATAACAGTTCCACACATGTATAACAAGATGGGAATCAGAGATTGTTCATCTCCCTTCTCCTGTGTATACCTGTTCCTGCATTTTCTCTTTTAGTCCTGAGTACAGCAGATCCCAGTTTAAAGAACAGCCATATTTAATTTCACTCTAAGACAAAGGAAAAAACGCACTGGTGACTCTGATCACAAAAGGAATTAGGGTACATAACATTTCTACTTGTACTGTTCAGTATGGTAATCCAGGGTGATTTATCTTTGATTAGTCACAGCTTCTTGAATGGTTTATTCTTTACCACTTTGTATATTAATGATCTCCATTATCTGAGATAGAACATTTCTAACTGTTTAGAAGTGCCTTATGCAAGGACCTTATGTTCACAAAGTACTGTGCTTGTTTCTTATGTCTATTAATTATCTGAGTACCAAGCATCAAAAAGGAAGGGGGGAAATGAAGCAAAGTAGTGACCTAGGATCTCTTTAAATAAGTGATGTGTTATATGGTTATAGTGGGGTCATAAAAACAGAGTTTCAGTTTGTGCTGTGCCATGTGTTATCAGCATGGTGTGGAAAGGAAGAAAGTTTCCCCTTTTAGAGGCAGAAGAATGAAACTGAAACTTCTTGTGTGCCTAAGCTGACAGATCAAACCCTTAATCAATGAACATACAACTTGGGTTTTTTTTATGATCAATGATTTCATCAGAGGTGGTAGCTTCTTTGCCAACACAGATCACAACTCTGATTGGCTGAGATCCAACATCAGAATTTTATAAAATAAGGGCCTTTGCAGACTGCCAGAAATAGTGCACATTAAATTGAGGCATTGCCCTGGCTCAGTGCTAGGAAATCATGGGAACTGTAATTTATTGTGGCACCAGAGCTCTCTGACAGAGAAGGCTCAATGTCTCAGAAAAAAAAAAATGCAATTCCCATGATTCCCTAGCACTGAGCCAGGGCAGTGCCTCAATTTAATGTGCACTGTTTCTGGCAGTCTGCAAAGGCCCTAAATATCCATATGTAGTGCTATGTGTTACTTGTGCTTCACAGACCTACTGTTGAATGGCAAAAGGCACACACCTGAATGCACACCTAAATGTGCAATTGAAATTTCAATTCCATGTACTTGTACATAATGCATGTGCACAATGTGCAAATCTTCAACTGAATGCAAATGGTCCATATTGGACAAAAGTTTCAGTATGCAAAGGGATCTTGTAGCACCTTTGAGGCTAACTCTGGGCCTTTGCAGACTGCTAGAAATAGTGCAAATTGAGTCCACTTTAACTGCCCTGGCTCAATGCTAGGGAATCATGGGAACTGTATTTTTTTCTAAGACATTGTGCCTTCTCTGTCAGAGAACTCTGGTGCCACAATAAACTACAGTTCCCATGATTCCCTAGCACTGAGTCAGGGCAGTTAAAGTGGACTCAATTTGCACTATTTCTGGCAGTCTGCAAAGGCCCTACGTGAAAGGTAGCATACACTTTCGTAGACTTGGTCTACTTCCTCAGATGCAAGTCTACAAAAGCTGAGACTACAACGTCTTTTGGATAGTTAGTCTCAAAGATGCTACAAGATCTAATGGCATACCAATATTCCAGACCAACATGGATATGTCTCTGAATTGGACAAAAGTGTCTAATTGCTTCTGTTATGGAGCTGATGTATGGATAAGAAACCAAGAGGTTTCCAGTCATTATTTTCCTAGTTGCTCTGATCAATCTGTCACTTTTGGGCCAACCTTTTCATAATGCATTTCTACTTAGCTAGTTCATCCTGTATTCTCTGACACATTGTTCAAGAGCCCAAGATCACTTCCACACCACCATGAGTTGGCTAAATAGGACTTTCTGGTGGACTCTGACAATACTGGTGTGCAGTGTGACATAGTATGATATGACACATGACCCCTCCTAAATCTTCACAGTCTGTAATCCCTTACAACTAGTAATAACTCTAGTAGTTAAACAATAATATAAGACAAGATGAAATCCAGCATGAGGTAATGGTTTGAGTGCTGGACTATGACTCTGGAGACTAAGTTTTGAATTCCCATTCAGTCATGGAAACCCACTGGATGACCTTGGACAAGTCACACACTCTCAGCCTCAGTGGAAGGCAAAAGCAAATCCCCTTTGAACAAATATTGCCAAGGAAACCCCATGATAGGTTTGCCTAAGGATTCCCGTAAGTCACATTGGAGGCACAGAACAACATAAGACAAAATGTTAACGTCTCTTAAATAGGTTTAACATACCTCCCTTGCCTTGGGTCTTGGGCTTTGGTAGGTTTTGAGGATGACCCAGAGTAGGTAACCAACATCCTAACAGTGACATACAGAAACCTTATGCTTGCATATGCATTTTTTTTTGGCCATTTTTGCATATGCATTTTTTCCAGAGGTTGATGTTCTCTTCTTCCTTTGGCAACATCCAAGCCACCCCCACTCCTGAACTTGGTTTGATAGCCCTCCTCATCCCATTCTGGTGCTGGTTTGACAGTAGAGGAGATTAGAGAAGTGTTTAGCTATATTCCTATACCCAGGAGTAAACTGAGTATGTTATCCACCTATCATAGTTTATGATTACTGACTTTTCTTTCACCTCTGAGTATGTTAGCAGTTATACATCCTTCCAGTTGCATCATTAGACACAACACTAGTTGTATGTGTCCTCTGCTCTTCCCCAGTAGTTGCTTGAACACCCTCTGACCTGAGAATCTCATCTTCCAACACTATCTCTTGTTTCTTAGCACTAGCCATTGGATATTATCTATCTATCTATCTATCTATCTATCTATCTATCTATCTATCTATATCTAAAAAATCACTCCCAGGTAAGACATTTATTGATTTAGTAAGGAACTGAGGTCTGAGCAGGCCACTAAGTATGCTGTTTGAAGACATAGGGTCTAAGCAGTGCCCATTCATCTTGCCTAATATTTAGCATTGACCCCCTCATTCTCTGTCCTCTCCTTCCTTACATTCTTCTCCTTCACCTTTTGATTTCTCCATCTGTCTTATTTGTCACAGCTGTGCTTTTCAAGGAAATGTAACACAACCTTTTTAGCTGCTCCTGGCTTAGCTTCTTTGATGTCACAATGGTGCTACGGATTGTCATTCTAGGCTAAAGTAATATGGGAGGTATAAGAATTTGAATGCCATCATCATCATCATCATCATTTGTATTTGTTTGTATTTTAAAGGACTATAATTAATAACATACAATGCATCCATGAACAGCTTTTCTTAACTATAACTGCTTTACCCTTGCCTAAACATTATGACACCTTGTAATTTCAGTACCTAATTAGCTCAGCTACATAGAATATTTATGGACTTAAATCAAAGAAGCTACTTATAACCTATCTGGATGCAAACCTTAATGTCACATCAAATCAAGCAAATCAAGAGACATTTAAAAGAGACTGGGAACCATTGACTAGGTTTTTTACTTCGAGAGGTATTAAGATGAAAGTTAAGTAGAGGCTGGAGTAAATGTACTAGATTGGGTTTTTCTTTTTCTTTAAACTTAAAAAAAAAAAAAAGGGAAAAATGGGAACTAAGGGCCTAAGCAGACTGCCAAGAATAGTGCACATTAAATTGAGGCACTGCCCTGGCTCAGTGCTAGGGAGTCATGGTAATTGTATTTTTTTCTGAGACACTGAACCTTCTCTGTCAGAGAGCTCTGGTGCCACAATAAATTACAGTTCCCATGATTCCCTAGCACTAACCCTAACCCTAAAAGTGGACTCAATTTGCACTATTTCTGGCAGTCTGCTTAGGCCCTAAGTTACAAAGTAAGATACTTAAAAAGTTTGTTGATAGCACTTAGTCCTGAAGGAGAAATTGTTAAGTTTAACAATTTGTAATTAGAAGTATATAGGATGTCTATACTGAATGACGGGTTCATATCCTACTTTTGTTTTCTATTTAGTAGTAACACGTATAGAAGTCATACTTATAAGGCTGAATGGCAAACTTTACTAAATGTGGAAGTCTGTTTTTTATTTGTAGAGTAATTCGATAACTGTATTCTATTGTGTTTTCTTTTTTTTTCTTTTTTTGTGATATTATTGTACACAAATCATAGACAAGTTAATAAGTGTCTAATACAGGACTCTAAATGTTTTGATTGTAGAACTTCAAGAAAATAAGCCAAATGAATGTTAATAATGGATTTTATTAGAGTAGTGATTGAAATGAAATGTGTACAATATAGGTTATCACGATATACGTATATTTGTATACATACATTTTTTTTTTGTTTATTCTGTTTTGTTTGTTTAGTATGTCAGGGTTTTTGTTTGAGTTTTGTTTTCGTTTATTTTTGTATTTCTTTTTTTCTTTTTCATTTTTTGTTTTGTAATTGTCGATTATTGTATTATTATGTTTTTAATCAATAAACTATTTAAAAAAAATGTCACATAATTATTTTTCTGGTTGCAGTCCTATTGGCCAACATAACTACATTAGTGGAAGTGGTGGTGACACACAAGGGCTAAAATTGTCACAGGTGTGGTGGCAATGAGAGAGGCAGCACAGAAAGTAATCTCTTCTAGTCAGAAAGCTACCTTGTCAGATGTGAATTACTCAGGAAACAGCAGGTCAGCTTTCTTTGGCAATAGAGACAGCTTTCTCTTTTGTCCCACCTTTGTTCTTCACACCATGCCGAAATATGTCTTATGCATATTTTACACTGGCTTATCTCTCTCTCTCTTACATACACACACATTCTGGCCTTTGCATTGACAAAACTATAAGAAACTTTATATTTAAAGCACACTATCATGTATTATGCTTTCAGAACATCAAAGGAAGCAGCTAAGTTATTGGGGCAGGGCACTACTGAAGAAGCCTTCCAACCTGTTTTGCTTTGTTCTGGGAATGTGCAAGGAACATGGTTGAGTGCTGTATGCAATTATTGGATAAATCAAAATAATGGCTGAGTATCATGTTATACACGGATTTCAACCTTTGTGTTGTATGTTCTGTTCTACAATATTGCAATCCTATGCAACCTTTGTGTTGGATGGCGTTGTCCAAGTGAACAAAAAACCAGTGTTTGTTTCAGCAACCTTAAATTGAATGCAAATGTGCTTTCTCATTCTTGAAAATGTCGCACAAGATTCACACATGCATAAGACACACACAAGATCTTGGCCCATAGGTTTGTGATACCATTTCAATGTGAATAAATCATACTATTGTATATCAATGTGTATAGTAATCTTTGTCTGAATGCATATAAAGGAGTCATCAAGTTCACACATAGTGTAGGTTCTGTGTGCATAGGAAAGAAATACATGAAGTATCTTTGAGATCTTATGCTGAACATGTGGATAGTGATAGAAGAAGAAAGCATTATTCATTTCCCCGACCATGAAGATTCAGATAAACATTACAACAATGCCTATTAGCGTACATATAATTCCCTTCTTGATGTGCATCACAGTTTTAATCTGCAGGAGAAAGCTTAGCATTGAATATTTAGATGTAGATTGTGATGCTAAAATCATCTTACCATTGATTCAGGGAAAAACACTGCCTCTTCCTCCAGCCAAAAGAATAAATAATATTAAGAAGTGATATAGAATCAGCAATGATATCCATACTATTAGGAGAGGATGGGATAATAATAATAATAATAATAATAACAATAATAACAATAATATTAAAAAAGGTTTTGTATTGTAAAAAACTTGGAAATATTTGCAATACAATGTTGACAAAGGAAGAGCAAGACAACCACACTAGCAAATGATTTCAGTCACTCAGCTGCAATTTTTTTTTTCTGACACATTATGGCATCTCGTAACTTCATTACCTAATTAGCTCAGCTACATGGAATACTTTATGGACTTAAACCACATCAGCTTCTTATAGCCTACCTGGATACAATCCTTAATGAAATGTAATTTCACACACACACACAGACTTCCTTCCTCACATTTACTCTGAATCTACAATGAAACAAGTTAGCAATGCATAAAAACAATTGCTCTTGTAAGGCTGGAGAAAAAGCATACCCAAAAGAGTACAAAGGAAGGAATGCAAATCACCTGTTTTTCATTGAGAGTATTGGGTAAAACAAACAAAACTAAGGTACATTATGAAAAGCAATTATCTTTCCTTTTTTTTCTTTTTTCCACATTCAGATGTTTAAAATCTCACAATCTTTCTAGTTGAATTTTTTAAAGAAAAATGTGAATTTTAGGAAGTATTCATCAAAGATTAACCAAAATAAATTCTCAGCTATTTGGCAGTATCCAAATTCAACCATCTGCACTCTGGATGAAGAAGCCTGACTGTACCTATCAGCCATATAGCTGTTGAGACTGACAAAATATGATGAAGAGCCTGCTGGGGGGTGGGGGGAGAAGAAGAAGAAGTTGACAGATGTACCTCAGCACTACAAGCATGTCTGAATACACTGGAGTCATTTTTTTCCATTCCGATACAGTCTTGATGTTTAAATTTCAAGGTAATTTATTTACATTCAGTCCTTGGCAATCCTCTCTGCTTAGTGGCATTTTCCAGTTAAAAGTGTCCAGTAGCAGCTGACAGAAAAACTTCCAAAGGACTAATGAGAAAACATTACTGGGGTATATGGACAAAAAAGTCTGTTTATATCTCACATGAGAACTGAAAATGACCTTAACAGACCAGAAAGCTGGGTGAAAACTAACAAAATGAATTTCAACAGGGAGAAATGTAGGATACTACATTTGGACAGTAAAAGTGAAATACACCGATATAGGATGGGTGACACCTGGCTTGACAACAGTAAATAGAAAAGGGATCTAGGAGTTTTACTGGACCTAGGCTGAACATGCATTAGCAATGTGATGTGGCAGCTAAGAAAGCCAATGCAATGCTAGGCTGCATCAATAGGAGTCTAGTGTCTGGATCGAGGGAAATTGAGGGAAGTAATAGTGCCACTCTATTCTGCTTTGGTAACACCTCACCTGGAATACTGTGTCCAATTCTGAGCACTACAGTTCAAGAAGGAAGTTGAGAAGCAGAAAGGTGATCAAAGTGGTAAAAGATCTGGAAACCACAGAAATAATGTGCATCTAAAATCTCTGTTTAATGGGAACAATTAAGAAATGTAAACCATGAGAGAAAATACATTTACAGAACAATGCTACCCATGACTGTTTAGAAGTACTAATAGCAAGTACATTTCTATACTGTTTATGAGTACACTTAAGCACTCCCTAAATGGTTTTACAATGTGTAAGTTAATTGCCCTCAACAAGCTGGGTACTCATTTTAGCGACCTTGGAAGGATGCAAGGCTGAATCGACCCTGGAGCCCCTGGCTGGTATTGAATTCACAACCTTGTGATTTGTGAGTGAGTGGCTGCAGTAGTCATTTAGCCACTGTGCCACCAGGGCTCCCATTGAACTCAGCAGTGATTACTTCTAATAAATGTTTATATGATTTCAGTCTTCAGATCAAATTCTAAGCAGACTTTTAAGGGGGGGGGGGAAACCCTTTGAACTCAAATGGACTTACCTTAGAGTAAACAGGCATAGGCTTGTGCCATTACAAATGCATTTTTCTGAGAATATTTGTATAAATGATATTTGAATACAAATATTTTAAAAACATTTTTTAAAAAATGTAGATTAATTATGAAATGAGAAAAAACTAACTCCTCCTCCCTTGATTTATATCCCTCATTTCCTCCCAGTTCTGAGACTCAAGGCAGCCTATTTTGTTGTTGTGTGCCTTCAAGTCATTTCTGACTCATGGTGACCCTAAGGTGAACCTATCATGAGGTTTTCTTGGCAAGATTTGTTCAGAGGTGGTTTGCCATTACCTTCCCTTGAGGCTGAGAGCATGTGTATTTCATGGCTGAGCTGGGAGTTGAAACCTGGTCTCCAGAGTCATAGTCCAGCATTCAGTCAATCAATCAATTTTATTCATGGTCTTCAACCAAAGTAAAGTCCAGCACTTAAACCAATGTGACACACTTGCTCTCA
Source organism: Phrynosoma blainvillii (assembly GCA_026167975.1). Classification (NCBI taxonomy): domain Eukaryota; kingdom Metazoa; phylum Chordata; class Lepidosauria; order Squamata; family Phrynosomatidae; genus Phrynosoma; species Phrynosoma blainvillii. The sequence continues at coordinate 24,630,960 of JANUYF010000004.1, forward strand.
AGGCAGCTAAAAAGATATTAAAAGAAATGCAAATTAAATGAAGACATCACTAAAAGTTATTTAAGGCATGATTAAGCCACCTATAGAATTAAAAACAAAAGATAAAAATCAGTAAAAGAGGACGTAATTAAAAGTAGTCTATTTCTAAAAGCCTGTGGGAATATTAAAATTGAATAAAAGAAAAGAATAAAAGAATAAAAGAAAAGTTTTCAGTTCTGATTGAATACAGACAAAACTAGCATGAACTGGAGGGGGAGGACCTTAATTCAACTATTCTCACACAAAATCAGGACTCCACTAGAGAGATTCTAGTGAACACATAGGGTGGGTATCACAGGGGTATGTCTTGAAATTCAGAGGTTCACATATAGCCATGCACCCAACAGTCTCCAAATACTACCAGGTGTGCTAATTCATAGGAAAAATAATACTTCTAGTAGTTTTCAAATCCATCTGGAGCTGGTGCTTTTCAAATCTAAAGCAGAGGTATGCAAGGTGAAGCTCACAGGCCCCAGGACTGTTTTTTGACTCCCCAGTACCAAAGAATTGCTACAAAATGCACCCAAATGGACTCTATGAGGTCTGAAGGGGATTTTCACTACATCTGGAAGCCTCCTGGCCCCCTCAAGAGTCAAACATTTCAAAATGTTTATTGCTTCCAAATGTCCTCTTGGGTGTGTGTGGAGAATTTCCATGTCTTCCTCCCAGAAAATTCCTTTTTGGAAAAAAGAGGTGAAGAAGTGAAATCTACTCATTTCCTGTTTGTTTTTTTTTAAAGGATTTTCCTGGGTATAAAATGGGCCAGAAAAGTCTGAAAACATGGTGGAAATATCCTCTAGAGCAGGGGTTCCAAATCTGTCCTCTGAGGAGCCCTTAGGCCTCCCCATTCACTTCCAGGTGCTCTGTCCAGGAAAATGAAAGAAATAAAAGCCAGTCCAGGAAAATGAAAGAAATAAAAATTCAATGACATTAAAGAATAAGAATATATTCTTATAAATACTCATAAATACCATTAACTTGTAAGACATAGGGTAGGCCTCTTAGGGGTCCTGGCATAGAAACAAGGGCATCACAAGTCAAAAAGGTTGGGAACTCCTGCTCTAGAGGGTTTTTGGGGGTATTTGGGAACAATAATTTTTTGGAATGGATCGGGTGGGTTATGTGGCCTTCCAAGGTCTCCCAGTGGGTTGATGCAACCTCCTAACCTTACACAAATCTCCATCATTGTGTTCTACAGGATCTTGGTTGCTTATTGAAGAACAAGGCAATCTCAGATGCTATGCATTAGAACAGAGATAATTTGTAGCAAATATATTGTTTCTGAGATGATTCCCCCTTCCCAGCTTCTGTGATGATAGCAAATGAATGAAGAGAGAACCAGAAGAACTGAGGAAGGTGGCAAATGATGTCTTCCTAGCTATTCTATATCATAGAGCAGGGGTAGGCAACCTGTCCCCTTTAAGGGCCGAGGGACTTCAACTCCCAGAATCCCAGGAGCTATTGGCCAACATGGGACTATTGGCCAACATGGCTGAGGCTTCTGGGAGCTGAAGTCTCTCAGCCCTTAAAGGGGACAGGATGCCTACCCCTGTCATAGAGTGTAGAATGGAAAGTAGAGCTTGATCTGATTATTTTCTGTAGATTTGGGACACCTGAAAATGGAAGTAATAACTGGATGTTCTTTGCAAGAAAGAACCTTGGGACAGATGAATAAGGCTTCCCTGTTACATGTATTCATATGTTATTGCTCCTGCTTCCAAATGTCATATCTAAACTTCACTGTTTGTGGCTATAATCTTTGCTAACATGTCACAGTATGAAGGACACGATTTACTGAGGAATAAATTTGCACACCAAACACAAAACTACTAGGACGTTGAAAAATCATTTACAATTATTAACTCTAAAATCATCTTGTAATATTTCCTCAGTTATATATCTTCAAAGGAAACAGAATTAGAACTATTCAATACCTTGATGTATTTTTCTGCAGCTTTAGCAAATTAGTAACAGCTTCAATTACTTGTTGGTTTCAGCTGCACTGGATTTAATCTTCTACTTCTTATTTTTATCATTCTAGGGGAAACATTATTCCTAACAACAAATAATAATTATGTATATGGTTTACAGACATATGCAAATTACATATTACAATTTATAGACATATGCATATTAATCTTTGCAATAGCCATATAAGATAGGGTAGCTTTATCACCACACACTCTAGTGAGTCTGAGGTCCTGTCTGCATGGGCCAAGATACTCTAGGAGCAGCACATAGTATCCTGACCCTTGACCTGCCCTGACCTTTCCTATTATCTGGGGCCTTCCCTTCTGTCATTGGGATCTGAATGAGGTGTCCAGCATCATCCATCTTTTATTTGACCCATGCAGATACATCTCCCCATCCAACTTCAGCTCTTATTCAAACTGAGATTTGACATCAGAACATTCTGATCACTGCTGCCTTCAGTTTTGATTCAGAGATGCAAAATAATAATAATAATAATAATAAAAATAAAAAAAATAAAAAAAATTGTGGACAACAACCCCTGGAGTCCCCTTGATGATGACTTGGGTGATAGAATAAAGAGCATGCATATTAAATTTGCAAATGACACTAAATTTGGAGGAGTAGCTAATACCCAGAAGACAGAATCAGAATTTGAAATGACCTTAACATATTAGAAAGTTGGACCAAATCTTAGAAAATGAATTTCAACTGGGCAAAATGTAAGGTATTCCACTTAGGCTGAAAACCTGAAATGCAAAGATATAAGATAGGGGACAGCTGGCTTGATAATAGTACACGTGAAAGGGATTAAGGGGGGTTGCAGATTGCCAGAAATAGTGTGAATTCAGTCCACTTTTAGGGTTAGGGTTAGTGCTAGGGAATCATGGGAACTGTTATTTTTCTGAGACATTGAGCCTTCTCTGTCAGACAACTCTGATGCCACAATAAAATACAGTTCCCATGGTTCCCTAACTCTAACCCTAACCCTAAAAGTGGACTGAATTCACACTATTTCTGGCAGTCTGCAACCCCCCTTAGGCATCCTAGTAGACAACAAGTTGAACATGAGTCAACAGTGTGATGCAGCAGCTGCGTCGTGTGTTGCGTGTTATATATGTTAATGTTTTTAGATTGTTTACTGCTTTATAGCAGTTGTTTTAATAGTCAATTGTTTAATAACTTTTTAAGGGGGGAGGAGGGATTGTTGTTGTTTTAATTTGTTTGTAATTTTATAAATCTTGTTCACCGCCTAGATTGGTTTTCCATTGGGGCGGTATACAAATAAACCATATTATTATTATTATTATTATTATTATTATTAAAAGATACAATGCAATTCTAGGCTGCATCAATAGAAGTATAATGTCTAGATCAAGGGAAGTATTATTGCCACTCTATTCTACTTTGGTTAGGCCTCACCTGGAATATTGTGGCCAGTTCTAGGCACCACCATTCAAGAGGGATGTTGAGGTGCTGGAGCCTGTCTAGAGGAGGGCAATGAAAATGGTAAAAGGTCTGGAAACCATGCTCTATGAGGAGAGGCTTAGGGAACTGGGTATGTTTAGCCTGGAGGAGAGAAGGTTAAGAAATGATATGATAGCCCTGGTTTATTTGAAGGGGTGTCATATTGAGGATGGAGCATGCTTGTTTTCTGCAGCTCCAGAGAATAGGACCAAAGCAGTGGGTTCAAGCTATGGGAAAAGAGATTCTACCTCAACATTAGGAAGAACTTCCTGACAGTAAGAGCTGTTCACGAGTGGAACACATTCCCTTGGAGAGTGGTGGAGTCTCCTCCTTTGGAGGTCTTTAAACAGAGGCTGGATGGTCATCTGTCAGGGATGTTTTGATTGCAGGTTCCTGCATGGCAGGGGATTGGACTGGATGGCCTTTGTGGTCTCTTCCAACTTTATGATTCTATGACCTCTTTTCAGTAATTGCTCAAGGTCTTAGTTGATTTCTGTTAGTAACTGTTACTGTGTTGTCTGCATATCTTGATTGTTAATGTTCCTTCCTGTAATGTTCAGTCCTTCTGTCTGTGAGCATTAACCTGCTCTGCATACAATATTTTCTGCATACAAGTTGAATAAATAGGGTGATAGTATGCAGGCTGATACCTTTGTTCATTGGGAACCATTCAGTTTCTCACTATTCAGTTCTGACTGCAGTCTCTTGTCCTGAGTAAAGGTTACACATCAGGATGATCAAATGTAGTGGGACACCCGTTATCTTGAGAACATTCCAGAGCTTTTCATGATCTAGCCTGTCAAGTGCTTTGCTGAGTCAATAAAACACATGTCCCATAAAATCTTTTATCTCAGGGTATGATACCCATGGAAGAATACTTCTTTTATAGGAGTCACCTCTAGTTCCTCCTCATTCCTGTCTACTCACTTTTCTACTTTTCCTGCATGGCAAATCCACACAGTACGAAGGAAAGTGAAAAATAAGAGAAAGCTGCTACTCTGTTTTGGCTTGCTCAGGTAGAGAAGATGAACAGGTAATAACAGCAAGAAGGAGGAAGGGCAGGTCCAAAAGATGTCAGGAATTGGCACAGGCCTTGGCATTATTATAGGGGATGAAGTGGCTTAAGTGGTTAAGACACTGACTCTGTTGATGGCAAGATTGACAGATTGGCCCGGGTGCAGAATGATGAGGTGAGCTCCCATCACTAGTCCCAGCTTCTGCTGACCTAGCAGCTTGAAAGCATGCAAATGCAAGTAGATAAATAGGTACCACTTTGGTGGGAAGGTAAACAGCTTTCTGTGCAATCATGCTGGCCACATGATCACAGAGTAGTCCTCAGACAATGCTGGCTCTTTGGCTTAGTAATGGAGATAAGTACTGGCCCCTATAGTTGGACACGATTTGACAATCTTGTCAACAGGGAATAGCTTTACCTTTACCTTTGGCATTATTATATATTGTAATTCTCAGTTGTAGCTGATTTTGCAATAGCAGGTCTTAGCTCCCCATTTCTGTAATGTATAGCTTCCAAATAACTTACTAGAATTAGTTTCCTTTTCACAATAAGATGTATTGTCCATGTAAGATGTATTGTAAGATGTAACTCAGTTATGATTGCAATTTAATAACATTTTGTTTTATAGATGAAACTGTTATATTAACATTTCACTTCTTTTATTGCTACAATGTGTGTCCTTACTGCTTAAGTATGAGTTGTACTAGAAATGTATATTTTTAAAAAGTAAAACAACTTTTAGTTTAGTTACTTGAATAATAAGAAAATGAAGAATTTATAAAATAAAGAAAGAATAAAAAATAAAGAATAAATAAATAAAAGTCAGGCCTTTTAAGCTGATAAGGACTGGATTTTTAATTCTGTGCTATATAAATTGTTTGTATTTTAACATGTTATTTATTTTCTTATATCCCTCCTTTCTCCCAATATAGGGACACAAGGTGGCAAACAACAAATATAAAACAATACAATTTTAAAACAATACAACAATGTTAAAATATATAAATATAAAAAATTAAAAATAATTTAAATTTTATATTTATATATTTTAATATTATTGTACTGTTTTTAAACTGTATTGTTTTATATTTGTTGTTTACCGCCTTGAGTCTCCATATTGGGAGAAAATAATAATAATAATAATAATAATAATAATAATAATAATTTTTAAAATAAAAATTGCAGCTATCACAGCAACATCTTGGTTGGCTGTGTCTTCAACAAAAATGGCAGCTAATTTCTTTTTAAAAGCAAACTCCCAAGCCCGCTTCTTCCTTCTAGCAATTTTCACAACAGCATCAACAGCAACAACAAAAGAAAATGGCAGTTTATCCAGTCCTGTGATGTGATTTAATGAGAATGTTAGGATCCATCTGGAGCTCCCAGACATCTCTGTGGGTAGCATCTGCAAGACCCATTCCATGCATAATAAAAGAAACAGGGAAAGATGAATCAGGATCTGCTCACTTTTTCCCTTGCTTCTTTCTAGCTTGTGAAAAATTCCCTAGAAAGGTAGTGAACAAGCTTTGTACTATAAGATCTAGAAAGAAAGTAAAAGGGAGAGAGAGAGATAATTATCCACAGAATATGAATAATTGGAGTTATTAAATATGCTCAGAAAGAAACAGGATGTAGGTGAAGATTTCATGTGGATTTCATATCCTGCAATATTTCACAGATGAAAAGCAGGATTAATATGACAAGCAACATCAGAGTATGGAGTAAGAAAAATAACATGCAAGCTAAGAGATGCTGCAGCAGTTTCCTTTTGCCTGAGCCCAAAGGGAAGGGGAAGATACTGCCCTCTTATCTCCCTCCCACACTTGGTTAACTGAATGCAAACTACTTTTGCATTTTGACCATAGTTTGCAGGAATTGAAGCAAGCTGATGACAAAAGGGAAAGTGGGAAAAGGAGAGAGAAACTGGAACATTTTAAAAGCAGCTGAAAAAAATAGGATGATAGAGGATTAAATTGGCACTGTCCTGCCAAATCAGGACAGTGAGAGGTATGATATTTTCTTTTTTAAAAAACTTGATGATTTGAAATGCATCACTGCAGATGCAGAGTCTGATAGTAATAGCATATCAGCACCAGTATCAACTCTTGCTATGGCAGGTATGTGTTCACATTGTGTAGTTTACTGTTTCGGATTGGAGAAAAACAAAAATGAGTACTGATAGCAGATGACATAGTAGTCTTTGTCCTTTTAGTTGCAGATAGGGCTGAATTTCAATGTAGAATTTCAATGTAGAAGAGACCACAAGGGCCATCCAGTCCAACTCCCTGCCATGGAGGAATAGACAATCAAAGCATTCCCAAGAGATGGCCATCCAGCCTCGGTTTAAACACCTCCAAAAAAAGAGACCCCACCACTCTCCAAGGCAGTGTGTTATGCTTTCACAAAGCTCTTACATCAAGAAGTTCTTACTAAAAGTTCTTCCTAACATAATGCAATATTGTCATTAAATGAAAAATTAGCTGTGAGGCATCAGGCATGTCAAGTTTAACTTAAAGTGTATTAAGCAGCCTTTCTTAGAATGCAAATCATTATTGCCACTGGACTACAAAGTCAATGTGTGGGTAACCAGTTTGTGTAGCTGTTCAGATACTTATTAAAGAATCAGTTGTTTGTTTGTCAGGAAGGCTTAAGGCTAGTAGGATCTTTTCTGTAATATAAAATCTTGTGCTGTGGGAGTAAATAAAAATGATAGCAGGAACAAACATTTATCATTTGCATGTCTAGGGCCTTTGAAAATGGTTAGGGAAAGATGAAATGAAGTAAGCAGGAAATGAACATGGGGGAGGATTGCAGACACTGTGAGGACACTCCCTTTTCAATGCTGTGTCAGGATCTCTTTCACTTTTCATATATACTTCCCTCACTTTTAGCTGCCTTCATCTTCTTCCAATGGTTGCATCAGTAAGGATAGGGGGAAACTGCTTTTATTCATTAAACTGCAAATAAAAGTCTTTCTAAATACCTAGAAAGGAAAATGCTAGAGTGAGATTTTCATGCAGATTCTCCTGGTATTTGAACCTTGTGTTTCAGGAAATTATTCTACACAGAAATATATGTGGCTTTTCTCTGTAGGAAGTGGTGGGGTTTTGTTTTGGAAATACAAGAATACTCAGTGTTTAAAGAGTTAAATGTGTCTTACAGAGAGCATCAATGATGGACTTAATGAGTGGGTCTACACTGGCCTGAATTTTCTGGGTTGCTCCCAGAATATTCTGGCCCTGGAGTTGCCCTGAATTCTCCCTGTTACTTCTGCATTCCAGAGCAATGCTGGGTGGTAGTCTACACACATGTGCCACTGTGCCACCTGGTGTTGCCATGCATTACTCCCTCTGAGATTGAAAACAAGCTGCCCACATTGATCACATGGCTGGGTGCCTTGTTGTGACTTCAGAGGGAGTGATTTTTGCCAGGGGCAGCAGTGTCACATGGCACAGTGAGCCACTGTGCAAATAAACACCTGACATTGCTTTAAAGAGATCTGGATATTCCTGGAAATCCAAAGCAAAATGTAAATCTTTTTAATGCAGTTTAAGGCAGGGATGGCTTGGATTCAATACAGAACTGACCTTATGTCATGAACACAGACCACAGTCAAATGAAGGATTTGGCTTTGCATCATGAAGACAGGTCTCAGCGAGGTTGGGGAAAAACTGGTTCATTTGGGGGAAAACTGGTTCATTTGGCACATGTTGACATGCTCTACACTACAGCCTCTTCCTGTTCTAGTGCAGCTTAGGCTAGCACACTTATGGGGGATGCAGACCAGGGCGTCGGGGACGCCCTGGTCCAGAGTGCCGCGGGACCTCGGCAGCCGGACGGCGGCGCTCCTGCGGCGTCCCTGGAAGGAGCGCAAAATCAGTGCTCCTTCCACAAGACAGGGAAAGTGCGCCCTAAACGCGTAGGGTGCACTTTCCCTGACTTATCCTCCGCAGCGCATCCGGTCTCTGCAGAGGGAGGTCATCCCCGGAGCGCCGGCCGTCTGGAGGGCCGGAAGCTCCGAGGACGACCTCAGGAAGAGGAAGAGACGCTGCGCGTGCGGCTGCCCCTCCTCTTCCTGGTCTCGGAGACGGCCCTATTAGCCGTCTGCCGAGGCCCCTAGAGAGCTTTCCTATTTCTAATGAAATTTCTACAATAAAAGTTTATTTTATTTTCTATAGCCATTGTTGTCCATGTTCCTTAATCATAGTAACTAGCTGATGCATTCATATACTCTCTATCATTTTCACAACATATATCGCTTCCTATTTGGTACTGAAAATACACATGTATATCTATGCAGAGTGCCTGGAATACTTCACAAGGTGTAAATACCAGGAAAATACTGCCCAGAAGTTGTCCTTCTCTCACACAACTGATGTGTGCATGAGAGAGAGCATCAATAATTATTTGTTCTTATATGAAAAGATGATACAATATGTACCTGATACCAAAAGACCATTGCAAAGGCCCTGATCTGAGTATCACTTTTGAGGAGAGTGAGATGGATGGCTATCATAGAGAAGAGTATTTTCACAGTGGTGGTGTGCCCATGAAGCAGTGTCCTCTGGTATGATTTCTTTGAACCATCTTTATGGTCTTCTCAACACCAGGGACTCATTCTTACATTTGACACTATTATTCCACTAACTGCCATGACAACATGCTATGGAATTCTGGGATTTGTGGTTTTTGTTGTTGTTTGTTGTTAACTGCCTTCACATTGATCTCGACCCATGGTGACCCTATGAATGAGACATTTCCAGCCCCCCCCCTGTCCTTTTCTGCTCTGCCAAGCGCCTGCAAACTCATATTCGTGGTCTCTTTAATAAAGTCCATCCATCTAGCATGTGGCCTACCTCTCTTTCTGTTTCCCTCCACCTTTCCTAACATTATTGTCTTTTCCAACAATTCATGCCTTCTCATGATGTGTCCAAAGTATGACAGTCTAAGTCTTGTCATCTTGGCTTCTAGGGATATCTCTGGCTTAATCTGCTCTAGGACCCATTTGTTTGTCCTTTTGTTTGTCCATGGAATCCTGAGCACTCTTCTCCAGCACCACATTATCTCAAATTTTCCTCCTATCTTCTTTCTTAACTGTCCAGCTCTCACATCCATACATGATAATAGGGAATATGATGGCTTGTATGATTCTGACTTTTGTGCTGAGTTGTATGTCTTTGCATTTTAGGATCTTTTCTAGTTCTTTCATAGTTGCCCTGCCCACTCTTAATCTTCTTCTGATTTCCTGGCTGCAGCCCCTGTTCCGATCAATGTTTGATCCTAGATATGAGAACTCTTTTACTATATCTAATTGTGATTTAGGGAGGGACATTTAGAATTATCAACCAGAGTGTTCCAGTGCCTCACCAAACTACAAATTGCAGGATTCCATAGGATGGGACCATGGTAGTTAAAGTGGAAAAATAGCACTGCAATTGTGTAGGGTATAGTATAATAACAATAACAATAATAATAATAATAATAATTGTATTTATATCCTCATCTCTGTAAAAACAACCGGGGTGGCTTACAAGATAAAACAAACAGTCCTGTCACCCAATAGCCCACCCCCCTTAAAATACAATTTAAAAAATTGAAATTTAAAACATACTTAAAAATAATAAGCTATAATAATTAACAAGTAAATTAAAATAAGTGTAATGGGAAACAGACATATCCCCCCCCCCCCCCCCATGGTGGCCAGTTATCTACTCAGGAAATGCCTGCTGGAAGAGATCTATCTTAACAGTTTTTTTTTTAAAGCTGTTTAAGGTGGTCAAGTGACAGATCTCATCCGGCAGGCCATTCCATAGTCTGGGAGCAATAGCCGAAAAGATCCTCTAGGCAGTTGCTGATAATCTAGTTTTTTTAAGGTAGCAATAAATGCTTCCCAGCTATTGGTTAAGACCTTTCTATTCACCCAGGTCTTTTAAACAATCAGTGGCCAATCAACATTTCTTGAACTGTATTGATTCTATTATGAGCCTATCAGTTTTTCTGGAACTGTAATGCATTTTATTGCACTCACATTTTATTGTATGCACTTGTTTTATTTTTTCCTCTGCTAGGAATAACAGTTATTATATGATGTATTTTGTAGTTTGCCACATTTGGCAAATATTGCATTTGTTTTCTCTCAGCCACTTGGAAAATATGTGCCATTGCAGTCATGGAAATACAGGCCTAAATTCAATTTTTAGTGTCACCTTGGCTAGACCCACCTAATCCATTGAACTTGCATAAGTGACTTTGAAAGGTTCCATGGGTCTATGTAGTTCAGACAAATAACTGAGTTTGTCATGAACCGAGGTTCTCTGTTGTTCTTTTGATCCAGAGAGAAATTTAGCCACCCTAGACTATAGGACTTTCAACAAAGACACATAGGAAACCAGATCTGGGTTTAGACACTTTGCATGTAACATTTATTGAAACACAGAAACAGAGACACCTGAAACAATCATTTCTAATATCAGCTACTCAATATAACAACCACCTTAAGTATCAAGAGCTCTTTTTAATTCACTCACACATTCACACACATTCATACTCACGATCCTTCACTGGAAGTTGATCAAGCCTCCAAGAAGGGTGGAGGCCCTGTTGCCGCGGATCAAGGAACCATAAGGTGAAATGGGAGAAGTACTGTCTTTTATACCTTTTTCTTCTCTTCTTTCTTGAAACAAACATGTTTTGCTGATCAGAACAGTTCAGTTCTTTGCACAAGTTTCAGTACATTCTGTGTGTGCCAGATCTCACTCGGCCATCATTCATATTTGACAGATTGTATTGTCCTGGTTATGCTTGGTCAGCATCTCCGCTTCCGAGGCCAAGTTTCTCCCATTCCTCGCTTCCACCATCCAAGTTCCTCCTTCAATAGTGCTTTGCGTGGCATCCATTTTATTTGGTTCTTTCAGGGCCTTGTCACTCCAGGAACCCATTCACCTTCCACATACTCAGCCATTCGCTCACAAGTTTAGGTCACAGTAAAGATACAAATAAAGAAATGATTCTTATAGGTTCACAAATCCAATTGCTACATTTCAAAGAAATGATATATACTTCTGTGGCTGAGATTATCAGATGGAAATCTGGATTCTTCACCTTTTGTATAATTGCCAATCTATTTCAAATAGAGTAAATTAGAAAATTGTCTGAATAAATGCATTTTATTGGTAGTATAGACTGATTAAGATATATAGAATTCCTTCAATGTATGTTTGGATCAGACTGGTAGGAACTGGAAGGCATTTTTACATTTAAATTGTTGCTGATTAGGCAGTTTTACTTTAATAACTCTGTGATAGTGACTGCCTTATCTTACCCTGTAATTTTAAAATTAATGAAGTAATCATTTATCCTGGTCTCTTTCTGTGTTCTGCCCAATTACTTTAGTGCTGAATGGTACTTTGCATTTTTGCTGGTCCATTAGTCCTGATATCATGCTCTTTCTGGACTTCTTTGCTCCACTAAGGAATAATTAAATAGAGTCTTTTAGCATCTTTATAACCTTGAAACATAAATTTCCTTCTTCTAAATAGTTTAACCTGATATATAAATGTCACTTGGCTCACTAAATTGCTTATCTTTTCTCTTGTTTATTATTTCCCCTTTTCTATTCTAGTTGTCTCAATCTGTCAATTAATTTATTTTTAAATATGGCACTAAACCTGTCCTTTCTTTTGCAAAGTGCTTTAACACATGACATATTTTCATAGGCTTTTGGGGATAGAAAGCACGTTTTGAATGGATTGCTGTAACTGAATGTTACAGTGATTGTCATTTTTTGTCCTCTCAGATACTCTGGGACAATGCCCCAGAGACTCAGGACAATTTGGGCATGAGTCAAGATTTCTGATATATGAAACATAAAATGTTAGAAGAATCAAAGGATAGTGTATCTACTGCATAGTGCATGTGTCCTGAGCTCTTAGTTAGTACTTGTTCTATAGCCTTGGGACACAGTAGACATGGGTACCAGCACAGGATGATACTGTCTATTTGAATCAAAATGTGCCACATATATATAATTTCTGAAAGGTAAACCTTGATTTTGCCATTTTGCCATTTTATGTAAGAGCTATATTTTTACTGTTATTCTAGTGTGGCTTCAAGTCATTTCCAATTTATGGCAACCTTGAAGCAAATGGGTTTTTCTTGATAAGATTTGTTTAGATGAGGTTTGTCATTGCTTTCCCTTGAGGCTTAGAGCATGTGACTTGCTCATGGTGACCCAGTGGGTTTCATGGTTGACTGGGGAATCGAACCCTACTCTCTAGGGTTGCAGTCCAACATACAAGCCACCACAACACATTGGCTCTCCATTGTATTCAAAGGGACTTGAGCATCCATGGATTTTGGTGTTCATGGGGGGTGGTCCTGGAACTAAACACCCACAGATACCAAGGGCTCACTGTACTTAACAGTAGGAATGGGGAATGTGTGGTCCTTTAGTTTTCATTAGATTTCAACTTCATAATCTAGCACCAGTGGCCACACTGGTTGTACAATACAGGATTGAGATATGGTGATTCATCTAAGTCTACAAAATGGAGTTAACAGTTAAACAGAATTATGGAAATAAGTTATAACGGATATGAAAAACAAGGCATAATAGATACATTCTTGATCTGCATCCTGCCTAACTTAATGAGGGACCATTAATTGACCTAAGAGATATGTGTCTCCTCCTACAATACAGGACATTAATTCTTGAATATCTTTAGAATGAATTGTAAGATTCTGTGCTTTGGCTTTCTTGTTCTGCCACATCAGGTTTAAATCAATAAACCTCTGAGCTCTGGCAGAACATATTTTCAGGAACTAAAATGGCAGCCGCAGGCTTCATTGCCTTTGAAAAGTGAATGGTGGCTAAGCAACTGTATGAAATTTTTGTTTCTGCATATCATGAGGAGAAATAAATGTGTGTTTAACTTTTGGAGGCTCAAAAATCTTTAAGCAACAAATAAAGTAGTGGTGAGTCTTTTGTCAGAAATCTTCTGCTCTTTTAAAACAACCACCCCCTTTTTCACTTGCTTTGGTACTCACATAATTTCCCTGTTGTTTGGTCTTTATAGTCTGAATGAAAAGCAAATTTTAAAGCTCAGTGGCATTTATTCTACACATTTTGTACCTTGGAAAATGTGGCTCTATCAGCAATAGGGCCACTCAAAGGGGAAAAAGCTCATTTCTTTTTAAAGGATGTCTTTTGCCACCAAGAAACTTCCCTTCACCTTACTTACTTCATGTGTGTTCTTCCCACCCTCACTAGGGTCAAAATGTGACAGAAATTTGACAATCAGTGGATCCAGTATTCCCAACACAAAAAGGTCAAGGTTAAGAAGATCAAAATCGATAAACTATTCTTAAGCCTCCATAGTTGTAATAGTATCACAGCTGTCGATATACTGTATATACTCATATATGACCCTAGAAATTTTAGTCCAAAAATTGACCCCAAAAACCTAGGTTGACTTATCCATGGGTCAATGTAAGTACTATACTTTAACTCTTATTTTAAAAAAGGAACCATCTCCTTTCCTGAGTGGCGTATTGAAAAATGAGACTTTAATCCATCTCAGAAGCACATAAAAGAACCATCAACTCCCTCTACTCTCTGTGTTATGGCACTGCTTCTGATATGAATGCCTGGCCAGGAAAATGGTGGTGGCAGCATCTCTTTGGTGTTTCCCCTCAAGGAACACTGAGAGGAACTGGGCTTTGAAGGATTTGAATAGGATAACTCTGTACGTTAGGGCCTTTGCAGACTGCCAGAAATAGTGCACATTAAATTGAGGCACTGCCCTGGCTCAGTGCTAGGGAATCATGGGAACTGTAATTTATTGTGGCACCAGAGCTCTCTGACAGAGAAGGCTCAATGTCCCAGAAAAAAATACAGTTCCCATGACTCCCTAGCACTGAGCCAGGGCAGTGCCTCAATTTAATGTGCACTATTTCTGGCAGTGTGCAAAGGCCCTTGGTCAGTTATTCTGGGCTAAAATCAGGCAAAATTATCACAATAAACTTGAAGGCTACAATCACTGCTAACATTGTTTAGCCTTTTAAACTTTTTTATATGTGTATGTTTTTAGACCCACCTGTCCCTAATCACCTCCTCAACACAGCACAGTCATGATTTACTGTAGTTCCCTCCCTATCCATTTAGCTTTTAGGTTGAGTACCAATAGTCATGCCTGCCAGATTTTTTAATGTTCTTTGGCATGGTTTTTCTTTTCATCTTTTGTTACATGTCCCTGAGTTTTACCCTTGATTTATCCTGGTCCTTCAAAAATCCATAATTTTGGCCCCAAAAGCTGCCATTGACTTATACTTTTTAAAGGTATAGTATGCCAGAACTCTTAACTATGAGCCAATGCAGACTGGAAACAGTGGATTGGGGCCTCAGTAACCACATGCTGTGGCCCCGATCCTCCTTTTTGCTTCCCCCAAAAGAGTGGGCAAATGCCACTCCTTTTTGGGGAGGCAAAAAGCCACCCTTAGAGCCTCCACTGCAGCTCTTTTGCACCCCTTTGGCACAGTGTGTGTGCACGTTGCACCAATGGGGCACCCTGATGCACCATTCATTGGGGCAGTGTCGAGGCAGAGTTGGGGGGCCGGCGTGCGGTTGCCCCACCCCAACTCCACCCCCAGGCTGACCTATAGTGCCAGTCTGCATCAGCCTGATGTCACATAAAGGGCCTGTGTTTGCCCTCCCCCAATTCCAGTGAGGAGAAGAAGGAAGAATGCTCTTTAATTAGAAGAAGGCCAATAAATGGTATTGTTAAAGTTTTTTTCCCCCTCCTCTCTGTGATATATACTGGAATAATAATTTTAAAAACAGCCTCTAGGTAAGAATAAAATGTTGCTGTTTGTGCTGTGAATGGCTGCTATATATTCCATAGCAGAGGCAATATTTTGTTAATTTTAAACAAACAAACATAAGAATTATAGCAAGAGATAGAGCAACCAAAAGACATATTTCCTCCATCTGCTTCCCCCCCCCCCCATGTTAACAAGTGTTTTGAAAGTGCCAGGATCTGTATTCCTTTAGATTTCTTGCCATATCTTATAGAGATATGCATGTATGCTTAAAGTATTTTGATGATGAATGATGGGATGTGTTGTTATAAGTTAATGATAGTGTCAGCTTTCACATTCCTTAGAGTGGTTAGTGAGCAGATGTGTGGGCAGCAGAATTTGTACTAAAAATATCAAGGCCAGTCCCATGAAAATGGCTGTAAGTGGGTTGGAAGGAGGGAGTGACCCTGAGAATGAAACAATGTGAAAGTGTTTACTTCTATGGGCAAATAGAGTGTCAGCTCAAATTTGAAATGCTATGTGCTTTAATTACACTGTGTAATGGCTCAAGTCACAGTCCTGACAACTTAATCTGCTGGAAACATCTTTGGTTTCTGAAAAAAGTTTTCTTGGTTTTACTACAGAAGCTTGGATTTCTAAACTGTAATCCTGTACATGACATAAAGTTACTATGGAGTTGACTCTGGTGTAGAAATGCTGCCAGTCAAGGTATAGTAGCCTTTCACAACCTTGTGGCCTCCAGGTGGTACGAGCTACAATTCCCACAAACACTGTTCATAGACTGCAGCTGATGAGAACTACAGTCAAAAATATTGTGGGAGGAGTTGATGATGGTTGATATAGATATTGTTGGCAAATGTGGATCCAGTGAGCCATTAGTTCAGATTAGTTTAGATTAGATCAGTTCTTGGAGGGTATTCCACAATTGCGGTGCTACCACAGAGAAGGCCCTCTCCTATGACCTCTCACAATTTATGATCCCTACTAGCTGGATACAGAAAAGAGCTCCTCTGATAGACCAGTTTTCAGAAAGGAAAATATAAAGATGAGCACCCCCACAAGTACCAAGGACTCAAGCTGCTTAGGGTTTTAAATGTTATCATTGACACCTTGAATTGGTAACCAGTCCAATTCCTTTAAAACCAGTGTTATATGGTTTCTAAATGGTGTTCAAGTGAACAGTCTAGCCGCTACTTTTTGCATTTTCTATGCATCTGTATCTTTCCATGTTCCTACAGATACTCTGCCTCCTATCGAAGCAGTTATGACATTTTAAAAAAATGTCAGCAACAAATGATCCATTTTTTTTTTAAAAAAATTGTTCTAGCGATGCTTATTGGGCCTCCAGAAAGTCTGCAGCATAAATGTCTTAATTCCAGTCCCTTATTCTTCAAATTTGTCTGGAAAACCATATTGAAAAATGGAACTGATTTAGGCCTCTTATAGAAGGCATACTGTCATCATGAAGACAATTATAAAACCTTCCAGTTGTAGTTCTAACTGGTTTCATGGATCTGATGATGAAAAGCCTTTTAAATGATCTGCCATCCTGCTTATGGCTGCTTTACTTTTAACATTGATTTTTTGCTTTCTCAAACCAACCAGTTGATAGTTTATGCCTGCTGCCAGTAAGAATAAACAACCACCCATTTTGTCCATGACAGCTGAAATGAACATTAAGTGGAAAGTGGCTGAAGGTGGGATAACTGATCCCTTTCAAGATTCCTTTGCTTTATTTCAGACTGTGGCTGGTGGACAACAATGTGCTATCTCTGAGCATTGGGAAACAATTGACTTTCTTGTTGGCAGCCTATTGGCTGAATAAAGAAGGAAAATGAGAATAAAATGAGAACTAACAGGCTATGTGAAATAACCTTTCAAGCCAGAGTTAAATCTCACTGACAGGGACATTTGGAGAAGGCAGTTACCATGTTTGCTAAATAATTCTGATTACATAGTTAGAAACTACTAATGTCTTATAAAGATCCCAAAAGAGCTTGGCTGGGATACTACTGAAGAATGGTATGGTAATGCCACCTTGAAACTCTTTTTGGGACAAAAGTGGACTATCTGAACAGGAGAAGCCTTTTTTCCCCACAACAGGAAATACCTGAACTCAACTTTTGAAGTTATTTCTTGGTGAAAGAAAAGGCCTTTCCTGGGTTTCAAAATGGCCTAGTAGTTACAAAAACATGGTGAAACGGTTTGGATTGTATTTGCATTATAGACTATAATTTTCTGACCCTTGACCAATACAGTGATTGAATATCCTCTGGCTGTTCTAATTTGACAGTCCAAATTAACACTTGCTCATCCTACTTTTTCAGTAGAATGTCCCAGTTTCAATCTCTTCCCACTTTTTCCTTTGTCCTCAACTTACTTCAGCTGCTGCAAACTGAGTTCAAAATGCAAAAGTAGTTTGCACTCAACTCAGCAGGGAGGAGAGGAGATGAGGAGGTAGAATCTTGCCCTTCTTAGTAGGCTCATGTACTTCTTAATAATACTAAACCATCTCAACCACACTCTGATGTTGCTCAGCCACAAGTGTCCCAATTTACCTCTCTGAAACATGGGAAGGTATGTGGTTGCCACTTGTGCAATGAGATCCTGATTGCTTCAATGTGTGAATGGCAAAAATGATCTTATAGTTTTCCCTTCTATACTGAAAGAAGATGGAAATGAAGAATTTGTTCTTTTTATCTACTGTGCTAAATAGGCCTGCTTGACCACAATCTCAGTAACAATGAAGTTTTGTCACAGCTCTAAAATGTACTGCTAGGGAGAGGAAGATCATGATGGCTATCCACCACTATAAATTGGGGAATCATTCATGCAATTGTGCATACACAAGTAACCTACACACATGAACATTGAGCCAGAAGAGTTTTATAAATGAAGCAGTTACTTCCCACTTCTCTCTGTGTTGCAAACCACACATTTGCAATATCCCCCTCTCTCCAAGGATTCTTTTTCAGCCCCCATGGGGCTGAAATGACCACAGTCTGGACCCTTATAAGTTGTATAAGGCTAAGTGATAATCAGTACTTTGAATTGTGCATGGAAACAAACTAGTAGCCAGTAAAGCAAAGGAGTTATATGGTCCCTGTAATTATCCTCAGTCAGCATATTGTACCCACTGAAGTTTCTGACCAAAACTCCATGTAGAACATGTAACAGTAATCCAAATGGGATGGCATCAAGGGACTGTAGCTAGATCTGACTTTTCAGGAATTGACACTGCTGGCACACTAGTCTCAGCTGTGCAAGAGCTAGTCTCCCTCCTGGCCATCACTGAAACCTGGGCATCAAGTCTCAGGGTGGAGCCCAAGAATGCACCCAAGCTATGAACCTAAGATTTCAGGGGCAATGTAACAGCATTCAACATAGACTGAATCCCAGTTCCATGATCTGTCTAGACTAGGTGCACCTTTCTCTTGTCTGGAATAAGATTGAATTTGTTTGCCTTTATCGAATCATAACTGATAGCAGACAATGGTTTAGTTGTGAAACAGCTTGGAATTTGATGGAAAGGAGATATAGAAGATTATCAAATAATGATTAAAACTGGCTTACCTGAGCCAATCTAAAATTAGAAGCGGGTGGCATCCTGATATTATCAGATGCATTTAACCACCAGAATTGCTGCCTGAGTGCAGTCTGGCTCCATCAATGCTCAAAGGGCTGCTCTTTGCACCTCTTTTTGAAGTCGGGAGTTTTCTAGCTTGAAAAAAATGGCCACCAGAGCACCTCTTTGAGTGGCAATGGAGTCGGGCTGCACCCAGGCAGCAATTTTGGTGGCTAAATGCATCTGATAATATCAAGATGCTGCCCGCTTCTAATTTTAGATTGGCTCAGGTAAGACGGTTTTAATCATTATGCAATAATCTCCATAGATTTGGGCACCACCAGCACATTGGTGACAACAAATATCAAAAGTCCAGATAACCTCTCAAAGCAATTTAGGTACATTTTGAACAACATGAGTGAAAGACCAATGGCCATAGTGCTGAACAGGAGTCCCTCAGCACATCCTTATGAGTTCATCCCCCATCAAGAACTACCATTAAGTCCATCTGAGAGAGGTGAGCCAGGAGGATTCTGTTTCAAAAGCCACTGGGAGCTCCAGCAGAACTAATAGGGACATGCTTCACTATCCAGTTCTGATTATAAGGGAACCAAAGCTGTTTCTATCTCAGAGCCTGTCCTGAAGCCAGATTGAAATGGATTTAGATAATCCATCTCATCCAGGAATCCCTGGAGCTGGGAGGCCAATGGACACTAGAATTTTGCCTATGTTTGTTTAGTATTTCTCCCATATGTAACAGCCTCATCATTGCTTCTTTTGGGAAGAATTGAAAGCTGGCTTGTTGCAATTAGGTCTTCACTACTCCCATTAATCCACTCAGTCTATCCCCCTCTATCTGCTTTTAAGAGTAAATAAGTAGATCTTTCTAGTTTGTATGTGGTGATTCTCACCTCTACAAGGATCCTGTTCACATCCACAGGCGTGAAACCTGTGTGAAACTACATAGTGAAACATTTTCAATAATAGGAAAAGCAGGAGCCAAGGTTACATTTGCTGAACCTGTATCAGCTACAGCAAATTTGTCTGCAAAGTGTCTTGCAAGTCCTTCAGGAAGTAGCCTGAGTGTTCTTCTTGTGGGCAGAGTGTAAAAGTCCCTTAACTACTCAAGATAATTCCATGGGATAACATTATGCAGATACAATGGTGGTGGAGTATGTTTTCTTTGCTCCCAGCTTCATCATGGCATAGGCTTTCCAATGGGCTTTAGCCCATCTTTGGCTTGATCTGCTCCAAGTTTTCCACCACTGATGTTATGGTCTCTGTCCCACTCAGTTCAGCTTAGTGAACAGAGCAGGGAAAGATTAACCCTCACAGCTTCATCCAAACAAGTCTCTATAATACAAGCAAGATTGGCATGCTCATGGCAATTTTTCCAATTACCAACCTGGTAGTTTGGAAGCAACCAGCACCTTTGGTTCTCCTTTTTCCCATGGTGATATAACTGTTTCCGCAGTCCACCTCTCACGCTTTCTGTTGTTGTTGTAATTGCTGCACACATGCTGTCTGTATAACATTTTGTTTCTTTTATTACAGAGAAAAAAACATGGACACAAAAAATACTATTTTCTATACAGGAATCTTGTTTTCTTCACAGAAAATGCTGTCTTCTGTGCAAAAAAACTGTGTATTTATTTATTTTTTTGGCACAGAATAAGTTCCAAACTGTGAACAGTGTTTGAAAACTGTGAGAAGGAAATTTGCAGAGATTTACATCCCTAGACATAGCTGACTGGCAGGATAAAGAAGAAGCATCCACCACACAGTCACTGCTTTTTGCATATGTGTCTGTAAGTTTAAGAAAAACATAGCTGTTGTCTAACCCATTTTCCTATACTTTGTCTCCCTTATTGCTATTTTCTGGGTTCCAAAGACATTTTAATTTGAATGCATTTCCCTCCTTGTAAAGTGTCTTTTGTAAGATCCAAT
Organism: Phrynosoma blainvillii; assembly: GCA_026167975.1. NCBI lineage: Eukaryota > Metazoa > Chordata > Lepidosauria > Squamata > Phrynosomatidae > Phrynosoma > Phrynosoma blainvillii. The sequence continues at coordinate 24,651,779 of JANUYF010000004.1, forward strand.
TTCCATCTTATAGCAACCAAAGTTATAGAAACCCACTGCTTTTTTATGTCTTTGCCCCCCCCCCCTTTCTATTTATAGCCTACTTTTCTTGAGCCGCTCTTGGTACAGCTGTCTAAGGGAATGAGGAGAATCTCATATTAACCATTCAGCAGGGAGGAGCAGACCACAGTTGATCCTTAAGCACTTGCTGCAAATGCTCTGTGATGGCTGCCTGGAGCATAATGCACCAGTTACTTTAAAAACATGCTGGTTGAAGAAGATGTATACATTTTAGAATTGGTTATACATATATAGGCCACAGAGTTTCCTTCAGTTGTCAACACTATGTGGGCTCTTCATAATGCTTAATTTTACTTTCTACAAAGGAACAGCTTGCTGTAGCCTGTAGACATCAAAGAGACTCAACATTGGGACTTTTCTCTATTTTGTCACGATGCACAGAAGGAAGAAGGTCATTTGTCTGCCATGCTGAAAACTATTTACCAGATAATATTACCCTGAAATTCAAGTTTGGTGCTCCCGTGTTGTGCCATTCCATAGCCATTTTTATACTACAGGAACAGGAGAAAAATGGGGGGGGGGATGCCATTTTTCATTATCTCTGATCTACGTAGTTGGTGGAAAAGGTCATAGCAGACAAGCTCTCCATGCTTGCATATGACATAGGTTAGGGATAGAAAAAATATTGACTGTTACTCATTTTCCAGGGGAAAAATGGGTTTCTTGACATTTGGAAAACCCAATTGGGAAGAAAGAACCTCCCCGACATGTGAAGAGGGGCTCCCTGTTGTGCTGGCCATTGCCATGACGCCGGATGCATGATTGGCTGGGCGGGAGGAAGTCCTGTACCTTCCTCCACTGCCCAGCCAATCAGGGAGGGGATCCTCTAGGATCCCTACTTGCTGGTGATCTCGCATCTCGCGAGATTACCAGCCAGAGTTGGGGGCTATAAAGCACCCTGGCTGCCATGAGGCGGCAGCCATTTTGGAATAGCAGGCTAGCAACCCAACCCACCCGCCCTTTATTAATGGCTGCTTGATTAATTATTCTCAGGCTGCAGCTGGTCGCCTTTGAGGGCCAGGAGGGAATTTTTTCCCAGTGTTATTGTGACCTGGGTTTTTCACCCTCCCTGAGAATACTACAGGGTCTGCTAGTATATTGTAGTTCTAATCAAATGTTATTTGTTTATGATAATTTTCATTGAAGTTCAAGTTTAAGCTTATTTGTCACAACTGTGGGCCAAGGTCTTGGTATGGATGTTTTCGAGCATGAGATGTATAGCCTTTGGTGTGCAGGGACCCCCCCCCCCCCCGGGGGGGATGATTCAGTTAATCAGAATTACCAAATTTGAATAAAATTGAATCAGGACAAAGAGTATGTGTTATTTGGGTTAACAAAATTTTCCTATGACATCACCAACTAAATTGAGGATGTCATAGCTAGGTTACGTCATGGGTTAGGCTATGACGTCATTTCTGGTTGGGGGGAGATGATTTATTTGGCTATGCATTGAATTGGAAATTGCTGTTATTGACACATGTTGCAAAGGGCTTGGTTTAACATGCCAGCAAATTTATTATATACATGGACACATGTGTCAAGAACAGTTTAAATTATGGTTAATGCAAATTGTTAATGAACTGGTTTATGACCCTGTACAGATAAATAAAGTTGTGGCCAATTTATAACCCATAAAGAGGCATACGGTGTCATTTGTGCTGGTGCAATAACAGAGAGGCAAGAATTTTGTGAAGTTTTCACCCAGTATTTGCACAACTGAGAATGTTTCAGGAAATTGTTCTGTGCTTAAATACATAATGTGAAGGTGTTTGCATTTGTTCAAAGCACATTAATTTCTGGGAAAAAATGCATAGCATTTTAAATTCAAAACACATTTAAACAGGAGGAGGCAAAATCTTTTCATACAAGCTACCTTCTTTCAGAAACATGTCAATTTTTTGTACAACACTGGTATGTTTTGTGCAAAGAAACAGCAAATTGGTGAGGGTGGGGATAAATTTTAAAAAAAACTAAAACATTTCTATATTATTTTTATGATTCTGTTCATGCTCTTTTTTTTTTTTTAAAAAAAGAAAAGAAACAGCTAATTGGAGGGATTTAAAAACCCCACACACCCTTATATCCAGAAGCACATAATTTAAACACAAAAAAACACTTTTTCCCTCACCCAACCTCTATGTGTTTCTGAGATTAGGGGTTTGTGGGGGGAGGTTTGCATAAAAACACAAAGAAACATATTTTCCTCTGGAAAAAAACATATTTTTGCATAGCATATTTCCCCCAAAACACTTTGGGATGTACAAATACCAAAGCAAAACTATACTGAAATATTCACTTTCTCCCAAAGCAGGAAAACTGCAGAAATTATTCATCTTTGTATGGAAGGATGAAATACAGTTGGCCCTCCAGTTTCATGGGGGATCTCTTCCAGATCCCCGCAAAAATGGAGGCTCACCAATATTCAAGCCCCATAGGCTTGAATGGGGTGCACCCCCACAAGCATGCACATGCATATGCCTGCGAGGACGTGCTCCATTGATTTTAACGTGAATATTCCATGGATATTTGAAACTGTGGACCCCAAGTCTGCAAGAATGGAGGGGCGATTGTAGTTGAAATCTCAACTCAAATATTAGATAATCAATACTCAAATATCAGATAGTTTGATCTATCTATTGAACCATATTGTGCCATCCATGGTTGCCTGGATCCTGAGACATTTGGATCCCTTTTTTATGTCCTGCCTCCCTCATGACTACATCTAGTGGGGATGTGAGAAAGACTTTTTGGTGGTTGCTCCTAGGCTCTAGACCTTTATTTTTAAGGAAACCAGAATATGTCCCCTTTCCATAGGCAGGCAAAAACCTCTTCATTCTAACATTTGAGTATGTTCATACAATGTCATAATGGTTTGTAATCATTTTTCTTTCTTTCTTTCTTTCTTTCTTTCTTTGAAATCATATTTTAATTGCTTTTAATCTTACGCAGGCCTGCAACACTGAGGGTCATAAAAACTTTAAAAAATAAATACTACTGACAGTGATATTGATGAGGATGATGATCAAGGATTAACCAGGAAGGATAAGGATGAAGAAAAGAGAACAAGAAAGAAGCTTAGAAGTAAAATGACGCAATCATGAGTAGATACAGCAGAATTAGTAAAAGAAAGAAAAGGTAATTTATCTGAACCAGAAGAAGGGAAAACAGAAGAAGAATCAGAAGAAGGAGTAGACGAACAAAATGTATAGGAGCATGAATTTAATTACGTGGAACATGAAAGGACTCAACTCTCCGCAAAAGAGGGAAAAAAATTTCCATTGTGTATTGAAATGGAAGGCAGATATTTTATACCTCCAAGAAATGCTTATTTGTAAAGGAGATATAAGATTATTAAAGAATAATAAATTAGGAAATCTATTTGTGTTTGCCTCTGACAAAAGAAAAAAAGGTGTAGCAATATATGTAAAAGAATCCCTCAAATCTAAAGAAATATTTGTTGATAGTAATGGACATTATATTGGGATAGAGGTCAAATGGGAAAATTTAGCAATTTTGATGATTGGAGTGTATGGCTCCCTGCACAATAAAAGTAAATTTTTATAAAAAATTAACAAAAGAAATAATGGAACATCAATATGAGCATGTAATATTAGCAGGTGACTGGAATGGGGTAATAAACCCTATGATAGATAGAAAAGTTAAAAATAATCTAAAGACATTACAAGCGAAGCTTCCAAAAAACATTTTTTTATAAGTTAGAAACTGTCATGGTAGAGGATGCATGGAGATATAGGCATGGTGAACTTAAAGATTACACCTTTTATTCTAATCCACATGATTCATGGTCCAGATTGGACATGTTTTTCATCTCTGAACTACTAAAAACAAAAATAGGAAAAATAGAGACTTTACCAATGACCTTGTCATACCATTGCCCTATAAGGATGACACTGACAAAGAAAAAAGCTGATATATGTTGGAGGTTAGAAGAATCACTATTAAAAGATGAAAATTCTTTGAAATAAATATGACAGATTCAATAGACATATGTACAATTTGGGAGATCAGCAAAGCCTATATGAGAGGCTTTTCTTATTTAACAGAGTTTCGAGAGAAAGAAAGAAAAAAGGAGAAATTACAAAAATTACAAATAGAGATAAAAGAAACAGAAAACCAATTAAAAAGAAGGCCTGGTAGCAAAAAATTAAAAATGCAAATAAAACTCTTACAAAATCAAATAGAAACGCTACTAACTGATGAGATAGAAAAAAACCTGAAATTTGTTAAACAAAATCATTTTGAATTTGCAAATAAACCGGGAAAATGGTTGGCAAATAGACTGAAAAAAGAGGGGGGAGGGAAAGAGACTAATTCCTAAAATAAAAAATAAAGATAAGATTCTAACGGATCAGAGGGATATTAAACAAAGTTTTAAAGATTATTTCACTGAGATCTATAAAGAAGAAAAAGTTTCAGAGGAAGATCAAATCAAATACATTGAAGAATCAAACATCACAAAATGGAATACAGAAGAGAGAGATAAATTAAATAAGATGATAGATACTACAGAAATAATGGAAGCTATTAAAGATCTAAAATCAGGAAAATTGCCAGGCCCTGATGGATTAAGTGCTATATATTATAAAGGTCTAAAAGAAATTGTAATATCAAAATTGCATATAATAATGAATAGAGTGAAAGAGGGAAAAATACCTGATTCCTGGAAAGATGCTAATATAGCGCTGATCCTAAAAGAGGGCAAAGAAGCTTCAGAGATGAGAAGTTATTGCCCCATATCATTATTAAATGTAGATTATAATATTTTTACTAGCATTCTAGCTAAGAGAATTAGAGTAGTATTACAAGATTCAATCCATTGCGACCAGAGAGGTTTCTTACCTGACAGACAACTAAAAGATAATACTAGGAATTTACTTGATATTATAGAATACTTCCAGGAAAAAAAACTGATAAACAAGTGGCGCTCATTTTCCTTGATGCCGAGAAGGCTTTCGATAATTTGAGATGGGATTTTATGTTAAAGATCCTATCAGCAACTGCAGGAGAAGGAACATATTATAAATGGGTTAAAACCATATATAAGGAACAAAGAGCCTGAATAGTAATTAACGGTGAAAGAACAAAAACTTGTGCTATTCAGAAGGGAACATGTCATGGGTGTCCCCTCTCACCACTGTTGTTTATTCTAGCCTTGGAAGTATTATGTAATAGGATTAGAGAAGACAAGGACCTACCTGGCATCAAAGTTAAAGAATATGAAACAAAGCTTAGAGCTTATGCGGATGACATGCTGATTTATATATCATATCCCATAGATAATATAGATAAATTATTAAAAGTTATAAAAGAATATGGAAAGAACTCGGGATTCAGAATTAATAAAGAAAAAACAAAGGTTTTAACATTGAATTTGACTCAAAAATAAAAGGAATTGTTCATCAAAAAATACGACCTTAAAATAGAAAATAAAATAAGATACCTGGGTATTATATTCACAGTTAATAATGCAGATCTTTTCAAAAACAATTATGAGTTAATATGGGCTAAAATTAAGAAAGATTTAAAGGAATGGAGCAAATTACATCTCTCCTTACTAGGACGCATATCAGCGATTAAGATGCTAGTGCTACCTAGAATGTCATTTCTTTTCCAAACGATCCCGATATTAACAAATGACATACCCTTTAAAAACTGGCAAAAGGATATTACAAGATTTATATGGGCAGAAAAAAGACCAAGAATTAAGATGAAAAACTTACTGGATACAACAGAAAGAGGAGGCTTAGGATTGCCAAATCTAAAATTATATTACCATGCAAGCATGTTAGAGTGGATAAAGGAGTGGATTAGATTAATTGATAGAAGGTTGCTATTTTTAGAGGGTATAGATAATATATATGGATTTCATGCTTATCTATATTATGATAAGGTGAAAGTGAATAAAGAATTTAAAAATCATTTCGTAAGAAGAGCGTTATGGAGAGTTTGGGAAATATACAAAAAACAAATTAATAGAGGTTTACCGTTGTTCATGTCACCTAATGAAGCATTGCACAGAAATGATGAGATGATAGTAAATAAATGGGCAACATATGGAGAACTACTAACTAAAGAGAAAGGCATATGGAGATTAAAATCAAGAGATGAACTGAAAAAAGTTGGGATCAAAAGCAATTGGTTTCTGCATATGCAATTGAATGAGAGGTTTAGATTCGATCAGAAACAATATACAATAACAATGACAGAAAACGAGTTAGAAAAAGTTCTCTTTAAAGAGTCAGAGCATTTAATGTCTAAAATATAAAAAAATATTACTTAGATGGGATACTGAAAGCGAACAGGTAAAAGAATGTATGGTAAGGTGGGCACAGGATTTAGGAACAGTAATACATATGGATGAATGGGAACGAATTTGGAAATCTAATCAAAAACATATGCTAAACTATAATCTTAGAGAAAATTGCTACAAGTTGCAATATAGATGGTATTTCATGCCATCGAAATTATCTAAGGATAAAAATGATAAAGCACTAATTGTTGGAAGTGTAAGAAACAACTAGGTACAACGTTCCACATGTGGTGGTGCTGCCCACTAGCCAAAAGATATTGGAATAAAATCCATGCAGAAATTAGAGACATCTTAAAGATAAATTATAAAAAAAGAACCTAAAATATATCTACTAGGTATCCTAAGTGACAATCTAGAGAAAAAAATTGGGAAAATGTTATTTTATATGATAACTGTAGCTAGAATAATCTATGCTACAAAGTGGAAGGAAAATAAGATACCAGAATTGATGGAATGGTATATGAAACTTTTGGATTGTATAGAAATGGATAGACTGACATATTTACTCAAAAATAGAAACACAGACAAACTACACAAGGATTGGACACCAATTATAGAAAAAAAATTAAGACAAATATTCAAAATTATAAAAAATAAGTAAATAAGTAATTTAAAACAAAACAAAAAACCAACCTTACAATTTGTATTTGCATATTGACAAGTCAAATCCATATTCAAGTAAAGGTTTAACAATTGCAGGACTCATGAATCAAATATAATATTAAACAAGAAAACAAGAGAAAAAATATACATATATAAATGAGATTAGATTGAAAAAAATACACATAGGGTCAAAAGAAAAATACCAATAGTAATAACAATAATTAAAGGGAAAAATTATTGTAAATGTAGCAATAATAACAACAACAACAAATTGAGACAATGCGGAACACAAAGTAAAATTAGCTGGAATACACAAAAAATATACAAAGGATTGCTGTATATATGCTAGGAAGTCTTTTTAATGAATGAATGAAAAATAGGCTAGAATGCATAGAAGTGTGAAAGAAAGAAAATGTATATATATGAAAGATGGTTGTATCTGAGAAATATGTAAATGGATGAATTGTATATGTTGTGCTGTTCTTTATTTTGGTTGTTTTGTTTTAACATATATTTGGAAATCAATAAAGAATATTTTAATAAATAAATAAATAAATAAATAAATAAATACTAGTTTTGTGTGGATTTGGCATTCTAATTTTCAAAAAATGACCTGAATTTTGCTTCATCACGTACAGTTCCCCCCCACAACTTGATTTGATATATCCATGTTGTAATATGTGACTGAAAGAAATGATCCTACAAAAAATATCCTGCATAGCCTTCTAACAGACTTTCAATACATTTTCAAAACACAAAAATCAATTCAAAAGCACTAAAATAAATTACACTGGAGCATCAACATCCATACATAAACAAAGCTGAGTAAAAACTGAATTAATAAAAAATATTGTGTTTGTGAAAAAACTGAGTGTGGTATGACATTTTTATTATGTTTTTCAAACATAATGCAAAATTCATTAAAAACAGCTACAATATTGAATAACTTTTTTATTGCAGGTCTGTGTTATTAACAGTTTAAGAGCATGTTAATATTTTTGTATGTTTTATATATGTTATATTTCTAGGGAAAAGGTGGTATATTAATAAGGTGGATGAATGAATCAATCTGAATTAGCATGATTGAATTCAAATGAGAATTCCATAAGGACAGCTTCTGTGCATTGCAGTGGGCTTGCAGAAGGCCATCCTTGGACTGAGTGCATCAGGAGTAATTTGACTGGATTCTTTTTTTTTTTTTTTACTAAATTACACATAACATATTTCTTTGGGAAATGGGGCTGTCACCCAAGACAAGGGTACTGTCTTCATGGGCCAAATACAACAGCCTTCCCTTAGTCTCTCAGCAGGGAGACCAGAGGATGCATGGCCCAAAACCCAGTTCTGGTATTACCAGAATGGATGATGGCTAGCCCATTCAGCACTAGAACTGGGTTTTATCCCTCTTGCCATGGGTTTTCAAAAGTCCCCAGTTCCCAAAAGACTTGTAGCCCTCCATTGTAATACAGGGTGGCTGAGTGAATGTATGTCCTGCTGACCTGACCTGGCATATCTGTCACAGCTACCAGTCATTCACTCTCAGGTCAGAATGAGGGTGCTCAACTATATGACTGTTTCTGGGTGCCTTGTTGTGACCTCAGTGTGAAGCCATCTGCAGTGGCAGTGGATGTACCTAGTGGATTAGTGAGGCTCACGTGTAGTCAGCCACTTGGCTTCAGAATGGAGAGCTTTCTAATGGAGGCAATTTGGGGCAGATCCAAGGCCAGGATGCTCAGGTCTGCTCTGCACCAGTGAAGGATATTTTGTCACTTCAACCAGAGAAATTTCCTCATGCAATTCATCATGCAACAAATTAATAGACAGTTATTCATTGGAAACACATACAATGGGAATCTTTGGAGGCTTCCCAATCCATGAATGTATGGTAAAATAGGCACATGGGTGCCACTATGCATTTTAAAATGTACAGATAAATTCTATTAAAATCTGCATAGAACTTGCACAGACTTAAAGGTGGTGGCAGCAGGAATCCAGGGAAATTATCTCACTAGATATATATATATATCCCTAAATTAGAGACAAGCACAACAATTCCAGCAAACTGTTCCTCAGTGGAACATATATCTTCAAAAAAGTATTTTCAACAAATGTATAAAAATGTGCATGAGATTCTGTGTTGCACACTTCTGAGTATATGTGAACTTATTTGCAGTGAAAAGAATATATAACTAATTCTTTGCCAGATTTGTCACACTTTTTGCTCTATACTCAAGAGAGTGTCATAATAACATGACTTAGTAGCTTTTTCTGTGCTGTTTTATTGGAGTCTTAGGGGGACCAGACACACTGCATTGCAAATGAGCTGCAAACAAACCTTCATCTAAATTGATAGCTAAGGATGGTAGCTTAGGAATGGATTTTGTAGGCTTTTTAATGCTGACTTCAAACCCAAGGTGAACTTTTACTGGTGCCCAGGAAAGTTACTTTTTCAACTACACCTTCTAGACAGTGGACATTCTAGCTGAAGATCCAAAAAGGTACTTTCCAGGCTCTGACATAATCTGATAATTAATCTATTTAGCTTAATACTGTTGACATTGGGTGGGAAACATGATTCATGGGCTGGATAAAATCTACAGGAGGTCCCTTGCAACTCTTGGTTCTCATGGACACCAAATAATATAGTAACCCTGATTCTCTGCATTTTTTTCAACTGAAATACAGTTTTTCATCCCTCAATCATGGGTTGTCTTTTTCATCTTCACCCCACCTGGAAGCAGCTGAAAATACCTCCACAAACTGTCTAGAAGAGACTTGCAGGTGCCAGAACATCAGCTCCAAATCAGTGAAAATGGCCTCAACTCCACCAGCTTTCTCCAAACTGGAACTCCTAATGTATTGGAACACACTTCCCACCACTCTCAGTCCATATGGTCAGTAACAGTGGGAATTGTAGTTCACAACATCTGGAAGATACAAAGTTGGGAAAAGGTGCTGTATGTTGACTGGACGATCCCCTGTAGGGTTTTAGAGAGGAGTCTACCATATGTAAAAAAAATTAAATAAAACATCTTCCTACTGTTGGGTTGAATTACTTTTCCTGTAATTTAAATCCATTGGTTTGGGTACGAGCCCCTGGAGCAGTAGAAAAAAACTGTGATCCATTGTCTACATAACATCCCTTCATTGAAGATAGCTATCATGTTGCCTGTCAGCCTTCTTTTCTCCAAGCTAAACATACCCAGATCCCTAAGTCATTCCTCATAAAGCTTGGTTTTCATATCTTTGATATTCTTGGTTGCCTTTCTTTGGGAATTCTAGCTTGTCAATATCCTTCTTGAACTGTTGTGCCCAGAATTGAACAGCATTTCAGATGAGGTCTGACCAAGACAGAATGGGGGGCACAACTACTTTTCACATGTACTGCTTACAAGTCGTGTCCCCTGCCCTATTTATATATATATTATTTTTTTCTTCCTATATGTGATATCTTATAGTTATCCCTGTTGAAATTCATTTTGCAGTTATATCCGCTTGTGATTATTTACGTAATGTTGGCCTCTTCTTGAATCCACTGCCTGGATCAACTGAGTTTCTGTCAGGATCAGTGGACCCAGTTCCCAAAAAACAGGACAACATCGTAGTGTAGTAGAAAACTAAAGATTTATTTGGATATTGAGACAGAATGTTCCCCGTCCTGGGTTCAGTGTCAGAACTAACCAAGTTCCCCCTCAGACCAACACAAATACATTCCCATCCTCCAGCCCCCCTTTTCAACCCTGATCACTTCCCTTTGATCCAGATCAAAGAGCCCTTCATGTTTCCTTCCTTCATTATCTTTTTATCTTCTTTAAGGAAGAAGATCATCCTTGTTTCACAGCTCAGATCCATTGCAAGGAGACTGGGGTCATAAACTACAACACCTTTCCACCGCTGGCCATCTGCCCCTCTTTCCCAGGCTCAGATTTGACATAATTGACATCCCCTTCAAAATAGCCCACATGCTATACAGCGCTATATTACCATATCACCCTGCCTTCATATCTTCATTCCTTAATATCACCATATCATCATGACAGAATCATACATATGGATTCTGACAGTTTCAAATGCTTGTCAACGTTTTGGCCATAGTGAGAGTGGGAGGAACACACATGAAGTAAGACAAAGCAAAGTTTCTTGCTAGCAAAAGAGAACTTTTACAAAGAAATTAGTGCCACCCCCATGGCCTAATGGCCAATAGAACCACAATTTCCATGCTACAAAATCCTTGGAACAAGTGCCACTGTGTTTTATATTTTAAAGTGGCTATGCTGGCTAGAGCATTCTGGGAACTCTAGCCCCAAAGTTTACATTTTCAAGCTCTGCTTTTTATAACTCTCATGTGGCTTGGATTTTGAGTCAAGTGAGAGGAGGATGTGTCCTTTCTTTACTTTGATGTTGTGTGTCTTCAAGTTGTTCCTACCTTCTGGTGACTCTACCACAGCCTTTTCTAGTCAAAATTTGTTCAGTGGGGGTTTGCCTCTGCCTTCCTCTGGGAATATGTGACTTGGCCAAGGTCACCCAGTGGACTTCCATGGATAAGCAGTGATTAAACCTCTGGTCTCAAGAGTTGTAGTCTAATACTCAAACCACTACACCATGCTAGCTCTCACTCTTGCTCTCCTTTTTCCAGTGCTCTTCAACACAGCATTTTCCTCTCCTTTATGTTATAACAGAATTTCCCAATGGGCCCCCTTTTGTCGTGTTCCGTTATTACTAAATGTATTGCTGCCCAGCATAAAAATTTGAAAGCATCAGTTATGCAATTTGCTGCCCATGTATTTCAACACCTTGGTCCCCCTAGTGGGGAAAGTGAAAGTTGGTGGCTCTAATATCAGTGGTAACTCTGTGCTGGTTTTTATTTTAGGGATGGAAAGAATAGTCTAAAGTATTTGGAAAATAGTATAAAAAACTGCTTCTTGTGTTAGTGAATCCTGACAAGTGAATCCTGTACTTCCAATTATCTTCATAGTTTAGGGTTAATTTTGTGCAAAATTCACACGTGGACTATTGTTAAGAGCAGAATTTTCTGCACAAGAACAATATTTCCTGTACATAATTTTTTTGGCACAAAAACGATATGCATAGAATAATTCCCCAACTAAAGTAGTTTCTCAGTAGGAAACAGCATTTTCTGTTCAGAAAATAATAAACCAATGAGAACAAAGTTAGTGAAGAATTACATCCCTAGTTGAATACAATTTTCTTTTAGGATTGGTCCAGGATGCTGAAACCTATCACTAAAAATAGCATGTTATAGACTAACAACTATACTGGATTTGCAGCTCATTTGCACCAACCCACTGACTTGAGAGCAGCCCATCTTCATTGGGTAATGGCAGGCCACTTTCTAGACATCCTCTCGCAAAATGTATCTCCATGGAAGATCAAGTCTTTTGCAAACCTGATGAGGGCTTTCACTTTCCAGAGGCATTTAATTAGGGATGTTGCAGCTCTCCGTTTTAGTTACATCCTACAGGGGATTTTTCTCTTTGATGTGTTATAAGCATTGTTTTAATATAAAAAACCCTTTGTGGGTCTTCTGTCATGGCCCTAAACTGGAAAAGCCCAAACCACCATGGATCCAAAGCAAGGACCTCATATAGGCATCTGAGTGGTCACATCTCTCTCTACAATGAATTAGCAGATCAAAAGGCCAGGATTAGGAGCTGCAAAACAGGACATTCACACCTAAGAGATTTATGAGTACCAGCCAGGATGTGTCCAGCTGAGAATGAGATAACGTCAACACCCCATCTTCCCTCTTTGGAAATTGTCTACCTCAAAGACCATCTATCCAGAATCCTTTGATATACAGTAACAAATCTTTGCCTCAGGCTCAATTCAAGGGTATACATGTCCCCCAAATCTCATTGGGTCTGGTTAGATTTTATAGTGACACTGAATCACTGTGTATTCTGACTTGGGTCCCAGCTCTTCCAGTTTTCCTTTTCCTTTCATACATGGTTGAGTCTATCCATCTTCATTCAGCATTGGAGCAACCTCTGTCAGGTAATTATCACCATTAGAAAGCCTTCTGTTTCCTATCCAAGCTAACTACTTTATTCCTGTGTTCTTGTATGCATGAGTGTATATTAGAGTGTCTTTGTATGTTTGAATCCTCAAATAAATCACAAAATTAATTGAGAAAGCTTTCTCTCTCTCAGGCTATTCCCTAGCCACCTCCATAAATATAGGATAAAAGATCCCATTGGATACTTGTACTTTTAGTAATTCCCCAGGTTCAAGTTCCTCTTACAGATGGGTAAAGTTTTAGATGGTTTTGAAAGTAATCCTTTGCTCTTTACAGAGCTAAGAAATGTTATTATTCCTATAATCTGCCATCCAGCATGTCAATGGGGAAACTAGAAGTTGTAGTCCAAAAAAGGAGAAATGTTTCCAAGTACTACTTTTTGATGTAATCTTCTCTGATCCTGGCAATTTCTGAATTTGGAGCTTGAGAGTGAGAGAGATCACAGTATTTGTTCATTGGTAGATCCCTAAAACATTAGCATTCACTTCAATCAACACTGATGTTTTCTGATCCTCTTTCAGAACTTAAATCAAAGTGACTTATAACAGCTTTTCTCATCATGCTTAGATTACAGTTTCTCAGAAGGTCTTTCAAATTAGTGGGAGAAAAAAATGCCAGTGTCATACAATGCTAAATAATACATGTTGAACATGAGAAAAACAAGTTGAACTGTAATGACTCTATATAACAGTAGTTTCCTAGGTCAATGAAATTTCTGAATTGATTGCATTTCCTTCCTTGCTCTGTGCAGGTGGTCAGAAGGGTTGCCAGTTAACACAAAACACAAGGTTCCTATCCCTTTAATGATTGTGTAGAAGAGAGAATTTCAGGTGTTGTTTGTCATGCAAGCAACAAATGCTGAAATGCCGCAATTTGGAAGTGGCCGCAATTTTTGTATCAGGTTTCCTGTATGGGGTCTGGTAACAAGCTGTATCATTCTGTTGGAAGTGGATTTGCAGCTGGCTACTCCAGACCAGGCTTTACCTTCTCTCCCTTCCCATCATATTGAGTCCACTGTTCATCCTTACTACACTGTGGGATTTCTTTCTTCACCATATATTTTTGGGAGCCACACATTTTCTTTTCTCCAGTGGAGCTGTATCAGCCGTGGGCAGAATTTACTTGGTACATAGCACATTAAATTGCTTGGGAAATAGCTAGTTTTGCATCATTCTCCAGCGGAATCCTATGACTAGTGTAACTACACAGAGAAAAAAAGATAATCCATATTTTATAAAAGAGAGAACTGAACTTTGAGTTATGGGAAGGAGGATAAAAACACTGAAATACATCTTAGAAGCACATATAAAGGAAATCATTTTCTGTCAGCTTTTGTCACTGGTGCTCTTTAAGCTCTATTTAGGTTTAAAAGACTGCCTACAGGAACTATGTTTTTGTAAACAAAGACAGGTGAGGAGATTATTAACCTAGCATCTGCTGTCCCTTCATTTTCTTTAATAACGGAAATAAGATACTTCTGGGGTCAAAGTCTGCTTGCAGTTCAGCACTGTGACACTATTAAGAGAAGAAAACATTAGTAATTGAAAAAGAACTATGGGAGAGGGTAAGAAGTGGTGATGGGCCTGTTTTCATGATGGTGTGTGTTTTCAAAAGAAAAACACATTAGCTGTTAAAGGAAGAGACTAATGATGGAGACATGGGGTCATCTACCTTTTATTAGTTTTAAAGAAACAGAAAAAAATGTTTGTCTTTTGGAAAGCCCCAGAAAAGAGCAGTTTTGATCAATACAACCATTATATCTTTGTTGTGTATGACTGAAAGAAAAAGGCCAGACTGTGAGAAAAATCATAGCAAGGATTGGACAGCCTGACATTCCTCTGTTAATGAGGCCTAAGCAGCCAACAGTGAATAGACTGGGTCATCTGTTCCAACCATTTCAGTTCTCTTTGCACTGTATGTCTGGCAATGCTATTTTCTCTCTAAAACTCAGCCATCTTCAGAGATGTTAGGACCAAGTGGTGGAGTCAGATGCAGTGAGAGACACCTAGGGCCTTTGCAGACTGCTAGAAATAGTGCAAATTGAGTCCACTTTAAGGGTTAGGGTTAGGGAATCATGGGAACTGTATTTTATTGTGGCCCCAGAGCTCTCTGACAGAGAAGGCTCAATGTCTCAGAAAAAAAACCAGTTCCCATGATTCCCTAGCACTAACCCTAACCCTTAAAATGGACTCAATTTGCACTATTTCTGGCAGTCTGCAAAGGCTCCTAGACAAAGAAACAGCCATCATGTAACTAGAGAGGAGATACAAAGAAAGAAACAAAATAGGCTGTGGATTTTCATAATAAAAATATGAGAGAGTGCCAACTGGATCATGCAACTTTCTTCACTTCTTCATTAGGCCTGCCATACTGGCACTGACAAATATGCTTATGATAACTACTCTTAGAAACTTTGTCAAAGGGTGGGATATTAATAAGCCAAACAGATAAATAAATAAAATATGGCTGGAGAGCAACATTTGGCTTTCAATAGCTTGGAAAAGCCTGCAACACATTATACAACACCAATAAAAGGAAAAGGAAGAAAAGTAGAAAGGAAATTGGTCCTAATGAAGATATTCAGCTGGAGCAGCCTGTAACAAAACAGTACATGATATTGCAACCATTGAAACAGCTTGTAGCATAAATTAAAGATTACTGTAAGAATGACAAATCACATGATATTCTCATAGTTTAGCAAAAATTATGTTTTGGATTACAGCTCTCAGAATCACCAAGCCATGTTTGAACCCAAAATGTATCTCGTCCAGTTCTGAATATTTTGCATTGGCTGGACGAGACTCCATTTTAAAGAATTTTGATGAGTAACATTTTACTCATACTCCATAATATTTGAGAAACTGTATTATTCCTACAAACCTGCCTGTGTTTTGAAATCTTTCTGGGGAGAGTCTTCCTACTACCCTCAGATACATTGGTGGAAGCAGAAGATAGCTTTCTTATTGGCTGCTCCCAGACTCTGAAACTCCCTTTCCAGAGTCTAGACTTGCACCTTCCTCACTATCTTTCCACAAGCAGGTAAAACATTTTTATTCTGGTAGACCTTTGAGAACTGATTTTGAAAGAGGAAACCAATCTGTATAATATGCTGGACTTTTATCTGTTGTTGTTGCTGTTTGTAAGTGTATGTGGTTTTATCTGATTTTAATTTTATGGTGGTTTAATTGCTTTTTAATCATAATTGTTTTAACTGTTGTAAGATGCCTTGTGTCCCAAACTGGGGAAAAGGAGGCATAACAATAATAACTTCTATAGGAAGTGGTGATGAGTTATCATTTCATATAATAAGCCTGACCTCTAGTGTGTGGTGCCCCCTAAGCCTAAAACAGGGGAACTTTTCTGCTTTTCCCCTTTTCTGAACTAACTCAGGTTCAGTAACTTTCCATGAGTTGTAAAGTGAGCTGTAAACCACTTTAGATTCTATGTGTGACAACTGCTCTTCATAGAGGCCTGTGTCCTTCTCAGTTCAGTACTGCATAAATGAAAAAGACACACTTGTTAAGTGACCAGTCACTTAGGGGGGAAGCAGACGGGAGCTTCCCGTGCGCCGCGGGACGGAGTGCCGCTGGACCGCGGCAGCCGCACCGCGGCACACCGTCGGCGACTCTAAAAGGAGCACCAAATTGGCGCTCCTTTTAGATTTCAGGGAAAGTGCGCCCTAAAAGCGGCGGGTGCACTTTCCCTGACTCAAACGCCGCGGCGCGTGCGGTCACCATGGCGTGAGGTCATCCTCAGAGCGCCGGCCGTGTGGAGGGCCGGCAACTCCAAGGGCGACCTCAGGAAGAGGAAGGGGCACTGCTCGTGCGGCTGCCCCTCCTCTTCCCTGCCCGGAAGACGACTCTATTAGTCGTCTGCTGAGGCCCTTAGATAAGTGATTATCCATTTTATTCAAGTGGACTAAAGAATTCCATTCTATTGCATTTTATATTCCATCCCACTCACACAACTGTGTAAATATGCTTCATACACAAGCTTCATCTGAAGAAGTGGGCTTATATCCATGAAAGGTCAGCTAGTCTTAAATGTAATGTCACATTTCTTTTTTTCTTTCCCCTCTCCTCTTTTTATGCTGCAAGAGACAAAGGGCAATGCAGACCGGCCAAAAGGGCCACCCTGGGGGTGGAGTTGGGGTGGGGCGACTGCATCCCCCCCAATGCTGCCGGCATACCATGTGCCTGACTGCATGGCACATGGCATCAGCACACCCTGTAGGAGCAGTGTGTAGACACGCTGTGCCAAAGGGGTGCAAAAGAGCCACGGCAGCACTAAGGGTGGCTTTTTGCTGCCCCCAAAAGGAGTGGCATTTTCCAGCTCTTTTTGGAGCAGCAAAAAGCCAGATTGGGGCCACAGTGTGTGACTGCCATGGCCCCAATCCAGTGCTCCCAGGGGCAGCACAGAGTCACCCCTTAGGAGCCGTCTGCATCAGCCCTAACATGGCTACTTCTTTGAAAACTTCCTTGGGAATTTTCCAGCTAGTTGATATCCTTCTGAACCATGGTACCAAGAAATGGACATAGTATTCCAGGTGAGTTCTCACTAAAACAGAATAGAGTGACTACTACTTCCCTTGATCTGGACACTATATTCCAGTTGATACAACCTATAATTGTATTGGTTTTTTGTTTTTGTTTTGGCTCCTGCATCACACTATTGATTCATGTTTAGCTTGTGATCCTGTTAGCCATACTGGATGTGTTCCCAAATTTTGGAGTGTGTGTATACCTTTCTTGCCATGGCCCTAAGCAGACCTGGAAGCTCTGAGCCACCATGAGCCCAAAAGCCTGAGACCATGTATGCAGGGCAGGAAAAGATCAAAAGGAAGGTTTAGGAGTCACATTTATGAAGGGAATTCACACTTCCAGAAGACAGGATGGCTAAGGTAATTTACAACCGGGATGATTTGTAACCAAGCTGGAATCCCACTTTACAACCCATTCCCACCTTAAAATCA
This sequence comes from Phrynosoma blainvillii, assembly GCA_026167975.1. NCBI lineage: Eukaryota > Metazoa > Chordata > Lepidosauria > Squamata > Phrynosomatidae > Phrynosoma > Phrynosoma blainvillii. The sequence goes on from JANUYF010000004.1 coordinate 24,669,782, forward strand.
CTATGTCGAGTGATCTCTCTCTTCTATGCAGATTTGGCCCCCTTTGATGTATCTTTGCCCGATGCTAGTTTTTGCCTATATAAGGTCCCCAAAATCTTTTGTTCAGGGAACTAGATAGAATTTATGGTGACTCCATGTCACACTGAACTATGACTAGTGTCCGACTGGCTGACATCCAATTCAGTGCTCTCAAGAAACATAGTCTAGTGCCCACCATCCAATCAGACCTTCCAGAGTCCTACCAAGCTTTAGTAAGCATCACCATTAGTTCAGCCTATGGGTCTATTCAAATGCTAATTCCTTTATTCCTGAGCTTCTTGTATGAGTGTTTGAGTGCGTGCATGTCTTGATGTGTTGTTAGGATATGAATGGGATATATAGTCAAAGGTGAAATGTAAAGATGTGTGTGTGTTTGTAATTTTCCACTTGGGAGCAGTTTTTGAGCAGGGCACAAACAATGTTTGGAGAGACAGGGTGAATCAACGCCAGGTGGTAGCGGAGACGTCGGCAATGTACTTTCCCAGAGGTAAAACTAATGGAACCAGACTTTGTTATGGATAACAAAGAGATATCAAATGTTGAACATCGTTGGGCTTGGGAAAGTTGCTCACGTGGTGGATGATGGACAACAGGAGGCTGGGTTAGCATACATCATACGGGCATTGTCCAATTGACATAAGGTTAACACCTAGAGGGTGGAGTATGGGATGGGCTTGGAGGATCCTTTGTCTAAGAATTGTTTATTGTTCAAGATGTGAGGGTGTGTGGCTGGATGCTGCAACAAGTTGGATCCTAATGTTTTTTGGGATTGTTAAAGATGTAATCTTACATGGCTGAACTGGACAAGTTCATCACAATGGATTTTACTTAGTTATCTTATTTTTTACTTTTTATATGTATTAATAAAGCTATGCTTTTGGACTTTACAATGTGTCTTCTTGACTGAGGAAGACAGGATGCTGAAGAAGAGAAGCTGAGCCAGTTGATGGCAAATCTACACAGTGGCTGTGGATCACAGCAGCCAGCTTGTCCTGCAGACTCTGCTGGGTGCCAAAAGGCATCACTACAACACTCATCATCCACACACCAACAGTGTGGTCCCCTTAATAAACATTCAGTTCATTGAAAAATTCTGCTTCTGTCATTTCTGGTATTCCCATCATCTCCGTAACCACTGGAATGTATCCCAAGGCCGTTTATGTAGAACAGCCAAAATATTTGAGCTAATTAAAAATTCCCCTAAGAGATTTTGGCTATAGTTCACTAAGACCTTTAGATGCTTTTCATTTCATTTTCATTTCCATAAAGACCTACTGGATGGCTCTTTCCACAATGACTATAACAGGACAGTAGCATATATCACCAACAGAATTCTAGTCATTGTCTCTTAGATAGTTGAGGGCAGTGATGGTAGCTTCCATATCAGTGTGGTGGTGAATTGACTCTGGGTTTAGTCCAAACTTTTCAATAGTTAACCAAAGTGCTGCAACTTTCCCCACCCACCCCTACAAATAGATTCAGTGCCTTGGATAGCTCTCTTAAAATTCAGACTACAACATGGGACTGATTCACCACCCACTCACATAGAAGGAATCACCTGCTGTTGGTTGAGACTCAAACTTTAGGACAGTCAAATTTGTCCTCCTCTTTCCCTATTTTGAGTCCTCTGTTTTGGGAGAGGCAAGATGCAAAATTGCAATGTTGAGGCTGAGAAACTGCATGGATTACTTAATACAGAGGATAGGTCTATCAAAGCCCACTTGTCTTGATTACTATACATTCCCTCCAGTATCAGCAGTAGGCTGTCTCTGAATGCCAGTTGCTGGAGAACACAAATGGGATAATATTATTACATTCATATCCTAGTTGTAGTCTTCCCAGAGACACTTGTTTGGAAAGACAATGCTGGACTAGATGTGACTTTGTTCTTATCCAGCACAGCTTTACTTATATTGTTAGGCTGATTCACACAAAGGAGAGATGCTTGTTTGATTGAGGGAAAATAATTATTTCCTTCAGTCTCCTCTCACACTATTGCAGGCTCCCACAGCTGATTGTATGAAAATGGGCTTGGAGACATAATTCCTCCCCTTATCCCTACTATGACCATCTGCTGTTGATCATAATATCAGTAAGCAAGGTCATTCATGCACTGGCTAACAGCAATTTGCCATCGGGTAAATATCAACGATTTGTCAGTTGAAACTGAGCAGGGCAGTTGCTTCATTTGCTGGCCTGGCAGCTTTGTGATATACTTAACTGATGCCATTCTCACACATATCAGGGAATCAATCTGTATTAGCTGACAAATGAACTGGAATTGCTGGCCTTAAAGCTCTGGCGTATTACTGTTCACAGAGAAACAAGTGACAGTGAACCTCTAGTATCGCCTAGAACTGACAACCTTGTGGGATTCTTTTTGGCTTCTTTTGATTCTTAGTAGTGTTCTCTTGCTCACCACTATCATCCTGTTTATATCCTCAGAGGACAAAACTCATACATCTCACCAATTGGATGATGGTCTGCAGGAGCAACATTGACTCGCACTGTAATTAAGCAACTGCAGAAATGCAAGCATCTGCTTTAGTGGTGCTAAGCAGCCAGCTTAACAAAAGCTATGCATACTCCACAGGAATAGCAATGACATAGTTCTGCTAAGGAAGAGCTTTGTTTCTCACTTTAATTCTTTCATGAAGGCTCTAAGCAGTATGTTTATGAATAAAATGTGATACTCCTTTGACCTGTGAACTGGTATGAACAACTCATCTTTCAAGGGGAATAAAATAACTTTTCACCTTTTGGAAAACCACTCATACTATTTCATATGTCTCTTTTGCAGAATAAAGCTTTTCAGGCAATTGAAAAATGAGTAGAGAGGGAAACACTGCCATCAGACTGCTTCTTAGCTGTTCAGTAAAATGCACATTATGAGCTGATGAAGGTTAAGTGCTTTGCTTTGGATGCATGATTCCTATGTAGCAAGAGACAAACTATATCCTCCCTACCACCAATAAAATGACAAGCATTCAGCCATACATAGGAAAAACAGTTCCCAGTTGTTTTAGGAAACTAGAATACAATTTAGACCAGTTATTCCATAACTACAAGCAGCTTTCAGCTCTAAAAAGAAGGATGAATGTCTTGTGTGCCTCTTGAGTGACACTACAATATGACAGATGTTGAGAGGCACAGATGACCAAAACATGAGCTCATTGAGATTCTGCAATTTTCCACCTGACTTGGTTCTGACTTGGGTGCACATCAGATCACAAGAGCTTTTCCCCCTCAATCCCTTTATATGGACTTTTTTTTTAAAGTATGCGTTATTTAGCATGCCTTTTTTAAATCTTTGTATCTCTTCTCCCACTGAAGAGAGGAAGTTTCTGTACATTTTAAATTTTTAAACATTTTTTCCAGTGCATTTTTCAAATGTACTCATTTACTGAATACATATGAAAGCATGTTACTTGCAGCAAAAATTAGATCACAAGCTTGCAAGAGTAAGAATTTTGCAGATTGTGTTAAAGGCTGAAATCCTACATCAGAGTTGCATGGTGTATATCGCCACCTGAGAAACTAACATATTGTGATATATTGTTTTATGCAGCCCTTCTTTTAAATGACAGTGTTGCACAACTGAAACAAAAATACCCACTGTGCAACCAAATCTGCAACCAAATGTATATATGCAGCCATGTACAACTGTACTTCTCTCTCCTTGAACTAAATGCAGGTGTTCCATGTAGGAGAAAAATGTCCAAGTGCTTTCTTAGGGGAACTTGTGCATATGTAAGATAACAGCAGGATTTCAGCCTATATTTCTTTGGTGCTCTTTTTCAAAATGCTTGCATTTCCCCCTATTGATTGAAGGATTTTATGTATATTTTAGATATACTTGGCCTTTTCCCTGTTCATTGTTCAAATACACTTATTAACTGAATGCATATGGATACATTTTACTTGCCAGTGCAAATCAGATCTCAAGCTTGCAAGTGTGTCAGTTTTGCAAATTGGATTAAGGTCTGTTTGATTTACAGCAGTGTGAATAAGTATCTATCAAACATTGAGATTTCCTGGAGAGACCCTCCTGTTTGTTACAGTTCACTATATGGGAACATGGGAGGGTATTTTCTGCTGTGGCAATCTGGTTATATAATGCTCTCCCTTAAGAGGACTAGCATCAGTTAAGCATGTTTTTCCCCCCAAAGTTTAAAATAAATGTATGCATATGAAATTGTTGTACATTGTTTAAAATGGTTAATATGTATTTAGGCTGTGTAAATTATCCCTTGTTGTTATAAGTTGTTTTAAAGGTATATGCCCTGAGACCCTGTGATATAAATATTTAAATACACAAGTAGGATAAATTTTGGTTCAAAAGGCACCACAGTGAATTTCTCTCACATCCACAAGCAGATGGAAAACAATTCACTCAACTGGACTGAATTTGTTTTAACCAATTAATGTTAATTGGCCACATAGATAATTATATTCAGAAAGCAGTCTTGGCTATGTTTTCTCTAGGAGCTTGCAAGGTGAAGTCCCTTTGACCATAATTAAGAGGGATTGGCAATAAACCAAATATGTACAAGTTGTAATCCACCAAGATGAATGCAGAGCATTAGCCATGAATAACAAAAACAACCTCCAGTGCACACAGAACTTTTTAAAATGCCTAAAGCATGTAATATACACTAGAACAGTAGCCATAATAGAAGCCTTGAAAGCAACTTTAGTGCTAACCAACATATGTCAACAGATATGGAAAACAAAACGATGACCAACAGTATAGGTTTTTTGTGGGTTTTTCGGGCTGTGTGGCCATGTTCTAGAAGAGTTTCTTTCTGATGTTTTGCCAGCATCTGTGGTTGGCATCTTCAGAGAATGCTGGAATGGAAGAGAGTGGGTATGTATATACTATGAGACCCTGGGTAGGGAGGAGTTATTCCCATGTAAACTGTGTATTGTTCTATTGTTGATTGTGTATTGTTCTGTGTTGATGGCAGGGCCTCAGGGTAAGAGGATATGCAAACGGGGATTATTGTCTGGCATATCTTCCTAATCCTCCTCTTAATCAGTCTATACTACCAATAAAATGTATTTATTCAGACAATTTTCTAATTTACTCTCGTTAAATAGATTGGCAATTATACAAAATTTGAAGAATCCAGATTTCCATCTGATAATCTCAGCCACAGAAGTATATCTCATTTCTTTGAAATGTAGCAATTCGATTTGTGAATCTATAAGAATCATTTCTTTATTTGTATCTTTACTGTGACTTAAACTCAGTTATTTGTCTGAACTACATAGACCCATGGAACCTTTCAAACTCACTTATGCAAGTTCAATGGATTAGGTGGGTCTAGCCAAGGTGACACTAAAAATTGAATTTAGGCCTGTATTTCCATGACTGCAATGACACATATTCTCCAAGTGGCTGAGAGAAAACAAATGCAATATTTGCCAAATGTGGCAAACTATAAAATACATAATATAATAACTGTTATTCCTAGCAGAGGAAGAAATAAAACAAGTTCATACAATAAAATGTGAGTGCAATAAAATGCATTACGATTCCAGAAAAACTGATAGGCTTATAATAGAATCAATACAGTTCAAGAAATGTTGATTGGCTACTGATTGTTTAAAAGACCTGGATGAATAGAAAGGTCTTAACCAATAGCTGGGAAGCATTTATTGCTACCTAAAAAAACTAGATTATCAGCAACTGCCTAGAGGATCATTTCGGCTATTGCTCCCAGCCTATGGAATAGCCTGCTGGATGAGATCCATAACTTGACCACCTTAAACAGCTTTAAAAAAACTGTTAAGATGGATCTCTTCCAGCAGGCATTTCCTGAGTAGATAACTGGCCACCATTGGGAGGGGGGGGGGGAAATTATGTCTGATGCTGTTTCCCATTACAGTTATTTTAATTTACTTGTTAATTACTATAGCTTATTATTTTTAAGTATGTTTTAAATTTCAATTTTTTAATTGTATTTTAAGGGGGGTGGGCTATGGGGGGACAGGACTGTTTGTTTTATCTTGTAAGCCACCCCGGTTGTTTTTACAGAGAGGCAGGATATAAATAAAATTATTATTATTATTATTATTATTATTATTATTATTATACACCCTATACAATTACAATGCTATTTTTCCACTTTAACTACCATGGTCCCATCCTATGGAATCCTGCAATTTGTAGTTTGGTGAGGCACTGGAACACTCTGGTTGAGAATTCTAAATGTCCCTCCCTAAACCACAATTAGATATAGTAAAAGAGTTCTCATATCTAGTATCAAACATTGATCGGAACAGGGGCTGCAGCCAGGAAATCAGAAGAAGATTAAGAATGGGCAGGACAACTATGAAAGAACTAGAAAAGATCCTAAAATGCAAAGACATACAACTCAGCACAAAAGTCAGAATCATACAAGCCATCATATTCCCTATTACCATGTATGTATGTGAGAGCTGGACAGTCAAGAAAGAAGATAGGAGGAAAATTAACGCATTTGAGATAATGTGGTGCTGGAGAAGAGTGCTCAGGATTCCATGGACAGCCAAAAGGACAAACAAATGGGTCCTAGAGCAGATTAAGCCAGAGATACCCCTAGAAGCCAAGATGACAAGACTTAGGACCTTTGCAGACTGCCAAAAATAGTGCAAATTGAGTTCACTTTAACTGCCCTGACTCAGTGCTAGGGAATCATGGGAACTGTAGTTTATTGTGGCACCAGAGTTCTCTGAAGGAGAAGGCTCAATGTCTCAGAAAAAAATACAATTCCCATGATTCCCTAGCACTGAGCCAGGGCAGTTAAAGTGGACTCAATTTACACTATTTCTAGCATTGAGTGTTTTACTTCATTAATGACTTCAGTCATCCTAGCCATGTTTTGATGTTATTTGGCCAACTGAGGGGGGTTGCAGACTGCCAAAAATAGTGTAAATTGAGTCCACTTTTAGGGTTAGACAGGACTGTTTGTTTTATCTTGTAAGCCACCCCGGTTGTTTTTACAGAGAGGCAGGATATAAATAAAATTATTATTATTATTATTATTATTATTATTATTATTATTATACACCCTATACAATTACAGTGCTATTTTTCCACTTTAACTACCATGGTCCCATAATGCTAGGGAATTATGGGATTTGTTTTTTTTCTGAGATATTGAGCCTTCTCTGTCAGAGAGCTCTGGTGCCACAATAAATACAGTTCCCGTGATTCCCTAACCCTAACCCTAACCCTAAAAGTGGACTCAATTTGCACTGTTTCTGGCAGTCTGCAACCCCCCTTTGTCCCAGTTTTCATGTGTGAAATGTAGAAGGATATGTACAGCTTCTCCTAATATATGTTGTTATTGTATGAAATTTTCTCTGGATCACTATCTTAACACTGTTCTACATAGCTACTGTTTCCATTCCTTTCACTGGTGTATTATACTGTACTTGTTGCAGGTCTGACATGATGATGGATATTTTCTTTTCCTGGGTGAAGAACTACAGCTGTGGGCTGCCAGGGGACCCCCTACCTTTCTTTAGTCATTCAGTGTCTTGGGTGCTCTCTGATGTTTGAAAACTGCCTTCCATGGTGGAATCCTCCTGGCCTTGTCCAAGGGAGTATGCAACTGGGGCATCAGTTGAGGTTTGGTAAAAGTGCTCCTGACTACTGTAGCAACTTGACTTTCCATGAGCAGTGTTGGGTCCAAGAGGACCCCCCACCTACAAACCTAATCTTTAAGAGAGAGTGCAACCCCATCCAGAATAGGCTGCAATCCCAATCCAATCTACAAAGGAATAATAATAATAATAATAATAAATTTTATTTATAGCCCGCCCCTCTGCGGAGCAATCGAGGTGGGTTACAACATTTAAAAATGCACAAGTTAAAACATTCAGTTCCCCATCCAACCCTCCCACCCCTTAAAACAGTATTAAACTACTTATAAATTAAAACAACATGCTCCGTAATAAAACAAAATAAAACAAAATAAAACAGTAGCACAATAATAAGCGGGCAGGGAAAGGGCGATGGAGTTATCCCCTCAGGCCGGAGGATTATTCCGGGAAGGCCCGCCAGAAGAGATCCGTCTTCACTGCTTTCTTAAAAGCAGCAAGAGTAGTAATATGACGGATCTCCTCCGGCAGGCCATTCCAAAGTCTGGGAGCGGTTGTAGAGAAAGCCCTCTGGGAGGTCTGAGACTGCCTAGTTTTTATTGGATGTATCAGATTCCTCCCAGAGGACTGCAGGGGGATCATATGGGAGGAGGCGGTCCCTAAGATAAGATGGACCCAAGCCATGTAGGGCTTTAAAGGTTAAAACCAACACCTTGTACTGTGCCCGGAAACTGAGTGGAGGGATTTGAGCACTGGTGTTATGTGCTCCCTCCTAGATGTTCCAGTAATTAACCTGGCTGCCATGTTTTGCACCAATTGTAGTTTCCGAGTTAGGCACAAGGGTAGCCCCATGTAGAGTGCGTTGCAGTAATCTAGTCACGAGGTTACCAGGGCATGTACCACAGTTACCACAAAGGAAGACTGGAAAGAGAAACAGCTAAATTATTATGTATTCACAAACTCCAATCCATCAACAGCAGGTTGAACAAGGACAAAATGGCTTCCTGGCACACTATAGATATTATAACATTGGGTGCTTTTAAAACTGAACTGGTCACCTCATCACTATGCTTACACATCTTGCATTTCGATGGGTACTCATACAGTCTAATTATAAAAGTATTTTATAGTTCATGGCAAGCATCTGAAGAATTAGAGCAAGTGCATAGAAGCTTATGCTACAACTTCTTTTGCAGTTAGACTCAAAGGTGCTACATGGTCCCTTTGCATACTAATATTTTAGATTAACACAGCTATGTCTCTGAATTCTGATCAGTTATAGTTTCCTCCTCCTTTTTTGCTTCTAGTGAGCTCTTGGCCTGAAATTTTGAATGGAAACTGGGCACGGCCATGGGGGGAAGCAGACGGGCGGCCATGGGCCGTCCCGGGAAGCTGCGGATTGGGGCTGAGGTATCCCCACACCTCGGCCCCGCGGCGCAGCTTCGCTGCCCCTGGAAGGAGTGCTAAAATAGCGCTCCTTCCACAAGTCACCAAAGGTGCACCGCAAAAGGCTGGCGGCGCACCTTCGGCGACTCTTCCACCGCAGCGTGTGTGGACGCTGCGGCGGAAAGGTATCGTCGGAGCGCCGGCCATGTGGAGGGGCCGCCACTCCGACGATGCCTTCGGGAAGGGGTTGGGGCACCCACCATGCGGCTGCCACTCCCCTTCCTTGCCCCCAAAACAGCGCTTTGTGCCGTCTGCTTCCCCCCTTGGATAACAATAAAAAAACACTCTTGTCAAATTGTGAGGCACCTACCATGATTTCCTAAGGAGATAAGACTACCACCCATTTAATATTTTGACTTGAAACTCTGTAACTTGGATGACAACCAAAGACACTCACTTTTTGTACTGTCTAGCACCTCAGGTGTCTAGTTATGCTGTCACAGACACCAGGCACTCTCTTTCAGTATTACATAGATTCTCTATGGGTTACTTCATGTCTTTATTCAGCTCCCCATAGGCTTTATGTAAATAATTGGACATTTGAGTGTATTGTTTAAAAAGAACTTCACAATAAAACCTTCCCCAAATGCAAGAATATATACCTGCTAAAACACCCCTTGTATTCTCAAAGCTATTTTACAAGGTTTTTTTTTTAAAAAAATTCTCTTTCTTCTGAAGTTTGCACAAGTAAATGCAAAGTATTTTTTAAATTAAAAATAAAAGCCTAGGCTGGGCTAGGCTGAAGGAAGAGATCATTTTTTAAAAGACTTAGGACTGGTCAAAATGCTGAATAGATTAGACTGTGTCAAGAGATTTAATATGACTAGTTGCAGCCTATCAGGCCTTGTGAGAATGTTAAAAACCGTATCTACTGCAAGAAAAATGTGTTTCATCTGCAAAACTGGATTTCATGAAGGTAATATGTGTCCAATTGAAATATTTGCCCCATGGATGCTCCTCAGTCAAAATTCATGTATGAAGTATGCATGAAGTGTTATTAAGCCAAAGAAGATCGGGTGACATGGATTGGAGATTTATCAGTGCATTATGTTAGTGTAACTCTGCTCATATAGGCAGAGAAAAACAACAACAGGAAATTTCAGTGGACTTCTCTTTTTTCTACCACTGAAAGCTGCAAACAGTGAAAGTGAAAAATTGGTTTTTTTGCATCACTCGTAACATAGATCTCATAAATCAATAAGTGGCCATTAATGCTTTTGCTAACTGGGATAGTGTTTTGGAAAGATCCCCCTTCAGCAAACAAACAAAAAAAAAAAAAACAAAAGTCAATGAATATTCATCTAAAATTCATCTAAAATTGGATTGCATTGGCAAGAATATGTAACTTCAGGACACAAACAATGGTCATCCTTAAAAATGAATTAGTCACCTCATTGCCATACCCGTAAGTTTTGCATTTACATGGGTATTCATACAATCTATTAAAGTCCTTCCTGGGCACCAATTCATGCCATGCATCTGAGGAAACAAACCAAATCTACAAAAATGTTATACAACTTCTTTTGTACAGTATCCCTTTGCATAATGATATTCCAGACTAACATGACTATCTCTGAATGTAACCTTTATGTGATGGACTATAACTCTGAAAGTATCAGCAGTTTACAGTCCCATGTACTGTGTGAGCTGTACATCTCTCATCTTATGGTTTCTTCAAGCCACTTTGTAATAGCCAGACACACAATGACAGTCTCACCCCAATACTCACTCTGTGTGTGTGTGTGCGTGCCTATCTATCTATCTATCTATCTATCTGGTCTTTGTCAGTCTTCCTACCTGTCTCTGAACTGCCTACAATATGTGCACTTATGAAAAGTTAATCAGTCAATGAATAAATTATTCACTTATATAATCCAAGAAGGCAGTCAGAGAAAAGTTTTACTGACTGGGTGATCACCTTATTTACTGTATCCAAAAATCTGATATTCTTGTACTGGAAGATAGTTTTGCTATGTTTAGCATAGCATGAAGATGGAGTTAACAATCTCAATGGCATTTCTGTAGCATCCTTCTATATAATTTTTGGCAGCTTTCATAGTGGACTCAATCTTTTTGATATGTACTACTTCACAAGCAGAATGCTTTTTTTTCTTGTTCATGCTGATGATACCCAGCTCTATCTCTCCTTTACAACTGATGCCAAGGATGCTGTGGTAGTACTAGATTGTTGTCTGGATGCAGTTCAAGGACTGCTCTAGGGTCAGAGATGGATGAACAAGTGAAATTATGGATTATGTGATTAGGTTCTGTGATGACATTTGTCAAGTAGCTGTACAGGCAAAGTTGGCATCTGCATTGGTGGCAGGGTCTTGTTCTTGTTTCCCCATTTGTGTTTTCCATAAGTAACTGTTTGAGATGGGGGGGGGGGCTGTTTGTAGACAAGTAAAGGCCTACCTCCAAGAATCTTTAAGAGGGCAGTGTTATTGTCCAAAATAGGTTCTAGATGATCATGATACCTCTGAGTGGTCTCAGTTGGAATCTGTATGTAATCACTAGTGAAGTTCTGTAATTTCCTATCTTCAGTCTGTTCTGTAATAGATTGTTCCTGGGTACAGTTCTTGCTTTATGATTTGTTTCTTTACTTCATACAGTAGGTACTATAGCTTAAGGAATGTTTGTTGCAATTCTATGAGTTTGGCATCCCTATCCTGTGGGTCTGAGCAGATGGAGGGCTTAGCTGTAAACTATGGATTTGGTAGTGTGTTCAGGGTGGAAACTGGAGGCATGCAAGTATATGTAGTGGGTATTGAGTTTGCAATATAGGGTGGTGCTCAGCTGTCCATCTTACAGCTGTACAGTGGTTTCCAGAAAGTGAACTTATTCTTATCTTCCTGGGTATCAGTTCACTCAATGCAGCTGAGAAAGTAGACCAACTGGCTTTGCAGATGGCATAAAGCACTGTCTTCGAGCCAAGGAAGGGGAGGGGCAGCTGGACGCTGGGCGCCCCAACCCCTTCCTGAGGACATCATTGGAGCTCCCACCATTGCACACGGTGAGTGCTCTGATGACATCCTTCTGTTGCAGCATCCAGACACACTGCAACAGAAGAGACGCTGAAGAGGAGCGTGCCACCTCTTCCGGCACCCTTTCTGCACCTTGAGGAAGGAGCACTATTTTAGCACTCCTTCCAGGGCCACCCAAAGAGTGGATTGGGGCTGAGGAGTGGGGCAGCCTCGGCCCCAATCCTCAGCTTCTCGGGGCAGCCCATGGCTGCCCATCTGTAGAGGCCCCAAGTCTACGAAAACTTATGCTACAATTTCTTTCTCACAGTTAGTCTCAAAGAGGGCAAGATCCTTTTGTATAACTCAGGGGTAGGCAACCTTTCCCCTTTAAGGGCCGAGGGACTTCAGCTCCCAGAAGCCTCAGCTATGTTGGCCAATAGTCCCATGTTGGCCAATAGCTCCTGGGATTCTGGGGGCTGAAGTCCCTCGGCCCTTAAAGGGGAAAGGTTGCCTACCCCTGGTATAACTGATCCACAAATTGTGGCAGAAGCTTCAAAGGCTAATAGAGTGTTTTAGTTGCTCTTGTGCCTTAAAGCATTTCAAGGTAAAATTCTATATGGTGGGATTCCTAGAAGCAAAAGGCGGCTGTCATAACTTTTCGCAACTTTTTAAGGGCTAGAAATGGGAGAGGGTTCCCAGAGGTAGCACTGCTAAAAAATTTATGGCAAGAAGAAAATTTTAAAGGAGGAGAAGGCTAGGCACTTTTGCTGAGATTCTTGAGTTCAAAAATAGAATGGAGAAATGGGCGACAATTCACTGAGGTACTGCTGATAAAATTCCAGAGGTAAAAAGGAGGAAGCAAGTAAAGAAGAGGTCTCACAAATCCCCTTTGGGATTGGACAGACTCGGGTACGTTTCTGTTATCTGTGTGTGACTTCAAATTGCCTGTCAACTTAAGGTGACCTCATAAATTTCATATGATTTTCTTAGGTAAGAAATACCCAGAGGTAGTTTTGCCAACTCCTTTCTCTGAAATGTAGCCCAAAGCATTAATTGGTGGTCTTCCATCCAAGTACTAAGCAGGCCTGATGCTGATTAACTTCCAATATCAGGTGGGATCTGGTGCTTTTAGGGTATTTACTTTAGCTGGCCCCTAATAAAATCCACTGAACAAACCTATGATATGTTACCACTTTGATCATACTCTTGAGATTCAGTGCACATGCAGAGTTCATTCCAGAGAGAAGGCTCAGACACACATTCACAGAGCACATCAGGCTGTATTGGATAATTCATTTAATTGTTTCCAAGAGGTAATCTGGGAATTTCAAGTAGTTGTTGGAATCTGTCTCCAATAAAAGCAGTCCCCTTGGAGGAGTTGGATTCTAGCTCTCCATGTGTAATAGGCTCAATTTCTGATTTCACTGGTCTGGACAGCCAACCAGGTCATTATTTAAAGACTAGATTTACTTCCCTAATATGTCTGACTTATGCATTAAAAGAGCTGATCTGTTCCATCTACATGCAACATTCTGAAATAAAACTTCAGTTATTTATTCAGATCCTAAGCTCAAGATCAAGTAAGCACTGGAAAAATACATCATCAGCAGAGAAATGCCAGTGCTTCCCCGACAAGTTTTGCAGTGTTGCCATGTTGTGTTCACAGGGCTCAAGCCAACTGTTAGATTGACCAAATCAGTGAGACTTGTTATGTTAATCTAAATGAACCAAAGGGCTATTTTGGCTGGACAACAATTGGACTCATTCAGTAGAATTTACAGTATTTGTAATGCTTATGGGACTTGTTAAAGTACATAAGGTGTGCATGGGACAAGAGCCTTAAAGCATTTCCTAACCTTGTTACTTTCAGTTGATTTTATGGGGTTTTGCTTTGTTTACAAATACTCCAGGATACAGTAGCTCAGCCAATGGTTATTGATATTGTTCATAACAAGGGCATTTATCATTTACAGTGCATAAAAGAAAGTTTTCTAAAATATTTGACACAGAGGGAAGGAACCTATATTCAGTTTTAGATCTAAAAATACAAAAAGGTTTAAAATCATTCTCATATTATATAGGTATCCCAGGAGAGGTGCTTCCTCATCTTTGTTTGGCATCAATGTTAAGTTCTGTGATCAAACAAGTTTAAATAGGAGCATTGCATCAAATCTGAAAATAATCTTTATAAGGGAATTGTTGTTACTAATGAAAATGTGACATTTGTGGTGAGCAGTCAAGTCTTTCAAAAGCCCTCAAGCCTAAGACAAATGCTACCTATTGCTAAAATGCACATTTGTATCCTTTGGGGTTACTTACTTTACAGTTTGAAATAAGGACTTCAAAGGAAGTTGGAGTGGGCAAAAGAAACCTTTGAAGTTGTCTAGAGGTAATGACTCAGAATTACCATTTCAAAGAAGTGTTGTCATTGCAGATAAAATTGAACAAGTCCCTCAAAACTAGATGATCCATTTCTTAATAGAATAAGTGGAGAACATTTCATGGGATAAGCAGAATTAAATTGTATAAATGTATTGTTTCCCTCAAGGAAGAATTGTGTCACATTGCTCAAATATTTTTGAGTAACATGTAGATATCATTCAATTAAACAATATATAATTGTTAGAATGTAACCTTATCTCTGATTATAATGCCACCTATTTTATAAGACTGAGATATAATGCATCCTATTTTCTTTTTTTAAAAAAATAACACACCAGGCAGATAAACCAACCCCATAAACATTTAACAATTTAATACTTTTTTTTGTTATATGCCTTCAAGTTATTTCTGACTTATGGTGAGCCTAAAGTGGACCTATCACAGTTTTTTTTTTTTGCAAGATTTATTCAGAGAGTTTGCCTTTGCCATTCTGAGGTTGAGAGAGTGTGATTTGTCCAAGGCCGCCCAGTGCGTTTACATTATCTAAAGGGAATTAGAATCTCTCTTTAGGTCTTCATATTGAATGCATGGAAACCTGAAGATTCCTGTATGATGACTAACCATTGGAAGTGGGGCTAATGCCTTAAATCTAATTGTTAATCCCAAGTAGAATCAATAGAATTTATATCAGTATTGACCTACAATATAATCATTGATAGATGGTTTCTGCTCTATTTGAGGTTCACAGTTCAGGCCAGTTGTGGGGTTTACCATTACAAATAATAATAATAATAATAATAATAATAATAATAATAATAATAATTTATTTATACCCCGCCCCTCTGTTAAAAACAATCATATTGAAGAGGGCAAATGAAATATATGATGCTGAAGACATTCCTGATTAAAAAAAGACTTTTTCAACCAATTGTTGATCCAATTATTGGACCAGTAAACTTCTAAGTCTTCAATATGCATGTGGGTCATCAGTATTGTTAGACAATTATTTCATATGCACTCTCTTAGTTATAGGTTACAATTTTTCTTGAAAAAATGAAGATAGGACACACTTTTCCATGTAGGTTTATGAGCTACACATTTCATTCAGTTCCCAACTGGCATAACTATATTCCAGTGACAAGATATACAATGAAACTGAAAATGAATTCATATCAGTTTTGTAATAGTCAGTACAAATTTCAGAAACATAATCTGCGTATTAGCAGATATGTGCTCAAGGTGTTGTTTCATAACTTTATTTTCAGATTTTGTACACTTTTGCAATTGATAGCCTATTTACAGATGTACTGTTAATTTTTTCTATTTTTAAAGACTCCTTTAAAGAAACACATTTGGATGTCTAGTACAGAGAAAGTAAACCATTTCTATCTAAAATGAGAGCGAGAGAGAGAGAGAGAGAGAGAGAGATTGTCAAGCTGCATCTTTTGAATTTATCCTACCACCAGAAAATGCAACCCACAAACAACAATGTAGAGCCAAGCACATAATTCATCATTCAGAAAATAAGGGCAGCCAAAATGTTTTCATTTTTATGCTCTACATCAAACTTCTACAATAGATTTCTTTTTTAGGATAAGGCAAATCAATACAGTTTGTAAGTGCATGGATATGTCTTGAAGAACTGCCTGGCACAGTTAAAGGCAAGCCATATTGTAACAGGTTCAAAATCTCAACACACAAGATGTGATGTCTTGGCCATCTTTGTTGAGATTTACATTCATTTTCACACTCTGATGTGGCACACCAAGACTAGTCAACCTAGGGATAGAAAGGATGGCGCTATTTCCAATTCAAATTTGGCAAGATGGCCTTTTTATCCATTGAGTACTAGAAATGAATGGGCTAGGACAGGGGTCCTCAAACTTTTTGAGCGGGGGGCCGGTTCGCCATCCCTCAGATCATTGGAGGGCTGGAATAAAACAAAAACAAAAACATGACCTTGAGCAAGTCGCACCCTCTCAGCCTCAGAGGATAACCATGGCAACTCTCCTCTGAAGAAACTTGCCAAGAAAACCCCCATGATAGGGGTCGCCATAAGTTAGAAATGACTCGGAGGCACTGGATTACCTGGTCAGGCCACACTCTCTCAGCCCCAGATAGTAATGGAAACACTCCTCTGGAGAAACTTGCCAAGCAAACCCCCATGATAGGGTCAAAATAAGCCAGAAATCACTCAAAGGCACTGGATTACTTGGTCAGGCCACACTCTCTCAGCCCCAGATGGCAAACAAAACAAAACAAAACAGGTGGACCCAGCAGCGGTGGCAGCGCAGTAGCAACAGCGGCAGGAGCGGCCTACAAACCGCCCACCTCCTCAGGGCCCTGGTTCCCCTCAGCGAGGGATGGAGAGGGCCGCTTCCCCTTCCCCTTCTCCCACTGCTCATCTTGGGCAAGGCTGGGTTGGGCGCCTGCCTTCTTTCCTTTCTTCCTGCCGCCTTCTCTTCCTTCCTTCCTTCTTTCCTTCCTTCCTTCTTCCCTCAGCTGCTGCTTTGCCTCCCTCCTCCTAAGATGGTGGTTCCCAAACAAAATGGTGGCCGGAGTCACGTGCTCACTTGTGTTGCTGCCTTTCTCTTCCCATCCTGCCCCGCAACTGGACATGGGGCTTGGCGGGCAACAAGCCGCAGGCCAGATAAAAGGCCTTGGCAGGCTGGATCCAGCCCACGGGTCATAGTTTGAGGAGCCCTGGGCTAGGATGATGTAGTGGTTTGAATGTTGGACTACAACTCTGGAGACCAGGATTTGAATCTCATGTCAGCCATGGAAAACCACTGGGTGATCCTGGGCAAGTCACACTCTCTCACCCCCAGAAAAAGGCAAGGGCAAACCACCTCTGAACAAATCTTGCCAAGTAAACCACATGATAGGTTCACCTTAGGGTTGGCATAAATCAGAAACAACTTGAAGGCATACAACAACAATAGCAATAACTAGAACAAAAGAGGAGATCAAAAAGATTGATCAAAGCTAGCTCTGACTTTAAGCCTTATATAAGACACTTCAAACAAGCCAAGAAACAAATATTTTAGTGAGTAACTTGTGCAATATTTAGAATCTGTTAGAATTTCAATGTATTGAGGGTTAGCATTGTTATTAAGGTTAGTTACTGGGTTAGTGTTGGAGTTGCTAGGATTTCTTGCATTTTCTGAAAACACTGAAGATTCCAGGCTTTCTTTCCCAACTGAATAGGGATCATTAACTGGCAATCAAAGTATGTCACTTCTGCTTCTTATATTGTGCACACTGAAACCTAGGCCTCGTTCTTACTATGATTTAAAATGAATTGCTGATACTGAATGGCTGTGATACTATTAGATCTGGAAAAAGCCCTTGACAGTCTAGATTGGAAATTTATGATAGAAATATTAAAATGGATGAAATTTGGTCCAATTTTTTAAAAACTGTATTAAATCAATATATGATAAACAAACAGCCAGAATAATAATTAATGGTTCAAGAACAAAGCCAATTATAATTAATAGGGGAACAAGGCAGGGATACCCTCTATACACACACACACACACACACACACACACACACCACTATTCATTCTGACACTAGAAATATTCTTAAGAAACATCAAAGAAGACTCTAGTATATGAGGAGTAAGAATTAAAAGGGACCAATTTCTAGTAAGAGCTTTTGCAGATGACATAGCAGTGACACTGGAAGACCCTTTATTAAGTATTGAACAGCTAATGAAACATTTGGGGAAACTGGAACAAACATCAGGGTTAAGGATAAACAAAGAAAAAACAAATGTAATCACAAAAATATGACAAAGGTTGAAGAACAAGAGATGAGTAAAATATCTGATTTTAATATAAATAACAAAGCTAGATATTTGAGTATAATATTAACAAATAAAAATTTAGACTTATCTAGAAACAATTATAATAAGGTGTGGAGTGAGATCAAAAAAGATATTAAAAATTAGAAAGATCTACAATTAAATTTATTGGATAAGATATCAGCAATAAAAATGAATGTGTTGCCCCAAATGATTTTCCTCTTCCAAACAATACCTATAATCAAAAATGACTAAATATTTGAAGACTGGCAAAAACAGTTATCAGAATTTATCTGGGCGGGGGAAAAGCCCAGAATTAAGCAAAAATACATGCAAGATGTAGTGGACAGAAGGAGATTTGTAGTTCCACATTTTAAAATATACTTTGAAGCAAGCACTTTCACATGGTTAAAGAACTGGCTAAAAATAGAAAACAGAAAATTGTTAAAATTAGAAAGCTCTGAACTCAGATTTGGTTTACATGCATTTTTATTTTATGATAAAATACAGGCTAAATCAAAATTTTGAAAATCATTACATTAGAACTGCAATATTTAAAACATGGAGAAAATATAAAAGAAGAATCTGTGCAAAAATTCCAGCTTGGGTATCACCTCATGAGGCCCTCTTCCAATCATATCCACTGAGAAAAGAGAAATGGATAAAATATAAGAATATATTGTGGAAAAAATTGAAGACTAGAAATGAAAACTTTAAAATAAATAAGATCAGATGAAAGAGAATGTGGATGGTTTTTGTATCATAAATTAAAATCAAGATATAAAATGGATATGAAGGAAATAGGGATAACTGATACTAAAAGTGAATTAGAAGAGACTATTTGGTGTGAAAAACCTGCACTTTTATCCAGGATGTACAAAAAAATTATTAGTAATTTATACAGAAGAAGAGGTGATAAAATATAATATGCTTGCACGGGCAAAAAACTGAGGCCAGAAAATAGAACTGATGGGAAAAATGCTGGAAAAAGAGAATAAAATATTCAATAAGCCAGGAAATTAGAGAAAACTACTATAAAATTATTTATAGATGGCATCTATCCCCAGATAGGATAAGTAAGATGTACAAGACTGGAAAAGACCAATGTTGGCAGTGTGAAAGGGAAAGAAGAACTCTTTTTTCATCTGTGGTGGTCTTGTCCTGATGCGAAAGGATTTTGGTAAAAATCTATAGCAGTATAACTGAAATATTAGAAATAGAATTAGAAAATAGACTGGAAGTACTATTATTAAGCATGCTTGATGAAAGGAATAAAAAATATATATGGGAAAAGTATATTTTGCATGTTGACTGCAGCTACATTGGGTTATGCAAAATATTGGGGGGGGGGGAAAGAGATACAGGTGAATGGCTAATGAAGCTATTTGATATGATAGAAATGGATCTCCTCTCCAGTGAAATTAATGGAAACACTAAAGAAAATGAAATACAAAATTAGAAAAGAGTTTATTTGTACCTAAAAAAGAAATGGGGAAATAAAATAAGTATGGAAATGATAAAGTAGTAAAAAAAAAAAGAAATAACAAGGTAAAAACTACTTTTAAAAATGAGCAAAAGCTAAGGGAAGAAATTAAAATGACATATTTAAGGAAATTATGGATAGATTGGAAGAGTAAACAAATGAAATTGAATGCTTGATAAAGAAATACTGATATACAAGGGAAAAATACACTATGTTAATATAAATAAGAGGAAAGACAGAATAAAGAAGTAACAAATGGAGTTTTAGTAATGTGAGATGTTTATGAGTTGTAAATTTAATCTTTTTTCCTTTCCTGTATTGTTTTTTTGTTGTTGAGATATATATATCAACAATATATATATATATATATATATATATATATATATACTTTTCATTTTTATTTCTTTTCTGGTTTGTTTGACCGATTTGTAGATGATGTAGAGATATATGATGGGCGAATATTTTATATATGTCACTATATTTTAAATTTCAATAAAAATTTAAACAAACAAACAAACAAACAAACTGCTGATCAGGTTATATGTCTGTTATTCCCACTTGAAACCAGTTCCGAATTGATTGCACTGAGTTTCAGTCGTGATGAAGCAAGGCAAATGCAAAAGAACCGCTCTTTCCTGACACTATTTTTTTGGTGGTTCTTTTGAAAAGAAGCAATTAGCAAGCGTGTTCAATAAGTGGGAACAAAGGATATGAATTGCATCAAATTGAAGGAGAGGGATTACTGTGGTAGAGGGTTGGCACATCCTTCACCAGTTTTTGGGGAAATCCACCATTTACCCCTTCCTTTTCCCAGGAACTGTCCTACATTCCAACCTTCCATCCAGGAGGAATTCCAAAATTCCCTCCATTCTGTGCTTGACTGGGAAACATGTCTTCCAAGTCTGCAATCCTCCCAGCACTCTCCGGTCCTCTGGGAGGAACCTGCTGCAGCCTCAAAAACTGAGGCTTGCAACGACCTCCCAGAGAGCTTTCTCTGCTGTCGCCCCCAAAATCTGGAATGACCTGCTGGACGGGATCCGTCAGTTGACTTCCTTAGACAGCTTCAAAAAGGCTGTTAAGACGGATCTCTTCCGGCAGGCCTTTCCAGATTAATTATCCTAGCCCAGGGCTTCCCGGTCCTCTCGGGTCACCTGGCCCCCTTAGGTTACCCGGCCTCCTCTTCCTCTCGTGGCCCCATAATTCATTCTGAAGGATGAGGAAGGTTTCAGAGGTTCCCCGGTTTTTATTCTGTTCTGTTTGTTTGTTTTGTCGCTCTGTGGTTTTTTTTTTTTTTTTTAATGTTCTTATAAATGCTTTGACTTTTTTTAATCATGTAATGTTTAATACTGTTTTAAGGGGGGGTATTCTGTTTATTGTAAATTGTGTTTTAGGCTGTAAACCGCCCAGATTGGGTTACCATTGGGCGGTATATAAATAATAATAATAATAATAATAATAATAATAATAAAAACATGAGGAATTCAAGTTTCTCTGCCACACATGTACAGAGGGGATGGAGTACATCTCTCCCCAGAGGGAAATAATGTATACTTGACTTCTGTTGCATCACACATTAAAAGAGCAACCTTGGGGGGCCAGGGGATGCCAAGCTCAGCTGGCCCCCTCCTATGGCAGGCAACCCCCCTGGGGGGATAATTAGGTTAATTGGAAATTACAAATTGGGTTAATAAAAATTCAAAATGGGTATACGTCATTATGTTAACCAAATATGCATGACATCATCAAACATTTGACGATCTCATAATGTGATAGCATCATAAAACTTCTTATGATGTCATTTCCGGTAGGGGGAGGGGTTTAGATAATTAGCTTTATATACCTTTTTTAAACTAATGGTTTTGACGCATGCCGTGATAGAGGTGGTTTAATTTAATAACGGTTGCACTTATCTACACGGACACATGTGTCAAGAATAAATTCTGGTCTTATGTAAATGACTACTTAAATTGTTTGGGGACCCTGTACAGAAATAAAAGTTGTGGCCAATGTTTTACCCAAAGAATCGCGTTTGGTGTCCTTTGTGCTGGTGCAACAACAATAGAAAAGCAAATAAAGAAAAGACCCGCTTCCATAAGTGGGAACGACACATCAACTGGAATCGATTCACCAGCCCGGAATGAAAGTGAATCACAAACCAGGTTAAATGTAAGTGGAAATGAGTCCCTAGTGTGCCAGCAGTGACTATGGCTGGGGATGCCTGGTCAGAACATGGTCAGGGGGAAGCTGGCAAATGAGGAGATTGCTCCTTCAAATGAAATTTTCTTTGAGTCTTCAAATTTCAACCATTGTTGAGATTAAAATATTGAAAAAGGCTCACATCTAGAGTTCTTATCTTTACTGTGTTAACATTCCCTCTGTACCCTTGCCTACCTCTTTTTCTTTGGAAGCCCAGACTTTGTTTCTAAATGCTCTACTGAAATTTGAATTATTGCAATGCTAAAAATTTGAGGACTGAAGGAAAATGTCATAGTGGGTGGACAAATTTCTGATTTATGGAGCAATGCCCTCATTGAGTCCCCATGTAGTGACACCGCCAGTTATATCTCTTTTCGTTTACTGTACTGTTGTTTATGTGGGGGTGTCTTTCAAAAGTGTTTGAAAAAATTGGTTGATACAAATGCAGAGAGATTATTAACTGGGGTTTGTTAAAGCAACTATACAACTCCCTTGGCACAACATCGACATTGGTTACTGGTCTGTTTCTGGGCACAATAGAAACTGCTGATTATCACCTATAAAGGCTTATAAGGTTTGGGTCCAAGCAACTGAAAGCACTGTTACTTTCCATATGAAGAAGTTTTGAGGTGCCTTGAATTCCAATCTAGAGTCCTCTTTGTAGCTGGAAGATTTTAGCAGCATTTGTACTGGGAGGATGGTGAAGAAGGGTTGGAGAAACACAGACTTATAGTACTGGGTTGTAGCACTTGGTCTACAGTAAACAATGGAATGCTTTTTAGCTGAGAAAATAAGAGATTTTATTCTAGCTGATCCTATTGTAGATGCGTGTGTCTGACTACAACAGGCAAGGTAAACAGCAGCTGTCTCCAGAATCCCTCATTCATGGATAGCAAAACAGAGAGAATGGGGGAAAGCAGATAAGCTTGAGATACCAGCTGCCCCATCATGTTAAAAAAAAGTGTAGATCTGGCCACCAAAATTTCAATTATTAGAAAAAAAATGGAGTGAAAGGGAAAAAACTCTGGAAGCTTCTTGGCAGAAGCTTTCAAGTGGTCTGTAGAAAAGTCAAAGTGCTATTGTTATGCAAGTCTTACCTGAATTGGTTGTTTTCATTTCACATGTGTTTTCATTTCACATTTTTGAATAACAATTTTGCTCTTCATTTGTGTGGTGTATTTCTGTCCCTGGTACCAAATTTTCTATTAATGAGATAATGGTCAGAAACCCCTCTGCTTCATTAACTGAAGTGCATCTGTTTAGTAATGTCAACGAAAACAGTATATTGGTTGAGAAACTTTGTTCCAGTAGAGTATTGTGTGTGAGAGTGTATGTGTGTGTGAGCCCTTTTCATGCATCGGAAGTGGCTTTTGCACAAAGATTGAAGAAAGATGCACATCTTGTTTTAATTCAACAAAAATTGTTTGATTTATATCAAACAAGCCTGCTTCTTTTGCAACTGTCAGTCACCTTGGCAACTAGAAACCTGTTCATCTCAGATTCCCACACACCCATGTTTATTAATGTGGTTGCTAAGCAGTCTCAGTTCTGGAATAGCTGGCAATATTTGATCAAAGTAACCCAGAAGTAATCATTCAATGTTATTCCCATTATTTCCTTAGGATAAAGAAAGGCAAACTCTCTGTTGATGGTGTGAATATTCCTAATTGGCTTTTCTCAAGTATGTCTCTTAATGCAGCTCTGATTGGCCAGAAAACTGGAAAATGAAAACAGGGACGCCACTGCTGCTGTTTTTATTAAGTTCATTTTAAAACAGTTTTTATTTTTTTTATTGTGCTATGAGTGGCTTTGAGAGCCCTATCTATATCCAAAAAGTGGCTTATTATAAATGAATGAATAAATACTAAATTCTATTCCCAAATTTGCAGCATTGTAGTTGAGCATTTAGAAATTTATACTCTCATATTGTTAATAAGAGAGTATAACATGTTTGCATCTGTTCTCTCATAAATGCATGCTATCTCATTCCTGCATTTATCTGCCAACACACACACACACATTAACACCCCCATCTCCACAGAAATTCACAGTCAAATGCATTGTTCTTAATCTATTTTGTTTCAAATAATGTACATTTTATAATGTTTACTGGTACCTTTCTTGAGCTGAGAATTCCATCACATGAGGTGATAAAGTGCAAAATCTGATGGATAGCTACAATTCTATCTACAAATTAGTGGAATCAAAATTGAGAAATTTTGAATTCCAGAGGCACCTCAGTTTTCTTCATGGAAAACTTTATTTAACTTCCAGTTTAATGTTTCAGTCCCAACAGCTTTTCAAATAGCCATCCAAACGGTGCTCTGTCACAATGACCACTGATGTGTTGCATCTACGCAATATCAGTTGCTCAATTGTACAGTATCAGTTGGTCAATTCCTGAATTCAGTTTTCCCATCCTTGCCTTGTTTTTATATTGATATACTTGAAGGGTCAGGCAAAAGGCAGGGGGAGGGGAATGAGTGCATTGCCCCCCTCATAAAGAATTATGTTCAAGTGAAATGTTAATTCCATTCCTAAATTTGTAGCATTGTAGTTGAGCATTTAAAAATATAGTTTAGGCATCCAGGAGGAAGAGAAGGAGGAGAGAAAAGAAAAAAGATAACAAATAAAAAGGTAGAACACTGCAAATCTCCAGTACTATCACTTCATGAGCCTTTCTTTTAATTAGTCTCAAAGCTACAAGATCACTTTGCATAGTGATTTTCCAGACTAATATGGCTATATCTTTGAATCCTACTAAAACATTGTACAAGGAAGCTGTTCCAGGCAGGTATACTTTGTATGCTGCAGAACATCTACATTTGTGTGAGAAAATTCATTCTCAACTTTGGCTTTGTCTGCACTGACCAGGATATTCTGGAGGTAGCCTGAAATATGCTGGCCCCACAACTGCCCTGCTTTGTTTCTATGCTGTGCTGTCTGGACAGGCATCCCCTAGAGACACCTGATGCATCCACCACTACTATGGATCACTCATTTCTGAGGTCAGAATGAGGCACCCAGAGATGAAGACAAAGCTGGGGGCTTTGTTCTAACTTCAGAATGAGTGACCTGAGAATAAGTGGTGATGGATACACCAGGTGGCTTGAGGAATCCTATGCAGCCATTGTGGTGCAGAAGCTGAAGGCTCCAGATCTTCCCAGAAGATTCAGAGTAATAGGTAAGTTTTGAAAATTTGTATTAAGGCTGATAAACTGGTTCTAGTGATGAATATATCAGAGATCATCTGGACTGCCTGCACTAGAACTGGGATATGGGACATGCATCGTCCAAATGGGACAACACCAGAATTTGGCTCATACAGACACATGTGCTGACACTATGGTGGTGCAGTGGTTAAATGCCTGTACTGCAGCCACTCACTCATTAACCACAAGGTTGCGAGTTCAATACTAGCCAGGGCTCAGGCTAGACTCAGGCCTGCATCGTTCCGAG
Organism: Phrynosoma blainvillii; assembly: GCA_026167975.1. Lineage (NCBI taxonomy): Eukaryota > Metazoa > Chordata > Lepidosauria > Squamata > Phrynosomatidae > Phrynosoma > Phrynosoma blainvillii. Next base: position 24,695,148 of record JANUYF010000004.1, read on the forward strand.
GTTGCTAAAATGAGTACCCAGCTGTTGGGGGACAATGAGCTTTCAGTTGTAAACCGCTCAGACATCCCATAGCACGATATGAAGCGGTATATAAATGAAGCTGCTTTGCTTTTGCTTTGCTATATTGGCACTCAGTGTTTCATCAGAAAAAGTAAATGTAATAATCTAGGCTTTTGAAAGAAACATATGTGAAAGAATTTCAAGTGGACACTTTCTCTGCAGCTTTGCAGAGAAATCATGGTATGTTTGATTTTGCTAACAATTGAGATAGCCATAGTAGGATGACCTGCACAATATGCATGTATCTCCTATTCAATGTTGTTTAGTTTACACAATGATTTTACATGTGAAAAATATTGTATTTTAAACCCTATGATAAATTTGCTGTAGGGTTACTTTAGGGTCACCATAAATCAGAAATGGGTCACAACAACAAGGAGGAGGAAGAGGAGGAGGAACTGCTTTGCCTTTTTGGAAATTACATAACATACTTTATAGCTAAGATGCATGTAATTGAGTGGCATTTTTATTATTATCTATGAAAACCTTTCCCCAAAGAAACCATTTTTATACAGACTGATACTCAAACCTCTTCTGCCCACCTCATTTTTGTCTCTGTTTCTGCCCTTCCCAGTGAAAATTGTTTCTCTACACCCCAATGTACTTCAGTGCAGGAATCCTTTTCATGCATCCATCTTTTGATTATTTTAATGCATCGGTTCTTCTCTAGACCACCAAGATAAATGAAAAAGCTCAGTGATTCAATTGGCTTTAATGGAGTAGCTATAATTCCACAATGTAGTAACAAGCGGTAGCATTTTAGCCAGTTTCAACATTATCTAAGAATTAGGCTAATTGAAAAAGCCAAATGAAGTTAACAACCAACAATTATCCAATTAAAGTGGGACAAGATCAAATAAATAAATAAGATTAAAGCTCCACCGGTTATTATTAGAGCTCTGGCATAATTGAATTGAAATATTCATCCACATCAGAGAGTATGATAAAAGGCACTAGCTGGCAGGGAGGCCCAGAGCACCCAATCATTTGGCTTCATCCTTGTTCTCCGTAAAAAGAACCACCTGTCCCATTTAAATTATTCCTTGTCAGAAATAAATAAATATATAAATATATAAATAAATAATTGAACCCAAAAGTAAAAGCCTTCTTTCATTCCAGTAGACCAAGGGTAGGCAATGAGGGCTAGATAAAGGTCATGGCCTTGGGACCATCTGAATGCCATAATGGAGATTAATCCACTGGCTTTTATTCCTGTGCTAGGCATGGGATGCAAATGCACAGGAATGGATTCTATCTCACAGCTCCATCCCCAAACAGTACTCATTCCATGCCTGATCTGGGCTTCTCCTGCACCTTTTAAAGAATGAGATTTTCTATCTATCCAAGGAGATTATCACATTACCTTTGTTTCTGGCATAAATGCAGGATGTAACTTTAAGAAGGCAGATCTTATCACATTCACCCATCTCCAGACAGCAAGCAATCCATTTGCAATCTGAGCTTCTCTGGGCTTTTCTTGCATCTTTTCATGAATGGGATTTTCCCATTCTTGAATAGCTGCAGCAGAAGCCTGGGGTGCAAATGGGCTGCCTGCTGCCCAGAGATGGGGGAATGCAATAAGTTTTGCTAGCTTAAAGTTACATCCTGCATCTATTCCAGAAACAAAGGTAATGTGGTAATCTCCTATATTTATGTCTCTCTCCCTATGTGTACTAAATGCAAATAAAAAGGGTAAAGATGGAACCATGACAGATGAAGATGTATCAAACAGTTATAACTGTCAGTGCAGATACATCCTAGGACAGTGGTTACCTAATTTTGGCATTCATGGTGATTTTGGGATTTCAGTTTGCAGTTTTCAACTTGTCAAATGGGAATTCTGAGAGCTGAAGCCAAAAACATCAATGAGACCCAAGTCTAAAAACCAAAAATAAAAAACAAAGACTAACATCAAAAACATTTAGGAGACCAAAGGAAAACTCTCCCAGGAAGCAGCTTAGGTTCTACTGAAATTGAAAGGCCAAACATCTAAGCAAACATACCCTATAACATTTCACAGATGAAAACTCGGGTACATGTGACTAGGCAACATCACATTGTGGAAAAGTTTCCTCACAGTGTGAGGAAGAACACATGAGGCTGCAACAGTTTTCTTTTGCCTGGGCCTACTGGGAAGGGCAAAATTTCATCTCTTCCCCTGTACCTCCTGAGTTCATTGCTTGTAAACTACTTTTGCAGTTTGAATTCAGATAGTACCAATGGAAGTAAGCTGACAACAAAGGGGGTAGGTGGGAGAAGGTCAGAGAAACCAGGACATTTTAAAAGCATCTGAAAGAGTGGGACAACAAAGATTAATTCAGATTGCCCCTGCCAAATTGGAACAGTTGGATTGTATGAGCCAGTGGGATTGGTACTTGGGTGCCAAATCTTCTCCCTATTTATGAAGATTCCCTATACATATTTGTTCCCCATTTTGTGTCAAATGTTTATCTGGCTGATACACTGAAGCAGACTAAAGAGTGACACCCAAACATATCTTTCTTTAAAATAATTGTTTCCCTCAGAGAAATCGAACCTGAAAGGACATTTTCTGCTGGAAACTTTTCTTTCATGGGTGATGTATATTAGAGTTGCAAATACTTAACCCTATTCTAAGCATATTTGCGTGACAGGAGGCAGGAGAAATCAGTTTTACATAAGGAAGAGAAAAATAGTATGTTCCCTTACAGACAAAGGCAGAGAGACAGATCTGCCTGGAAGCAGAGTGGGCAAGGGAGGGGGAAAGAACCCTTAAATAATAATGATAAACATTATTTCCACCTCCTGAGCATCTTGTCCTGCATTGAGAATGTCAAGTCACTGTTTGAAGTGCTCTGTTGTTGTTTTTTTTAAAGAAGAGGTTGCTATGAGAATGTTTAACACCAAAGTGCATACCTACAATGAGTGAATACCTGCAGAATGCAGTTTCTAAAGGCTGTGGGTAAGATCCAGCAGTGGATTTCTGCTTAAAGAACAGCAGAATCCAGTAGAATAAAGAGAAAGGCAAACCTTGCACTCTGCTAGAATCTCTGTTGTTTGTTGTTGTTGTTGTTGTGCCTTCAAGTCATTTTTTACTTATATTAATCCTAACATGAACCTATCATGGGGATCTCTGGGCAGAATTTGTTCAGAGGGGGTTTGTCCTTTCAGTTCTCTAAGTTTGAGAAAGTATGATTTCCTCAAGTTCACCAAACAGGTTTCCATGTCTGAGTAGGGATTCTGACCCTGGTCACTCAGTGTCCTAGTCCAGCACTCAATAACTATACTATACTGGCTGTCAGAATCTCTGTCATCATTAATTGCCATCAAAGCATTATGGAATGGAAGATCTCCAAGTCACCCTCACATCAACAGCTCTGCTCGTGCATACTCAGGGTTGTGATTTCCTTGACTGAGTCCATCCATCTGTATTGTGGTCTTCCTCTTTTCTTACTGCCTTCTATCTTTCCAAGAAATATTGTCTTTTCTAATGAGTCATATCTTCTCATGATATGGCCAAAGTATGACACTCTCAGATTATTACACAACCAAATAAAGCATCCTATGCCTAATGGGATACAGTCACGTTACGAGTTGCTAAAATGCTGACTCTGTTGCTGGGCAACCTATCTCCCAGCCGTGCTGAGCCAGATGATTTTCAAGTATGGAAGCTTCCTGTTCTTGAAAATAGGCCGACTAAGTGTGGCTGGGAGACAGGTTATAATCACTCAGTGACAGAGTCTGCATTTTAGCATGTGATAATATCTGATAGCAACCTGTAACACCACCTTATCCTGTCAGGGATAGGATGCTTTATTTGGGCATGTGATAATCTCCTTAGTTTAGTCACCAAAGGGCTAAGCAGATGGGCGGCCCTGGGCCGCCCTGGGAAGCTGCACCATGGGGCCAAGATATTCCCACACCTCAGTCCCGCGGCGCAGCTTTGCAGCCCCTGGAAGGAGTGCTAAAATAGCGCTCCTTCCACAAGTTGTCGAAGGTGCGCCGCAAAAGGCTGGCGGCACACCTTCGCTGACTGTTCCGCCACAGCGTGTGCGGACACTGGGGCGGGAAGGCATCGTCAGAGTGCTGGCCGTGCAGAGGGGTCGGCGCTCCGACGATGTCTTCGGGAAGGGGTTGGGGTGCCCACCATGCGGCTGCCCCTCCCCTTCTTTGCCCCCAAAATGGCCCTTTGTGCTGTCTGCTTCCCCCCCCCCCCCAGACTTCTAGGGAGAGTTCAGGTTTAATTTGCCTTTCAAACCTATTTATTGGTCTTTTTAGCAGACCATGGTATCCATAGAACTTCTCCAACACCACAATCCAACTGGGTTGATTTTCTTTCTATTAGCATTCTTCACTGTCCAGCTTTCACAACCATACACAGAAATGGGAAATATAATGGCATGGATCATCTTAACTGCAGTATTCAGTGATGTATTTTTACACTTCAGGATCTTGTCTAGTTCCTTCATAGCTACCTTTCCAGATCTGAGTCTTCTGATTTCTTGACTGCAGTACCCATTCTGATTAATGATGGAGCCAAGATAATGTCAACTTTAAAGTTATGTAAATCATCTGTGGTCATTATTTTTTGTTTTCTTAATGCTCAACTATAAACCTGCCTTTGCATTTTCATTCTGGCCTGTTTTCTGCTGACCCAGAGTGTAGGACCAGGTGCAATGATTTGAAGTTACAGAAGAATAACTTTTAGTTGAACAATAGAAGGAGCTTCATGACAGTTAGAGAAGTTTGGCAATGAAACCAATTGCCTAGAGAAGTGGTGGGGTCTCTTGGCATCTTCAAAAAGAGGTTGGACTTGCTGTGGATGCTTTAGGTGGAGATTCTGCACTGAGCAAGGATTGAACCTGATGTCATATGAGCCTCCAACTCTATAATTATATGATTATGTTTGAATGGTAGATCTTCCCATGCTTGTGTTCTTGAAGAACAACAACAAAAGGAAAGTATTTTTTTTAAAAAAGAGAAAAATAGATGGTTTTTTAAAACCCAAATAATTGCTAATAAATACAGAAATAGAGGCAGGGATAATATTTGAAATTCTAGGAAAATCTGTTTGAAAGTGAATCTTTTTTTTTTTTAAAGTATCCTTAGTGAGCATTTCAAGCATTCCAATCTCTTCAAATATCATGTTTTTGCTATCTAAATGTACTTTAGCTTCCCTTCACAGAAGAATCACATTCTACATACAAAATAATTAGGCTGCAATCCTAAAAACACTTCCTGGGGTTCCACTAAATTCTGTGAGTCTTACTGCTGTGTAGACATTCACTGCTGATTTTCTACTAATAGCATTTGGTTTAAAAAGTAAGAAATGCTTCAGTTTAAGCACGCTTAATCCAGATTTTACAAATATTACTTATTCACAAGCTATGTCCAAAGGTAATTTGTAAAGCCATCCATAATATCATCAGTTTTTCAGAGCTTCAAGAGAATGTTTATGGCAATTATTTGTCTTAATAAGATCAATTTTCCCTATATCTCACTAGAATATTGATTTACAGCAGAATTCAGTATGAGCCATGTTGCCCTTGAAATGCAAAGAAACATAGTCAATTGTTAAACCACAAGAAATTACTCTTTTATAATAAGGAACACACCATTTCAGCAAAATAGTGCTCAGTTTAGGTAAGAATGTCCAAAACACTTACCAGAATAGGGCTGCTTGCTTTTAGTCTTGAAGAATCTGCTTTTTCTTTTTAATAGCATCTCCAAGGCCTACAAATGTGTTTTGAATTTGATAAGCAAGAGAACAAAGCAATATTATTTCTTAGTCAAAAATACTATTTATGCTGAATAGCCTCTCATGTACATTCTTTCTTCAGAATATAAGATGTATTTCACAGCATCAGAGCAAGATCTTCCTAGTCAAGCAATTCAGAGACAAAGGAGTTAAATGCACAGCTAAAAAAAGCGACTTACCACTGCCGAATTCAATTCTAATTCGGGCTGCATTCAGGTATTATTAGACACATTTTGCTGCTGATGCCACCGGTGGGGTGCAGCCTGGGTAACTTCCGGGTAGAATCCAGGCTCAGCTGACATCTTTTCAAAACTGGGAAGCTCCCAGCTTTGCAAATTGGCCAGCTAAGCCCAGATTCTACCTGGAAGTTACCCAGGCTGCATCCCGCCGGTAGCATCAGCAGCAAAATGTGTCTGATAATACCAAGATGCAGCCTGAATTAGAATTGAATTCGGCAGCTGTAAGTCACTTTTTTTAGTTGTGAACTAAACTCCATAGCCATGTAAGTTCAAAAGATCAGTATGCAAAGAGATCTTGTAGCTTTGAGATTAACTGTGTAGAAGAAGTTGTAGCATAAGCTTTCATAAACTTGGTTAATTCATCTGAGGAAGTACATCATCTTTTGCATAATTAGTCTCAAAGGTGTTACAAGAGCCCTTTGCATATTAATCAAGCAATGTTTTCTATGAATCTAAAACTTCAATCAGTCCTAGCCAACATAACTAATGGTGTGGGGGTGATGGGAACTGCAGTCTTGGGAGCCACTAATTTATCAGATCACAACAAGATGATCTATCAGAAAATGTTCAGTGGTCCCATTTTGTGTCACTATCTTTCTTTTCAACTAATTCAGATGCAGCTGTACCTATACAGTGTGCCCTTGGTATCCACCGGGGTTTGGTTCCAGGATCCCTCTGTGGATACCAAAATCTATGAATGCTTAAATCCCATTAAAATACAATGACATAGTAAAAATGCTATCACTTCTATAAAATGGCAAAATCAAGGTCTACTTTTTGGGAATTACATTTTTGAGAATGTTTTCAAGCCATGGATTCTTGAATCCATGAATAAAGAATCTATGGATAAGGAAGGATGACATAGAAATGTCTGAAGACATTACTATGGGCTAGATGAAAGCTTGTAGAATTAGACTCACTCTCAACATATTTGAGACAACATTGGCTAATGGTTTATCAAACCATGAGAGTAGTGCAATCTGTTTTAGATAGGATTCACATTCATGAGTATGTTATAAGCAATGGTGTTAGTTGCAAATTAGTATGACATATTCATTTCACAAAATCTGAACAATGACCCTTCTTGGAAAGTGATTATCTGACCACAGTTCTTAATGTTCTAGAATTTTCCAGGTTAAAATACTATAATAACATACTGTATCTCATGTACCTTTGACCGGTATCTAGAAACCCCCTGTGCATACAGTGATCACCAAACTTTAAACTGGTACACAGTGTTGAATTTTTTTTATCAGATTTTATTTTATTTTTGAGTCCTATTTTGAACTTTGGAAACCTTGCCTACAGCTTCCAACAACTTTACCAATATGGCCAATGAAGAGGGATTATGGGAATAACTGTCCAAAAAACGTTTGGAGAGCCAAAATTGCCCATCTCTAGCTTAAATAGCTTGGGATACATAAATGATTTCCTCATCCCATAATAATAATAATAATAATAATAATAATAATAATAATAATAATAATAATATATTTCCCATCTCTCCCTATGGATCAAGGTGGAATTACACAATAAAATATGCAATAGTGTACAAAATACAATCAGTAAAATCAGTACAATCAGAGCATAAATAAAATCAATGAAATAGGACAAATTAAATAAAAATAAACAAGAATAAACTAAAATAAACTAGCCAGTTATCATCAGTACCCAAAAAGTTGGTTTTAAAGTAGTACTATAGAGATTTGCTAGGGAGATCAGGTGGATAAGCCTGCTGGAAGAGGTCCATCTTATGTGCCTTCTTAAAGGCATCTAAAGTAGTGATAAGATGGGATCTCTTCCACTAAGCTGTTCCATAACTTGGGGGCTGTGGTCGTGAATGATCTTTGGGAAGTAGAACTCAATCTAGTTTTATAATGATCTAATAAATTCTTCTCAGATGTTCTGAGAGTGTGATTATGTGGGGAAAGGTGTTCCTTCAAGTAACTCAGGCCCAAGCCATGTAGGGCTTTAAAGGTAATAACCAACACTTTGTACTGTGCTCAGAAGCTAATCGGCAGCCAATGAAGAGATTTTAAAACAGGAGTTATATGTTCCGATGACCAGTGTGGCTGCTGCATTTTGAACCAATTGAAGCTCCCATACTTCGTACAGAGGTAGCCTCGTGTAGAGCGCATTACAGAAATCCAAATGAGATATTACCAGGGCAAGTACTACTGCTTCAAGGTCCTTTCGGTCCAGGTAGGGATGCAGTTGGCGATCAACCGAAGTTGATACCAAGCACTCCTGGCCATTGCATCCACTTGAGATGATAGCAGTAGAGATGAGTCCAGGAGTATTCCTAAACTGCGTGTTTTGTCCTTTAGAGGAAGTGTGACCCCATCCAGGACTGGCTGGCAAAGCTCCCTTCCCAGACTTGGGGTACCTATCACAAGTACCTCTGTTTTCTCTGGATTCAGCTTCAGTTTGTTTTCCCTCATCCATCCCATTACCGATTCAAGACAGGCATCCAGAGGAGCAATGCCATCCTTAGTCACTGCAACAGTCGGAGACATAGAGAAATAGGGTTGGGTGTCATCAGCGTACTGATAACACCGTGCCCCATGTCTCTGGATGATCTCACCCAGTGGTTTCATGTAAATGTTAAACAGCATGGGGGATAGAATGGTGCCCTGAGGGATGCCAGATGTCAATTCTCTTTTAGAAGAGCTACTATCCCCAGCATCACCATCTGGAATCTGCCCGAGAGGTAGGACCAGAGCCACTGAAGCACAGTACCCCAATAATAATAATAATAATAATAATAATAATAATAATAATAATGTTTTATTTATATTTCCTGCCTCTCCCTATGGATTGAGGTGGGATTACACAATAAAATGAATACAATGTACAAAATTAAACAATAAAATAATAAAAATCAGAACAATAATAATAGATTAAGAGAATAGAATACAATATAAAAAATAAATGAAAATAAAATAAAATAGGATAAAATAAAATAAAATAGCCAATCATGGTCAGAGTTCAAAAATCTGGAAGATCAAATGGATAGGCCCGCTGGAAGAGCTCCATTTTAAGTGCCTTCTTGAAGGCTTCTTGAAGTAATAAGATGAATCTCCTCCTAACTCCCTCAGGCGTTCCAGAAAGATACCATGATCTATGGCAGGGGTAGGCAACCTTTTTGAGCCAGGGGCCGGGTTGTTGCCCCTCACATAATTGGGGAGCCGAAGCACCAAAAATAAATAAATAAATAAAAATTAAAAAAATAAAAATTAAAAAAATAAGCATGCACACTCTCTCAGCCCCAGAAAAGCCATGGCAAAAACCCTGTGGAGATTTTGCCAAGAAAACTCCAAGAACAAGTAATAACAACAATAATCAATATCATCATGGTGGGCGGCGGTGGTGGGGGGCAGCTGCGGCAGCAGGACTGGCCTGGGGCTGGTCCAAAGGCTTCAGGGGGCCCCATCCAGCCCCCGGGCCTTAGGTTGCCTACCCCTGATCTATGGTATTGAATGCCACTGAGATGTCCAAGAGCACCAACAGGGTCATACTTCTCCTTTCAATGACCAGACGGAGATTCACTGACTAAGGCGACCATGGCAGTCTCAACTCTGTATCCCACCCTGAAGCCGGTTTGAAATGGGTCCAGATAATCAGCTTCTTCCAAGTCAGCTTGGAGCTGGAAGGCAACTGCCCTCTCGATCACCCCACTCAAGAATGGTAGAAGGGAGACTGGCCTGTAATTATTTTTCACCAGGGGATCAAGGGAAGGTTTTTTCAGGAGTGGTTTAACCACCACTAGTTTCAAGCTAGATGGAAATTCCCCCTCTCTGAGGGATGCATTAATTATAAGTTGTAATAATATTTTTACTGCATCACCTCCCTGAACTGTCAACCATGATGGACAAGGATCAAGAGGGCATGTTGTCCTCCTTACACTTCCAAAAAGCTTATCCATTTCATTGGTATTAACAAACTCAAAATGATCCAGTTTAACACAGCCCACAGAGTCCCTGGACATCTCTCTTATTGGTTCTGTTATAATGGCTGCATCCAGATTGACCCTTATCTGAGAGATTTTATCTACAAAAAAGTCATTAAAAGTGTTATAGCAGGCTTTAGGTGGTTCCAATAATGGATTCAGGGTGGGAGGTAGTTGTGTTAATTTTTTAACCACCCTGAACAGCTCTGCTGGACAAGACTTTGCAGATGCAATACGTGCAGAATAGAAAGAATTCTTTGCTGCATCTATTGCCATTCGATAAGACTTCAACATGATCCTATGATGTGTCTTGTCAGATAAACGTTGATGTTTCCACCAGCGGTGCTCTAGTCATTGTACAGCCAGTTCATTTGGCAAAGATTTCCTGTGTACCAGGGTTTTTTATTTGAAGCAGGTTGAAAAGGACGCTCGAGAGTGATAATGTCTATAGCCCTGGTAAAGACATTATCAGCCAAGGCTTCAACAGAATCACTGTCATTCCTAATCATAAAACCATCCAACGCTTCCTGGAACCTTTTGGGTCCCATCAGCCTTCAAAAGCAGACCATTTTAATGGGTCCTCCACCCCCGAAAGGAATATGGGTAGTAGCCTTCAGTCCCACCTTGACCAGGAAATGATCCATCCATGATAGGTTGGAAGTCTGGATTACCTCAGCCCATAGATATTCCTAATTCATACTAAAGACCACATCAAGTATATTACCAGCACAATGTGTTGGACCTGAGGCTAGTTGGGACAGGCCCATGACTGTCATGGAAGTCATGAACTCCCGAGCTGCACCTTTTAGATCAGGGGTAGGCAACCTTTCCCCTTTAAGGGCTGAGGGACTTCAGCTCCCAGAAGCCTCAGCCATTTTGGCCAATAGTCCCATGTTGGCCAATAGCTCCTGGGATTCTGGGAACTGAAGTCCTTCGGCCCTTGAAGGGGAAAGGTTGCCTACCCCTGTTTTAGATCTAATGAGCCAGACTTGAAGGGGGTGTTGAGGTCCCCAGAACAAGAACCCTGGGAGTTTCCAACACCAGCTCTGAGACCAGATGTGTCAACTCGGCCAGGGAGTCTATTAAGCAACAGGGTGGATGGTAAACTAACAGATTCTCCAGACTGTCCCTCACCTTCAGGGTCAAGTAAATACACTCAATGTGATTCATTTTCCGGATAGGTCTCCTGGTCAAAGTGATAGTGCTTTTATGGACCAAGGCAACTCCCCCCCCCTCGCCTACTTTCTCTAACCTGCTCCTTGACAATATATCTGGCTGGGAGAGCCTTAACTCAGGTCACACTGCTATCCTCTCCCAGCCAGGTTTCTGTAAAGCAAGCCAGGTTGGTGTTTCCTATTCTAAGAAATCATAGATTATATGGGATTTGTTCCTCACCTACCTGGCATTGCAAAGGAGCAAGGTAAGGGTCTGAGGTATAGTTGGGATGACCCTCAGTTCTTTTGTGCTAACAGGATGAGAGGAAAACAGGATAGATTACAAGTATCGATCTCATCTTCCCTTGTATTTCATCCCCACCCTTTTAACGCTATATCTCCCCTTGCCTCACACTACTCTAATTGACTTGCCACGGCTGGCACCTATCTCAATAATCTCCCTCTCAGACAGACCTGCTATTGGAAGATGTCACTCTCACCAGCACCTCCCCTTCTCCCTACCCAGCACAGGTGTTAACAAGCTCAATTGTTGCAACATCCACCACTCGAGGCTCAACTGAAGCCCAGCTTCCAAAAAGTGCCACTGTCACTGTCACTTCCCCCTCTCCCCTCCTGGTTTTAGCACCAGTAATTACCTCCAGAAGGTGCCACTCCCATCAGCTCCTCCCTCCTTCCCTTCTCAATACCGGCGCCAACAAACTCAATTGCCCCAGCATCCAGCACTCAAAGAATAGCTGGTGAACCGGCCCTAGAAAGGTGCCCCTCTCACTGGCATCTCTCTTCTCCCCTTCTGGGACTGGTCCTAACCACACAATTGTTCCAGCACCCTACAGAGTTTTTGCAAGATGCCATTCTCACCAGCATCTCCATAAGTTGACACAGGTTAGATCCACATGGGCTAGAATATTCCAAGAGCAGCAGAGAGTATTCTGGCCCCCACACTGCCCAACTATAACCCCATTGCCTAGGGCACTCTTATGTGATGCAGGGCAGTTGATCACACGTGAGTCCTGCTGTACTACCTGGTGCTGCCGTTGTGGTGACAGTCCTGGACAACACAGTGGACACATTGCAAACAGCTGCCTTGTGTCATCACAGAGGGCTCTAGATCATCCAGAAAGAACTGGAGCAAAAGCTGAGTTTTTAAAAACCGTTTTAAGAGTTTTTAAGTTCAGTTTGGTGCTAAGCTGTCTGGACAATTTACACCAGAACCAGAGATTGAGCCCTGTATCATCTGGACTACTTGTTGGGAAGATGCGGGGAAGTTGTTTTATTTTGCCATAATCTTCATAAGCTCTTCTTCAGGTGATCATGCTCTTGGAATTTGTATTGGTGGTTACCAAATAGATGATCTTTTCCTGTAGTAGAATCATGGTATTCTGACCTTAGGTGTTTTCATATGACACCTTAATTGTTATATTTAAACTGACAGGAAAAGTCCATCTGATTCTCTTAAATCTTTAATTAAATTTATAATACACTGGGAATCAGCTACTGTTTTTGCTTTGGGTTTTAATTGACTTTTTTCTTTTATTTTTATTTTTTCATTTTTATACATGCAACCTGATAACATCACAGAAGCTGGCAGAATGTAATCTGGATGTCTGCAACCTCTTCTCACACTCCATCTAGACTGTGTGACTTCAGGCTGTTTTTCTCTCCTTTCCATTTAGGCTTGCTCTTTGTGACATTTTTGCCTGACAACATGGAGATCTCAAAAGCATGCACATTTTCTATGACCTTTGAATCACAAAGGTATTACCCAAATAAAGACTTTGGATTCTCCCCCCTCCCCCCATTGTGTTACACATGAAGTTTTTAAAATGGATTTGTAAGTAGTCCTGAGGGCATTTGCTGAAAGACATGATATAAATCATACAAATCAATAAAAAGACAGAAAAATGCTAGCAGTATAAATCCCAAATACATTTAACTAACACTATGTTCTTCCAAAGAGTGAACAGAACATAACTTCAATGCTGGAATAAATCAAGTATTAAATTCTGATATGTGATGTATGTGATGTATGACATACTTACAGCTTTGGTTACAGAATCATAGTGTCAGGTTTGGAAGAGCCTCCCATATACCATTGAGTCCAATTCCCCACTCAATGTAGGAACTCTAGCTAGAGCATCCTCAATAGGGAGCTGTCCATTCTATTTTTGAAGATGTCCACTGAAAGATACCCCGACACCTCTAGGGAACTTGTTCCATTGCCATATCACTCTTATTGTCAAGAAGTTCCTTCCACTGTTCCATGGAAATCTTTCCTATAATTTAAAACTATCAGACCTTGTCTTACCCTTTAAATCAGCAGAGAACAAACTTGCATCCTCCTCTCTGTGACAACCCTTCAAGTATTTAAAGAGTGTGATAATGTCTTTCATCAGTCTTCCTTTCTCTTTTCTCTTCTCTTCTCTTCTTGGCTGAACATTCCCAACTGCTTCAATGTTTCTTCAAATGATCTGTCATCCATTACTCTTATCATCCTTGTTGTCCTTCAATGAACCCACTCCAGCTTGTTTTTATCCATGTAAATTTAAATATTAAAGAATTCTGTATTTTTAAAATGCCCTTTCCCTCAGTACTTTGAAATCCAGGGGTAGCCATGTTGGCCATATAGCAAATCCAATAACATCTAAACAATGATACCTTTATTGGGCCAACCGAAATGCAAAGTTACATGTTGCAAGCTTTCGAAGCCACACTGGCTTCTTCGTCAGGCACAGGAGGAAAAAATGAAGATGTTAGTCATAGGCCTGCATGCAAAATGTAATTGTGCATTTCAGTTGGACCAATAAAGGTATCATTGTTTGGATGTTATTGGCCTTTCCCTCAGTGTTAAACAGATAACCCACAGGCTGATTAGACCAACTATTCTCAGGTATCAGATGCAGAATAACTTTGCTTCATACAACTGTTAGAATATAGATGGGTTATACAGTCAAAGGTGAAATGTAGAGATGTGTGTGTGGAATTTTCCTCATGAGAACAACATCTAGAGAAACAAAGTGAATCTAACACCAGATGGCCAAGAAGTCATAAACATGAACTTTTCCAAAGGTACAACTCATAGACACAGATTTTGTTATGGGAAGTAAGAGATATCCAAAAGGTAAACAATACAGCAACTTCATTAGGTCATGAGAAAATAGTCACGTGGTGGATGATGGACAGCAAGAGGCTGGGTTAATATACATCATACAGGCATTATCCAACTAACACAAGGTTAACACCCAGAAGGTGGAGTATGGGAAGGGCCTAGAGAGTTTAAGAATGTTTATGATTCAAGATGTGAGCGTGTGTGTGACTGTCTGGCAGTGGTTTTAACCATGGAGTTAGGAGATGGCTTCTAGTATGTTTATACTGCTTTTATAACATAACTCCTAGATTTGGAAACATGGATCTATAACTTCTTTTTAACTTTCAACTGCAACAAGTTGGGATCCTAAGATTTTGGGATTGTTAAAGATGTAACCTCTCATGGCTGAACTGGACAAGTTCATCACAATGGATTTTACTTAGCTATCTTATTTTTCTTTTATATGCATTAATAAAACTATGCTTTTGGACTTTACAATGAGTCTTCTTGACTGAGGAAGACAGGATCCTGAAGAAGGGAAGCTGAGCCAGTTGATGGTAAGAGATACAAAGTGGCTGTGGATCACAGCAGCCAGCTTGTCCTGGAGATTCTTCTGGGTGTCAAAGAGCATCACTGCAACACCCATCATCCACACACACACAACACCCATCATCCACAACCTATTCTGCCTCTGCATTTGAACTAGTCATACGGGTGCAGCTCTCCTTAATTGACTTGTCTTTGGATTCTGAAGTTTTGATGCAAGTATTTCTACTCTGCTGATTGCAAGATTGGCAGGTTGGCAATTCGAGACTCAGGTGCTGCATGATGGGGTGAACTCCTGTCACTAGTCCCAGCTTCTGCCAGCCTAGCAGTTTGAAAGCATGAAAATGCAAGTAGATAAATAGGTACCACTTCGATGGTAAGGTAAACAGCATTCTGTGCAATCATGCTGGCCACATGATCACAGAGTAGTCCCTGACAACGCTGGCTCTTCAGCTTAGTAATGGAGATGAGCACTGCCCCCTATGGTCAGACATGGCTTGAGAACCTTGTCAACGGGGAATACCTTTACCTTTACTTCTATTCTGCAAACACATCTCGTTTCAGTTCTGTCCATCCTGAACTGTCCATTCTTTCTGATTTCATGGAAGGCCTTCTTAAAATAGAGCAAAAGTCTTTACTAGTCAGCATCTGAAAAACCTTTTTGCTTAGGAAGTGACTCTAAAAAAGACTTTTATCCATTAGTTTCAAAACAATCTGACTAAAGGCTGGACACTGAGCTAAGACTTTTATCTATTACTTCTGGTAGCTACTGCATCTTTCTAAATCTATAGTTTTAAGTGATTACTATATAAACTGCTGATGGAGGAGGGGAAAAACTCTTTTATGATTTGGCAGCTATTCCTTATGATGATTTTTTGTAATTTCCACACTCAGCCTAAAAGATAAATTAATCACTTAAATAACACCCTTCATGTGAACACTGGAAAATGCTTTACCAAAGTTAAAATCACATAAACATAACACTGAAACAAGCAGGAAGAGAAACAGTTCTCATAAAATTCAGTGAAATCAGAATATGTTTTAGACTTGCTGACTGGCAAAAAGATATGAGTTTACATGAGATATGAGTTAATCTGGAATTATACCAGGATGGGAGCAAGCCTGAGAGATTTCTATTCCGTTTTAGTGATAGCACCATTCACTATTATAAAGAATGTCTAATGCCATTCAAGAGACACCTCAAGCCATATGGTTAAAACACATATTCTGTGGAGCTCTGGGCATTTTGGATTTTTGTTAAAAACTTCATTCTTTTCAGAAGCCATTAGAAGTGGGAAATAGCAAGCTTTACAGTGATAGAGACAAGAGAAAAGCAGACAAAACATGTTGAATTAATTGAGCCTATTTTTCCAGTGACTGTGGCTTTTAATTTTCTCCATTAACTATGCCACTGGCATAGCGACATAGTGGCATAAGCATTTCCACTTAGCCTTCCATTTGGTAAGCAATTTCTATATTCTAATTGTTTTCCTTATATCCCATTCTTGTAGAAGTACAGAGGCAGATCTCACCCACGGTCACCCAATGGGTTTTCACAGCCAAACAGGGAGTTGAACCCTGGTCTCCAGAGTCATAGTCCAATGGTCAAACCACTACACCATGCTGGCTCTCAAGCTTGTGGTAGAACCAAGAATAATTAGGTATAATTATCAGGATGCTTTGTAAGGTAAAAAGAAAATTTACATGGAAGAGGCCATGCTTTCTAATGCTTTAGCTAACAAGCTAAAATTCTTTTTTTTTTCCTAATTAAATTTTTATTGAGTTTTTACAATAAAACACATAAAGTTTGTGGAACAATGACAAAAACAACAACAACAACAATTAACTACAAGGGCCAAGGTATGTATATAATGAGTAGTTATTCTGCAGCAGAATAAAAAAAAAATAGTTCTCAGCAAGACCCAGAGTGTTTGGCTTGTCAAGGTGTAAATTGTCTGTCTAAAGATCCATCTGCGAGGTAGGAGGTTGGATGAGGTGGGAGTGATGATTAACATAGGGGGGTTGTAGACTGCCAGAAATAGTGTGAATTCAGTCCACTTTTAGGGTTAGTGTTAGGGTTAGGGAACCATGGGAACTGTATTTTATTGTGGCATCAGAGTTGTCTGACAGAGAAGGCTCAATGTCTCAGAAAAATAACAGTTCCCATGATTCCCTAGCACTAACCCTAACCCTAAAAGTGGACTGAATTCACACTATTTCTGGCAGTCTGCAACCCCCCATATGTCAGGGATGATGGGAGTTGTAGCTCTTCACCTCTGGCTCTAACTCCCCACCTTGTTATGCAGCAGAGCTGACCAGCTTTGATCAGTGGTTGATGCTTCTTTCCCAAGCAGCAGAGTTTCAGAGAATAGGCTGAAGACCCTGACAAACTCTCCAAGCCTTCTCACTCTTCTTCCTGAGATGTCTCCAAACTTCTCCAGGATTCTTCTGGCTCTTGTATCTTCCCTCAAGACACCAGACAACTCAGTAGTCTTATATAAAAGATCTACTTTATTCTACCATATATAAATACTATATGCCCTACAAATCACAATCTCTACACTTCACAGTATCTCCAAAACTACTCCACAATACACCAAACTACTCCACAATGTACATTAGCAAACATTGCAATTTATAGCCATTGTTAGACACCACCCACCAGTCAGTTTCCACCCAGTGGGTGTGTACATACATCTTGATTGGTCCACATAGATCATCCCATACCTAAGACCAACCCAAGTGTTTCATCACTTTACCTTGACCACTTAATGAGTCTCAGGTGTTTGCAATCTATCACAGGTGTTCTCAATATACCTTCTATAACTTTGTCCTTGGCTCTCAAGGCTTCTTAATTATATTATCTTTTTCACCTGTGTATCTTCCTGATTGCTCCTGCTTAGTCACTTTGACATTCACATACATATTTTTATTTCTATTACTGTATATCCCATGTTGCTTTTTCCTTAACACCATAGTCAATAAAGATCATCCAGTCTTCTTGAAATGTATCATTGTGGCCAATGCAAAACATCATTTCAGCAGACAGTTTCAAATAATTATTAAGGTGTGTGTGTGTGTGTGGGTGGGGAATCCAAGTCCTTTGACATTGAGAGAGACAATCTTAATTTTGTCTATGTTTGCAATAATTAAACTCTAAGTAAGAAACACTTAGAAGAGATTTCAAAGTTTTTCTCATGTACAGTATGCAATGCCCTTCAAACCCAGGTCTTTTTAAACATGAGTGTGGAGGAAGGGGACTCATAAGGCTCCAGATTAAGAAATATGCATACCAATGCCCCAAAGTGCAAACAATTAACCACAACACAATAAGCACAACAATTAACAGAAACAAACCAAGAAGAGGAGAATGTGGGGTGAATCCCACATCTAGATTGACCCATTGAATGGCTATACCCTCTAGGGTTGGGGGATGAGCATTATTGGCATACATTGTGGGGGACAAGATCTCAGTAATCAAAGATAGAAAGAGGAGAAGGTGAATTGGAGGATATAAGGATACCCATCTAAAAGATGAGAGGAATTAGTTAACAATAGGGGTGTTCAGATATTACCATGAAGGCAACATGGATACCCTAGGCAAGCCAGCCAAGGTATCAGAGGAGCGTGAGCAGTGCACGCACACACACAAACCACCAACCCCAAGAACCCCAGGCAAGCCTGCCAAGGCACTAGAGAGGAGGCAGGAGGGATGTGTGTGCATCTGTAACTCTGAACTAGGGGAATTTTAATTAGCTCAATTAATGAACCAAGTTACAAATAGTCCCTTGAGATCATTCCCATTTGTATACTAAGATGGGGGAATAGGAAGTTAACAGATGCAGAATTCTCCTTATAAACTGTATTTTATTTAGGAGAAATACACACCAAAGACAACCACACACTCATGCACACACACAAGAACTCAGGAATAAAGAGGTGAGCATCGGAATAGAACAAGAGGCTCCACTATGGGCAATACTTACTATCGATGGGGTTGCTCCAATGGGTCCAATTGTGATGGTATGGCATGGGATTCAGTTGGTCTGGGAGTGCTGGGTGAGATGGCGCAGATTGGAACTTGTCAGAATTCAGTGTGATGTAGTGTCACCATTCATTCCATCTAGCCCGAGGAAACAAAGGAAGCCCTAAACTAGCCTGAGGCAAAGATACATCAAAGAGCCAAATCTGAATGGGAAAGGGATCACTCGAGGTGTAGCTATCAAAGGTGGGAATGGGTTGTAAATCACAGTCTCTGGCTTGGTTGCAAAATATCCTGCCTGTGTAAATCACCTAGCCTTCCTTTCTCAGAAGTATGAATTCCCTTATCAGCAACTCCCAAACTGAGTAATCTGCATTTTGGGTGTACTGAGTATGTGATCCATTGCCCTTGGGATCATAGCTGCTTACAATCCAGAGTCCATCCAGGGTCATAGAAGGGAGCCCACACACCCTAAATTGGAAGATTTCCAGTGCTCGTAACACCCCCCCATCCCCCCCCAAGGGAAAAGCCTGGGAAGGAGAAGGAGAAGCATGCACACACACTAACAGACTGTGTGGTTATAGTAGCAGTCAGAACAAATATATGTTGGAGTTACCTGGAGGCTTCTGGTCAGTTGTAGGTTTGTTCCAAGATTCTTGGGTGGACTGGCCTTATGATACTGGACAGATAATGGTTCATTTGAATATGTGAGTTTTCAGTGTCATGCTCCAACACTCAACTGATAACTATACTTTGATGAACCAGTCCTTTTATGTAGCATACCTCTCCTTCTTCTCCCTGTTCTGCTTTTTCTCCTCCTCCTCCTCCTCCTCCTCTTCTACCTCTTCTTTTTTGCTTCCCCCCTCCACACAGAACAATGTCCTAAACCCGCTTATCCCTGGAGGTGGGAGATGAAGCAGCACTTTCCACCAATGTATCACTATTTTCGACAGATCACTGCTGTCACTTTTTCCACCATTGTCCCATATCAACATAGTTGCTAAGGGTACAAAAGAGCTGCACAGATTGCATAGGCCAAATATGTCTAATACATCCTCATTATCATCATCCATCCATCCATCCATCCCCACTTTCCTCCAAAAATTGGAACTCAAAGCAGCTTATAATTTAAAACAATACAATTAAAAATATGTAAAAGCATTAAAATTGAATTAAATTATTACAGTATTAAAACACACTAGTCATTAATAAAATGCAATTTTTTAAAAAAGATAAACTTGCTTTAAAACAGTACAATTAAAACAGTACACTTCCAGCCCATTCCTTAAAGACTTTCTGTTTCGAAAGGCTGTCTGAATAAAAATGTCTTAGTCCACCAATGGCATGACAAGGAAGGGGGTGGTCTGGTCTCCCTGGGAAGGGAGTTCCAGAGTTATCTAAGGGCAGCTACTGAGAAGGCCTTCTTTTTTGTCCCCACCAACCATGCTTGCAATGGTGGTAGAACTGAGTGATGGACCTGTTCTGATGATCTTGGAGCTCTGGCCAGCTCATACAGGGAAATATTTTTTGCCAAATAGTCTAGACCTGAGCCATATAGAGTTTTAAATATACAAACCAGAACTTTGAATTGGGCCTGGAAACAAAGTACCAAAAGTTCCAAAATTCCTCAAAGCCAGCTACTGTGGTGCTTCCACTGCATAGGCATTCTCCAAGAGCACTCTGCTGAAAATGCCTGAGGAATAACTCCTTAGAAAGCAGCATTTGGAAGTGAACAAAGCTATTTTGTCACTGAATAACCATGAAAGATCTCTGGTGCAGTAGGAGCCTTCCAGCACAAGGAACAAGAGTAGCACATGATGATGTTCTTGGTTCCCTGCCAAGTGGGGTGAGCACCTTGCTGATCCTACAGGCATACTAGTTCATGCATAGCTCAGCAAAGAAGAGAAAAGCTTACACGACAGATGGAAATGCTTCTTCCTCCCACAACTCCATTTACTGTACTTAATGTAACTCTCTTGAAATTAAGAATAAAGTCATTCTCAGGAAAAAAAATCCTTCCCATATGTCTATTACTCATTGAATCTGACCCCTTGTGAAACTATTGATAGTCAATGTAGAGATAGATGTACCTGTGAGATAACTCAACATAGTTTCCTTCTCCTCCACTCCCATATTATGTTTTCCTTACATATATTTTAAAATTAAATGTTAAAGGCTCACTGGGTCATAGTATTAAAATAATCCTCCTTCTTTCCCCTAATAAAAATAAAGGTTGGCATCTGTTCAGTAGTTACAAGACTATAAACTGGACTTGTAACTGCTAGAGATTCACATTTCCTTCAATAACAACCAAACATTACCCCTACACTGACTCTTTTAGCCTGCCAGCACCCCATCCAAAGTTTTACCAAGGCACTGCAGGTCAGGATGCTGGGTATTGATGTTGGCAGTACTCTCCTGATCATGAGTGCATTCAGACAAGTAGTTGCAGCAGGACTCTGAGAGGTATCTCCTGCCCCAAGCCTGTTTCCCCTTTTTTCTGGCACCATTCTGTTTGGATGACACACAGCCCAAACCCTAGCTCTGGTGTGAACAGTATGGATGTTCAGTACCAGAAACAGGGTACAAAACATCAGAAAGCAAGGATTCACAAAACTTTTTAGAAGTCCAGTTCTGGTTTTGAAAGTGGGCTTTCAAACTGGCAAATGGTACAGAGGAGTCCTCCAACTGATTCAATGTTTTATTCATTTGTTGAATTTATATTCCTCCTCTCTCTCAACAGACAACTCCAAGTGGCTCAGCACATGGTTAAAACAAAGTACATCTAAAAACATTATGATACAAAAATGTATTTTTTAAAAAAAACTATCATAAAAACACCCATAATTTAAAACAGTATAAGATCATAATAAGAAAGATAAAATGCAGCAACCCCACTGCCATTAAAAGCTGCTCTAATTAGCAAACCCCCACTTAAATAAAAATGTATTTACCTTCCAGTAAAAGGAGAGCAGTTGGGGCCTATTGCTGGAAGGTATTCCACAAACTTGGAGCAGCCACTGAAAAGTTCTTAAGATTCAGAAATGCTTTTATAGGTATTCTAACAAAGGTAACTTATAGGATTGGGGAAAAAAAGCATTTCTTTTTGGCTAAAGAAGGATGGTAATATTAAGGTGTCAAAGGTTGCATAAGCAGTCATATGGGACACACTTACCCACCTCTGATTTATTATGTATCTAGAGAAAGAGCCTGAAAACTCATATCCTCCAATATTTCACAGATGAAAAAGAGGACATATGCTGAAGCAACATCAGAGGTGGTTAAGATGGCAAAACATTATTAATGAAGAAGAACATACAAGCTAGGAATAGCTGATACTGTATTGCCTGAGTCAACTTGGAAGTACGAGCCTCTGAAACCTTTGGTCCTCTCCCCACTTCCTACCCACACTGAGGGGGGTTGCAGACTGCCAGAAATAGTGCAAATTGAGTCCACTTTTAGGGTTAGGGTTAGTGCTAGGGAATCATGGGAATTTTTTTTTTTTGAGACATTGAGCCTTCTCTGTCAGAGAGCTCTGGTGCCACAATAAATTACAGTTCCCATGATTCCCTAACCCTAACCCTAAAGGTGGACTCAATTTACACTATTTCTGGCAGTCTGCAACCCCCCTGAGTTAACTGAATGCAAACTCATTTTGTACTTTTAACCCAGTTTGCATCAGTTGAGCCAAGGATAAAGGGGAGAAGTGGGAGAAGGAGAGAGAAATTGAAAAGCATATCAAAAAGTAGGATGACTGAGGATTACTTGGGACAG
Organism: Phrynosoma blainvillii; assembly: GCA_026167975.1. Taxonomy (NCBI): domain Eukaryota; kingdom Metazoa; phylum Chordata; class Lepidosauria; order Squamata; family Phrynosomatidae; genus Phrynosoma; species Phrynosoma blainvillii. The sequence continues at coordinate 24,717,695 of JANUYF010000004.1, forward strand.
TCCCTGCCAAATCTGGATAGTTGGAGGGTATGGAAACTGCAGGTGAACTATTTTTTTAGCATACAAGCCCAACAAAGTTTGAAATGCTCTTATCTGTCTGCTGGCATTTCCAAAGGCCACACAACTCTAGAAGAACTTATTCTAGGCAGACCACAGCAACTGTGAAATGTCTGGGCCACAATACACATGAAGGCCTGGAGCAGGCCAAGGGAAACCTGGTATGGCAGGTTTGTCCAAATGAAGTTTGCAGTACCTTCACCCTGGGCAGTCCCATAATCTGTTAGCAATTTCCTTTCTTTTCCTTTTTCAAGAAATACACTAGCAACATTTTCAAATTACTTCCAATTAGTATACAATCAAGAGAAGTAAAACTACCCATGTACAACCTAAATACTATACACTTCCTTAAAATGTACTAAGTAGCACTGAAGCAAGCTTGAGTGACTCTCAATGTAGCAGGGAGATTTAAGGAATTGTCTACTACAAGGGATTTCAAAGATGTAGGGCAAGTGTGCTAAAAGAGATGAAGTAGAAGACATTAGCACACTGACAAAAATAATGCTCTGGTGTCTTCCTCATACAGACTATCCATTTCAGAAAATCTTCAAATTTGGAGTACTATGTTAGAGAGATGAAAGAAGCCAGTCTAAAAACACTAAAAATGAAAGCCTAGTTCTCCTGACTTTTGTAGCACCACTGTATCTCTCCCAGGAAATTCAGTCCTATATTTAAATCGCACACCGGTTTCTACAATATAAAAGAGAATGCTGACATTTTTCTATTTGATGTGGTCTACTGATACTTATCATCTTTCTTCAGTTGAGTGGTGACTTTCTGATGGATGTAGTTAGTAAAAAATAAAATAAAAAATCAGTGTCTTTTGCTTTGTAATGTGTGAAACAGTCCCAACAATCTCCGCTTTCATTTCAACACTTGAAAACAGGACTTCAGGAAGTAGACCTAGCAATCCTATAGCAATCCTATAAGCAATCCTATAGGACCCAGTTGAATCAATGGGATCTAGGTTAGTGGTGGGTTATCAAGTTCCCATTGATTCAATGGGCCTACCCTAGTTTGCAATAACAATTGGGTTTAGGTCACTCAATGAACGTAATGTGGTCCCTATTACACAAACTCAGTTGCCAACAGAATGAGAACAGAAGACATGGATTTTAGCTTTGCAAAATCCCAACATGTAAAGATTTATGTACATGGATTTGACAATGTGATGAACACTTCTCATACATTTACTAATGTACCTAGGCAGGGAGCAGAATGGTAGCAGCAAGGATTACCTCATGCACATCTACTAGGCTTCATGTACAGTTTTTCTGTGCATTGTTTGAACATACATAGAGATCACACAGAAAATCTAGTGAATTCACATAAACTATGGGTAGGGCTTGCTGCCATGTTCTTACTAACTCCTGTGCATGTACAGTGTCCCATATAGCAAACTTGTGAAAAAGTGCTAAATAGGCAGGGAAGTAGTCTTGGTTCACATGACCCACATGTCTGGTAAGAAAACATATTAATCAACCATTCTCACATGCTGACTTTGGATGTTATCACACGGGCCAAATCTGCTGGTTAATCCACACAAATCCCAAACAAAAACTGGATTTGTGCCTCGCGTTTCCACATGACATCACACAGAAACTGGACAGAAACTGGACAGAAACTGGTGTTATCTGAGATCTTTTGAAATTCGGTAGTTTTGAGGAAATGCAAATGCGAAATTAAGTTAATTTAGCATTTACCGTAATGTAAAAAGCAAATGCACATTTGGGAGCATTTCCCTGCTTTTCCCATGGTTCCACGGTGAGCATTCCTCTATCTGCGCATGTGCAAGAAGATCATTTCTACTACATTTACGGGCTTTTCTCACTTGTGTGTGAATGTTAATGCACTTACTGTAATTTTGCAATTAAGGTAATTACGTGTGAAAGCCATTTGCGGAATCAAGGTTTATTTTCGGTTTATTTTCGGAATGCCTCATTTCCACTTTATTATCGCTTTCTGGCCCACGTGTGATAACATCCATAAAGGGATTTGTGTTGTGATCAAAGTGTTGAACTGGGACTTGGCAGATCAATTTCAAGCCCCACTAAGGTATGAAGCTCACTGGATGAGTGTGAGTCAGTCAGTCTCTCTCCAGCCAACTTTATTTGTGAGATTTCTGTCAGGATAAAATGGGGAGGACAATGAACGCTGCCTTGAGGTTCCTGAAAGAAAAGTAGGATCTAAATATAACATTGGGCAATATTCTTTATCAGCTACTCAGTTAAGTATACTTAACTAATTTCTTCTGGCCTGAACCCCCCAAACTTGATGAAAATGTAATTCATCCATGCTCCAGTCATAGGCAGAATGGACATTCTCCCCATGCTGCTGATGCCCAATAAAGTAGACTGGAGCAGGGAGTTACAATCATAGCAATAGTGTCACAATCACAACTACATAGCAACCATGCATATGCAATAATTGTGGCTAAGTAAATCTTGGTAACTGTTCTGTATTCATGATTACTACTTGACATGCATCTACACTATAGAAATAATGCAGTTTGACTTCACTTTAACTGCCACGGCTCCATTTTATTGACTATAAGAATTTGTAGTTTTGTGAGGCACCAGCTTTGGCAAAGAAGGCTAAAGATCTTGTAAAATTACAAGTCTCAGGATTCCATAGGGTGGTGTTACAGCATTTAAAGTGGTGTCAAACTGCATTACTTCTACAGTGTAGATGCAGGCCTGGTCATATTGTGACACTATTGGCATGATAGTGACATTATGATCATTTCACCTTTACTAGTATTAGCTGCATGGGGAGAAGAAAATCCATTCTGACAGTGATCAGAGCATGAGAGAATTGTGTCTCTTTCAGGGATTTTTTTGGGAGGAGGGTCAAACCTGGAGAGGCTATATGATTCAGTATACTTAAAAGTAGCTGCTAGAGTATACTGGCCTATATTTTAAAGTTATAACATAGAAAGCAGTCCTCAGTGATTCTGAAGCAGTTTTCCCAGGCTTATTGTGTAAAAGAATAAATTCAAATACCATGGAAAGTTGCTCAATGATATTACTGTAATTTGGACCAAGAACTAAGCAAAAAGCAGAAAATTGAAAGAACAAGGGTGTTGGACTGAATGGCCCTTGTGGTCTCTTCCAACTCTATGATTCTATGATTCTGTGAAAGAATTGGAAGGTGAAGAAAAAGAAACAAGCTACTTTGGACATTAAAAGGAAGAGGGAAAGTGTTGGAAAAAGCATACGAAAATACACACACACATACACACACATACATATAAACCTGGGAAATTAGCAGAAAGGTATCCACAGTGGGTAAATCAAATTGCAGCATCTCTCTGTCTGGCAGAGAAATCTAATTTTTTTTATCAATGACATCTTTGTGTAGCTGTGCTTTCTCAAAAAACAAAACAAAAAAACCTTTCAGTAATAAATAAAGCCTGTACATTGAGTATGCTAAAAAGAAAGCAGGGTATAGGAAAGCTGATATTCTGAAATAAGTAAATGCACCATCAAGAAAACTGTTGTCCAGCTGAACAGCAGCAGATCAAGAAACACCAGTGGCACTAGCTAGTTTGGCACTAGTATTTTGGAAAGTAGAAATACTTGAGTGTCACAGTAGCATTGTCATGTATAGGAAGGATAAAAGACCTTCAGATTTCAAAGTGAATAACACATTAGTGCACTTTTAATATATGTGTGCAAGGAGTATTCACTCTTCTCTCAGAACAATATTTAGTTCCCTTGATACTTTCCATGCTAAAATAAGTATTGCACTTTAGTGGGCAACCCTGATAAGTTACTGAACCATATTTTAAGTGGAAAGGCCAGCAACTTTAGCCTGTCTTTTGCTCTTCAAATGCAGAGACAAAAATTTCCTCCACAGGAGACCCTCAGATCCACAGGGGTGTATATAGCTTTGTTAGCTGAGGAATTTGGGGACCTGTAGTCCCAGAAATGAACTTTTAGTAGCTCTGCTTCCATCTTGATGGCCATTCCTGATGCAGACTCCTGCTGCCAATATTCTCAGGGTACTACCTGGTACACCTAATGCTTTAAAATGAACTTTACACTAGGACAATACTTTCCCCAAACCCATTGACTGCTTGATTGTTCCTGTTTCTGGTTTCACCTTATCTGCAGCAGCTGTGTTTGATATTTCTTTTCTAGTGAATTAAATTAAGGATACAGATATATACATTCCTATTCCTGGAACTTTCATTGTTGGTTTGGTGCTGCCACCCTTCTCCTTCTCTTTACCATCTTTTGCAAGAAAGCATCTCAAGACAAAGGAGCTAATTACATTCAAAAGGAAGAAAATCATTAATCAGTCTGAAACTGAAATGAGTTAAATTGCATGGTTATGCTGTTAATTACAAGCAGGGTGAGACCTATGCTTGTTTCATTTAATTTATTTTCTCACTGCCACACCTTTCAAATCAGAAGGATACCTACACAGCTTCTAATCCAGAGTTTGGAAAAGTAACTTTTTTTGGACTACAGCTCATAGAATTCCCACACCGATATGGCTATTGGCCATGCTGATTAGCAAAATGAATGTTTCTGTGCAAAACAACATGCTCCTATGTCAGATCATATAGCTCTATACCTTCAGAGTGACATACCCGCACTCTTCCTTAGAACCCCACATCCTTTTTACTGGCTAGTTATCAAGTAAAATAAACCATGTGCCACAGCTGAATGTTGGGGGAATTTCTGTATTCTTTTAGTTAAGAACTTTTTATTTTGGGATAGCCAAAGTGATCCTTGAAGCATGTTCTTGTGGAATGAGGTGGAAACATGGCAGGAGGACTATAGGAACAAATATGTGAGTACTGTCAAGCTGTTTTGCCCAGCTTTATGTTTTAAGTGACTCTTCATCATATCCGGAAATGCATCCCAAACACTGAAGGACCAAAAATGTATGCCGTATTGATTGTAGAATTGATTAATGTTTTAATATGTTACCGCAGAAAGCTAATATATCTTGCAAATGACATTTGGATAGGCTGTCTGCCTTCAGCTTTCACGACTCTATCCATTAACATGTAGTTCGCCATTAACATGCAGTTCACCTTTAGATTCAGATTCAGTGATTAAGTGCCCTGAATGCCTGTGCCAGGCCTGCTTTCTGAATAGGTAATAACGAGTCATACTTAAGTCAATGCTCTAGAAAGACTTAAATGACTTTTGTGTATTTGCTGTCTCCAGTCCTCAGAGGAAGCTTTATGGACAATTTGCATTCCATTATATGTAATGAGACCAGACACATATGGTCATGATTAACTCAGCAAGGGAGGGGTTTTCTGTCTAGCACTAACTAAAAGCAAGGACACCCTTTTATTTAAAGAATATACATAAATCCACTTATGTAAATCCACTTCCAGCTGATATATTTCACAGTGCCTAACTAACTCACACATTATTCTTTTTCTCTATCAATTCCACATGGTGAACTCTGCTTATTAAGATATCTCCAAGTGTTAGGGTTTGCCATATACTAAACTGTGCAGTCTATTAGTGCTCAGACATTTCTCTAAATAGGGTAAATGCTAGCTGTCACTACTGGGTGGTCACCTCCACGTTCTGCAAGTCAGTAGAAACATGCTTGCTGCCCAGCTTGAAATGCTTCAGTAATGCTCCGCCCCCCCCCCTCCAAGAAGTTCATGCATTTGGCATGGTATCTGAAACATGAGATTAACACATATAGAGCTGTACATATGGAGATGTTTCACACTTTATCATTCATGATCAAGATGCATGAATGTGTAGTAGGTCAGCATAAATAGAGCTTAGTGCATGGGTGTGAGTGGGAGGACCAATGTGTACATGTTGTTGGTGACAGCACCAATAAAGACATGGCTTTATCACACCAACTTGCTGTCCTGCCATTGTTCCATTGTTGAACACCTCTTCCTGTCAGTATGTTCTTCTTAAAGTTTAGATGGAGTCTCTTTTCCTGTAGCTTGAATCCACTACTCTGTGTCCTAGTCTCTGGAGCAGCAGAAACAAGCTTGCTCCATCCTCAATATGATATCCTTTCAAATATTTAAACATGGCTATCATGCCACCCCTTAACCTTCTCTTCTCCAGGCTAAACATACCCAGTTCCCTAAATGGCTCCTGAAAGGGCATAGTTTCAAGACCTTTCACCATTTTGGTCACCATCTTCTTGATACACTCAACTTGTCAACACCTTTCTTTCATTGTGGTGACAAGAACTGGATACAATATTCCAGGTGAGGTCAGACTAGAACAGGACATGACTTCACAACCATTTTGGTTGAAGGGGGATGTTTAGGAAAAAAACACATAGGCAGGATCCGTAAAAGAGTCTACTATCTTGGGCAGTTTTTTAGCATAGCGCTGGATTTTCTTTGTGAAGATCATTACCAACAATGATCACAATCTGTGGCCTGCCAAAACTTGTATTAATTCTAAAAGCAAGCTAGACTTCCAAAACTGTGAAGCAACTTCAAGCACTTGGCTACAAATCAAATCACATCCACAACTACTTATGGAGTCAAAATGTTCCAATTAGCTACTTAGTTTCCAACTGACATTTTAAACTTCATGCTGGGTTTGTTGATATCTTACAAGACAGTTATTCTTGTATTAGGTTGTTCAGACCTTTATTATATAGAAGACATCCACCTACATTCCTCAGTGCTTTGAGTAGTTTATGTCAGAGGCTCTTCACTGTAAATGTGAGACAAATGTATCTCAAGTAGTCTAGCTGATTCCATTTTGGAGTGTTAATCGTCAGCACAAAATAGTTACCACATAGAGGCAATGTTAAATGTCCCTGTAGCAAGTGCCTGTACATGGCTTAAAAAATAATTCCAATTCCAGTGCCATAGTTGTCTAGGGCCTTTTGCAGATGTATGGCCTATTCTCTATAGACACAGATATCACATGGAACTCCTTAAATCAGTCCTTTCATCTCTGCCATTTTGTGTATGTGAAAGGATATTGAGGACATTTTTTTAACAAAAAGATAGATATACTAATTTCATTTTGCATTGAATAAGAAGCTTTAGCATTGATAGAAGCATAAAGATAACAGATTCTTTGTCCTTGGCTTTCACACATCCATAAGCGAACTCTAGCATTTTAAAAATTTGTTAGAATAATTATTTTCCTTTGGTAGTCCTGGCATCTCTATGGAATGTTTGCCCATGCTTCAGTAAGGAGAAAGAATAGCATTCAGGTATGCAAATGATGCATACCTCAACACAGGAGTCTACTTCATCAAATAATGTATATTATGGGGCAAAACAGACAGCAGTTAAGGTGCAGCTTAACACTGCTCCTTTGAGCACCAGATTGGGGCTGCAGCAACTGCATGCTTCAGCTCTGATCTGCCATTTTTCTGGCAGAAAAAAGTGGCAAAATGCTGCTCTTTTTTGTGCCAGAAAAAAGGTACCCCTTTCACTGCAGCTGCGGCTCTTTTCCACTCCTGCGGTGTGCAGCATGTAATTGCTGCACCAGAGATGAGTACCTATGCTGCCCGCCATCTGGTCAGGCAGGCAGTGTGACAACAGCTTGGGGGGCGGAGTCAGGGTGGGTGGGCACCATGCCCCCAAGCTGCCAGGATACTGGCTCAAATTGCCGGTCTGTTCAGCCTCTATGTCTCACTTTACTCTGGTATTCACCTATACAGTACAGTACAAATGTTTGGAGGGAGGGGTCTCTCGTTCATGGTGTTATGTGCCTTCAAGTTGACTCTGACTTACAGTTGCCCTGTCATAAGGTTTTTTTGACAAGGTATATTAAGAGAAAGTTTGCCGTTGCCTTCCTCTAAGTCTCAGAGACTGTGATTTGTCCACAGAGACCCAGTGGGTTTCCATGGATGCTCAGGAATTTGAACTCTGGTCTCCTGTAGTCCTAGTCCAACATTTAAACCATTTATACCATGCTGAATCTTGCCTCTCATCTGTAGGGTTGCTGTAAACCAAAACTGACTTGATGATAAAAAAACAAAAACAAGAAAGCTCTGTTAATCTGTCAGAGAGAAAATTTGCATTATTTTAATGTCTGAGTGGATTATGTGTTTGATACAGGCCACATTAGAAACAGTCCTATGACATTTCTAAAGATTTACATATACAATGCATCAGTTTCATGAGTTTGATGGGATGTCAAAGTATGGTTGGCACAAATGTTGTTACTTAACAATGTGCTATTTGTAATTGACACTCTGAGACTAGAGGTCATATCAAGTAAACTGGCTTAGATCCAAATATTCTATGTTTAAAGTGGAGAAAAAGAAATGCTCTGGTTTCTTAAATTGCATGGTTTAATAACTTTGCTCACCACACATATATTCAATGAGAAAGTGTGATGCTTAGCAACAGGTTGTCTCTTGATCAATCATTAGTAGAGGGCAACAACAGCAGCAGCCATGAATTGGGCAACATCATCAGTAGTTGTCCATCCTTCCAGGGACATACGATTGAAGCTGTGGGGTAGAATGGCAGCAGAGGGCAACAGAATAGAAGTACAATCTCCACTCTCACCCCATTCCACCTACTCAAATCCGTTCTCTGAAGCATGTGAGTCATTGTAGCCTATGTGAGGGCCATACCTGTACCCATCTTCCTGCAGATTTTATATAAAAAATCATTTAAGATAATTATCATTATTGAAAAGTTATGGCTCTGTCAGCACTGGCCTGTTCTCTTGACAGGAAGTCCAGATGATGCAGGGTGAAGTCCCCAAGTCAGGTGTGAACAGTACAGATGACATTGAGCGAGTTCAGCACCACACCCAGGTATAACACCTTTAACATGGATTAAAGTGACTCACTGTTTACTGAGGATCTTTCCAGAAGCTCTAGAGTCCTCTGTTGTGACCCTAGTCATCTGTTCAACCACCATGGTGAGTCCCTTGCTCTGAGATTGAAATTAGGTGCCCAGACATATGAGTAACACTCTGCTCTTTCTTCTGACTCCAGAAGAAAAAAGTGAAGTGACTTACTGCAGCAGCAGCCATGCTGGGCAGCATAGTAGAACACATTTGCAAACAGTCACATAGCATCACTGTGGAGAGCCCCAGCTAATGGGGGAGTTTGGGGCAGCTTTGGGACCAGAATATTCTGGGCAGCTCCCTGAATATATTGTTGCCTGTGCAGACATCACCTGTGAAGAACTGTTAGTTTTCTCCACCCTGAACATACTACCAATGAATGGTATTGTGTGATCCCAAATTTTGGCATCTTAAGAGTATAAGACTAGCAACTATTAATCTCTTTACATCTGTCATTCTGTCTCAACTGGGATAATTGGCTGAATAACACCATCCCCTGCATTCTATTCCCTGGTTTCTCTCATTCTGACTAGTATTTATTATGAGGGTGAGTTCCTTCATGTTTGTCAGAGATTCAGAACTCTGCCTGTCAGCTGCAATGTGGATATGTGTTTAATCGCTAGCTGTGTAAACTTTTTTTGGCATCTTTCTTTCCTAATATTGACAGAATCCTCATTTTTTTATTTAATGCATAGTCTATATCTTCTTGTCGTTGTGTGCTTTTCAGTCATTTCCAACTTATGATGCCCCTAAGGTGATTATATGGGGGAATAATGTGATAACGGATAATGATAAAATTCAGAAGAAAATGGCATGAAAGCACTATGGAGCATGACTAAATAGAATTTGCCAAAGATTACAGATGAACAAAGATGAAATATAAATGTTTCTATAATAGTAAGAGAAATCTGTGATGCTATTAAAAAGACCACTACTGGGAAGATCTCTGGGTCAGATGAGTTGTGAGTATTTTATTTTAAATGTTTTGAGGAGAAGTTTTTTGCTCCATACTACAGAAGACAATGAACTCTGTCTTTCAAACTAGAAAGACCCCTGATAGTTGGAAAGAAGCTAATATAACATTGAATCTTTAAAAAGTTCAGTTTAAAAAACAAAAACCACCACCAACAACAACAACTGTAGCCCTGCTGAATAATAATTATAAATTGTTTACATTGATTTTGGCTGACAGACTCAAAATTATTTTTTTATTCATGATGATGTGTGTAGATTTTTACCGAAAATGCAATTGAGAGACAATATCAAAAATCTATTAAACATATGGGAATACTTAGAACAATACAATGAGAAACAAGCTGCATTGATATTTTTGGATACAGAAAAGAGTTTTGATAATCTGAACTGGAATTTGTTACTTAGAGTTTCATTTAGAGTCATGTATGTAGTTGTCATTTCATGTGTGTATTTGTATTTTGTACCTTTAGTTGGGGAGTTATGTTTTCTTTTGGGAGTTACGTTTTTATAATATATGTACTTAAATTTGTGTGTTTATGTAATAAAAATAATATAAAAAGGAATTTTCATAAGAAATGGCTTTTGGAGATGATCTTATTATAAATGGGTTAGATTTATTTATTTATTGCACAAAGGTCAAATAATAGTTAATGGAGAATTGAGATACAAAAAGGAACAAGACAATGATATGCATTGTCACCTCTTTGTTTATTTTAGTGCTAGAGGTCTTGAATAGAGATATAAGACAGGATGAGAGAATCAAAGGTATAAGAATTTAAAAAGAAACCAGACAGATAAGGGCATGCACAGATGATTTGGTGTTAACTTTGGAAAATCCACTGAAGTCTTTAAAAGACCTAATGGGAAAATTAAGAGAATTTGAGGAACTGGCAGGGTTTAAGATTAATAAACAAAAGACAGTGATGCTCACTAAAATATGAAGACGACTGACCAAACAGAATTGATGGAGAAGACTAGTTTTAAAGTTGAGAAGAAAGTGAAATTATTATTTTTTAGCTATTGTTTAATGTAGATGAAAGAATGGATTGTACTGAGAAAATAAAAGACTTATTTTGAAGACCTGAGTTTTGAATGTCATGAATATTTATGGCATGATAAGGTAAAAGTGAATGTAGATTTTAATAATCACTATGGACCTTATCACACGTGGGCCACAAAGCGATAATAAAGTGAAATAAGAATAAATCCAGTAATAAACCAAAAGAAACCCCACAATAGGTAAATGGCTATCACACGCAATTAGCATCATCGCGCTTTTAAGGAAAGCATGATGAAGCACTCCCGGGAACCGTATTTGCTGTTCGCACACAAGTGAGAAAATCCCATACATAACCAAGCAATGATGCTCTGCACATGCCCAATACAGCCGCGGCTGTCACTTGCCGCGGCTGTCACTCAAACCCCTTCCCAAACCAGCTCAGAGGTCCTCCTTGGAGCGCAGGCCCCGCTCAGGGTCCATGCTCTGAAGAGAACGTCCTCGGAGAGTCGGCTCTCTGAGGACGTCCTCCTTGGAGCGCGGACACCTGCGCTCTTAGGAGGTCCCCTCAGAGAGCTGAACATAGAAGTCCTCTGCTTGGAGGACCAGCCCATAGAAAACCGAAGCCGGGGCTAAAAGGATGCCGGCGGCGTCCTTTTAGCCCCGGCCTCGCTGCTTTATGGGCTGGTCTTCTGAGTGGAGAAGTCCTCCGCTCGGAGGACCAGCCCATAGAAAACTTTTAGCCCTGGCCTCGCTGCTTTATGGGCTGGTCTTCCGAGTGGAAAAGTCCTCAGGTACTCCTTGGAGCGCAGGTGGGGAAATGCTCCCCAATACGTATTGGGGAAATGCTCCCCAATACGTATTGGGGAAATGCTCCCCAATACGTATTGGCTGTTCATATTGCTGGCAAAAGCAAAATGATTCCCGTTGCGCAATTGCAATTCCCCAAAAAAACAAAATTCAAAAGATCTCGGTTCTTGCCACATTCTGTCGGGGTTCTGTCGGGGTTCTGTGCAACGTCGTGTGAACACACGGAAAAATAGTACGTATCAGGTCAGGATTTTGTTTGGGTTCTGACTGCATTGGGCCCCGTGTGATAAGGTCCTATGTGAAATGTGCCTTCCTTAGAATGTGGAATTAGTACAAATGAAGATTATGTCACAAAATGTCTTTCTGAATCTCAGCAGAGGATTTTTTTTATAGAAAAGAAACAACTGGCAAAGAAAAATAGTTGAGGTACCAGGAAATGTTGGAGAACTTCCAAGGAGAATATATTTACAAAAACAAAAGGACAGACAATTATGGTTTTCAGTGGTTTTTATACTTACAGTTATTTGTAAGATTTGAAGTATGTACAATGCATGGTTTTGAACAGCATAAATTTGAGTTTGAATCACAGTTATGTTCACAGTGTCTTGTTGACACTGCAGATGAACAGGTGAAGGTGAAGGACTGCATCATAAGATGGGCTAACAATTTTAGTTATAACATACAAATGGAACAATGGGAAAATATATGGTCAAAGGGGCTGAAATTTACTTCATGCTATGATTTTAAAGATTTTTTTTAAAAAAATAAAATGATATACTGTTGTATGTCTCTGGAGAATTTGTCCAAGATATATAAGACAATTTCAAATGTTTGCTTGAAGTGTGAAAAACAAGAACAGACATTTTACCATATGTGGTTGACTTGTAAAATAGCTGAATTTTACTATTATTATTATTTTATTATTTTATTATATCCCACCTTTCTCCCAATACATGGACTCAATACAGGGACTAGGTGCAAATAAATGCATTGATACATAGAATTGTCTTCATATCTAGTTTCCCTTTTGTATTTTAATATAGTTTAATTTTTGCTTTATCTGATGCATTTAATTATTAGTGTATGTTAAATTTTAATAAATATATATATATTAAAAAAAGATAAATTTATTTGTCTAAAACTACAATGAGCCAGCAGCAGCTGCTTAACAACAAGAACTACAACAGGATATCAAGGACTTGGTAGGTTGCCTGTATGGCTGGTTGGCTTGGCGGGCTACCAGTTGTGCAAAATAAATTAGAAGAAGTTGATTTGTTCACAAATTTCCAAATAGAGAAGCAGATGAATAGCTTAAACAAATGGTCTGCTGCAAAGGATTAGATCAAAACTATTCCTTGGCTAGAGAAGGCAGTCTGAAAAATTATTTTTAATTGGATTAACCGCAATTAAAGAATGTGCCACTATAAAATGAAATTTTATTAGCAGCAAACACATCCCTTTCATGAGACTTCTGTTTAGTAGTATATCTGTTTAGTAGTACTCTACTATTAATAACCCAGCTCTAAGTTTTTATAATAATGACCTGACTGATAGAACTTTTCTTTGTTCAGAATTTATCTGGTAATGTCATATTCTAAAATCATGCTTACTGAATGCCTTTTCAAAGCTTCAGACTCAGGGACTGTCTGGACAACTATTAATTTCAATACAAACTCATCCCAGGAGAAATTGGAAAAACAAAACTGACTGCAGCCAATTTTCAAAGGTAGTACTAGCCATGAAAGATTTCTATGTCTGCCATTAGGAAAGCATTCCCTCAAACCCCCTTAGAATGGGAGCAAAAATTATGCAGCCTAGTGGTGCCAGAGGAAAAACTGGAGAGAGCTCCTATACTTTTAATAGCTGCACAGAAGAAGAAATTCTTACTTGTTACTTGGTGACAAACAACACTGCTGAAATTCCTTCTTCTACTCAGTGATGTAAAGTATAAGAGCCCTCTCCACTTTCTACTGTGGTGATCCTATATGAGTCACATGGGGCCCTTGAGGGTCCTGCTTGGACTTTAGGCCCTCAACCCCCCCCCCCCCCATTTTCACTCCCAAAACAACCAGAATGCCCCTCAAAGAAATGGACAAGAAATGTCACTTTGTGGAACCAGTTTGTGGTTAAGATTCTGTTGAGCTGTTTTTGTTGTTGTTGTGCCTTTAAGTTGTTTCTGCCTTATGGCAACATTAAGGCAAAACTATCTTGGGATTTTCTTGGCAGAATTTGTTTGGGGGAGTTTGCCTTTGCCTCCTTCTGAGCCTGAGAGAGTATGACTTGCCCAAGTCACCTAGAGGATTCTATGAAGAATCAGTGATTTGAACACTGGTCTCTCAGAGTCCTAGTCAATCCACTAGACCATGATGGCTCTCTGCTGAGAGGCACCCCAAAACAGCAAAAAAGAAGACCTCAAATGCCACAGAAAGCAACCAGGGAAGATGGAAGATCACTTCTGGTTGAGCAAAATGGCAGCCCTGTGGCACAATGCAATCTGTGGACTTGGAAGGCTGTGTGTGTGTGGGGGGGGGGGGGGGAGGCTGCCTTTTGAGTCCTCCATATATTCCCCTACTTTGCAGGAATACACAACTAAAGCACTCCTGAGAGATGGCCATTTAATCTCTGTTTAAAGATCTTTAAAGGAGATTCCATCACTCTCTGAGAAAATCTCTTTCACTGCTGAACAGCTCTAGCAGTTAAGGATATTAGGTTGAATCTCTTTTCTAGTAATTTGAATCCACTGGCTCCTGTTTTAGTCCCTGGAGCAGCAGAAAACAAGCTTACTCAATTTTCTACAAGACAACCCTTCAAATATTTAAAGATGGCTATCATGTCACCTCTCAGTCTTCTTTTCTCCAAAAATAAACATAGCTAGTTCCCTAAACTCTTACTAATAGGACTTTGTTTCCAGACCTTTGATCATTTGATCATCCTGCTCAGCACATTCCAGCTTGTCAATAATTTTCTTGAACTGTTGTATCTAAAAGTGAACACTGGAAATCTCATTTTAATACAACCTGATGACAATAGGTTGATTACAAATTGCTGCCACATCCAGATATCTTTTCAATTTCATTTCTTTTCCTCCTATCAGCAATATAAAATTTTCCAGCACACACACTTCTACTAATCCATAAAATTATTTTTTTCTGATACATTTTAAATTTCTTCTGATACATGACAATGAGACTTGTTTTTAATGTTTTTTTTTCCTGTTTGGAATGCTGTACTGTTCAGACGTCAAGGTTTGTATATAGTTTTTCATTCATTTTAATATTCCAAATGTGGAATGCTTTTAACTTTATAACTTGGTTAATTGTTTTTAAACTTTTTTATTGATATCTTTAAAAATCCTTTTGCATTGTTATTCATACTGTTTTAAATTTGTTATTAGCCATCTTAAGTTCCTATATAAGGCATGATATAAATAAATAAATAATATTTTGCAAAAACAAATACAACAAAAATAAAAATAAAATTAAACATATCCCTATCAAAGCTAATATAACCTAAAGACAAACCAGAAATGAAGTAACTCATACTCAAATTCTGGATAAAGGAATTTGGAGGTTTTAAATTCAGTACTCTATGTCGAATTTACCCTTCATTTTCGCATAATGTTCGCAGAGATAATGTTGAAAAGTTCATTCGTGACTCTGTAGTGTATTTCTCAAATATAAATGTCCCTGCCCCCAGGTATACAAAAGGCTTGTGAGGCATTCTGGGAAAGGAAGGGAACATGACATTTACTAAAGTTTAGACTCTAAAGCCTAAATTAGGTTTTACTCTATTTTTCTTTGAATAATTCTCATATTCTAAAATTCTCATGGCTTTCTGAAGAGAAAAAAAACAGCTGGGGTGCATACCTTTGCAACATTTCACAGATGAAAACCAGGGCACATGTGGCTAAGCAACATTGGACTGTGGTCAAGATCGCAGAAGTTATTAATGTGAAAGAACAACCAAGCAACAAGAGGATCCAGCAGTTTGTTTTTCCCCTGAAACTTCTGAGACTGCCCACACTTTTCCTCTTTCTCCTGCTGAGCTATGTTTTCACTCTGAACTCAGTTTGTATCATTTGAAGTAAACTGAAGGTGAAGTGATGAAGTGGGAATATTAGTGAGAAACTGGGACATTTAAAAAGTATCTGGAAAAAAGTGGGATGACAGCAGATCAATTGGGATTGTCTCTGCCAAACTGGAACAGTTCAAGGAATGGGAGTGTGGTAAACAGCAAGTCTCCCCTATCACTTTTTTTAAAAAACCTTTTTGTATTTCTCTACTTACAAACTCAAACTGCCTGTTTTGGGCCTCATTCCCACTAGGATTTAAAGTAAATTGCTGATTGGATTATATGACTGTTGTTCCCACTTGAAACCAATTCTGATCCAACTGTGCTCAGTTTCAATTATGATGAAGCGAGGCAAACACAAAAGAACTGCTCTTTCCTGACACTAGTTTTTGGCCAGTTCTTTTGAAAAGACCCAAATCTGAACCATGTTCAACAAGTGGGAATGATGGGTTGGATTCACATCAGGAGGCTGCGCTGGATCTTACCAGCTTCTCTCAGCCAGCCCCGGTGTTCTGGTGCCATTTTGGGCTCAGCCAAGACTGTAAGGTGGGGCAGTCCATCCTCCCTTCCTCCCCTTGGCAAGGAGGGAGTTGAGAGGCTTTCTTCCTTGGAGAGAGTGTTGGAATAATGTTCCAGGGAAAATGCACAATGTGGTGAATGGCAGCAGCCATGATGACTAAGCATTTGGCCACTGCTGAGTCATGCAGCATTTAGGCTGATGAAACAGGAGGTGACATAATGACAGGGAGTCACCTGGTGCTGTAAAGCACAGTAAGTGCTGCAAAAGGGCTACAAACATGCTGTGTCATACTTATGATTGACAGGTGTCCAAAAGGAAGAGGCAGGGCTAGAAAGCCATGTGGAGCACTGGCTATATAAGGGACAAGCCTCTGGACACACGTGTGGGTTGATGGTGGAAGGTGGAGATTGTTGAAGAGTGCGTTGGTGTATTATTGTACATAGCCTTTGTACATAGAATTTCTGAAGATTAAAAGCCTCTTAGTGAGACATCTGCTGAGTCTCTCTCTGCTCTGTCTGAAGGGGAAAGGAGTTTTCCTGTAACTGACAACGTTGCTTGCTTCACTGAAGACAGTCTGGATCTTGGTGCTTCATGTTACGTTGTTCCCAAGCTCTGCGTCACCACGCTAACACTGGTTATAGGCCCAGTCTGCAGCAGAGGTTCTGACTAGATGAAAGTAAGGGGGGTTGCAGACTGCCAGAAATAGTGTGAATTCAGTCCACTTTTAGGGTTAGGGTTAGTGCTAAGGAATCATGGGAACTGTTATTTTTCTGAGACATTGAGCCTTCTCTGTCAGACAACTCTGATGCCACAATAAAATACAGTTCCCATGGTTCCCTTACTCTAACCCTAACCCTAAAAGTGGACTGAATTCACACTATTTCTGGCAGTCTGCAACCCCCCTTAGTGACTGTTTTTGTCTGCATCCAGAAGAGCTGCTTTCAACTATCTAAAGTGCCGGTCGGCAAAGAGTTAAGAACCTTGCTGTTTAGCTGCCCTTATCTGCTACTGATAGTGAAAACTGGGAAGGCTGCCAACGCTGTGCTGTTGTTTTGCTTAATTGCAAGAATGGAAGGCATAAAGTTTCCTAAACTGTCTGATAACAATTACTCGCAATGGGCAGTTTACATGGAAGCTACCTTGGTCCGTGAGGGGCTGTGGGATCCTGTGGAAGAGGTCTAAATGCAAAGAATGCACAAACAGACAGGCGAGCCTGTGCGACTATCTGTCTTTGTTTGGAACCCAGCCAATTGGACCATGTGCGAGATAAAGGGTCTGCTCAGGAGGTTTGGCTTGCTTTGAAGAGTGTGCATCAGTCTGATTCCTCATTGTCAAAGATGCTTTGGACAAAGAGACTGTATGCATGCAAAATGGTCAAAGACCAGTCTGCAGAGCAGCATCTGGCTGAAATGAGACATCTGTTCCTGGAAGCACACGCTAGAGGAATAGAGTTGTCAAGGCTGCAGAAGGCACACATTTTGCTGAGCAGTTTGTCATCAGACTTTGACCATATCCTGCACAGCCTCCAGGGGGTGCCAGAGACCCAACTTTCTGTGGATCTAGTGACCACACGTGTCTTGGAGGAATGCCAGAGATGACGTTTTGAAGCTGGCATTCAGAGACAGCAACAGGTCCAGACAACAACAACAACAACCATACCACCAGAAGCAGTTCAAGAGACTGAGAATGCAGCTGTTTGCAGAGCAAAACGATGTTTCTCTTGTGGACAGCCAGGACATTTTCAAAGGAACTGCAGGAGGTCACCAGCTGCCAGAGGGAAACAGCTACCACACCAGTCTCCTGAGAACAGGAGAGGGGCTGTTTTGGCAGTCAAGGAGAGTGACTCTAAGGCCCATCATGCAGATGCTGACACACATCTCTGGATGATTGACAGTGGAGCCACACACCACATCGTCAATAAGAGGTCCTTGCTGAAGGACAGGAAGCCCTCCAGTGTCAGCAGAGTGGGTCGGCTGATGGAGGTTCCAACCAAATCAGAGACATGGGGACTGTACATTTCCCTGGGTTTGAGAGGGATTTTGAGAACGTCCTCTGTGCCCCCAAGTTACAAAACTGCCTATTCATTGTCTCAGCCTTAGTTTCAGAGGGCTATGCAGTGCAGTTTGAGGGAGATGAGTGCCTCATCACTAGAGGGGGGCAAGTTTGTGCCAAAGCACACAGACACAACAAATTATACTTTCTAGATTCCCAGGCAGGGTGTGCCACAGTTGGAAACATGCCACTGCACTCCAACTGTGTACACTACCTACACGGGGTCCTAGGGCATGCTGGGTTCAACAGTTTGGACAAGCTGAAGGGGGTATGTCCTGGGCTTAAGTGGGAGAATTGCAGTAACCACCTGGAATGCTCTATATGCAGCAGGATTAAGCTGAAAGCCTTCCCTGTTGCAAAAAGGAGCAAGTGCACCACCCAGAGGCCATTCCAGGTAGTGCATGTGGACATAGCAGGCCCTTATAGCAAGTCTATAGGTGGGAATAGGTATCTTATGGTAATCGTGGGTCGCCATACGAGGTACACATATGCCTTTACTCTAAAGGAGAAAAATCAGGCAGCTCCCACATTCAAGGCCTGGGTGGAGAGAGTGGAAAGGGAGTTTGATTTCAAGGTGGGCTCCCTTGTTACAGACCGGGGTGGTGAGTTTCTTTCTTCCAACCTACAGACCTGGTTGAAGCGGAGGGGCATCCGCCACAACACCACCAACCCTGCGATACCCCAGGATGACGGACTGGCCGAGAGGAAGACAGGTGTGCTGACCCAACTCAAAGACTGTATGCTATTGGATGCTGAAGCTCCAGAAGGTCTTTGGGGGGAGGCAGTCTTGGCGGCATGCCACATCAACAACCGACTGTGGCATTCCAAGTTGCAGCAAACCACATACTACATGTTGTATGGGAGGCCACCCAATCTGAAATACCTGAGGGTATTTGGGCAATTTGCCAATGTGTTGGTTCCCCAGAGGTTCTGGAAGAAGGGCGACCCCAAATGGAAAAGATTGAGGTTTGTGGGGTATGAGGGGAACAGCTATAGGTTCCATCTGGGAGGTGGGCGCATCATGTTGTCCAGGAGTGCAAACTTTGAAAGGCACTCAGGGTGGGAGAGAATCCACTCAAATCATGAAGTCTTCATCAGACTAGGACAACAGGGTGGTGGCAGTACTGGGAATGGAGGGGCGGAAACACCAAAAGACACCACAGAGAGTCAGCCCAGCATTTCCAGGCAGCTCACAGGCACCCAAGCTCCCACTGTCACAACACCCAAGAGTGAGGTGTCAACACCCACAGCCACAGACAGGGGTGTAGAGAGCAGCACTGACGGTGAGGATGAGAGGGGTAAGACAAGAGTGGTCATCCCCAGATGGACACAAAGGGTGAGAAGGCCTCCAGAGCATTTTGTAGTACAGAATGCTAGGGTGTGTGCTGCAGTGGCAGAGGAACCTGAGAGTTTCCAGGAGCTTCTCACTTTTCCCAGAGAGGAACAAGAGAAGTGGCTCCAGGCAATGGAGAGTGAGTTTGACTCACTAGTAAAGAGAGAGGTTTTCTAGGAGGTAGCCAGGCCAGGAGACCGGAAGTTTGTAGGTTGCAGTTGGGTCTACAAAAGGATGCCTGATGGGACCCAAAAGTACAAGGCCAGGCTAGTAGCAAGAGGTTTCTCTCAACAGCGATTTGAGAGTTATGACAGGACATTCTCTCCCACAGCCAAGCCAGAAAGTCTCAGATTAGTGCTTGCAGTGGCTGCCAGGAAAGGGCAGATAATAAGGCACTTTGATTTCAAGACCACCTACCTCAATACCAAGCTTGAGGAAGAGGTGTATATGGAACAGGCACCTGGGTTTGATGATGGTAAGGAGGGCAGGATCTACAGACTCAAGAAAGCCCTCTATGGCCTAAAGCAGAGTGCACGCTGCTGGAATAGGTGCATTCACAAGGAATTGGTAAGGCTTGGATACACACGGAGTGTGGCAGATGCATGTGTGTATAGGAGAGGAGGGGTCACTTTAGTCATTTATGTAGATGACCTCTATGTGGCTGCTCAGACGGAGCAGGAGGTGAAGGCTGTGCAGGATGAGCTGGCAAGGAAATTTGTCCTGAAAGACTTAGGGAACCTCAAGTCCTATCTTGGGATAGAAGTGGAGAGAACAGCAGATGGCAGGTTGATGCTGAGTCAGACAAAGAAGATTCAGAGGTTGTTGGAGAAATGTGGACTAGAAAGTGCAAAGGTGGTGAGGAGTCCCATAACACCAGGGTTCACAAGTAGCACAGAGTCTGACAAGGTGTTCGAACATCCTGATCTGTACAGGTCGGTTATGTGCAGTTTAATGTTTATAGCCAATAACACACAGCCAGATATAGCCTTTGCTGTTGGCGTGCTGAGCCGTAGAGTGAACAATTCCAAGGTAGAGGACTGGACTGCGGTGAAAAGGGTATTGAGGTACCTGAAGGGCAGCAAGGAGCAGAAGCTTGTGCTACAGGGATCTGGAGCACAACTGGATTGTTTTATAGATAGCTCCTTTGCATCTGAGCTGCACGATAGAAAATCAGTGACAGGTTTGCTGATTAGGTACGCAGACAGTCCAGTGGTTTGGAGAAGCAGGAAACAGCTGTGTGGCACTGAGTATCTCGGAAGCTGAGTTTGCAGCTTTGTCCGGGGTGGCAGGAGAGGTGCAATGGATAAGACAGCTGCTGGAAGATCTAGGTGAGGCATGCACAGGACCGACAGTTGTGCATGAGGACTCACAGGCCTGCATTGCCATGTCAGAGGCGGAGAACCTGAAGAACCAAACAAAGTATATAGGTGTCAGGTATATGAATGTGAGAGAGTTGGTCCAGAACGGCATTCTGAGACTGGAGTACATTTGTTTGGAGGACAATGTAGCTGACATCCTCACGAAGGCTCTGCAGGTGGAGAGGCATGAGCGGTTGGCCTCGGAGCTAGGTTTGGCACCAGGAGCAGCAGTGGAAGCTCAGGGCTCTGGAGAGCAGTAGGTGCAGCCTAGAAGTGGCAGAGTGATAAGATCATCTAGGCCAGGATGGCAGGTAGATCTAGGCCAGGGTGTGGTTGCACCAGATGAAGAAATGTGCCTGGAGTGGTGGACAGTTTCCAGTGAAGTGCATATCAGGAGAGTGATGTTGGAGGAAAGAATGAGGTTTGTGGATCTAGACCGGAGCTCGGAAATCTAGAACGGGGTTCTAAAGCCTGGGGCGCACACAGATCAGGTTTGACAGTGGCACAAACAATGGCCAGAGCACTGAAACACAGCAGGAGGACATTGGACATGTCAGGCTGGTGGGATATGTCACAAAAGGGAAACAGAAAGGGAAGCCACAGGTAAACACTCCATGATTAAGAAGAACACACTACATGAAAAGTGTAAAAATAAGATTTGTGCACACATTGTTCATTTTGGAGGGGAATGTTGGAATAATGTTCCAGGGAAAATGCACAATGTGGTGAATGGCAACAGCCATGATGACTAAGCATTTGGCCACTGCTGAGTCATGCAGCATTTAGGCTGATGAAACAGGAGGTGACATAATGACAGGGAGTCACCTGGTGCTGTAAAGCACAGTAAGTGCTGCAAAAGGGCTGCAAACATGCTGTGCCATACTTATGATTGACAGGTGTCCAAAAGGAAGAGGCAGTGCTAGAAAGCCATGTGGAGCACTGGCTATATAAGGGACAAGCCTCTGGACACACGTGTAGGTTGATGTGGGTTGATAGTGGAAGGTGGAGATTGTTGAAGAGTGCATTGGTGTATTATTGTACATAGCCTTTGTACATAGAACTTCTGAAGATTAAAAGCCTCTTAGTGAGACATCTGCTGAGTCTCTCTCTGCTCTGTCGGGAGGGGAAAGGAGTTTTCCTGTAACTGACAACGTTGCTTGCTTCATTGAAGACAGTCTGGATCTTCGTGCTTCACGTTACGTGGTTCCCACGCACTGCGTCACCACGCTAACAGAGAGAACCAAGGTAAGCTAGGAGCCTTACCAGAGTCCTTGGGGCATAGCTTCACCTTCTTTTCCTTCCTCTGCCTTTCCCAGCTCAGCCATGGAAACCCACTGGGTGACCCTGAGCAAATCAACTCTCTCAGCCAGATGGGATGAGGAGGTGGAGGAGGGTCTGGGAGCTCTCACCTTCAGGGAGCACTCTCGCTGGGCTCCCTGGTTGAAGCAGCTGAGGGTGGGTCAGGACAAGGAAGAGGAGAAGGAGACAGAGCGCAGCCACTGCCACCACTGCCACCACCGCTGCCTTGGACAGTGAGGTGAGGGGCACACCAGAATGGAGGAGGAAGAGGAGCCACCAGGGCCCAAGCCTTCTCACCATGCCACCATCCATCCATCCTCTGTTGTTGTTGTTGTTGTGTACCTTCAAGTCTATTGTGGGGTTTTCTTGGCAAGGTTTGTTCAGAAGAAGTTCGCTTTTTCTTTCCTCCTCCTCCTCTTCCTCTCTCCATGGCAGCCATTCTTTCTCTCCCCCCCCCCCCAGTATGAACAACAAAGGATAGTAAAAGGGGAGTAAATGGCCCCAGAGAGATTCAATCACAAAATATCCCAGTTTCCACATTGAGTTACTTTGTAGTGGGAATGAGCCTTTGTTTTTAAGCAAACATCACTACTATTTTCCTCCAGGCAAATTTGCTGTCATGTCAGCTACAAGCAAATAGAAATTGTAAAAACAATAGACTTACTGTATATACTCATGTATAAGTGTAGAAATTTTAGTAAAAAAAATGACCCCAAAAACCTGAGTTGACTTATCAATGTAAGTACTGTACCTTAACTCTTATTTAAAAAGAAATTGAAAGGCAGGAGTGCAATCTGTCCAGGAAGCACTGACCTTTATTCTTTCCTCTCCCATCCATCTAGCTTTTAGTGTGAACACAAAGAGTCATGCCTACTATAGTTTTGCAAGATCTTTGGCATCATTCCTTTGCTTCATCCTTTACATACCCTTAAGTTTTACCCTTGACATATCCACAAGTCATATCAAAATCTATAATTTTGGCCCCGAAATCTGCCATTGACATATACATGAGGCCAATTTATAGTTGAGTATATATGGTAGTTATCTTGTGAGTCTGTTTATTAGATTCCAACTAGCTGTCTGCAGAATCCCACAGAGAATTCTACAAATGCCGGCAAATAGTAGGATCAGAGCTTTGAATGATACATTAGAACAGGGGTTGGCAAGGTTTACTTACCTGGGGCCAGTCGCTGGTCCCCAGGTCTTCCGCCGGGCTGGGAGGGGTGGGAAATGGCGGTGTGCGCACTCGTGTGCATGCGCAGCCCCCGCAGCCGCCAGCTGCTGCCGCGCGTACTACCACCATGCCACCGCTGCGTGCGTCGCAGCCGCCATTTTGTTTGCCAAATTGGCAGCCGTGACACGCGCAGTGGCAGCGGCGGTGGTGGGGGTCAGCGGCAGTTGGCTGGGGTCATGAACAACCCCCTTCTCTTTCTGAAGATGATAGTAGTATTGATCAATTTCCAAAATCTTTGGTCACTACACAGATTTCTATCCACTCAGGACTCACAATAGAATACACAGTGATACCAAAGTTGGTACAACAACATCATTGACAACAGTCTATCATTAAAAATATACACAGTCACAATGCTGATGAAATTCTACAGAAAATGTTTCTAGTTTTATTGATACACCCCTGCTCTACTTTTTTCTTCAATAATGTCTGTTTATTTATTGAACGGGCAACCCTGGAATTCACTTTGGAATTCCACCATAGGATTTTTTTTTTAAAAAAAAAAATAATGACATTTTTAGCAAAGTTCCTTTATAGCAATCTGTGTCACAGTGAATCCAAAACACACTGCAGAAATAATCCAGTTTGAGACTGCTTTAACTTCTCTGGCTCAGTGCTAGGGAATCCTGGGAATTGTAGTTTATTGTGGCACCAGAGCTCTTTGACAGAGAAGGCTAAATGTTTCCCAGAATTCCCTAGCATTGAGCCAGGGCAGTTAAAGCAATCTCAAACTGGAGGATTTCTGAAGTGTGTTTTGGACCAGTGTTCCAAAGTCTGTATTTGTAGTGTTGCAAAGTGTCATAAATGACTTTATGGTGGGATAGCTAGATGC
Source organism: Phrynosoma blainvillii (assembly GCA_026167975.1). Lineage (NCBI taxonomy): Eukaryota > Metazoa > Chordata > Lepidosauria > Squamata > Phrynosomatidae > Phrynosoma > Phrynosoma blainvillii. Next base: position 24,742,013 of record JANUYF010000004.1, read on the forward strand.
TTTAACTTTCAATAACAATTGCATAAATTTCAGTGCAAATGAGTTCCACTCCATTTCTGTTTCAAGTTGAATGAGTGTTTGTATGCATTTTCTTTACAAAATACTTTTCTTTAGGAAGTGGCTTTTTGAATGCTATTTCTGTTAATACATGTGTTTTTACACATTTTTCAATCAGATAACTGCATCACAAAATTTGAAGGAATGTGAAAACTGAAGACTTACTTTGTTCCAGGTTGTATATTCATTTGAGAAATATGAGCTAGTTCAGTTAGTAATAATGTGCAAACCAAATGCATTTTGCTTCCATTCCCACTTGTGTTTGTGTATCAGCTTTCCCAAAAAGTAATACATTTTGTATGGCTGATATCACTTACCTTCACTATTCAACATAGGCACTCCATTCTTGTTTTGTTCTGTCTCTTGGAAACAAAACTGAAAACTCTGTTACTTAACTGTGATTGAAAGTGTGCCACTTTCTTTTCTATGACAATTTTCATAAGTAAGAAAAATTCCCAATGGATTTTTTTTTTAAAAGTTGCTCTACACATACAAGTATTAAATATTTTTTAAAACTGAAATAATGTCATAATGGAATTGCCATTAATGTTCTCCTTTAAATGCTCCAACACAGATAGTGTGCAGATTTATTTGTGACATTATTCTAATCAAACAACATTTCTGTAAAATCTGAAAGAGCCAGAACATTTAAACTTGTTAATTGCATGAGGAAATTCATTTATGAATACCTCAGTGCTCACAGAAGAGGTGGCAAAATTCTGTTTGCAGCAATAAAGAGCATATAGCAGGGGTAGGCAACATTTCCCCTTTAAGGGCCGAGGGACTTCAGGTCCCAGAAGCCTCAGCCATGTTGGCCAATAGTCCCATGTTGGCTAATAGCTCCTGGGATTCTGGGAGCTGAAGTCCCTCAGCCCTTAAAGGGGAAAGGTTGCCTACAGTAATTTAGTAACTACTACAGCTATGCAGCAGTAACTGGTGTTAGCAATTAACAGTAATGTCTTCTCCTAACCCAACCCAACATTATAGTATACAGAATAATGAGGATGAGCAGTATCTATTTTATAATAGGGTTTGGCTATGTTCTTAATAGATTCATAAGATGAAGGGCTAGAAGGTTTTATCTCTAATTATTTATATTTGTACTTATATTGTAAATTTAACTATTTTATATGCTATTGTGATGTTAAAACTGATTTCTTTTTTATTTTTTGTATTGCCTGGAGGCATGTTGACTATATTAATGACTTTGTATCATATTAAATACCTCAATGCACATTTTATAACCTGTTCTTAGGTGTTAGCACATGCCAGTTTGGAATGAGGGGGTCCTGTGGACATCAAAACCTGTCTCATAGTAATTCTGACCATAAGTCTGTTTTTTAAAGCAATTGCTTTGATATGTACTATTATTTCCATTTACAAATGGGCTTCTTACCTTCTATTTGAAAATGAAGCAGCTTATGTTTATTTTTTAAATACTCATTGTTGTGTACCTTCAAGTCTTTTCCAATTTATGGAGCCCCTAAGGTGAACCTATCATGTTTTTTTTGGGGGGGGGGCAAGATTTGTTCAGAGGTTTTGCCATTGCATGTGACTCACCCAAGGTCATCTAGTGTACTTCGTGGACAAGCTGGGAATCAAATTCTGCACGCCATAGTCCAACACTCAAACCAATATGTCACACTGCCTAGTCATGATCAAAATGATCATACACAACAATAAAACCCATAAACAGAAATAAGCATGCAGAAATGACAACAGCAGAAATTAGGGAACAATAAATACTATTTTATAAAAGGTTTTTACAATATTTTGAGGGATTGAAAGAGAGGGGAATAATGGATACCTGAATCAAGGAGTTTCATTTTGAAACCTTGCCATAGGCTTTTGTCCCACTTTTAGATCTTAGATTTTTTTTTCTCAAACCCAATTTCCACTGTAGAAATAATACACCTTGACACTGCTTTAACTGTCATGGTTCAATGCTATGGAATTCTGGGTTGCTATGGAATGCTATTTAGCCTTCTCTATCAGAGAGCTCTGGTGCTTAAACAAACTACAAACCCCAGGATTGCATAGCATTGAGCCATGGCAATTAAAGTAGTGTCAAACTGCACTATTTCTGCTGTGCATATGCAGCCTCAAAGGCAATCCCCTATGGCCCATCTTATAATAATATTTCTGCACATTCTACATCACCTCCATAGTTAGAAATGTTTAATGTCTCCTGGCCTGACCCCCTCAAATGTACAGCCACACCTGCAGCAGCTACACCAAGAGATGGAGGTCTGTTCAGCTGGTGGTTGAAAAACCAAACTGAAGGGTTCTGCCAAAAAATAACCAGGATAAAATACTCCCACTTCCAATTACAAAAAGGCAATAATATGAAAAATTAAGGAATAACTAAACCCTAGAGAAGAAAAGCCAATAAAATTTCTAAAAAGGTAAAAATACCCCACTGAAAAGTTTTCAGCTGGTGGTTGTGGCACAGTAGGATAATGCTTCTGTCTCCTTTCTACCGGCAAGTGATGTTGCTATAAGGACTTGCAACAGAGGGTCTTGCTTCTGATTGTTGCAGCCCCATTCGCTGGTAGGAGGGGGTTGGAAATGCCATCCTCTTGCACCCTGGCCATCAGCTGAAGATACCTCCACCTCTTAGTACAGCTGCTGTCTGGTAAAGCGGGTTTGGGAGGCCATTTACAAGCATTGCCTAATTGTGACTATGCAGTGAGCCAGCATAGTGTAGCAGTTTGAGTGCTGGACTATGGGCCTTTGCAGACTGCTAGAAATAGTGCAAATTGAGTCCACTTTAACTGCCCTGGCTCAGTGTTAGGGAATCATGGGAATTATATTTTTTTTCTGAGACATTGAGCCTTCTCTGTCAGAGAGCTCTGGTGCCACAATAAACTACAGTTCCCATGATTCCCTAGCACTGAGTCAGGGCAGTTAAAGTGGACTCAATTTGCACTATTTCTGGCAGTCTGCAAAGGCCAACTCTGGAGATCAGGGTTCACTTCCCAGCTCAGCCATGAAACCCACTGGGTGACCTTGGGCAAGTCACACACTCTCTGCCTCAGGGGGAGGCAATGATAAACCTCTGAGCAAAGCTTGTCTGGAAAACCCCATGATGGGGTCACCTTAAGGTAGCTATCAGTTGTAAACAACTAGAAGGCACACAACAACAGCAACAACAACAAAGTTTAGTGGATAGCAGATGTTGATTTAGGTTAAAAATCCATAACAGCAACACAAAATGGCAGACAAAATTTTTGAACAGTGCTTGGAAATCAAATGCATCTGAAGAAGTAGACTGAAATCTATGAAAGTTGATGCTGCCAATTTCTTTCCTTCAGTTAGTCTCAAAGGTGCTACAAGATCTCTCCACAAATAACAGGTAAGACACTGTATATAAGGAGGAGGATGAAGAAGCCAAATAGATTTTGGAGGGCAGAGATAGTGACTTTGTTCTTACTTCTTCACAGTTTCAGTTCTTTATTTGCCACCTTTTCCTCATTCTGTGATAGTTGTCTGTACCACTAGTGTTTCTAGTGGAGGAGGTTGTAATTTTTTTTGTTTCAGATTTGTCCAGCCTTCATTTTAACCTGTGGTCCATCGATTTAACCATGTGACCATATTCCAGTGTCTTCCACCCATTTATTCATTAATTAATTCAATCATTTTTTTAAAATAAGACTAAATTAAAATAATCTCCAGGCATTATGCCACTGAATACTAGCTGCTGGGAAGAGGTCTATTGGTTTCATATTTTCCTTTTGAACATCTTAGGCACTCCAGGAAAATATAGTTATTATGTGCCTTTTTCTAGGCTACTCTTGGAAGGAAATGAGATCTTCTAATCTATGTTAGAGTCCTGATATAGAATCACATCACCCTTACCAAAATAGGCAGAAATGTTTGTACAGTTATTTGTAATTTCAGTGGAAGCTCAAGTTGTAATACAAATGTTGTGGTCATAAGTTATACCTTTCAGAGTAGATTCTAATATTATATCTATAATACAGAGAGAGAGAGAGAGAGAGTTAGATATAACTTTTATAGAAATTATAACTTATGTATGACTTATACTTCTATATAACTTACAGATCTAAACAGAACAATTGAAAAAAGAAAAGAAATATATTTTAGCAAACACAAGATCCACTTAATATTCAGCATTCATTGCCCATCCCAGGAGAATGGTTTCTGAAACACAACATAGATCCAGACATTGTTTTGACTAAAACTATTTTGTGGTTGCTCTCTCTCCCTCTCCCTCCCTCCTGTTCTTTAAAGAGAAAAGAAACATGGAGAGTTTTATTCCCTGGGAGTATTCAGCAGCACCCAAGCTGATGAGGGGGATCCACAGTTACCTGGCATAGTGTTAGCTTAATGAAGATGTCAAGAAATAGATAAAAATAACTTTCCTTTTTTGAGATGGTACAGAGAGATAATTTCAAATGCCATATTTCAAGTGGGTGAGCAGTAATCACATTATTAATCAATACAGAACTGTCATGGGGAAAGGTTGTCCCAAGCAATGAGATGTCCTTAAGTAACACAAACAAATTATAGAAAACGAAGGAGGGAGAAATATCACATATCTGCCACAAGAAATGCAAATACTGTTCTACAGACATATAAAGCTGTCAAGCACTGAGTTAAACCTCAGGTCTATGTAGCTCTTTCTTTCCTCTCAAGGGCACAACAGTGGTTGTTGTATTGCATATCCCAGTACTTCCAACCACCATGGCCAATAGAATGAAAGAGTGGGAGACATAGTCCAGAAAACTTTAGAGAGCTACATGATTCCCACCTACTCTCCAGGGTCTTGTGGATATCTTGTGCAGCTCCAGGTCATGGGAGCTTTTACCTGGAGATGCCAAGGATTGTACATGGAAAATATATAATTTACAGTGGGCTAGGTCTGTTCCCTTAAAAATATCAGTTTAAAAAATACAAGAAAAGCCCTGTTGCATCAGGCCAAAGGGCTATTTTATCCAGTATTCTGCTTCTGTACTGACTGGACAGACAGGGATCAAACAAGTATACCAGCAGTATTCCTCATGTTCTTCAGCCACCAGTATTGTGAGCCTCACTTCATATGCCACTGGATATGATGCATAACTATCATGACTAGATACCACAACTAACATTATTATCCATTAATTAGTTGCTGTTGTTGTTGTTGTTGCATAGCTTCAAGATGTTTCCAACTCATAGTGACCCTAAGGTGAACCTATCATGGGTTTTTCTTGGCAAGATTTGTTCAGAGGAGGATTGCCATGAGGCTCAGAATCTGTGAGTTGCCCAAGGATGCCCAAGTAAGTTTCCATGTCTAAACAGGGACTCAAACCTTGATCTTCAGAGTCCTAGTCCAGATCAAACTACTACACCACACTGGTTTATCAATGAATGTTTAAATTGAAAGAGGTTGGCAATTACTTACTAATGGTAACAGCCCTGAACCCAGGTATTAGGAAACAATCTCCAGTCCTAGATGGGGTCACACTCTCCTCAAAGGACTGTGTTCACAGTCTGGGGGTGCTCCAAGATCCATCGCTTCAGATGACAAATCAGGTGAATGTAGTGGTCAGGAGCGCCTGTTATCAGCTTCATCTGATACGCCAACTGTGCCCTTTCCTGGAGGTCAGGGACCTCAAAACCATGGTACATGCACTGGTAACCTCTCACCTCGATTTCTGCAATGCACTTTACATGGGGCTACCCCTGTGCCTCATTTGGAAACTTCAATTGGTACAGAATATGGCAGCCAGGCTGGTTTCAGGTAAAACCAGGAGAGACACATAACACCTATTCTAAGATCGCTTCACTGGCTGCCTATGAGTTTCTGGGCACAGTACAAGGTGTTGGTTATTGCCTTTAAAGCCCTAAATGGCTTGGGTCCAACTTATCTTTGGGACCGCCTCCTTCCATATAATCCACCATGTGCACTAAGGTCCTCTGGGAAGAATTTATTTCAACCTATAAAAACTAGATTATCTGCAACTGCCCAGAGGACCTTTTTGGCTATCGGTCCCAGATCCATCATTTGACCACCTTAAACAGCTTTAAAAAAACAGTTAAGATGGACCTCTTCCGGCAGGCCTTTCCTGAGTAGGTAACTGGCCACCGAAAATAGTTATGCCTGTCCCTGATTTCCACTATAGCTATTTTAAATTATTTGTCATTTGTTGGAATGTTTTTGTAGTTTGTTATTTTTAGTTTGTTTTTAATTTTTGATTGTTTAATTGTATTTTTTGGGGGGTGGGCTATTGCGGGATGGGATTGTTTGTTTTATCATGTAAGCCACCTTAGTTGTATTTTACAGAGAGATGGGATATAAATAATAATAATAATAATTATTATTATCACTGCATCATGTGGACTTGATTTCATATGAGTGTTAAGTGTACACTGGGAAAACAGATTTGTTTTTTCTATATTGAATCCCTTGCAAATTAGCTTTCAATTTAAGTGAAAAGAGAAAAGAATATCATATGCATTTGCTTTACATTCTGCATACCTGTTTACATCGCTATGTTGATAAAATGTGTTGATGATGAATATACAGCTTACAGTCCATGAAGTCAAGTCATCAAGACATCCAGATCTTTAAGCAAGCTTTCTTTTATTGCAAAATCAGCATGAGCAAAAATAATAATAATAATAATAATAATAATAATAATAATACCATCTTCACTTTAGCCAGAAGGCTAAACAGGAACAAAGCCTAACTGCTACATGATTCAAAATTGATTAGTTGCAGCATCAGGAAAAATATTTTAATTAGTCCATTACAGCTTAAAGGTTAAAAGACAAGTGACAAACTTTTCAGGATCACAACGTTCAGCCCCCAATTTCTCCACCCATTTGGGTGTAGCCCTTTCAGACTGATTGGTTGATGATGCATGACGTGTGTTAGCCCAACCTTTAATTACCATATTAAATCATGTGACTGCAGTTCCCATAACATTTTACATGTTTATAAATCCTTTATGTAAACAAATTCCTTTCTCACAGAACTGTAGCCTCGTTAACTGCTTGTTTTGGCTAAAGCACACCTGGGCTGATAATTGTGAATCTGGCCTCAGAAAACAACTTTTCTCAGCAAGGAAAAATACAGACACACATCTTTACATTTCAACATTTTAACATTGACTATATGTCCCATCACATTCTAACACCCTATTATGTCCTCCATACTAGACCTACATTCCTCAGCATTGTCAATGGGCATCTGGGGAAATGAAAGGGAAGTTGCTATCATATAAGTTACAGAACAGACACTGGTGTGAAGTTTCCTCAACAATGTAAAGTTGATAGTTTTTTTGTGGGTTTTTCGGGCTGTGTGGCCATGTTCTAGAAGAGTTTCTTTCTGTAAAGTTGATTTTGCTAGGCTAATTTGTCAGCTTCCCAAGTCTAGATTTTTTTTTTAAGTAACATAGTTCTTATACATACAGGAGTCCTTGGAAAACCATTGGCATTATTTGGGCTTTGTGCAGAATCCACCTATCTTTGGTTTTGAGCCCTGTAAACTGTCTCTGCAAAGCTCAAGACAACACTGTTCTGTAAAACTCATGAATCTCTTGGCCACCCAAAGAAAAGAACACAGAAGGAATATTTTCTTATAAGCTGGGAAGGCAGGTAGAAATTCATCAGGAATCATTTTAGCTTTGGAAGTGATATGTTATAATTCTAGAGTGGTACCTGCAAGGTATGCTTTGCATGCATTATTCAGAATAAAACTGATTATGCAGAAATGAGGGTGATAGGAATTTGCACACTAAGTTGAAAACTAGAGAATGGATTTTCTGTGGCTTACCTGATTTCTGTGGTGTGGCATTGAAAAATCTACTCAGTCAGCAGAGAAACAAGTACATTTTGTGTTTCCAAAAGTTTTCTGTTCCCATGTGCATTCTCTCTCTGTATCTTTAATGTAATGCCATCTTGGTCTTTGGTTCACTTCTGAGGCTAGGTTAAGGTCAGCAGCTTTATTACTGCACCAAAACTCATTGGATATAATAAAATTATGTGCTATTTATTTCAAGAATCATATGAAGCTTGCACCAATGGGACACATGACCTGTTGATATTTTAAGGGCAAGGAGGCATGTTCTCCTTTGCAATTTTACAGCAAAGATATTTTACACATCTGAGATAAAGCTACATGCAGATTGCTGTAAATGTTTCTGGCAGTGGTAAAAATGCCTCTTCTTTTTAGTGGTTTTTTTCACTCTTATTCCATATGCTGAAATATCTACACCCCTTGGCTCAGACCTTCCTCTTTCCACTAAAGAAAGAATATGGAAGGGAGATTATATTGATTTATTTTCTCTTACTTTTAGGGATCCTGAACCAAGGATCATGGTAAAGGATGGGATTGTCTTTAGCCTTCCAAAAGAGTTTCAGGAGTTCAAACGCCCTAAGATGGAGCGTAATTTTGTGAATTGGATTATGGGTTTCACTATATATAGGGGAGTTATAGAGGAGAAAGAGCCCCTTAAGTCTCTTGACTTTTCTAAATACCAGGAGATCATGATAAAAGCTTACACCAACTGCCATCATAACGTGAGGGGTGTAGCTTGGCTGCAATATGATGAGCAGTTTAGAATGAGAGTGCCCAAGATCATGCCCTGTCTTGGAGACATGTACAGTCTGAATTATGGGCTGATGTAATGGTGGAGGCCTCCCCTTTGAGCAGATGTGACAATGGGTTTGTTCCCATGGTTACTCAGCTGAGAGGGCAGAATGCAAGGCCTGCTACAGGAGAAAGAAAGCAATTTGGCATATGCTGGGACTTTAACACAGGCAAGTGCAAGAGGCAGCCCTGCAGGTTTGACCACAATTGTAACACCTGTGGGGGCGGTCACCCTGGTACTTCCTGCAGCAGAGGTAAGTGGTTAGGAGTGGGAGGTGTCCCCCAACCAGTGTCACCAGAAGGTAAATGCTCTGTCACCAATTAAGTTAGATGCAATGGTGGCGTGGCTGAGGGCTTACCCAAACAAGGAGGTGGCATCTTATTTATTTCATGGTTTTTCCTTGGGCTTTCGTATCCCTTACACAGGTTCTAGGATACACTGTTATGTGCCCAATGCTCGTTCCATGAGGGAATTGCCAAATATCGTAAGGGACAAGCTAGCGAAAGAGATAGCTGCTGGAAGGATTTCAGGACTTCATGATCAGTTACCTATTCCCACCTTTTGTTTATCTCCTTTGGGTGTGGTACCCAAGAAAGCTCCTGGGGAATTTAAGTTGATTCACAATTTGTCTTACCTAAAGGGTGACTCTGTGAATGATGCCATAGATCCTGAGCTTACGTCTTGTAAGTATGCATCGTTTGACTCAGTGGTCAAGATGATTAGGAATTTAGGCAGGGGAGCCCTCTTAATGAACTGCGACATAAAATCTGCCTTCAGGCTGCTCCTGGTACACCCAGATGATTTTGACCTACTGGGGTTTCAGTTTGATGGAAAGTTTTATTTTGATAAAGCCATGCCAATGGGGTGCTCGATCTCTTGTTTGGCTTTTGAGATTTTCAGCACCTTTCTTCACTGGTGTGCAGTCAAGCGGTCAGGTAATAGGGATATAACCCACTATTTAGATGACTTCCTGATTGCTGCAAATCACAATTCCTCTCAATGTAAGGATACTTTAGATGATTTTCAGGAACTGATGTCGGAGTTGGGAGTTCCTCTAGCTGAAGAAAAAAACTGAAGGGCCCGACACATGGCTTACCTTTTTGGGTAGCTAGGATTTCTCAATTACCAAACGACAAATTGGTAGCTATGAGGCAGCAGGTTAGAGTGATGTTGGGGAAGCAGAAAGCTACACTTCATGAATTTCAATCCCTTACAGGACTGCTAAAGTTTGCCTGTAAGGTAATAGTTCTGGGACAAGCATTCTGCGCATGATTATATAGGGCTACTGTAGGGGTGTTTGCACCACACCAATACATCAGGATCACAAGGGGGATTCATGAAGACTTGAAGGTTTGGGACTCCTTCTTTGAGCAATTCAATGGGACCTCATTTTGGAGATCTGAAATGCTGCTGAGAGCAGACTTACAGGTACACTCTGATGCTGCTGGCACCCATAGCGTTGGTGTTTACTGGAATGGCCAGTGGGCTGCAGAAGCGTGGCCCTCTGCATGGGTTGAACGTGGTCTGACTAGAGACCTGACGTTTTTGGAACTTTTCCCTATTGTAGTGGCTGTGCACCTGTGGGCAAGCCAATTTGTTAACAAGACCATCTAGTTTTGGTGTGATAACCAGGTGGTCGTTCAGGTGGTAAATTCTCAGTCTTCTAAGTCCCCCAGAGTCATGACTTTGGTGAGGGAGATGGTCATGCAGTGTTTGAAGTTTAATGTTTTATTCCAAGCTGAGCATGTTCCTGGTGTGCTTAACCCTTTGGCAGACGGCCTCTCTATTTTTCAGTTCTCTGGGTTCTGGCAGCTGGCTCCCTAGGCATCGACACACCCGATAATAATAATAATAATAATAAATTTTATTTTTTATCCCGCCCCTCTGCTTAGCAATCGGGGCGGCTTACAACAATTAAAAATACAATCGTTAAAAGCATTCCGGTATCCCAATCCCTCCACCCATCCCTCCCACACCCCTTAAGACAAAATTAAACTTAAGAAATTTAAACGCAAACATTAATAAGATAAGGACATCTTTGCTATGGAGCCTTGGAGACTAGAAATTTACAGGGCGATCCTACATTCCATCACCCCATCTATACACAAGTCTTACCAGATAGCCTAGAATCCATTTAATCAATTTTTATTGGACATTGGGGAGGTACAAGGCTAGCCCATTAGGGTTGATCTTGTCCTGCATTTCATAGTTTATCTCAGGCATGCAGGCCTGTCACCTGTTACTATTAGGGGCAGGCTGGCAGCCCTGGCATTTCACTCCAGGGCAAGGGGTTGTTTTGATCCTACCACAGACTTCAGGGTTAAAAGAGCTGTGGAAGGTTGGTCCAGAGAATCCCCGGCAGTGAAGGACTCACTATGGCCAATAACAGTCACAGTCTTGGCTAGGTTATGGGCACAACTAGCTGATACTTGCTATTCACCTGAGGAAGCAACCTTATTTAAGGCAGTATTTGCCATTGCTTTCTTGGCAGCTTTATGAATCCATGAGATTGTGCCCGGATCTTGCAATGATCAGTCTGGTAGGGCACTTTTAATTTCGGATGTTATCTTAATAGAACAGGGGATTCAGATTTGCATCAGGCGCTCCAAAACTGATCAGTTAGCGAAAGGTCAGGCCATTTCTTTAGCCAAAGTGCCTAGTGGGCAAATTTGCCCGGTCTTAGCAATGCCCAGTTATTTGAGGGTTAGGCCAAAAGTGGCTGGTTATCTTTTTCTCCATTTATCAGGCATGCCCTTAGCTCAATTTCAATTTAGGGCACTGTTGAAGGAGATGCTAAGGCAAGCTAAGTTGTCTCAAGCTTATTTCTCTTCTCACTCCTTCAGCATTGGAGCAGCAATAGCTGCGGCCACACATGGTTTGAGTGAAGCCAATATTTGCTGAATTGGTCGGTGGCGTTCTAGGGCATTTAAGACCTATGTTCGGCCTTCTGGGAACAAGAATCCCAACCAGCTACACTAATTCGCTTTACTTGCATTTCAGCTGTTTTTTTCCACTGCAAGATTTGGATTTTGGGCCACAGTCTAGTCTTCTGGGCGGAACGCCACCTTCTTGAACACCGGTGCAATGTTAACCTGGGCCTGGAGAGCATCGGCACTACCCAATGGTTTGGCCGCAGGGGTATGATGTGGAGAGCGCTGCTTCCTTGGATAATCCAGCTGTCAAGGTCTTACCCTCAACCCTGGGTTTTAGTTATACACCTGGGGGGAAATGACTTAGTGAAAGTTCCGTGTCTTCAGCTGGCAAAGCAGATGGTGAAAGACCTCCAGGATATCAGAAAGATTTTACCTGGAGCTATACTGCTATGGACTAAGCTGCTGCCAAGGCGTAGTTGGCCTGGAGCTCACAAAGATGCCACCATTAACAGTGCTCGACGATGGCTAAATCGTCATGTGGCCAAGCAGTTATCAAGACTTGGCATTTTCATAACTGAACATTCGGGAATTAAATTGGATAGGCCTCAGCTGTATGGGGTGGGGGGTGGGTGGGGTGCACCTCTCTGCTGAAGGTTCAGAGATTTATGTTCATGAAGTCTCTGAACATATCAAAAAAGCGGTTTGTTTGGGGGGGAGAGGGGATGCCTAGCTAGACTGGCCCCCTCTTGTGGTGCGTAATGACCCCCCACCCCACAGGAAAATTAATCTGGCTAATTAAATTTAATTGGGGTAAATTTGGCAAAGGTTAAATTAAAGGAAGTGATGTATGCAATTAAATGCATGACATCATTAACTAATGGCATCATATGACGTAATATGATGTCATATGATGCAATATGACATCATTTCCAGCGAGGAGGGGTTTGTAAATTTGTTGTTGATATTTATTTACATACTTTGTCACATGTGGTGAAGTACCACCCATCTGGGTGGCTTACACCTTCACACACGTGACAAAGTCTTAGGGATTTAATTGTAAATTTTGTAAATAGACCCTGTACAGCAAAAATAAAAGTTGTGGCCTATTTAAACCCAAAAAGAGGTGTCTTGTTTACTTTCTGCCAGTGCAAAGACACCCCCCGAAGAGTCGGGAGGGGTTTCTTGTTGCGCCGGCCATATAAGGACATGAGAGGCCTGATTTGACAAGCGCACAGGGACCGCTGAGTAACTGCACACTTGGCTCAATCATGTTCCTTCCCTGTGTTAAGGAAGTCTCACAGTGTTTGTACTCTCGCGAGACTTCAAGAGTTTGTCCTTTATAGATCTGTGCTGCCACATGGTGGCAGCCATTTTAGAGCTTGAACTGAGCAACCCACTCAACATTTTGTTTGGTTACTCTCAGGCTTAGGCTGGTCACCTTCAGGGACCGGGAGGGATTTTTTTCCCAGGGTTATCACCCTGGGTTTTTCGCTGTCCCTGAGATTAATGTATATTCAGATTGTTGGGTATGGGTCATAGGATAATAATAACTTATGTGTTATCGTTATGTTATTATTAGCTTTGTCATAAATTAAGCGTTAGGGTCTATATTTGGAAATTTGCTTGTGCTTGTAATGAGGCGGGTAATGACCCCCACCCCACAGGAAAATTAATCTGGCAAATCACATTTAATTGGGGTAAATTTGTGGCCTGCTTGAACCCAAAAAGTTTGGGTTTAAACCCAAAAAGAGGTGTCTCGTGTCATATGACGTAATATGATGTCATTTTCGGCAGGGAGGGGTTTGTAAATTTGTTATTGATATTTATTTACACACTTTGTCACATGTGGTGAAGGACCACCCATCTGGGTGGGTTACACCTTCACACACACATGTGACAAAGTCTTTGGGATTTAATTGTATATTTTGTAAATAGACCCTAAACAACAAAAATAAAAGTTGTGGCCTGTTTAAACCCCAAAAGAGGCATCTCGTGTCCTTTGTGCTGCTGCAAAACTTGTATCTTTTCCTTTTGCAAAGCAAAGCACACCCACATATCAAGCTCAGTAAACTAACTGGGCTTTTTTAAATGCAAAGAATCCATCTGATGGTTTTTTTTAAAAAAGGTGCACAGGACAGGGATAGAAATGTTGGATAAAAATGTTGCCATTTAACTATACAACTTATGCAATTGGTGAAAAACAAAATTACTTTTTAAAAATGAAAACTCTCTTAGGACTGATTGAAAGTCATCAGATCATTTTGCAGGGGGATTAAAAAAAATTTGTTTTTTATTTTGTTTTGTGCATTCACTTGTGTGAGACTGACACTGAGACCGAGCCATTTTTGGATAGATAAGTTTGCCAGTTTCTATTTCTCCCAGTTTCTATTTGTCCCAATTCCTCTCTGTCCAAAATATGAAGAAATCTATGAATTTCAATAAATTCTCATCATAAACAAATTCAAATGAAATTCTCAGCTCTCCCTATCTTCAAGAGGCCAACATCCAGAAAGTTCACTCAAAAACTCAAGCATTAATGAAGAATGTGAGATTTATTTATTTATTTATTTAAATGTTTATATCATTCCTTTTATCCAAAGATCTTAGGGTGTCATAAAACCAATAAAACCAATTTAACCAATTTAGAATAGCATAAATACAGAAAATACTTTAAAAAAACTAAAAACATATTAAATAATGAACAAATTAAAAGCCAAAAAGTGTTAAAATGGTTTTAAAGAGTTTAAAATAAACTGAAACCATGTGCAGAAAAGGGTTTTGTAAAATCATTTAGGCCTCAAGGTCTAACATGATCAACCATGTTTTACTTGGCACCTAAAGAGTAGCAATTTTGGGCCTGAACAGACTGCCAGAAATAATCCATCTTGAGACCACTTTAACTGCCCTGGCTCAGTTCTAGGGACTCATGGGAACTGTAGTTTATTGTGGCACTGGAGCTCTTTGGCAGAAAAGGCTCAATGTCTCAGAAAAAAACTAAAATTCCCACGATTCCCTAGCATTTAGCCAGGACAGTTAAAGTGGCCTTAAACTGGATTATTTCTGGCAGTCTGTTCAGGACCTTTGTTGCCAATCGGGCCTTCAAATGGGGGGGAGGGTCTATGAATTGATACCCACAGCAGGAAAGATCCTCTTCCATGTCCTTGCACAGCATATTTCTCTGACTGATAGGACACAAAGCAATGTCCCATGTTTTGTTATTTCCAAACCTGCTGGTACCTTTCTTACGTGTGATGTCACTGATGTAGACTCAAGTCAATTGACTCAGACTCAAGCTGGACTCAAGTTGCTTCAATGACTCAGTTGGACTTGACTCATCAATAAATGCTGCACTGACTTGACTCAATTTATAACTTCTATATTTTTAGTGACTGACTTGCTGGCATCATTCACATTGAGCAGCAGGCAATACCCATCCCCAGGATCCAGGGCATATTTCTTGAAGAGGAACAGGAAATTCATTAGGCTTAAGGTGGAAGGATCCTTCTAACACTTTTGAAAATGTGCAGATGCCAACCCCTGCCTCAAGCCTATTGCCTAACACATTTTCTGTTCCCCTTTGAGATATGTGCCCTCCTTTTTTTCTGTTAAAAGTTGGTTCCCAGATTTGAGACCCAATTTTAGATTTGTCTTGAAAGTATCTTGCAAGGACCTGACTTGAGACTTGGAGGTACAGACTTGAGATTTGACTTGAGGCTTGGGCCTCATTCCCACTTACAAATAAAGCAGTTTACCATCCAATTCATTGGATCGGTTTGATAGCAGAGTGTCGTTCACACTACATTTATTCAAATCACATTTTCTTGTTGTAAAATAACCCACTTGTCATTCACATTGACTAATGAATTGATCCAAAATGGCCCCTCTTCAGCTGGCTGGCAAATTTAAAGGGCACATTTAAATCATTTCCAATCTGCATCCCATTCACACTTGCGCTGAACTGATTTATTGCAAAAGACGTGGAAAAAATAAGCATAAAAAAGACATGCATTAAATGGGTCTAGTGCTCACCAAACCACTTCAGCAATTCGGCTCAAGTGTGAATCAGGGTCATTTAAACTGCTTCAAATGAGTCAGCAAACCACTTTATAACGTAGTGGGGATAAGGCCTTGGATTAAAGGATTTGAATCCATCTCTGGTTGATGTACTATTTTGGTTACAGATGTAAAAGCACTTGGAAAATTTCGTACATCATATTGCCTCTGTACATGGTAGTTTTAAACAGTCATGCTATGATACTTCTCCATACCAGTGAGACACTGCACAATATTAGTTATAAATACAAGGTTCTGCCCCTCCCCTCCAGCCATATTCATATGTCCCAAATTATTGTTACTTGTTTGAATGTTCAGGAAGATAACATGGGGAGCCATTTTGACCATGTAACTTGCTAGCATGGTGAAATAGTTTGAACATGAGACTACAACTCTGGAAACCAAGGTTTGAATCCCCACTCAGCCATGAAAATCTACTAGTGATTTTGGGTAAGTCACAATCTCTCACCCTCTGGGGATGGCAAAGGTAACTCTCTTCTGAACAAATCATGGCAAAGAAACCCCATGATAGTTTTACTTTAGGGTAGGAAAGAACTTGAAAGCACAGAACAAAAACAACTTCCGATGTCACTCCCATGGTGGAAGTGCCAAAACTAGATTTTGTTCAGCAGAGCTTTAGGACAGTAAAGAACAACATCTTCCCTCTTTAGGTAAGCAAGTGTCTCCTATGCTTCTTTCAGATGAATAGCTGCAATAATCTAGGTTGTAACTAGCAGCCTAATGTCTTATGCTTCACAGAGTAGGTCAGCCAATCAGGACCATGCTTGAGACGACCATCTGGAGTTTCATTCTGTAGCTTTAAAATTGCTATCAGGTCAGGAATCCAATTACTTGTCTGTAGCAAGGAGACAGTTCCAGTCAACAGCTTCTATTATTTATTTATTTATTTGCTAATAGTTTGCAAGCCCATTGCTGTTGACTCTTAGGAAACCGGTTACCAGTTCACTGAAACCCTATTCAGGCATTTTCTATAGCAAAATAGGTTAATAATTAGAAATGTGATACCTTTAACTCTATCTTCACTACAAATACTATTTAAAGTAGGCTTCCAGGAGGGCTCCACTGAATCACAGAAAGAAAGGGCAGATGCAAGGTCAAACTACTGTTAGGATCAGGGTGTTTTTTTGGCTTATACATGTCATGTGGGCACTAAACCACCAGAATATTTTCTCTGTTGCCTTGTAAAATATTACATTGATTTGCTTTATTTATTAAAATATTTGTCCCACTATTGATTGTGAGATCTCAGGACATAAAGCAGTTAAAACAATATAAACATTCATTTCAATGTGCAGTTGTCCAATTTTCATTTTGCAGAACCAAACTTATTTCCATGTTTCCTAAGTGATTGACTTTTTTTTTAAAAAAAAAGTGCTTAAAAATTGTATGTTTTAAAAATGTGTAAAAGAAGTGCACATTTGAAAAATGAGCACAAACATGTTTCTGTCAATGGGCAATGCATCTGTTTCAAATGCAAGTGTTTCAAAAGAAGTGCATGACAATAAGCATCAATTTATTTGTTTATTTTTAAAGGAGCACACCCTACTTTGGGGGGAAGTGGCCTTCCTTCTTTGGAGGTTTTAAACAGAGATTGGATAACCATCTTTCTGGGTTGCTTTAGTTGTGTTTTCCTGAATGTGGTTTGGACTAGATTGCTCTTGCAATCCCTTCCAGCTCTAAAATTCTATGATGAAAACATAAATCAGAATAACCTTGATGATAGAAGAATAAGAACTTCAAAAAGGTCCAATTTCACAGGTTCATATCCTTATCACTTTCAGTGGGTCTGTTTAAAAATTAGCAATTTGCTCTTATCACAAGGAAGCTGTGGTAATGTTGTCACCTGTTGTGGGGGGCTTAAACTAGCTTAAAAATTGAAAAAGGGTGAGAAGTATAATGTTCCTGGGGCTTTCACTGTTAATAAATTTCAGGCTGCAGTTGATGCACAAAAATGGCAACATAGGAATTCTTGAGTATAACATATTTTGTGTTGTACACTGTTGGCAAATTTCACATGATTAACTTAAGAATCACAAAACAAAAATAGATGGGGGTTGTTTGTTTTTTGTGAAAATGTCAATAACTTTTAAAAAGTAGATTCATTTGGATGTCTGGTGCTATAGAGACTTCTGTACTTTTGTTTTTGTGCTCAAGAGGCTTGTAAATAAAGGATGTCATGAAAGGGCAACTGTCTCTTACACATCAGTACATATTCCCCAAAATGTATGATTGTACACAAAAAGCTTAAAGGTGAGAACACTGATAACATTTTAATGATCACCCTAAAAAGTCATGGAGATTGGAACAGACAGATTTCAGGCTTGGGGGACTTACTTTATAACTTCAAGATCCACCAACTGAAGCATGGTGCAAAAGACATTCAATTTAAAATCAAGTAACTCTGAGGTGGACAATTTTTTTTAGTATCCAAACAGAGGAAAATTCAGAATCCTTCCATGTAAAAATGATTCCTAGTAATACACAACTTCCTACATTTTAGCACTGGGGTAGGAGAAGGAAGTCTACAGTATTTGTTGCTGTCCTTTTAAAACTATTGGGGGTCAGTTAACCATGTTGATCTACTCCTAAATAATCCAGATATCTATTATTGATTGATTGGTTGGTTTTGATATTTAAATTCTCTCTTATATCACAGGTTCCCTGGTGATCAGCAACTGAAATCAATTTAAAACAGCAAAGAACAACCTAAACCTATGTAAAACAGTTTAAACGTCTCTAAACAAGTCAAGCCATGTACAACCTATATTGACCTGGGCAAGATTCTTGGGAGAGCCAGCATGGCATAGTGGTTTGAGTATTGGACTGCAAAGGGTTAGATTCTCTGCTCAACCATGAAACCCACTGGGTGACCTTGGGCAAGTCACATGCTCTCAGCCTCAGAGGAAGGCAGTGGCAAACCTCCTCTGAAGAAATCTTGCCTAGAAAACCCCATGATAGGTTCACTTTAGGGTGTAATATGCTGGAAACAACTTGAAGGCACACAACAACAACAACAACAACGATTCTTAGACTCAAAGATCTAAATCTACTTTTTGCCTACTGCTTCTATAGACTATCCCCCCCGCCCCGACTAATTCAAACTTCAATTCTGGAGGCAGATAAATATATACTAATGAGCAAATGTGGTGTAGTGGTTTGAGCATTGGACTATAACTAGAGATTAGGGTTTGATTCTCTGCTCAACCATGGAAACTCACTTTGGAGGAGTCACATTCTATCTCAGCCCCAGAACACCCTGTGATAAGGTTGCTATAAGTTTGAAACAACTTGAAAGCACACAACTACAAATATATACTGCAGCAAAGAACATTAATTTCCATTCATGCCTCATGCTTTCATATCTTCAACATGTTAGGATTTCAAAAGCTTTACCTTACTTCTAGACAACATAGGTCTTCAGGCCATGACTGAACAGTCTTTTCTCAACATATAATGCATGGTGGTTCCCCCCCTTCAAATCCCTTCTACTCTAGCATGGAAGTGTTCCAGATGTTATCCTTGTTTGCTTTAAGGGATGGTGTCTTAGTAATATTGCACGACTGACAGCGTTCCCTAAAGAGCTGTATCTTTTCCTTAAACCTGATAGTAATTACTTTATGTTTGTGATTTTCTTGGCAAACTCAGGAGACCCTTCAATTTTAATAGCTGTAAGGTGAAAACATCTTTCTTTGGCTTATCTGCACCTGCCAATCTTACAATGTGAGGTGCTGTCTTTCCCTCAGCAGACTGGAGAGACAGGCTAATCCATTTTCAGCTTGGGGCTAAGACCTATTTCTTTGTCTCTCCAGCTTTCCAGATAATTATGCCTCTGCACGTCAATAGCACTTTCAGACCTCCCATATAGCAGAACATCAAGCAGTTACATCTATCTGTCTCTTACTTAAATAACATACTATAGACTTGATTCAATTAGATTTTTAAGCTGGCATCTCAAGATGTTCCTAGTTAGGAAGATATTCTTCTTCTAAGTCAATTCAAGGGTTTCCTTGATGAGTTCTTCTTTGATTCCAAAAGCTGACAGAAGTATTATGTTGGTATTTTCCATGAGATCTAGCTTGTACTTACATACCAGACCACTGCCCTGTAATTGTGGCCTGACAGTTCTACTGTTCCAAGCAAGCAGTACAAATGAAGACTTTTATCAAACATTTGGTGGGTTTCCATCAGTTCACTTTTGGGACCGTGTGTATTTCTTAACTTTCCCCAGCCATTTACAAATTTAATTCAAGAACAAATATTTCCATGTTTCAAATTCCATAGAAATAGCTGTGTTGCAGTGGAAAGAGCAAGTTTGGTGGCTCTTTAATGGCAGTGTTATTTAACCAATATGTTTTTGTGTACAATTCCCATAAAGAATTGTTGTAATATCCAATGCACAACACAACAACGTATGGCTCAAGTCTAGTTTTTGCCCGTTCAGGAAGTACTGTGTGAACCAAGCATACAACAGAATTATATGTAATTTCCCCAGTTTCTGTGAACGTTCCATCTTCAAAAAGTAGTGAAGCAAATTAAACATTAGCTGAATTGCATGTCTATCAGTGCTTATCAGCATCTGAATTGCAAATTGTAAGGTTTTCCTACTCTAGCTGCTCTGAATCAGAGTTTTCAAATTCTGCAGGATGATTTATGATTTCTATGCTATGCCATTTGTAGGCTATTTTCATTGTCAGTTCTGAATTTTCCCTTTATCTACAGTTCTGAGCATTTGTACAATCAGAGGGCACAACAGGAGGGAATGTTACCCCATAACTCTTGAAGTATGGGGTCTTTTTTAATGAAGGCAATAATCACAATCTTAAATATACTGGGAAAATTGAGAAGGGGGTCAATTCATACTCATAAAAAATTCAGTTTTTGAGTCGCATAGATCTGGGATCACCGAATCAATTTGAATTGGAATGAAGTTCACACTACATTTTCCAGTATCGAATGCATTCGTGTCTATTTAACATGGTTCATGTTCATACTTACTTTTGCACTGCTACAAATGGATTTTCAACATCAGACGTGATCAACCCATTCCAGTTCTTTTTTTTTTTTTAATGTCAACCAAATGATGCACATGGTCGTATTTCTGGTGACACAAGCACTCAGAGGTGTGGCTGCATGCATAAGCTGTCACATCACCTTGTGTTCTGCCAGCAAGGATCATGGATTCTGTGTCCATAGCTGTTTTGCAAGCAATGTTGTCATTTTTGCAATCCACTATCCTCATCTGCCTTTGAATGAGGGATGCCTATCTGCAAAGATTTGCTGCTTTGAGGTCACCCTTGGGTTTGAGAATTCAAAAACAGAGAAGGAGATGACGCATCTGCAACAATAAGATAATACAACACATGATCACATTTTCCTATGTGAATGAGGCCACTCATTTCAACAGCACTATGCAGCTCTTTCATGAACTTATACCCAGAAGGTGTAGGAGGAGTGCTCAATGCAGGATAATAACCAATTGGATACTCCTGGACAGTTAAGCAACCCCAAGGTAATATGGTGATGGAGGTAGCTGAATATGGAGCCTTATTCTGCATGGATGCTGACCAAAGAAATGCAGATGCTGTCTTGTAACAGAATTGAGTCAATTGCCATTGCTACATATTTCCACTAATAACAACTTTACAAGGCACTGACAACAGTATGTGGTCACCTAAAAAAAAATAAAGCACTACAATGGCAGATAGAGAGCATGCAACACAATGTCTTCATTCCTGTACTATATCTAAATAAAACAAAACAAAACAAACCCACATCATGCATTTAGCTGACTCATTGAAGATGTTGTCATTTAATTTTTTTTAAACTTATCTTGTGAGAACTCTTCAGAGCCATTCAGAATTCTTCCAAAGGACTCTTCAGAGCTGTTCCTTCAGTACCATGAAGGGTTCATGCTGAGTAGTCCCTCCCGCTACTTGCACAACTTCCATTGCTGTTGTGATCCTTTTGACCTCAAGACTTGCATTGCCAGCCAAAACTTCTTTAAGCTCATAAAAGAAGGGCATTGCTCCATTCCCACTTCTGGAAGCAAGGTTACTGCTCCACTCCCACTTCTGGAAGCAATCTGGTTTGTCTCCTGAAATTTACACTTTAAAGGCTTGGCTTTTGTCCTACACTCCAAGCCAGTCCTATCATGGACCTTCACCCTCATCTTGGCAGTGATATTATCATAAACATCAAAACTGCAGTGGCTATCCCTGAGCTGCATCTCAACTGTCTCCTTACCCCAAAGAGCAATTAAATCAATCATCTTCCAAGAAATTCCTCAGCCAGTTTTTTGGGAGGAATCAGCCATTGTTAATCGTTTTGGAAGAAAGGGAGGAGGAAAAAAGCCAGCTGGTGATTTTAAATGGCTCTGTGAGGCTATAGAGCCGGTCACTGCTACAACAGTATGAGAGCCTTTTAAAAATGGGGCTGTGCGAGAGGTAGAGGGGAGGGCACAAAGGTGGGGAGGGCATAGGTGGGATTCAGTAACCTTTGACCAGCTGGGAATGCCCTCCCTTTCACTGACCCTTGCCAGGGCAGAACCCCCATGAAAATGCTCATTGCTGGGCTGAAGCCCCCTTGCCACCCATGGATACATCCATTCCTATGGTTAATCCCACATGCTGCTCACAAGAGCAGGGGAGAATTTCCACCACAACACCTGTGTCTCGTTCCGTGAACCCATGCAAATATGACGGTGAACAGATAATGTCAAGTTATTAAAATAAACCCAGGTCTCCCTGGCTTCTCAGACATCTGGCCCAGGCACCCACAGATCAATGCATGCCAGGGCAGGGAAGAATTTCCATCATAGGATCCATGACTCACTTTTGTGATCCCACAAAAATATGGCTGATTGCAGAAGCTGTCATTCATTTATTTTTAAAGATCACACTGTACCATGTCCCCTGAGGAATACCCCATACTTGCCCTACCTCTTGAAAAAAAATCCAGAGGAGCCAAAAACAGCTGCTGATTTAAAAGGACCACTCTGCTGTGCTGGAAATCAAAATCCACCGTCCCATGGAAGCCCAACGACAGCCCCATGGCAGTGCTGAGAGGGGGGGGGGGAATGGCAGGTTGGCCAAGAGCTGTAGTAGGATGGATACCACCTCTCTGCCCACTCTCTACCCATTGTGCCTCCCCTCCTGGATGCCCTGTATGTGATCAGAAATGTGATTCATATTATCTTGCAACCTGGTTCTTTTCAAAAGAAATGCTAAACAATCAGCTTCCAAAGAACCAGTTCTTTTGGAATTGTGCCAATTCACCCGGATTGAGCCCAAACACAGTCAGTTCTAAAATAGACTTGAGTGTGAATGAGGCACATATAAACCACTGGGAAGAGTCCTATATACAATGGTCCACCCAAATAACACTATGCCAGTGCCCAGATAGTCCATTTCTTAAGAAAATATATCCTGATTTTTTTTAACCAAAACTGTTCATAAGGCCTCAGAAATGATGCCCTCATGTTGATTTACTTTTAATATTTAAAGTAAGCAATTTGTATATTTTGGGCTAAATGTAGTCTTAATGCCAAATAATGTAGTCCTATAGAAAACAAATGGGATTTATAGTCACCACGTACATCAATCCCATTAACAATGGATTCATCACTGTATGTAAATAGGTGGATGCTGATATTTTTCTTGGCAGGAGAAGGGATAAGTCCTAGTTGAAAGAGGTCAACATTACTTTTCATTTTTGTGGGTTTTTTGGGCTTTGAGGCCATGTTCTAGAAGAATGTATTCTTGATGTTTCACTTGCATCTGTGGCTGGCATCTTCAGAGAATAGTGGCATGGAGGCGTGTAGGGTATATATACTGTGAGACCCTTGGTTGAGAGGATTAGCTTGTAAATCTGTGTATTGTTCTGTTGAGGCAAGACCTTAGGGTGGGATGATATGTGAGGAGGATTAGTGTCTATATAATTAATGGTCTATTGTCTGCTGGGAATTAGCATGTAATTCGCATGTAAATCTGTGTATCGGTCTGTTGAGGCAAGGCCTCCATGTGGGAGGATATGCAAGGAGGATTAGTGTCTAATTAATGGTCCGTTGTCTGCTGGGAAACCCCCTAGCCCTGGGTGAAATTCATTTGCATTTAGTGAGTCCTGATTTTGGTGTCTTTGAGGACTAGTAGCCAAACTTTGTTTAAAACAAAGCAGCTTTATTTATATACCGCTTCATATCGCGCTGTGGGATGTCTAAGCGGTTTACAACTGTAAGCTCATTGCCCCCCAACAGTTGGGTACTCATTTTAGCGACCTCGGAAGGATGCAGGCCTGAGTCTAGCCTGAGCCCTGGCTAGCTAGTATTGAACTCACAACCTTGTGGTCTATGAGTGAGTGGCTGCAGTACAGGCATTTAACCACTGCACCACCAGGGTTTACTTTCAGAATTTCTTCTTTCCTGTTGAAATTGGATCTCAATTTGGAAATTGGATCAAAATTCGGACCCAGAAATCATCATTTTCCCAGTAGACAAAGGCAATGCCACAGTAATCATGGAAATAGAACAATACAAACAGAAAATCAAGGAACTCTTGGATCCTACAATAGACAAAAAACTCAAACAAGATCCAACCAACAAAATCAATAGGAAAACACATACTTTGATCAAAACCTCATCAATTCAGCCAACCACATGCCAGAGTCTATGCAAATCTGAGGCTCTCCCACCAAGACTGTATGGACTTTCCAAGATCCACAAGGATTCCATTCCACTCTGACCCATAGTGAGCACCATCAAAGATTCAGCTCACTTCATAGAAAACATCAACAACCTTGAACTTAAACCTGGAAACAGACTAATCAGCTAATGTGGTCTCCCTGTTCACCAAAGTCCCCACAATGGACACTATGGCACTCATCCAACAAATTTTTCCAGAGGACATCACAGCCCTGTTCGAACACTGTCTCACCACAAGTTACTTCCAGTGAGACAATGGATTCTATGAGCAGAGAGATGGGGTAGCCATGGGAAGCCTTCTGAGCCCAATGATAGCAAACCTTTACATGGAACAATTTGAAACTCAAGCCCTGGAAACAGCACCAAAAAAGCCCACAACATAGTTCCAATATGTGTACAACACTTTCACCATTTGGAGCCATGGAGAAGAATTTGACCATGTTTTTGAACCTTCTGAACTACATCCACCCAAACATCCAATTCACCATGAAAAAAGAAAAGGAAGGAACATTGCCATTCTTGGATGTTCTGGTCATCTGCAAACCAAACCAACGATTGGGCCAAATGGTATTCAGAAAGCCTACATACATGGACAAATACTACATAAGAACTATAATCATCACCCAGGACAAAAAGAAGCACAATTTAAAAAAAAACTGGTAGACCATGCAATATGTGAACCCTACCAGATGATGAACTGAAGCAACAAAAATGGGCTCTACAGGATAATGGTTAATCTGCCTCAGACATCAGAAGAGTGCGAAACTCAGAAAAAAACCACAGAAGTGAAGTGGTAATTTTACCATACTTCAAAGGAGTCACAGACAGAATAGGGAAACTAATGAGGAAACACAACCTCCAAATGATCTACAGACCAACCAAGAAAATCCAGGAAATGCTGCACTCAGAGAAGGACAGGATAGATCCTCTCACGGCCACAGGAGTTTATCACATACTGTGCAGCTGTGGACAAGTCTACATAGGGACCACAAAATGCAATGTTCAAATGAGAATCAAGGAACATGAGAGACTCTACAGACTGGGCCAGCCTGAAAAATCAGCAGTAGCAGAACACATTATAAACCAACATGGGCACAAAATACTATTTGAAAACAATGAAATTCTAGACCATGCCAACAACTATCAGGTCAGAATACACAGGGAAGCCATTGAAATCCACAAACACCTGAACAATTTCAACAGGAAAGAAAGAAAGAAAAAAAACCCTGAAAGTAAACAAAGTTTGGCTACCAGTCCTCAAAAACACCACAATCAGGATTCAGTAAATGCAAACGAACTTCACCCATTGTCAGGGGGGTTCCCGGCAAACAATGGACCATTAATTAAATAGACACAAATCCTCTATCCTCCCACCCAGAGGCCTTGCCTTAAAAGAACTGCACAGATTTACATACCAATTACATGCTAATTCCCAGTAGACAATGGACCATTAATTATATAGACACTAATCCTTCTTGCATATCCTCCCACCCTGAGGCCTTGCCTCAACAGAACAATACACAGATTTACAAGCTAATCCTCTCAACCAAGGGTCTCACAGTATATATAGCCCACACACCTCCATGCCAACATTCTCTGAAGATGTCAGCCACAGATTAATCTCAAAGTGGCGGGGTATAAATTATTATTATTATTATTATTATTATTATTATTATTATTATTAGATGCAAATGAAACTTCAAGAATACATTCTTCTAGAACACGGCTTAACAGCCCAAAAAACTCATAAAAACTAATAGTAATGTTGATCTCTTTCAACTAGGACTGATCCCTTCTCCTGCCACGGAAAATATCAACATCCATCTATTTACATACAGTGATGAATCCATTGTTAGTCTAACCACCACACACACCTAGCGGAATTAATGGGATTGATGTAAGTGGTGACTATAAATCCCATTCATTTTCTATAGGTCTACATTATTTGGCGTTAAGACTACATTTAGCCCAAAATATACAAATTGCTTACTTTAAATATTAAAAGTAAATCAACATAACGGCATAATTTCTGAGGCCTTATGAACAGTTTTGGTTTTTTAAAAAAATCAGGGTATATTTTCTTAAGAAATGGACTATCTGGGCACTGGCATAGTGTTATTTGGGTGGACCACTGTATATAGGACTCTTCCTTCTGTTTTCAGTGAATTTATCACCCATTGGGTGTAGTATTTCATTCATATAAATATTTCCACTAGAAGCTTATAAGACATTGTTCATTAGTGGGCTTTCAGAGGACAAGAACACATTCACTGTTCCCTTTTTATCTGACAATCTGGCTCCATCTGCACTGCAGAGAAAAATGCAGTTTGACACCATTTTAATTGCCATGGCTCCATGCTATGGAATCTTTGGATTTGTAATTTGTTGTGGCATGAGAACTTTCTGACAGAGAAGGCTAAATATATCACAAAACTACAGATCTCAGAATGCCACTGCTATGAGATTTAAAGCCATGTAAACTGCACTATTTCAGTACGCAGATGCAGCCTATGTTTATTTTGATCTTTTGTGTTTATTTGTAATAATTATTTTCTGCAATGTTTTACATGTTTCCCCAAAAATTTATGAAATACATTTATAAAGATTCCACTAAGTCTCACTGATTCAATCTCGAACTGGTCTAGGGACCAAGATCAGATCAAACAGTTTGGAAAAAGATCTCCTGCTGTTTGGAACTCAGCCCAGCAGATTATTCTCTTTCACAGTGAAGCAGAAATTGCTACCTGTTTGGGATGTGAAGAAAAAAAAGAATGGACAGGGACAACAATTTGCCAAGGAAACATAAGAGGAGACAGCAAAAAACATCATTTTGCGACAGAACGTATTAAGCTGAGTTGTCACAGGAGAAGTGTTTTAGCCAGGAATGCAACAGATTACAATATTTCCACACAATAAACACTTCTTAGTACCAGTTGACATTTGTTTCTACTATCTGTTTTGGTTAAGACTTCATTAAAATCATGTCTCTGACAGCCTCTCCATACCTTTTAATTCTATCAGTGACATCTAATACAACTGAAATACAGGTGCTATGCCAAAACACA
Source organism: Phrynosoma blainvillii (assembly GCA_026167975.1). Lineage (NCBI taxonomy): Eukaryota > Metazoa > Chordata > Lepidosauria > Squamata > Phrynosomatidae > Phrynosoma > Phrynosoma blainvillii. The sequence goes on from JANUYF010000004.1 coordinate 24,769,377, forward strand.
CATGTGTGCACATGCACGCACACGCATGCACACACACACACACAGAGTGAACAATATTATACACAATGAGAAACTTTACAAAGATAGAGCTACATAATGCTAGAGAATTGTAATGATGCACAATGGGGCATGTTGTTCATCAAAAATGTTGTGCATCATTGCACAACAGGATGGTAGGATACATTGCACTACAGCCATGCTGCAGCTTCTGCTTCTGCAATGGTCCTGATGGTACCACAAGATCTCTCCACCCCTTGTGAAATACAAATCTTGCACAATGGTGTAATTCAACTTTATATGACCATAAGTTGGTTTACAATTATGTAAAATCAAGTGTGGTACAGTGGTTTGAGTGTTGCATTAGGACATGGGGAGAGCATGGTTTGAATCCCTACTCAACCATAGAAACCCACTGGGTAATTTGTCACTCACTGGGTGTCTCTTTGGACAAGTCACACTCTCTCAGCCTCAGAAAGAGGCAAAGGCAAACTAACCCCCTCTGAACACATTTTGTCAAGAAAACCCCATGGTAGGTTCTCCTTAGGATCATGATTAGTCAAAAATTACTTGACGGTACACAAAAACAGCAACCTTCTGAACAGAATGAAAACATATGCCTTTGCACCAGCACAAAGGACACGAGACGTCTCCTTTTGGGTTTAAACAGGCCACAACTTTTATTTTCTGCTGTACAGGGTCTAATTACAAGATTTACAATTAAACTCCCAACATTTGGTCACATGTGTGTGTGAAGGTGTAACCCACCCAGATGGGTGGTCCTTCACCACATGTGACAAAGTATGTAAACAAATAACAACAAATTTACAAACCCCTCCCCGCTGGAAATGATGTCATATTATGTCATATTACATCACCAGTTAATGATGCCATGCATTTAATTGCATATGTCATTTCCTTTAATTTAACATTTGCCAAATTTACCCCAATTAAATTTAATTAGCCAGATTAATTTTTCTGTAGGGTGGGGGTCATTACCTGCCCCATTATAAAATACAAACAAATTTCCAAAATATAGACACTAACCCCTAAGTTGTGACAAAGCTAATGATAATATAAGATAACACATAAGTTATTATTATCATATGACCCATACCCAACAATCTGATTATACATTGATCTCAGGGAGGGCAAAAAACCCAGGGTGATACCCCTGGGAAAAAATTCCCTCCTGGCCCCCGAAAGCGACCAGCCTAAGAAGGGTGGGTGGGTTGGGTCGCTCAGTTCAAGCTCTAAAATGGCTGCCGCTACATGGCAGCACAGAGCTATAAAGAACAAACTCTCGTAGGAAGTCTTGCGAGAATACGATCACCGTGAGACTTCCTTAACTCAAGCAAGCAACGTGATTGGGCCAAGCACACAGGTATCCAGAGGCCCCTGCACGCTTGTCCAATCAGGCCTCTCATGTCCTTATTTGGCCAGCGCAACAAGCAATCCCTCACGACTCGTCGGGGGGTGTTTTTGCACTGGCACAAAGGACACAAGACGTCTCTTTTTGGGTTTAAACAGGCCACAACTTTTATTTTCTGCTGTACACGGTCTAATTACAAGATTTACAATTAAACTCCCAACACTTGGTCACATGTGTGTGTGAAGGTGTAAGCCACCCAGATGGGTGGTCCTTCACCACATGTGACAAAGTATCTAAACAAATAACAACAACAAATTTACAAACCTCTCCCCGCCGGAAATGACATCATATTATGTCATATGACATCACTAGTTAATGACATCATGCATTTAATTGCATACATCATTTCCTTTAATTTAACCTTTGCCAAACTTAGCCCAATTAAATTTAATTAGCCAGATTAATTTTTCTTTGGGGTGGGGGTCACTACCCACCACAGGAAGGGGCCAGCCCAGCTAGGCATCCCCCCCCCACAAACTGCTTTTTTTGATATGTTCAGAGAGTGCCTGAACATAATTCTCCGAACCTTCAGCGGAGAGGTGCACCCCATCCCCCCTGTACAGCTGAGGCCTATCCAATATAATTCCTGGATGTTCAATTATGAAAATGCCAACTCTTGATAACTCCTTGGCCACAGAACGATTTAGCCACCGTCGAGCACTGTTAATGGCGGCATCTTTGTGAGCACCAGGCCAGCTACGCCTTGGAAGCAGCTTAGTCCATAGGAGTATAGTTCCAGGTGCAATTTTTCTAATTTCCTGCAGGTCCTTCACCATATGCTTCGCCAGCTGAAGGCAAGGGACTTTCACTAAGTCATTCTCCCTCAAGTGTATAACTAAAACCCGGGGTTGTGGGTAAGACCTTGACAGCTGGATGATCCAAGGAAGCAGTGCTCCCCACATCATACCCCTGCAACCAAACCATTGAATAGTACCGATGTTCACCAGGCCCAAATGAGTATCGCACTGGTGCTCAAGAAGTTCTGCCCAGAAAACTAGACTGTGGCCCACAATCCAAATCTTGCCATGGAAAAAGCCAGCTGAAATGCAAGTAAAGGAAGTGAGTATAATTGATCAGGGTTCTTGTTTCCAGAAGGCTTAACATAGGACTTAAATGCCCTGGAACTCAACCTGCCAATTCGGCAAATATCAGCTTCCCTTAGACCATGTGTGGCCGCACCTGTTGCTGTGCCGATGCGGAAGGAGTGAAAAGAAAAATGAGCCTGAGGCAACTTAGCTCGCCTCAGTGTCTCCTTCAACACTGTCCTAAATTGAAATTGAGTTAAGGACATGCCAGATAGGTGAAGAAACAGATAACCTGCCACTCCTGCCCTAACCTTGAGGTTAGCTTTGGCTAAGGAGATAGACTGACCTTTCGCCAACTGATCAGTTTTGGAGCGCCTAATGCAAATTTGAATCCCCTGTTCTGTTAAAATAGCATCAGAAATTAAAAGTGTCCAACCAGACTGATCTTTGCGAGATCCGGGCACAATCTCACTAATTCGTAAAGCTGCAAAGAAAGCAATGGTAAATACTGCCTTGAATAAAGCGACTTCCTCAGGCGAATAACATATATCAGCTAGTTGTTCCCACAACTTAGCCAGGACTGAGCATGTTATAGGCCACCGTGAGTCCTTTACTACAGGGGATTCTCTAGACCAACCTTCCACAGCTTTTTTAACCCTGAAGTCTATGGCAGGATCAAAACAACCCCTTGCCCTGGAGTGAAAAGCCAGGGTGGCCAGCCTGCCCCTAATAGTAACAGGTGACAGACCTACATGCCTGAGGTGTACTATGAAACGCAGGACCAGATCAACCCTAATAGGCCAGTCTTCTACCTCCCCAATTTCCAATAAAAATTGGTTAAATGCATTCAAAGCTATCTGGTAGGACTTGCCTGTAGATGGGGTGATGGAATGTAGGATTGCCCTGTAAATTTCTAGTCACCAAGGCTCCATAGCAAAGCCGGTACCTCCATCGGGTGTATCGATGCCTCAGGAGCCAGCTGCCGGAACCTGGAGAACTGAAAACGAGAGAGGGTGTCTGCCAAAGGGTTAAGCACACCAGGAACATGCTGAGCTTGGAATAAAACATTAGAGTTCAAACACTGCATGACCATCGCCCTCACCAAACACATGACTCTGGGGGACTTGGAAGACTGAGAATTTACCACCTGAACGACCCCCTGGTTATCACACCAAAACCAGATGGCTTCATTAGCAAATTGGCTTGCCCACAAATGCATAGCAACTACAATAGGAAAAAGTTCCAAAAACGTCAGGTCTCTAGTCAGACCACATTCAATTCAAGCAGGGGGCCATGCCTCTGCAGCCCACTGGCCATTCCAATAAACACCAAAGCCATGGGCTCCAGCAGCATCAGAGTGTACCTGAAAGCCTGCCCCCAGGAGCATTTCAGATCTCCAAAATGAAGTCCCATTGAATTGCTCAAAGAAGGACTCCCAAACCTTCAAGTCCTTGCAAATCCCCCTTGTGATCCTAATATGATGGTGCAGTGCAAACACCCCTATAGTAGCCCTATATAATCTTGGGTAGAATGCTCGTCCCGGAACTATTACCTTACAGGCGAAGTTTAGTAATCCTGAAAGGGATTGAAATTCATGAAGTGTAGCTATTTGCTTCCCTAGCATCACACTAATCTGCTGCCTCATAGCCACCAATTTGTCAATCGGTAATTAAGAAATATCGGCTACGGTGTCTATCTCGATACCCAAAAAGGTAAGCCCAGGATCTATGGCATCATCCACAGAGTCGCCGTTCGGGTACCATAAATTGTGAATCAACCTGAATTCCCCTGGGGCTTTCTTGGGGACCACACCCAAAGGGGATAAACGAAGGGTGGGAATTGGCAGCTGATCATGAGGTCCTGAAATCCTTACAGCAGCTATCCCTTTTGCTAGCTTGTCCCTCACAATAGTTGGTAATTCCCTCACAGAACGAGCATTGGGCGCATAGCGATGTACCCTGGAACCTGTGTAAGGGATGCAAAAACCCAAGGAAAACCATGAAATAAATAAGATGCAGCCTCCTTGTTTGGGTACACCCTCAGCCAAGCCACCATTGCATCTAACTTAATTGGTGATGGAGCCTTTACCTCCTTGTGATACTGACTGGGGGCACTTCCCACTCCTAACCGCTTACTTCTGCTACAGGAAGCACTGGGGTGACCACCCCCACAGGTGTTACACTTGTGATCAAACCTGCAGGGCTGCCTCTTGCACTTGCCTGTGTTAAAGTCCCAGCATATACCAAATTGCTTTCTTTCTCCCATGCCAGGCCTCGCATTCTGCCCTTTCAGCTGAGTAACCATAGGGACAAACCCATTGTCACATCTGCTTGAAGGGGATGCCCCTACCATTACATCTGCCCATAATTCAGACTGGACATGTCTCCAAGACAGGGAGTAATCTTGTGCAGCCCTCATTCTAAACTGCTCATCGTATTGCAGCCAGGCTGCACCCCTAGCGTTATGATGGAAGTTGGTGTAAGCTTTTATCATGATCTTCTGGTATTTAGAAAAATCAGGAGACCTAAGGGCCTCTTTTTCCTCTATGACTCCCCTGTAAATAGTAAAACCCATAATCCAATTCACAAAATTATGCTCCAGCTTAGGGTGTTTGAGCGCCTGAAACTCTTTTGGAAGGCTGAACACAATCCCGTCCTTTACCATGATCCTTGGTTCAGGATCCCTAAAAGTAAGAGAAAATAAATCAATATAATCTCCCTTCCATATTCTTTCTTTAGTGGAAAGAGGAAGGTGTGAGCCAAGGGGTATAGACATTCCAGCATGAGGAATGGATTCAAAATGCACAGTTACTCCTGATAGCACAGGAGCACCCAAGGAAGACACCGCAATGGTGTTGCTAGCCAAAGCAATTGGCTGACCAAACCTGCACCCTAGAATCAGGGACCTGTGCCTGCACAGGTGCACCCAAAGCTGCAGGGATGGGGCATTCCAAACCCACACCCTGGCTAACCTGGCCACCTGGAGCCTATACCGAGGTGGGCCAATTTGCCAGTGAAGGATTAGTAGGAGATAAACCTGATATTGAAGCTTGCTGGGAAGCATCACCAGCCAACTGCACAGGTCCCCCGAAGTGTGGCCCCACAACAGCTCAGGTGTCGGGCAGAGATGAAGCAGCAGCTGCCTGATGTTTCCTCTGTGTATCACGGGTTTGCTCCACTGCACCAGCACCTGGAAGAACCATTCCTCACAAGAGGTTATACAGATCTGCCACAGTGGGCTGCTCAGAAAAAGGGGCAGCAGCACCCTGAATCTCCACACGAGGAACCCTTTTCAGGAGTTCCCACACATCGGCTCTAGTGGGTTGCCCCGCCTCTATAGCCGAAACCACCGAAGGACCCGGTGTAGCAGCAATTACCTGAGAGTCAGGTACAGAAGGAGGGAGCAGCACTTCTGTGTCCAGGTTGCCAGAAGTGCTGGCAATAGGGCTGGCAGCTGTAGCCTGTAGCCCCCTTTGAGCAAGCTGATTACAGACTGCCACATAGGCCTGTACTGTCTTGCCCAGTTGTGCTAGCTGAGGAGCAATCTCGTCATCTCTGCTGGTAGACTGGGAAGGCCTCTTCAAAGCAGAGTGACTAGAGCCAGGCACAGGCAGAGCTGTGCGCCTCTTAGATTGGGCCTTACTGTGATGCATCACTCCCCCCAGTGAGTGTAAACATGGGTCCTAAGCACAGTCACCCAACCTTGGATGACTACCACCACGCCAAAGGCCACACTTCCCCAAGTCTCAACAAGAGACGCAAATAGCCAGGAAGCGTCACTGGCAACAACCACAGGGGGGGGGGGGAGAAGGTGTCCACCAAGGGTCCTATTAGGCACCCTGCACCACCAGGCCAAAGGCCGCCCTTCCCCAAGTCTCAACAAGAGACACAGAGAGCCAGGAAGCATCTCTGGCAACAAACAACCAGCGGGGAAGGTGTCCACCAAGGGTCCTATTAGGCACCCTGCCCAAAGAGAAGTATTGCCTTCACACACATGCCGCTGGAGAGAGGTGTAAAACCCTCCCGAACCAGCGATGGGGTCCTGACCTTACCAGACCGAGGTAGCCGGGACGCTGCTGGGCCTGAGATCAAGCGCCGGATCCATGAAACCTGCGGAGAGAACGCCTGCCGTAGCACCCACCTCAGATAAGTGTGCAGCCCTCCGAGTGCTGGAGATGCGGAGGATCTTTCAGGCCCGAGGTGACCGGCCCAAAGGCCTCACTCAGCCTATTCCTTGAAGTACACAGGGAGACTCAAAATTAAGAACTCCCGCCATGAAGAGGAATGAAGTAATTATCAGCAAAACAAGTTGCAGCAAGCCAAGAAGTTCACTAGACCAAAGCCAAGCAAGCAGCCAGAGCACAGAGCAGAGCAATGTGACTCGCTCAGTTTAAGCTCTAAAATGGGTGCTGCCACGCGGCAGCGCAGAGCTATAAAAAACAAACTCTCGTAGGAAGTCTTGCAAGAATACAATCACTCAAGCAAGCAATGTGATTGGGCCAAGCGCACAAATACCCAGAGGCCCCTGGGCGCTTGTCCAATCAGGCCTCTCATGTCCTTATTTGGCCGGCACAACAAGCAACCCCTCCCAACTCGTCGAAGGATGTCTTCATATGCACAAATTCTTTGTCGATGTATTTATAGTCAGAATAAGAGAAGTATCAGATTAGGTCAGAGGTACTCACACTTTTTGCCCATGGGGCCTCCTTTACATGCACATGCAGACATCATACATCTAGCCCCTCAACATAGTATATGAATAAAAATGTTTTGCTCATTTAGTGTGCATATTTTCAACAAAACATTCATGTATATTCATATTTTAACATTTTATAAGGAAATAACACAGTTCAAATTAGAACAGATTTATTTAAGTAAATTTAATATTTAAGTCAACACATGTAAATTCCACATATAAAACATTTAGAAATAAGAAGAGGAGGAGGTACATCAGGTCCTCCAAGTCTTGCACCCCTCTTAAACAACTCTTGCACCCACCCGGGGGTTCTGCCCCACTGTTTGAGAATCACTGGAATAGGTGAACAGAGATTATTCTGAGTCCTTTTAGCCATCAAAACCAAATTTTTTAATAAACTTGTAAATGGATACATACACACACACAATAACTCTATGTGGGTTTGAGGAAAGCAATCAGTCTGATAACTACCAGAGCTCAAAATGTAGGACAGTATGTAGAAAAGGAATATTTATTTATTTATTTATTTATTTTGGTATTAAGCACAGATCAAAGTTATTTTAAATCAATAAAAGAAGAATAGAGTTACTTTGCAGGTGAAACAAGTAGTACTTTTAAATCTGTAGTTACTTTTAAATTTTACTTTTGGAGGGCATTTTTAGGGGCAACTTCACAAGATTTCTCCCCCAAGTTTTATGTAATTTTCTTGTTTACTCTAAGTCTTTTTAAAGTCATATAAAGAAATATGATCCTATTTATTTATTTATTTATTGTACTTATATCTCCTCTTTCTCCCTAAAAGACATACAAGGTAACTGGGTATTGGTTAACATAACAAGTCTCTTTATAGATATCAACAATGAATTACAGCTAAAACATTATAATGAATAATGGGAACAAATTACCTTTGAAATATAACTTCTCAAGTTCTTTCCTTGGTAGTAGAATTCATAGCCATGTTAGTCTGGAAATCTCTCAGAAGACTGAGGAAGTAGGCTCAAGTCTATGAAAGCTCATGCTACCAACTTCTTTCTTAGTCTCAAAGGTGTGTCAAGATCCCTTTGCATACTGATTTCCCAATTTCTGGTAACTACCATTAAAATAAATGGCAGATTGCTTTGTATGAGAGAGGGTATAAAATGAAGAGAAAGAAATAACAAGGTTAACACAGATGGAATGGGTGACAATGCAGTTGTATCAATGTGGAGTTCACATGGCATTACATGAAAATGAAGTTATATGAATAGGAATATGGATGCTTCATACTGGTTTGATTCACATACAATGACATCTGAATGGCTTATACATTATAATTCTTTCCTCCTTTTTCTGTGTTAATATGGTATTCAATTCTATGTTTCTAAGCAAATGATGGTTTGTAGAAACCATCATTTTGCTGATTTAAAGGTAATGGCAAAGCATGGCTTATACAACTAGGGAGAGAATTGTCTAGGAAAGTTGCCAAGAGTGCTAACAGCTTCTTGTGAGGATTGTAGGTAACAAAAGTCTTTTGCTAATGAAAAACAAGAAAGCAAAGGTCCATATTACCAATCCAAAGGTCCAGCCAGAGAATAGTCAAGCAGTCTGAAGGGCTAGGATTGCAGAGAGGCAGAGTGACAAGGCAGTCCAAAGGTGAAGGGTTCCAGAAGTTCAAGATATGCCAGCAATCTGAGAGTCAGGGTTTCAGGCCAAGGAACAAGGAGAGACAGAGGCTTTCACTAGAAAGCTCAGATAATCTCTGGCACCAAAGCAGACTTTCTGTTCCTGCTTAAATTACTAAACTGCAGGAGCTCAGCTGAGGCTGATTGCTCTGGCATTTTTCATAAAGTCTCCTCAAATGCCAAAGGCCCTCCCTTTCTGCTCGACACTGGGTGAAGGTATGTATTGTCCCTTGATCCTCCTCCATGTCTGAAGGTTCTGCTGCTGGGAGGCTTGGCTGCAGAGCCTCCTGGGAGACCACAGGCTCTGCTGGAGGCTCTGCTGGAGGCTCTGCTGGAGCTGGCAAAGCAGAACTAGGGCTGGACTGAGGCTCCACAGCTGCAGGCTTGGGTCCCAGAGAAAGTTCTGGCTCATCCTTGGAGTCCTGCTCCAGGCAGGTCATGACAGGAGTAGGAAGGAACACGTGAGGGGAAACCATGTAAACCTTAAGCTACCTTTAAGCTGTGTGTAACTTTGTGATTAAGCCATTGTTGCTGAAGCCAGTTCTCTTTACAATTTTTCACATACAGCTCTCTGTACTAAACTGTTCAACAATAAGCACTGAAATTCAGACAGTCCTTTTTGAATCCTCAGTATCACTAGACAGGTGTCTCCTTTTGATATAAAAAGAGCAAGTGAACTGCAATAAAGAACTGGTATTGTGATTCATCTGCCTTATTTCACACAGCCTTTGAGCTAAAGAAATGTACAACAGGATAAAGGTTTGGGTACCTGAGACATACTATCTGTCTGTCATCTATCACCTGTCTATCTATCTATCTATCTATCTATCTATCTATCTATCCATACACACACACACACACACCAAGGTACAACCAGCAAAATAACAAGTATTAAATGGAAAACAAGTATAGCAGTAATCATAACTTTAAAATCTACTGATAACATACATATCTGCTAGGAACTGAGAAACTGGTTTTTATGTAAATTTCATCTTGTTGGTTGCCTTTCTTACTTCTACATTGTGGCAAAATCTTTATAAGGCCATCACCCTCCCAAAAAAGAAAACACCAAAAAATGTATGCAAGCTTTCAAGATAGATATTGTATCAGGCATATTTTCAAAAAGCTGGGATATAAGGAAAGAGGGGGAAATTTGCCCCCCTCATACTACACAATTATAGTACTATGATTTAATTGCATGGCAAAATTCAAAATAATATGGAATCCTGAGATTTGTAGTTTAGGGAGGGTTACTTGAATTTCTCAGCCACAGAGTGTCTCATGGAACTACAGACCTCAGGATTCCACAGGATGCAGCCATGATGGTTAAAGTGGAATCATAATGCTATAATTGGGTAGTGTGAAAGAGATCCTAATGTTAAAAGTCAGCCTACATTTTGTGTGGATTGATAATGGAGATAACAGATCTATAAATTCTCAAAGGGAGTTCCTTAGATAATGAGATGGTGTTAGTTTCCTTTTGGAGTAATTTCTAGGATTGCTGGGAGCAGAAAAAGGAGGAAAAGGATAGGGAAGGAAAATAATTCTCCATTTTAAAAAATATCTCCCCCCCAAACTCCCCCCCAGACCTGAGTCATCCTGTGTAAATCCCACACATTCCTTTGTCTGTGAAAATCAGAGAGCCATCAGGCTATCAATCAGTGGTATCTTGTGGACCAAGCAGCAGCCCTTTCACACATTGTAGCACTGGGATTCCACAGTAACTGCCAGGGCTGACTCTTATGGAATCTGGGGATTTGTAGTTTAGTGAAGCTGTATAGTTATGTGGCTGTCGTCATGATAGTTTAAGTAGAATCCTAGCATTATAATTGAGTAGTGTGAAAAGGATGCTAGTTCAGTCTCTGAACACCCCCTTGATCATTATATAGTTGAGATAATTTTAGGTGCTGGATTAGTTTTTAAAAAATGTAAGTAGAAATGAGATTGGGTAGCTTTAGGCCTTGTCTGCACTGGACAAGTTAATCCAGGGACTTCCTGGAGCAGCCTTGCCCCACAGCAACCCTGTTTCCCCCCATTACCTTGGCCTTGCCATCATGGTGGCTGTCTGCATGGCAAGGCCAAGGTAATGGGCCACCTAATGTGTCTTCTTCCTCTGCAGGTTGCTCACTTCTGAGGTCAGTATGAGGCATCCAGTGATGGTCACATGATGGGTGCCTTGTTCTGACCTCAGAGCTGATGAGGATATCCATGCATCTGACTTCAGAGCTCAATGGGATGTCCATGAAGATAGCCACCATGACACAGAGACAGAAGGATCTAAATTTTCCTGGAAGATCTAGAGCAATAGCTAAGTATTTTTACTCTGGTGTAAGTGTGTTATGCTCCAGTTCTGGTGTGGGAAGTGGTCCAGACTGCCTGCATCAGAACTGGGGTTTGGGCCTTGTGCTGTCCAAATAGGATGATGCCAGAATGGAGGGGGATGGAAACAGGCCTTTTGGCCCATGAAGACAAAGGATGAACCCTCCAAGAATAAAGTTCCCAATTCAAGTGGTATAAATCTTCTTCCAGAATAGGGTCCCACTGCTCAACAATTGAAGTCAGTATTCTCCATGTCATATAAAATCCAAAGGCAGCTATGGTAAGAATAAGAACAATTCAAGATCTATAGAATGGCCATACATTAATTAGGCCAACAAAAACATATGGAAATGTGCCATACCTTTATTGGGAAAGGTAATATATTTTGATGTTTTATTGATGTTATTATTAGCACTAGTACATAGACAGCATGCTCCAAATCAGCAGCTCATATACTAAACTCCTTGTGTTATTTACACCATTTTGGGGGTGGTGGTGGTGGTGCCTGTGTATAACCTAAAGGCAAACATGAGTAGAAAGTAGCTCAGATAGCTTTCTTGGGAATTTACCATTAAACCAGATGACTTTCTAGATATTGTACTATTTGATTATGCCTTCCACAGGTCCCTCTCAAGAATTCAAGCTTCAGAGTAATTCCATTTATAAGTAATGCTATCATATTTGTTAAAGGATACCAGAGATAGTTGATAAGTGAAAGATATATCAAACCAAGTCTATTATTTCTTTTTCTATTTTTTAAAACAAAGTACAGAAATGCTCCAGAGTACAAGACTAAAAATACAAATTTTTAATGATTTAGCAATATAGTCCACCTTTATAACTGTGAGCATAGAAGGTTAGTACTGTCTTGATTTGAGATAATGAAGAAATGCTGGAGGTCAGGCACTGCCTTAGATCAGTTTTTATTTTGAGCTTTTGAATTTCAGAAGCTGGAATGACATTACAAACAAGGATTCTTTGGTCAGCTGAAGAAAGACTGAAGGCTGTGTTTGGAGCTAAACTTGCACAGACTTCATATGAATAGGCTTGAACTTTCTTAAGGATAGGAGAAGCCTCGCTTCATAGTGTGCACAAAAAAGAAAAAAGTATAGGAGAAAATGTTGACTAGAAGGAATGGGAAATAATTTCATTTGGTTTCTGTACAGACCATCAGTCATTAGCCTTCATATATTTTATAACATAACACAACTGCACATTTTTCTTGTAAAGACATATCTGTCTTTGTAGACACCAATACATTTGGCCACACATAAACAGAGATGTATTCAAATATGTTAACATATTTATGCACTGATTTAAAATTTTTAATTCTAGTTGCAACCTTACTCTATCATACAGCATGGAATCTCAGGAGATATTCAACAACATCAATTTAATCATTCTAAACAACATCAAATAGATAAAATAATTGAAACACATTTAAATCCTATTAAGCAAGTGGATAAGTTAATACATGATACTCAAAATCAAGTAAAAACACTTAAAACTCTAATGCAGGTGCAGATTTGAGTAAGATCAATAAGGTTTCAAAGGTTTTAATAAAAGCCGTGTTTTCTATTGACACTAGAATGACATCTATGTTGGTTTCAATTAATTATCTAAGATGAGAATATTCCACAATTGTAGGGATGTAAATCCTTAACTATTTCTTCCTTGTATGTGAGGACAAATACTTACTGATTTTTCATTATGGTGCAGGAGAAAATAACCATTCATGTTTAATATTCTTCCTGTATTGAAATTTTCTGAAGTATTGCAGTGGAGAAAAACATGTTGTTGTTGTTGTTGTTTAAAAAAAACAAAACAACAACAACAACCCTGTTTTCTTTACAGTGTTTTCTGTACAGGAAGCCCACTTTCTGCTTAAAAAAAAACCCACCAGAGGCTTTTTGCACACAAAAAAATGTTTTTACTTATTAGGAGAAAATTGGGGGAAAATCTTGCTTGTGTACAATTCATCCAAATGGTGTTCCCCAACTATGCAGAAAACTTTTTTTTTTTGACTTGGGAAGAGAAAAATATGAATATTCTTTCCATCCCTACACTACTGGAATTGTGTATCTGCCACAGCAGAAAATCCTACATCTAGCACAATGTATAGCAACACTGACGGTATACAAAGGTTCAATTTCAATGCCTTCATAGCTTGGTCAGAATTCTGCTGCATGTTGCAACATTGGACGTAGAAGTTGAATTCAAAGTATTCTAAGTTTTCCAAAGTGCTCTGTGAATCTTTTTTTTTTTTTTGAAAGATCTGTTTTTGGATTTTTGGATCCTTGGAGTCATCTGAGTGAGCCTTAAAAGGCAGAGAGAAACAGGCCTTCAATCCAGGGGGTCCTTGTTGGGGTCTTAGATAGGAAACTTGCATTTGGAAAGCAGATTTAGAAAGATTTCTGCTGCAGTTAGAGTTCCTTCTCTCTCTTTCTCTGTTCTGAAAGTAGTGTACTCTAACTGAAGGCATGATAGTGTACTTGTATGTCATTCTGTCAAAGCCAGGGAAGGCAACCGTGGGTGGCAATATAGAAGCAAAGTGGTAGTGAGGCAATGAAAAGCTGATAAAGGAAATGAAACCATTGACTTTTCAGAATGTTAAATCAGAATATTAAACCAGAGGGAATTAAGGCTGCCAAGGCTAGAAGTTTAGTTTGATAGAATTTTTTTCCATAGGCAGCTATTTGTAGGGATGTGGAGGAATTGTTCACATGAGAATATACTGAAAGCTGGGAGGCTCCATGACGAAACAAAGATATGAACATGATATGAATATGGGAAGTTGTCTTATACTGACTCAAAGCATTTGAACTGGGGGGGGGGGACTCCTTAAGATCAAATTGTTATTTGGCCTTATTTGTTCAATTATCTTAATTATATATATTGTGGTTTTTTAATGTATTGTATTTTAATATTTGCTCTTAATCTGTTTGTTGATTTATTTTTTAATATTGTATATTTTATGTAATTGTTGTAATTGTTTGTTATTTGTTTTTCGGGGGTGGGGGGGTAGGAGGGATGGGATTTGTATTGTATTTATTTGTTTGATGTTTCGAATTGTGTACGCCGCCCCGATTGCTTGGCAGAGGGGCGGGATATAAATAAAAATTATTATTATTATTATTATTATTATTATTATTATTATTATTATTATTATTATCCTGCTCAGTACTGTCTAATACAGGGGTAGGCAACCTTTTTGAGCTGGGGGCCGGGTTGCTGTCCCTCAGACAATTGGGGGGCTGAAGCAAATAAATAAATAAATAAATAATATGCATGCACACTCTCTCAGCCCCAGAAAAGCCATGGCAAAACCCCTGTGGAGATTTTGCCAAGAAAAACCCAAGAACAAGTAATAACAACAATAATCATTATCATCATGGAAACACCTGGAAAGCAGGCCCACAAACAAACAGGGATGCATGCACACTGTCTCAGCCCCAGAAAAGCCATGGTGGCAAAACCTCTGTCAAGATTTTGCCAAGAAAACCCCAAGAACAAGTAATAACAACAATAATCAATATCATCATGGCGGGCAGCGGTGGCAGGGGTCAGTGGGGGTCATCGTCATCGTTGGCAGGACTGACCTGGGGCCAGTCCAAAGGCCTCAGGGGCCCCCCGGGCTGTAGGTTGCCTACCCCTGGTCTAATAGGAATGAGTGTAGTCTAGAGAATGTAAAAATCTGGCCAATTTGTTCTCACAGGGTACTCTGTTCCACAATTTAGGGGCTATTTAGAATTTTCTACAACTTAAGAGCTTGTCTAGTTTGTTAATGGTTGCACTTCCAAGTCCTAGTCTTCTTCTGGTTTCTAGACTTTTCTCTCCAACAGAGACAGGGGGGGTCTCTCATTCATAGCATTGTCATAAGTTGAATCAACTTCTTGTCAGTTGACAATAAGAACCCACCCCAAGACATTTGTTCCCATATTTACAAAACTGTGTTTGTGCATGTTTTTAACCATAGATATTTTCAAATTTTGAAGTTGCATGCTTATTTATGGTATTTATGTTTATTATTCTGAAATAGCCTCCAAAAAGTCTCACAAATATGTGAATTCTGAGGAAAGTGCATTTTTCTCATAACCAATTTTGATAAATGCCAAAAGACTAATTTCACTGAGACTGTTGAATTCAAATTCTTTTCTTTTCCTAGCATGGGCACCCAGATCTAATGTGGACCTCAATTCAGTGCTTCAGAAAATGTTGGATTGATTCAGATTGGATTGGATTGATTCAGATTCTGAATTGGATTGATTCTGATTGGATTGATTCAGATCCTGGCAACCTCAGCTTGAATCCTGAATATCAGCTGAAATCTGCAAAGAAAGGTTTCTACATTCCATGAATATAATGGGAAATATAAAAATAATTATTCAACTTATAAGTAGCTATATATAGTTTATAAATAAAAGTGTTTATGGCTTTTGTTCTCTTTTTCAGAACTTGCCCTGAAGTTTGGACATAACTTGTATGAACATGGTACACACCATTGAACTATCCCTAATCCTTAGTATTTCAGAAAGATAGGTGATATTACCTAAACAAGCATGGTGATATCAGAATGAGGAAGCAATTCTCAGAACCGCGGTCCCTCACCAAATACATAGTGTTGCAAATTCCCTAATAAAATATATCTTAGAATTAGAAAACTAACTTGTCAGTCACTCAGTCATACTTCCTCCTCCCTTTCCTCTCCCCTGCTCCTTGCAATTTCCACATATTTTTAGGCAATTTCTTTGTTTGCGATTTTTGGCAAAGTTATGCCTTTCTGAAGTCCAAAGCCTGAATGAAGCTTCAGGTTCAGCTTTGGTTTTGTTAGAGGTGAAGAAAGTACATTTGACTTCATAAATGCAGAAATTGGTCCAAAGGAACTTGATATTGATCAAACTTTGCACTTCAGATAAATCTTGTATGCACTGTTACTGCCTATACTGACTGTAATTAATTTAGGAAGGAGTTGTCCATATGAGCCAAAAAGCGTGTGTTCCTTCTGGCCTCACATTGTCTTGTTTGGATGATGCAGGCCAAAATCCCAGGGTCAGGATCAGACCAGATCCTGCCACACAGGACATGGATTCAGTGGACCTGGCCAAATCCCAAGCTAAACAGCTGTAAATGTGGATCAATTTGACCTCCAGTTTGCCATGGAGTTTCCTGGAAACTCTGGAGCTATGCAGACTGGCCCAAAGGGCCGGCCTAGGAGTGGGCAACTTTGGAGGCTGGAGTTGGGGTGGAACAGCTGCACACCGGCTGCCCCAACCCCAGCCTGACGCCATCCTGACACCGTATGGCCTTACACATGGCGCACAGTGTCAGGATGCCCTCCTGGCACAGCGTGCAGACATGCTGCTGTGAAAGGGCATGGAAGAGCTGTGGCGCTGGCTCTTAGGGTAGCCTTTTGCTGCCCCTAAAAGGAGCAGCCTTTTGCCGCTCTTTTAGAAGCGGCAAAAGGAAGGATCGGGGCAGTGGTGTGTGGCCCAGAGCCGCCTGTCTGCATTGCCTCTCTTTGGCAAATCCCAGTTGTTTGGATGCCCCATGTGCACCTTCCCTCCCCCCTGCATCTCCACTAGTTAGGAGAGTTCTTTTGCCATGTCTGAGGCAAAAAAAGGGCACTGGGTGCACCCAGATGGCCAGGTGCTCTGTTTTCACATCAGACACAGCAATGGGGATATCCTCACTAGTGGACATGTAGGGGAAAGGAGCATGCAGTGATAGCAGGTCCCTGGGCTGGCATGGGAATGGGTGTGGAAACACCCACCTGTCCCCACTCTGGCCCAGGAAACAACCCAGGTTAACATCCTGGCCAGGAAAGCACAGGGCAACCCCATGCTTTCCTGGCCCATCTGCTCAGGGTTGAAGACTCTTCCTAGTACTACTGGAGAAGCCAGGAATATTGAACCTCAGACTTTTTGCACAAAAAGCATGTGCTCGACTACCAAATAATAAGATCTTCACATTCATCCAGATAGCTGAAGGAAATAGCACTAGATAGATGAACTTCAGCTTATGCATTAAGTGCAATAAGGCAGAGCAATATAGGGGATTGTTCATAGGAATGAGAAGGAATATGGGAGGGGAGACCTTACTATTGCCTTAAGCAATGGCCATCTGATGTGTTTGCTTCACTTTTAATAAAGGAAATGGATGGAGTCCTGTCCCTATGTTCACTCATGGTTCTTCAAAAACCTACAAAAACAGTCTTGAAGGAATCCAGTAAGCAATTAATCATCACTGCCATCACAATCAAATATACCATCACAACTTAACATGTGATTGAAAAAGTATACAAAGAATAACAACATTGATCAGCTTTAAGTTATTAGAAAAATGATGGGACCAGTGTTGTGAGATTAATAAAATGGACCACCCAAACTGAGACTAAATTCTATTCTTCTGATACTGAGCAGAAGTGTATCACAGAATCATACTGAATAAGACAACACATTATCTTTATTATTATATGTGATGGCATATATCAAAAGACTTCAGATGGTTAAAACTGATTGGAAAGTTGGAAACATTTTCATACAACTGCTTTACCATATGCAGAAACCTGATATATATTGATAATTAATTTTTAAGGTCCATGTGAACTTGCCATACATATTCTCAACACTGAAAGTTGAGTCTACTATCTATGCAATAAATTTTAATAAGAGTAAGTTGTACTATTTGTTGTTGTTATTGTTATGTTGTTTGAACATCTCTAGTCATCATTTAATTTTCCTTAGAATGGAAAACTTCATCTGTGAAATTTTACAGAAACTTGAAAAAATTCACACAACAGCCTCAAAATCATTGTGATTTCATTTTGCACCTCTCAGCTGCAATCTTGGGCCACACAGCTGTAGGGACTTGTATGTTGCAGAATGAAATTGGAAAGTTGTACCAAGTCTTGTAACTGCTCAGTACAAAACTTTGCACAGCTGGCAGAGAAAGATTTATCCAACTCTTCTGCTGACTCTGTCTGGCACTGACAACTGCACACAAGAGGCTGATGGAAGCTGGCAGTACAAAATGTTCAGAATGCCAATTAAAAAAAAATCTTGACATGTTCCCTAAATTAAGAACTGAATTTAGAGCAATGCTAACTCCTCATATGTTGCTAAATCCATGTGGAAAGCTATCAATCTGATAGACCTGATGTCTTAAACATGTCCATATCTAGCTTTGTTTTTATATGGAATGAGACTAGGGGGGGTTGCAGACTGCCAGAAATAGTGTGAATTCAGTCCACTTTTAGGGTTAGGGTTAGTGCTAGGGAATCATGGGAACTGTTATTTTTCTGAGACATTGAGCCTTCTCTGTCAGACAACTCTGATGCCACAATAAAATACAGTTCCCATGGTTCCCTAACTCTAACCCTAACCCTAAAAGTGGACTGAATTCACACTATTTCTGGCAGTCTGCAACCCCCCTTAGTATGTGACTGACATTCTAATGAGAGCATGGCCATTCTAAATTCATGAACTGCTGTGCATGCAAAAGCTCTAAAGTTCAGACCCGTATGCTCTCTAGTCAATAGAATATTAGGTTATAAGATAGGTAAAGCCTTTTTCTAAAACCCTAAAGAGTGAAACACAGTGCTGGGCCACAGAGCCAATAAATGTCTCGATATATGGGTGGGTGGGTAGACAGGTAGATATGTCTGTATATTTAGGGATATTGACATAAGCAAATGTGTCATTGACACAAACAAAATAGGATCATCATTTGGTTCTTGCACAAAAAGTAAAAAGAAATCTTACTCTGGTTGCCAGTTTTTCAAGAGTGGTTCAAGATGACAAGACATATTTTCTTGTTGATGGCAAGAAATGTGGTGAAAATCCTTTAAACCCTTATTCCTGGGTTGTGCTTATTTTTTCTTTCAAACAAGAATAAATAATCAATGTCAACTATTTTCTCATCACAACTATGTAATTTCTGAGGTTCAGGACTTTTCTGAATAACTACTTTTTGCATTTCTAAAAAATGTATCTTTTGGGCAGAAACCTAATTTTCTGTGCAGAAAACAGTTTTAACACAGAAAATGTGTTTTTCTGTGTATGATATTTATTTACTAAATATAACCTCATATTTTCTGCATGAAAAACAACTTTCTCACTCTGAAAAACATTTTTTTCTGTGTAAAAGCTCCCACATATATAAATACAGGAAAAAATTGCATTCAAGAAGTCCTGAACGATGAAGAACCTTTCTGCATCAATTTTTTTCAAGACACTTTTTTCCATTAATGAGAAAATATAGGCAAATATTTTTATGTCACTATTGTAGGGTAATTATGTATTTACAGTCATCTATATCTGAAAGCACATTTGCAATGATATGTTTTTACATGTTTTGTTAATGTATTGCTCTTAAAGGTTTATGCCTTTATATATTTACTAATAATAATAATAAACAGCACCTTTGGGCCTAGTGTAAGAAGAAGAGCCCTCCCTCCATTCCATCCAGTGTTATCTGAGGGAGAGACACTAGGCCCAGCACCTTCGGGCCTAGTGTAAGAAGAAGAGCCCTCCCTCCATTCCATCCAGTGTTATCTGAGGGAGAGACACTAGGCCCAGCACCTTCAGGCCTAGTGTAAGAAGAAGAGACCTCCCTCCATTCCATCCAGTGTCATCTGAGGGAGAGACACTAGGCCCAGCACCATCGGGCCTAGTGTAAGAAGAAGAGCCCTCCCTCCATTCCATCCAGTGTCATCTGAGGGAGAGACATTAGGCCCAGCACCGTCGGGCCTAGTGTAGGAAGAGGAGCCCTCCCTCCATTCCATCCAGTGTCATCTGAGGGAGAGACACTAGGCCCAGCACCATCGGGCCTAGTGTAGGAAGAGGAGCCCTCCTTCCATTCCATCCAGTGTCATCTGAGGGAGAGACACTAGGCCCAGCACCATCGGGCCTAGTGTAAGAAGAGGAGCCCTCCCTCCATCCCATCCAGTGTCATCTGAGGGAGAGACACTAGGCCCAGCACCTTCGGGCCTAGTGTAGGAAGAAGAGCCCTGCCTCCATTCCATCCAGTGTCATCTGAGGGAGAGACACTAGGCCCAGCACCTTCGGGCCTAGTGTAAGAAGAAGAGCCCTCCCTCCATTCCATCCAGTGTCATCTGAGGGAGAGACACTAGGCCCAGCACCTTTGGGCCTGGTGTAAGAAGAGGAGCCCTCCCTCCATTCCATCCGGTGTCATCTGGGGGAGAGGACGCTGGGCCCAGCACCATCGGGCCTGGAGTGAGGGGAGGAGCCCTCCCTCCATTGCCGTGTGATGTCGTCTGGGGGAGAGACACTGGGCCGGGCACCACCCGGCCTGGGGTGGGAGGGAGGGATGAGATTCGAGTGTGTCTGCTTTGATGTTTGTTTTGATGTTTTGAAATGCTGTACGCCACCCCGATTGCCTAGCAGAGGGGCGGGATATAAATAAAAATTATTATTATTATTATTATTAATCTATCCATCTATAGTTAATTCAAAGTATGCCACAAACATTCACTATGTAGGTGCTCAGACTATAACTTCAACATCTGCTCATTATGTATGCACTTATTTAGTTATGTGATCTTACACTTGCCTGCCCTATTGTCCCATCATAACTGAATCATGGGGAAACATATACATTATTTGAACAGAACCTGGAACTATAATTCCTTTCAAACTGGAAATGATCTTCCTAGTTTGAAATGGACAGGTCAGTCTGAGCATGGTCCTGGAGATGGGATAATAGTCCCAGACTTACAGAGTTTTCACGTGCAAATATTTGTATGAGAAAGCCCAACAGCTTAATGACTGGAAGAAATCTATGAAAAATTACGCTTCTGCTATTATTGTTATTTTTGTCATTTATGTTATCTTTCTCATCATTTGAGATTTTATCTGCCTCTTGTTGCATTCCCCCCCCCCCACCTTTTGATTAATTTCCCCACCACACTTTAATTATGTTTATGCCTGCCTTTTATACTTGCAAATTTTTATATGTTTATTTTTCAAAAAGCTAGCCAACTCACCAGGCAGAATTTTCAAAACTACTCAGTTTAATTAAAACTATCCTCCATCAAATTCTTTTTCTTGTTCAGGCAGAAGAGAGTGAATATGAAAATTTTAAAGTTATATAAAGTGGTAGGAAAATTGAGGCATGATAGACTCTTACATTTTGACTTTTGAGGGACTTCCTCAATTTTGACATGATTTGAGTGCATTTTCTGGTGTATAAGATGACTGGGCGTATAAGACGACCCCAACGTTTCCAGTTAGAATATAGAGTTTGAGATATACTCGCTGTATAAGACTCTTCCAACGTACATCAAATAAAATTTTACAAAAATCAGATTTCATTTCAATATGGCAATTTTAATTCAAATGCTTATGACATGCAGGTACTTAGCAGGAAAACTGTCACTTATAAACACAACAAACTACAGCTCCCATGTTCCCTAGCATTTATTTCTTCAGTGTGTTTTGGATCTTACTTTTTAAAAAATAGTCCAGATTTAAATGCTGCTTTAAAAATTATTTCCATCTCCCAGCTATGAGATGGCTGGGGGAAAATGAGAAAGTGTGGGGAGAAGGACTGCCAATATACTAGGTGATGCATTCTAGGGTATGGACAATTTGTGGCCAAGTAAGTGACCCTGGGCATGTCACACACTCTCAGCCTCAGATGGTAATGGCAACCCCCATTTGAAGGAACATGCCAAGAAGACCCCATGATAAGGTTGCCTGAGGGTCACCATAAGTCGGAAAGGACTTGAAAACACACAATAACAACAAAAGTCTGCAATTGTTTCATAGGTAGTACATTGGAATAGGAGCCAGCATGGTGTAGCGGTTTGAGTGTTGGGCTACCACTCTGGAGACCTGGGTTTGATTCCCCACTCTACTTGGACAAGGCACACACTCTCAGCCTCAGGGGAAGGCAATGACAAACCTCCTCTGAGTGAATCTTGCCAAGAAAACCCCATGATCACCATGAATCAGGAACAATTTGAAGGCACCCATGGATACCAGTGGATTTTACCAATGGTAAATTATGTTTAGGATTGTATTGTTAGATATTAGGTATTCTGGGGCAATTTTTTTTCAGTCTCCTGGGAGATTTTTTTGTTTTGTTTTGTTTGTAAGATATGGTCAGATAAACCAAGAATTTTGAGTTGTGAATTTGCGTTGTTCCAATGTTATTTTTTTATTAGTCTTTACAAAGTTTTATTTTTCATAAAAACAAACAGACAAACAATAAACAACTGAACTTATTGCTTCCATCTATTCTTGGAGATGTGTAGTCTAAACATTTTTGTTCAACTGTGTAAGTCCACCAAATCACAGCCTTTAACTAATACGTCTTTCCATTATTTCTTTAACATATACTTGAGTTGTAATCTTAATATATTTATACAGCTTTCTATCTCTTGTTCTGTATAAAGCGTTACATATTATTAATTTTGTTTTGATTGCAAATAATTACGTATATCTTTCTTATCATATTGTTGAACTGATTTACCTGCTATATACATAGATAAACTATCCATAAAACTGATTTACCTGCTATATACATAGATAAACTATCCATCACCACTAACTCATTTAGTTTTAGTTTCCAGTGCTGTATTGAAGGCATCTTATGTGATTTCTAAAATTTGGCGAATACCATTCGTGCTGCAGTTATCATGTACAGAATTACGCTCTTTTTCTTCTTGTTTTAATTGATCTTTTATCATATCTGTTATATTTAGCAAGAAGAGTTCTGGTTTTAAGGATATGTTTATCTGCATTATTTTGGCCATGATCTTATGTATGTTTTTCCAGTATTTTTTAACTCTTCTACATTGCCACCATATAATAATAATAATAATAATAATAATAATAATAATAATAATAATTTATATCCCATTTCTTGAAAGCAATCTAAGCGGCTCACAATAAAATCCATACAGCATATCCCTGGACCAACTCCCCCCCCCCTTAAAACAGTATTAAATAACAGATAGTTAAAACATAAACAATATAAACATATTAGAATAAACCATATAAAGAACAGATTGCAGAGCCCTAATCAACCTTTGCTGTGTTCCTTATCCATCAACAGAGGATGGGGCCATGAAAGGAATGCAGGAGTAAAGAGCCCTGGCCGGGATAATTAATCTGGAAAGGCCTGCCGGAAGAGATCTGTCTTGACAGCTTTTTTAAAGCTGTCTAGTGATGTCAACTGACAGATCTCATCCGGCAGGTCATTCCAGAGTTTTGGGGTGAGAACAGAAAAAGCCCTCTGGGAGGTCGCCGCAAGCCTTGAGTTTTGAGGCTGCAGCAAATTCCTCCCAGAGGACTGGTGAGCACGGGGAGGATTGTATGGAAGGAGACGGTTCCTGAGATAGCTTGGACCCAAGCCATTTAGGGCTTTAAAGGTGATAACCAACACCTTGTACTGGGCACGGAAGCTGATAGGCAGCCAGTGGAGGGACCTCAAAACCGGAGTGATGTGGTCCCTCCTAGATGTTCTGGAAATGAGCCTGGCTGCCATATTTTGGACCAGCTGAAGCTTCCGGACCAAGCACAAGGGTAGCCCCATGTAGAGCGCATTACAGAAGTCAAGGCGTAAGGTTATCAGTGCATGGACAACAGTCTCGAGATCCCTTACTTCCAGGAAAGGGCGTGGCTGGCATATCAGCCGAAGCTGATAACAGGCGCTCTTGACCATCGCATTTGCCTAATTTGTCATCAGGAGTGACGAGTCAAGGAGCACCCCCAGATTGCGAACACAGTCACTGGAGGAGAGTGTGACCCCATCCAGGACTGGAGGTTGCAATCCAATTCTTGGTTTTGGGGCCGCTACCGTGAGCACCTCCGTCTTGTCTGGATTCAGTTTCAATCTGTTTTTCCTCATCCAGCCCATTACCGCCCAAAGACATTCATTGAGAGAGGAGATGCCAATGGAATTCGAGACCGACGAACGAGACATGGAGAAATAGATTTGGGTGTCATTGGCATACTGATAACACCCAGCACCATAACTCCGTATGATCTCACCCAGCGGCTTCATATAGATGTTAAATAACATCGGGGACAAAATAGCCCCCTGAGGGACCCCACAAGTGAGGTCCCTCTTACTGGAGCTACAGTCCCCAAGCAGCACCCTCTGGGACCTACCCAAGAGGAAGGAACGGAACCACTGCAAAGCAGTGCCCCCGATACCTAACCCCTTCAAGCGGTCCAAGAGGATGCCATGATCTATTGTATCGAAGGCCGCTGAGAGGTCTAAGTGCACCAACAGGGTCACACTACCCCTGTCGATGCTCAGACGCAGATTGTTGGTCAAGACAACCATGGCAGTCTGAACCCCAAAGCCTGTCCTGAAGCCGGTTTGAATTGGGTCTAGATAATCGGTTTCATCCAAGACAGCTTGGAGTTGAAGAGCAACCGCCCTCTCTATCACCCTGCTCAAAAATGGCAGCAATGACACAGACCTATAGTTTCTCATATCCAGGGGGTCTAGGGAAGTTTTTTTCAGAAGCGGCCTAACAACCACTTCCTTCAGACAAGATGGGACATATCCTTCCCTGAAGGACGCATTGATGATATCCGTAAGGAATCTCATCAATGCATCCCCCCCCGGATGGCCAGCCATGATGGGCAAGGGTTGAGAGGGCAGGTTGTCTTCCTCACCTTACCAAGCAGCTTGTCCACATCCTCGGTACTCACAGTATAACTACATCGGCGGAGTCACCGGACGCCTCGCCTATAGACTCTGTTTCATCAGTGGCATCTAAGTCGGCTCTTATCTGAGAGATTTTATCTGCAAAGTAATTGTTAAACATGTCACAGCAGGCTGTCACAGGGTTAAGTAAGGGGTTTGGCACAGGGGGCACCTGCGTCATCTCCCTTACCACCCTAAACAGCTCTGCTGGACGAGACTCTGCAGATGCAATACATGCAGAGAAGAAAGCTCTCTTAACTGCACGTATTGCCTCCCAATAGGAACAAAGAAAATTCCTATGGCGAGTTTTGTCAGATAAGAGTCGAGTCTTCCGCCACCTGTGCTCTAGCCATTGTCCAACCCGCTTCATCCTCCTAAGCTCTGGCGTATACCAAGGCCTACGGTTTGGAGCGGATTGGCAAGGGCGCTTGGGAGCGATCATGTCGACAGCCCCCAAATATATGATACATGGTTCCCATTTTATTCTTACATTTCCAGCAGTTCTTATTGCTTTGGATCTTCATTTTTGCCAGTCTGGTAGGAGTCATGTACCATCGGTGGAAGATTTTGTGGAAGTTTTCCTTTAAAGCATTACATTTTGTGAATTTTATATTATTTTTCCATGTATTTTCCCAGCTTTGGAGCGGTATTGGATTACCAATGTTTTGCATCCACTTAACCATGTTATCTTTTACTGTTTCTTCCTCTAGTTCTGCTTCTAATAACAGTTTATAGGTCTTCTTTATCCATTGTAGATCACCTCCCTTTAATATTTTATCAAATGTTTTCAGATCATTTTCTATTCTAGGGTCCAGTATATCTTTTTTGAAATCTTCCCTTATCTTTAAATGTGTGAACGAATTGATTTCTATCCCTTCTTGATGTAAATCTTCTCTCAATTTGATTTTTAAGCCTTCCTTAGTTTTTATCAATAAAAACATTCTTTCATAGATAATCCAATTTCCCTTCATTGAAAATTCTTTTTTTGTGGAATGCCTCCTGGGTAGATGTCTATAGGGGTATATTGTTATAGAGATATCTTTTATGTATTAGCCAAATCCTAAATCATGCTTTCCTTATGTAGTGCGTATTAAATTCTTTCTCTGTCTTACATTTACTATAGCATAGCTGAGCGTGCCATCCTTTTTTCATGTTTACATCTTCTATTTCTAATAATTTTGGATTGTTTAATACAATCCAGTCATTTATCCATTGTAATGCTGCAGTGTTATAGTATATCTCCAAATCTGGGAGTCCCAGTCCTCCTTTTCCTTTCCGATCATTCATTACTGAAGCGATTCTGGGTTTCCTCCCTTGCCATATCAATTTGGCAATATCTTGTTTCCAAGTTTTGAAAACTTGTTGCATCATTTAG
The DNA here is from genome assembly GCA_026167975.1 of Phrynosoma blainvillii. Classification (NCBI taxonomy): domain Eukaryota; kingdom Metazoa; phylum Chordata; class Lepidosauria; order Squamata; family Phrynosomatidae; genus Phrynosoma; species Phrynosoma blainvillii. The sequence goes on from JANUYF010000004.1 coordinate 24,795,564, forward strand.
GTATTGTTTAGAATAAGTATAACATTCTTGGCAAAACATTCATTTGCACTGTTGCTATCCTTCCCAATAAAGAGATCTGTTGCTTATCCCACATCTCTAAATCTTTTGTAATCTTGTTCCAAGTATTCACATAGGTATTTTTATAAAGGTCTGTATTTTTCTTTGTGATTATTATTCTGAGATATCTAGTATTTTGTATTATCTAATATTCTTTTTTCAACCTTAGATCATTTTCTTCTTCTTTGGAAAGGTTTTTAGTTAATATCCCACTTTTGGACTTGTTTATCCTGAGTCCTGCCAATGAACTAAATTGTCCCAGTAGGGCCTTTGCAGACTGCCAGAAATAGTGCAAATTGAGTCCACTTTAAGGGTTAGGGTTAGTGCTAGGGAATCATGGGAATTGTTTGTTTTTTTCTGAGACATTGAGCCTCCTCTATCAGAGAGCTCTGGTGCCATAATAAAATACAGTTCTCATAGTTAATGAGAGGGAATGGTAGGAGATAAGTATAGGATGGGAAGAAAAGGTATGTAGTGGAAGGCAAGAGGATGTTGGATGAAAGGAGAGGAAAGGAATGGGAAGAGAAATTGAGTAGAGAGACGGATGAAGAGGAAAGGTTGAGGGATAGAAGATTAGAAAGTTAAAGAAAGTAAGGGGAAGTTGAGGAGGAGGAAAGAAAGAGGAAAGGAGTGTATGTTGAATATATGTTGGATGTAGACGAATTAAACGAGATACTAGAACATACCCCAATTTGAGTGTGTATAAAATATGAAATGCATTTAAGGGGTTTTCTTTTTGTAAATCTCCCAATGTGTATGTGTATAAATATGTGTGTATGCTGTTGTTTTTAATTAATAAATTGTTTAATAAAAAAAAATACAGTTCCCATGATTCCCTAACCCTAACTCTAACCCTTAAAGTGGACTCAATTTGCACTATTTCTAGCAGTCTGCAAAGGCCCTATATCAGGGGTAGGCAACCTTTCCCCTTTAAGGGCTGAGGGACTTCAGCTCCCAGAATCCCAGGAGCTATTGGCCAACATGGGACTATTGGCCAACATGGCTGAGGCTTTTGGGAGCTGAAGTCCCTCAGCCCTTAAAGAGAAAAGGTTGCCTACCCCTGCCGTATATCTTCTAATTTGCCTATATTCTTTGTTGGATTTTCTAAGAAAATTACCAGATCATCGGCAAATGCACGTAATTTATACTTACATTTATTGAGTTCCAGTGAGAATATCTCTTTATCATCTCTTATTTTATTGTTTAATATTTCTATTATCATGATAAAAAGTAATGGAGAAAGCGGGCATCCCTGTCGAGTACCTTTGTTTATCTTACAACTTGTTGTTCGTTCTCCATTTACTAGTATCTGTGTGTGCTGTATATTATATATGTTTTGAATCCAATTCATAAATCTCACTCTTATTCCTATTTCTTCCAAGACAATATCTAAAAATTCCCAACTTACATTATTGAACACCTTTTCTAAATCGAAAAATACCATCCCCAGTTTTCTATGTTTATGTAGTTCGTAATATTCTAGGACGTTCAGGACAGTTCTAGTATTTTCCTTTATATGTCTTCTTGGAAGAAATCCTGATTGGTCTTTGTGTATCCATCCTGCTAGTATCTTCTTTAACTTGTCTGCCAGGATTGATTCGTAGATCCTATAATTGACATTTAGTAACATAATTGGTCGATAGTTACTTACATATTCAGGATCTTTATTTTCCTTATGGATTAATGTGGTTATTGATTGTCTCCAAGATTCAGGGTACTTGCCACAGTCTATTTCCTGTATTGTTTTAAGTAGTATTTCTGCTAATTCATTCTTGAAAACTTCGTAGTATTTAACGGTCAATCCATCAGGTCCTGGAGTTTTGTTGTCTTTCAAGTTCATTATTGCAGAATCTACTTCAACCATAGTAATGGGTGCACTTAAATCTTTTATACATTGATCAGTAAATTTAGCAATTCTCTCTTTTCTTATATATTCCCTCATCATAATTCTTTTCTCTTGTGATGTTTCCTGTTTTGAGAATAAATCCTTGTAATATTCCTGCACTATCTGTTTTAACTCATTTTTTGTGAGTACTCTTTACCATTTTTACATAGTCTTAAAATTATATTTCTTTCCTTTACTTTTTTTAGTTTGTTAGCCTCCTTCCTACTTTGCATTTTCAAAATAGTAATGTTTTATATATTTGATTTTATTATTTATTTCTTGTATTGTTATTTGGTTTATTTTATTGTTTATTATGGGTATTTTGTGATATATCGTTGAATCTTTTGGTCTTTTTTTATGCTGTTGTTTTTTGTTTCTAATTCCCTTATCAATTCTTTTTCTTTTTCTTCTCTCTTTTCCTTCTTTCTGCTTTCTTGCTGGATTAACAAACCTCTTATTACTGCCTTGCTTGCATCCCAAACTATAGGCATTGGTGTTTCTTTAACTCTATTTTCCTGAAAATAATATTTAATTTCTCATCTTATCTTGTCTACAGTTTCTTCATCTGATAAAATAGATTCTTTTCATCTCCACATATATTCTCTTTGTCTTAACTATATTGATAAAACAATTAGGCTATGATCTGATATTACCATAGGTAATATTAACTCTTTACTTATAGTCTTGGATATAAATACCATGTCTATTCTAGACCATGATTTAAATCTATTTGAGTAGAAGGTGTAATCTTTTATTCCTGCATTCCTCGATCTCCATACAACAAATTTTGTTCTTCTATAAGTTTGAATGCAGGGATTGGTAACTTTCCTTTCTGTATATCCTTGAGATTTTTTGGGGTCTATCTTTATTTGGATTTATGATGCCATTCCAGTCTCCTGTAATTAATATTGTTTCATAATCATAATATCTTATTTTCTTTAATAGATTTTCATAAAATTTAGCTTTATTTTGCTGGTGTGCATATATATTGATTACTAACAATTTCCCCACAGGTATTTTTATTTCTATTGCAATATAATGTACATGTTTGTCTTTAAAAAATTCTCTGCCCTTTTAGTAATTATTAACATAAATTGCCACACATTTTTTCTAGTGAAATTCATTTGAGGCTCCAAATAATTTACCCAATTTCTTATTTTCCAGTAAATGCAAATCTTTATTTTTTAATGTGAGTTGCTTGTAAACAGGTTATGTCAGGTCTTTGTTTGTACAAGCAATGTGATATTTTATTACGTTTAACCTTAGAATTAAATCCATTAACATTCCAAGATAGAATTTTTAATAACATCTTGGATCCACTCATGATCTTGTTATTTACACTTGATATTTATTACTGGATTTTCTTTTCTCCTTTCCTTGTTCTTGTGAAGGTTTGTATGTGCCTTTTTCCTTTTTTATCTTATCCTTCTTTCCTGTATCTCCTAGTTTTGGTTGTCCTTCTAATCTTCCTCCTCCTCCTTCTTTTTGTCCTGGTAGATTTTCCTCAGTAGTTTCCTTATCTGTTAGATTTTCTTCTTCTTCCTCAGCTTTCCCTTCTACTTTTGAATCTTCTGTTTCTGTTGAGTCATTTTGTATTTTGTCCAATTCTTCATCACTTTGTTCTTTTGGGTACTACATTCTTCTTTTACTTTCCTCTGCTCTTGTTCTCATTCTCTCTTTCCTTGTATCTATTAGTGTCTCTGTTCTTTGATTGTCTGTCCTGTTCTTGGTTCAGTTTTCTCAAGAATTCTTTAACTTTTCTTGGTGTATCTATCACACATTTCTTTTCCCTATTAAGAAGATTAGTCCTTCCAGTCTTCCCCATTTATATTTTATATTATTCTGTTTAAGATATTGGACAATTTCTGAGTAATCTCTCCTTTTCCTCAATATCTCTGTGTGTGTATGTGGGGGATATCTTTAAATATTTGGATTTCCTGTTCCACAATGCAGCATTTCTTTCTTTCTTTCTTTCTTTTCTTTTTCTTTTTTTCTTTCTTTCTTTTTTTTTTTTTGGTAATTGGTTTCTAAGATTAGGTCTTGAACTCTTTCATGTACAAAATAGATTATTATGTCTCTTGGTAAACTTCTGTTTGTCACTGCCCACGAGCTGATTCTGTAGAGCTTGTCTACCTCTACATCTAGTTGTTCAATGGGCCAATCAATGAATTGTGCCAGGGCAGGTATAATTCGTGTTTCTAGCTCTTCATTGACTGTTTCACATAATGCTCTTATTTTGAGTGCTTTTCCTTCAAGTCTTAATTGAATAGATGCTTTGTGTAATTCTTCTTGTTGTTGGATTTTTTCCAGTTCATTTGTTTTTCCTCTAATTCTTCTGTTCTATTTTCTATTTCTGTTACCTTTTTATATATTCCCTTTATTTCAGTTGTCATTTTGTGCAAACTGTCTTTAATTTCATATATTTAATTGTGTATTTCCACCCTTATTTCTTCTTTCCATTCCTTTATTCCAGTCCTGATTTCTGTTCGAATCTCTGTCCTTATATCTGCTCTAAGTCTCTTGATTTCTTCTAGAATAGCTCCTTGGGCTTCAACAATTCCTGTATTATCTATTACAATTGTTTCACTAATTACACTTTGATCCTGAAACTTACTCTGATTTCCTGCTTCCTCTGGCATTCTTATGTACACCGATTCAAACCTATAGGTTTTCTAAATTTAAACTATACTATCTTCTCTTATTTTGGGGCTAATACTTGAAGTTCCCCTTTCTTTTATCAATTTTGATTTAAAACAAATGCTTATCTGCTAAGTATATTCAGTATTACATGTATATCATATATATATATATATATATATATATATATATAAAACATAAATAGTTCACTCTTACATTTTCTCTGTAACCCAAGTTCCTTATCTCTACTGTAAAAGTATATATTGTTTCCACCAGTCATACAGAAAAAGGAAAAAAAATAGAGAAGCAAAATCTATCATATATCGTAATTTTTCTGTTCTAGTCTTTAGTCTCTATCACCTTATTTACCTCCGTTCAACTAGTTGATACTAATTTTTCCCATATCTTAGTTCTTAAGTTTTATTGTCTCCTTATCATTTCCATCAATCTATATTGATAAAAAAAGAAAAAAATATTTCCTTAGAAAGATATCTTGTCCTTTTGTCCTCTAGTTTTCCTCTAATATATCCCAAGCATCCTTTCCAACCCGCTCCAAATCGTAAGCCATGGTATACATCTGGGCTTAGGAAAATGAAGTGGGTGGGACAACGACTAGAGCTCAACTGGCGGAAAACTTGACTCTCATCCGACAAGACTCATCATAGGAACTTTCTTTGCTGCTATCAAGAGGCAATACATGCAGCACAGAGATCCTTCTCCTCTGCACATATTGCATCTGCAGAGTCTCGTCCAGTAGAGTTGTTTAGTGTGGTAAGGGAGATGGCACAGGTTATACCTGCCCAGAACCCATTGCTTAACCCAGGGACCGGCAACCTTTTTGAGACCTGGGCCGGTCTCCACCAGCCCAGGTCTCAGCTGGGCCAAGGGGAGGGGGGGAATGGCGGCGCGCGCGTGCTTCCGCGCTTCCGCGCCCCCTCCGCTAACGCGCGCGCGCGCCCCCCCCACGCATCCCCTTACCCCCGCCGCCTCCTCCTCCTCCGCTGCCGCTGGCTCCTCCTCCTCCTCCTCCGCTGGCTCTTCATCCCCCTCCTCCTCCTCCGCCGCCGCCGCTGTCGCCGCTTCCGCTGCCGCCGCTTCTGCCGCTGAGCCCTATTTCGGCAGAGCAGGATGCGGCCTGTATTTTGGACTCCAAAATACAGGCCGCGTTGCGTTTGCGCACGCGCAGGGTTTGCGCGTGCGCAAACGCAACGCGGCCTGCATTTTGGACTCCAAAATACAGGCCGCGTTGCGTTTGCGCACGCGCAGGGTTTGCGCATGCGCAAACGCAACGCGGCCTGCATTTTGGACTCCAAAATACAGGCCGCGTTGCGTTTGCGCACGCGCAAACTCTGCGCGTGCGCAAACGCAACGCGGCCTGTATTTTGGACTCCAAAATACAGGCCGCATCCCGCTCTGCCGAAAGCGGGCTCAGCGGCAGCAGCGGAAGCGGCGGAAGCGGCGGCGGCGGCGGTGGTGGTGGAGGAGGAGGAGGAGGAGGAGGCAGAGGTGGCGGCGGCGGCGGCGGCGGCGGCGGTGGAGGAGGAGGAGGAGGAGGTGGCGGCAGTGGCAGAGGAGGAGGAGGAGGCGGCGGCGGTGGTGGAGGAGGCAGAGGTGGCGGCGGTGGCGGTGGAGGAGGAGGAGGAGGAGGAGGCAGCGGCGGCGGTGGTGGTGGTGGAGGAGGCAGAGGTGGCGGCGGTGGCGGTGGAGGAGGAGGAGGAGGAGGAGGCAGCGGCGGCGGTGGTGGTGGTGGAGGAGGCAGAGGTGGCGGCGGTGGAGGAGGAGGAGGAGGAGGAGGCAGCGGCGGCGGTGGTGGTGGTGGAGGAGGCAGAGGTGGCGGCGGTGGCGGTGGAGGAGGAGGAGGCAGCGGCGGCGGAGGCAGCGGCGGCAACGGAGGCAGAGGCGGCAATTCTGCCGCCGCCTCCACTGCTTCCACTGCCGCTGCCTGCACCAATGATAGGTGTTGGTCGGCGCGCGACCGTGCGCGCCGCGGCCGGCATTTTTTTCTTCAAAATGCCGGCCGCGACGGGTTTGCACATGTGCAAATCCTGCACATGCGCAAACGCGTCGCGGCCGCCATTTTGGAGAAAAACATGCCGGCCGCGGCGCGCACGGTCGCGCGCCGACCAAAACAAGTGGTGGAGGTGCCGCGGCGGCGGCGGCGGCGGCGGCAGGGGTCCGCCTGGGCCTGGAAATCCAGCATCCTGGGCCGGAACCGGCCCGGGGGCCGTAGGTTGCCGACCCCTGGCTTAACCCAACACCGGCCTGCTGTGATGCATTTAACAACTTCTTTGCAGATGAAATCTCTTGGATAAGAGCCGACTTAGATGCCAGTATTTTGACAGAAAGAATTGACGAGGTGTCCAGCAACTCCACTGATGTAAATTTACTGGATCAGTTTCAATCTGTGAGTACCGAGGACATGGACAAGCTACTTGGTAGAGTGAGGAAGACAACTTGCCCTCTTGATCCTTGCTCTTTATGGCTGGCCGTCTGGGGGGGGGGGTAAGTGCCTTGATCATGTTCCTTAAGGACATCATTAATGCATCCCTCAGGGAATGGTGTGTTCCAGCCTGCTTAAAGGAAGCAGCAGTTAGGCTGCTTCTGAAGAAACCTTCTCTGGACCCCCTGGACATGAACAACTATACGCCGGTCTCTATGTTACCATTCCAGAGCAAAATGATTGAGAGGGCGGTTGCTCTTCAACTCCAAGTGGTTTTGGATGAAACCGATTATCTAGACCCATTTCAAAATGGCTTTAGGATGAGATTTGGAGTTGAGACTGCCATGGTTGCCTTGACCTGCATCTGAACATCGACAGGTGTAGTGTGACCCTGTTGGTGCTTCTAGACCTCTCAGCGGCTTTTGATACGATAGATCATAGCATCCTCTTGGATTGCCTGAGTAGGTTAGGCATTGGAGGCACTGCATTGCAGTGGTTCTGGTCCTTCCTCTCGGGCAGGTCCCAGATGGTGCTGCTCGGGGACAGTTGTTCTGCAAAAAAGACCTTACATGTGGAGTCCCTCAAGGTGCCATTTTGTCTCTGATGCTGTTTAACATCTATATGAAGCCGCTGGATGAGATCATTCAAAATTATGGGGCTGGGTGTTATCAGTACACTGATGACACCCAGATCTATTTCTCGATCATCGACCTCGAATTCCAATGGAGTCTCTCCTCTTAATGACTGTCTTAAGGCAGTAATGGGCTGGATCAGGAAAAACAGATTGAGATTAAATCCAGACAAAACAGAGGTGCTCACGGTAGCGGCCCTGAAACCAGGAATTGGGTTGCCACCTCCAGTGCTTGATGGAGTCACACTCTCCATGAAGGACTGTGTTTGCAGTCTGGGGGTGCTACTTGATTTGTCGTTTCAGATGACTAGTCAGGTGAATGCGACAGTCAGGAGCGCCTGTTATCAGCTTTGGCTGATACGCTAGTTGCACGCTTTCCTGGAAGTAAGGGATCTTGAGACTGTTGTGCATGCGCTGGTAACCTCTTGTCTGGATTTCTGTAATGTGCTCTATATGGGGCTACCCTCATGCTTGGTCCAGAAACTTCAGTTGGTACAAAATATGGCAGGCAGAGTGGTCTCAGGAACATCTCGGAGAGACCACATAACTCCGGTGTTAAAATCTCTCCACTGGCTGCCTATCAGTTTCCGGACCAGTTTAAGTTGTTGGTTATTACCTTTAATGCCCTAAATGGCTTGGGTCCAATTTATCTTCAGAACCGCCTCCTCCCATATAATCCTCCCAGTGCACTCTGGTCCTCTGGGATGAATTTGCTTCAGCTGCAAAAATCTAGGCTGTCTGCAACCTCCCAGAGGGCCTTTTCGGTAATCGCCCCCAGATTATGGAACGGCCTGCCAGACGAGATCTGTCAGATCACAAGTTTAAGCAGCTTCAAAAAGGCGCTATAATAATAATAATAATAATAATAATTTATTTATATCCTGCCTCGAGAGTATCAAGGCAGCTTACAATCTAAAAGCACAATCCCATACAATACAAAAACATTCACCCCCCAAAATATATATATATTAAATTCATAACAACATTAAAATTTAACTTAAAACAAAATTACAAAATCAAAACTATTAAACAGGGCACTCTAATTATAAAGGAGTGATCTAATGGTGGGGGATAGATTATGGGAAATACTATTCTGGGAACGCCTGCCAGAAGAGATCCATCTTGATGGCTTTTTTAAAGCCATCTAAAGGCCTAAGCAGACTGCCAGAAATAGTGCACATTAAATTGAGGCACTGCCCTGGCTCAGTGCTAGGGAATCATGGGAACTGTATTTTTTTCTGGGACATTGAGCCTTCTCTGTCAGAGAGCTCTGGTGCCACAATACATTACAGTTCCCATGATTCCCTAGCACTGAGCCAGGGCAGTGCCTCAATTTAATGTGCACTATTTCTGGCAGTCTGCTTAGGCCCTAAGTTGGTTATCTGATGGATCTCCTCCGGCAGGGCATTCCACAGTCTAGGAGCCATGGCAGAGAAAGTCCTCTGGGAGGTTGTTGCCAACCTAGTTCTTATTGGTTGAAGCAACTTCCTCCCAGAAGACCTGAGGGCACGGGGCGGATTATATGGAGATAGGCGACTCCTTAGGTAAGATGGGCCTAGGCCATGTAGGGCTTTAAAGGTTAATACCAACACCTTATACTGTGCTGGAAACTAACTGGCAGCCAGTGCAGAGATTTTAAAACTGGAGTAATATGATCACTTTGTGATGTTCCAGTGATCAGTCTGGCTGCCATATTTTCTATTAATTGTAGTTTCTGAGTTAGGTATAAGGGTAGCCCCATGTAGAGTGCATTGCAGAAGTCTAGTCGTGAGGTTACCAGAACATGTACTACAGTTTCTAGGTCCTTTACTTCCAGGAAAGGGCACAGCTGGTGTATCAGCCGAAGCTGATAACAGGTGCTCCTGACCATCGCATTTACCTGATTTATCATGTGAAGTGACGGGTCTAGGAGCACCCCCAGACTGCAGACACAGTCCTTGGTGGAGAGCATGACCCCATCCAAGACTGGCGGTTGCAACCCAATCTCTGGTTTGGGAGCCCCTACTGTAAGTACCTCTGTTTTGTCTGGATTCAATTTGAGTCGGTTTTTCCTCATCCAGTCCATTACCATTTCAAGGCATTGATTGAGGGGAGAACCACCATCTGCCATCATAGCAGTTGACTGAGACATGGAGCAGAATATTTGAGTGTCATCAGCATATTTGTAACATCCTGCTCCATATCTCCTGACAATCTCTCCCAGTGGCTTCATATAAATATTGAATAACATCGGGGACAGAATGGCTCCCTGTGGAACACCATATTTTAGCTCTGTTTTTGATGAGCAGCTGTCAGCGAGTACCACCCTCTGGAACCTGCCCGAGAGAAAGGAGCGGAACCACTGAAGAACAGTGCCTCCCACTCCCAATTCTCTCAGGCGCTCCAAAAGAATGTTGTGGTCTATAGTATCAAAGGCTGCTGAGAGGTCCAAAAGCACCAACTGGGTCACACTACCCCTGTCGATGCTCAGGTGAAGGTCATCTACCAGAGTGACCATGGCCATCTCCACCCCATATCCAGGCCTGAAGCCATTTTGAAATGGATCTAGAAAATAGGTTTCATCCAAGATCGCTTGGAGTTGGAAGGTGACGGCTCTCTCGATCACCTTGTTCAAGAATGGTAAGTGTGAGACTGGTCTGTAGTTTTTCATGTCAAGGGGGTCCAGGGAAGGTTTCTTCAGGAGTGGTCTAACAGCCGCCTCCTTTAGACTTGATGGAACAACTCCCTCCATAAGGGATGCATTGATGACCTCTTTAAGGAAGGCCATCAATGCATCGCCCCCCTGGATGACCAGCTAAGATGGGCAGGGATTGAGAGAGCACGTCATCTTCCTTACTTTTCCAAGGATCTTGTCCATGTCATTGGTACTCACTAACTCAAATTGATCCGGTTTAATCTCATAAAAAGGTTTACTGAACACCGCTAAAGATGGATCTCTTTCGGCAGGCCTTTCCTGACTAGATCCCGGCCTCAGGAGCTGTGCCCTTGGCCTTTTGTGTCCCTGATTTGTCTGATGTTGATTTAATTTTTTGTCTATTTTATGCTATTTTAAGATTCAGTTGGATTTTAATGGATATTAGTTTAATACGTTTTTGTGGGGGAGGGTGGGGGTTGGGGCTTTTAGATTGTATTGATGTAATTTTTAATTGCTGTAAGCCGCCTCAATTGTTTCTAAGAGAGGGGTGGGGTAAATAATAATAATAATAATAATAATAATAATAATAATAATAAAATGCACGAATGCTACTATCTGCTGCTTAATACAAGTTGTTAATACTGAGTCATAAGGAGGAGCTGACATATGAATTTGCATTTATAAGGGAAGCTTTTTTATTGTTAACTGCCCTCAAGTTGATTTTGACCTATGGTGATCCTGTGGATGCTTACACTGCTTTAAATGTGAATCCTCTTCATAGAAATACGGAGAACTGTTATTTTTGAAAGTGTGTGCCTGCTGGCAATGTGTGTGGTTGTGTGTGGGAAGCAAAGGAATTGAAGAGCATTAAGATTTCACCATCCCCACACAGGTGTAACTCATACAACTCTTTGAAGACAATCTTAATTCAGTAAAAAAAATATATTGCTATATTCTGGAGGTCCTCATGTTCTATCCAAACTAGGTTCATGAATATGCTGAACAAAACTACTAAGGATATAAAGCACCATTTACTTATTACATGAGCCCTTGTTATCTGCTGAGGCTTAGTTCCAGAACCCATCATGGATACCAAAATTTGTGGATATGCAAGTCTCATTATATACATTGGCATAGTTAAATGGTGTCCCTTATATAAAATGGCAAAATCAAGGTTTGATTTTTTGGATGTAAAAAACCCAAAACATTTTCAACCCACAGATGATTGAATTAGTAAATACAGAATCCATGGATACGAAGGGCCAACTGTATAACTTATTGGAAAATAAATGCAATAATAGAATGAAACCAAATAAAATTTCTCATACCTCTCACACCCAGCTGATATGAATCAAAGGACATACATGATGCCTTAGGCTCCTGGGCAAAACATCTCTTAGAAAGGTACCCAGCTCTCTTCCCCTTGAATGAAACAAATGAAAAGGCCTTTGCTGACTGCCAGAAATAGTGCACATTAAATTGAGGCACTGCCCTGGCTCAGTGCTAGGGAATCATGGGAACTGTATTTTTTTCTGGGACATTGAGCCTTCTCTGTCAGAGAGCTTTGGTGCCACAATAAATTACAGTTCCCATAATTCCTTAGCACTGAGCCAGGGCAGTGCCTCAATTTAATGTGCACTATTTCTGGCAGTCTGCAAAGGCCCAAAGTCTCAATCAGGGAGCATTATATAGCTCACTAGAGGATGATTTCTAGAAGTTATGGTGAAGCTTACAGGCTGAGAGTAGGGGCCTCGGCAGACGACTAAAAGAGTCGTCTTCCGGGCAGGGAAGAGGAGGGGCAGCCGCACGAGCGGCGCCCCTTCCTCTCCCCGAGGTCGCCCCCAGAAGCGCTGGCCGTCCGCACGGCCGGCGCACCGGGGATGACCTCACGGCGCAGCGTCCACATGCGCTGCGCCGTTTGAGCCAGGGAAAGTGCGCCCGCCGCTTTTAGGGCGCACTTTCCCTTACATCTAAAAAGAGCGCCGATTTGGTGCTCCTTTTAGATGCGCCGCAGGAGCGCCGCGGTCCGGAGGCTGAACTCCGGCGGCACTCCGACCTGTGACGTCTCGGGGGCCTCCGTCTGCTGAGGCCCTAGGAGACTTCACCTGTCCCTATAATTACTGAATATGGGGAAAGGAAGACTCCATTTCTGAAGGGAGAAAAGGTGTTCGTCTAAGTAGCAAGGCCAGAAGAGTCATGCACCATAAAATCATATAATCATAGATTCATAGAGTTGGAAGATACCTCAAGGGCTATCCAGTCCAATCCCTTGCCATGCAGGAATACACAATCAAGGCACCCCTGACAGATAGCCATTCAGCCTCTGTTTAAAAATCTCCAAAGAAGAAGATTCGGCCACCTTCTGAGGGAGTGTGTTCCACCGTCGAACAGCTCTTACTGTCAGGAAGTTCTTCCTAATATTGAGGTGGAATCTTTTTTCCTGTAGTTTGAATCCATTCCTCTGGGTCCTAGGACCTTATCACACGGGAGGGAAGTGCCCAAATCCCATGGATATATGGAGATTAAATCTGGGAATATCCCACAACAGTGGGATTGTTTTCAGATGGTGTCCCCAAGGTTGCCATTATCCTGGAATTAACCCATTAATTAAGGTGTGTGATTTGGCCATTTTTGGCGGCTTTTTATTTTCAGGAAAATCCTGAAAATAAAAAGCAGTGCATTTTGGCCACTTTATTCATTTTGGGATAATAGCAATGTTGGGGGCATCATCTGAAAACAATCCTGCTCTTGCAGGATATTCCTGGATTCAATCCCCATTTATTCATAGGATTTGGGCACTTTGCCTCCCGTGTGATAAGATCCCTAGTCTCTGAAGCAGCAGAAAACAGCTGCAGAGATGTTTAGGTTATGCCATCTTGACTTTACACAATTTATCTCAGGGAGTCTACATAGGGCTACGGAAAACTCGGGCAGAAAGAAAGAGGCCTGCTAAGCCAATGCTTGCAGCCAGTATAATATACAACTATGCATCACAAAAATGTTAGAGAACCATTTAGAAGTCCAACAGCTGCACTCTTGCCAATCATCCAAATAACAGCTTGGAAAGGCTAGATGATTTGGGAAGTTCCAATTTCTACTCCCACTGTTTGTCATCCTTGCCTTACTTCTAGCAGTTTGCTCCCTGAATCAGTATTCTTGAACCTGACTTGGATAGAACCTGACTGGATAAGACCCTCCAGGGTGTAACAACAGAGTTAAACAATATTATATTGGAATAAGGCTATCACCAAAAAGGCTTGGGAATTACAATTTTGTGTGTGTGCTAAAATAGTAATGTTCAAGAGCAAGGCCTATATGGTCTTAAAGCAATCCTTTGGTAGTGAATTTCATAATATAATTATATATTGTGTGAAGTATTTATTTTTATATGTCCTGAATTCCTTACTATTCAATTTACCAGATTGATTCTAGTTTCTAGTATGATCACTATTATAATCAGAACTCTATCAACTTTCCTCACGGGTACATAATTTTATAAACCATTTTAACTTTTGTTTCTCCCTTTACCACTGTGTCTCTTCTTATTCAACTTTTAAATGAGCTAGATGAACCAAATGTTGTAACTGTTCCTGCAAATTTTCCAATAGTACAATATCTTTTTTTTTTTTTTTTGTGGCAGAAGTTGACCAGAACTCCCTGGAGTATGCTAAATATGGGTGCACCACTGGTTAGTACAAGTCAGTATTATATTGTGAGAGTTATATTTTTCTAGTAGTAATTTGGAAACTTGGACATCATTATCATCTTTCTTTTCCTGCAAAACTAGAACTCAGTGTGGGTTACACATGAAAATAGGTACAATATAGTTAAAATGTACTATATTTTAGGTCACAATTAAAATTAAACTATTAATCATATTAAAACCTTTTTCTATTTTAGTCTATTTTTGTAAAAAGGGTGTAATTAAAGAAATTCATAAGGCAATGAATGATGTGTAGTGAGTAATGTACTAGCCTTAAAAACACAAAACAAAACCAATTAACACAAACATGTACCTTTTTTAAAATAAATAAACAAATAATATTCCAACATGAGAAATATTCCCTATCCTGCATAGAATGTCCTTTTATTACCCCCACATGCAAATGTAGAAGATAAATGTGTGTGTGTGTGTGTGTGTGTGTGTGTATAATTTTATTGTATTATTTTAACAAAAATCAGGATTTTTTCATATTAAGTATAATTGCAAAACAAGGTGGAGTGAGCAGAAACACAATTTCCTCTGAAAAATAAATAAAGAATAAAATAATATAATATGTTGATTAGACTGCTAGTAAGCACCAGCTGAAACATCTAAAAATCAAATGTGATGAGAAAGTGTTTGCTCCAAGGATCTTAAATCTGCTATAGGGATACATCACATACACGTGCAGTGATTAAATGATAAACTGAAAATCATCCAGGTTGCCAAGCAATACTGTATAGAGGAAGAAGTCTGGAGAAGGAAAGGTTCAATAGTTTTCCCTCAGCAAGGAAGTAGGAAAATTTGATAGTGATAAAGAAGATACTGGAGCTAATCTAGATTAATGTATCCTTTTCATAAAGGTGGTTGAGCCTTCTTACACTGACTGCAAAATAAGACCTATGAATTTTGAGAAGCTCTTTAATGGAGTGAGCATCTTATAATGCATTTCTTGATTTGTCATGCAGCTGCTGAGAAAGCATGGCTGTTCTCTGATTAATTTCCAAGAGGGAGAAAAGAATGTATATGTCAATACTGAACAGACCTCATTTGTTCTAAATATAGCAGAGCCATAACAATAATTAGAGCGAAGTAAATTTGATTTACCAAAGTTATATTTTATTGCAAAACTCACCAAGTGACAAATGTAACAAAACTGCAGAGGTTGTAGGATATTTCAGTACAGCTGTGTATGGAAAATTATTGGAGAGGGAAATGATTACACGGACCCTCGGGTAACTGAGTGCATTTGAAGACTGATTAGGTTGGCAAACAGTTCTAAAGCCTTAAAACATTTTTTCTGTAGTCTGAAGAGAAGAGAACTGGAATCTTGAAATACTATATCATTTATATGTAGAGAGATCTTACAGCACCTTCTAGACTAACTGAAAGAAAGAAATTGGCCGCATGAGCTTTTGTAGCACATGCTGCCAATTTCTTTCTTTCAGTTAGTTTCAAAGATGCTACAAGATCTCTCTACGTACTGATTCTACAGACCAACACAGCTATATCTTTGAATTATAGCATTTATACGTGACATGATGAGCACAGCCTTGTTGTTGTTTTTTAATTTGGAATCTATTAAATTATGCAGAAGAGCCATTGTCATCTATTGAAGCAATTGAAAGATCCTAAAAAGGCTTAAATTTAAATTTAGAGGAGCAGCAGCAGAGGGTGAGTCCTCCAAACCCACTGCCCTTCCCAGCAAAACCAAAGGCTTCATAAGAGGAGCCTGGAGGCCCAGAAAAGAGCAGCAGCAGAGGGTGTGTCCTCCAAACCCACTGCCCTTCCCAGCAACACCAAAGGCTTCATAAGAGGAGCCTGGAGGCCCAGAGAAGAGCAGCAGCAGAGGGTGTGTCCTCCAAACCCACTGCCCTTCCCAGCAACACCAAAGGCCTCATAAGAGGAGCCTGGAGGCCCAGAGAAGAGCAGCAGCAGAGGATACGTGCATTGCGGCGGCGGGTGAAGCCGCGCTCCAGGGCCCCCGCCCTTCTTCGTCCCCCGGCAAGCGCCATTTCGGCGGCAGCGGCAGTGTAAGCAGCCTTCAAAGGGCCGGAAGACCCGGGCCTACAAAAGGCCCCAACGAACCCTTCATAGTCGGTGGGGGTTACAGTAAGGAAAACCCAGTTTTCTTGGATTCCTAGGAAGCTGTTGTTTTTAGTGTTTTTTCATCTTTTGACTAGCGAGTTCATTTGGTACCTTTGTTTTTCCTATTCCTTAATACTCTAGTTGGGGTGTTTTAGCTTAAGTCTCGTTTGGGTAGATATTTGAACAATCTTGGAAAGTATGGCTGACAAGAAGAGTGTTAAGCGTAAAAGGAGGTTAACTAAAAAGGAAGCCTGTATAAATGTTAAAAGGACTAAGAAACCTGCTAAGAACTCAATAGCGAGTTCACTGAACCCAGAATTATTGGAGGCAGCCACCACTTTGAAACAACTAAAAATGGAGGAGATATTCCCATCTAAAGATAATGATAAGTCCATTTCTGAAACATCTTCTCTCTCCTTGCATGAAGGACAAGCTTCAAATTCAGGCACAGATGCTGGTACCAATCATACGTCTGACTTAGACATCGTAGCGAGGAACTGTTTACTTACTGCCAGAACAGTAATTGCTATTTTTGACAAGTTAACAAGCATAGATCAGAAACTTGATAGAATTAAAGATCTCATGATTAAGCCCAAATATTCAACAAAATTAGGAGCAACATCCAATAAAAAAGACTCTGAACAAATCCAAAACAAAGCTAAAGCTAGGAGCAATGATAACTTAGTGCTTTTGCAAAATAGAGTAGCTCTATTAGTGGCCAATAACCATCACAATTACGCCAGGTGGCATAATAAGGCTGCCATACTACACTCACTTTCTCTTCTTTTGCATCAACATCTGCAATATAATGAGCTGCTTGGAATTGACTGGCTCCCTTCATATAACAACACCAAAAGAATTGTTTTGCGGTTTAATAATGCTACAACACCCTCCCTGATTCTGAAAAATTGGAGCTCATTTAGGGAATTTTCAATCATGCCAGCATGTGTCTTTCGCAATTCCAACATTCAGACTTTGCTGAGGACTAATTCAACACGCGAAGCGTCCCATCAGAAGGCGAACTCCAATGAAGACGTCAGGAGGATAACACCAATTTCTGAGAGTCTTTTTGATGACGATGGAAAATTGGCTGAGATGTTTGGCTCTCTTTCTGATGAGGACCAAAAGCAAGTACTAAACAGATTTGATGTAGTCAAATCTATGCTGATGTCAGTAACTATGGCAACCGAGAAAATTAAGGACTTATTACCTATCAGCTGTTCCTTATTAGATCCCTTGTCACAATCCAAAAACGGACTCAAATGGCGCAGTGATGAGGAGGAGGATGACCCGATTCCTCTAATGTATATGTCTCCTAAACGCCCAATGGACTGTTTGGCGGATCCGCTTATCCCATTAACTCAAACTTCTCCCAAACATATGACTGGTCACCACAGTGAGCCTCTGCAATTAATAACTTTGAACACTCCTAAATCTATTATGATTACACAATCACCTGAGGTTAAAAAAAGTAGACGTCTCAGGCCAAATTCTGATGCAGTCAAAATATCTAAGCAGGGTCTATCTGTCAGTCCAATCACCTTAGCACCAGAGAAGGGAAATATACTTAATGGAAGTGTAATTGCCAATGAACTCCAAGTTTCTCTATCCCAGGAACAGTCTGTATTTTCAGGCAATTGACATTCAGCTGATCTGTCCTTTCTGTCCATTATCTCATGGAACGTAGCTGGCTGGAAGCCTAGATGTAGGGATCCTACCTTTATACCTTTTGTCAACAGACATAACATTATTCTTCTACAGGAAACGTGGCTTGGTGAAGAAATATTCATAGAGGGTTATAAATTTACGGGTCTGAATGCTACCCCTGGAAAAGGTAATGGGAGACTATGTGGTGGGCTAGGGGTGCTGATATCTTTGGAACTCAAGGTTCAAATAATCAAGGTTTCTGCACTGGAGCAGTATGCCCTGGCTGTTCTTTTGAAGCTTAATAACAATTTACTATACTTGATTAATATCTATATTCCCCCACTTCAGGGTCGGGATAAGATAGCAAGCACATGGAACAAGCTTAATTCCTTTATCAAAGGTTTAATGTTTGAGACGCCTACGGCCAATTTCATTGTAGCAGGGGATCTTAATGCTAGAATGGGAGCTGATGATGTTTCTTTGTATGCCAAATACAACTGTCAACCCCCCTCTCCTATAGTTATCCCCCCAACAATGTGTCGTAAATCCAAGGACATGTTCTGTGATTTCAAGGGATTATGACTAGCTCGTACTTTTGATGAATTAAATTTAATTATCCTTAATGGCAGCTTTAAGGATGATTATCCAGCCGAATATACACACTGGGCAGGTACCAGACCATCCATCCTTGACTATATGGAGGTTTCACCAAACTTAATTTCTCATATTTCCAAGTTTGCTATGATTAGCAGACCCGACAGTGATCACTTTCCAGTCTTCTTGTGCTTAGAATTTCATGACAGTTTTATCTTGCCTCTTGATAAGACCCCTATTTGTGCAAATGATGTTGGTTTAACCCATGTCAAATGGTCCCTCCAGCTGTCTAACACTCTTACTAAGTTTCTGTCTAGTGAATCAATTAAGTTGCTTTCTCTTGCAATAGCAGACGCCAAATTAGATTCTGAAACATTGTCTAATTATAACACTTTAATTAGCTTGTTACAACCATTGCTAACTGTTTCCAAAGGTAACTTTGTTAGATATAAACCAACACGTCACCAGATTTGGTTTGATTCAGAATGCAAAGAACTTTGGGCTCACCTCAAATATCTGTTTAAGCAACATAAATTAGACCCAATACAATTTCCTGTATCTGAACTTCTGGTACAGAAGAAAAGATACAAGTTCCTTGTAAGACAAAAGAAAAAGGGTGCCATGATAGATTCTTGGAACAAATTAATTATGTCAGCCAGCACAAGCAATTCCAACTTATTTTGGAAAGAGGTTACCCCTTCGTTCACTAAGAATGCTAACATTCTTACAGCTCAGATACCAGCCCATATATGGGAAAGTCACTTTTCCAATCTTTATGATTCTGTAGACAGCTCTTCTAGTTCATTAGTTTATGATCTTATGATACAGGTTTCGGTTCTTCCTCCTTGGCCTCCAGTCTCGCATTCTGAGATAAAGAGTCTTATCACCCAACTTAAACCTGCTCGTGCCCCAGGAGCTGACTTCATAACTGGCGAAATACTTAAAAATAATCTTGATTGGTGGGTTCCCGTCCTTTCCAAATTATTTACAGCCATTGATAGATCCGCTTCCATTCCAAAAGACTGGGGTCTGGCCATCATTATCCCGATCTATAAAAAAGGCAATAGAACTGACCCTTCCAATTTTCGACCAATTAGTCTTTTGAGTCTGGTAAGCAAGTTGTATACAAAACATCTCTTAAACAAGTTCTTAGATTGGCTGGAGTCTGAGGATATTTTGATGGCAGAACAGGCAGGATTTCGGCCCGGACGCTCCACTATTGACCATG
This sequence comes from Phrynosoma blainvillii, assembly GCA_026167975.1. Classification (NCBI taxonomy): domain Eukaryota; kingdom Metazoa; phylum Chordata; class Lepidosauria; order Squamata; family Phrynosomatidae; genus Phrynosoma; species Phrynosoma blainvillii. The sequence goes on from JANUYF010000004.1 coordinate 24,815,109, forward strand.
CAATGATACTGCACTACCTTGTTGAAAAATATCTCCATTATGGTCAACCGCTATATGCGGCATTCATTGACTTTAAGTCCTCTTTTGACTCAGTTAATAGATCTAGACTATGGGAGAAATTACTGTGCACCAACATAGATAAGCGGCTTCTCCTGCTTCTTATTAAGATCCACGATAATTCCAATATCAAGGTTAGATGCAGCCCTCAAGGACATGTCACCAAGCCTATCTCTGTTAAGACGGGGGTAAGACAGGGATGTGTTCTGGCCCCTACCTTGTTTAATTTTTATATTAATTCCCTTGTTTCTGCTTTGAACAACCTTTCTTTTCATCCTCCAAAGCTGGCCAATAAGCATATTAACTCTTTGCTTTATGCGGATGATGTTATTATTCTTTCGTTATCTCCTATTGGACTCAAAAGAGCCTTAAACTCTCTTGCGTTGTTCTCCAAAGAGGAGAAATTAATAATTAACTCTTCGAAGACCAAGATTCTTACTTTTACTCATCGCCCCAAATTGATGCAATGGACTCTTGATAGAAAACATATAGACCAGGTCAAGACTTTTAAATACCTGGGAATTGTGTTCCAGAACACGGGTAGGAGATCTGCCCATTTAGAATATGTTATCAGCAATGCCCAAAGAACCGTAATGGCTATATTAAGATTTTTTTTCAGTAAAGGTGCTCAGTTCATACCGGCCGCAATCAAATTGTTTAATGCCAAGGTTCGCCCTCAACTTCTATATGGAGCCCAACTGGGACCATACAGTAACATCAATGTAATGGAACGGGTGCAAACAAAGTTTCTTAGAAGAATTTTTCAGGTTGCTCACTGTGTTCCGAATGCTCTCCTCAGAAGGGAGGCTGGGACCATCAAAATAGAATCTAGTCTGTGGATTAGCATACTTACCTATTGGCAGAAACTGCATAAGATCCCTGGAGGCCTGACAAAATTAATATTTTCAGATCCATTCAAATCTTCCTGGGGTAGTTCTATTTTCAAGAAACTGTATGAACTAGGCCTCAATAACGATGAAATTCTAAAACTTGATACTGACAGAGCCAAATCTATGATTAAAGAAAAAATTATAGAAGCAGAAAGATGCATGGACTCTGTTTCCCTGTCAAAATATGTATTGTTTTGTCCTTTAGCTTTGGTCCCTTCCCCGGCTCCTTATCTATTCCATGTTACTCTTCCGAAGTTTAGGAGGGCCCTAACACTGGCTCGCTTTAATGTGATGCCCACGGCCATGCTCGAAGGCAGATTTAAAAAAAATACCCTTTGATTTTCATTTCTGTCCGTGTGGTTCGGGCAATGTTGAAACCAATGAGCATGTTCTCCTTTACTGTCAATTTTATAGGGCCGCTCGACATCAATTGATCAGCCCACTATTGAGTAAATTCCCAGGCAAATCTGACACTTTTTATTTACGTCTTCTTTTAGACAACAATGACCTTACAGTATCTCATATGGTGGCCAAATTTTTCTACATTGTTTGTAAATTGCGACCTCGACTGATAAATTGATAAATTGATAAATGAACATCTCACAATTGTGTAGGAAGATTTGGTTGGTCATTGTATTTATAGTTTATTCTTAGTTTGTCCATTGCTCTGTTGGTCTATACTTATATATATATATATATATATACACATATTATATTTTAGACATTTTATATATTTTATATATTTTTATGTATTTTAAGATTTTTGTACTGGTCAAGGACCGAATAAATCAAATTGAATTAAATTTAGAATTTCAAATGAATAATGTGGACATCATAACCCAGCACCAGAGATTAGGATTGCCACTGGATTTACAAATGTGGGAGACAATAATAATAATAATAATAATAATAATAATAATAATTTTTATTTCTAAACTGCCACTCTGCAAGGCAACCGGGGCGGCGTACAACAGGTTAAAACCATACAAGAATAAAACACATCACCCAATACTCACCCTAACCCTCCCACCCCTAAAAAAATCGATTAAATGGGAATAGTATTAAAAACAGCATCAATAATAAAATCATAAAACAAAAACAGAAAAACAATAGTGGCTAGGGGTAAGAGAGCAGATTAACAAGCCAGACCATCTAAAGAAAGAGCTGGGAGATTACTCTGGGAAGACCTGTTGGAAGAGATCCGTCTATACTGCCTTTTTAAAGGCAGCAAGAGTGGTAATAAGACGGATCTCGTCCAGCAGGCCATTCCACAATTTGGGAGCGGTCATAAAAAAGGCCCTCTGGGAGGTTTGCGAAAGCCTGGTCTTCATAGGCTTTAGCAGGTTCCTCCCAGAGGACCAAAGTGCGTGGGGGGGGGGTCATATGAGGAGAGGCGGTCCCTGAGATAAGATGGACCCCAGCCATGTAGGGCTTTAAAGGTCAAAACCAACACCTTGTACTGTGCCTGGAAACTAATTGGCAGCCAGTGGAGAGATTTCAACACTGGTGTGAAGTTTCCGGGTTAGGCACAAGGGTAGCCCCATGTAAAGTGCATTACAGAAATCTAAACGTGAGGTTACCAGAGCATGCACCACAGTTTCCAGGTTCTTAGTCTCCAGGAAAGGGCGCAGCTGGTGTATCAGCTGAAGCTGATAACAGGCACTCCTGACCGTCGCATTCACCTGATTTGTCATGTGAAGCAACGAATCTAAGAGTACCCCCAGACTGCGAACACAGTCCTTGGAGGAGAGTGTGACTCCATCCAGGACTGGAAGGTGTATTCCCAAGCCTGGTTTCGGGCCCGTCACTGTTAGTACCTCTGTTTTGTCCAGATTCAGTCTCAATCTGTTTTTCCTCATCCAATCCATTACTGCCTTAAGACAATCATTGAGAGGAGAGACGCCATCTGAGGTCTGGACAGATGATCGGGTCATGGAGAGGTATATCTGGGTGTTGTCGGCATACTGAAGATACCGTGCTCCATGCCTCCGAATGATCTCTCCCAGCGGCTTCATATAAATATTGAATAGCATCGGGGACAGGATGGCACCCTGAGGAATGCCACAATTAAGTTCTATTCTAGAAGAACAATTCTCTCAGAGCCTCACCCCCTGGGATCTGCCCGAGAGGAAGGAACAGAACCACTGCAGAGCAGTGCCTCCAATTCCTAACTCTCTCAGGCGATCCAAGTGGATGGAGTGATCTATTGTGTCAAAGGCCGCTGAGAGGTCCAAGAGCACCAACAGGGTCACACTACCCCTGTCGATACCCAAGCAGAGGTCATCAGCCAGAGCAACCATGGCAGTCTCAACTCCATATCTTGTCCTAAAGCTGGTTTGAAATGGATCAAGATAATCGGTTTCATCCAAGACAGCTTGGAGTTGGGGAGCAACTGCCCTCTCAATCACCTTGCTTAAGAAGTGCAGCAAGGAGACTGGTCTATAGTTATTCCTGTCCAGGGGATCCAGGGAAGGCTTTTTCAGGAGGGGTTTGACCACCGCCTCCTTTAAACAAGATGGAACAATGCCTTCCCTGAATGACACATTGATGGTATCCCGAAGGAATACCCTCAGCGCGTCACCCCCCTGGACGACCAGCCAAGATGGACAAGGATCGAGAGGGCAGGTCATCTTCCTCACACTACCAAGGAGCTTGTCCATGTCATCGGTACTCACAGATTTAAGCTGATCCAGTAAAATGCCATCAATGGAGTTGCTGGACACCTCACCCATGGATTCTGTCAAAACACTGGCATCCAGATCGGCTCTTATTCGAGAGATTTTATCTGCAAAGTAGATGTTAAAATCATCGCAGCAGGCTGCTGTAGGGTTAAGTAGAGGGTTCTGCACAGGAGGTACCTGTGTCAGTTCCCTGACCACCCTAAACAGCTCTGCTGGATGAGACTCTACAGACGTGATGCGTGCAGACGAGAAAGATCTCTGCGCTGAATGCAGTGCCTCCCGATAGGAATCAAGGTGTTTCCTATGGTGAGTTCTGTCAGATAAGAGTCGAGTCTTCTGCCATTCGCACTCTAGTCATTGTCCAGCTCGCTTCATCCTCCTAAGCACCTCGGTATACCAGGGCCTACGATTAGGAGCGGGCTGGAAAGGACGCTTGGGAGCGATTGTGTCGATAGCCTTGGTGAGACCGGTGTTCCAAGTATTAACCAAGGCTTCGACAGAATCACTGGCGTTACCAACCATTGAACCCTCTAAGGCTTTCTGGAAACCTATTGGTTCCATTAGCCTTCGAGGGTGGACCATTCTAATAGGTCCACTACCCCCAGAGGGGCAGACAGTGGCTCTTAGTTCCATCTTGACTAGGACATGATCCATCCATGACAATGCAAAGCTAGCAATGACCTCCGCCCATGGATATTCTTGTTCCGTACTGAAGACTGCATCAAGGGTATGACCCGCACAGCTGCACCTGTTAGATTTGACAAACTGGTCTCGAGTGGAATGTTGAAGTCGCCCAGAACCAGAAGCCTGGGTGACTCCAACAGCAGCTCAGAGACCAGTAGGGTCACCTCAGTCAGGGAGTCTGTTAAGCAACGGGGTGGCCGGTAAAGCAACAGAATCCCCAAACTATCCCTAGTTCTCAGGCTTAGGTACATACACTCGATGTAGGCTGTTTTCCAGATAGGCTTCCTGGTCAAGGTTAGGCTATTTTTATGAACCAAGGCCACGCTGCCCCCCCTCCCACTTGCCCTTATCCCATAAAGCAAGTCTAAATAAACTTCACAGGCAAAATGGGTACAATTGCCAAAAATGTCACAAAAGCACTGGACTTCTGAGATTTTATTTTTAAAATTAAACTAGTGATCTCTCAAAGTTAAGGAGTAAATTTGATTTACCAAAGTGATATTTGTGCATATAGATATTAATTTCTTTCAATTTCTACCAATTTTTGAGAAATTATTTTAACTGTTAGAGGAACAATCTTAGTGTGCCTATATGCAGTAGCTGCTAGCTTACATGTCTCTCTGAGGATTTTACTGCATGAAAATAGAAAGGTGAAGCGAATCAAGATATTTTTCGCATTTGGCAAAAGGCATGCTTTGATACCCCTTGAGTAGAGAATGGAGTGCTTTTTCTCTCTTCTTGCATCAGCTAGTTTGTAGTTTCAGTTTTTTCATTCTTCATTTTACAATTTTTAGTTCTCTCTCTCTCTCTCTTCCATCTTTGAAGACCACATTTTGCAGATACTTTCACAATAAGATGTTTCAAGACTGTTAGTATGTGTAAGTAAATCTGCTTCATACATTATTATTTTTTTACAAAGATGACAAAACTTATTTGTTAACTTTATTAGATCCTTTGTGGGAATGGGGTAGAGCTGGCTGTTGCTCACCCTATGATTGCCAATACTAATTTCTTTGCTCATGAGATGTACTACAATCACTCTTATTATCCAACATTCACTTCTTTTACCAAGTTGTCTAAACTGAGGGAGTCAATTCAACAGGCATTGAAGTCATACAGGAACAGAAGAATGACATGGTTGACACATTTTGAGATTGCCAAATTCAATCTGAATAGATAAATGGCCAACATTTCTACAACCCTCTCCCCTTTTTTCCATGAATCCACTGTGGTGTAATGGCTTGAGCACTGGATTTTGAGTCTGGAGACCAGAGTTCAATCTCTACTCAGTCATGGAAACCCACTGGTGAAGTTGGGTGACTCAACACACCCTCAACACCAGAAAACCCCATGGTAGGTTTACTTTAGGATAGGGGTCAGCAACCTATGGCCCTGAGGCTGGGTGTGGCCCCCCGAGGCCTCTGGACTGGCCGCTGCCGCCATGCACGCGTCGCGGCTGCCACTTTGTTTTCCAAAATGGCAGCCGCGACTTGTTTGCACATGCGCTGAGTACTGTACATGTGCAAACGAGTTGCGGCCACCAATTTGTTTGCCAAAATGGCGGCTGCGACTCACTTGCACATGTGCAATACTCCAGAAGTACTGTGCTTGCGTGCGAGCACCGCCATTCCCCCCCCGGCCCGGCACAAGACCCCAGGACCAGCGGACTGGCTCCAGGTCTACAAATCTTGCCGACCCCTGCCTTAGGATCTCCATATGTTGGAAAGGACTTGAAGGCATGCAATAACACAACAACATTGACTGTATTGCAGGAACTTTTGACATCTTTTAGAAGCTTATCTAAATGAAACTACCAGTAATGGCAGGCAAACATACCCAAAGAACATCTTTCCCACCATTATTAGTTGTCCTTTCTAATATAGAGCCCTAGGGGAGTTTTGTATGTATTTACTTTCATTTTCAATGGGACAGTGGTGAGGACCAAACATGCAATGAAGCACTGCATTGCAAAACATTTCTCAAATAAATGAGTGTGGAACATAACCCAGGGAACTTCTACAAAATTTCAGTGGAATGAGAACATTTAGCACCTCATTCTAATCAGAATTCTGTGCAAGATATTTATTAATTCAAATTTTATCCTACTCAGGTGTGAATCTTTGCAGTTCATGATTTATTCTGCACAAAAAATGCAAATGGGTTTTCTGCATAGAAACCAGATTTCCTATTTAGAAAAGAGCATTTCTACACAGAAAACATATTTCCTGCACATAACCTCCTGCAGTATTTTCTACACAGAAAAACAATCTTCCTGTATAGAAACACTATGTTCTACACAAAAATGTTAAAGGAAATCTTTTTTTCTAAGTGGAAAATGCCCCCCTTTTACTCAAAAGCATGCATTTTTGCACATAATATGTTTTGAACTGCAAATAGTTCAGAAAACTAGTTTTTAACGATTCTCTCATATCAAGAAGAAAAATGTTAAAATGGTTTGTTTTTATCTACAAAAATGAAACTTACATAGATTTACATCCTTGTCCCATATGACTGTTCAAAACTCATGTATTTTAGTAGTTTACACATCCACCACCCTGTGAGGCTATGCTGTTTGGTACACATGACAGGTCTTTCTCTGTGGAAGTACCTCTACAAGGGAGATCCAGATATTTCCATCTCTTCTGAGATTCTGGAAGGCAACTAAAACTGTGCAATACTAATTTGCTTTCATTCCTTAAAACTGAGTGTGGATGCTCTTCCAATTTTTAACTGTTTTTAATTGGCTTTGATTTTATAACTATTTGAAAGTGGCTTTTTAAAATTTATTTTTACTGTTTTAAAATCAGCTGTAGTTCCATTTATATTTATTCAATAACCAAGTTCAAAAATTGTCATTTAAAAATAGTAAAAGGAAACATAGAATTAGCTAACCAAAACTTACTTAACAAGGTGGCTTGGAGGTGGGTCAGAGAAGACATGTCAGACTACAGCATGGCTTAGTCTTTTCTTGACACTTTATTGGTTGCTTGAAGTTAAAGGAAGATTTCACAGCTATTCTATGCCATGTCTCTGAAAAGTAAATTCAGTCAAGGCCTGGAATGACCTGAATATGTGTCTTTCAGCTGAATTCAGGAACATACTTAACATAAGGCTAAATAATAAAGACAATGCTGGGAAGTCTAGATGTGATTTGGCAAAGTCTGGCCATGTTCTTTTCTTAGAGACATTCCTAGAAGTCAAGGGGGAAAGGTTGGTTTTATCTCACAACTACAGCAGCCCTGTGATGCTATGCTTTGATGATGATGGTGGTGGTGGTGGTGATGATGCAAATAGCACAGCAAGTGGGATTTCTGCTGTCACTGTCATTATGAAACATGTATTTCCAGAAGAGAAGCAGATAAATCTGACCCTTTTGCTTCCCCTAAACTCTCAAAAAACTAACTCAAAAGTTTGCAAGTTCAAACTTATGGCCCAGCTGTCTCACTAACCTACTTTTTGCCATCATCACAGTATGACTGTACACTAGAAAAACCACCCTATGTTTGACACAATGAGGAATTTTAGACACAAACCTTGGTATGTGCTAGCATATGTGAAATAAAGCAAGCTGACCCTGGGGGCAAAATAAGAGCCCATATGGTAGAGTTGTGTTGGGTGTTAGCTGCTTTGGCATTTTGTTCGTCTGGTGAATATTTTCAGGATGGTACTGAAAAAAATAATGTCAGCTCTCATAGGCAAGAAAGTGACATGCTGATGAAATGAATGAGTGAGAAAGCGGAAGAGTTTGACCTTGTAGATATGAGGGCATGCAAGAGCTCCATGGTGCTATCAACATTTGTTGTTGTTCTTTGCAGCTCACACCCTTGAATAGGAATTTACTTTGTCACTGTAAGTACACTTTGTTACTGTACAAGCTTCATGATGCTACATTCCTGGTTAACACTGTCATGGCTAATAATATCTGATGGAATGGATTTTTTTCTGTTCCTGCTTTTATTTTTGAAAGGCTGATACATCCAAATTTCTGGTCAAGATCAAACCAATTTTGCTAAGGAGCCTTACTCAATCCATCAGCAAGTAGGGTTCAAAACTGTAAAGCCTATGCTACAATGACATTGCCAATGCAAAAACATTATTGCCTATTATTAAGCCTTTCAAGTCTACATAAAAATGTAGGATGTGTGACAGAGATAAGTCACTAGTCAGCTTAGGGTTGTCTGAATTCACACTTCTGGGCAACAGATTTTTCCCCCCCTCTAAAAAACCTATAATTTCAAACAAACAGACATCTACTTTCCAAAACTATCTGAGCCACATTACTGAGTATGCCATATTTATGAGCATCAGCAATTGGAACTGTTTAAGTGCTGCTTTGGATCGACTATGGACGTTATCACACGGGGCCCAATCCAAACAAAATCCACATGAAATCCCGACCTAATACGTATTATTGGCCCGTGTTTTCACACAATGTCGCACAGAACCCCGACAGAACCCTGACAGAAAGTGGAATGATCAGAGATCTTTTGAATTTCGGTTTCCTCAGGAATTGCAATTGCGCGACGGGAATAATTTCGCATTTACCATAGGTCTGATAACCAAATACATATTGTGGAGCATTTCCCCGCTGTTGCCATGGTTCCAGCGAGCATTCCTCTCTCTGCGCATGTGCAGGAGGCTCATTTCGGCTACATTTATGGTTTTTTTACTCTTGTGTGTGGACGTTTGATACACTTACTGTAAATGTGCAATGAAGGTAATGACATATGCGGAAACAAGGGTTATTTCCCGTTTATTTTCGGGATGCCTCATTTCCACTTTTATTTCCGCTTTCTGGCCCACGTGTGATAACGTCCTATGTTAAGGTCATTCTTGGCAGTCAAGTACCAGCAATCCAAGATATTTTGCTGCCTGGGGTAAAGGATGATATTCCCTTTCTACATATAAAAGCAAACTAGACTGGTAGCGGAATCTTACAAAACTGTCAAAGAGCTCAGTGCCCTCCACTGCCCTTGAAAGCAGCATTCTAGTTTAAAGACTGCAGGACAGAACAGGTGGCACACACCACTCTGTCCTCTAACACAGAACAATGGCTGTATCTACACTGCAGAACTAAAGGTATTTGACACCACTTTAACTGCAATGAAATTCTGGGATTTGTATTTTTATGATATATTTAACCATCTCTGTCATAGAGCTCTGACACCAGTTTTGTTAAGTTGGTTCCAGCAAATAATATTCTCCATTTACTGAGTACAATTTCTTGAATGTTTATGTCAGAAGCTTCTACAATTATGTGTCCTCCCCCCTTAAAGCCTGTTACTTAGTATTCAACCCCTCTGCTCATAAACTCAAGTTAATACACTGGCATTCTATAATTCAATGTAATCATTATTTTATTTTATTTTACAAAAATTTCTATGAGGAGCAAATATTTCTATGCATACAATCTTGGAGGGCAACCAAAATGGTGAAAGCTCTAGAAACCATGCCCTATGAGAAGTGACGTAGGGAGTGGGGTAGGTTTAGCCTGGGTAAGAGAAGGTTAAGCAGTGATATGATAACCCTGTTTAAATATTTGAAAGGGTGCCATACTGAAGATAGAGCAAATTTGTTTTCTGCTGCTCCAGAGAATAGGACCCAGAGCAATGGATTGAAATTACAGGAAAAGAGATTCCACCTCAACATTAGGCACAAGCCCTTATCCATCAAGAACTTCCTAAGCAAGAATTATTTAGTAGTAGCATATATACAAGCCCATTTTATGTAAATGTTAAGTCTTATTTTTGCAATATTTAATTTTCCAAGACCACTCAATTCTTTACAGTCATAAATATGTATTCCTTTTTTGGGGGGAAAGGACTGGGAGGCATGGCCAAGAGAAAATCAGGACCTAGTGGTTTGATGAAAGGAGGAAAAAAAAGTGAATATGAGTTTACCCACCTACTAGAACTAATGTCTCTAATGAATATTGCTCTCCATATTCCAGGGCTCCATATTCCAGGGTTTTATCCAGTGGGTGGATTGCCACACATTGGCTGTAATTCAGTTACAGACATAAGCACATAGAAGCATCTCTACTGCATGACACATCCTTTTCTGGATACTGTGAGGGTTGATATTCAATTCTACTCACCACAGCACCCTAAGCCCCCCCCCCCAACTTACTCTAAAGCCATGAAGCTTTAGAGTTATTCAATGCTTTGAAGAAAGCATCCAGGATTAGAGAAGCATCTGGATATCTTTGGCATAGCCAGATGTGAATCAATGACATCAGTACTGAGATCTGTTGAGGTTCTCCTGGGGTCTCAGTGCTGCTGTAATCATTGTGTGTCTGGCTATGGGGAGGTAGCCAGATGCTTCCCTGATCCTGCCTGCTTGGCATGAAGCATGGAATGGTCATATGGGGCAGCTTCAAAGGAATTACAGTAAGTCAGGGGAGGATATATGGTTCAAGGTAGCATAGTATGCATGTACATTTTATGCTACACAGAGGGGATATTGGATTAAGGCCATAGAGTGTTTCCACACTGCACAGTTACAGACGTTTGATACTAGTCTAATTGTGATGGTTTCTTCCTCTGGATTTCTAGTCTGCTAAGGAACATAAAATTCTGCTCTAGAAAGCTCTAGTTCACTTCAGCTCTCTAGTACAGAATTCTAAGTATCTTACCAAACAACCAAATCCAGGATTCCATAGGATAGAGATGCAGCCATTCAAGTGAAGTCAAATTGTTTTACTAGTGCACTGTGGATATACCCATATCGGATGTGATCCCTTTAGGACTTTGGCAGTTAGTGGGAATTCTCAATTAGTGTGAACTGTCTTTTTTCTGTGTGAATAGTTTTTATTAACCAGAATTTTTGTTGACAACAAGAACAATTCTGGTTAAATAAAAATCTATGATCCCTTTATTCCAGACTCCTTCCACTTTGTCTTGAACATCTCTATACAGTGTCTTGAGATTTCCCCCATTCAGGGTAGATTTCTCAGGATCACAAAAATCTTTATGCTTAACTAACAACAAAAAATGTTAGTTTAACTATGGCAATACTGACTACTGCAGAGTGTTTAGAAAGAGTTATACTTAGGCATAGCTACTCTATATCAGCAGTTGTGCTTTTAAAGTACCTTGCTGTATTCGCATGGTGGTTAAAAGGAAGAATTATTAGAGGAACATTTCAGCATAATAATGAATGAATGCACATTTAGATGCAGTGATTGCTACATAACCCTGTACCACCAAAATACAGCATCTCTTCTTTCTTTACAAGTATGTTCATCAGCAGATAGCTCTCCCTCTTTCTGTCAATAAATTATCTTCTCAAAGAGAGTAATGATGGAACCTTTCCTTCCAGGACAATATATGTATGCTTCCCCCTTCCAAGCTTTCTAAGGAATAGAGAAAAGAACAGAAATTCAAATAAAAGAATAAAAATGCTTCATACTACAATTAGCATGCTATCAAACTGCTCATATGTTCTATTCATTGTTTCATGGAGCATCACAGTGTGGAGCTGTTTGCCCCATTGCTTATAGTTTCCTCCTGCATGTCTCCATAGCAGCTTGATGATGCTTCATCTGGATCTGGGCATAAAAACTGAACTTAGATCCATTAAAACAATTGTTTTGTGTTGCAAGTACAAAGCTTACGATGGCTGCAAGAAAACTACGATGTCCTCCATGTTTCTGCAATCCTAACTAGATAATGGCTTCAATTCAGCATTTTCTCAACAAAGCATAATGATCATCCCACATGCAGATCTTATGCTATGCTATACCATATATCACCCACTACCATAAACACCTAGTTTAAAGCCCTATATCTGCTTCACACATGAGCCAGTGGGGTGTAGTGGTTTGAACATTGGACTATTACTCTGGAGGCCAGGGTTTGAATCCTGACTCATTCATGTAAACCCACTGGGTGACCTTGGGCAAGTCTCAGTCTCAGAGGATGGCAATGGTAAACCCCATCTGAAGAAACTTGTCAACAAAATCCCATGATGGATTTGCCTTAGGATCACCATAAGTCAGAAATGACTTGAAAGGATACAAATACAGCTGCCTCAGTACAAGCATTCCATGTTGTAACCTGAGCATGCAGGAATAGAGAACATCTGGCAACACCCTAATACCCAGTGATGATACTTAGATCTGTAGGGATCATTCTGAGGTCTCAACATTTCTATACTCATTGTGGCTCTGGTGAGGAGAGGAGGATTGCCAGATACTACTCTGATTTTGCCTGTTCACATTGCTGCATGGAAAGCCTGTACAAGGTGGGTTTGGGTCTTTAAACTAGGTTGGAGGGGGGCTTTTGCTGCTGCATAGAGAGGACAGGAATACCAACCTCTACAGTACCCCCAAAAGACACCCACATACATATGGGACACTACCTGAATTCAAGCCATCAAAACAGGATTTTTTTTCTACAGCTGTGCAATTGTTGTTGCTGTGTGCCTTCAAGTCAATTCTGACTTAAAGCGACCCTAAGGTATCCTATCATTTTTTTTTTTTTTGCACATTTCTTCCGAGGGGCTTGCCATTGCCATCCTCTGAGGTTGAGAGAATCTGGCTTGCTCAAGGTCACTCAGTAGGATTCATGACTGACCAGGGAATCAGACTATGGTGTCCAGAATTGTAAGAAGTCCTGGTGATGCAGTGGTTAAATGCTGTTACTGCAGCAACAACATTTCGATCATAGAGGAGGGCTTCAAGGTCCACTCAACCTTCCATCCTTATGTAGGTTGGTAAAATGAGTACCCAGCTTGTTGAGGGCAATTGGCTTACACATTGTAAACCATTTAGGGAGTGCTAGTTCACTGATAAGTGGTATAGAAATGTACTTGCTATATTACTATTGCTATTGTAGTCCAACACGCAAACCACTACACCATGCTGGCTCTGTCACAACTGTGACATAATCCTAAACAATGAGCTAACTGCCATCTTAGTCTCCAAGAAGAGAAGAAAATAAAAAGGCAGAACAACAACCAAATTTTATTAATGTTCTGACAAATTCTTGAGTAAGTAGAATCCAGAGGGAAAAAAAGAATTTCAGGTTAACTTTCCACCTCTAGTAGATGGAAAGTATTAGGTAGAAGGATAATACCTATGTGGATGGTAACACTTCCAGGTGTATATTGCAGGTAAAATAGAGGCATATAATATATTTTAAATATACTAAATTTTGATATGATTAGATATGTCTAGAATTACAATATAGATAAGATAGATAACAACATTAATAATATATAATATATAATTCTTGTTATGATTAAATATGTTAAAATTGTCATATAGATAATATAGATAATAACATCAAGAATTCATAATATATACTATTGTTTTATGGGAAGAATGAATAGATAGAATGTAAACATAGTCTGGTAATATGGGAGAGGGAAGTCTTTGTTTTTGAACTTTAGTTTATACGGTGTTGGCACTTTTATTTTAGAGCCAGCAAAATGCTATAGAAAACATAGATTATAAAGGTTTTACATAGGTGTGTTTTTGTTAATGTTGTAGGTTTGGAGAGTCTTAATTTGTTTATGTATTAATACAAATTGTATTAATGTTCTGACAAATTCTTGCCACATTGCTCAAACTAGGAATAAGGGTGAAGTATATTTTTATTTATTTATTTTTAAAAAATTGGATTGGCTGACTAAAGGAATTGTTATTTCAGAACTGCTGCCCATTGCTGCTCCATTTCTGTTGTTTGTAATGTGATCCCAACCAATCAGGAACCATGCAGTAAATCAGATTTGGCTCTGTGGAGGTGTCAATGAGGACAAATTCCTCACTGGCCTTACTATGAATGAATGGGGGAAAGAGAGAACTGATAACTTGTTGTCAAGCAACAAGGCCAATGTTCCCCATCTTTTTGCAATGAAATGGAGCACAGCTTAGGAAGATAGGAAGCAACAGCTTAGTTTCCTAAGCAACATGCTAATAATGCATTACCTCACCTCACAAACCTTCATGTTCTTCAACCCTGGAATAGTGAGAGAGGGTTTGCTTCTTGAAGTGCAGTGAACTATATCCTCGATTTTGTCCCCGTTTCTGATTAGTACTAATATTTTGAAATCAACAACTTTGTTTTTTTTCTTGTGGTGATATGTAACCGGATACGATTTGTAAATGATGAGAGAAGTAAAGTAGAGTAAATGAAGCAGAAGTAAGAAGAGGTGATTTAGGGAAAGGATAGTGGAGAGATAAAGGGATATCACATTTGCAAGATTAGCCAAGGGCATAAGAAAGATGACAAGACAAATAGCAGACACCCTTAGAAAGGCAAATAGCATCCAAAGCAGCATTACACATAATATAGGGACATGGAATGTGAGGAGCATGAGCCAAGAGAAGCTAGACATAGTAAAAATGGAAATGTAATGCACGGACATAGCAGTACTAGGGGTGAGTGAGTTAAAATGGACAGGAATGGGCTACTTTGAACCAGACAACTACATATTGCTCTACTCAGGGAATGAAAATACAAGAAGAAATGAGGTGGCTTTCATACTAAGAAAAGATGTGGTAAAAGCAGTCAGCAGACACAATGCAAAATCAGACAGAATCATTTCAGTAAGGCTCCATGGTAAACCTATGAGAATCACCATAATTCAAGTATATTCACCAACCACAGAGGCAGAACAGAAAGAAATTGACAGCAGACCAACACAGGATGTCAAGTTGATCATTGGAGATTGGAATGCAAAAGTTGGATGCAAGGAAGAATCAAAAACAGTAGGCAGATTTGGATTAGGCAAAAGAAATGAAGCAGGTGAGTGTCTGATAGATTTTTGTGAAGCCAACAAACTATTCATTGCAAACACATTCTTCATACAATCAGAAAGAAGGCTATACACATGGACATCACCAGATGGCCAACACAAAATTCAAATAGATTATATAATTGGAAGCAAAAGATGGCAGAACTCTATACTGGTGGCCAAGACTAGACCAGGCACCGACTGTGGCACAGATTGCGAACTACTCATATCAAAAATAAGAGTAAGGCTAAAGAAGAAAACAGAACCAGTGATTATACCAAATTTTGATCTAAATAATATCTCAAGAGAATTAACTGACAACATAAGAAACAGATTTGCATTACTATGGTATACACCATGGTATACACCTGAGCTCAGGAGGATGAAGCGGTTTGGACAATGACTAGAGTGCAGGTGGAGAAAGACTCGACTCTTATCTGACAGAACTCGCCATAGGAATTTTCTTTGTTCCTATTGGGAGGCAATACGTGCAGTGAAGAGAGCTTTCTCCTCTGCACGTATTGCGTCTGCAGAGTCTCGCCCAGCAGAGCTGTTTAAGGTGGTGAGGGAGATGACGCAGGTGCCCCCTGCGCCAAATCCCTTGCTTAACCCGACAACGGCCTGCTGTGACGCATTTAACAACTTCTTTGCAGATAAAATCTCTCAGATAAGAGCCGACTTAGACTCCACTATTGGAACAGAGTCTTTAGGCGAGGTGTCCAGCAACTCCGCCGATGTAGTTATACTGGATCAGCTGCAATCTGTGAGTACCGAGGACGTGGACAAGCTGCTCGGCAAGGTGAAGAAGACAACCTGCCCACTCGACCCTTGCCCATCATGGCTGGCCGTCCAGGGGGGGGGATGCATTGAGGAGATTCCTTATGGATATCATCAATGCATCCTTTAGGGAAGGACATGTTCCATCCTGTCTTAAGGAAGCGGCTGTTAGGCCGCTCCTGAAAAAACCTTCCCTAGACCCCCTGGAAATGAGAAATTATAGGCCTGTGTCACTGCTGCCAGTTTTGAGCAAGGTGATCGAGAGGGCGGTTGCTCTTCAGCTCCAAGCAGTCTTGGATGAAGCCGATTATCTAGACCCATTTCAAACCGGCTTCAGGAAAGGCTTTGGGGTTGAGACTGCCATGGTTGCCTTGACCGACAATCTGCGTCTGAGCATCGACAGGGGTAGTGTGATCCTGTTGGTGCTCCTAGACCTCTCAGCGGCTTTCGACACAATAGACCACAGCATCCTCTTAGACCGCCTGAGGGAGTTAGTGGTTTGCAGTGGTTCTGGTCCTTCCTCTCGGGTAGGTCCCAGAGGGTGCTGCTCGGGGACAGTAGCTCCAGTAAGAGGGAACTCACTTGTGGGGTCCCTCAGGGAGCTATTTTGTCCCCGATATTATTTAACATCTATATGAAGCCGCTGGGTGAGATAATACGGAGTTATGGTGCTGGGTGTTATCAGTACGCTGATGACACCCAAACCTATTTCTCCATGTCTCATTCATCGGCCTCGAATTCCAATGGCATCTCCTCTCTCAATGAATGTCTTGAGCTGTAATGGGCTGGATGATGAAAAACAGATTGAAGCTGAATCCAGACAAGACGGAGGTGCTCACGGTAGCGGCCCCGAAACCAAGAATTGGGTTGCAACCTCCAGTCCTGGATGGGGTCACACTCTCCTCCAGTGACTGTGTTCGCAGTCTGGGGGTGCTCCTTGACTCGTCGCTCCTGATGACAAATCAGGTTAATGCGACGGTCAGGAGCGCCTGTTATCAGCTTCAGCTGATATGCCAGCTGCGCCCTTTTCTGGAAGTAAGGGATCTCGGATACAGCCCTATGAGTTTTACTATCCCACGACTGCCATCAATTTGTTATGTACCAGACCACTTTTATTTATATCTATGGGTTTACTCCTCAAACTTGGTTTCTGTATTTGTTAGTAGTGCAGATAAAGATTCCAGGTTCAGACAAGCTTGTATTAAAACAACAAAAAACTTTATTTGAATAACAGTTTAACAATGTTTAACTTATTTAACTGGCATAGGCACTTGTTATTGTTACACTTTGTTACACTACTCTATATCTAGAGAACACCAGATCCCATTCTTTAGGACCCTGGCACCGTTCTTATTTATGGTTATTCTTTTAATGTTGTTTCTATAATAGCCTAACTATATCCTGAAGGATATCAAATAACAGCAATTCCCTCACTTGGAGTACTATATTCAACTAAGTCCCACACTACTGGACTTTTCCTTCACAGTTCTTCACTCCTGGACTGTTACACATCCAGACCCGATCTGACTCCAACTGTCAGCAATGAAATTCTTTATCACGTACAGCCCAAAATTCTATTGGCTTTTGCCGGCTTATTCCTGATTGGCTGTTGCTAGTTTGGCATAATTCTGCCTGCTCTCCACAGATGATAGGAAGAAAATCAATATCTTTGGGATGTGGTGCTGGAGAAGAGTGCTAAGGATCCAAAGAACAGCCAAAGGGACAAACAAATGGGTCCTAGAGCAGATCAAGCCAGAAACCTACCTGGAAGCCAAGATGACCAAACTGAGGCTGTCGTACTTCAGACACATCATGAGAAGAGAGGACTCTGGAAAAAAAAAACAATAATGCTGGGAAAGACGGAGGGAAGTAGGAAGAGAGGAAGGCCATATGCTAGATGGATGGACTCTATTAAGGAGGTCACAGGTATTAAGGGGTTGCAGGAATTAAGCAGAGCAGTAGAGGACAGAGGGTCTTGGAGATATCTTATCCATAGGGTCATCATGAGCTGAGATTGACTTGAGGGCAGTTAACAACAAACAACAACAACAAAATAGTGAAGAAAGAGTCAAATCTGAGGAGACTCTTAAAGGCTGAAATGGTGGCCACACCTTACATTGCTCTCTGCATGCTCTCTGGCAAGAAAACCCAGGTAATAAGCATTTATTGTGTATATAGTCTGACTTTAAAGCATGTTAATAAAATATCATCCACTTGGAAAGAAGTAAGTTGTGAAGCAAGAAGTAAGTTGTGAAGAAGTAAGTTGTGAAGCAATTTGTTTGAATTCCTCTTTGGTGATTTCCCCATTTTTCCATTTCTTATACATGTTCCATCTAAAACTTAGTTCAGTTGAAAGTTCCTTAGTCATCCTTCCTGGTTTCTTGAGGCACCTCCCAATGACTAAGGAACTTTCAACTGAACTAAGTTTTAAATGGAACATGTATAAGAAATGGAAAAATGGGGAAATCACCAAAGAGGAATTCAAACAAATAGCTAGCACATATAGGGGTAAAGTCAGAAAAGCTAAAGCGTAGAATGAGCTCAGGCTTGCTAGAGAGGTTAAGAACAATAAAAAGGGTTTTTTTTGGGTATGTCTGCAGCAAAAGGAAGAAGAAAGAAATGGTAGGGCCACTGTGTGGGGAAGGTGGCAAAAAGTTAACAGGGGACAGAGAAAAGGCAGAATTACTCAACACCTTTGCTTCAGGGCCTTTGCAGACTGCCAGAAATAGTGCAAATTGAGTCCAATTTAACTGCCCTGGCTCAGTGCTAGGGAATCATGGAAACTAGTTTATTGTGGTACCAGAGCTCTCTGAAGAAGGCTCAATGTCTCAGAAAAAAATACAATTCCCATGATTCCCTAGCACTGAGCCAGGGCAGTTAAAGTGGACTCAATTTGCACTATTTCTAGCAGTCTGCAAAGGCCCATAGTCTTTTCAGAAAAGGCAAATGGTGCTCAACCTGAGGATAATGGAACAGAGGTCAGAATAGGAGAGTTTCAGCATAGAATAAGTAAAGAGATAGTACAGGAATACCTGGTTAATCTAAATGAATATAAGTCTCCAGGACCAGACAAATTACACCCAAGGGTACTAAAAGAACTGGCAAATGTAATATTGGAACTATTTGCAATAATCTTTGAGAACTCCTGGAGAACAGAAGAAGTCCTAGCAGACTAGAGGAGGGGAAACGTTGTCCCCATCTTCAAAAAGGAGAAAAAAAGAGGATCTCAACAATTATCGTCCAGTTAGTCTGACATCAATACCGGGACAGATTCTGATGCAGATCATTTAACAGAGTCTGTGAACACCTGGAAGGTAATTCCATAATCACAAAAAGTCAACATGGGTTTTAGAGAAACAAGTCATGCCAGACAAATCTGATTTCTTTTTTTGATAAAATTACCAGCTTGGTAGATGAAGGGAATGCTGTGGATATGGTATATCTTGATTTCAGTAAGGCCTTTGACAAGGTTCCCCATGACATTCTTGCAAACAAGCTGGTAAAATGTGGGCTAGACAAAGTAACTGTTACATGGATTTGTAATTGGTTGACTGGCCGAACCCAGAGGGTGCTCAACAATGGCTCCTTTTCAACCTAGAAAGAAGTGACCAGTGGGGTGCCACAGGGCTCTGTCCTGGGCCCAGTGCTATTCAACATCTTTATCAATGACTTGGATGACAGTATTGGGGGCATAGTTATCAAATTTGCAGACGACACCAAATTAGGAGGACTAGCTAATACCCCAGAAGACAGTATCAAAATTCAAAATGACTTGACCAGACTAGAAAGCTGGGCCAAAGCTAACAAAATGAAATTCAACACGGAGAAATGTAAGGTAGTGCACTTAGGGCGAAAAAACAAAAAGCACAGATATATGATGGGGGACACCTGGCTGAATGAGACTACGTGTGAAAGGGATCTAGGAATCCAGGTAGACCACAAGTTGAACATGAGTCAACAGTGTGATGCAGCAGCTAAAAAGGCCAATGCAATTTTAGGCTGCATCAGTAGAGGTATAGTGTCTAGATCAAGAGAAGTAATAGTGCTACTCTATTATGCTTTGGTCAGGCCTCACCTGGAATACTGTGTCCAGTTCTGGGCACCACAATTCAAAAAGGATGTGGAGAAACTGGAGTGTGTCCAAAGGAGGGCAACTAAAATGGTGAAGGGTCTGGAAACCAAGCCCTATGAGGAACGACTTAGGGAGCTGGGGATGTTTAGCCTGGAGAAGAGAAGGTTAAGAGGTGATATGATAACCTTGTTTAAATATTTGAAGGGATGTTGTATTGAGGGGGGAACAAGCTTGTTTTCTTCTGCTCCAGAGACTAGTAATAATAATAATAATAATAATAATAATAATAAATTTTATTTTTAACCCACCCCTCTGCATAGCAATCGGGGCGGCTTAAAACAATTAAAATACAGTAGTTAAAAGACAATGCAATATCCCAATCCCTCCGCCCACATCCCTCCCACACCCCTTAAAACAGAATTAAACTTGAAAAAAAATTAAAGAAACCCAGGACCCAGAACAACGGGTGCAAGCTCCAGGAAAATAGATTCCACCTCAACATTAGGAGGAACTTCCTGACAGTAAGGGCAGTTTGACAGTGGAACACACTCCCTCGGAGTGTGGTGGATTGTCCTTCCTTGGAGGTCTTTAAGCAGAGGCTGGATGGCCATCTGTCGGAGATGCTGTAATTGCGAGTTCCTGCATGGCAGGGGATTGGGCTGGATGGCCCTTGTGGTCTCTTCCAACTCTATAATTCTATGATTCTATGACGCTAAGCAGTCTTGTGAAAAACTTGATAGTGCCTGGAGGCTTCCATGACAGTGAGGTGGATTCTATTATCGTTTTCAGTCCAAAACTGAAAGGAAATGTCCAAAGTACTGAACCTACTGTGGGAAGAGGGTTGAAGGTACCATTAGGCATACCATTAGAATCATTTCACACATTGTTCATTGTGGTGTGTCTTCAAATTGTTTCTGACTAATGGCAGCTCTAAGACGAAACTATAATTAATATTTTTTGTGGCAAGTTTCTTTAGAGGACATTTGCCATTGCCTTTCTCTGAGGCTAACAAATGTGACTTGCCTAAGGTCACCCAGCAGGTTTCATGGCTGAGCCAGGAATTGAATCCTGTAGTCCAACACTCACACCACTACACCATGGTGCCTCTCATTTCACACATTACACAGTTTCAAACCGGCTAAACCAATGATCTAAACTGACATATAACCAGAGGCTCCACCCAATCATTGCTTTCTGACAAGTGTACCGATATTGATTTTTTCTATCTATTAAGTATACACTTGCAAAATACTAGGTGCTCATCAGAAAGGAGATGTGGAGTGCATAAAAGGGTTCTGTGTAAATCCTATTAAGAAAATTAGCTCCTCAGTTGGGAGGATCTTGCATAAAATTGTCTCCAAAGAAAGGCAAAAACAAAACAGTACCCTAAAGGCATGATTTCATGATAACATGAAATAATTAAAGTCTTATCTTTCATCTGTATGATTTCACCTCGTAAAACTGCATACATCAAAAGATCTCTGTCTTGGAAATATGCCCAATGAAAACATAACAATGTTATCACAATTTTAAATGCATCAAGTTCCTGGGAGGTTCCTAGAGACATTTTTTCCAGCTACCCATAACTCAAAAGTGTCAGAATATCTTCCACTTACATTTACTCTTCAAATTTGTGTTTAATTAATCATCCATCTGCTAATGCATATTTGGCCTCACACCTGCAGGCATTGTTTGTCTACAACTTTGGCCTTGTGTAAGCATAAAGCTATGCACATTATGATTACTTTAATCATTGCAAAGGATTATTCATATATCCACAGAGCAATGGTTGGGTCTAAGTCCTCTCTTAAGTATGTAACCCTCTCAAAGAACAGATGATGGTTTCTTTGTGACTTTCAATGACTTCAGGAAAGCACTTGAAATAAGGAAATTACACTTCTTTTCTTCTGTAACGTAGGAGAACTCCAATGGTAGTTAAGGTTATCAAAGTCCTTTATAGCACCTCTAAGAGCTCAATGTTCATCCAGGGATGCCAATCTGGATAATTCAATGTGACTAGCAGGGTGTCACAAAGAAACATTCCACCCTGATTTCTCTTTGTCATTGTCATGTAGATGAAACTCAGGAAGGAACTTTAGATTCATTATTCAGCCCATGCAAGTCCCTGGGGCCTTGTAGCAAAGACTTCAGCAAGCCAAGTTTGCTGTTTCAGCTGCTGTTCTGAAGGACAATTCTAACTGTGTGCAGCCATATTTCAATGCTTCATGGCAATATAGGGTGGAAAGGAGTTCAACCAACGTGTTTGATAGACAAGTCTCTTCATAAGTGGCAATAGGGATACCTTCTTTGAATGGTGAACTCTTTATGCATTTCTGCCTTTGTTCCTGATTAGTGGAGTGCTGCTACAACAATGTTGTTTACTTTCTCCTGAATTCTGTATTGAAGCAAGGAAAGTGGTCAGTTCACTGACAACTTCTAAATGGCCCAGAGTCAGGAATGTAGTGGTAAATTTTGAAGAGCATCCACTCATGATAATAATAACCATACCTTAAGGGAGTTCAAAAAATGCAGTCTGTTGTGCTGACCTGTAGCCACAAAACAGTACTATAATTTTCATAATCCACCCAGAGTGGGTCTTTTGTAAATCTACTGGGTTTTAATTATTTATGTGAGACCAAACTATGCCAAAAAACTTAATCTTACAACAGAGGTATAGATAATAACATCATGTCATCCCATCTCTTCGCCCCACAGCTGCAGTCTTCATAATACACATGATGGTTGTGCATTTTTAAACACAAGAACAGTGTATTGTTGCTGGTTTTTTTTAAAAAAAATACATCACCATCATGCATACTGTGAAGGCTGCAGTTGACTGTTGGGGCATGTATGATCTGGGATAAATATGCAGAAGACTTATGCCAGGAACAAGACGTTTGGTGCAGGCTGCAGAGAAAAAAATCTTTCCATGCAGAAACTGTCAGCAAGACAAAAACTGCTGGACTGTTGAGTTCTCACGAAGAGGCTTTTATTCTTGAGTACAGCTATATACATCAGACTGACAAAGTGCTACGCCAGGCTCCTATTTACAATGCAATCACACTGAGCATTCAGCTCATTCACTTATATACAATATCTCCACCTGGGATTTGAATCCAGCCCACTACTGATATGTCACCCAGTTCCCTGTCACCTGATAGCTATGACTCTGCAGAAGTGAAGTTTGCTGACTTCACCTCCTGGCCTTCTGTCATCAGCTTCCTGTGACTCAGGACTCTTCAAATGATGAGTCATCATGACTCCCAACTGAACTCAAGTTACCTTTTTACCTTTGCTCCAGTTTCATGCCATAGCCACAGAGTGCAATTTACTCTGACAGTAACATGATGTTATTATCCATATAAATCAAGAACATCCTGTAGTTCTGGTCCTATGATTTTTATCCAAGGAAATGACTGGATTGTTCAAGAAATTGTAGCAAATTCCTGTTTTGGACCAAAATTCCTGATGCTCTAATGATGAAAATGAATATGAGAGCAGAGAAGTCTGTAATTCACTAAATGAACAACTGTCATTCTCAGAAAGTGCCTGGATACGTGTTCAGTCCAGTTTTGTACATACTTCATCAACTCTTCCTGTCTGATGACTATGGCTCCCTCTTTGTCTCCTTATGTGTACCTGTCTTGCATTAGTCTGTGGCTTTCTTTGTTCCTTTTCTTGAATCCAAAGATATAGCCATACTAGTCTATAAAATCAGTGCCCTTGACCTGTTCATCACATCACTCTCTGTTTCCCACACTCATCTATCCTCACCTACTGCCTTTGGTCACCAATGGCCATCATTAAAACTGGCCTTACCACTTCATTTCCATACACAAAGTATTTTGAATTTGAATTGACATTTTCACACAAGAATTGCATGTATAGGTCTTTCTCTGGCTTCCCACTCCACCATATGCATCTGTAAAAGTAGACTTAAGTTTAGCAAAGTTCATGCTGTCAATTTTTTTTCATTCAATTAGCCTCAATGGGATTTAAGCCAGAAAACCCCCGCAAAAGTGGGTTGAATTTCACACACATCAGGGTTAATGTGAAATTAACCTGAATGGAAAGTAAACAAAACCCACTCCTTTTCACTTATGAGATTTTCTAAAAAGGAGTGGGTTTTGTCTAGTTTTTGTTTGGTTTATTATTGCGTTAATACTCATTAATGCTAATGTCATGTGAAAATAAACCCACTTTTGCAGATTTTGTCTACTTTCTTTTCAGGTTAACCCCTGACATCTTCCAAAAATCTATCCACTTTTGTGTTTTTGTTTTTTTCAAATTTAAATTCAGTTTCTGCACAGGATCCATCCCATGTGATAAAGTTTCTGATACTGGTGATGATGAAAGGGGGTGGGGGAATGAGAGAAAGGGGAAGGAAAATAAACATTCCTTTTGTGTCTCACTGCTGCTGCACATTGACAACTGCTCTTAAGTGGTAGGTTAAGCTAAAGGGCAGATAGGGACTGCTGGACACTGAGAATGGGTGACAGTGTAGCTTGGTGAGAACTTCTGAACATCTGGAACCTAGCATAATTGCAAGTCACAACTAGGGTATGGCTAGTGAATCAACTGCTAAATGGTAAATCAACCCTTTTGGATTCAATGGGTTTACTTCAACAAGGGCTAGGGACTACATTTTGGTTTTGACTCTTTGGAAATTATATATGGATATGATAGTATTGTATCTTGTTTAGATTCAGACCCTCTGACTCCTCTGGGTTCATTTTAAGCCAGCCTCATAAAAAATATTGCTCCACCTGTAATTTCTGAACAAATGGTTTCTATGTAACTCATATTGGGTAATAGAACTTGCACTATGTGCAATGTCTGGATTCCAAGGAGGGCCAGTCCTACCATTAAATGGACTAATTACCTCTGCAACCCGGCCCAAAGGGCCAGCCTGGATGCAGAGTTGCGGTGGGGCAGCCGCACACCGGCCGCCCCAACCCCACGCCAATGCCATCCTGACGCTGCGCACCGTTACGCATCCCTCTTTTCGGGGCCGTTACGTGCTGCCCCCCTTTTTTCAGGGCAGCAAAAGTGAAGATTGGGCCATGGTGTGGGGTTGCCACAGTCCTGATCCACTGCTTCCCGGGGCGGCCCGGAGCCGCCCGTCTGCAGAGGCCCTAAGTTAGTTTTCTTAAGATGGCAAGCACAATGAATCTCTAGAAATGGCCTACCGGACGAGATCCCTCTGATTACATCCTTAGACAGTTAAGACAGATCTCTTCTGGCAGGCCTTTCCAGAATAGTTGTCCCAACCTCAGAAAATCCCCTTCAATCTCACTCCTCCTAATATGAAGGTCGCCACATCTTTGTCATTAGTTGGCTAACTTCCCATGTTATTTGGCTTTTATTATTATGTTTTAACTATGATTTTTAATGTACTATTGATTTAATATCTTTTTAAGTGGTAGATGGGTATTGGGGTGTGTGATGTATCTTGTATTTTAACTTTGTTAGCCACCCTGATTGTTCTCAGAGGGGCGGGGTACAAATTATTATTATTATTATTATTATTATTATTATTATTATTATTATTTTGTATTTTGTTGCCCATAAGGCAGTAATGGAGTTTGCTTGTACAGGTGCCAGAATAAGGACCAACTTTCTATATGATAAACCTTGACTAGGGATGAAGAAATCTACTAGTTTCACTTTCTCATACTTAAAAAAAAAAGTTGTTTCCATTCCTTTATGAAGAAATATGCATGTTTGGGCAAAATTTTATTTTAAAAAACTTGAACAAAATGCTCGCCCATCTGCACCAGACAAGTTTGATAAATGCAGGTATTCTAAGCATGCAAAGAACAGTGTTGTAGTTTGCTGTTATGTAGCTAAAAGGGGAATAGCAATCTGAATTCATTACCACAAACATGGTTGAATATGTATGGATTCAAGACATAGAAATATCTCAAGTTTCCTTCCTAGATGAACAAATCTGTCAGTTTTGCTTTCTTACATATTTGATTTTTAAAAATATTTTTTCCTCCTAGTTAGGAAAAGTATTGTGATTTTTGACACATCCTTATTTTTAAAACCCAAACTTTACAAAG
This sequence comes from Phrynosoma blainvillii, assembly GCA_026167975.1. Taxonomy (NCBI): domain Eukaryota; kingdom Metazoa; phylum Chordata; class Lepidosauria; order Squamata; family Phrynosomatidae; genus Phrynosoma; species Phrynosoma blainvillii. Next base: position 24,841,075 of record JANUYF010000004.1, read on the forward strand.
TTTTCACCCATTGTTAAGCTTGATGTGTTTGAGGAGATAGGGGAATTTGTTACTATAGTTCAAACAGCAAAATTTGTTAGGTTGGCTGTGATTCTAGATTAATTACTCAATCAGGAGAATAAGACAAATCATTTCATGCTGGTTACCACTCCAAATTTCTAAACATAGAAATAGAGGGGAAGTAGAATTAGAGAATTAGCTATGAGCTAAAGAAGATTTACTACACGCTATGTATTTGTTTTCTGCATTCAAGAATGGTCCAAGGAGCCTTCTTTTTGAAATGTTTCCATTTGTTTCCATCTCACTGATATTTCTACATGCTGATATCCAATATGTCCCTCTTACATACTACAGTTTTCTTTTATGAAATATATTTTAGCAGCTGGATATCTCAACATGATCTTGAAAGATTAAATACTGGAGTTTCTCCTTAAGAGTGTTCCAGTTTTCATATAAATCCCATTTCAGAGGGCATTAACCCATCTTCCTAGATCTCTGAGACCCCATTAGCTGAATCAGTTGACATTTTGATAGTTATTCAGAATAGCCTGAGGAATCAGCAAATGCAAGTATTTCATGAGATAAAAACTGGTTGTACTTCAGTCTTAGCAGAGCTACAAATGATCTTATCACTGAGGATATAATATGTCAGTATATCTTTGCCAAACCTAATGTGGAATTGAATGAATATTCTCTGTATTTTCATGTGGGTTATCAAGGAAAATTTGACTAAAACAAATATATTCCAACCTATCCAATGTGACTGGTTAAACTCTCACAGGATAAATAGTCTCAGGATAGATTGCACCAATCACTAAAGATGTTTTGTAAAAGTCTGTCTGAATTTTTAACAGTGCAAAAAGTGTTTATCTATCAATCTAGTTCATTTATTATTCACCTTTTGACTGTGTGCTTACAATTCAGACCCCACAACATTTTGATTTGCCTAATACAAATGATATTTGTAATTGATCAGCCCAAATATACTTCAGTGCACCTCTTGACATGGCATGTTTCCAGTGCCACAGAGCTGCCCTTTTCTTGTTTTACTCTGTGGAGTTTATCACACGGGAGTGATCCTGTGCAAAATGGGGTTTTAAATAAAATAAAAAATCTACAAAAGCAGGTTTATTTTCACATGATGGTGTTGTTAATGTGTTGTTAACATGAATGGAAAGTCAACAAAACCTGCAAAAGTGGGTTGATTTTCACATGACATCAGGGTTAATGAGCATTAATGTGACATTAATCTGAATGGAAAGTAGACAAAACCAGCTCCTTTTTACTTTTTGAAAATCCCAAAAGTAAAAAGGAGTGGGTTTTGTCTACTTTCTGTTCAGGTTAATTTCACATTAACCCTGATGTGTGTGAAAATCAACCTGCTTCTGCATTTTTTCTGGCTTTTAAATCCCATTTCTGCACAGGATTTCTGCACTTTCCCCCCATGTGATAAATTCCTGTATGAGTCTTTATAGGTGAGAAGTAAGGTAGCATCCCTTGCTCCAGTTATGTCTGTGCTTTCCTCCTCTATCTTCTATGGGCAGTAATAGAGCTGGAATCCTGATTGCCACAGTTCACAGGAAGGAAATCTGACTTGGAAAAGTTTAAGGGGTCAATATACGACTCAGAATCCCCATACCACCTCAGCTACTGGTGATATTAGTGATGGGATTCCAGGATTCCATGTCTGAAGAAGTTTGGAATTGTTACCCCAAAGATATACCATCCAATTACCTTGATTTGATGGAGGCATCCCAACAAATCTTCTGTCATCCCACTTGTTCAGCTATATTTAAAATCTCTCTGTTTCTCTCTCTTCCCAATTTCCCCTGTGTCCTCAGTTTATGTCAGTTGCTGCAAACTGAATTTGAAGTGCAAAAGAAATTTGCATTCAGTTAGCTAAGCAGGAGGGGGGAATGGAAAGAAGGGGAGGCATCTTGACCTTCCCTAGTAAACTTAGATGAAAGCAAACTACTGCAGCCTCTCCTTACTTATGTGTTCTTTCTCATTCATAACATATTGTCATTTTGATCACACTCTAATGTTGCTTGGCCACAAGTGATCCAGTTTTCATAAATGAAATGTTTTAGAACACACCAAGTTAACTTTTCCAAGATCTGCATGTGGGCTCTTGGATAGAATAGCCCTCCCCCTAATCCCATATGTACTTTACAAGTATCTCTTAATAGCTGTGATTTCTTTCCTGAACAATTTTTACAATCCATTAGTTTTGGTGTTACTAATAAATACAGGTCTGGATCCTGTATTAGCTTATACTTAACTACATACTTAACTAAGGACTGAAATAGATGGGCCAAATAGACCAGCGCGAGGCTGTCCTGGAATGTTTATGCTAGGACTATGGCAATCAAACGTACCTTGTCCCAATCTGGGCCACTGCTGCATTCCTGAACTGGGCCACCTATGCATTCCTTCTTGGTCCAATTCTTTCTGGATGATGCAGGCTTGGCATGGCTTCCAGCTGTATTTGGGGCATGCACATGTACAGGCTTCTGGCTGTATTTGGGGCATGAATTGTACACCCTGAATGCAGCCAGAATCCGCATCATTTGATCCTGTATTTTGGGTCAAGGTAAGTTTTCCTGGTCTGAAACCTCCAAATAATTCATCTGTGCTCTGATTTACTGATGCCTAGTAAAGTGGATTTGGGGGTGAATTACATTTGTGGCAATAGTGTCAAAATCATGACAAAGTAGTGATTACTATTCCATATTTATGGTCCCTTAACTAAGTACCCTTAACTAAGTAACTGGTGCAGAATTCTGGCCCAAGTTTGTGGAATTTTCTGTGGGGGAAGGGCCTTTGCAGACTGCCAGAAATAGTGCAAATTGAGTCCACTTTAAGGGTTAGGGTTAGTGCTAGGGAATCATGGGATTTTTTTCTGAGACATTGAGCCTTCTCTGTTAGAGAGCTCTGGTGCTACAATAAAATACAGTTCCCATAATTACCTAACCCTAACCCTCAAAGTGGACTCAATTTGCACTATTTCTGGCAGTCTGCAAAGGCCCTTAGATAAAGGCATTGCGGGAATCCTCCTCCTGATATAGCCATTATCTTTACTTACTCTCTAGGGATACCACTCAAGCTGCAAGAGGCTCAGGATTTTTACAGCCATTTTCCCCCCACCATAAGCATTTATATATCTCTTTTCATGGCTCACTACCATCACCAAAGCTCAATGGAGGATAAGAATTCTTCAGTGACAGCTTATACTGAAAAGGTCTCTACTGTCATAGTCAGCAGTATGTCCCTTCTTGTCACTATTACTCTATCAATGTGCTTCCTGAAATCTTTTTAGAACTTTCGTAAAGAGACAAGAGTTCTTAATCACTAGGAAATTTGAATCAATCATGGCCCTAATCCAGAGACCAAGATGTGTAGGAGAAAAATGTGTGGGAAAATAGCCAGAACTTAGTGTTCTGATGGTGTTTCAGCAATTCTTTGCTGAAGAAGCAACCAATTATTTTTAATCAGAGACTAGTATCTACTGTCAGGAATGGGCTCTGTTTCAATAAAATCTGAAAACAGATTTCCAATTTTATGCATGTTTCTCCCCGCATGTGCATAACATTTGGATCTTGATTGAACTCCTCGCACTGTCCCTGTCCAAGGTCTACATTTCTGGATGACTGTGATAGGCTTGGTAATAAATGGAATTCTTTCTTATCATATACAGCATACCTCCTTTAAGATGGCTGATCCAAATAGCTATTTTCCCCTTTCTTATTAAATAAATCTTATGTTCCCTCCATCTTGGTCTATTAGATTGTATTTTACTTCTTTCCTAAGGAACTGGAGGCACTACATTTTATATCAACAGATTGCAATCCCACCCCTTTATTCCACTACAATTTTAATTCAGGTTGTAAAGTTCTTTTTTAAAACTGTTTTAAAACTTTTTTAGAACTGTTGCTCTGCCATTCTTATATAACTATGTCCTTATCTTATTAATGTTTGCTTTTAAATTTCTTAAGTTTAATTTTGTCTTAAGGGGTGTGGGAGGGATGGGTGGAGGGATTGGGATACCGGAATGCTTTTAACTATTGTATTTTTAATTGTTGTAAGCCGCCCCGATTGCTAAGCAGAGGGGCGGGATAAAAATAAAATTTATTATTATTATTATTATTATTATTATTATTAAAACAGTGGGTTTTGGGTAGGGAAAGTTGAATTGCATATGTTACTTATGGTAGTGATATTCTGATCTTCTGAAAGCCCAGAGTGATTTAAAATGACCTTTACAATGATACCCTATATTGAGGTATCAGGTCCACACCCATTGTTTTTTAACAATACTGTAGTGAGGAGGATTAGTTTTCATTGGGACACATACTCCTCTCTTTCTCTCTTTTATGTATGTTTTGTTTTTAAAAAAAGAGTTGTATTGATTTAAGTCAGAAAGATAAATAGGTGGTGTAAAGTCAAATGCTGCAGAAAGGTCTTGTGGAGAAAGTTTTTCAGCACAGAAAGGAAAACATCACAATCATGTTTTTGGGTACATCATACATTTCATGCAGGTTTATTGCCTTCTGTGATGAAACCTGTTTTGCCATTACTTTTAGTTTACAATGTCTGAAGAAGTTTGGAATTAGTTAACTGGAGCTTCATTGAAGACAAAGGAAAGACCCTGCTCACAACTTCAAGGCTTATGTAGGTTTGAGACATGGAATGTTAATATATATTTCATTTTATTACTTTCTCTGGAAGAGGAGCACTGGGAGAGACTTTGAAAAAAGTGACTCCATGCATCTGATGAAGTAGACCAAATCTATGAAAGTTTACACTACAACTTCCTTCTCACATTCAAAGATATAGCCATGTTAGTCTATAGAATCAGTACATAGATATATCTTGTAGCACCTTTGAGACTAACTGAAAGAAAGAAATTGGCAGCATGAGCATTTGTAGACTTCAGTCCACTTCCTCAGATGCATTTGGTGGAGTGGAAGCCAGGCATAGACATATATATGCCATTGGTATGTGAGAATGTCAATTCAAATAACAAATCCATTGTGTCTCAAAATGAAGTTGCAGGCCCCATTTTAATGATGGTTGTTAGTGTACAAAGGCATAGGAAATTGGTCTTTGTGCATGGATATGAACTGGCAGATCCAGTTTTGCAATGGGACTAGCCTATGTTGAAGAGAATAGATGAATGTAAGTCACCCCCTACATGAGGATGGGGTCAGACAGTGTTGAAGTGAGTCAGAAAACCATTGCCTTTGTTCAATCCATTCTTGAGGGACTTTGTGGATGAATTCCAATTCTGCTGTTTCTCTTTCCAATCTATCTTTGTTCAAGAACTGCTGTTCTGTGATTTGAGAGGGAATGCCTGGGGAGATTGAAATGTTCTGCCACTGCTTTTTGTGTATTCTCATTCCTAATGTCTGATTTATGTCCATTTATCCTCTGGCACAGGGACTAAAGGGCATTGCTCACACAATATGGCATAAATCATATTGGAGGATGAGCATGTGAAGCCTCCCCCCCTAATATTGTGGGTGATGCCATTAGGTCTTGTGATGACATTTCCTGGATAAATGTGTGGGCACAGTTGGCACCCTGGTTTGTGGCAAGGCTTAGTACCTGTGTTGCCATCTGTGTTTGAGGTTTGGAGGCTGTCTATATGTGAGTAAAGTCTGCCATCAACAGCCCTTGAAAGAGTGGCATTATTGTCCAAAATAGTTTGTAGTTCATTGATGATGCAGATACACCTGAGTGGTCTCAGTTGGGAGCTGTATGTGACCACTAGTGGGGTTCTGTCATTTTCCCTCTTCAATTTGTTCTGTAATAGATCAGTCTTGGGTACACATTTTGCCTTGTTTATTTGTTTTTTCACTTCATGTGGTGGATACTGTAGTTTGAGGAATGCTTGTTGTAATTCCTTGAGTTTGGCATCCCTGTCTTGTGGGTCTGAGCAGATACGATTGTATCAAAGGGCTTGGCTGTAGACTATGGATCTAGTGATGTGTACAGAAGAATAGGTTTAGAGTTGGTAATAGAAGAAAGTTCATAAAGGTTTTGTTGTTGTTAGCTGCCCTCAAGTTGGTTCCAACTCATGGCAACCCTGTGGATGAGACATCTCCAAGAATCCCTTTCTTCCACTGCCTTGCCCAAATCCTGCAAGTCTTGCCCATAACCTCCCTGATTGAGTCTATCCATATATTTTGTGGTCTTCCTCTCTTTCTTCTATCCTCTACCTTTCCTAGCATTATTTTTTTTTTCTAGTGATCCATGCCTTCTCATTATGTGGCCAAAGTACAATAGCCTCAACTTGATCATCTTTGCTTTCAAGGAAAGCCCTGATCTGATCTGTTCAAGAACCCATTTGTTTGTCTTCTTGGCTGTCCATGGTATCCTAAATACCTTTCTCCAGCAGCACATTTCAAATGAATTGATTTTCTTTAATAATAATAATAATAATAATTTTTATTTATAACCCGCCTCTCTGCGTGGCAATCGGGGCGGGGAACAACCAGTGTAAAAACAGAACAAAGTTAAAAATCAAACCCTCATCTCATAATCCCACCCTCCCATCCCCTTAAAATAGAATTAAACAACAACAAGAATTAAAAATGCCACATTAATAAAAAGCAATTATAACCATATAATAACAAGAATAGAATGAGCAGCGTCAATTTAGAAACTCATCTCTCAGCTGAAAGTTGTTCCGGGAAGGCCTGCCGGAAGAGATCCGTCTTTACTGCTTTCTTAAAAGCAGCAAGGGTAGTAATAAGACGGATCTCATCCGGCAGGCCATTCCAAAGTCTGGGAGCGGCTGCGGAGAAGGCCCTCTGGGAGGTCTGGGACAGCCTAGTTCTAATCGGCTGTAACAGATTCCTCCCAGAGGACCGTAGAGCGCGGGGGGGATCATACGGGGAGAGGCGGTCCCTAAGATAAGATGGACCCAAGCCATGTAGGGCTTTAAAGGTCAAAACCAACACCTTGTACTGCGCCCGGAAACTAATCGGCAGCCAGTGGAGGGATTTAAGCACCGGTGTTATGTGCTCCCTCCGTGATGTTCCTGTAATTACCCTGGCTGCCATGTTCTGCACCAATTGTAGTTTCCGGGTTAGGCACAAGGGTAGCCCCATGTAGAGTGCGTTGCAGTAATCCAGACGTGAGGTTACCAGGGCGTGTACCACAGTTTCCAGATCCCTCATGTCCAGATAAGGGCGCAGTTGGCGTATCAGCCGAAGCTGATAACAGGCACCCCTGACTACCGCATTCACCTGACTAGTCATGTGAAGCGATGAGTCAAGGAGCACCCCCAAACTGCGAACACAGTCCTTAGAGGAGAGTGTGACTCCATCCAGGACTGGAGACTGTATTCCCAAATCTGGTTTTGGGCCTGTGACTGCGAGTACCTCCGTTTTGTCTGGATTCAACTTCAATCTGTTTTTCCTCATCCAACCCATTACCGCTCTGAGACAGTCATTAAGAGGTGAGACGCCATCTGAGGTCTGAGACGATGATCTGGTCATGGAGAAATATATCTGGGTGTCATCAGCGTACTGAAGACACCGGGCTCCATGCCTCCGAATGATCTTCCCCAGCGGCTTCATATAAATATTAAACAGCATCGGGGACAGGATGGCACCCTGAGGGACGCCACAATTAAGCTCAATTTTGGATGAGCAACTGTCCCCGAGCCTCACCCTCTGAGATCTGCCCGAGAGGAAGGAACGGAACCACTGCAAAGCAGTGCCTCCAATTCCCAACTCTCTCAGGCGATCTAAGAGGATGGCATGATCTATGGTATCAAAGGCCGCCGAGAGGTCCAAGAGCACCAGCAGGGTCACACTACCCCTGTCAATACTCAAGCGGAGGTCATCGGTCAGAGCAGCCATGGCAGTCTCGACCCCAAATCCTGTCCTGAAGCCGGTTTGAAATGGGTCGAGATAATCGGTTTCATCCAAGACTGCTTGGAGTTGGGAAGCAACTGCCCTCTCGATGACCTTGCTCAAAAAAGGGAGCAAGGAGACTGGTCTATAGTTGTTTCTGTCCAGGGGATCCAGGGAAGGCTTTTTCAGGAGTGGCTTAACCGCCGCCTCCTTTAAACAAGATGGTACTTTGCCCTCCCTGAATGATGCGTTGATTGTGTCCCGAAGGAACACCCTCAGCGCATCCCCCCCCTGGACGACCAGCCAAGATGGACAAGGATCGAGGGGGCAAGTAGTCTTCCTCACCATTCCAAGCAGCTTGTCCACGTCATCGGTACTCACAGATTGCAATTGATCCAGTAAAATGCCATCAACGGAGTTCCTGGATGCCTCATCTATGGATTCTGCCAAAACAGTGGTGTCTAAGTCGGCTCTTATCCGAGAGATTTTATCTGCAAAGTGGATATTAAAGGCCTCACAGCAGGCTGTCGTCGGGTTAAGTAGGGGATTCGGCGCAGGAGGGACCTTTGTCAACTCCCCCACCACCCTAAACAGCTCTGCCGGGCGGGACTCTGCAGACGCAATGCGTGCAGAACAGAAAGATTTCCGCGCTGCACGCAAAGCCTCCCTATAGGAATCAAGATGTTTCCTAAGGCGAGTTCTGTCGGATGAGAGACGAGTCTTTTGCCATTCGCACTCTAGTCGTTGTCCAGCTCGCTTCATCCTCCTAAGCTCCTCGGTATACCAGGGCTTACGATTCGAAGCGGGCTGGAAAGGACGCTTGGGAGCGATTGTGTCAATAGCCCTGGTGAGATCGGAATTCCAAGTGTCCACCAGGGCTTCGACAGAATCACCGGTGTTACCAACCATTAAACCCTCTAAGGCTTTCTGGAAACCAATTGGTTCCATTAGCCTTCGAGGGCGGACCGTTCTAATCGGTTCACCACCCCCGGGAGGGTGGACAATAGCCTTTAGTTCTGCCCTGATCAGAAAATGATCCGTCCATGACAGGGCGGAAGTTTCCTTAACTACCGCCCATGGATACTCCTGCTCCGTACTAAAGACTGCATCGAGGGTATGACCAGCACAATGTGTGGGCCCGTCGACCAGTTGGGATAGGCCCATGTTAGTCATGGTATCCATGAACTCCCGAGCTGCTCCAGTTAAATCTTGCAAACTGGTTTCGAGTGGGATGTTGAAATCGCCCAGAACCAAAAGTCTGGGCGATTCCAGCATCAACTCAGAAACCAGGGCGGTCAGCTCGGTCAGGGAGTCTGTTAAGCAACGGGGTGGCCGGTATACCAACAGAATCCCCAAACTATCCCTGGTCTTCAGGCTAAGGTACATACACTCGATGTGAGTCGTTTTCCGGATAGGTTTTCTGATCACGGTTAAAGTGTTCCTATAAACCAAGGCTATACCACCCCCCCGCCCACTTTCCCTCACCTGCTCACAAACTGAGTACCCAGCTGGGAGGGCCTGCACCCAAGTTGCAGAGCTGGCATCCCCCAGCCAGGTCTCAGTGAAGCACGCCAGGTCGGCCATCTCATCCACCAAAAGGTCGTGGATGATATGTGTTTTATTCTTAACCGACCTGGCATTGCAGAGGAGCAGGTTGAGGGTCAGTGGAATGGTTGGCACGCTCCCCAAGTTATCCCGGGAAACAGAGTCAACTGAAGGAGGGATAGATATTAAGCATCGATCTCTCCTTCTTTTGTAACATTTGTTGACTCTGTTACCGCCATACCTTCCCTGCCCCCACACTACCTGGATCTCCGCTCCCAGACTATGGTCAGCTCCAATCCATGAGGGAGGTGATGAGTAGCCAGCCGATTCCAGAATTTAGGCTCGGCAGCGGCAACATAGATGACAAAAGATTTACAGGAGGGAGGTAGTCCCCCAAGGCCATCTGATTTTGTCCCAGGATGATAAATAGGAGGGGGGGGGGGGAATAAGGCTTCAAGGCCAATTAAAAGGCCAGATAGTCCCGCCTTCCTCCTCCTCCTCAGCGCCGCGCCGGCCAGGCCAGGGAGTATTGGGGCCTTCAGAGGCCCAGGTGGTCTCTCCCACTCGCCGTCACCGCTGGGGAAGAAAGGCTCAGAGGGCCTTTCAAGGCCAGAGTAGTCCCGCCTTCCTCCCCCTCCTCAGCGCCGCGCCGGCCGGCCAGGGAGTGTTGGGGCCTTCAGAGGCCCAGGTGGTCTCTCCCCGCTCATCGTCGCCGCCGCCGCACGCCTCTGGGGGTGGCTCAAAGGGGCCTTTAAAGGCCAGATAGTCCCGCCTTCCTCCTCCTCCTCAGCGCCGCGCCGGCCAGGCCAGGGAGTATTGGGGCCTTCGGAGGCCCAGGTGGTCTCTCCTGCTCGCCATCACCGCCGAGGAAGAAAGGCTCAGAGGGCCTTTCAAGGCCAGAGTAGTCCCGCCTTCCTCCCCCTCCTCAGCGCCACGCCGGCTGGCCAGGGAGTGTTGGGGCCTTCAGAGGCCCAGGTGGTCTCTCCCCGCTCACCGTCGCCGCCGCCGCACGCCTCTGGGGGTGGCTCAAAGGGGCCTTTAAAGGCCAGATAGTCCCGCCTTCCTCCTCCTCCTCAGTGCCGCGCCAGCCAGGCCAGGGAGTATTGGGGCCTTCGGAGGCCCAGGTGGTCTCTCCCGCTCGCCGTCACCGCCGGGGAAGAAAGGCTCAGAGGGCCTTTCAAGGCCAGAGTAGTCCCGCCTTCCTCCCCCTCCTCAGCGCCGCGCCGGCCGGCCAGGGAGTGTTGGGGCCTTCAGAGGCCCAGGTGGTCTCTCCCCGCTCACCGTCGCCACCGCCGCATGCCTCTGGGGGTGGCTTTCTGTCTGCTGCCTTTACTGTCCAGCTCTTGCGTTCGTACATGGAATTGAGAATACAATGGTCTGAATGATTCTGACTTTAGTGCTCAGTTGTATGTTTTTACTCTTCAGTATCTTTTCTAGTTCTTTCATAGCTGTCCTTCCCATTCCTAGTCTTCTTCTTATTTATTGACTGCAATTTCCATTCTAGTCAATGTTTGACCCTGGATATGGGAATTCTTTAATTATTTCAATTTCCTTGTTGTCTAGATTGAATGTGTGTATTTCTTCTGTGTTCATTATTTTTGTTTTCTTTATGTTCAGCATCAGACCTGCCTTTGCACTTTCATCTTTGACCTTCCTTATTAACTGTTCCAATTCCTGAATGTCTTCTGCTAATAATACCTTATAAAGGTAGGAACTGTTAAAAAAAACAGTTATTATTCTCAGGTGTTTTGTTTCTTTCTAGCAGTTGTAAAGAAAAGGTTGGACAGCCAAGAGTAGATGATGCTCTAAACCAGGAGTAGGCAACCTTTCCCCTTTAAGGGCAGAGGGACTTCAGCTCCCAGAAGCCTCAGCCATGTTGGCCAATAGTCCCATGTTGGCCAATAGCTCCTGGGATTCTGGGAGCTGAAGTCCCTCTGCCCTTAAAGGGGAAAGGTTGCCTACCCCTGCTCTAAACCATATACCAGCTGTTATAGGAACAGATGGCCTACATGGCCCCTTGGGGTGATACATTTTGGGAAATAATGTAACTCTGGTACAGAGACTATAGTTCCATGATTATAGGGCCTCGGCAGACTACTAATAGGGTCATCTCTGAGGCAAGGAAGAGGAGGGGCAGCCGCACGAGCGGCACTCCTTCCTCCTCCCGAGGTTGCCCTCGGAGCTGCCGGCCCTCCGCACGGGCAACCTTCCGCTGCAGCGTCCTCACGCGCTGCGGCGGAAAAGCCAGGGAAAGTGCACCCGATGCGTTTAGGGCGCACTTTCCCTGTCTTCTGAAAGGAGCACTGATTTTGCGCTCCTTTCAGAGGTGCTGACGCCCTAGTCTGCTTCCCCCCATAGTTTCTGCTTTGAATTTAAAAGACTACATAGGGCCTTTGTAGACTGCCAGAAATAGTGCAAATTGAGTCCACTTTAACTGTCCTGACTCAGTGCTAGGGAATCATGGGAACTGTACTTTATTGTGGCATCAGAGCTCTCTGACAGAGAAGGCTCAATGTCTCAGAAAAAAATACAATTCCCATGATTCCCTAGCACTGAGTCAGGACAGTTAAAGTGGACTCAATTTGCACTATTTCTGGCAGTCTGCAAAGGCCCATAGTTAGAATACAGCCTTTCCAACTTTTAAAGAAGTAGTGGGTCTGATAAATTCCTTTGAGAGCTACTGCCAAGCAAAGCAATGAACTAGAGGGGTCATCAGTCTGACTCCTATGCTCATCTTTCACCCACTACTATCATCCTTAGACTCTGATAAGGTATAATCAATAAATTCACTATCTGATATCAAGGATTCCTGTGATACTTTGAACACCTTGATAATCAGGTATTTATCTTCCCTCTCCAAATGCAAGGTGGGTTGGCCCATTCCAATTATGCTCCCCCCCACCTTTAAGATGCATTGTGCTTTGGTGTGTTATGTTTATCACAGCTTTACCATAAACTTTGAGAAAATGACCCGCTGAAGATTTCCCACTAATACTAGTCAATAATGAAGGTTGGAAAACCTTTATTTTATTATCGTGCTGATCTCAGTTCCTTCCCTTCTTAAATTGGTTACAGTGTTTGGCTTATAATACACTCCTTGGTCTCATTCCTTCAGTCTGGAGGACATAGTACAGACCTTAGAGGCAGTTGGAAGCCTCAGAGTTCATTGCTTAATTCATTAACTCGTTTTTATTTTGTTCCTTTTATTTGTAACATGGGTTTGGTCAGAATCTGCTGTCTTGGTGGTGTGTTCCTTTACAGTGCATCTGCCAGTCCCAATTTAATGAGCTCTCACCCAATTCCCACACAAAGCCAGAGAGACATGATCCACACATGAGATTAAAAAATAACTCTAGGTTTCTTTCAGAAACCGAAGAAACTGAGAGTCAGACTCAAGATACTACAAGATAAGGTGAAAAGAGGCAATTTGGCTTTACCAAATTTAAAAATTTATTTTGAGGCTTGTTGTTTTGTGTGGCTCTTAGACTTTTTTTTTCCCTGGAAAATAAAGAAATATTATCTTTAGAAGGCATAGATCTCAGATATGGATTTCATGCCTATCTATTCTATGAAAAAGTAAAAGTCCATTTATATTCGTAAACTTCTATTGAGGGTATGGAATAAACATAAAAGAGTCTAATGTAAAAAGATCCCTTTAATGGGCATCTACCAACGGAGCTTTTTTTTTTTTTTTTATGGGAGAGATTGGACAAAGAAAAATGGGTGACTTATGAAGAGTTAATTAGAACAGGAAAGGACACGAACAAAGTAGAATTTAAAACAAGAGAAGATTTAGTAGCAAAAGGGTATGAATGTGACTGGTTTTTATATAGACAGCTAAGAGTAAGGTTTCTAAAGGATAGGAAAGAGAAGGGTATTGGTCATTTGGAAAAAGAACTGGAGGATATTTTAAATAGAGAGAAGAGACCGAGGATAGCCCATTTTTATGATCGACTTAAAACAAAATATACCATTAGCAATGGGAGAAAACCTGGTCACATAGAATAAGATATTCTCTTAGCTCTTCTTTAAGGGAAAACTTACATAAGGTATTTGACACCTGTAAGATTAGCGAGGATGCAGAAAGGAGTTAGTAAGAAATGTTGGCAGTTCCAAACAAACAAAACAAAACAAAACAAAAAACAAAAAACAAAAAACCAGGCACTTTGATACATATGTGGTGGCACTGCAAGTTTGCTAGAAAGTTTTGGAATAATATACATAGGCAAGTTACACAAATTGCACCCCGTGCAATAAATAAAGATCCTAAATTTTATTTGTTGTGTATGATAGAGGACAAAGAGGTAGAGAAAGAATATGGCAAGGTGTTGTTTTATATGACAACTACAGCTAGGCTGGTATGGGTTACCAAATGGAGAAATAATATAACGCCAGAAATAAAAGATTGGCTGTATAAATTGATTGAATGCATGACAGCAGATAAACTGACCTTACTTCTTAGAGGGAAGACATGGGAAGAATACAACAAAGCCTGGGAGCCGTTGATGAGTCATTTAAAACAAGGCAAATATTGTAATCTGGTCAAAGAATTTTTGTTATGATTTTTTCATTGAATTACTGAATTTCATTGACATTGTTTGCCAATAAGAGGAAAGATATAAACATTTCTTTCATTGGGTATTGTTAGTAAAATATGTAGGCACCTTCTGCACTAAAAGTAAATGGTCAAAGAAACTATGTTAAGCTGAGGTAAAGTATAAGAAGAGGGAACTACATTCCCAGTAGAATTTGCGTTGGAGGTTGGGTTTGATAGTATTATTTCAATGACTCAGCTGAAGCTCTGGAAGTTTTTATGTATTTTTTAAAATATAAAATCCTTGTTTGTTGTGTTTGAATTTATGGGGGGGAGGGGTAGGTTAGGGGGAGGGGAGGGGATTTATAGGGGATAGATGTTAATATGTTTATGTTCTGTTGGTCTGTTTTTGTGGCATTGTATTGTTATATCTTGTATGTTTGCTGTTGTAACAACATAAAAAAATAATAAAAAAAGGTTTAATTAATACCCATCCACACCTTCATATTCAGCAGGAAAGGCGATTTTAAAGAATGCTCAACTGAAACCCTGCATTCTGAATCTCTTTGATGGTTCTTGTTTCTTTTGTGAATTTGTTTACCTATTCAAGCAAAATACTTTGGTGTTTGCAAGGACTTTGGAAGGGACTGATTTGTAGCAAGCCTACCTGCTAATCTGACTGAATGATAGAGAGCAGATATTCAAGGTTATCACAGTGGGGAGATGATTTCAGGAAGAGAAACTACTTTCTTCTTTGTAGTTTTAAAGGATCATATGAGTAGGATCTCCAGGTCTCCAAGCACTGGCTGCAGTGTCTGGGACTTGTGGTAGTTCTCTGAGGTCTAATTTGCATGGCAGAAATAATGCACACTGCTGTAACTGCCATGGCACAATGCTGTGGAATCCTGGGATTTGTAGTTTATTTTGTTACCTGCACTCGCTCACAGAGATGGCTACAAAATTACAAATCCCAGAATTCCATAGCATGTAGCCATGGCAGTTAAAGCAGTGTCAAATTGCATTATTTCTGCAGTGCAGATCTCCAGGCATGGAAACAAACCTCAAGATAAGCACTGCACAAGGAAAAGAAATATCGATTTTATTCTGTCAGGTGGCTTTGCTGCCTAGATGCCCATTGCCTCATTCCATGCTTCCAGCAAGGCTTATTTGCTAAGGGCAAAAGTGTACTAGGTTCTCCAGCACAACTCTATGTGTATTGAAATTTTGCAGTGTTGGCTTATCTAATAGTCAGGAAAAGGGGCAAGGGGAGAAATGGAGGAAAAAGGAGGTGGGTGCATACATTTGAGCCCATTGTGTCATTTGGAGCAAGCTACCATCTCAATTAAAAAAAACCCTACTATTTTTACCTAAGAGAACACCTCTCTAGGAATCTCCAGGTCCTACAATGAAACTCTGTGGCCAACATCTGCCAGAAGTTGATCATACAATCATGCTGGAGAATGTACGAATGCCTAGAGAAGTATTTTTTCTAGGAACTTCTAGGTTCTCCAGCCCGACTCTATGGTCAATGTCTGGCAAAGTTGTACTGGAGGACCTAGAGATTCCTAGACAAAACATATTAATCCAAACTGCAAATAATCAAATCCACAAAAGTCAAAGCCACAAATATGAAGGGACAACTGTACTTGCTTACTTGGATTCTGGGCCTTTAGCTATATAAGATCAGTGGTGACAGTCATTAATTGAGTTAACTAAACGGGATTGTTTCCTTGTCCTAGACTGATAGAGTTAGAAAGGACCTCATGAGCCATCTCATCCAACCCTCTGCTCAGTGCAGGATCTCCAGCTAAAGCAGCCCTAATGGATAGTTGTCCCGCCTCTTTTTGAAGATGCCCAGAGAAAGAGGCCTCACCACTTCTCTAGGCAATTGGTTCTATTGCCAAACCATCTTACTGTCAAGATGTTCTGTCTAATGTTCCATTGAAATTTAGGGGGGTTGCAGACTGCCAGAAATAGTGCAAATTGAGTCCACTTTTAGGGTTAGGGTTAGGGAATCATGGGAACTGTAGTTTATTGTGGCACCAGAGCTCTCTGACAGAGAAGGCTCAATGTCTCAGAAAAAAAAACACCAATTCCCATGATTCCCTAGCACTAACCCTAACTCTAAAAGTGGACTCAATTTGCACTATTTCTGGCAGTCTGCAACCCCCGTTACTGTCCTATAACTTCAAAACATTATACTTGGTCCTACCCTCTAAAGCAGCAAAGAAAAGGCCCACACTCTCCGCTCTGTAAGAACCCTTGAGATATTTAAAGAGTACAATCATGTCACCACTTATTCTTCTCTTCACCAAGATTCTTCAAACCTTCCTCATATGTTTTGTTCTCCATATCTCTTATCATCTTCATTGGCCTTCTCTGAACCGATTCCAACTTGTTCTATATCCTTCTTAAAATGAGGCACCTAGAACTAAACACAGTATTCCAGATTAGGCCTGATCATTACTTCTCTCAAATTGTAAACTATGCTTCTGCTAATGTAGTCTAAAATAGCATTCACCTTCTTTGCTGCAGTATCACACTGCTGGCTCATATTCAATTTATGATCAACAACAATCCCAAGGTCCTTTTTGAATGTAGTACTGCTGAGCTATGTACCCACCATCCTATACCTGTGTATTTGGTTTTTATGGCCCAAATCTAGAATTTAACATTCGTCTCTTCTGAATTCTATTTTGTTTATTTCTGCCCAGTTTTCTAGTCCTTGACCTCTCCCCCATGCCCATCTTTTCTCCATTGTCAGGTTATATCTTCTACAGCAGGGTTGGTGGCTTCCTTGTAAGCAGGTCTGTCAATCCACTCTAGAGATGAGTTTGAACTTCAAAAATGCTATCCAGGGTACTAAATCTTAACCTGAAAACATGTTGCTCATTTAGCTCATTTACAGTTCAAACTAAATCCCAGAGTGGATTCACCACCACACTGACATGGGAGCCACCAGCCACTACTCATATTCTATTCAACAACTCCTTTGCTGACTTCTGAGATTTGGTCTAGCATTGATGCACATTATTTGAATGTATTTTTATATCCATTAGGACTAGAACAATGTTCTAAATGTTGAATATTTCGGGAATAGAATACAGAGCTATTGCAGTAGGCGTTCACTTCTAACTTATCATTCACGTTAGGGAAATAAGAGCATGCTTCAAGGAAATGACAGTGTGGATACTGTGAGGGTTTTTTTTTTTTTTTTTAAAAATACCAGTAAGAAAGCTCTTTTGTCTTTAAAGTTTAGCACTGTGTCCTGTTTTATTCCTAAAATGATATTCTAACAATCCTTCAAAAAGGATCCTATCAAAATAAGAGGGACACCCTTGGTTTTCTTCTTCCTCTTAATACTAACCTGTCAACAACTGTCATTTTTCATCTTTTCTTTCTAAAGATTCCTTTTATGAAAATACTGTCCTTATTTGAAATAGGCATAGTATATTTTTATAATCAAAAGCAAACACCTCTAAATGATATGTTTTTACAAGCACAGAGGGTGTGCTGATTGTAGAAATACTCTAGGACACTTGAATAACATCTTGATTTTTCCCCCCTCAGCAAATTGGCGCATATGAATCAGTGCTTAGATTTTTCAGTTCGGTTAAAAAAAAATCAGTTCCTTAGATTCTCATGAAACACCCACATCTGCAAATAATGGTTTCATCAAGAGAAAAAGGAAAGAGAATGTGCTTTTTGTAGTAAATGGAAAAGTATGACCTGTCACTCAACAAGGATGCAATTTTAAGGCTTTAATCCAGACCTGCACAACTTGGAAGTAGGCAGGGGCCAAAATTTAAATTGCCAAACTTCTTTGGGCCACAGACAGTTTTTAACTAGTTATTATAATGAATTATTATTAATTACTAATTATTCATTATTTATTAATTATTAATTAACATTATTAATATTAATTCCATCCTCGGGAGCCACCACCCTGCTCTTTCTTGGGAGAACGCCAAGCAGTGGAGGAGCCTTGAGTAGGGTGACCAAATATCATAACCAGAACGGTAGCATGAGCTTTTGTAGAGTTGAGCCTATTTCCCTATGCATCTGAGGAAGTAGGCTCAAGTCTACAAAAGCTCATGCTACCAGCTTCTATTTTTCACTGGAGTTAATATGTTGACATAAGAACTGGATAGTGTCTTTCATAGCCAAAACCTCAGGATGACAAGCAAGGGTTTCAAGGAAAGGAGAATAATTGGCTAAGGATTATTGGAATCCAGATTGTCTGGGGCAGAGTGAGTAAAGAGAATGGAAATTGGGATATTGAAAACCATCAGTGCTCCATGCTTCCCTTCACTAAGGAGAAAATGTGAATGGTAGTCTAATAGGTACAGCTCTGCATGTATGGGTTCCCACCTGCACAATCAAAACCATTGTTTCCATGTACAACTATATACACATGCAAATGTTTGGCAAATCCATCATCGATGATTAAACATTTAAGAATTATAGAATCATAGAGTTGAAAGAGACCTCTAGGGCTATCCAGCCCAACTCCCTACCACACAGGAGACTCAATCAAAGCACCCCCAACTGATGGCCATCCAGCCTCTGTTTAAAAACCTCCAAAGAAGGAAACTCCACCATACTCTGAGGAAATGTGTTCCACTGTCAAACAGCTCTTACTGTCAGGAAGTTCTTTCTAATGCTCAGGTGGAATCTCTTTTCCTTTAGTTTGAATCAATTGCTCCGGGTCCTATTCTCTAGAGCAGCAGAAAACAGGCTTGCTCCATCCTCAACATGACATCCCTTCAAATATTTAAAAATGGCTATCATATCACCTCTTAGCTGTCTCTTTTTCAGACTAAACATACCCTGCTCCCTAAATCACTTTTCATAGAGCTTGGTTTCCAAACCTTTCATCATTTTGGTTGCCCTACAAGAATGTATGCACTGAAATATTTAAAAGGGTCATCTTGCCTCTGCATAGAATTTTTTATAAAATAAAATTAAATCATGATAAAATTGAATTATAAAATACCAGTGTATTGACTTGAGTTTGCAAGTAGAGGGATTCAATACCAAGTACCATAACAGGCTTAAGGGAAAAACATATAGTGTCTAGAAGCTTCTGTCATAAACATTCAAGAGACTGCACCCAGTAAATAGAGAATATTATCTTCTGGAACCAGTTTAGACATGCTATAGATGGGTGTCATCTGAATCCCAGGATCTATTGGCCAACATGGGACTATTGGCCAACATGGCTGAGGCTTCTGGGAGCTGAAGTCCCTTGGCCCTTAAAGGGGAAAGGTTGCCTGCCCCTGCCCTACACAGATATCTACTTAGAATAGGAATGACTAAAAAAATTCTATACTCTTTGTTTTTGATAGGAATGTTTCAAATCCAACAGGACTCTTTATGGGCCTCTGAAGATGGGCCCAAAGGGGCGATGAAGAGCTGCCCCGGGAAGCGGCAGATTGAGGCCAAGGCTGCTGGACTGTGCGGCTCCGATCCTCCCTTTTGCCTCCTGGAAAAGAGCAGCAAAATGCCGCTCCTTTTACAGGTGGCAAAAGGCCACCCTAAGAGCTGGCACATGGCTCTTTAGTGCCCTTCTAGCACAGCGTGTCAAAATGCTGTGCCAGAAGGATGTCCTGACACCGTGTGTCATGCATAATGGTGCACGGTGTCAGGATGTCCTCAGCGTGGGGTTGGGGCGGCCGGTGTGTGGCTGCCCCTCCTCATCTCTGCCTCCAGGCCGGCCCTTTGGGCCAGTCTATAGAGGCCCTTGGTTTAGAAAATTAGGCTCTGGTAGATAAAATCAGAAAACTTAGAGTTGCTAACTATAGATCCATTCCAGAAATTTTCATTGTCAGAACTAAACAGCAAGCATTAACATTGACTAGTTAAACAATACATTATTTCCAATCTCAAGGCAGGATGCATTTTCATTTGTTACAATTAATAAACACAATTCCCTCTTTCTTTCCTAGACTGATCCTCTGTGGTTTCACCACTGCATACCTTCCCAAACTGAACAACCCTGAGAAGGCTTGAGTCATGTCTCTCTCCTCTCAGCCTTATCTCCCCACCTGTGTCTGATATCACCAAGTAGCTACTATGTCATTTTCTAGCGCATATCCCACCATGCTGGTTCCCCACATATTATGTAAGGACAAAAGCAAATGTAGCTCCAGACAGAATGTACTGAAAATACACCAATGTATTCATATCTAGAAGGGAAAGAATTTGAGATTTAAAAAAATGTGGGAGAAACCAAAATGGACAGATTAATCCATCCAATGCCTTAAAGGGTTATTCTTAAAGGGTGGATATGAATTTTGTCTAGTCAGCCATATTAGCTTTGAATTCAGATTAACTATCTTCTTCCTTTTTATTTCTCTGAGAGGTTCCATATCTTTAACACTTACACAAAAGGGAAGTAAAATATAAATTTCTCCATATTTATATCATGTAGACATCAAGAAGATTTATTTTTTGGAAATATGCTCAGTTTATATTAATATTTAGGTTACCAGGTGTCCCTTATTGTAAGGGATGTCCTTTATTTGAAGCTCAGAAATCTTGTCCCTTATGGGACTGGCAGGTGTCCCTTATTATAAAAGACATCGCCTATTTGAGGCTTGGAAAGCTTTTTGTTTTATATACATTAACAAGATGCCAAGAAATCCAATATTTTGGGCTTTGAGCCCTTCATAAAGTCAGAATTGTAATGTAGTTGATGAGTGTGGACAATATGTTAATTTTGCAGAGAAATACATGAATGAACTGAAATCAGTATTTTCATTTGGCAATTAGGGAGACAGCAAACTTATTCAAAACGTGTAAAAATGTCATGCAATTTTACAGTCCTTTTTGCTAAAACCTGACAACACTTACTAATATATATATATATATATATATATATATATAGTCTAGGGTAGACAACTGAAGAAGAATTGGGGTCCATCCTCCTCCCACCCACCTAGTGGGTTGCACCAGTGGATTTTGTCTTAAACAGTTTTGACTCACCATTGCTTCCAGTTGCCATTTTGGCCAATTTTCAACCACATTTATGCATTGCTTGGAGGCTTTTGCTAATTTTCAGGCCAAAACAACAACAACCTGTGGTGGAAAAATTTAGATTCTTGGGTTTTGGGGGAGCTTCAGAGCCACATTTAAGGCAGCATTCAGGCCACAGGCCACCTTTTGACCACTTCTAACCTATCTAGCCCACATTCGTATCTGACTGGCTTTATATTATAAGCTGCTTTGGGACCCATATTGAGGAAAAGGAGAAGGGGGAATAAAACTGTATGTTTGTCTATGACCTATTCATATAATAATTGTATGTATTTAACTCAGAGGCATAGCCTTATTAGCTTAGAATATTACTATGCAAAGGGATCTTGTAGCACCTTTGAGACTGTGTAGATGAAGTCGTAGCATCAGCTTTTGTAGACATTGGTATCTGAGAGTTACTAGACCAAATCTACAAAAGCTTATGCTGCAATGTCTTCTACACAATTAGTATCAAAGGTACTACAAAATCCCTTTGCATACTGTATCTATTAGTTCATTTTCAAAAATAATTATTCAGGTCGGAAAAAACTTGAGGTTTAAAACATATGTGGGTTACAGACAAGACTAAAACTGGAATCCTCCCATCCTTACCTTAGCTGAGAATACTTGAATCCTGTATTGAACTTGTCCACCCAGCCTACTCACTTCCTTTCCTAGACAGTGAAACCATGCATAAGCAATATTTTCATAAGACTGGGCTGACCTATGTTTGTGTTACTTCGTTTAGAGACATGGGAATTTGTCTGTGTCAATTTTGCTGTGTTTTTGTGAATCCCACCTAAATTTTCTTCCTGTCCATGGTTTGGATTGGATCAAGAGATTTTGTGTCTCTCCCCTCCTATGCTAAAATTCACACATATATTTAGTATTTATTTTCCCTGATTTGCATATCATTTGTGCAGTTTCCCTAATTTGACTAACATTTCTCATTCCTTCTTTGCCTAAAACATGTTTTACATATTTTCCTTCATTAATGTGCATTTTAGCTGCTCACATATTTAAATATAATCATAGTTTTGAGTGCACTTTATTTTTTGGAAATACTCAATGTGCAAATACACAAAACAAAGTGTGTATTTTATTGGAATCAGTCTCAGGAGGTGTGAAAATCCTATTTTTGTGAAAACTATCAAATTCCTTTCCCCTCTGGTTTGACTGTCCTTTAATTCTGTCTCCTGGTTTTTCCTTTGGTCCAAGCTTTGGTCTGGTTGCTTCTTTATCCTGCCCTCCAAAACTGGTATTCAGTTCTGGCCTATCCATCAGCCTTATTTCTGGTGTTGTCCCATAACTTCTATTGGTTCCTTGCTCACCTCAAACTGTTGTCATGGGTCAACCCTGAGACATTGGCTGCTTCCACACTGCTGAAATAATCCAGTTTGACACCACTTTAACTGCCATGGCTCAATGCTATGGGATTCTGGGAAAGGCAGTTTGTTGTGGCACTGAGGATTGTGAAAGAGAAGATTAAATGTCTAACAGAACTACAAATCCCAGAATTCCTTGGCATTGAGCCATGGCAGTTATCATGGTGTCACACTGGATTATTTCTGTAGTGCAGATGCTGCTACTGAAATCTGTATTTGTAGAGAATGTTAGGGGTTTGGCTTGTAAGGATTCTGTGCCTTACTTACAGACTTACAGGTGTGTGTGTTAAGACTCAAAAATCTCCTTCCCTGGAGTAGAATACTTGTATTCTCATTAGTAATCAGGCCAATAGATTTTGAGCCACACCCTAATCCTGTTATTTTAATTGGGGTATACTGACATTTGTTTTCTCTCTGCTTGAAGCTTTTTTTTTTTGGTGAATGCTGTCCTCTGCTGTTTACAGTAAAAGTAAGTTTTTGAGTGAACCTCTGTCTCCCTGGATATTATTTTTACAAGGGAATACTAAGGGTATGACAGGGTTGCAGACTGCCAGAAATAGTGCAAATTGAGTCCACTTTTAGGGTTAGGGTTAGGGAATCATGGGAACTGTATTTTATTGTGGCACCAGAGCTCTCTGACAGAGAAGGCTCAATGTCTCAGGGGGAAAAAAAACAATTCCCATGATTCCCGAGCACTAACCCTAACCCTTAAAGTGGACTCAATTTGCACTACTTATGGCAGTCTGCAACCACCACCCCCATAAGGGTTATTGCAGAAAGAATGAAGAAGATCAGCAATAACTGTAACAGAGAAAAGCATATTAGCATTTTGTATTTCCGCTAGTTTTCATCCAGCTCATTACAGGCTCCAGGAATTGTTCATCACTTTTACAACCTCACTTGTTAGCTGCTTATATCTTAGCAGAGCTGCTCATTGTGTAGCCACTTTATTCACCCCTGAGAATCAAGGTGAAGTAATAATTATTTAAGAAGATGTGAACAGAACAGAAATATGATGACAATCCTCAGTGTTATTTGTGTGTAGAGATGCAGAAGACTATGCAATGCAAAAGACAGGAGAGGACAACAAAACAGGTAGATCAAGAAATGTCTCCCACAATAGTTGAGAAATCAAATGGAAATTTGAACCATGAGTAGGGGTGTGATGTGCCCAACATAGGAACACATTACAAGATTAAGACAAAATGAAAAAGATGATGCAAAGCAATACATTAAATAACTACATAAATGAAATGAAAGGAAGGGGCTAAGCAGCCGGGCGGCCATGGGCCGTCCTGGGAATCTGCGCTGTGGGACCGAGGCATCCCCATGCCTCGATCCTGCGGCGCACCTTTGCCGCCCCTGAAAGGAGTGCTAAATTAGCGCTCCTTTCACAAGTCAGTGAAAGTGCGCCGCAAAAGGCTGTGGCGCACTTTCGCTCACTTTTCCGCCACAGCGCGTGGAAAGGCTGCGGCGGGAGGTCCTCCTTGGAGCGCCAGCCGTGTGGAGGGCCGGCTGCTCCGAGGACGACCTCGGGAGGGGGAGGGGGCACCGAGCGTGCGGCTGCCCCTCCCCTTCCCTGCCCCCAAGATGGCCTTTTAAGCCATCTGCTTAGGCCCGAAGACAGATTCCTTCAGAGAAGAACCTTTTAACATTGAATCCACAATTTTAAAAAGAAAGGTGAAACCTTTCAAAGCACTTGAGAAAACAGCAGAGACCTGGGAAGAGACTCAGGAGCTGGGAGGTGAGCGTCTTTCCCCCCCCTCCCTCGGAACACCTGGCCCCATGGGAGCCCTCAAAGGCTCTGCAAGCCCTGACCATCGGCAACAGCAGAGACCTGGGAAGAGACTCAGGAGCCGGGCGGTGAGCATCTTCCCCCACCCCCTCTTCCCTCGGAACATCTGGCCCCAAGGGAGCAGAAGCAGGGATGGGAGCAGAGGACGCAGCGGCGGAGTCCCAGCCTCAGCCCTTTAAGACTTTTGGGGGCATGGCCCTGACGCTCCATGGGAGGCTATCTCTACTTCTTGTATATTCAGAATGCTTTTGTTTTATTGTATTGATGTGTACTGTGTTTTTAAGCTAATTTTAATGTATCATTGATTTGATATATTTTTAAGGGGGGGTGATATGTACATGATATCTGTATTGTATAGGATTGTATTTTAGATTGTAAGCCACCTGGATAGCCTTGGCTAAAGGTGGGATATAAATAAAATTTTATTATATTATTATTATTAAAATAAATCACCATACTAAGCTTTTAGAAGGTACAAAGGGTGAACCTACCCAAATTTTATTTTAAAAAATGTGCCAACAAATATGGAAAACAAAGGGCCTTTGCAGACTGCCAGAAATAGTGCACATGAAATTGAGGCACTGCCCTGGCTCAGTGCTAGGCAGTCATGGGAATTGTATTTTTTTCTGGGACATTGAGCCTTCTCTGTCAGAGAGCTCTGGTGCTACAATAAATTACAGTTCCCATGATTCCCTAGCACTGAGCCAGGGCAGTGCCTCAATTTAATGTGCACTATTTCTGGCAGTCTGCAAAGGCCCAAAGCAACGGTCTATAGACTGAAAATGCACTATATACAGTGCCCCCTGCCCAAAGGAACAGCATTGCATTAACCATTAATGCAAGTAAAGTATTACTAAATACATTTGTTGTGTGTCTTCAAGTCATTTCTGACATATGGCAACTCTAAAGCAAACCTGTCCCAGGGTTTTTATGGGAGAATTTGTTCAGAGGCGGCTGAGAGGATGTGGCTTACCCAAGGTCATCCAGTGGGTTTTCTATGGCTGAGTAGAGATACAAACCTTTCAAACCACTACACTTTACTGTCTCACTCAACATTTTAAATCAAGTATTTTTGCCATATATGGAACTAGAAATACTAGATGCTTAAGTTGGGTTCAGAAAAGGAAGGGCCTCGGCAGACGGCTTATTGAGCCGTCTTGGAGGCCCGGAAGAGGAGGAGCAGCCACACGCGCGACGCTCCTTCCTCTTCCTGAGGTTGCCCTCGGTGCTGCCGGCCTTCCGCGTCCGGACACGCTGTGGCGGAAAAGACAGGGAAAGTGCGCCCTATGCTTTTAGGGCGCACTTTCCCTGTCTTGTGGAAGGAGCGCTATTTTTGCGCTCTTTCCAGGGATGCCGCAGGAGCGCCGGGGTGCGGAGGCTGCGGTCCCGCGGTGCTCCGTCCGGCGGCATCTCCAGCACCTCCGTCTGCTTCCCCCCGAAGAGACATTAGGGCTCATTTTGTGACAGATGGAGTTTTAAAGGGGGATAGATTGTGTTTCTATTTTATTTGTTTTAATAATGTTGGAGAGGTTGTAAGACTCTTGGTTCCTATTTACACATGTGGTTGGATTGTCCCAAGGTTAGAGCTTTCTGGAATGTTGTTTTAACCCAAATTTCTGATATTGTAAAACAACCTGTATGACTTTGCCCAGGTATTCTAATGCTATCAATTTACAGCAAGGCCAATAGCCACCTGAAAAATTGAAAACATGTCACATTCCTCATCTCAGCGGCCAGAGCTGAAATTGTGAGATGTTGGAAAACAGGAGATGTTCAACTGAGCAACTGATGGAAAAGCATTTGGGACACATGGTCATCAGAAAAACTCTCCTATACCTTCAATTTTGGCAGTGGACAAAAAAAGCACACACATTTTTGAGGATTGGTCTGTTTTATTGAATATATTAATAACAACATGAACAATATTGGACCTCCAACCCATCAGACTATCTTTTGGAGAGGCACTCTGGACTCGGTTCCACCAGCTGCCATGGAGTGAGATGACACCTTGAATTCCAAGTGTTTCTGCTATCCCAGGATAAATCACCTTTCTGTAAACCTCTTTTGGCTGACCCAAGGTTCATAGAATGTCTTTTGTGTTGATTATATTGATAGTTTGCAAAGCTATTAATAAAATCTATTACAACTTTTTTTTTAAAGTAGTATTAACTTTATTTTAAACATTTTTTTAAAAAAAATACAAGCCCAATTTTATAGACTTTTACCTTTTTTTTACTAAGAGGTATTTATTAATAATAATAATAATAATAATAATTTTTTATTTATATCCCGCCCCTCTGCCAGGCAATCGGGGTGGCATACATCATTATAAAATTTCAAAACAATAAATCACAATGAAATCTCATCTCTCCATCTCCCACCCACCCATCCCCCCAAAACATACTAAACAATTTAAATAAGATTAATTAAAAATTTACAATTTAAAAATACATAGTTCCTGCCATTGTGGGCCTCCAAGGGCTGCAAGTTGGGAAAAACAGTCCTCCAAGGCCATAGGACACTGTCGCCCTCGCGTGGTGCCGGTGAAAGGTGGAAACTGCCCTGCCCCTGGAGAAGGTAGAAACTGGGCGGCTTTTGAAGCTACCGCCCACGCTCCAGGGAGGCTCGCCGACACAGCTGATGCCGGGCTCACAGGAGGGAAGGTGTTGGGTGGGATACTCATCCTCCGCTTGTCCTCCTGGGCTGCCCTGCCCCTGGAGAAGGTGGAAACTGGGCAGCTTTTGAAGCTACTGCCCGCGCTCCAGGGAGGCTCGCCGACACAGCTGATGCCGGGCTCACAGGAGGGAAGGTGTTGGGCGGGATACTCGTCCTCCGCTTGTCCTCCTTATTATTATTATTATTAGTAGTAGTATTGTGTTTTTAAAGGATTTTACACTGCCTTGGCTTCCATGCTGGGAAAAAAGCCTTTAATTATATAGATCATGAAGAATTGTGACCTGTTCTAAATAAATAGGTGTGCCACAATATTTGATAGTCTTGATATGCCACCCACACTCAAGACAAGCAGCCATTGTCAGCACAGTGTGGAGAAATGAAATGGTCAGATAAGGCAGCATTTTATTACTCTGTCTGAGTATACACATACAACATTTGACTTGGAGGAAGGAGATATGAAAATTAGGGAAAGAAAATCCACAAATTAAGATAAACAGATGGCACCATATTACTGATACAAAGTAGCAAAGACTAGGAATAAATATTGAGGAAAGTCAAGGAAGAAAGCGCAAAACTGGGGTTACTGCTGAACATTAAGAAAAGCAAAAACAATAATCATAGATCTTTTCCATAACTACTTTAAAGTAGTTGATGAAGACATCAAAATAGTTAAAGATTTTCTATACTTGGTTAAGTCATAAATCAAAATGGAGATTGTAGCCAAGAAATGAGAAGACAACTAGAGCTTAGAAGGACATTTCTGAAGGAACTAGACAAGATCCAGAAGTGTAAAGAAGTTTCACTTAATACTAAAATTAGGATTGTCTGTGCCATTGTATTTCCCCTTTCTATATATGGTTTTAAAATTTGGACAGAAAAAAAGTTGATAAGAAGAAAACCAACTCATTTTAAATATGATGCTGGAGGAATTGCTAAAAATACAAATCAGTGAGTCTTAGAGCAAATCAGTCCTGAAATAATTGGAACTAACCAAGTGGAGGCTACCATATTTTGGGCATCATGAGATGACATGATTCATTAGAAAAGAGGATAATTTTTGGTAAAGCTGAAGGTAGCAGGAGAAGAATAAGACCTCATCATAGGTGGATAAACTCAATCAAGAATTCCATGATCTTGAGTTTGAAGACCTTAATAACAGCTTGTCTTGGAAGTATCTTATTCACCATAAGTCAAAGTTGACTTGATGGCAATGAACAATAACCACTACCAGACCTGGAAGTTAAACAGGGTAAAGGGAAGCATATGCTCATTTTTTATTTCCCATCATCTTGGATTTTAAACAGTTCCGATGCCTGGACTGAGTCCCTTGTAGATAATCCTTGATCACAACTCCACTCTCCCTAAAGGTACTTTAAGCTCTGAAGATGACTGTGAACTTGTAGGCATTCATGGCTGGCATCCATGGTTTTTTGTGGGGTTTTTGGGCTGTGTGGCCATGTTCTAGAACAGGGGTAGGCAACCTTTCCCCTTTAAGGGCCGAGGGACTTCAGCTCCCAGAATCCCAGGAGCTATTAGCCAACATGGGACTATTGGCCAACATGGCTGAGGCTTCTGGGAGCTGAAGTCCCTCAGCCCTTAAAGGGGAAAGGTTGCCTACCCCTGTTCTAGAAGAACTCTTCTAGAACATGGCCACACAGTTCGAAAAACCCACAAAAAACTCTGAAGATGACTTTTTATGTACAAACCAAGGTTTTCTGATGTGGCATTCTTGACCTTGAGAGCATGCATTGATTCCCTTACACCCTGAAATTTAATAGGCCACAGCAATGGCTTTGTCTTTTCCATTGTCTTTTCCTGTATGATTGAAAACTGTTGTTAATTAAAATATATAATAGTTATACTCTGGAGGCTAACACTGCCTCTACAGTAACAGCCTTAGCCATTAACAACTTGTCAAAGCAAATTATCACCTCAGTTAACCTCAATTGGCTCTTCTGCTTCTTTATTTAACAGTTTATATTTTCCTGTGAGACATCCTAAATTCCTCATTCAGTTGTTTATGATTTTTTCGGTATTTTTTTCATATGTTGCACTTCAATCCTCTCATATCTGTCCAATATTTTGATACCAAAATCAGATCAACTGACTTCTCAGTTCATATCCTTCTGCTGTTTTTCTATTCAGAGAGAAGAAAAGACCCTTTACATTTAAGTATCTTTGTGCCCTTTCTTCCAATATACTTCTTGCTAGGTTCCTGGCTGTGATCTTTGCTCCAACGTCTCTATCATCTTCTGCCATTTAAACTTCCTCTAACAAGTCTGCGCACTAACTTCTGCTTTTCTTTATATTTAATACTTCTGGCGGCCACAATACCTATATGAGACATAGAAAAGTGACAATCCAGATGTCAGTGGATGGTGGATGATGTGTGTTGCAATCACCAAACAGCAGAGTTGACAGGAAAAGCTGACATCTTCTCCTGCATGCCTCCAGACTTTTCCTCTGGATCTTGATGATACTGCCTGAGCTCTCCAGCCTAACCAGCAGTCAGGAAACACACCAGTTGTAGTCTAAGAAAACTATCTTTATTCTACAACTAGAAATATTTACAGCAGTTGTTTATTTACAAAACAAAGCTAGCAACACACCACACAGCAGATTGTGACCAAAACCTTCCAAACTCCCTCGCTCTCACTCTGCCCACATGGCATTTTGTTGTTCCTCCAAGCTACCACCCACTTGGGTGTGTACATTACAGGTGATTGGCTGAATCCCACTTTCCCAGACCTCCAGCCCATCCCATGTTGCTGACGTCCTCGTCCATGTGACAAGCCATGCTTACATAGTGTGTTTTGGTTAGGATGTGTCCTTTTCCCAAAACACACTAGTGTTTTCCTTTTCAAGTTCTGTTGTTGTTGTCTGGTATGATACCTACTGTTGCCCCAAACATGTTTTTTCAAACTCTTCCCACAGGAAAATTTCCCCATACATCTTTTACATTTCTAGTCTGACTGTATGTCCCATCAAGCATTTCTCTGACATAAACCACCTTAAAAATCCATCTAAAAATTACCAAAGGTTGCAGCATTTGAGTATTTGAGGGTTTAGGGCAGGGGTAGGCAACCCAAGGCCCGGGGGCCGGATGCGGCCCCCCAAGGCCTTTGGACCGGCCCCAGGCCAGTCCTGCCGCCGCCACCACTGCCGTGGCCCCCCACTGCCCACCATGATGATATTGATTATTGTTGTTATTACTTGTTCTTGGGGTTTTCTTGGCAAAATCTCCACAGGGGTTTTGCCATGGCTTTTCTGGGGCTGAGAGAGTGTACATGCATTTTTTTAATTTTTAATTTTAAAAAAAATTAAAAAAAATTATATTTATTTATTTATTTATTTATTTATGGTGCTTTGGCCCCCCAATTGTCTGAGGGACAGCAACCCGGCCCCCGGCTCAAAAAGGTTGCCTACCCCTGGTTTAGGGGTTCAAATTAAACTACTCTGGTGCTTGGGGAGGAGAGGGAATTGGCATTTGGAGGCATTTAATGTGATTTTCACCTTTCAAAAGTCTATGACAGTTTGAAGGGTCAAGGGACTTCAAGAAAAGATGTTGGGGTGGGGCAAGTAGATGCAATCTCTTACCCTTGACTTGTGTTGTTCCACTCCCCAATTATGTCCTCAAAGTTTTCTGTTTTCTTTATATTTTGGAATAACTCTATAGTCCTTATTTCCAACTAAATGAAACCAATTTTTAGAGAGATGTTGATTCACTCTTATCTTTCTCACACATGGGAAGAAATACATTCAAAATGCTTCTTCTCATTTGCAGAACAGCAATTGTTTTGTGCATCCATGACAGGAGTATTTGCATATGCATGAATGTTTTTAGACTACCGTAATTGTGAGAATGAGTTTTTCACAAATTCTAATTGCTACTTCATTGTTGCACAGAGTTTTAAAAATTAATAGAGTTGAAGAACTTCTCTCTCTCTCTCTCTCTCTCTCTGTATGTGTGGAGAGAGAGAGAGAGAGAGAACCAGTGTCCTCTCTCTATAGTCCTTTAGGGATCAATTCCTCTCTCAGTCATGGAACCCCACTGGGGTGACCTTGGGTGAATCACATGCTCTCAGCCCCAGAAAACACTGTGACAGGTTCATCTTAGGGTTGCCATAAGCTGAAAATTACTTGGAGACACACAACAACTGTATATATCTTTTGGAGTTGCTAGATGTACAGTCTTTGCATCAAAATGGGAAAAGAGAGTAGTTTCACAAAGAAACTTCTTTCTCAAATAATTGAAATGCTGATGAAAAATAAAGAATTTGTCATTTTCCTTTTGCACAGGAGGTGAACAATCTCATGGGGATTGCGTTCTTTGACAGGAAGTTTCAGGACATTAAGACATGTGAGGCCCATTAACCCTACATAATTATATCACTATTAACCTATTTTAACTGCTTTGAATTTATTCTGTGCAATCTGAGAGTTGCATGTTTAGGGAAAGGCATTTAGAATTATCAGCCATAGGATGGAACCATGGTAGTTAAAGTGGAATAACAGCCAGTGTGGCATAGTGGTTTGAGTGTTAGACTACAACTCTGGATACCAGGATTTGAATCCCAGATTGGCCATGAAACCTACTTGGTGACCTTGGGCAAGTCACATGGTCTTAGAGCCTTTGCAGACTGCTAGAAATAGTGCAGATTGAGTCCACTTTAACTGCCCTGGCTCAGTGCTAGGGAATCATGGGAATTGTATTTTTTTCTGAGATACTGAGCCTTCTCTGTCAGAGACCTCTGGTGCCACAATAAACCACAGTTCCTATGATTCCCTAACACTGAGTCAGGGCAGTTAAAGTGGATTCAATTTGCACTATTTCTGGCAGTCTGCAAAGGCGCTTAGACTCAGAGGAAGGCAATGGCAAACCTTCTCTGAACAAATCTTGCCAAGAAACCCCCATGATAGGTCTGCCTTAGATTTGCCATATGTCAGAAATAACTTGAAGGCATGCATCACCACCATCAGCACTATAATTGTGTAGTGTGTATGGACCCACAGTCTCAATGAAAAGGAGAAAATTTTCTCAATGTAGTTTCTTGCATAATTTATGTTTGCCCCTTTCCATCATTCCATTTTATCCTAAGCTCTTCTTATCTCCTCTAATTTTGAACATGAAAATGAAAATGGTACTGTGACCAGAATCCTGCATCAAGGTGTTGCAGCTATGCTTTAACACACCATCTGACCCCCTCCCCCTTAAAAGCCAGTCAGCTATTTAGAGAGATAGAGGTCTGTGTTGCTGCCAAGTGGGGTGCTGCAACATAGGGGGGTTGCAGACTGCCAGAAATAGTGTGAATTCAGTCCACTTTTAGGGTTAGGGTTAGAGTTAGGGAACCATGGGAACTGTATTTTATTGTGGCATCAGAGTTGTCTGACAGAGAAGGCTCAATGTCTCAGAAAAATAGCACTAACCCTAACCCTACAAGTGGACTGAATTCACACTATTTCTGGCAGTCTGCAACCCCCCATAATATTACTAGCCTCTTCTTACAAGCAAGTAAGGCAAAAATGAAGAGTTGTAACAAGTCCTCACAGGATTCCCTGCTTCTTCTCCTCACAATGGTGTTTGCTGGTGGAAGGAGACTAGTCACATAATCCTGTAATGCCCCACTTGGCCACAGCATAGACCTCCATTGCTTTGGATGGTTGGATAGATTTTAAGTGGGGGTTTCAGGGTCATTTGTGGTCATGGCAATAGTGCCACAACCACAAATGAGAATACAACAGAGTTATGATTTCCTAAGTCTAACTTCAGACTTCATAGCTAACTAACAGGATGCCAGACTGTATGTTTCTCAGTATACAAGCTTAAGCAAAGCAAAGCAAAGCAAAGCAGCTTCATTTATATACCGCTTCATACCACGCTATGGGGTGTCTAAGCGGTTTACAACTGTGAGCTGATTGTGCCCCAACAAGCTGGGTACTCATTTTAGTGACCTCGGAAGGATGCAGGCCTGAGTCGAGCCTCAGCCCTAGCTGGTATTGAACTCGCAACCTTGTGGTTTATGAGTGAGTGGCTGCAGTACAGGCATTTAACCACTGCGCCACCAGGGCTGATTAACTTTTTAGCCCATGCTACTTTCTGAAGTGCCATGTAAACACTCACAGTGCTATAAGGACACATGAATGATGGTAATGATTTCTGTGACACTTGTAACATCTACAATGATCAAATATTTCAGGGAGATAGAGGTATGGTAATATAGGTATTTGAGAGGAAATATTTGTGCATCTGTACATTCTATCAAGAGCATGTCAGGGAAACCATGCTGTGGTTTCAGATCATAGAATTTCCACTTCACTTTGCAAATAAACCACAACAAATTAATGGATTGTCTATAATACTTTGGCACATTTTTGCATTTGTAGGCCTTGTTTAACAAAGAGAATTGAGATAATAAAATTGTAGTGTTTTGCCTTTTGGGGAGCACTCAACATAATCTATTAATAGAATACAGAAAATAAACATTCAAAATGTACCACAGCCCAGTATGATATGGAGAGTGGCAAAGCCCAGATAGATACAGTCAATCCTCCTTAGCCATATATTTTTTTTATCCATAGGTTCAAGCATCCACAGTTTGAAAAATATTTTTAAAATATATAAATTTCCAAATGCAAACTTTAATTTTTCCATTTTATATAAGTGACACCATTTTACTATGCCATTGTGTTCAATGGAACTTGAGCACCCATGGATTTTGGTATCCACCGAGGGTCCTGGAACCAAACCCCAGTGAATACCAAGGCCCCATGGTACAAGCTTTATCACAAAGCTGCTCCTGTCACAGAGTTACTGGGCTTCATATCTGAAGTTAAAATCTCCACAGAAAGTCCATGAAGAGAAACAATACTCAGTGGACACACACAGAGGGTCATATATGTTGACTAGTATATATACTGGAAAGAAAGTAATTTTGCTTGTCACATGAATGAACCAAGCCTAGTTGGTAGGCTTGATTTGTTGTTTCATCCTTCTACAACCTCTATAAAAAAAGATCAGATCTAATCATGAGCAGATACCACTTTGCTCTTAGTGCCTAGTGAGAAAATACAAAATTTGGAAAGATTCAAAACTTGTTTACAGTGATTGTCAGGATTTCTTCACACTTCAAGGTGCTCTTGAAGTTTTATTTCAAAAGAGAATAAGTGTATCAAGGTCTCTGTTCAAAAGGGGTGGATGGGAGAAATCTGCTGTATTCCACTTTTAATATGCCAGCTTCTAAATGCTCCAAGATTCATATTTTGGTTCTAAAATTGCCATCCTATATATACTCATTTATGGTAACTATCAGTGGAGTCAGTATTGTTTACTTCTAAGAACACATGGATGGATTCAATTTTCAGAATTTTACATCTTGAGAAATTAGTTTTGGAGGAAAAATGGACTTATGTTAATCACTGTCAAGTCAACTTCAATTATGGTAGCCCTATGAATGAAAGATCTCCAGATCACCCTGTTATCAACAGTCCTGCTCAGGTCATTTAGACTCAGGACTGTGGTTTCCTTGATTGCATAATTACACATTTGTGATGTGGTCTTCCTCTTTTCCTACTGCCTTCCACATTACCAAGCATTATTGTCTTTTTCAGTGGGTCCTATCACCTCATGTTATGTCCTAAGTACAACAGTCTTTGTTTAGACATCTTGGCTTCTAGAGGGAGTTCAGACTTGATTTGCTGTAGCTACCTGAAATCCATTTCTACATCTTCATTAGAACTGGGAAGCAAAGATGTTACAAAGAAGTGTTATCATTTAAAAGGTTAGCCTGAAGTCAAAGGTGAACTTGATGCAGAAAAGGTACATGACTGCTGCTCCTGATGCTTAGCTCTCTATAAGCTCCCCAAGTCATCTTTCACCACTGTTTCTCCACAAATGCTTTTTCTTTTTCTCTGTTGTTGCATTTTTTTCAATGAGTAAATGGCTGAGAGGATTCTCTAAAACAAACCTCTGTTCAAGTAGGGAGACCTAGGCTGAAAATTTTCCTTCTGCTTCATTCATCACAGCTGGAGAATAGGTGATGGGGGTGCCAATGCTGTCTACAAAGACTAAAGAACTGCTTCCCAGGAGAGGCATGCGCTGAAGCTGGAAATTTGCCAATGATCACCAGAAGGACCATCCTAATGTACCATCAGAGACAGGCACTTCACCCTGCTTCTGAGAGAAAATTAAAAACACAGTGAAAGATGTGTTAAACTTCTGATGATAATTTTTACTAATCTTCATCCCTGTCACAGTGTGTGTGTGTGTGTGTGTGTGTGTGTGTGTGTGATATCCAGAAGTTATGGATCTGTCATGACAAGAAATATGAGAAAATATAGTGATGTAGTAATATAGTAATGTACTAATATGTTGATATAGAGAGATAGAAGTAATTTGATATGGTAAACTAGCACTATGGTTAAGAGGCAAGAAATGGAGGCAAGAAACAGAGGAGGAATATGCTGGGGACAAATTAGAAGGGGGGGCGGTAATCTGAATGAAATCCAAAGTGGGGACAGATGGGCAATGGCAGGGGAGAGTTATAGTTTACGGCACTGAGAGACTACTTTGATGGTAAACAAGATATCTTGCTCCCTGGGTGAGATGGATTGATATGGGAGATGGGGAGCTGAAGGAAAAGTGGCAAGTTTAAAAAACTCTTTGATATAGTTGAAAGTGCGTGGATTGTGGGCTGGAAAAGGGCAGTTGAACAGAGAGTCCTTATGGCTGATTTGGGAACAATTCAGATTTGACAGTACTCCGTTGGTTGCAAACCACAATCTTGGATTCCAGAATAAAACATTAGTTAATTTACACTATTATGCTGTCCTGGCTCTTTAAGTTTGGCTTTGCTTTTCATGACACTGTGTCAAATCTCCCTGCAATGCCTTGTACGATGCAGCAGCATTCAGCCTGAGGCACAACCATCCTGGAAGACCCTTACATGGGGGAGTGGAGGAACAGTCAGGAGGCCCCACACAAAGGAAGGGTGAGTGGACTCTGGCCCAGGAGCCAGAGCGAGATGACTCCAGCGAGCTGAGGGAGGCACACGGAGTGGTGGGTGACTTTGGGCAGAAGCCCCACCGGCAGCACAACGGCACACAAAGGAATGGTCTCTGAACTATGAGGAATGCGAGGACTGGTCCTTGGGCAATGAAGACATCATGGGGACAGAAGACTAGCTTGGGGAGCCAGAATCATGGAGTGATGGGGATGAGGACAAGTGGATCCAGACTCATGACACTGAGAGAGGCATGGGGAGTGGAGAGTGGCTTCAGGAAGAGGCCAATATGACAGCTTGGAGTTGTGCAGGGGAATGGTCCTCCAGGAAATAGGACATAGCGGACTGGTCCTCGGTCATGGAGGATGAAGTGGGGATGGAAGATCAGCTGTGGAAAAAAAGCCCATCTTGGAGTCACATAGAGGAATGGTCCTCCAGGTACAAGGACACAGCAAACTGGCCCTCGGACAATGAGGACAATGCAGAGACAAAGGATTGCCTTTGGGAGGAAGTCCAGGAGGACCCACTGACCTACATGGAGAATGTCAAGTGGGCCTGGACCCTAATGCCCAAAATAAACCCACTGATGGCATGGAAGTGTGTGGTCATATGATCCTTGGAAGACAAGGATAGAGAACACTGATCCTCTGATGACAAAGGCGTTGTGTAGATGGAAGACCAGCTTGTGGAGGACACCCAGCCAGTATCCTAGGGCAATGGGGAGGAAGACAAGTGGTTCCAGACTCCGATGCTCAACAGAAGACCACCAATGGTGTGGAAGAGCATGGACATATGGTCCTCAGAGGATGAGGACACAGAAGACTGGCCCTCTGAAGACGAGGATAACGTAGGGACTGGGGACTGGCTTAGGGATGATGCCCAGCCAGCACTGTGGAGTGACAGGAATGAGTAGTTGCAGACCATCAGATCCAGCAGAAGCCAGCAGGGGCCCAAGAACCCATGAGGAAACAAGGGAGACATGGGGAATGGCAGGTGGGATTTGTGAGAGAGGGAGCATGCGCTGCACAAATTTGGCTGGCCCTTTGATGAACACGGATGAGGGAAGCTACCCAAGAAGACTGATTAGACTACTCTCTCCCATCACAGAGAATGGAGGAAATAGTGATGGACAAGGAGAGTGATCAGCAACCTCCCCACGGGGGGTGGGGTGGGGTGGGGTAGGTGGCAGGAGCAAATGAGATAGTTAAGTGGGAGCTAGGAGCTCAGGACTTCAAAATTACACTTGATGACTTCCTTTGAGCTGAGGGTGATCAAGGAACTTATAAAACTCTTCACCCCAACAAGGATAACAAAAAGCTAGACCCACAAGAGACCATAGGTAGGGCGACATGACTCCGGAGGGCTTTGGCTTAAGGTGGTAAAAGATCCAAGCCCCAAAACTATGACACAAGAGACTTCAGAGCCAAAGGGCTACCCAGAGCTAAACCCCAGAGGGAGAGGAACCAAAGATCCACACTTGTTAGAGATCTATGTGAGTGAGGCCCAACCCACAGAGTTCCTAAAGGACTCCAGAGACAGAACCCTTAACAGCAGAGAGATCCTAAAGACAATGGACGTTACCACACTTGCAGCAAGAGAGCGGCGAGAAAGCTGGTCGGAATCATTTCGGAACCATTTTGGGCTCATTCCGGAATGTGCCCGGCAAGCGGAACACATTACCACACTAGAATGGAATCAGTGAGGAATGTGAGATTCCGGAATGGTTCCGCTCTGGGGGCTCGGAACTCCTGTTCCCACACAACTTGAAAGATCCCTACCTCGATCCGGCAAGGATGTTCATGCACATGCGCAGACAGGGCAAGGCAAGGGGTCCAGGAGGGGATCCCTCTCTGGCGCTGGCAAAGCAAGGCAAGGCAAGGGGTCCAGGAGGGGATCCCTCCCTGGCGCTGGCAAAGAAGGGCAAGGCAAGGGGTCCAGGAGGGGATCCCTCTCTTCTGGCGCTGGCAAAGCAAAGCAAGGCAAGGGGTCCAGGAGGGGATCCCTCTCTGGCGCTGGCAAGGCAAGGCAAGGGGTCCAGGAGGGGATCCCTCCCTGGCGCTGGCAAAGAAGGGCAAGGCAAGGGGTCCAGGAGGGGATCCCTCTCTTCTGGCGCTGGCAAAGCAAAGCAAGGCAAGGGGTCCAGGAGGGGATCCCTCCCTGGCGCTGGCAAAGAAGGGCAAGGCAAGGGGTCCAGGAGGGGATCCCTCTCTTCTGGCGCTGGCAAAGCAAGGCAAGGCAAGGCAGTGGACTTACCACAAGTTCCCGGCTGCGCTCCAGCTCCAGGTGTGCTGGTGGG
The DNA here is from genome assembly GCA_026167975.1 of Phrynosoma blainvillii. NCBI lineage: Eukaryota > Metazoa > Chordata > Lepidosauria > Squamata > Phrynosomatidae > Phrynosoma > Phrynosoma blainvillii. The sequence continues at coordinate 24,879,187 of JANUYF010000004.1, forward strand.
GAAGGTGTTGGTCCCCCGGCAGCCCCAGCGCCTCGCCTCTCCCACATACCGCAAGGAACCATCAGCCGTAATTTTAAGGAATACACCCGAGCGGTCGGCACTATACCGGAATGACAAGGATCTCGTGTTTATACCTATGCCGAGATCAGCGTCATTCCGGTATAGTGCCGACCGCTCGGGTGTATTCCTTAAAATTCTCGGAAGTCAAAAGGACTGAAACGAAGCTGAAATGACGCCGAAACGAGGTAGGGAAGGGCGGGGTTTGCTGTGACGTCGTGTGAACACACGGAAAAAAAGTCTGAAACGAGGCTGAAACGAGGCTGAAGTGAGGCTGAAATGACGCTGCTGTAGGGCCAGTGTGGTAACGTCCAAAGAGTGAAAACTTAGAGGTTGGTGAGACCCTCCAACCCATTCAAGCAGATTGAGGCACCAGAGAGTCCACATTGATAGAGACTATTGCCCAACACTTCAAGAGGTGATAATTGAGGCTGAAGGAAGGGAGACTAGAGATGAAGACTTAAAGACAAACCAGAGAGATTCAGCCAGCAAGATGCCAACCCAGTGGGCCCCACATTCAAAATCTGATGACGGAGCTGGAGTGATAAGTTGCCCTACACCTTGAGAGAAGACATCAGACAGATTAGAGACCTTGGGGCTGTGGTTGGACAAGGTCCTCTGGGAAAACCTTTTAAAAGTCACTCAGAGGGAGGGAAGGGCCAGTGAGGGTGTCGATCGTCCATGGGTTACACCAACAACCCCATCAAACAGAGAGGAGCTTGGCAGCCCAAAGGCTGTGGCCAGTGGACAAACCATGGAGGCAGATGAGAGGATGGGTGACTGCTCGATAGCTGCCCACATCAGGACCAAAAGCATACTAGACTTTAGACCTGAATGAGACAACTAAAAGCTAAGATAAAGACATTAGATCAGTGTGACTTCAGCTGTGCTTACTGAGCTAACCACCTGTTGGGAAGGGGTGTGTGGAAACAGACCCTGTGATATACCTAAATAAACCTGTATATTTTCATTCTCTGAAGATGCCAGCCACAGATGCTGGCAAAACGTCAGAAAGAAACTCTTCTAGAACATGGCCACACAGCCCAAAAAACCCACAAAAAACTATGAATGCCGGCCATGAAAGCCTATGACTTCACACTTATTGTATAGGCTAGATAAACACCCAATACTGTCATCCAAGTCATTAATAAATATATTGAATAGCACTGGGCCCAGGACAGAGCCCTGTGGCACCCCACTGGTCACTTCTTTCCAGGTTGAAAAGGAGCCATTGTTGAGCACCCTCTGGGTTTGGCCAGTCAACCAATTACAAATCCATGTAACAGTTAATTTGTCTAGCCCACATTTTACCAGCTTGTTTGCAAGAATGTCATGGGGAACCTTGTCAAAGGCCTTACTGAAATCAAGATATACTATATCCACAGCATTCCCTTCATCTATCAAGCTGGTAATTTTATCAAAAAAAGACATCAGATTTGTCTGGCATGACTTGTTTCTCTGAAACCCATGTTGACTTTTTGTGATTATGGAATTACCTTCCAGGTGTTCACATACTCTCTGTTTAATTATCTTCTCCAGAATCTTTCCTGTTATTGACTTCATATTAACTGGACAATAATTGTTGGGATCCTCTTTTTTTCCCCTTTTTGAAGATGGGGACGTTTGCCCTGCTCCAGTCTGCTGGGACTTCTCCTGTTCTCCAGGATTGATACAGGAGATGGGGAAATTGGAGGGAAAGTGGAAAGCTTAAAGAACCCTTTGATATAGTTGAAAGTGCATGGACTGTGGGCTGGAAAAGGGGAGTTGGAGAGGGCATCCTTAAAGGTTGGCTGATTTGGGGACAATTCAGATTTGACACTACTCCGTTGGTGGAGAATCACTATGTTGGATTCCAGAATAAAGCATTAGTTAATTTACACTGTTATGCTTTCCTGCTCTTTAAGTTTGGGTCCACTATTCATGACACACATATATTCTATATCTATTGATTGTATAGTATTTGGTCCAGTTCTTTTGAAGTTCAGCATAATAATAAGTGTTAGAATTCATGGGTCAAAATATCACATGTACATATACCTTCCACATGGACTATCCTGTGTTCTCCCATCACATAGCAGCTGTCAACCCCAGGAGAGACCCTGATGTTGTAGCTTACCAGTGTGAGAGGAAAGGAAGAGGGGAATGATTCACACAGAGAAAAACATCCCTTCTCAGTACCCTCGTGATGGGAGAAAGTAAGCTGCATTCTCAAATAGAGTGTTTATGCCTTTTTGCTCCCCAAGGAGCTGAGAGCAGCCAGATCTTCGTGGTCTGAATTACTGTCAGTCCACTTCCCTCTAATAGGAAAGAGGTTGGCAGTTGCTGGTCACAGGAGGTTTTTGGATGGAATGGAAAGGGAAAAAATAGCCCTCTGCACCCTGTCCCAGAAGCTAACTATGTTCGTATAAGTTGTAGCTTTGCCTACAGAATAACTGAATACTAGTAATGATCTCCTACCTTCCTCAAAGGTGTACACTAAAAGAGATGATCAAACTCATTTATTTATACCAGGGGTAGGCAACCTTTCCCCTTTAAGGGCCGAGGGACTTCAGCTCCCAGAAGCCTCAGCCATGTTGGCCAATAGTCCCATGTTGGCCAATAGCTCCTGGGATTCTGGGAGCTGAAGTCCCTCGGCCCTTAAAGGGGAAAGGTTGCCTACCCCTGATTTGTACACTATGTTATTTTAAAGCTTAAAACCTATGTTTCTTATGATTGAACAACACAGAATATAAGTGAACATGAATTCTATTTTGCAGCATGGCTTTTTTGACATCTTCCATTTGAACACTGTAATTGAGCAGCCTGGATTATCAGGCCCTGCCTTGACCCTTCCCTGTTGCAAAGCATTCCATTCTGATCCTGGGTGGCTGACCACATGCTCTCAGCCTCAGGGGAAGGCAATGACAAATCTCCTCTGAACAAATCTTGCTAAGGCCTCATTTCCACTTACATTTAAACTGGTTTGCAATTTGCCTTCACTCCATGTCAGTGAATTGGTTCTAAAAGGTCTGTCATTCCCACTATGAAAGTGAATCTTTTCATTATTTCCTTATAATAACTTCTTTTTTGGCATGATTGTCATTCCCACTAGTTTGTGTCCCTTCAAAATGCATGTCAATCATCTGTGCATCATCAGTGACAAGGGGGGAAATTGGGGGTCTGTGCCCTCCATTTGGCCAGCCATCACCAGCCTTGGGGAAAGGGAGGAAATGGGGGGGGGTGTTTGTGCCCTCCTTTTAGCCAGCGATCACCAGCCTTGGGGAAAGGGAGGGAATGGGGGTCGGGGTCTGTGCCCTCCTTTTGGCCAGCCATTATCAGCCTTGGGGAAAATTGTGGGGAAGGGAGTAAAATCACCCTTAGGTCACAGTGCAAAGCAAAGGCAGCACTGAGAGGGGAAAAATGGCTGATTTCCCCAAAACTGAGTCAGGATGGTAAACACCCCTCTACGTAGTCCCTCCCCTCCAGAATGATCCAATTCAGATCCATAGTTTCCACTTGTTGAACACAATTCTGAATCGGTTCTTTTCAAATGAACCTCCAGGAAACTACTTTCAGAAAAGAGCGGGGGTTTTTGCATTTGCCTCGCTTCATCATGACTGGAACTGAGCTCAATAGGATTGAAACTGGTTTCAAGTGGGGACAAGGCACATATAACCCGATCAGCAATTCGAGTTAAATAGTAGTGAGAACGAGGCCTAAGAAAACCCCAAATATCTTACTGCTGAGCTATCCAGCAAACTCACTGCTGAAGCAAATCACTTTGCTCTTAGGCCAGAATGAGGCTCCCACACTTACCTCAGAACTTACTGATGGCAATGCTGGATGCATTGGGTGACTCAGTGGGACATGTTTCAAACAGCCACCTGCCATAGGAATGGAGGGCCCAGGATCTTCCAAGAAAATATAGAGCAACTGGAGACTTTGTTAAATCTGCAGTAAGAGATTTAGCACCTAAATCTGGTTTTGGTGCTGAATGGGCCAGTTGTCATCTGGTCTGTTCACACCTAAACCAGAGTTTGGACCACACAAGAGGATGGGTGTGTGTTTTGGACTTAGTCTTGTCTGCATGGGCCTAGAAAGCTCCTGTTGTCTCATGGAGATCTCAGAAGCTCCTGTTCATACCAAAACCAGGGTTTGGGCCATGCATTATCTAGTCTCCTTGCTGAGACGATGGGGAATATTGTATTTGGCCTATAGAGAAAGGCAAAATTCTGCCTGAAATTTTAGAGAGCTTCTTCCAACCATGCCAACAACACTAGTCTAAACGGACCAACAGACAAATTTGATGTAAGGCAGCTTCCTTCATTCTTTTAACAAAGCCTGCATACTTGTTTTTTCTGTTTTCTGGATGCCTGGACGTGACTTCTGGTTTTTTATGCTATATGTTTTTCAATTTTTGTTTTTTGTAAATGTAAAAAAGGCCTGTTGATTTTGCGTAAATTTCTTGAAACACTTGAATGAAATCTGTGAAGATAGGTGTCCCTTCCTGCAATTAGCTTGCAAAACCTATGTGTATGTGTTGTGTGCCTTCAAGTCATTTCTGACTTATGGTGACCCCAAGGGAAACCTATAATGGGGTTTTCTTAGCAAGATTTGTTCAGAGGAGGTTTGCCATTGCCTTCCCCTGAGGCTGAGAGCATGTGATTTGCCCAAGGTCACCCAGTAGGTTTCATGTCCGAGCGAGAATCAAAACCTGGTTTCCAGAGTCAGGCTGTATCCACACTACAAAAATAATACAGTTTAACTCTACTTTAACTGTCATGGCTCAACGCTATGGAATTCTGGGAATTGTGAAATATTTAGCTCTCTTTATCAGAGAGCCCTAGCATCACAACAAATTACAGTTCTCAGAATTCCACAGTATTGAGCCATGGCAGTTAAGGTGGTGTTAAATTGGATCATTTCTTCAGTGTGGATGCAGCCATAATCCAACACTCAATTCACTATTCCACACTGTTTCTTTGCAAATCCTATACCATGGTTTTCTTAAGTAGAGAATTTGGAAATAAATTATTTTTTTTTACACATGCTGTCTGTGTTTTTTTGTTCCTGCATTTTCAAACCACAAATGAATCTTTGGGAGAATCTGGATTTCAATTAGTACTGCATTGGAAAAGTTTAACATCAAGTGGATATCTCCTGAATCTATCTCAATTAGCCCCATCTGGTAAAGGATTCAGGTCTCACTTAAATCTACAATATTCCCATAGGAGAAATATCAGGAATTGTATATTGAACTTTCCATATGAAAAACAGATGTTCTGTCACTGAACTAGTTCCTGCCTCCATATTACGCTTTTTGTAATCAGAAATGTATTTTTTGGGGGGGGGGAAGTCAGATTTGTAGCCTTTAGCTTGGGCAAAATCTATAGTTGTAAGAAAAATCAGTGTATGGTTCAAACTATATGGAGTTTCTTATCTCTTTTCTTATCTCTATTGGAACCTACAATAGTCAAAACAGCTGATCCTACTTATTTGATTTTCTCATCTATAAACAAAAAACACAAGAAAGATATGAAACTTCTGTATCTTTTTGTCCTTAGACTAAAGAGCAACTTGGGAGGAGGGAATGATTGTACAGTTCCTCTATATATACTCTTCCTGTACTCTAATACAAAGCCTGCTGGGCTGCTTTGAAAGAAAAAAGAAATGGGCTGGAAAAAATCATACAATTCTATCTAGGCAGTGTGATCTGCAGATTTCTTAGACTCATTCATTTTTCTGACACCATCCAAGCTGAAGTAACAGGTCATAATAGCATGTGGCAAAAAGTATGAACTCAGTATGAATAGAAGCAAGGGTAAAGTGATTGTCAGCCCTGTGGCCAGTTGGGTAAATCTGAATACCAGCATTTTCACCCTTTGCGTGAAGCAACAAATAGCCTGCTAAGTTGAGAACATACTGCTTGTCACACAAATGCACAAAGAAGGATGCAACACCAACTTTTGTTCCTTTTATATTTTGGCACTTTCCCCAGAAAATGTCTGAAAGGACACAAACACACACACACACACACACACACACACAAAGGGAGGGGGATAAAGAATGTGATACACAGACTAAAGAATGAATATGGTGGAACACCCCATTCAAACATTTCACACTAAGCCTTTTAATAGTACAATTTGGCAACATTTGACTGGTCACATCATCACCCCACAGGACTGGATAGGAAGTGCAGACACTGCTATCTTCAAGGTTGATTAAAATATAGTTTGCAAGGACAAAAAAAGTGGGATTGCAGCTAATTGGAGCAATGAAAGAACAGCAGCTAATAAAAAATGCCTTTTAAAGATGACAAAATTTCTCCATAATTTCTTGTTACAACTGCAAAACTGTTTTTTATTATTATTTTCTTAAATGCTAATGTGGTTTATTCACTGTTTGTTTTGATTACTGAACATAGCAGGCAAATATCATAGGGGGATGTCCTCTACTGAATGATCTTAATTCTGTTTTCTACTTTGGCATCATTCTGGTTCTAAATGAAAATGTTCCTATTCACTAAAGCCTTTAAAGTCTAATTGGTTTTACACAAATCTTCATGTGCACATGGTTTAAAATAATTCCAAACTATTTTAACAGTTTTAATCTGTCTTTTAAAAAACTTGTTAAACTCTTTCATATATATTTAGCCTTGTAAAATTATTCTTATCATTTATCATGTTTTAAATGAATCCGGTTGGTTTTATCATACACCATCCTGGGATCTTCAGAGGGAGGACATGAAAGAAACCCTTTCTTTAAATAAAGAAAGTAAACACTATTTTGGCTAGCAGAAACTGTTGTCCAAGAGAACAGTTCTAGCTTTTAAGGTTCTTTTCTTCTTTGAAAGGTGAAACCAAGATGGAAGCTAATACAAAAATATAATTCCAATCTGGGGTGGGGACAGAACCAACACACTCATAATTCTATCATGCAGCTATATTCCCATATCTCACGATGGGAGTAAGGGACTTTTTTGCTTTGAGGACCCACCACCAGTTCACTCCTTGATGGTGACAGGGATCAGGCGTTTCTCTTCTAAAGCTCCATCCTGTTCCCCAAAACACCTGTGTCCCTCCTTGTCAGAGGTGTCACTTTCCCTCTACAAAGAAAGAAATGGTGGAACAATCATTCCCTGCCTCTTTCAAACCACCTTGAATCCCATTTTTGGGAGAAAAGTGGGATATATATCCCATAAATAAATTCATCATAGAGAAAAAACATAGAGAGATGTGGACCTATTGTTTTTGCCTCTCTGTACATGAACAATGTGAGAGAAAGACTACCTTTCTCTAGAACTGAGACTCTGTTCTTCTCTTGGATTACTATCTCCTTTCCTATCATTCTGTTTGTTCTTCTCTCTAATTTCTTCTTTTCTTGTTCCAATGCAACACATTGTGCTGATGCTTTCTACTGTAACCTCCAACATCTCACAGATGAAAACCATAGGTACATGTGGGCAAGCAAAACATTATTAATGAAGAAGAATGTGCAAGCTAGGAAGGCTGCACCAGTTTGCTGGCATCTGAGCCTACTGGGAAGGACCAGATTATGCCCCCTCCTCTCCTCTGCCTATTGCTAAATTAACCAAGTACAAACTACATGTGCACTATGAACTCAGTTTGCCACCACTGTAGTAGGCTGAGAATGAAGGCATAAAGTGAGAGTAGAAGAAAGAGAAACAGGGGCATTTAAAAAGCAGCTGAAAAAGTGGGATGATAGAGGATTGCTTGGGACTGTACCTAGCAAATTAGGACATTTGATCAGTATGTTTTATATGTGTAAAAGATATGAAAAAATAATCATAGGGAGGTATAGTCATAAATATATCAATTATTCATAGATTGTTGTTACATATCCTAGAATGGGCAGGAGAGGATTATCCACCAAACAGAAATTAGTCAACACATCAGTTCGGCTTCACTGAACTATCATCCTGAATTGGTATTACAAGACATAGGGACAGGTTGGAGAACTATCAACTTCACAACCTTATTGTGGGAAATTAAACAGGCTTCCCTTCAACCTGCCAAGCTGTATGAATCAAGGCAAGTGTCTTAGGGGGAAGCAGACTGGCGGCTCTGCGCCGCCCCGGGAACGTGCGCCGCAGGACCAAGGCAGCCCCATGCCTCGATCTTGCGGTGCTCCTTCCCTGTCCCTGAAAGGAGCACTAAAATAGTGCTCCTTTCACAAGTCAGTGAAAGTGCGCCCCAAAAGCGTGAGGCGCACTTTCACTGACTTATCCACCGCAGCGTGTGCGGACGCTGCGGCGGGAGGTTGCCCCCGGAGCGCCGGCCATGCGGAGGGCCGGCAGCTCCGAGGGCAACCTCGGGAGGAAGAAGGGGCGCCGAGTGTGCGGCTGCCCCTCCTCTTCCCTGCCTCCAGGATGGCTTAATAAGCCATCTGCCGAGGCCCTTACTGTAACTTCTTCTGCTATTAGCAACTTCTATAAGGGTGTGGGGATACTTAAAATCACCAGCACAAAACCTAAACAAACAAAAATACAGGGGTTTTTGGAAACAGTGCTTTTTTGTGTGCAAAAATGTATATTACTGTGCAGAAAATTTTCCCAGAACACTGGAAGAATACCATGCAAAAGCTGCATGGAAATATTGGTCTTTTCTCACAGTATGGACAATATTTATTGTCAGATCCATGATGAAATTGAAGATTTATATCCCTTTTATGAATCAGCATACAGAATGCAGAGCTTACTTTGTTATGAAACACTTGCTGGAATGCAGATATATTGGATTGCAAAAGAGGGGTCCCTGTTGATATGCAAATGGATTTTAAATTTCCTGGACTTGGAAAATCTCCCTATAGACACATGGCCAGAAGGAAGAGGAACCTGTCTGCAAAGATATCCTCTCTACCATATACCATCTTAACTAGAGACTGGAAAAACATGTAGGCATCTGACTAACCTCTCCAATTGTTTTTCCTCCTGTTTGGTTTGTAACATCTTTCCTGATGAAGAAGCCCATGGAGCTTCAAAAGCTTTCAACAGGTATATTGTGCATTTTGGTTGTCCAATAAAGGTGTCACTGATGGATTTTTGTTTGAATTTGCTAAATGGCCAACACAGCTACCCCTGAATGATACTTGCTATATCAGTTATTCACCAGTAAATGTTGCTTTAAACAGGTGGCTTGGTCTTTTTCTGATTAACCTCAGATACATTTTGGTGTGCTCCTGATCAGGTCTACAAATTAATGCATGGACATATGTATAGCACCATACTACTAGCAGAAAACTAGTGGCAATCATAGACTTGTAATAATTACTAAGGAAGGCCAAAGAAGAAAGCACAAACACAGGCTTACTGATGGACATAAAGAAAACAAAAATAATGACCATCAAAGGTCTACATAAACTTAACCTAGATAATGATGAAATTGAAATAGTTAAAAATGTTCTGTACCTTGGATCAAACACTGGTCAGAACAGAGACTGCAATCAAGAAATAAAAATAAGACTAGGAATGGGAAGGGCAGGTATTGAAGAATTAGACAAGATCCTAAAGAGTAAAGATATACAACTGAGCACTAAAGTTAGAATCATCCAAGCCATTATATTCCCCATCACCAAGTACGGATGTGAAAGCTGGATAGTGATGAAAGCCAGCAAAAAGGAAACAAACTCATTTGAGATGTGGTGTTGGAGAATAGTGCTGAGGATATTGTGAACAGCCAAAAATACAAACAAATGGATCCTTGAACATATTAATCTTGAATGTTCCTTGGAATGATGAAACTGAGGCTGTTATACTTTGACCACCTCACGAGAAGCCATGACTCACTAGAAAAGATGAGAAGGTTAGAGAAAGCAGAAAGCACCAGAAAGAGAGGAACACCACATGTGTAAGGGTCCACACATGTAAGTTGTTGCAGGATGGGACCTCTGGCTGCTGGAATCCTGCTACTAAAATCTTTGCAATTCCCAGCCTGAGCTTCCAGAGTCCTAGAAGGATAGGGCTAAGTCAGGGCTAAGCAACCTTTCCCCTTTAAGGGCTGAGGGACTTCAGCTCCCAGAAGCCTCAGCCATGTTGGCCAATAGCTCCTGGGATTCTGGGAGCTGAAGTCCCTCGGCCCTTAAAGGGGAAAGGTTGCCTACCCCTGGGCTAAGTCAACAGGTACAGCCACCTCTACTCATGCAGGGCAGCTGAAGCTGCTGGAAGTACAGCCATTTAAGGGTTGCATTGGTCTCTCACTCCTCATCACAGCAACATGGTCTTCTGTGGTGTCTGTAGATGCTCTGGTTGCATTTTGCCTTGCTTTCCTAGTTTTGCTGTGCTTAGACCTCGTTCTGTCTCCTGACTCTGCCTTAAGTCCATTGGAGTCCTGGACTACTGCTTTGCTGTGCTTAGACCTTGGTCTGCTTCTTGACCTTATTTCCTGCCTCTGGCCCTTTGGACTCTCTAAGTTTACTACCCACAGTTTCCGCCCCAGCCCTGGCAGCCCATCTTGGAATCTAGGCTCCCCACACTTCAGACCCTGACAACATGCCAGTTGGATAGACTCAATCAAGGAGGTCATGGCCCTAAATTTACAGGAAATAAACAGAGCAGTGGAGGATAGAGGGTCTTGGAGATGTCTCATCCACAGGATGGCCATGAGTTGGGACTGACTTGAGGGGACTTAACAACAAAAAACAAACATGGATATAATTTGAATTCTCATTATTGTTGATTCTTAACTAATATGTAACATACCTCCAATGAAAAATATAGGTTTGATTCACTATCAGATAACATGTAAGTTCTGTTTTGTTGACTAAACTGTTATGCTGACACAAACGCAGGGAATGGAGAGGGAGAGAAGAATCAGATCTTAGAGGTGGTCATCAATATTATATGATAATCACTGTAGTCTCAAGCAAGCAAGGTAACTTTAATCAGAATATTAAAGGAAGAATATAGCAAAAGGTTCTATAGTAACAGGCCAAGAATATGCCAATTTATGAGAATAATTTGGGAATGGTGGTATAACTTAATTATAAATAAAGAACTAATGAAGTCTAACATTTGGCATCACTTCTAAAAATGTATTTGTATATGTGAAAAATTAGGGCTAAGCCAGAGCTACTCTGTATAAAGATTTTTCACACTACTGATGTTTCACCATTTTCAAAGACCTTGTGTCACTCCTTGCTGAAATGTTCAGACTGCCCTCACTTCTCACTTGCTTGGTGAGAGTGGGGGTTTGGGGTTTTTAGATTGTATTGATGTATTTTTAATTGCTGTAAGCCACCCCAATTGTTTTAACAGAGGGGCGGGGTATTATTATTATTATTATTATTATTATTATTATTATTATTATTGCTTTAACAGAAATGATACTGTGCAGATAAGCTTGGTTGGCTATGCATTGCTATGATGTTTTCCTATTTAAAATGAAATTCTTAATTGTAATTGTGAATAGGATTCATAATTGCATGGTATTCTTTCTTTAATTATTGCTTTTTTTTATCCTTGCCCCCTTCATTTTGTCTTCATAAAAACTATGAGAGGTTGATTAGGCTGAGGTATAATGGTCACCTAGTAGTTAACGAGTGAGTTTCATGAGTCAGTGCATAGACTATAGAGACTTTCACCTGGTCTCTAACCATTGTACCAAAGCTACTCTGTACTCTATTTTATTTGGAAATGACTTGAAGGACAACATGACTTGAATGACAACAACAATGATAAGAAATGATAAGATAATAGCATTTGTTTTTTCTGGAAGAAAGATATAGGTTGACTTTAAGATCAAGTCGCAGTCTTGTGCTTATTTGGAAATGTTTAGCTTTCACAAACAAAGTGCATGACAGATCTTTCAGGAATGTACCGAAATGGGGGGTGGAGTGGGGGTAACTGAGGGCTGTTGCAGACCCGTCCAAAGGGCTGGCCTGGGGGTGGAATTGGGGTGGGGCAGCCACATGCTGGCTGCCCCAACCCCACCCCAATGCCATCCTGATCCTGTGTGGCCGTACGCACAGCGCACGGCATCAGGACGCCCTCCCAGCGCAGCGTTTAAACACGCTGCACTGAAAGGGTGCAGAAGAGCTGTGGCATCAGCTCTTAGGGTGGCCTTTTGCTGCCCCTAAAATGACTGGCATTTTTCCGCTCTTTTCTGGGCAGCAAAAGGGAGGATTGGGGCCACGGTGTGGGTTTGCCGTGGCCCTGATCCACTGCTTCCCAGGGCAGCTCTGTGCAGCCTCAAATAGCCGGTCTGCATCAGCCCTAACCCAAGAAGATAATGGATGGAGCAGCAGCCAATAGACACAATGGAAGTTAATGAGATCCAGATACAAAAAAGGATCATAGAATCTAGCTATATTTTAAGGAAAATGTTTTCTGCATTTAGATTTGATAAATGAACAGGGAGACATTTATTGCACCCTATGGTATGTATGGGGAAAAACAGATGGTCAAAATAAGCAGGTTTCAGGCCAGTTTCAAGGCACAACATTTAGATGACATTTGAAGCTGGCTGGAAAGCATCCTCTAGCCGTCTTATGGGGAGAAAAGCCACATCAAAAAGAAGTTGCTTTTCCCTGCTTCTTCCCCAAACAAACCCTAACCCAAATTGTGGATGTAAATGCCCATTGCAAGAGTACATTTAAAAGGAACAGAGCCTCTGTACACAGGTGGTGGGGGTGGCAATGTCCAAAAGAGAAACCATGGAACCTCTCATGGAGATGAGTACAAATACACAAAACAGACAGTCAAAGAGGGGGCATAGTGTGAAGCAGGGGATGAAGAGAAGCATGATTGTACCTTGCTGGCATCTGCATGGGCACACCTCTGTCTGCTCTGATGCCCTGTGGTGAGTTGCTGCACATGTGAATGTGTGCAGGTTCACAGGGATGGCCATGCAATCGGCTGGCAGTCACCGGCAGTTCACTCTTGCAAGGTGCACAGGGATGGTGGTGGGGACAGTAAAAAAAAAAAAAAAGTTCCCAGCATTGTGGCTTAAAGCCATGCTATGTGGTCATGACATGCACACTACAGCTGCCTTTGGAGCGGGTGGTGTGGTTGGTGCGGTTTCAATGTAGCTTCGGAAAAGGCAGCTTCAAGCCACTTTTTCCTGCCCTTCTGTTTTGCCCCTATGGGCCTCAGCAGACGGAGGCCCCGGAGCCGCCGCCAAACGGAGCGCCGCGGGGCTGCAGCCTCCGCATCCAGGCGCACCGCCGGCGACTCTAAAAGGAGCACCAAATTGGCGCTCCTTTTAGATGTCAGAGAAAGTGCGCCGCAAAAGCGGCGGGCGCACTTTCTCTGACTCAAACGGCGCAGCGCATGTGGGCGCTGCGCCGTGAGGTCATCCCCAATGCGCCGGTCGTGTGGACGGCCGGCGCATCTGGGGGCGACCTCGGAGAGAGGAAGGGGCGCCGTTCGTGCGGCTGCCCCTCCTCTTCTCTGCCCAGAAGACGACTTTATTAGTCGTCTGCTTAGGGCCTATGTCATCTGAACTGAAACTAAATGATTAACCTTTTAAAACCTTCTTTCTAGAAGTAAAAATGAGAACCTGAAAATATGAACCCAATTTATAAGACATCAGATCAATGTAGACATGAAGATAAGTAAACACACACACACACTCTGACACAAACATTCCCATGTGCACCATTAATAACAAAACACATCGTTTTAAAAATATACCCCTGAACCTCTCACATCTGATGCCTCCAAACAAGAGTCATAAAAGGCAAATAAAGTTTATGTTTCTCTCTGGCCCCTGCTGTGTTACGGTTTTTATAGCTTCATTCATGCATAAAGAGTTCTGTGAATAGTTCTAATTGGGTGAATAGTAACCAGTGTGAAGCTCCTGCTGCCAGAACATCCTCTCACTGCATGCCATTCAGTATTTAATGTCAGGAGAAGATATTGTTGGCAATGACTGAACAGTCAAATCGCTCTTAATTTCATATTTGCTTTCCTTTACTGTTACAGCATTCTCCTTGCTTTTACCATTTATTTCAGTTCTGCATCTCATATCTCAAAATAATAATAATAATAATAATAAATGTATAAGTGCTGGAGCTTTACAGTTGCTTTCATGAGAAATAAAGAATACAAAATTGTCTTCCTCCTGTCATTTATTTATTAATGAAATCACACTCCTAAGATGCATAGAACAAACTTATTAATTTATTAATGAAATCACACTCCTAAGATGCATAGAATCACCTGAGGGCATGATTCCGCCATCTATCAGCTGTTGATTTTAAATGGAAAGATTTGCTGTGCAGTCCTTTTCAGTGTGTTCAGTGAGGCATAAGCGTGTAAGAAAAACTCTGGTTGGTCATATCAGAGGTCCAACTAGCCCAGTTTTCCCTTCATGTCATATTTTGCCATATGTTGGTAGGAAGTCCATAAACAGGACATCCATGTAATAGTACTCTCCCACTCATGTTGTCCAACAGCTGATCTTAAGAGACATATCATCAGGATCATAGTTCCTGCCATGCTTTCTGGCTATATATTCTGTACATGTTTTGTAATGATGGATTATGAGATATGCATCACAAGTGGTGATGCTGGATAGAAAAGATTGTTTATCTTTTCTAAGCTGGCTAATGAGCAGATGTGAAAAGAGGAAATATGTGTGGTGATCTGTCAAAGTCAATGCAGTGAGAACACTTGGTATGCAATGAGAAGGAGGGGCAGGGAAAGGAATGTTTTGGTTTGCATATAAATGGTATGTATGCAGGTGAAAAAGTTTGAACTGCTGTGTGATTTTATCATACTGTGTAACCAAAATGGAGTCCTCACAATATTGTTAGGTTTAAACAACTTTAGTTTTCTGAACTCACTGAAGCTTGGATATCTGAATTGAAATTTGTCAGTGCATGTCATATATAGCCTCTGATCTTGGAGGTACTCTGTAGTCATCATGACTAGCTGCCATTAACAATCCTAACATCCATGAATCTATTTAAGCTCCTTCCAAAGCCATTAGAGCTGAAAACCATCCCTTCATCATACAGTGGCAAACCCTACAGTTTAGATGGGGATAAGCCACCTTAATGGTTCAGGATATGGACTGCCTAAAATGCCAAGGAATCGCAAAAATAATTTTAAAAAAGCTAGATGCCAACTACCAGTTCTGTAAAATATTGTTGTTGTTGTTTTAATTTAATGTATGGTGGCCCTTTAACCCCTTTAAAAGGTGAACTGTTGCTCTGGAGGCTTTGTCTACAGCTTATTTAAATTAGACTCTACATTATGAAGTACCTTTTCTCCTCTTGAATCTTCCACCAATCACCTTCATGCTGCTATGACCTTTAAAGCCCTACAATGCTTGGGTTCAGACTACCTATTTCTCCAGGCCATTTCTCCCTATACAATCTGGCCCAAGGTTTAAGATCATAGCAAAGGATTGTCACTTGGTCCCATCACCATCAGAGGCATGTTTGATGAGGATATTGAGGACCCTTCTTAATAGCTGCTCCCAGGCTGTGGAACTCACTTCCACAGAAAGTCTGGTTGGCTTTCTCTGGTCTCTTTCCAACAGCAGGCTAAGCTCTTTCCTACTTTAGACAAGAGTGTTTTTTTTTTTTTTTTAATCACAAGACATGTTGAAAATACGGTTGAAAATAGTGTGCTGATTTTTTTTGTATGTTTTCAATTCTGTTTTTATAGAACCGTAGAATTATAGAGTTGGAAAACACCACAAGGGCCATCCAGTCCAACCCTCCAATGTGCAGGAACACACAATCAAAGCACTCCTGACAGATGGCCATCCAGCCTCTGTTTAAAGACCTCCAAAGAAGGAGACTCCACCACACTACAAGGGAGCATGTTCCACAGTCAAACAGCTCTTATTGTCAGGAAGTTCTTTCTAATGTTTAAGTGGAATCTCTTTTCCTGTAGCTTGCATCCATTGCTCTATGTCCTAGTTTCTGGAGCAGCAGAAAACAAGCTTGCTCCATCCTCAATATAACATCCCTTCAAATATTGTGGTGGCCAGAATTGGACACAATAAATGTATTTTAAACTGTTTTTTACGAGACTTTTAATGTAACTGTTATTTATTTATTTATTTATTTTTCCTTTAGTGTAAGCCTCTTTGGTCCCCATTGTGGGGGAAAGGTTAAGTACAAATTGAATAACCAAACATGCAAACAAACCAATAAATTCATTTGATTACATGGGTATTGTATTAGGAGGCAGAGAAAGCATGTCCCTATTCACATGCTCAGGAAAGTATACATGGGAAAGTATACTCTCAACTACTGGATCAGATCCTTTTCATGATAAAAGATCTGATTCTAGCAAGTATTTTACTCACAACTTGCTAAACACTCTTATCAACTAGTGATGCCAGGATTGAAATGGTGACCTTCTGAATGCAAAATTTACATCTTCCTCTACATTCTGGTCTCTTGTCTATCACGTCAGCCTAACTAAGGGCCTATACAGACTGCCAGAAATAATCCAGCTTGAGGCCACTTTAACTGTCTTAGTTCTAGGGAATAATGGGAATTGTAGTTTTTTTTTCCTGAGACATTGAGCCTTTTCTGTCAGAGAGCTCTGGTGCCACAATAAACTACAGTTCCCATGATTCCTTAGCACTGAGCCAGGACAGTTTAAGTGATCTCAAGCTGGATTATTTCTGGCAGCCTGTATAGGCCCTAAAAGCCACAGTAGAGAGGCATGCAGGTCTAAGCCTACTTATATCACTGGATGATTTCTTGGTTCTCTAATTGTAAAAAATATATTTATATATTTGAGTTCAGAAAAAAAAATGAAAAGCTTTGTAAAATGAAAGCTCCATATTCACTCAGTGTGCAGCAGGGCCTGGCCTCTTTGGATGGCATCAAATGGAGATTCAGAGTACAAAGTGCCAATGATTAAAAGTGAAAGCAGTAGCTAACAGCAGCCTAAAGCTATGATTTTGTTCTTGGAAGTGCTCCAAGATCCATGCTAGACAAGATGTCACAGCAATACTACATTCAGCATTGTTAAGAACAGACTTGCTTTCACACTGTGAGGAAAAAAGTTTTCACATTGAGCTTCTTTGAAATGTAGAGGCTTCCAATCTTCACAAGTTTTAGTAACACTCCTTTTTTCCTTGCAATTTATCATCTGTTCACTCACCCTCATAAGATGTACATAGTCCTCCTTCTTGACCCCACAATATAGTCATCATGTAGACAATTTAACAGTTCACTTAATTTCTCAGCACTGTGCTTTACTGTCATAACAAAAGGTGATGCTTTCACTGAAGGTTTATGGATACTGCTTAATGCGAAGAAAGCTGGATTTAAGTCATAAACTCTTTCCAATAATAGTAGGACATACTGTACAGAAAAGACTGTGTCTTACTAGTTGGACTTCTACTTTGCATGGAAAAGATCCCAAGTTCAAACCTGAGATGGGAAGATCTTTTGTTCATCACTGGAGAGCTTCCAGTAGTCTATGAAAGCATTATCAAACTACAGAAACCAAAGTCTTGACTTAAATGTCCTGTGACAGGATACGAAGCCAATTGTCCTAATGTATTATTTCAGCATATCCATTATCCAGCATTATCTAGCATATGCATCAAGTCTATTCTCCCAACCAAATGAGAAGCTGAGCAGCTAATCCATTCATAGTTATTCATATGACTATCCAAGGTAGTCAAGAGGTTATAAGGAATTCTAGCGAATGCAGTAGGATTAGTTTGGTCATATATATCAGACATACGTTATTTGAAACAATTAGTTTCCACTGATATATAGTTACAGTAACTGAGCTTACCTTACATCTTCTCTGGAAGCAAGGTTACAGGGGATAATAATATCACCCACGATGTCAGAAATGCATTTACCTGCTCAATGTCCAGTGTGATATATGCCATTCTATATCAGTGATTCCTCTCTACACTCTGCAGTGGACAAACAGGACAGCCTTTACACAAAAGGATAAATGGACACAAATCTGACATTAGAAAAGTTAGTTGCAGAGTATTTCAATCCACCTGGACTACAATGTGGGTTTTACAAGTTGCAGTTCTCAAACAGGGAAACTGTAGAAAGAGAAGCAAATGGATTAAGTTATATTCACAAATTCCAAACTATTAGCAGATCTGTCAACAAAGATACTGGTTTCATAGAACACTGCATATATTAATATGGGAAGTCTCACAACAGCAGTTATAACAAAAGGAATCATATCCATGAGAGTTCATGCTAAAATATATATCAGTTAATCTTAAAGGTGCTGTAGAGAGATCTTGTAGTACCTTTGAGACTAACGAAAGAAGTTGGCAGCATGAGTGTTCATAGATTTATGTCTACTTCCTCAGATGCATTTGGTGGATCTGAGAAATGCATCTGAGGAAGTACAATTAAGTCTATAAAAGCTCAAGATGCCAACTTTCTTTAATTATCTCAAAGGTGCTCTCTACATACTATTCTACAGACTGTATCTTTGAATTCTACCTCTTAAAGGTGCTGTTACACTTTCTTTTATCTTCCTCTCTGTTTTTCCTTTTTCAGATGTTTCTCATAGACAAGGATGCTTGTAGAATTCTCATTCATATTTATTCCTGGATTTTAGTATTTCAGATTACCTAGTTGTGATAAATGGGAATCCCTCCATTTATCAGGGCCGTTTTTCCTTTGGAAGGGGGTACTGGAATATATGAGGATGACATCACTAGTGGTGTGAGGGCAACCAGCCAATCAGATGGCAGTTAGTAAAGAACATTCTGGATGGTGCTTGGAGAGAGACCATTGAGGGAGTTGGGAAGAGTAGAAGCTGAGAAACAGCAAGGTCTTGCCTTTTAGGGTTTTTTTTTTTTTAATTAGTCAGGGATTCAGGTTTGGCTGAAATGATTATCTTTTTGTAATCAATCTTTTAAGTTTGTGCCTGGAGGACTAGTTGTCCTCCATGTCTTAGTCTTTTAATGTTTGTTATTTATTAATAAACCTTTTTCTTCATTACTCTGCCTCTTCTGAATTCCTTTTAATGGCCTTAGCTTAGCTAGTGCTTGTTCTATTTGTAGGTTATTAGTAGAAGCCCCCAGCAATGTACAATTTGCTACCACCACCAAATGCATTGCTGGGATATGACAAGTTAAATCATTGGGTGGTTGCAGCAAGTTGTTTATTTTGGGGTTAAGGTTGCTTCAAAGGGTCCCATCCAGCTCAGCAGAGTGAAGTGAGACATAGGGGCTATGCAGACGAATGGCTCCGGGCCACCCCTGCTAGTGGCGGATCGGGGCCACAGCAACCACACACCACAGCCCCAATCCTTTCTTTTGATGCCCCTAAAAGAGTGACAAAATGCCACTCCTTTTAGGGGCGGCAAAAGGTCACCCTAAGAGCCGGCGCCGTGGCTCTTCCACACCCTTTTGGCATAGTGTGCCTACATGCTGTGCCGAGAGGGCATCCTGACACCGTGTGCCATGCGTACAGGCATGTAGTGTCAGGACAGCATCAGGCTGGGGTTGACATGGCCAGAGTGCGGCTGCCCCGCCCCAACTCCAGGCCCAGACTGGCCCTTTAGGCCAGTCTGCAATGCCCATAGAGAACCATCACACCAGTCTTGTTTCCAAATTAGACCCAAGCTTAGTTCCAAGCTTTGTTGTTATTTCTGGATTTTGGCTGATCTTTCTGCTTCTTCCATTGTGCATTAGCTCAAATGAAAATGATGCTCACCTCTGATGAAAGACATGATGGGATTATAAAATGAGGTGATTGCATTCTTTCTTTTTTGTGTGTGTTAAGTTTTATCAGGGTTCAAACATATGTTTATCCAGTGATGTAGACTTGAATCAATTGATTTGGATTGAAGTCAGACTCATGTTGCTCCAGTGACTCAACATGGACTCAACTTGGCAATAAATAATGCTCTAACTCAACTTGAATCATGACTTGTATATTTTTAGCAACCAGATTGCTGGTCTAACTTCATCCAGAAATGTTATGGAACAGAAAATGGTTTTCCTTTTTTGAACAATGCTTCCATTTCAGTGCTTTTTGCCTACCATCATGTGGTGGAAGCAATTTTGTTTCTGTTTTTTGTTTCCTTTTTTTCTATTGAAGTTGGTTCCAAGACTTGAGACTCAACTAGATACTTGTCTTCAAAATATCTTGCAAGAATTTGAGAATCAACTTGAGACTTGAAGGTAAAGACTGGAGACTTAACTTGTGACTTGGAGTAAAAGACCTAAATACATAGCTACTTTTACTCACTGATAAGAAACAAGACAATTCAATGGAACAGCATGTACATAATTGTATCTAGATTTTTCTGATCTAAAATGTAGCTAATGTGCAATATAACACCATACAAAAGGTATTGATGCAACAGTACATATGATCACATTTAGAATGCTAATTCTCAAGTAGTGAGATGTTTGTTGAATTTGGTCTTTACAGATTCTGATGTGAAATGACGTAGTCTACATGACCCAGACTAATTTGTGAAACAGAACAGAATCAATATTTGTATTTTGTATTTTCTGAATTTTGCAATTGCCCTGCTCATTTAGTTTGCTTTCTCCAAAACTAAGGTAATTGTAGTTTGGTGGAATGAATAATAATAATAATAATAATAATAATAATAATAATAATAATTTTTATTTATATCCCACCCCTCTGTCACGCAATCGAGGCAGCTCACAACAATTTAAAAAACATCATACAATATTAAATTGTGACTGGAGGTTTCTAACACCTCCAGTTCATCCAAGGCTCTCTCACACTACACATTTATACAATTATGAATCCATTTTAACTGCCATGCTTTCACTCTATGAATCCTGTGATCTGAATCTTGGGGTGGGGTATTTAAAATTCTCAGCCAGACATCTCTAGTGCCTCAACAAACCACAAACCTCCAGGATTCCATAGAATGTAGTCATGCCAATTAAAGTGGAAGCAAAGTAGTATGACTATGTAGTGTAGAAGGGTACCTAATGTAACTAGTATGAAGTGCTGTTTTGAGGAAATGCTCTGTTAAAAGCATAGGTTACAGTTTTGAAAGAAGGAACTGTGATAGTCTTGCATATCAATACCTTGATTTCTCAACTCTCCCCCAAAAGTGTCCACAGCATGAATTAAATTGTTAGCACAACCCTATGCTTTTACTAAGAATAGGTTCCTATTGAGTTCCATGAGGCTCCATGTCCATTTGGAAATAAAATGCCAGCTGAGTCAAACAGGACACAAGATTGCTGCTAAAAAATAAAGGAAAGCAAAACAACTCATTCCAGAATAGAAATAATCATAAAGCATAAGGCATTTAAAACAACATAATTTCTAGCATATAATTAATAATAATAATAATAATAATAATAATAATAATAATTCATATCCTGCCCCTCTGTTAAAACAATCGGGGTGGCTTACAGCAATTAAAAATACATCAATTCAATATAAAAAACCCAAACTCCCACACTCCCCCATAAAAATTTATAAGATAACAGCAGTTCAAGTGCCTGTGTAACCCCTATGCATTATTGGTTTGGTTTCCTTCTTTAGAGAAGTGGTGCTTTCTAATATAATCCAGAAAGGGTGTGAGAGAAGGAGATGAAGATGAGTTTCCCAGGGAAAGAATTAGGTCCTTGTCAGTTTGGATTAAGTAATATAGTTTTATTGTATGAATTCAGAAGAGAATAGAAAAGTAAATTCTTTACAATGGACTTTGCATAATTGATTGTGATCTATTTTATATGGCTTTGAGGTGGCCTACAGTAACTGTTGAGCAGAAAAATTTATATAAGCACATCCTATATATATATATATATATATATATGGCGTGTGCATGGAATTTTGAGGAGACTGTATATGTGCTGGACTCAGTATAAAATATGCAGCATTCTTTTTATAGTTTACAAGAAAGGCTTGTTCAAATTTGCAAATTGTGTAAACTTTTGTAATTGTGCTTGCAATATTAACTTGATACAAAATTCAAGAAAGTGGCACATCTGTTGGAGAAAAGTATTCCTATGTCTTGAAAGGGCCAACATGATTGGTCTGCATTATTTCTTTTGAGAAGGAATTTCACAGCCATGGAACCTATTCTCACTTGCAACAAATCTTACCACAGAAGCAGATGTTACCCACAGTCAGGCATTTATGAAGCAAGAACTGGACAACTCTGGGGACAACAAGCCATTCACAGCACATGGTATGACATGAGGGGAAGTTATAGGGGAGAGGATATAATGTAGAGGTGTCTGTTAGATGGCGCCAGTCTGAAATAGAGTTAAGGCTGTTAAGAAAAGAATAATTGATAAAATTTGAATAGGGTTTTGTGAGCAGAGGTTGTGGAAAGAGTTCAGGGTGAAGTATTACTTTTGTTCTGAACTGAGATGTCAACAGTGTATTGTCTATGGGACCAGACTAAATGTTTATTTTATTTGCCATACAGTATCCATGGATTCAACTATCCACAGCTTGAAAATATTTTTTAAAAATTATTGTGGAGAGAAGGCAGGTTAGAGCCATCCCTGGTGACAACCAATCAGGACTGAACTGGCGACAGCCAATGGAATGATGCTGCTCTGTGAAGGTTCCAGAGTGGAACAGGATTAAGGTCCAGAAGAGAGGGGCCTAATACCCATACTAAACTCTAAGTGAGGGAGTTAATAAAGAGAATATCTGAGGAGTAGTAGTGATAGTTGTAATAATAATAATAATAATAATAATAATAAAATATTTATTTATAACCCGCCCAATCAAAAGGAATCCAGGTGGGTTACAGCAATAAAAATACATGGAATACAATAAAATTCAAAATTAGTCCCTTCCCAAACCCCTCCTCCCAACCCAATACTAAAATTACAATTAAACAAATTCAGAATTTAAAAACAAAAATACAAATAGTTTAAAAAGGGAGATAATTGGTGGACAGAGTGACGTAGATCACCTTGTGTAGGGAGAGGAGTTAAGTTGGGAAGACCTGCCAGAAGAGGTCCATCCTAAGAGCCCTTTTCAAGGCTGTAAGAGTAGAGATGTGACATATCTCCTCTGGCAGGTCATTCCATAGCTTTGGAGCAGCGACAGAGAAGGCCCTCTAGCTAACTGATGTTAGCCTAGATTTTTTTAGCTGTAGTAAGTTCTTCCCCGAGGACTTCTAGTTGATTGGCGACCGCCCTTTCGATCACCTTGCTCAAAAATGGCAACAGCGAAACAGGTCTATAATTATTTCTATCCAGGGGGTCCATGGAGGACTTTTTAAAGAGTGGTCTAACCCCTGCCTCATTAAGACAAGAGGGCAGGGACCCCTCCCTGAAGGATGCATTAATTACTTTTTTCAGCATCAACTTGATAGTATCACCCCCATCCCACCCTGGACTTCCAGCCAAGTTGGGCAAGGTTCGAGAGGGCAGGTGGTCTTTTTCAAACTACTAAGGAGCTTGTCCATGTCCTCAGTACTTACCAACTTGATCCAGTCTAACAGTAATGGAGGAGGTGCTGGATACCCCTCTAGTTGCTACCGACTAGAGGGGTATCCAGGCATCCAGGTCAGCTCTTATCCAAGACATTTTATCTGTGAAATGATCATTAAAATGTCACAGAAGGAAGCCTCCCCGACGCGTCGGGAGGGGTTCTCATTTGCGTCGGCCTAGAAGGGCCTCGACACATACGATTGGCTGAGTAGCCCACAAGACCCGCCTCTTCCGGGCTGCTCAGCCAATCAGGACAAGCGGGAATTGGAAATCTCGCGAGATTTCTGGTCTCGCGAGATTTTAGAATGGGATTTGGCCAGGCTATTTAAGCCTGGGCTGCCTCATGGGCAGCAGCCATTTTGGAGGGACAAGCGAGCAAGCAGCTCGCGTCTCCGCTCTTTGCCCAAGGATTGGGCCTACTCCAGGCTACAGGCTTAGGAGTTTAGCGGGGAGTATAGAGGAGAGACCGCCTAACCGGACAAGGGCCGTTGCCGTGGCAACCGCGGCTTGAGTTCAAAAGGCATTTGCAGCCGCGATCTACTACTCGCGGCTTTCTCCGGTTGGGCCGGCTTCGCCAGGCTCGCCTTACGCGAGACCGACACTAAGGCCTTGATTGGGCCCTCATTCTCCTGCGGCCTTGACCCTGGGCAGACCGTCAGCGGTGCTTCAGTGGTCGGCCGAGGGGAGAGAGGAGCGACAGAGAAGGAAGTTTGAACAAGGACAAGCATCCAACCGCAAGTTATATATATATAAAAAAAAAAGACGAATTGAGGCATATCAGGGGCCCAGTTCTCACAGCCTATTTGGGGCTTATTTGTCAACTCAGGCCTATTTGGGGCCTACGTTTGGGGCCTATTTGGGGCCTATGTTTGGGGCCTAATTGGGAGGCCTATGTTTGCGCTCTATTTGGGGGCCTAAATTTCAATCAGGTCTATTTGGGGCCTTTGAAAGCGGTCAGCCTTATTGAGGCCTGAATTTAACCGGCCTATTTGGGGCGTGGGGCAGTACACTTGACTATTGGAGCTTACAATTTTACGACATTGAGTGATTGGATATTGTTGATACAAATTGCAGTGCTTATCTGTTAACATTGAATTAATAATAATAATAATAATAATAATAATAATAATAATAATACTTCTCTTAGATATACACATATAGAAACATTTACACGCACATATATATGTGTATATATATATATATATATATATATATATAGCATCTCTAGAATAATCAATTTGGAGGTGTATTTTAATATTCACACTCCATCTGCGGGGTGCTAACATCAGGGATTAGTTTTCAGTTGTTGGGAGCAGCACTGTCCATTTGCATCAACATGCCGCGCAGTAAGGCCCAGGGCAAGAAACGCACAGCTCCACCTGGACATAAAGCAGACCAAGCACTGACTAAACGTAGTAATCCTGAAAAAGACAAGGAGTTAGACATTCATACTCACCTGGCACAAATTGGCCGCACTATGCAAGTGTGTGCCACTGTATGCGAGCAACTGGCTCAGCAACATTTAGTAAGGAGTTCACCTACTTCACAGGTTATGGCACATACAGCTATAGCTCAGCCTTCTAATTCATTACAGCAATCTGCATCTATGGCTAATAGTCAAGTCTCCTTGTTCCAGGAGTCCAGTGAGACATCTACCACGGGGATGGGGCAGCCATCCATTTCTGATATAATGGAATTATTAAAGAAAGTTCCGGGGGTAGGGCTCCCATCAAACTCAGCAGCAGAAGGCAATCAACCTACGCTGGCTGATTTGTTTAATATGGTTCAGAGGGCTATCGTTTCAGGTCAGAGCAACGTGCCTGTTTCAGAAGCATCAGTGTCTACCGACAGTTTCGGGCAAAACTTAGGAGGGAGACGCCACAACACTAGAGCCGCTACTGCTATGCTCTCGGTGGGAGCTCAACAAGCATCGGCTGATGCTTCAGGCCAAGGAACAAGCACAGGTGCGTCAACTGCTAATAATCTCCAGTCAACTTGGCCGGCTTCTGTGTGGTCGCCTAACAGTCAAGTAGAAATCTTTTCTGGTTTGGACAATGCTGTAGAAGCATCTTCATCAGCACCTATCCTAAATGCCACTGGCCCACAGGGCACAGAGGCACAGGTACAGGATGGCAGCACTCCACATAACAATTTAAGTTTGAATAAAGAAACGGTGGTAGTGAGTGCTTTGAATATTTCTGGGACTGACAGGACCAATGAGTGCAATCCATACACAGGTATGTCGACACCTCTGGGTTCGCACTTGCCAATGTCTACTAAGGAAAGGATTTGGAAAGGTGAGTTTATAGATTTATTCTCACTCACCTTCCGTGACCCTGAACCAAGGATCATAGTGAAAGAGGGGGTGGTTTTTGCATTGCCCAAAGAATTCCAAGTACATAAACACCCCAAATTGGAAAGAAACTTCATAAATTGGATTATGGGTTTCACCATTTACAGGGGCATTATTGAGGAAAAAGACCCCAACAGGGCTCCAGAATTGTCTAAATACCAAGAGATCATAATTAAAGCCTACACAAATTGTCATTGTAATGCCAGGGGGTCAGCATGGCTGCAGTATGACGAACAATTTAGAATGAGAGCGGCGCTAGACCGTTCCCTTTCTTGGCGTCACGTGCAGTCAGAACTTTGGGCCGATGTGATGTTAGGTGCCTCCCCTATGAGCCGTTGTGACAATGGGTTTGTCCCCATGGTTACGCAGCTGAGAGGGCAGAATACGAGGCCTAGCATGGGGGAAAAAAGGCAGGTTGTTCTCTGCTGGGACTTCAACGCAGGTAGGTGTCGGAGGCAGCCTTGCAGGTATGACCATAAATGCAGCGCCTGCAGGGGGACTCACCCGGCCACAACATGTAATAGAGGTAAAAAACCTGGGAGCGGGGCCTCATATTCACAACCTGCAGCAGCGGGAAAAAGCGCCAACACCAATTAAACTGAATGTCTTGGAGAGTTGGTTGCGAATCTACCCAAAAGTGGATTCTGCTCAATACTTATGGGAAGGTTTTGTACAAGGTTTTCATATCCCGTACTCAGGTGTTCGCATGCACAGTTCGGCTCCTAATGCACGCTCAGTTAGAGAACTCCCAGGGATTGTAAGAGACAAGCTGGCTAAGGAAATTGCTGCAGGTAGAATCTCAGGCCCTCATGATCAGTTGCCATTGCCTAATTTGAGGCTATCGCCCCTGGGTGTCATCCCTAAGAAGGCACTGGGTGAATTTAGATTGATTCACAACTTATCATACCCAAAAGGTGAATCAGTCAATGATGCAATTGATCCACAGCTGACATCTGTTAAATATGCATCTTTCGATTCAGCTGTGAAAATGGTAAAGAATCTGGGTCCAGGCGCACTCTTAGCAAAATGTGACATTAAATTGGCTTTTAGGTTATTACTGGTACATCCTGAGGATTTCGATTTGTTAGGTTTTCAATTTGAAGGTAAGTTCTATTTTGACAAAGCAATGCCAATGGGTTGTTCTATTTCTTGTGCAGCTTTTGAGGCATTTAGTACATTTTTACACTGGTGTGCTGCTAAGAGGACCAATAACACAGCTATTACGCATTACCTAGATGATTTTTTGATCGCAGGGGCTAAGGGGACACCAATTTGCTTTATTGGCAATACTTTATTGGCATTTCAAAAATTGATGGATGAAATGGGAGTTCCGCTAGCTGAAGAAAAAACTGAGGGTCCTGATACTAAAATAGTCTTCCTAGGAATAGAATTGGATACTATGGAGGGAGTATCGCGCCTTCCGTTGGATAAACTCATAGCCATGAGATTCCAAGTTAAATTGATGAAAAGCAAATCTAAAGCCACACTTAGAGAATTTCAACTAACGGGTTTATTGAATTTTGCCTGCAAAGTTATTGTTCCTGGGCGGGCTTTTTGTTCGTGTTTATACAAAGCCACCAAGGGCATTAAAGCTCCACATCATCACATTAGGATTACATCGGGTATAAAAGAGGATTTGAAAGTATGGGAAATGTTTTTAGAAAATTATAACGGGGTGTCATTTTGGAGGTCAGACATGCTTTTAAGTGCCGATTTTCAAGTACAATCGGATGCTTCTGGGGCAAATGGTTTTGGTGTCTTTTTTAATGGACAATGGGCAGCTGAGCCATGGCCTCAGCTTTGGAGGGATAAAGGTTGGGATAAAGACCTCACATTTCTGGAATTGTTCCCAATTGTAGTGGCAGTGCATTTATGGAAAGAACAGTTTCAGAACAAAACAGTATGGTTTTGGTGTGATAACACAGTGGATGCACAGACATTGGTGGATGCACAGACATCCAAATCCCCTAGGGTGATGACTTTAGTCAGGGAAATGGTGGCACAATGTTTGGAATTTAATATTTTGTTCCGTGCCCAGCATGTTCCAGGTTTATTAAATCCCTTGGCGGACGCCCTTTTGCGTTTCCAGTTTTCCAGGTTCCAGCAATTAGCACCGGAGGCGTCATCACAGCCGCTGGAGGTACCAACACGACTTTGGAGCCTTGGCGAATAGAAATCGACCGGGCGATTACTCAGTCCATCGTTCCATCTACACGCAAGTCATATCAGCTCGCATTGCGAGCATTCAGATCCTTTTTGTTAAATGCTGGGGAGGTGGAACTTTGGCCGTTAAAGGTGGACTTAGTTCTTCAGTTTGTTGTTCACCTTCACCAATCGGGTTTTGCGCCAGTAACCATAAGAGGCAGGATTGCGGCGCTATCATTTTACTCTAGAGCTTGGGGGTTCGCAGACCCCACAGTTGATTTTAGAATTAGAAGGGCGTTAGATGGTTGGGCAAGAGAATCTGGACCAATGAAGGACAGCAGATTGCCAATCACCGGTTCTGATTTGTTAAAGATTTGGGAAAACCTTCCTGCTACATGTTTCTCACTTGAGGAAGTAATATTATTCAGGGCGGTATTCTCTCTGTTGTTTTTTGCGGCATTGAGAATTAGTGAAATTGTGCCAAGTTCGCGCTATGATAAATCTGGCAGGGCTCTTTCCGTTTTAGATATTCATATTTCAGAACAGGGCCTTCATGTGAGAATTCGATGGTCTAAAACTGACCAGATGGGAAAAGGCCAGTCTATAGTTTTGAATAGAGCACCTAGTGGACATATTTGTCCAGTGTCTGCTTTAAGTGAATATCTAAAGATTAGACCAAAGGGTTTGGGTTATTTGTTTTTGCATAATATTGGTCTTCCGTTGACCCAGTTTCAGTTTAGGTCAGTTTTAAAAGAAGTGTTAAGGAAGGCAGATCTGCCATATGCACACTTTGCATCTCATTCTTTTAGAATTGGAGCAGCCACAGCCGCGGCCACTCAGGGTTTAAGTGAGGCGGCTATTCGTAGGATTGGACGTTGGCGCTCGCGAGCGTTCAAGTCTTATGTGAGGAAATGATTTACCTATCCGTTAATTTGTTGCTATATTCAATTTATTGCAGCACAACGGTCATCTGAAGGTGTCTGGATTATTGGTCACAGCCTCGTATTCTGGGCAGAACGACACTTGGTGCAACAGTGCAGCGATATTGATTGGGGATGCCAAGGCACAGGACCTGTTAGATGGTTCGGACGCAGAGGAATGCTGTGGGGAGCATTACTCCCTAGAATTCTGGAGCTCCTCGAAACATTCAAGCAACCCAAGGGACTGATCGTCCATCTAGGAGAGAATGATTTAGGAAAAGTTACCTCTTTGAACTTGGCTAATATGATTTTGAACGATTTCCGCGAGATCAAGAGACTCTTGCCGGACTCAGTGCTGATTTGGACAAAGTTTCTGCCTAGAAGAATTTGGCAAGGTGTTCGAAATCAGACTGCCATTAACAAGACTAGACGCTTTTTTAATAGAAAGTTGGCAAAATCTTTGGGGGAATTAGGAGTGTTAATTTTGAAACATGAGGGTATTCAAGCAGATAGGCCTGATTTGTACAGGGGCGATGGGGTGCACCTCTCCCCGAAAGGTATTGACATCTATTTGGATTCGTTAGGAATAAGTGTAAAAGGACTATTGGGGGGGGGAGGGGATGTCTAGCTAAGCTGACCCCCTCCTGTGGCGGGCAGGGACCCCTCCCTCTCAGGGATGGAAATAGGTTAATCTGGAATGTAATATGAATACGATTTGAATAAAGTTGAATAATACATGATGTCATTAGATGTAATTAAATTGAATGACGTAATAGTTAAATTTAATGACGTCATTTGATAATGAGTTAGATTATGACATCATATCCGGTTAGGGGGAGGGGGTTAGAATTGCTAAAGGATATGTAAGGAAGTTTTAACTTGGCGCATGCTAGAATAAGATGGTTTAAAATAATAGCGAGTAGCGTAATCGCTGGTACGCATGCGCCAAATAATATTTGATATAGATGTTTACTAATATTCTTAAAATGAAAATGGTTAATTTGTTACGACCCTGTACGAATAAAGTTGTGGCCTACATGTGTTTTACCCATAACAATGCGTACGAGTCCTTTGTGCCGATGCAAAGCTGTAGTTCATTCTAAAAGAGGGTTCTGGGTGGGAGGCAATTGAGTTAAATTCCTCACCACCATGAACAGCTCAGCTGGAAGGGATTTCACATATGCGATAGATGCAGAATAGAAAGATTTCTTAGCTGCATCTATCACCACTTGATAGGACCTAAGAAAAGTCCAATGAACTGTCTGATTGGATAGGAGTTGAGTGAGGGATAGAAGCCTTAGGGTTGCATCTGCAAGACCAACCTGGATAAAGATTTTTTAATGGCATTGTTTTCAGATCTAGTCATAAGAAGCAAATATTGAAGAAAGCTAAATATGCCCTCAAACGTTATGCACCCACACTGTATTAAAAATTCTTTGGATCAGAATGGTTAAGATAAGGGCAGTATATGTATATGACAGGCAAAATAAATGGGGGGGGGGGGAGAAATACCACAAGAGAATTATTTTTACATAGTGCATTGCCATTACTACATCAGCAGCTTGGATGAATAGCAATACATCCAAGCTGTTGACTTTGTAATGGGGTTAAGCTAGACAAAAAACACTCCAAGGAAATGTTTAATTTCTTTCCTTTGTTATGGAGACTGTCTGAATAAGAGTTAAAATGGAATTCATCTCTCTCTCTCTCCAAGCTTCAAAGCTCCTCTTAATGCTTTTTGGATTGGATCCCAGAATGGTTCTACCTTATAGCACTTTTAAAAAAGAACCCTGAAGACATTGTCTGTCAGCAAAATTTCTATTATAAAGTACAATGTACTGTCAGCTTTACTGGGGAAAAAAGTTCCCTTTGAGTTTGGTTTAATCTGCCAGCTAAAGTGCAGGATAAAATACTCCTATATGAGTTTTAAAGTTGCATGGGATATTTATTTGTTTTAGGACATTTTTTGGAGGTGGGGGCTTCTATGCTTTCATGAGGGCCCCATATATTATCCAGAGAAAACACTAGTTTGCCTTATTTAATTATTCTTCGTTGTCATGCTCTCCTCCCCGCCCCCGGTCTAATTTGCATTAGCACTACTGGAACATTATCCTCCTGGAAACAAAATGTTATATTAAATATTAAATAAATAATAAATAATAAACAAGATGTCACAAATGTCCTATGGATGGGTGCAGTGAGGGGATCCAGAAGGCAGAATGAGATCAGCACTCTCATTCTTGGTTGGCTTTAGCTCTATTTAGGCAATCAGAAAGGGGTTAAAATGACATATAAGGGATGGAGTGGGTTAGCCCTCCGCTCTCTGTTGTCACTCATCCATACATAGAGTTTTTTTTAGGTATGAATGGTCTCCATACAAGCCAGAAGCTGTGATTTATGTGGAGAGCCACAATGACTAGAGGAAGCTCTCCTATTCAGACCTATCATTTTCCCCTTCATTTTTCATACTAAGATAGAACTAACATGCTACTTTCCCAATATGCTTTTTTCACTCCTTATTGAACACCTAGGGCTAGGTCCAATTGAGAATGGAGGCAATGCTCATCCAAAATGCTCTGCCTTCACACTTCATTGGTTCAGTGAAAAATGAGTGTCAGTTTATATATTTTCAGAGCATCTGAATCCACATGATCACTGAAAACAGGGCAGCCATTGCTGTAAGATTTCACAGAAATCTTAGGGATGAAAAGATTGGTTTTAAAATGAGATTCTTCAGTCTTGGAAAACCCTGACAAGTAGAAGCTTTGCAGTTTTGGACTTATTGTGTTCAAAAGTTGCACATGGGATATTTTTGGTGTTGAAAAGCTTTTGCACAGAAACAGCATTATCTGTGCAGAAAATAATATTTCTGTTATTTACTGTACAGAAAATACAGTTTTCTGTGCAAAAAGTGCCACTTTGTGCAAAAATAAGTCCCAACTACAGCATATTTTGTGCATGAATTATTTTCTGTGCAGAAAATGCTGTTTCCCACACAGAAATATGTTGTTTTCTATGCAAAAATATGCAGAAAAAATCTCAAGCTACAAATAATGTTCAAAAACTACACATTTTTAAAGTCTTTCTCCAGTACAAAGAAAATTGCTCAGATTGCTGTTGTTTCCTTCAATGATGCAATTTGTGAAGAATTTCATCCTTAAAAGGCACAAGGCTCCAGGACTGTTCCTCCTACCCACCCCCAATCCTATATAGAAGTTAGTAGTCCATAAACTTTCTGGAATGCTGCAAAAATATCACCTGAGCAATGACCATTATTGTTTTCTTATTCTTTACACTATTATACAACTGTTTTTCAAAATAAAAACAGGAATTTGTTTTGATGTGAAGAAATTCCTAGTACAAACAAGTGGATTGTTAAATTTGTTAGAGAAAAATTAAGATGGAGAGCATGAATGTTTTAAGCAGCTGAAAAAATTAATATACAAATGATATCAGCCCAGAAACAATGTTTTGCTAGTTCACTGGTCCTCTGTTGCTATTTTTAATATAACCTGACATTGACCTTCATCCCAAATGCCTTATGCTAATATCAAAACATTAAGCAAACAAAAGTAATAAGCACAGTAATGATCTGCTCCCTTCATGTTTATATTCCTTTTAAATTTGTTTTATTGATTTCTTATGTTTTAACATTTAGTTAACCTCTACTTTGTTTACTGTTCTTTATTTTATTTGTTCTATACTTGCATTTTGCCATCCATATTTGCATATTTTAAAGACAGAGGTGATGTAGGCATGAAACAAATAATAATACTAAAGGAGAAATTAGAATTTCATAAAACATGTACAAAAGTAGCATTTGCTTGTTTCTTCTCATCTCTGCTCATATCGCTGTACTTCATCTACATAGGAAAGGGTGTTTCTTCTTAGAAAAATCAGAATTTAAGCAATCATATAGGAGCAGACAGGGCTGGAAATTAAAAAATCAACAATAGGGAAAAACTTAAAATATTATCAAAAGGTTTCCTGTTCAATTCATTATTGCATTTGGCAAGAGATGAACAGTACACCACACTGGCAAGAGGGAACAGTACACCACAGCCAAATTGATAGACAGACTTCTATAACATTTACAATGCTGGCTGCACCCCAATCAATACCAGAACAGACTTCAATAAGTTTTAAGGTAGTGGCAACAGTGCCATGATCGTGATTACATAGGGATCATGAATATGAATCAGTTATGGGTGCGTAAATTTAGGTTATGCATCTCTGTCTAATTGTAAATAGTAAATTTCAGTCTTCATTTATTTTAAATAAACTTAAATATTTTATTTTAAAAATATTTTAGTTCATTTAACTTATATATATATATTTAAAAAATCTTGTTGCAACAATTGCAACAACCAATAAACAAACAAAGATGCCTCATATTGAAAACCACAAAATAAAATTTCCATTGTCAATTAAAACTGCCTTTAGTTGATTGACATACAAATCCAATGAACTGGGTGTGGAATCTGTCGCTAGCATAAATTCCTTTCCCTCGTGCACTTGATGTTGCCAAATTGTAGATGATGTGTGTGAGTGTGCATTGCATAAGTCCCTGTGTGAAAAATTTTATTTGTTGTTTCATGCACTATTGACAGCAATAGTTGGGAAATTTGTGTGCTTGCTTCCACCCTTCCCAAAAAGGGCTTGGGGCAGCTAACAACCTACATAGAACATAATTACAATCATATCTCTAAAATCATAAAACCAACAGCAGAAGCAGCAAAGGAACAAGCATAATAATAATAATAATAATAATAATAAGATTTATTTATATACCGCCCCTGTGGCTAGCCAATCTAGGCGGTGTACAGCAATAATAAAATACAAACAAGTTAACAATATCATTCCCTCCCCCCCTTAAAAATATATTAAATCAAATACAATTTAAAACAACTACAATAAACAAAGATTATTCAATAACAATTTCAAAATACAATACATAGCAACAAAACTAACAGACACTCTGTGTTAATTTCTATATTACAAAGTGCCAGTGTGTTGTGCCGCTGATGAGGAGGCTCAAGGGGCCTGTTTTTATAGACCCAGCTGGTCCCGCCTCTCTGCACTGCGCCGCGCCTCCGGTGCCGGGTGGGAGAGTTTGGAGGACCCTTTGCAGGGCAGATGGTAAGTCCCTCTCTCTCCCGCGTTGCGCCACTGATGAGGAGGCTCAAGGGGCCTGTTTTTATAGGCCCAGCTGGTCCCGCCTCTCTGCACCACGCCGCGCCTCCGGTGCCGGGTGGGAGAGTTTGGAGGACCCTTTGCAAGGCAGATGGTAAGTCCCTCTCTCTCCCGTGTTGCGCCGCTGATGAGGAGGCTCAAGGGGCCTGTTTTTATAGGCCCAGCTGGTCCCGCCTCTCTGCACCGCGCCACGCCTCCAGTGCCGGGTGGGAGAGTTTGGAGGACCCTTTGCAAGGCAGATGGTAAGTCCCTCTCTCTCCCACGTTGCACCACTGATGAGGAGGCTCAAGGGGCCTGTTTTTATAGGCCCAGCTGGTCCCGCCTCTCTGCACCACGCCGCGCCTCCGGTGCTGGGTGGGAGAGTTTGGAGGACCCTTTGCAGGGCAGATGGTAAGTCCCTCTCTCTCCCACATTGCGCCGCTGATGAGGAGGCTCAAGGGGTCTGTTTTTATAGGCCCAGCTGGTCCCGCCTCTCTGCACCACGCCGCGCCTCCGGTGCCGGGTGGGAGAGTTTGGAGGACCCTTTGCAGGGCAGATGGTAAGTCCCTCTCTCTCCCGTGTTGCGCCAATTGCTTGTATTCCAAAATCTAGTACAAATTAATACATATATAAATACTCCCTAAAAGACAGCAATGTATGGGACAGCACACCTTCTATCAGAAGACAGTGTTGTAGAGGGGTGCCAACATGAAGAAATGCTGCCATGTGGTGCTAGCCCACATACTCCTCAAGAGGAGCAGAAGTAGAGCCTCAACAGCTAATCTGTTGTTTGTACTAGGAAAGCTGATTCCTAAAATACCTGAGCCCTAAGCCATTTAGATCCATTGATTCCTTGCCTGTGTGGTGTGGTGATTTGAGTGTTGGACTATGGACGTTATCACACGTGGACCAGAAAGCGAAAATAAAAGTGGAAATGAGGCATTCCGAAAATAAACCGAAAATAAACCTTGTTTCCGCAAACGTCATTACCTTAATTGCGAATTTACAGCAAGTGCAATGAACGTCCACACACAAGCGAAAATATCCCGTAAATGTAGTAGAAATGAGCCTCTTGCACATGCGCAGATAGAGGAATGCTCGCGGGAACCATGGGTAATGACGGGGAAATGCACCCCAATACGTATTTGGTTATCACATTTACGGTAAATGCGGAATCACCCTCATCGCGCAATTGCAATTCCTCAAGAAACCAAAATTCAAAAGATCTCGGATCTTTCCACTTTCTGTCCACTTTCATTCTGGTTTCTGTGCGACGTCGTGTGAAAACACGGGCCAATAATCTGGAATCGGTCGGGATTTTGTGTGGATTTTGTGTGGATTTGGCCCCGTGTGATAACGTCCTATGTCCAGGATATGAATTCCAGCTCCACCATGTAAATTCACTGGGTGACCTTGGGCAAGTCACATGCTCTCAGTCTCAGAGGATGGCAATGGCAACCCCCCTCTGCTAGAAACCTGCCAAGAAAACCCCATGAATGGTTCACTTTGAGGTGGCATAAGTCAGAAATGAGCTGAAGGCATACAACAGCAATTCCTTGACTAAGAAAACCCTATGAAATTCATCAGGCCACCATAAGGTGAACAGGTGACTTGAAGGTATGTGTATGTCTGTGTGTACATGTATGCACACACGCACACACTAGGACTAACACTCTGGCAGCTACTGTAGAAATTCCTGAACTGGTGTGGTATGTTTCATCCTTTGTGTCCTCAGATCTGAGGGCCTGATCTGTCTTCTCCATTCCCTAGGCAAGAGGGAAGAACCTCTGAGTAAAAGCAGTGTCTTTTTGAGTGGGTATGTGTGGGTATTACTGTGTGTCACTGGCTCCTGTAGCTGCAGGCTACAATGGAGCTGCTTCTGTAGACTCTTTAAGGGTCACCTGGCCCTACTCCTCCCCCCAAATTTTCTCAAAGCATGTTCGACACCGAGGTTCAGCGAGTATGGTTAGCATGCAAGATGCTGAGTTACCTCAGGAGTTGATGAATATGGTACTAAAGGTTTGCTGTTTTGTGGCTTTTCTCATTTGTTTCCACCTTGACTTTAATTCTTCTAACTTATTTTAACTGTGATCTTAAATGAGGGCACTGTTCCACTCTGCTGAAGTTTTGGCTGCTGACATTTTTAGAGATCAAGGATCACTGTTTCTACTTCCTATGTGCAATCATGCAGAAGGCCATAAGGTTTGTGTACATATGAGACTAAAAAGATTTCAGCCTGAGGATTTTGGAAATTGATTCATTATAAGCACCCTGTAAATAAGGGCAAGGAATGTTGGGTACATTGTATAGACAATATAAGATGATGAAATTACATATTGCTGCTGTTGGAGTACATATCCAAGAACTGAAAACAAAGGTATCATTCAAAAGTGATCCCATAAGACACAAGATGGTGGTTCAGACTATTGCAGTGGGATCCAGTAAAGCTGGACAAAAATGAACAACATTAAATATATTATTTTTGGGAGGGGGGACAGGAAAAAAGTGATATGAGTTATTTCAAAACTGAGATTATTAAAACTTTTTTTAACAGTAGCACTTTAATAAGTATGATTCAGCCCTTTTCATGATAGGCTGTCAATCCTGCAAACATTAAAACAGCACTAAAGGAAGATATGGAGATTGCAGAGAAACTAAGGGCCTTTACAGACTGCCTGAAATAATGCAGCAGTTGAGGCCACTTCAACTGTCCTGGCTCAGTGCTAGGGAATCATGGGAATTGTATTTTTTTCTGAGACATTGAGCCTTCTCTGTCACAGAGCTCTGGTGCCACAATAAACTACAGTTCCTATGATTCCTTAGCACTGAACCAGGATAGTTAAAGTGCCCTCAAGCTGCATTATTTCTGGCAGTTTGTAAAGGCCCTAAATGAATAATTTTCATCTATCTTCCACTGCTGATGAACAGAAACCCATGTCTGAACTGTTGTTTCCAGGAGGGGAAAAATTAGGAACTGAGCCAAACAATAAGTGATGACAAAAGAGGAAATTCTATGTGTTATTAACACATTACAAACAAACAAATCATCAGATCAAGATGGTATCCATTTGAGAGTCCTTAAGCATGTGAAAAATGCTGAATGTCTAACTAAATATGAAGCAGTGCATCCTTCTTTTAAGATGTCAGGATAAATATATTAGCCAAGATCCTGTATCAAATATATAGCCAGGATGTGGCTCCTATGCTTTAACTCTCTATCCAATAAATTTAGATCAGTGGATGCCATCTTTGGAAGATGGGTGCTTCAGGAGGTGGTTAAAGTTAGTATTGATCCCTATTTAGGTAAATATCCCTCCCTATTTACTTCAGGTTGGGGGCTTGAGTACGTTCCATGTTGTGTGGATTCCTCCTCTCATGAACCCAGGGAATGAGACCTTGATTACTTACTGTGAAGGTGCATTCTGAGTTGTTGAGAGGAAGAATCCACCCTTTCCCTTAATGACTGCTGCCCAGCCTTCTTGGGATGTGCTGGGTTGTGTCTATATTTTTCCCAATCTGTTTTTCCTCTGAGTTCTCTGTATTAAGGCTTGGCTATTAAGTGAACTGATCTCCAAGATGACTGAGTGAGAGAAGTCATCAGAGTCTGTCTTCCACTACCATGAGACCATGTGATTCTTCCTGCCCGATTCTGGGTGTTGATGGGAATATAGCTCTGAACCCCCACCCCCCCACCCCATTAAAAACCAGTCAGCTGTCTGGAGCAATACAAGACTGTGTTCCTGCTGGGCAAAATGCTGCAGGATGGTGTGACCAATCTTCCTGCCCACACACACACACACACACACACCAGCAAGCAAGGCTACAATGAAAAGGTTGTGACAGTTGCTGCTTCTTTCAACATTACTTGCTGCTGGGAGAGGCTGGTCACATCAATCTACGGCAACGGCACAATTGTGGAAATGAGAATACAAAGTTACAATGTCTTAAATCTAATTACAAAGTTATAATGTCTTAAATCTAGCCTGAGGACTAGTGCTATACCAGTGCTACTGGGATGATATTGTAACCAACTAACAGGATGCCAACCATTATTATTATTTTCCACTTTACAATCAATAGAAATTGGCTCAAGTGCTGGTTATGATCGGTTCAGAGGTTGATTTTGGATCAGGGATGTAGCTATGTTGGGCGAAAATAAGGTCATTCTCTACCAAATAAGAATTTTGCCCCCAAGTGAATTTTTTCTTCAATCCCCAAGTTTCTAATATTGCTGAGAGTATAAATATTTATCACACTGCCCTAATATTGCTGAGAGTATAAATATTTATCACACTGCCCCCATTCTCACCATGATTGCATTAATGAAGGGAAGTGCATACATACTAGTTTGGGAGCATGCTCTAATGTCCCTCCATTAAAGCAACCAGGCTGTTGCTGGACCTTCATACTCCTTGAAAAACTTTTGAAAGAAATATTAGATACTTTTTTAAAAAAAGATGAACTGGCTAGACAGGAGCAGATCTCTGTGGTGCTTGTGTAGGTCATGAACAATTTGATACAAATCAGAAAGTAAAAACAAGGATTATTGAAGTTCTGTTTTGTGTGTATATGGTATATTGTGTGTATATTGTTTTTATTATTATCATCTTGTCTCAGAGACCTCCAAATCATCATGTTATCAACAGCCTTGCTCACATCTTGCAAACTCAGGGCAGTGGCTTCATCAGTTAACTAGTGTATACCTCTTAACATTTAACTTTAATTATTTTTAAACATAAATTTATGTGTTGGTAAGGAATGTCTAGGCTTGGGGAGTAGTTCCATGAGAAAGTTTACCTCTCAAATTAATTTTTAATGGGCCCCTTCCAAAACTTGGAACATATTTG
The DNA here is from genome assembly GCA_026167975.1 of Phrynosoma blainvillii. Classification (NCBI taxonomy): domain Eukaryota; kingdom Metazoa; phylum Chordata; class Lepidosauria; order Squamata; family Phrynosomatidae; genus Phrynosoma; species Phrynosoma blainvillii. The sequence goes on from JANUYF010000004.1 coordinate 24,918,041, forward strand.
TGGAGACCTTGCTCCCTCAAACAAATATACAGGAATGAAAGCATCAGTTATGGCTGGAATTCTTTTGGTGTCTTATGCATCTGTAAATTCCTCTACAGAAGTAGTTGGACTTTTTTGTCTGATGTGGAATGTACACATTTATTTCAAGGTTGTGGAAGTGGGATTGTATATGTGGTGTCTTTGTGCATTGATGTGAAATATGCATGAAGGCACATTGCCCATTGATGTGTATCCATGCATTCAGCTGCACATTTGGTGTCTTGGTTCAGTTATATAAAGTTGCCATTCAGCAAAGAATTGCATAAAATTCTTAATGAGTAACTCTGCATAAAAATGTTTATATTACACAACTTAATGCAGTGTCTTGATGTACATAAAATGTTATATGGAGCAATAAAGATATAGCCTTGACCTACAGAGAAATGTTCAGCATTTTTTAAAAAACTGCAGAAATTGTTTTTTTTTACTTAATTAGCAGTAAAAAGGGAATGTTTTTACTTACCTTTCTTGTAGGAAATGATTTTTATAGATATACAGTGAGTTCACCACATTGGTGGGCTAGCAATCCACAGACTGAAATGTGGATCACCATGCCCCATATTATTCAGTGGCAACACATGCACATGGACTCTGATAATGGACACACATATGTCACTACCCATTGAATAATATGTGATGTAACCATCTGCATTTTTACCCATTCACTGGGAGACTCAAAACCAACCTCCTGTGGATGGGAAGAGTCCACTGTAAAAGGTGCAATGAACTCCTCTTGAAAAATTTGCATGTGGCAAAAAAATAAATAAAAAAAATCTAGTAATATTTAGAAAATATAGTAAAGCAATATTATTTATGTTCCTGACTTTCTTTCTTTCTTTCTTTCTTTCTTTCTTTCTTTCTTTCTTTCTTTTTTTTTTTGGTCTTTTCTTTTCAACCAGCCCTGCTGCCATAGTAAGTAACAGAAACCACCTTTTTCTTCCTCAATAACTTCTTGGAAATGAAGTAATATCACGATGTAGCTTTGTTTTAGGGGCATAGTCTCTTCCCTTACAATATACCATTACTACTTATGTCAGAAATTCCCCACCTACCTCAAAATGACTAGAACTTCTCCCAAAATAATCTCTTTAACACCCCTACTACTTGCTTCTAATAAATGGCACACCAATTCTTTGGGAAGGTGGGGTTTAGAAACAAATTAATACTGCCAAGACTGATGGACAGCTCTGTCAAGTCTGTTTCTGTAGACTTTTTAAAATCTGAAGTCCATTCTATGTCATAGATAGATAGATAACACTTGGATAAAACAACTGGACAGTATTTTTTTTCCAGTTTGATCCTGGATCTCAGAGGGATACCATAAAAAAGATTAAATAAAATGATAGAAAAGTATTTGGATGTATAAAAGCATCAGATATTTCAGTTTCCACCTTCTTTTGTGATTCCCATTGGAATGATAGAGATAAACACCATCCAATGGCATTTACAGAATTATCAGGATCTAAGTATAGAATTCAAAAGATGGAGGCAAGGGTGGTATTGTAAAGCCATATCATGCCAACATTTTGAATTTATAGATCCTGATGTTCTCTTTTTCCCTAGGCATGGTTAGACATGAGGTTTTTCTATACATGGACATGTTGGAAAGGTGGTTTGCCTGAGAATTTAAAATTTTGCACAAGAACCAGGTAATTACAAAATTCAGTATCAACACTAATAATGACATACCTTCAAGATATGTTGTAAAGAGTATAATAAAATGTATAATTTAAATAATCATGTTACATACTTGCTTATAGAATCATAGAATCATAGCCATATTTATAGTAATAAATAGATACTTTAAATTAATCCTGCTGGGGCAAAAAGATGTATTGGCAAATCATGGAAATACTTCTAGCTTTGATTAAAAATGTCTTTAAAATGTAATATTGCCAAGGGACTGGGTGTGTTCTTGCATATAATATCTAGGTCTTACAGTATAATAGAACATTGTGAAAAAATGGGTTTGGCAGCTAATGTAGTCAAAGAAGACTGCTATAAAACCATCCAAAAGGTATGCTGTGGATAACATTGAAATGATGATAAAATAAAAGCAAAATATCTTGAAGGTCTATTATTTCATCAATATAACTGGTGTTTTCAAGAATGAGATCACAGCTATTCCATATAGAGTTGGAATCATAGAATCATAGAATCATAGAGTAGGAAGGGACCTTAAGGGCCATCTAGTCCAACCCCCTTGTCATGCAAGAACACATAATTGAAGCACTCCTGACAGATGGCCAACCACCCTCTCTTTAAAATAATAATAATAATAATAGTAATAATAATAATAATAGTAATAAAAACAAAAACACAGCAACAATAACTAATACAATTAAATTATTAAAGTGGACTCAATTTGCACTATTTCTGGCAGTCTGCAAAGGCCCTTAGAGTAGATCCACTGAAAGTAGTGGAACCTGAATCATGCCTGACTAAAGTCATACTACTTCAGGGATTCTACTCTAAATATCTAAGGGCCTTTGCAGACTGCCAGAAATAGTGCAAATTGAGTCCACTTTAACTGCCCTGACTCAGTGCTAGGGAATCATGGGAAGTGTAGTTTATTGTGGCACCAGAGCTCTCTGACAGAGAAGGCTCAATGTCTCAGAAAAAATACAATTCCCATGATTCCCTAGCACTGAGCCGGGGCAGTTAAAGTGGACTCAATTTGCACTATTTCTAGTAGTCTGCAAAGGCCATAAGTATCTGGATCTAGTTAGTTGAACACAGACCTCACTGAAATCAAACTGAAGTTTAATCTCACATGAAGTAGTAGAAGGAAAACAATGGCTGGGTCCCACCCTCAGATGAATTAATTTTGGTAGAATTATGGAATATTTTGCTGTTGAAAACTGATGTGAAAGAGAAACAAGAGGAACAGTTAATATATAACAGCTGCTAACAGCACAAATTCTGGTATGGTTTTGGTTTGTTTTCTCCCTAATGTCTTGAAAACTAGGACATTCATTAACTACTTATTGAATATCAATCAGCAGCTCATGAACTGGATCAAAATGACATATTTGCCAATTACAATTCAGCAATAAGCTTTGCAAAACAAGTACTTTGTGTAATTTTCTTGTCAGTTCATTCTCAATAAAGTGAGATCAGGAGGAAAGAAAAACAACATTGCAGTTAAAGGGGAGAGTGTTCAGAGAAAAACAAAAGTGGGGGGGTAGGCTGCTTTCAGATGTCATTTGAAATTCTTTTTTTTTTTAAAGCCCAATGATTTATCAAAATGGATTAGAAGGGGAGAACTATAAGAAGGCTTGCCATACCCTAGGGACTAACAAATTAGGTATAGCATAAGCTTTCATGGACTAGAAACCATTTCAGCAGATGCCAAAGGAAACAGATGGAAGTAACTCATTGAAAGATACACAGAAAAGATGACTTATGGCAAGGAGGCTCAAATGGTAACTTTGGGGGTGGGGGAAGGGTCATTCTCAAACACACATATAGGAAAAATGTTAGTAAAATGGCAGATAATACTGAAGTGGAAACAGCATTGGCTATTTAAAGGCCATTTTGGAGGCTATTGAAATATCAATTTTAGAAATGACTGACCTTCTCTTTTCTACACCTATGAGGAAAACTGTGCTTCCTCATCCAGTGCTTCCCATCTGATGTGAGAGAACCAGCATTCCCCCCGCCCCCCATGTACTAGGGACCAGTACCATATTTGTGCCCATTGGTCACAATTGTTTCTTTCTTTCTTGTAAATCTATTGCAAATCAGCAGCCAATGGCTCATGGACCACTACTGGTCCATGAACCATCACTTTGAATAGCACTGTGCTAGACCAGCCTTATAGCTTGTCCTGATCACCTTCCTTGCCTATCCAAACAAGGCCACTTTAGCAAATCAGTGAATACATGGCAGCAGAAATGCAGAAGTCATTTTGATACTCTTCCCCAGATAAAATTTGGAGTAGAACTGACTCCATCCAAAGGAAGAAGAAAGCAGAGTTTGGATTTCCACTGCAAGAAAGCAGAGTTTGGATTTCCACCTTGGGTTGGCATGGAGATATAAAATATAGGGGCAAAACAGACTGCCCCAAAGGGTGTATTGGGGCCACCCTGGTGCTGCTTGTCCCAGTGCCACAGAAATCACATGCTGTGGTCCCAATCCACCCTGGAGCTGGCCCAAATAGGAGCAGAAAAGATCTGCTCCTACTTGGGCTGGTAAAAAGCCACCTTAGGCCCCTGAGTGGTCTCAAACTGCTTCGGAGGCATCAAAACACTGTGCCCTAGAGTGGCTTGAAACCACCCGCATCTTGAACAGCTGAGCGGCTTCCCGGTGGCTTTGGGGTGTGTGGCATCAAAATGCCATGCCCCTAAGCCACCTGGAAGGCAGCTTTTCTGGGCCATCTGTTCAGCCCCACAGTAGCAGAGTTTTGTTTGTTGTCAATGTTTTGTAAATAGTTTAAACATTGGGTCTCATATTAGGGCCAGGTGCATGTTTAATCTTCTTATTTTGTGATATGAATACAATCATCTACATTGTCATCTTGAGTAGAGCAGTATTCTGTTTGTTTGTTTGTTTGTTTATTTATTTATTTATTGCAATACCACAGGATCAGCATCAACATCAACATCTGGTATCCTTGAACTGCTACCAGGTTGCTAGAGACCTGATGGGTCCCCTTGCTGATGTTTTCCCTGTATCTTCCCTCATTTCACCTGACCTGACACCTTGAGCATCAGAAGAAAGCTGGACCAATCCACTCTTTTCAACCCTAGAGGAAAAGTTGAATGAGCAGGGCTTATTTACCTTGGTGAAGAGTGAGGAGTGACATGATTTCATTCATTAAATACATCAAGGGGTGTCATAGAGAAGAGGGGGCAGGCCTGTTCACTGCTGTTCATAAGGTAGGACCAGGTCTAAGTTACAGGAGAATAATTTAATTGAACATTAGAAGGAATCTCTTGACAGTAAGAATAGTTTGATAATGGGACCAGCAGTGGAGAAAAGTGGTGGAGTCACTTTCTTTGGATGTGTTCAGAAAGAGAATGGTCCTTTTCGAAGGGTATACTTTAGCTGGAAATCCTATAATGAGCAGGAGGTTGGACTCAATAGCCCATGAGACTTCTTCCAACTCTATTACTGTGGTCCAAAACACACTGCAGAAATAATCTGTTTTAGACCTCTTTAGCTGTCTTGTCTCAGTTCTAGGGAATCCTGGAAACTATAGTTTATTGTGGCACCAGAGCTTTCTAACAGAGAAGGCTAAATGTCTCACAAAACTGCAGTTCCCAGAATTCCCTAGCATTGAACCAGGGCAGTTAAAGTAGTCTCATACTGAGTTATCTCGGCAGTGTATTTTGGACCTATGATTCTATGATTGATAATACACTGTCCGTGCAATTTGGTAAATCTGTGAAGGCCTACTGACAAAGGAGTGACCTAGGGTCTCCTCAAACATGGAGTTGGTCTTAAATCATCCAGTGTTAAAGGCTAGAATCACTGCCTTCATTTCCCTTGATTAAATTTCTTCCTTCTTGCAACAAGCAAATATTGCTTTCATTAGAAAGCTTGGTTTTGGGCTGACCTAATGGAATGAATGGTGGTAGCAGTAAGAAACAAGCACTATGCAATCTGAAATGCAAACAGTATGAGCAAGATTCCCTATAAGGATTGTGTAACCTTCAACCTTTTGCATGAGGAGTGACATGCTATTTGTGTGAACCAATTCTTCTGTTGAATAGCAGTTTTATCAACTAGTTGTACAACTAGATGCACCAAGGACTGAAGAACAAAATATGCAATGGAATGCACAACCAAATATATATCCATATGTACAGCAGCACTATGCATTATATGCATTGTACATCAGACAACATTGTCCAACCACTCCTTCAAGAGAACTTACACAAGTGTAAGACATCAACAGTTGCCCTAAATATTCCAAAAATGGTAGGAAGTTTTCCACTTGCAGCACACACAGATATTTTAAATTCTTGTGTTACATTTGCATTTCCTAACTAACTAACAACTTGCAATCTATTATGAACCTATAGCAACTTCTGTTTGTGCTCATCATCTTACAGACAGCTTTTCTGTCACATTTTTATATTTACAACTGCCAGCACAGGTTATGTTCTTTCATTTCTGTAAAATCTTGCATTTGGCTCTCGGGCTCTCAAGCATGTCCAAAATATATCTGAGAAGTAGCAGTGTTGAAAATGGCTCCCAATCTTGCACAATGGTATTTACATATAAGTGTACATTCATATCTATAGGGAGAACAAGGATTTGGCCATTTCAAGATAAACCTATATTATCAAAAAAGAGAAGGATTTCAGAAAAAAAAAGTTCCATCTTATAGTAATCTTGTTATTCTGGCAGAGAGCATGAACCGTGCAGAATGTATTTTAAGTCTCCAAAGCCCTGGTGCATTGTACACATTTCATGTGGCAGGCAAGCTATGTCACAGTGACAAAGCATGGTGTCAGACTGACCTTGCTGCCTGACACAAGCTATCAGCTAGAACTACAAGTAGACAACCTTGGATAGGGTTTGGAAACACTTGCAGTGAATTACTTTTGAAGCCATACCCCACAGTCCTAAACAGCTAAAATGAATATGTCTTCATATTTTAATATGGATATTCCCAATTGGTGGTGTAACCTATGATTACTTTGCATGTGCAGCCAGTGAAATGCTTCAGTTTTCTTGATGTTGCCTGTAACATTGTTTAGGATATCATGTTTTGGCAGCACATATCTCTGAGGTATCCTATGATAAGCAGAAAAGTATCAGTCCTGGCATGCATTGGGCATGTGAGGAAAATGTCATGTTTATTTATGTATTTATTGTTTTATTTATAGTACTTTTCTCTTCCTCCTCAGCCAAAAAGGCTCTCGAAGGAGCTTTCTTGCAATCAGTTCTTAAAAGGCAGCCCATGCCCTCAGACTTACAGTTTTAAAGGACATCACACATATACACTTCTGGTCTAATGTCAAGGGGTTGATGATGACATTTAAACCCCTGAAAGCCTTAGGAGTTCAATATTTAAAGGAATGACTGTCCCTGTATACACTTGTCCAAGTACTGATTTGTGCTGGAAGGGCATTCCTCTGTTTCCAACAAGTGGGAGCAATACATTACATGGAAACACAGAAGAGGATCTTCTCTGCAGTAAGACCCTGCTGCAATAAAACCATCTTGAAAAGGCTTGATTGACACCAAAGTTGGCTTCATTTCAGTAGCAACCTAAGATTTGGGTTTTCTACCAAACCCTGAGGGAAGGTCTAAGAATCTTAGTTTGACTAGGTTGTAGAATTGTTATATGGTTTTAAATTGTTCATATGATTGTCACCAAACAGTAGCAGGAAAGTCTGACATGATACAGCCATTTTCTACATAATGAGGTCAAGCAAACCATTTAGTGGAACTCTTGGTTTGCAAGCTCCTGATTCAGAAATTTATGAAGTTATAGTCCAAATAAACCCCAAAGAAGGCCTTATGATTATACACAGACTGAAATGTGTTAGGCTTTACAACAACAGCCACTTTTTTTAAAAAAAATTATCTCCACATATTAAAATTCACATATAGACATAAGACATACTAATTATCTATTTATACATACATACATACATACATCTAATGCTAACAAATGCCACATATACAGACTTACATAAAACAAACTTCCCTTCCTTTACTAGGAATATCTAATATTTTTGGTCAACTTTTAGATTTTTCCTTTCTCGCGGAATGTTAAAACTGATAAGAAGTATAGTACAAAATATGATACAGATTAATAGTATTAAAGAACAAACAAAAGCCACTTTTAAAAATCAATACAACAGACACTTTTTTAAAAAGCACCTTGAGATGCTTCAGTTTCAATTTCTTCTGTGGAATTCATTGAGTGCTCCCCAGTTTCTGCTTCCTTTTAAAATATCAGATAGAACTAAAAACACAAGGGCTGTTGGTGACATGAGTGTGCATGTCTTTTTTAGGGCATTGTACAAGGAGCTATTCACTGGCAACATCCAAACATTTTTTTCCTGTCTTCCGGTGGAGAATGTCAGCCCAAAAGGATGCACTCCACTGAGCTCCACAGGGCAGTGACTGAAATATTTAGGAGTTAAACCTGTTTCAAAAGGAAACAGATGGGAAAATATGTCCCCCTGGTATGGGATACACAGAGATCCCCAATAAAACCAAAGTCTGGCACTCGAAAGTAAAATAAATAAAGAAAACCAAGAAGCGAAGCCAAAGAGGTTGAATGGGAAGAACCCACCCCCCAAAATCTGCTGCTGTTAGGCACTAGGGTGGTTCCCCACTTTTTACTCACCAACAGAGAGAAGAAAAAGTGACTGTTGCAAATGACAAAGATAAAAGTTTGCAACATAAAAAGCAAGGACTCAGTCACAATTAAGGAGGAAAAATGTCTGTGAAGACCCAATGACATAAAGAAGCCAGGAGGGTGCAACAAGAGCCCCAGTGGTAGAAAAGCTGGGGAAGGAAAAAAAGTCAGTGTGGATTGGAGGGTTGGAGGAAAGCAACAAGGTACAAAATAACAACTAATAACAACTAGTAATTAAACTTGAGGAAAGTGTGAACAAACTCTACACTGCTCCCCACCCCCTTTCCCAAACTTTCTGTACCTTCAGAATGCTATCAGATGGTATAGTAGGAGTAAATGCTGACTCAAGGCACGCAGATCAAAAACACGGCCATAATGAGAAAACAACAATGGAGTAAAGAGGAAGTAACTGCATAAAACAGGACCTACAGAACTTATAAAAGAGGACTTAAAGAACAGGACTACTAAGGAATAACTACCAAGGACCACAGAGGTAAGGAGTGGAGGAGGAACAAAAAGAAGAAGGTATTAAATAAGATAAACTTAGAGCCTTAACAGACTGCCAGAAATAATCCAGCTTGAGACCACTTTAACTCCCCTGGCTCAATGCTAGGGAATCATGGGAATTGTAGTTTTTCTGAGACATTCAACCTTCTCTGTCAGAAAGCTCTGGTACCACAATAAAGTACCCATGATTCCCTAGCACTGAGCCAAGGTAGTTAAAGTGGCCTCAAGCTGGATTATTTCTGGCAGTCTGTTCAGGCCCTAAGTAAATTAGGAGGAAGATCTTGAAATGTGAAGTTGAAGGCTTTCATGGATGGCATACATAGGTTTTTGTGGGTTTTTCGGGCTATGAGCCTGTGTTCTAGAATAATGTATTCCTGACGTTTCGCCTGCATCTATGGCTGGCATCTTCAGAGAATGGTGGCATGGAGGTGTGTGGGATATATCCTGTGTGACCTTTGGCTGAGAGGATTAGCATGTAAATCTGTGTATTGTTCTGTTGAGGCAAGGCCTCTGGGTGGGAGGATATGTGAGGAGGATTAGTGTCTATTTAATTAATGGTCCATTGTTTGCGGGAAACTCCTTGACCCTGGGTGAACTTTGTTTGCATTTGCTGAGTCTTGACTTTGGTGTTTTTGAGGACTGGTAGGCAGACTTTGGGGGGATGCATACGGGTGGCCATAGGCCACCCTGGGAAGTGGAGGATTGGGACTGAGGCTGTCCCATGCCTCGGCCCCAATCCTCCCTTCTGCCAGACCTGAAAGGAGCACCTGGTAGAAGGGACACATTAAGAGCCACCACACGGCTCTTCTGTGCTTCTTCTGGCACAGCGCGTCAAGACAGTGTGCTGGAAGGACATCTTGATGCTGTCATGACATCCTCAGGGAGGGGTTGGGATGCCCAGCATGTGGCTGCCCCTCCCCTCCCCTGCCTTCAAGATGGTGCAAAGCGCCGTCTGTAGAGGCCCTTTGTTTACTTTCATGGTTTTCTCTTTCCAGTTGAAGTTGTCTAGGTGTTTGTGGATTTCAATGGCTTCCCTGTGCATTCTGACCTGATAATTGTTGGCATGGTCCAGAATTTCAGTGTTTTCAAATAGCATTTTTTGTCTAGGTTGGTTTACAACATGTTCTGCTACTGCTGATTTTTCAGGCTGGCCCAGTTTGCAGTGTCTCTCATGTTCCTTGATTCTTATTTGAATTCTGCATTTTGTGGTCCCTATGTAGACTTGTCTACAGCTGCACAATATACAGTAAACTCTCACAGCTGCAGGAGTTTACTGCATACTGTGCAGCTGTGGACTAAACTTGACTTGGAATATATTCTTGATAATTAGCATTTTATTTGTTGAGACTTATAAAGAAATCATGGGGAATTTAATTAATATCTATTGGTAAATCATTGATTAATTGATTACTTAATGATTAATCTACAAATTCTGCAAAGTTATTAGAGAATTGCTTTTTGCATTTTGCACTTTACATGTGGACATTGAGTAAGATAAAACAGTAGAATTTAAATTGTGCCTAATTTACAACATCTAATCAATTTTTTAAAAATGTGCCTGGTTTAAACTACTGTAATAATTGAAAAAATGAATGTTCAATTGACCCTTCTTCTAATTTGTATGTACTCACTATTATTGCCTTAAAGGAATTTAGATTGTAACAATATTAGAAAGATCTGGGCAAATTAGTCATAGAAATTAGCACTTTAAAGTTTTATAGCAAACAATAAGGCTTAGGGCAAATATAGTAATTTCTGTGGTAAAATGTATGATAATCAAATCATGTTCTGGAATGTTTAAATCAGATTATGGGGAACTCAATTATTGATTGCTTACTGACTGATTAACTGCTGATTAATCTACAACTTCTGGTAAACTGCTACAGAACTCTTTTTTGCACTCTGCATTTTATATGCTGAGTTTCAGAAAGATAGAACAATGGGGTTTAACTCTTGCTCAATACACAACATCAAAACAATTCCTGAAAAGTGCCTAGTTAAAATTACCTTAATAACTAAAACAGTGAAGGACTGATGTACTTTTTCTCTTATACTAGAATGTTTAAACCAAATCTAGATTGCTTTCAATGATTGTTTTACTTATATGATCTGTGTTTTTGGTTAATAACCACAATTAAATCAAACTAAGTTGCTATACATAGAAAAAAGATAAATACAATGGCTACAGCAAAGAGAGCACTCAATTGGAAGTTCAAAGAAGGCCTTCCCTAGAAATGAGTAAATTAGCAGACATCAATCTCTGGAGTTTGGATAAAATCAGGAAGATATGAGATGAGCTAAAGGCTGAAATAAGAGATGAAATTAGAGACAAATTAAAGGGTTTTAAAGTAGAAATGCATGCTGAGATAAGAGAAGAAATGAATGAATTTAGACAAAAACTAGATCACACAAGAGAAAAATTAAAACAATTAACTCCAAGATAAACAAACTTCAAGAGAAATGGGAAAAAATAGTGTAAAGAACTAAGATCCTAGAACAAACAAAACAGCAAAAAGAAACCCAGAAAATAATATATGAGATAAAATCCAGGGGAAAATGTATAAAAGTCATTTTATAGTGTAGAAGAACAGGAAAATGAAGATATAGGAGAATTAATAATATCCCCATTAGCTAATGTCATAGGATGGCAAGCAGACAACTAGACCTAGAAATAGACAAACTATATAGAATTAACTCTTCAGTAACAAAACAAACAAACAAACAAACCAAGGGACATAGTGATTTATTTTGTGAGGGAAAGGGTTAGAGAAATCGTATTACAACACAATTTTAAAGAAGTCCTATTGATTGACAACAAAGAAGTAAAGATCTTCAAACAGTGGTAAGGAAAAGAAGGGACCACACTTTTCTAATACAACATCTATAGAAAAAAAAAGAAACTAACAATAAAACGTAGGTGTTTCCTTCACATACAAGACTAAGGGCCTGAACAGACTGCCAGAAATAATCCAGTTTGAGGCCTCTTTAACTGTCCTGGCTCAGTGCTAGGGAATCATGGGAACTGTAATTTATGGTGGCACCAGAGCTCTCTGATGGAGAAGGCTCAATCTCTCGGGGGGGGGGGGAACACCTACAATTTCTATGATTCCCTAGCATTGAGTCAGGGGAGTTAAAGTGGTCTCAAGATGGATTATTTCTGGCAGTCTGTTCAGGCCCTAAGAGGTACAAAATCAATACAATTGCTAAAGCAAAGGACTTCATTAAAAACACAGAGAATACCCAGAAGAATCTGTAAGAATGGAGACAATAAGGATGGGTATGGATAAGAGAAAGAGAAGGAAAGAGAAAAATCAGACAATAAGAAAGATACAGAAGACAGTGAGGAGGAGGGAATGATATAGAAGAAGAGGAAGGAAAATAGATGAGGATTAGGCAAGTTCAAAGGAAACTATTAACTTAGGTACATATCTATCCCCACCTCTTCACCCTTTCCACCCCCTTTCTTATATTACCCCTACCCCAATAAACTACCAATTGTTGTTTGAAAATGATTAATAATAATAATAATATCTTTTCTTGGAATATTAATGGTCTAAACTCAATATGTAAAAATGAAAAGTATTTCATTATTTGGAGAAATTGAATTTAGACCTTATTTGCCTACAAGAGATGCACATAAGATCCAAAGATGTGAAATATCTGAAACACAATAAACTAGGAGAACTGTTTGTCTCATCTAATAAAAATATCAAGAAAAATGGAGTTGTATTCTGTGTGAACAGAAAACTCACAGCAAAAGAAATTTTCAAAGATGCTGATGAACACTACTTAGCTATAGAGACAAAATTACAAGAAGTGATAAGTTTGATTGTGGGAATATATGTACCCACAGATAACAAATCAAAATTTTATAAGGCACTAGAAGAAGAGCTGTCCAAATGTGATCATGAGAGGATCATAATTATGAGAGACTGGAATGGGGTAGTAGACCCCAATAGTTATAGAGCAACAAAAATAAAGAAGAAAAAGAACCAAGGGAAACTCCCAACAAATGCACTAGAAATGATAGATCATCTAAATTTAATTGACATATGGAGAATTAAAAATGGAGAAGAAAGATTACACATTCTATTTGGACAGACATGAGTCCTGGTCAAGAATTGATGGTGTCTTCATCAGAATCAATGAGTAAAGAAATCCAGAAGGCAGTGATTCTCCCAAGAACTTTCTCAGACCCATACTAGTTGAATTTAGACTGAAAAAAAAAACATGAATTATTCTGGAGATTAAAGGATTCTTATAGGATGAAGACGTAATAAAAAAGATCAAAATAGAATTAAAACATTATTTTCAAGAAGACAGGAAAAATGAAACACAGATAGAAATAATATGGGATGCTGGGGAAAGTGGTAATCAGAGGATTACTTATACAACAGGAAGCTTTGAAAAAGAGGAAGGAAAAGGAAGAAATAGAAAATATACAAAAATTATTAAGGGAAAAAGAACAAGAACTAAAGAAATGTGAAACTCAGAAATGAATTACAAAAGATGAAAAAAATAAAGTATACCAAGGAACAACAGAAGAAATTGTGGAGAAACTAGTGAGAGCAAAGCAAAGCTATTTTGAGCAGGGGAACAAGCCAGGAAAATAGCTTTCCTACAAATTGAGAAAGGAAAAGGAAAAAAAAAAAAAAAGACAATATTAGAAATTCAGGATTAAAGAATCTCTTACACAAAACAGAACAAAATTAAGGAAATTTTCCATAATCATTATTCAAAATTGTTTAAAGAACAAGGAGAAACAGAAGAAAGAAAAATGGCAATTAAAAATATTTACAAGGAGGAGATATACTGAAGATCATGGAAGAACAATGGGAAGAAATGAATAAACCAATAACACTGGGAGAAATAAGAGAAGCAATAACCAAAATGAAATTGGAGAAGGCCCCTGGAATGGATGGCCTAACAGCTCAATATTACAAGATCTTTGCAGAAGAACTAATTATTTTGTTCCATGAAACAATACAAAATATCTCCAAAGACAAAATCTCAGAATCGTGGCAAAATGCTCTAATCTCCCTAATACCAAAAGAAGGGCAAGACTCAAGGATTCCTGCAAATTATAGACCAATATCTTTGTCAAATATAGATTACAAAATAGTTGCATCAGTACTTGCAGAGTGACTTAAGAAAACATTAAGTAATTGGATCTATGAAGATCAGACAATTTTTTTTTAACCTGGTAGACAATTAAAAGAAAATACAAGGACAATACTGAATTTAATTGAATATTACACCAAACACAATGAAAAGAAATTGGGTATAATTTTTTTAGATGCAACAAAAGCCTTCGATAACATGAGATAGGACTATATGAAGCAATTCTTAATAGAAATGAACATACGTGATAACTTTCTGAAATGGATCAGCAGTCTCTATAAAACATAAATGTCCAGATATTGGTAAATGGAGAGAAAGCCAAGAAGTGTGAAATATCTAAAGGTACCCGACAAGATGGCCCCTATCCACTCTGTTATTTGTACTCATTTTAGAAACCCGCATGAAGAAAATCATGGAAGACCCAGCAATCAAAGGTCTGAAAATACAGGGAGAGTCATTCAAACAGGCGGCTTTTGCCAATGACCTAGCAGTACTTCTGGGCAACCCTAAAGAAAGTATTCCCAGTTTAATGGGAACTCTAAGAGAATTTGGAGAAATGTCGGGAATTACTGTGAATAAAACAAAGAGGCAGATCTTAACTAAAAATTTAAATAAGAAAAAAGAAGAAGATATACAGGATCTATCTGGCTTAAAAATAGTAGATAAAGGTCCTTTGCGAACTGCCAGAAATAGTGCAAATTAAGTCCACTTTAAGGGTTAGGGTTAGTGCTAGGGACCTCATGGGAATTGTTTTTTTTTCCTTTTTTTCTGAGACATTGAGACTTCTCTGTCAGAGAGCTCTGGTGCCACAATAAAATACAGTTCCCATGATTCCCTAACCCTAACCCTAACCCTTAAAGTGGAGCCAATTCGCACTATTTCTGGCAGTCTGCAAAGGCCCAAAGTCAAATACCTTTGAGTGACTAGAACAAAGAAAAACTCTGAACTGTTTGTAAATAATTATGTAAAAGTCTGGCATCTAATTAGCAAAGATCTGAAACATTAGTCAAAATTGAATTTATCACTTTTAGGAAAAATATCATTAATCCAGATGAACATACTACCAAAACTAATCATTCTGTTCCAGAACCTACCAATTATCACAGACGACAAACCTTTAGAATAATGGGGAAAAGAAATCTCCAAATATATTTTGGGCGGAGGGAGATCCCCAGGATTAAGAAGAAGGTTCTACAAGACAGAAAGGATAGAGGAGGTCTAGGGCTCCCAGACCTTAAGATATACTATCATGCCTGTGCACTACCATGAGTAAGGGATTGGATAACACTGCAGAAGAAAAGACTGTTAAAGTTAGAAGGAGCAGATATACATTTCAGTTGGCATGCCTTCCTTTGTTACAACAAATTAAATGCCAATAAGGAATTAACAATCACTATATAAGAAAAATCTTTGCTGAGAATTTGGTGCAAACACAGGAAGTGCTTAATTCCAAAAATCCTGACCTGCTCTCACCCCATGAGGCCTTTTTCAAAACAGAAAATCTCTATCAAGGAAATGGGTTAACTTATGAGATACTCTTGGAAAAAAGAAAAGGTGAATACCATCTAAAATCAAGAGAACTGGCCTCAGAAGACATAAACTGTCAATGGCATCTAAAACATCACTTATAAACAATTTAAAGACATGTCAAATGTGTGTGTGTGGAGGGAGGGGTAAGCACAGCAACTCTCCCCCATTAAAGGCCCCATTAAAGCAGTCTCTCAGGTGTCGAATAAAATGTTCATTGTCTGAAGGCAGATGAACAACAAGAAAGGGGATCAGCCTAGTTTCCCTTGTAATGTAATTGTAACCATAGAGACAGCTCTGAAATAGTAGGAAGCTTGTGTTTTTATCTATGGACCTTTACAGACTGCCAGTAATAATGCAGCTTGAGGCCACTTTAACTGTCCAGGTTCAGTGCTAAGGAATCATGGAAACTGTAGTTTATTGTGGCACCAGAGCTCTCTGACAGAGAAGGTTCAATGTTTCAGAAAAAAACTACAATTCCCATGATTCCCTAGCACTGAGCCAGGTCAGTTAAAGTGTCCTCAAGCTGCATTATTTCTGGCAGTCTGTAAAGGCCCTATATCACCCAAAAGCAAAGGTGGGGAAAACATGCAGCTTCTAGGGTCACATGTGACAAACTCCCTTTTTTGTGATTCTGTAATATCCTAGGATATCCTCCCTGCCCCCAGGCCTCAAAACCAAATACTCCCAAACTATGCAAAACCACCTCAAAATCTGTCAGTTTTTCTTCCCTCACCCAGAGTCTCCCAAATT
Organism: Phrynosoma blainvillii; assembly: GCA_026167975.1. Lineage (NCBI taxonomy): Eukaryota > Metazoa > Chordata > Lepidosauria > Squamata > Phrynosomatidae > Phrynosoma > Phrynosoma blainvillii. The sequence continues at coordinate 24,934,314 of JANUYF010000004.1, forward strand.
GGCTGAATATTGGCCAAAACTGAAGCAGGAAGGGATGTCATGCCTGGGAAATACTGTGCTATGGCTGACCAGGGATGAAAATGGATCCTCACCCCAGTACACTTGCCCATCCCTACTCTAAAGATAGGTATGTCTACTGGGGAGTCCTCCTACATTTTTAACCATAGGATTCTGAAGCTGTTTGGGCTTTGTGGACTGTTGAATTACTTTCAAGGGAATACAGTCTCACATGTACTTAAGTATTAATATGGCAATACAGTATGTATTTTGAAATCTTGGTTGCTATCTGTACCACATATCTGCTCATTTTTATATTATTATTATTATTATTATTATTATTATTATTATTATTGTATTAGGAAACCTAGGATGATAGGTGCACTCTGAGAAGTGCAAAGAATTTTACAGACAACTCTGCTATAAATTATAGCAGGACAGCAATATGCCCTATGAATTTTAAAATTTATGTGTGGCCTCTGTTGCAAAACCTAATAAAAATGGATGCATTTATTTTATGAGGCTGATAGAAAGTCTTAGTAGTCAATTAACCTTGCATCCAATTAAGCTGAATTTCTCTGACTCTTTCTTCACCTTGTTTATATAGTAGTGTTGAGGGAGGGTTTATATAGTAGTGTTGAGGGGGGAAAATAGAAAATAAAAATAAACCAATGCTACAGCAGAGACAGAAAATGTACCATGCATGTGGATAATAACTCTTTTTAAGGCAAATGCTTAAATGAGGAATGCAGATGGTAGGGAAATATGGACTTTCACCATGTTTTTTTTTTTTTTTTTTTACTTTATCAAATTAAGTTCATAAGCAGAGCATGAGAGGTTACTCTTTTGGACTACAACTACAACACTGACCATACAAACTGTAGGGTTCTAAAAGCTATAGCCCAAAAAGTAACCTTCCAAACTGTATTTCTTCTTCCACAATGTTCCTGAGGTAAAAGCTAGAGGTGGAATGAAGAAAGTAGGACACAATCTCTAATGACCAGAGCAATATTTGAAATCAGGAAGAAGAAAAATTGGAAAGCAGAAGATGGAGGAATGTATGGAAGAGACAGAGCATCATCATTCTTCATTTATGCTGAGCTGGGACTCCCAAATTGAAGAAGAGAACCCTGGGATGGTTTCAAGACTTTCCCTCTGATAAAGTAATGAGCCCAGAATGTTATGATATTAGAGTTCTACACTATTCCACAGCTAAGGTAAAGGAGAGGATTAACTTAGGGGGGTTGCAGACTGCCAGAAATAGTGTGAATTCAGTCCACTTTTAGGGTTAGGGTTAGTGCTAGGGAATCATGGGAACTGTTATTTTTCTGAGACATTGAGCCTTCTCTGTCAGACAACTCTGATGCCACTATAAAATACAGTTCCCATGGTTCCCTAACTCTAACCCTAACCCTAAAAGTGGACTGAATTCACACTATTTCTGGCAGTCTGCAACCCCCCTTTGTGTCATATGGTGATGATGATGATGGTGATGATGATGGTGAGGAAGGGAGATAAGGGCCTTTATAGACTGCTAGAAATAATGCAGCTTGAGACCACTTTAACTGTCCTGGCTCAGTGCTAAGGAATCATAGGAACTGTAGTTTATTGTGGCACCAGAGCTCTCTGACAGAGAAGGCTCAATCAATGTCTCATAAAAAAATAATACAATTTCCATGATTCCCATCATTCAATATTTGATTCAATGGGCTGATGCAAGTTTAGAACTAACCAGTAGAAATCAACCATTATTTCACTTCATTTTCACAGAAGGACTAGAAAAAAATATATTGCCAAAGCAGCTCATACTGTGAGAAGGCAGGGAGAAACAGCTTACGGTAGAAACTGGATGCCAGCATCAGTTATCATGTCTCAAGACAGTATGATTTATTGGGTCTTACTGGACACATCATTGATTCAAGAGAACAACATCTTTATTAATTACTTGGAGCCACAAAATCTGTCCCTTTCATGGTGAGTTGGGATATTATAGACAAAATGATCCTTCATCTTTTTCTGTTCTCTGCACTCATGGAAAAGTAGACTGAGCCAACAGTGAAACTTTGGTACATTTCTTTGGCAAAAAGAAAAAACAATACCTAAGAAATCATTAACTGCTTCTATCCTTGTCACTGGCATGTGTCTTAACTCATTTGCTTTTATCATTTGTACTTATAGGTAATGTCATGGATATGAAGAGGAAGAAAAAGTGGACTTGACAGAAATCTCAAAGTTGTTGTGGGGAGGTGATAAATGAAAATTTTAACCAGGAGTCCCCTCTTTGTTGTGGTATATCACACATTTTCATTGAAATTTCAGGGAGCTCCACCAGTTATTTTTCAGTTTTCTAGGGTCGACACAGAATTAAGATGCAAAACTCTCAGCTTTTCTCCTTTTGGTGTATAATTAATACTAGGCCTTGGGATTTATGGAAGGGGTGCAAGAAACCACACAAACAGCAATTCATCCTAATTCCTCACATTTGGAAAGGATGGAATGGTAATATGTACAAGTAAAAAAGCTTTGGACAGTTAATGTGGTCCATACAGATAGTCTTGACCATAGGGCTACCACCAGGAGGCTTTCTCAGTACTGACATTTCAGTTAGTTCTTCAAGTATCTGCATCTGAAGAAGTAGACTCTGGCTGAACAGACCGGCAGTAAGTGCCAATTTGGGGTGCCATGGGGGCATGGAATTTGGATGATACACACTCTGATGCCACCCCAAGCTGGCATCATGTCGCCCACCTGATCAGATGGCAGGCAGCATTGCAATGCTCCTGTGGCACAGTGATTAGATGTCACATACTGCAAAAGCACAGAAGAGCTGCAGCAGCAGTGAAAGGGCAGTTTTTTACCACCCCCCAAAAGGAATGGCAGTTTGCCACTTCTTTTTGGGCTGGAAAAATTGCAGATTAGGACCATAGCATGCAGTAGCCATGGCTCCAATCAAGCATTCAAAGGGGCAGCCAGAAGCTGCTACTTCGGGGTGCTCTGTTTCACCTCTAAGTCTATGAAAGCTTTGCAATTTCCTTTGCACAGTTAGTCTCAAAGGGGCTACAAGACACCTTTGCATACTTATATTCCAGATTGACACTAGAATGGGGCATAAGTGATTGAAGTTTCTGTCAGGTTTGGGAGGGTTGGGCCAGTTGAACTTACTTAGGGACAAAAAAAGAAAAATATATATTACTGCAGAAATAATCCAGTTTGAGACTGTTTTAACTGCCCTGGCTCAGTGCTAGGGAATTCTGGCAACTGTAGTTTGTTGTGGCACCAGAGCTCTCTGACTGAGAAGGCTAAATGTCTCACAAAAATATAGTTCCCAGCATTCCCTAGCACTGAGCCAGGGCAGTTAAAGCAGTCTCAAACTGGATTATTTCTGCGGTGTGTTTTGGCCCCTTGTCACCTATACTTAAGTTTAACGGATACAGGATTCTGATCTTTATTGGATCTGACAAGATATTTGGAATTTATGATTTTATATCAGTTGTATTTTTAGATGTTTGTAATTTGTGATATTAGATATATAATTTTAAATATATATCATTTGTTATTATAGCTATGTGTGTTAATGGAGGATTATTATTGAAGTAATAACAGGAATAGTAATAGTAATCCTAATAACAGTAATCCTAAAAAGGACCTCACTTGCAGCATTCCTCAAGGCACCACTCTGTCCCTGATGCTGTTTAATATATATATATATATATATATATATATATATATATATATATATATGAAGCTGCTGGGAGAGATCATCCGGAGTCATGGGACGGAGTGTTATCAGTACGCTGATGACACCCAGATGTATTTCTCCATGTCTCGGTCATTGGCCTCAGCTCCCAATGGAGTCTCTCCTCTCATTGACTGTCTTAAGGCAGTAATGGATGGTTAAAAACAGATTGAGACTGAATCAAGACAAAATGGAGGTGCTCAGAGCAGCGGCCCCAAAACCAGGAATTAGGGATACAACCTCCAGTCCTGGATGGGGTCACACTCCCTGTGAAGGACTGTGTTTGCAATCTGGGGGTGCTCATGGACCCGTTGCTTCTGATGACCAATCAGGTAAATGTGGCAGTCAAGAGTGCCTGTTATCAGCTTCAGCTGATATGCCAGCTGCACCCTTTTCTGGAAGTAAGGGACCTTGAGACTGTTGTGCCCATGCTGGTAACCTCTCGTCTTGATTTCTGCAATGCGCTCTACATGGGGCTACCCTTGTGCTTGGTTCGGAAACTTCACTTAGTACAGAATATGGCAGCCAGATTGGTTTCTGTAATATCTAGGAGAGACCACATAACTCCGATATTAAAGCCTCTCCACTGGCTGCCTATTAGTTTCCAAGCCCAGTATAAGGTGTTGGTTATTACCTTTAAAGCCCTAAATGGCTTCGATCCAACCTAGCTTTGGGACCGCCTCCTCCCATACAATCCACCCCGCACACTTAGGTCCTCTGCAAGGAACTTGCTGCAGCCGATGAAAACTAGGCTCTTGGTAACCTTCCAGAGGGCCTTCTCGGTAACTGCTCCCAGATTATGGAACAGCCTGCCAGATGAGATCTGTCAGATTACAACCCTAAGCAGTTTTAAAAAGGCTGTTAACATGGATCTCTTCTGTCAGGCCTTTTCTGAACAGACTTCCCAGCCTCAGGAGTCTCTCCCCCCATCCCATTTTCCCCCCATCTTTGGCTGTAATCACTGCTCTGTCTACTGTTGTCTATCTATGTAATGGTTTTGTTTTATTTGATGCTTTAATTATCATGTTTTAATGTTATTATTGGTTTAATTCTTTTTTAAGGGGTGGAGGGGTTGGGGATGTTGGACAGTATTTTAATATGTTGTATGGAATTTTAACTACTGTAAGCCACCCCGATTGTTCGACAGAGGGGCGGGGTACAAATAAAATTTATTATTTATTATTATTATTATTATTATTATTATTATTAATAGTGGAAGGAAGGAAGGAAGGAAGGAAGGAAGGAAGGAAGGAAGGAAGGAAGGGGAAATATGTGTATCCTGCCACTTGTTGTGGGATCTCAAGGTACATACATATAAACAAATTAAAATTGTACAAACTTCCAGATTTAAAAATAAAATAAAATAATTTAAACAGGATCAAAACATAACTGTACATGTTTTAAAAAATAAATTAGGTTTCAAAGGCTTGAATGAAAAGCCATATCATACCTAGGTGTTGGAAAGAAACCAGTGTCAATTCCAATTGGAACTCCAAGGGAGGGCATTCCACCAATAGGGGATGACAGCAGAGAAATCATGTTGTTGTTGTTGTTTAGGTTCCCACCAAATTTTATTTAAAATCTTCTTATATTTCTTGCTTAGGTATACTCTAGCTTACTCAGTAAAATCTCTATCTAAGCATTCTACCAATGTATGCCATGTGTTCCAAATGTGTTCTGTAGTGGATTCACTCTTCTCTAGTTTCTCAGTCAATGCTTCCTGAATTTTCAGGTTGCTGCATCATCCAGCTGGCACCATGAGTAACAACCATAAACACACATCATAAATTACTTCAGTTCAATGAAAAGGTGATTCCATGTACTCTGCTGAAAGCAGTGGGACTTCAAAGTACTCTGAAGTCATAAGGGCAATGCCAATATTTTTAGAAGATGGTATATCAGTACAGTCTAAGCATGTCATATTTTAAATCTACTAGTGAAAAAAACAGCATTAGCATATGGAAAGGAATAGAAAAATGCTCTGGGAAACTCATCATCACTCCCACATTACTGAAAGATTATTAAACCAAAGTGGGTATTGCATCAATACACCATTTTAATTATGATTCTGGAACCTGAGGAGACACCTGAGAAATGTTGAAAGATTTGGGAATAGAAAGAGAAGAAGAATCTCTCAAACCTTGCTGTAATGAAAAACAAGTCTGAAGAAAAATCTGAGTCTAGGGAATTATAAGGTAAAAATAAAGGTAAAGGTATTCCCCACTGACAAGGTTGTCAAGTTGCGTCTGACTGTAGGGGCCGATGCTCATCTCTGTTACTAAACTGAAGAGCCAGCATTGTCAGTCTACTCTGTGATCATGTGGCCAGCATGATTGCACAGAATGCTGTTTATCTTCCCATAGAAGTGGTATCTATTTATCTACTTGCATTTGCACGCTTTTGAACTGCTAGGTTGGCAGAAGCTGGAACTAGTGATGGGAGCTAGGGAATTACCTGGAAGGTAAAATCACCAGGGCTTGAATAGTTAGAAAAGAGAGTTCAAGGGAACATACTATAGCACTTACCAAAGATAGGGAGCCAGATTCCTTAAAAAGCTTTCTGGATTTACAACAAATGATTGGTTTCATTGCAGATGCAAATCCTATCGGTGTGTTTTCCCCTCACTTGTTGTGAAACAGAGGTTTTAGTTCCCAGTGTTTCCAAGCAAAATTCAAGGAGTTGGTTTTCATTTATAAAGTTCCGAGTTGAAATCAGGATGCAGCCAAAATAAATTTTTAAAAAACCACTCACTCTCAAACTTGCAGTCTAAGATAGACAAGATTCTTCTTGACCAGTGGTGGAATCCATGCCTTGAGTCCCAGCATATGGTCCAGGGAGCAAGGCTGTTCTACTGCTTGTGTTCCATTGGGAGCAAGGCTGCATCTTCTTCCCTGGCTGTGTAGTGGCCACCATATGAATCCTGGATGCAGTTCCATCTAAAACCATTTACTGCCAGGGGGTTGATTCCAGGCATCATCAAGCTTCCACTTCACACCCAGAGAAGAAAGAACAGAATTTCCTCCATGAAGAAGTGTGCAGGCTGATCTTCCTTGCTTGGCTGTTAAGCTGAACTGCATCTGGGTGTACTCCTATAGCCAATTAGCTGTCCATCTGCCTGGCAGGTGTCCATCAGTCATTTCAATGGCAGCACACCAGGAGATATTGAATTCTCCAGCCCACTGACACTGGAACCATCAGCTACCATTAGTCAAAATGATCAATGTTTGCTTTACATTGCTTGTGAGTACACTCTATTGAAAATCATAGTCGTAGAATCATAGAGTTGGAAGAGACCACAAGGGCCATCCAGTCCAACCCCCTGCCATGCAGGAATACACAATCAAAGGAACTCCAACAGATGGCCATCCAGCCTCTGTTTAGAAGCCTCCAAAGGAGGACACTCCACCACTCTCCAAGGTATTGTATTCCACTGTCAAATAGCTTATCACCATTAGTGGGTACTACTGACCTGCTCATTATGTACTGGGCTTCTAAAAGAAACCCATATTTATATTTTCTGTATGAAATTAATTATCAACACTTCTTATTGTGTCTGTTTTCAATGGACCTAATGAATGATCCAGTAACTTTCTTTCTCTTAACAGAAAAACGAAGGAGTTCACTGAAGCTATTTCCTGAAATCATCCAATTTTCTCTCCTCGCTGAAGTGAGCATGCAAGAGTGATACTTTTAATTACAGGAAAATAAAATGCATGGAGCCAAATTAATTAGATGGTAGTGCAAGCAATGATATTACATCATAATTTATCATAATATTGATACTTGATGCTTACGAAAATAATTGAATTTAGAAGAAGACAGCCAGACTCTAAAACTTTATTATAGTAGCAAAAGACATCTGGCTAATTCCTCATACATATGTAGCCATATCAGATCACAGCTGAATTCAAAATAGAGCTGGATGAATTAGTATTTCTGGTTGTTGCCACATTCAAAATTGTCCACTCATAAATCGTTTCTCCTTTTTATTTTTTCAACAAAGTGAATAGGAGGAAAACATTTAGAGCCACTGGTATGAATAATTCCATCATTCCACTGAAACACTAGGCAAGCCTGAAAAGAATTGTATGGCAAAATTTTGATCCAAATGCTAATTCAGGAGATATAAATCATGCTCATTTCATTCAATGTCTGAAATTTTAACACTGAATTCCACAAATTTCCTTAATCTGAGTTTTATAAAACATAGAGACAGAAACTAAATCCATGAAACTAAACATTATATTCTCACAGACATTCTAGCCTTTACTCTGCAACTGATTTTTTAAAAAATGAAAGATGAAACAACCCATAGTGGGCCTTAACACTACAGTTATGTGTCGTTTTAGCATGTAATTACACTTTCTTAAAAGTAATTTTCCAAGCCATTCCAAAATAAAAAAAGAACCTCATCATCTGATAATAAGGAAAACTCCTCCCTCAAATGTCTTCTGCACTGTGAAAGTAGCAGAATTTTTTATGGGGCTCATGTTTCTCCCAGAGTATAGGAAATAGATTGCATTGAGAAGTCGTAGGCTTTCATGGCCGGCATCCATAGTTTTTGTGGGTTTTTCAGGCTGTGTGGCCATGTTCTAGAAGAGTTTCTTTCTGACGTTTCGCCAGCATCTGTGGCTAGCATCTTCAGAGAAAACTGAATTGGAGGAGCATGGGTCTATATATACTGTGAGACCCTGGGTAGGGAGGAGTGGTTCCCAGGTGAACTGTGTGTTCTGTGTTGAATAGGTATTGTTCTGTTGTTAATGGCATAACTTCAGGGTATGCAATCAAGAGTATTGTCTGCTATTCCCATGTAAACTGTGTATTGTTCTGTGTTGAATAGGTATGTTCTGTTGTTGATGGCATGGCTTCCAGGTAAGGATATGCAATCAGGGAGATTGTCTGCTATTGTCTGCTGGGAAAATCCCTGACCCTGGTTGGTTTTCCATTTGCCTTTGCTGAGTGCTGAATCTCTTATTTTGTAGGACTGGTAGCCATATCTTGTTTACTTTAAGAGTTTCTTCTTTCCTGTTGAAGTTGTCCAAATTTTTGTGGATTTCGATGACTTCCCTGTGCATTCTGACCTGATAGTTGTTGGCATGGTCCAGAATTTCAGTGTTTTCAAACAGCATTTTATGCCCAGGATGGTTTATGATGTGTTCTGCTACTGTTGATTTTTCTGGCTGGCCCAGTCTACAGTGTCTCTCATGTTCCTTGATTTGTGTTTGGACACTGCGTTTGGTGGTCCCTATGTAGACTTGTCCGCAGCTGCATGGTATGCGGTAAACTCCTGCAGCTGTGAGAGGGTCTCTCCTGTCCTTCGCTGAGCGCAGCATTTGTTGGATTTTCTTGGTTGGTTTGTAAACCATTTGGAGGTTGTGTTTCTTCACTACTTTCCCAATTCTGTCTGTGACTCCTTTGATATATGGTAAAAATACCTTCCCTTTGGGTGGCTGCTTGTCTTCAGTTCTCTGGGTTTTTCTGGGTGATAATTATTACTTTACGATACCCCCTTGTACAGATGGATGGACTCAGTCAAGGAAGCCAATGCCCTGAGTCTGCAAGACCTGCACCGGACTGTTGATGGCAGGTTAACTTGGAGGTCTCTCATTTACAGGGTTACCATAAATCTAAGTTCAGTTGACAGCAGTTAACAAAAAGCAGGAACTTGAATTTCAGTGGCAAATTGCTAAAAACTATTAACAGCAGAAAATGAAACCACTCAGTGATAAACCAGGGAAACCCAATTAAAACAAGCTTTTTCTACTTGACTTAATGGTTCTTCTTTTTTAGCTCTGAAATTTGGTGGCATAACTTTATACAAAACTGAAGTTGCCCATCAGCAGTGGAATGTAGTCCATAGCAGATCCAAAGGTCAGAAATTAGCTTCTGGATCCATTAAAGTTGTCCACAGCAGTTTACAGCCTGCAGAAAGAGAGGGGGAAAATACTGATGAGCATTTTGAAGTGATGGAGCAATGTTTCCTTCTCATTTATATGATTTTTCTATAGAAAAACAGAACTGAGGAGGAATTTTTAGTTTGGTCCTCCAAATTTTACAAGTGTGAGTTTACTTATTGAATTAGTTGCAAAGGAAAGTGCACATACGATTGATCACAGGCCTAAAACACATAGCTGAGTTAAACCTCTTTTTGCATGAATAAGAAGATAAAATATCCCAAGATGCAATTAAAAAGCTTAAGTTTCCCTGTGCTGACAACCTCTATAGTTTTCTGGCTAAGGCTGCTTTGTGATTAATAATTAACAAGAAATAAAAGGAACACTTAGGCATCTAAAAATGAATCAGATTGGCTAGGAAAAATGCCTCACCAATTTTGAAGTTCTTACATTTATCTTTGTCAGTATCAAAAAGATTCTTCAGAGGTTTTTCTTTTTTAAAAAAAATGCAACAACAACTTGGAAAAAATAATTTCACAACTTGATCTATGAAAAAGGTGACATTCCATTTCTCATCTGGCTCATTGTAACTTAAAATGTTGTTGTTGCTGCTGTTCCATATTTTTCACAATGAGAGAAGTTTGCGTTGCAAATGAGACAGCATTAAGTGTATTACTCATGGGCTTAGGAGAAGAAACAAAGTTGAGAACACATACCCAGAAAGCTTAGGAAAAGCAAGAGGAAAAAAAGGGGAAAATGAGGGAAATGTTATTGTTACCAAGGTGAATTCATTAATTATTTTATGGCCACATGAGTGCATAATTTTATTATAAAAATAATGAATACATTTTAGAATAAAGACTGTTTCTGTCACAAAATGGTATAAACACTGTGGTAACAGCACTTATGCCTTCAATTTATTCAATAATAATAAAGTAATAGTACAAGAATATGAAAAGCAGAAGATGGGATATGAGGTGAGGCAATATGAGGAGCTAAAGATTTGTTTTCATATCTTTAAAATTCTCATGGTATGCGTTTGGCATAGTCACCATGTCTGAGATTTTTTAATTTCTTTCCTCTCTCCTCAAAGTAGGGATTTTATCACACCGATAATAAAACCGGCTTACCTGAGCTGGCTTAAAATTTAAAATAGATAGCATCCTGATGTTATTAGAAGGATTTAGTCACTGAAATTGCTGTTCAGGTCCAGGCCGGGTCCAGCCCCACTTCCAGGGCCTCTTCGGTAGCCATTTCCTTAAGTCAGAAAACTCCCAGCTTTGAAAAGAGGCACACTGAGTGCCCCTGCGAGCAGGGTTGGACCTGGGATGAAGCCAGGCAGAGATTTCAGTGGCTAAATCCTTCTGATAACATCAGGATGCTGCCCATTTCAAATTTTAAGTTGGCTCAGGTAAGCCGGTTTTATTATCAGTGAGATAAGGTCCTAAGTGTCTTATTCTAAGGTAAAAGAAATAGTATATGTTCATTTTTGTTGTAGCTTTTAATCAAATCACCATGTTATGTATCACAAGGCACATTTGCACTGCAGATATAATCCAGTTTTGACATCACTGTACCTGCCCTGGTGAAATGTTATGGGATTCTGGGATTTGTAGTTTTATGAGATATTTAACCTTCTCTGGCAAGGAGAAGATGCCACAACAAAGTTCAAATCCTAGGATTCCATAGCATTAATTCATAGCAGTTAAAGTCATGTGAAATGGGATTAGTTTTGTAGTGTGGATGGAGCCTAGAACAGCCATAGTGGAGGCTGGTGGCTCTGATGTCAGTGGAGTAGTGAATTGTTGTCGGCATTGTAGCCTAAATTTTTAATGGGATTTGTGGGGAGGATAAGATTTGGCACTTAGATGGCTCCTTTAAATGTCAGACTAAACCCCAGAGTGGCTTAAACTAAGGGCCGTTGCAGACTGGCCCAAAGGGCTGGCCTGGGGGTAGAGTTGGGGTGGGGTAGCCATACGCTGGCCAACCCAACCCCACCCTGATGCCATCCTGACACCGCGTGGCCGTATGCATGGCATGCAGTGTCAGGATGCCCTTCTGGCACAGCGTGCAGACATGCTGTGCTGAAAGGAAATGGAAGAGCTGTGGCGTCAGCTCTTAGGGTGGCCTTTTGCAGCATTTTGCCGCTCTTTTAGGGCTGGCAAAAGGAAGGATCTGGCCACGGTGTGGGGTTGCCAGAGCCCCTATCCACTGCTCCCCAGGGTGGCTCTCTGCCACCCCAAGTGGGCCATCTACATCAGCCCTAAATGGACCCCAGATTTCATCTCTCCATTTGTTATACAATTTGCAATGAAATGGGATGTAATGTACAGTGGGCCCTTGTTATCTGCTGGGGTTTGGTTCCAGGACCCCCCCATGGATAACAAAATCTGTAGATGCTCAAGTTCCATTAAATACAATGGCATAATAAAATGATATAATATATATATATATATATAATGGAAAAATCAAGGTTTGCTATTAGGAATTTAATAATAATAATAATAATAATAAATTTTATTTGTAACCCGCCCCTCTGCTCAGCAATCGGGGCGGCGTACATCAATTAAAATATTACAGTTAAAATCCACATTCTTGCCCTTCACCCACTACCCTCCCCCCTTAAAACAGTATTAAACATAATAGAGTTAAAAACAGACATATAACTAAAATAAATAATAAAAGATAAAACAAAATGCCACTCTCGGTAGAGAGACCAGATAAGTGGCTCAGCTGTGCATATCCCTGTACAGAGTTATTCTGGGAAGGCCTGCCGGAAGAGCTCCGTCTTAATTGCTTTCTTAAAAGTGGTAAGAGACGTAATAAGGCGTATCTGATCCGGCAGGCCATTCCACAGTTTAGGGGCAATGACTGAAAATGCCCTTAGGGAAGTCTGCTTGAATTTCATTTTAGGTTGTGAGAGCAGATTTTTCCCCGCTGAATGAAGGGCACGGGGGGGCTCATACAGGGAGAGGCGGTCCCTAAGGTAAGATGGACCCAAGCCATGTAGGGCTTTAAAGGTCAAAACCAACACCTTGTACTGTGCCCGGAAACTGATTGGCAGCCAGTGGAGGGATTTAAGCACTGGTGTTATGTGCTCCCTCCTGGATGTTCCAGTGATTAACCTGGCTGCCATATTTTGAACCAACTGAAGTTTCCGAGTTAGGCACAAGGGTAGCCCCATGTAGAGTGCATTGCAGTAATCTAATCGTGAGGTTACCAGTGCGTGCACCACAGTTTCCAGGTCCTTCCTGTCCAGGTATGGGCGCAGCTGGCGTATCAGCCGAAGCTGATAACAGGCGCTCCTGACTGTCGCACTCACCTGATTGGTCATGTGAAGCAACGAGTCAAGGAGTACCCCCAGACTGCGCACATGGTCCTTGGAGGAGAGTGTGACCCCATCCAGGACTGGGGGCTGTAATCCCGAACCTGGATTCGGACCTGTAACCGTGAGCACCTCCGTTTTGTCTGGATTCAGCTTCAATTTGTTTTTCCTCATCCAATCCATTACCGCTCTAAGACAGTCATTGAGAGGAGAGACGCCATCAGAGGTCTGAGACGATGATCTGGTCATGGAGAAATAAATCTGGGTGTCGTCAGCGTACTGAAGACACCGTGCTCCATGCCTCCGAATGATCTCCCCCAGCGGCTTCATATAAATGTTAAATAACATCGGAGACAGGATGGCGCCCTGAGGGACGCCACAATTAAGCTCTATTTTAGAAGAGCAACTGTCCCCGAGCCTCACCCTCTGGGATCTGCCAGAGAGGAAGGAATGGAACCACCACAAAGCAGTGCCTCCAATTCCTAACTCTCTCAGCCGATCCAAAAGAATGGCATGATCTATAGTATCAAAGGCCGCTGAGAGGTCCAAGAGCACCAGCAGGGTCACACTTCCCCCGTCGATGCTCAAGCGGAGGTCATCGGTCAGAGCAACCATGGCAGTCTCAACCCCAAATCCTGTCCTAAAGCCAGTTTGAAATGGATCGAGATAATCGGTTTCATCCAAGATAGCTTGGAGCTGGGAGGCAACTGCCCTCTCGATTACCTTGCTTAAAAATGGCAGCAAGGAGACTGGTCTATAGTTGTTTCTGTCCAGGGGATCCAGGGAAGGCTTTTTCAAGAGTGGCCTAACTGCCGCCTCTTTTAAGCAAGATGGTATACTGCCTTCCCTGAGGGACGCATTGATCGTGTCTCAGAGAAACACCCTCAACGCGTCCCCACCCTGGACGACCAGCCATGATGGACAAGGATCGAGAGGGCAAGTTGTCTTCCTCATCCTTCCAAGCATCTTGTCCACGTCCTCGGTACTCACAAATTGAAATTGATCCAGTAAAGTGCCATCAACGGAGTTACTGGACGCCTCGTCTACAGATTCTGCCGGAATACTGGTGTCCAAGTTGGCTCTTATCCGAGAGATTTTATCTGCAAAGTAGATATTAAATGCCTCACAGCAGGCTGTCGTCGGGTTAAGTAGAGGATTCGGTGCAGGAGAAATCTGCCTCAAATCCCCCACCACCCTAAACAACGCTGCCGGGCGAGACTCTGCAGACGCAATACGTGCAGAACAGAAAGATTTCTGCGCTGTACGTAAAGCCTCCCTGTAGGAATCAAGGTGCTTCCTAAGGCGAGTTCTGTCAGATAAGAGACGAGTCTTTCGCCATTCGCACTCCAGTCGTTGTCCAACCCGCTTCATCTTTCTGAGCTCTTCTGTATACCATGGTTTACGATTCGGAGTGGGTTGGAAAGGACGCTTGGGAGCGATTGTGTCGATAGCCTTGGTAAGATCAGTGTTCCATATGTTAACCAAAGCTTCGACAGAATCGCCGGCATTATTCACCATTAAACCCTCTAAGGCTTTCTGGAAACCAATAGGTTCCATTAGCCTTCGAGGGCGGACCATTCTAATAGGTCCACCACCCCCGGGAGGGTGAACAATAGCCTTTAGTTCCACCTTGATCAGAAAATGATCCGTCCATGACAATGCGGAGGTTTTTGTGACCTCCGCCCACGGATATTCCTGCTCCGTACTAAAGACCGCATCGAGGGTATGACCAGCACAATGTGTGGGCCCGTTGACCAACTGGGATAGGCCCATGTTTGTCATGGTATCCATGAACTCCCGAGCTGCGCCAGTTAGATCTTGTAAACTGGTTTCGAGTGGAATGTTGAAGTCGCCCAGAACTAAGAGTCTGGGCGACTCCAACAGCAACTCAGAAACCAGGGCCATCAGCTCGGTTAGGGAGTCTGTTAAGCAACGGGGTGGCCGGTATACCAACAGAATCCCCAAACTATCCCTGGTCTTCAGGCTAAGGTACATACACTCGATGTGTGTCATCTTCCGGATAGGCTTTCTGATCAAGGATAAGGTGTTTTTATGGACCAAGGCTATGCCGCCCCCCCGCCCACTTTCCCTTACCTGCTCACTAACTGAGTACCCAGCTGGGAGAGCCTGTGCCCAAGTCGCGGAGCTGGCATCCCCCAGCCAGGTCTCAGTGAAACAAGCCAGGTCGGCCTTCTCATCCACCAGGAGATCGTGGATGATGTGTGTTTTGTTTTTGACCGACCTGGCATTGCAGAGGAGCAGGTTCAGGGTTAGTGGAATGGTGAGTTTGCTCTCCAACTTACATTGGGAAACAGAATCAACTGAAGGAGGGATAGATAATAAACATCGATCCCTTCTTCTTTTGCAACATTTGTTGAGACTGTTGCCGCCATATCTTCCCCGCCCCCATACCACCTGGATGTCCCCCCCCAGCTTAAAGTCAAACCCAAACAACCAGGGAGGAGCCCACTAATATGTGGCCTTAGGAGGGAGGCGAGCAGTCCGCAATCCAGAGCCAGGAATGCTGCTGTGTTGGGGAAAGAGTCTTGGGCCTGCTAAGCACCACCCACTTCCCCACTGAGGAGATGGTGCCTAGGCAGGGTTCTTATCCCCAGCCCAGTCCTCTGCAGCCTTGGACTCAGGTGTTGCTGGTAAGCACCAGTGGGAGGGGGGAGGGATGTCTCCCAGCAAGGCCCCACGTCCTCCAAACGTCCTCCGCTGTGCTGAGGAGATGGTGCCTGGGCAGGGTTCTTATCCCCAGCCCAGTCCTCTGCAGCCTTGGACTCAGGTGTTGCTGGTAAGCACCAGTGGGAGGGGGGAGGGATGTCTCCCAGCAAGGCCCCACGTCCTCCAAACGTCCTCCGCTGTGCTGAGGAGATGGTGCCTGGGCAGGGTTCTTATCCCCAGCCCAGTCCTCTGCAGCCTTGGACTCAGGTGTTGCTGGTAAGCACCAGTGGGAGGGGGGAGGGATGTCTCCCAGCAAGGCCTCCACGTCCTTATACTTTTTTGGAATATTGTCAAGCTGTGGATGCTTGAATCCATGGATAAAAAAAATGTGTGGATAAGGAGGACCAACTCTACTATTATAATTTGTTGTTGTTGTTGCGTGCCTTCAAATCATTTCTGACTTATGGTGACTCTAAGGCAAACCTATCATGGGTTTTTTTTTTTTTTTTGGCAAGTGTCTTCGAAGGGGGGTTGCCATTGCCATTGCCATCCTCTGAGGCTAAGAGAGTGTAACTTGCCCAAGATAAACCAGTGGGTTTCAATGAGGATTTTAACCCTGGTGTCCAGAGTTATAGCTCAACGCTCAAACCAGTACATCATGCTGGCTCTCATTGTTCAAAAAATAAATATTTAACTGAAAGTAGTTTTCTGCCATTAAAGCTACAATTTTAGTTATTTGTCAAACCATAAAGTAACTGGATTTTGTGGGTTTTTTTGGCTATGTGGCCATATTCTATAAGATTTTATTTTTGACATTTCACCAGCATCTGTTTCTGGCATCTTCAGAGAATGCTGGAATGGAAGTGAGTGGGAGATATATATATATATATATATATATATATATATATATATATATATATATACTGTGTAACCCTTGGCTGAGAGAAGGTGATTTCCATGTTAATCTGTATGCTGTTCCATTGTTGAATGGTGAGGCCTCAGAATGGGAGGATATGCAAGGAGACATTGGGCCTTTGCAGACTGCCAGAAATAGTGCAAATTGAGTCCACTTTAAATTGAGGCACTGACCTGGCTCAGTGCTAGGGAATCACGAGAACTGTATTTTTTTCTGAGACATTCAGCCTTCTCTGTCAGAGAGCTCTGGTGCCACAATAAATTACAGTTCCCATGATTCCCTAGCACTGAGCCAGGGCAGTGCCTCAATTTAAAGTGGACTCAATTTGCACTATTTCTGGCAGTCTGCAAAGGCCCATTGTGTCTTTTAAATTAGTGATCCAATGTCTGCTGGAAAAACCCCTGATCCTGGGTGGTTTTCATTTACACATGCTGGGTCTTCATTTTGGTGTTTTTCAGGATTGGCAGCCAGACTTTGTTTATTTTAAGGTGTTTTTTTTTTCTTTCCTGTTGAAATTTTCTAGGTGTTTGTTGGATTTCAATGGCTTTCCTGTGCATTCTGACCCAGCAGTTGTTGGCATAGTACAAAATTTCAGTGTTTTCGAATAGCATTTTATGCCCAAGATGACTTATGAGGTATTCTGCTACTGCTGATTTTTCTGCTTGGCCCAGTCTGCAGTGTCTCTCATGTTCCTTGATTCATGTTTGAATACTGTGTTTGGTGGTCCCTATGTAGACTTGTCCACAGCTGCATGGTATGTGTCTGTGAGAGGGTCTCTCCTTCGGTGAGCACAGCATTTGCTTTATAAATCATCCTGGGCATAAAATGCTATTTGAAAACACTGAAATTTTGGACCATGCCAACAACTATTGGATCAGAATGCATAGGTAAGCCATTGAAATCCACAAGCACCTAGACAATTTTAGCAGGAAAGAAGAAATCCTTAGTCTGGTTGCCAGTCCTGAAAAACACCAAAATCACGGTCCAGCATATGCAAATGAAAACCACCCAGGGTCAGAGGTTTTCCCAGCAGACAATGGATCCCTAAATTAAATAGACACAATGCCTCCTTGCAATGCCTACCTTGCATATCTTGAGAAGAGACAATTAAGAAGTGATATGATAGCCCTGATTAAGTCTTTGAAAGGATATCATATTGATGAGAGAGCAGGCTTGTTTTCTGCTGCTCTAGAGAACAGGACCCAGAGTAATAGATGCAAACTACAGGAAAAGAGATTCCACCTCAACATTAGGAGGACTTCCTGACAGTAAGGGCTGTTGGAGTGTGGGAGTCTACTTCTTTGGAGGTCTTTAAACTGAGGCTGGATGGCCATCTTTGGGCATGCTTTGATTGAGATTTGCATAGCAGGGGGTTGGAATGGATGGCTCTTGTGGTCTCTTCCAACTCTATGATTTTATGATTCTATATCCTCCCACCATGAGACCTTGCCATTCAACAACAGAATAACACACAGATTAACATGTAAATAATCTTATCTCAACCAAGGGTCACACAGGACACACACACACACACACACACACACACACATATATATATATATATACTCCACTCACTTCCATGCCAGCATTCTCTGAAAATGCTAGCCACAGATCCTGGCCAAACATCAGGAATAAAATCTTCTAGAACATGCCACATAGCCCCAAAACCCCATCAAAAACATGGATGCCAGCCGGTAAAGCCTTTGACTTCACATATAAAGTAACTAATTGCCTTCTACAAATTAGCTTCCACTCTTTGTTTTATCAATTGCACATTCATTGAGTCCTATTTAACTTTTTGTTTTGCTGCAGCAAAGCATTAATCCTACACCTCCTGATCTCTGCCTTCTGTTATAGTATCATGTGACTATATTAGAAAAGCATTTTGCATAGAATTATATCTGTTATTTAATTCCGAAAAAAGAAATCATAATGCTACTAAAACCCCACAAAATGTATATGTTTACATTCTTCAGATGGCTACTTATTTGTGTAATCTGTTAAAATTTGCAGTTATTGGATTAAACCTTCACAAACAAAATTGTATTTAAGTGATTCATATGCCTTGTATGTTTTATCCTGTGGATGAGAAACAGTAGATTTTATGTTTTGATTAAATGTACAATTTAAAAGGCCGATATTGCCCCATAGTACTTACTAGAGTAAAGCAAAAAAGAAAAAGAGTTGTGATTTTTAGTGTGTATTATGTCACATTTTGTTTTGATTGAATTCTGATTTACACTTCAAAATTCTCAAGTAAACAAAATGTTTATTTTTGACATTAAAATGTCTTTATATAGTTTGCAAACCTGTATTTGGTACACTTTAATAGTAGAATAAGGGCTTATTCCTTTTTGTGATACCTGTCTTTTGGAAACCAACTCAAGTCAGCCAGGACTAGGTTGCCAACTGTCAGCCAGAAGACATTTTCTTCATTTACCCTTAGACTGTGGAATGACCAGCTGGTAGAAATTCAACAG
Source organism: Phrynosoma blainvillii (assembly GCA_026167975.1). NCBI lineage: Eukaryota > Metazoa > Chordata > Lepidosauria > Squamata > Phrynosomatidae > Phrynosoma > Phrynosoma blainvillii. The sequence goes on from JANUYF010000004.1 coordinate 24,953,329, forward strand.
CTGAATATTCTGTACAGATTTAAAACAGCATTAAAGACCAGTTTCTTCCAGCAGGCCTATCCAGATGATATTCAAATTGTGAATTTTAAATTATGAATTTTAAATGTGGATTAATATACTGAGCTGTGTTTTTAATTGATGTTGTGTATTTGATAACCTGTTGCTGTCCCCTTGATCCATGGGGAGAGGTGGAAAATAAATGTTGTTGTTATGTGACTTAAAGTTGTTTCCAGCTCATGGCAACCCTAAGGTGAACCTATCATTTCAAGATTTGTTCAGAAGAGGTTTACCATTGCCCTCCCCTGAGGCGGAGACAGTGTGACTTGCTCAAGGTCATCTAGTGGGTTTCATTGCCAAACTGACTACTGAACCCTGGTCACCAGAGTTGTAATCCAATACTTAAACCACTACACCACACTGGCTGAACTACTTTGTTTGAGGTAGCCCAATGCATGAGACATTTAGGGAAAAGGGGCTATGTTTCTCTCTGTGTCTTAACTTGTCTGGGAACTTGGGCTCTTCCACCAGTAAAGAGTTCTGTCTCATTCTCATGTATCAACTGGTAAAAAATCATATGCTACAGTTTTTCCATCCACCTGTCAATACTATAGTTCTCCATAATTGCATATGAATAATCTTTTTTAAAAGATTACATTTGGAACCATTTTTATGTATTTTTAAAATAAATTTTATTAATTTAAAACCCGATATACATCCATACTACCAAATCAGAACACACATCTTACATACTTACAAACAACACAAAAACTAAATTAAACTTAACAATCATCTCCTATCATACCTACATTCTAACAAAGACATAAAATTACAGACAGTACAAACAAAAAGACACTATATACACATCAAAAAAGTACTTCCTGGATCCTTAGCCAAGTCTTATTTCTTTTCATATATACAACTACCTTTCTTCTTATTTTAAGATTACAACTAAGATTTAGGCTAAACATGTATTATATAGCCATATATATTTTATGTAATTTTCTTCCATTACATTTATTCATTTGACTGAAAACCATAGAATAAAATAAATAACTTATCATAGCTGATTTTATGCCTTTATCCCTGTTTCGATTTTTTCTAGTGTTTTTAGCTCTATAGCATCTTAGGGGGGAAGCAGACAGGCGGCACGGGGCCGCCCCAGGAAGCTGCGCTGCGGGGCCGAGGTATCCCCACACCTCGGCCCGGCGGCGCAGCTTCACCGCCCCTGGAAGGAGGGCTAAAATAGTGCTCCTTCCACAAGTCGCCGAAGGTGCGCCGCAAAAGGCTGCTGGCGCACCTTCAGCGGCTTTTCCGCTGCAGTACGTGTGGACGCTGCAGCGGAAAAGCATCCTTGGAGCGCTGGCCGTGCGGAGAGCTGGCTGCTCCGAGGACGTTTTGGGGAAGGGGTTGGGGTGCCCACTGTGCGGCTGCCCCTCCCCTTACTTGCCCCGAAAATAGCACTTTGCGCTGTCTGCTTCCCCTTTTAGTCATCTCTACATAACTTACTCTTATTTAATTATTCTTCCTTTTTTCCTCCTTACTTTTGACATATTTAAGTAGTGGTTCCCAAATTTTTTTCATTTTTCCCCCCAATCCTGTCCTCTTAACATGCTTGTCAATTTATCCATCTGCATTAACTCAATCACTTTATGTAACCATTCTTCTTGTTTTGGAACTAATTCACTTTTCCATTTACTAGCATAGAGAATCCTAGCACTAGTGATCACATAGAAAAGAGGTTTCCCATATCTATTTTCTACCTCTTTATCATTATACATATTTAACAGATATAATTTAGGATCTATATTCAGTTGAATTGACAAAATTTCTTCAATTGATTTATGTATCATAGACCAGTATTTTTTTGCTTTTTTGCAGTTCCACCACAGGTGGTAGAATGTCCCCCTTTCCTGCTTGCACTTCCAGCATTTGTCAGATAGTCCTTTATATATTTTGGCTAATTTAGCTGGAGTCATATACCATCTATAAAACATCTTATATAGGTTTTCTATCAAATCATAGCAGGTGGTGTAGTTTGAATTTTATACCAAACCCAGTGTTCCAACTCAATAGAGTTACCAATGTCCTGAGCCCACCTAATCATGTATTCCTTCATTACTTCTTCCTCCATTTCAATATCCATCAATTGTCTATAGAATAGGGTTATTTTACATGGATTATTTGATGCCACGTTTTCATCAAACTTATTTTTCTCAAATCTTATCCCTATTGTTTTAGAATCTATTATAAATCTTTCTCTCAATGGTCTGTGAACCAACCATCCTACAGTATATCCTTCTTTCAGTAGTTGTTCTAAACTTTTAAATTCAAGGTTAGTTATTGATTTGGTTGTTAGATCTTGGTACATTACCCAATTTTCTTGTTTCAACACTTATTTTAGAAGTGCCATTTTTATGTATTGAACCTTCTCAGGTTCAATGGAAGGTTGAAAGTTCAATAGGTTCAATTCTTAGAAGTGCCATTTTTATGTATTGAACCTTCAGATGTTCTCATGGCTACATCAATATGGCACAATTCATATATTCAAAGTCAATTATTGTTTGCTTCCAAGTCATTTTTGACTTATGGCAACTCTAAGATGAACCTATCATAGGGTTTTCTCAGCAAGTTTCTTCAGAGGTTGCTTGCTATTGCCATCCTCAGAAGCTGAGAGAGTGTGACTTGCCCAAAGTTACCCAGTGGGTTTTATTCTCAAGTGGGGAATTCAACCCTGACCTCCAGAATCACAGTCCAACACTCAAACTACTACACCATCTCATTGTTGTCATATGTTCAGCTAAATATATGAAATAAATGGATTTTTTAAAAGTGATTCTTTGAGAAGGGTAAGCTGTTGCACAGCTTTTTGAAGCTTTGAAAGTTATAGGCACTTCACTGTACAGCCTTCCCTCACTTCTTTTCTCTTTCATGTGCTTCAAGTGCACGGCAGCAATTAATCAAATATTTTGCTATGTCTTTTATTCATTGCTGTAGGAGGCTTGGTTAAAATGCTGCAGCAGCACTGACACTAATTTGATCCTATAATTAGTTTTTCAAGAGTCCCCCCTTCTCCCTTTCTAGCATTGACTTGAGTTGCATGCAATACAAACAGTGATAGGGCTTAAGCTGTTGCACATTTGAAAGACAAAAGACCTCCTACCTCAGTATTTGTTTGAAACTTTCATTTCATTGTTGCCATATCAAGGCACCAGTATCTGATTTATTAAGCAGTCAGTTCTGAATAAATCTATAGGTGACTCAGGGCCTTTGCAGACTGCCAGAAATAGTGCACATTAAATTGAGGCACTGCCCTGGCTCAGTGCTAGGGAGTCATGGGAATTGTATTTTTTTCTGGGACATTGAGCCTTCTCTGTCAGAGAGCTCTGGTGCCACAATAAATTACAGTTCCCATGATTCCCTAGCACTGAGCCAGGGCAGTGCCTCAATTTAATGTGCACTATTTCTGGCAGTCTGCAAAGGCCCTCAGTTGCAATAAGTAAGAAAAAGTTGTTTTCATGTGCTCAGCAATATGTAGATTCCTGTCAGAGAAGTGTTAGTCTTAGCAGTGCTCATGCATCAATTGTATCAGTTCCTAAGAAAGAACAGTAAAAGAATAAAATAATTCATCCTTTCTTAAATGATTCAAGCAGTGAATGGTCACACTGGTAAACACTGATGATGAGAGAAGAAATAGCTATTTCTTTTTCTGCAATCACTCCATTGAAATCTGGAGTTGTTTTTTTTTTTTTAAAGGAAAGCCAGAATGATGTAGTAGTTTGGGAGACCAGGGTTCAAATCCCTCTTCAGCCCAGGAGACCTATTTGGTGATTTTGGGCAAATCACATTCTCTCAACATCAGAGGAAAATGTGACTGCTGTGGTGATGAATGCTTGGACGGCTACCTCCGGAGTCCTTTTAGGGCCGTTTCGACATTGATGATGTCTTCCTCAGCAGATATAGGTGAGTTGTATCAGAATTGATATACTCAGATATTCCATTATTCTAAATGTGCAAAATTTATACAATTAATACAATCCCTGTTAGTCTCACAATTTGACTGCTCCCATAGTTTTAAGTTTTATGCTTCGGTCACTCACTTTACCTTTTCCCTCTCAAGAGTCCTCTCTGGATTGGGTCCTTAGGCCTCAAGGTGATCCTTGTATGGACCAGTAGATGTCTTGTTCTGTGGGTAAGTGTGGCCAAACTCTCTGTCAAAAACGGTTATAAAAAAGAATAAACAAGTAGAAGTTTATTAGGACACATTTAGATTATACATTAACCCTTCTACTATTTAATCATCCACAGTTTCCCAAAATCCTATTCAGTTCTTCCCCCTGCTAACTTTCCTATCTCTGTAACAGCATTTCCCTATCTCTTTGCCTCCCCCCCCTCACCCGACAATGTTTCCCCTAACTGCCTTCTATCAGAGATAATACTCAGTTTTGCATTCTCTCTCTCCTGTAAGCCCCCTTCATACCATTCCCTGGGCTGTGATTGTCTGGCACCAACTAGGCTTATCCAGTTCCTCTCTTTACAGAAAGTAATGACTAACTTCTGTAAACAAATCTTGCCAAGGAAACCCCATGTCAGAGTTGCAAATGCACCTTTCCTACCATAAAATATTGGGGCAGTAGAGGTAATGGGTTATACAGTAGATATGGCTATTGGAGAGACATGGAGATCTCAGACACAGGTGGTGAGACAATACTTCAGGGGAGGTAGGTGTGAGTCAAGTCTGTTCAAGTTCATTGCTATGAAAAGAATCTAGCTGTATTGACAAAGAAAGGCCAGGATGGGAATGAGAGGGGCAAATGCATTTATTAATTATAACAAATGGAAATTGAGCCCACCATGAATTTGAAATTGTGCACAGTTTAATTAGACAATGTTAATGTTTGTTGTTTAGTTTTGACAATGAGCATCTCTGGAATGGATCTGGAGCTACTGAATAAAGGCTTACTGAGTTTTAATTACTGAAGCTAGGATTTCTGATCTTGGTGTCCTGCCGGACTTGACACCCCATGATAGGTTTGCCTTAGAGTAATCATAAATCAGAGCATCCTGCAAAACTAAAGCTATAGAACCTGAAAGTTGTAGTGCAGATCCAAAAGATTGCTTGTGGAGTGTAAATCTCAGCTTACACACTTATGGGCCTTGGCAGACGGCTAATAGGGCCGTCTCCGAGACCCGGAAGAGGAGGGGCAGCTGCACGCGCGGCATCCCTTCCACTTCCTGAGGTCGTCCTTGGAGCTTCCGGCCCTCCGGATGGCCGGCGCTCCGGGGATGACCTCCCTCTGCAGCGACCGGACGCGCTGTGGAGGATAAGTCAGGGAAAGTGCACCCTACGCGTTTAGGGTGCACTTTCCCTGTCTTGTGGAAGGAGCGCTGATTTTGCGCTCCTTCCAGGGACGCCGCAGGAGCGCCGCGGTCCGGCTGCCGAGGTCCCGCGGCGCTCCGGACCAGGGCGTCCCCGACGCCCTGGTCTGCATCCCCCCTATGTTCCTTACAAAGGATGGATCCTTCCTTCCCAGCTTTTTTCATGAATGCAAAAGAGCAGCCAGAGGGTCCTGGATGCAACTCCATCCACTTGACCATTGATTAGCTTCAAGGTTACTGACTGGTCTTATGCACCCATACATTTTATATGAATAGCCTGAAGGTAATTTTAGACATAATATTTTTTAACAAGGTCTGTGTTCAATGAACCATCAGAAAGCAAAGGTGTCTCAGCTACTCATGTGGACAATTTTAGATTTTGGAGTATTTTGGATTTCAGAATTCCGAGTAAGGGAGACTCAACCTGTAGTATTATCTCCCTTGCTCTGGACATTATACTTCTATTGATGCATCCTATTTCTGTGTGTATTTATTTATTTTTGATGTTGCATCACACTGTTGATGTGTTTACCTTGTGGTCTACTAAGACCCTGGATCTTTTTCATATGTACTAATGTCAATATTTCCCATGCTTTAAAAAACTGAAGTAGGGATTTGTTTAAATTATCTGGCTATTGAAATGGAAACTCAGAGCCTTTGCAGACTGCCAGAAATAGTGCAAATTGCGTCCACTTTAACTGCCCTGACTCAGTGCTAGGGAATCATGGGAACTGTAGTTTATTGTGGCATCAGAACTCTCTGACAGAGAATGTTCAATGCTTAAGAAAAAAAATACAATTCCCATGATTCCCTAGCACTCAGCCAGGACAGTTAAAGTGCACTCATTTTGCACTATTTCTAGCAGTCTGCAAAGGCCCTCACTTCATTATTACTGGAGACTTAGGGCCTTTACAGACCTGCCTAAAGGGGTGCCACAGAACCTCCCCTGGAAGCAGAGGATCAGGTCCTGATCCTCCCTTTTGCCACCCCCAAAAGAGAAGCAAAATGTCGCTCCTTTTAGGGGTGCCAAAAGACCACCCTAAAAGCTGGTGCCATTACTCTTTCATGCCCTTTTGGGCACAGTGTGTATCCACGCTGCACTAGGAGGGCGTCCTGATGCCGTGCACCATGCAGACAGGCACACAGCATCAGGATGACATTGGGGTTGAGTTGGGTGGCTGACGTGCAGCTGCCCCACCCCAACTCCACCCCCAGGTCGGCCCTTTAGACCGGTCTGTATAGCCCCTTAGCCCTGATCACAATCATGTCTATATTTTTCTTATTTTTTTCTTAAAATCAAACAGAATGGGTACTCTTTAATAAATACTTACTTGGCACACAAAAAATGTAGCCTACGCCAACTTTGAATAACCTATTCTGAATATGAAATTTCACAAGTCGACAGCTGACAAATATCATATCATCTATACATGAATGCTGAGATATTAAATATAATTTCATGTCAGGTATCAAACAGTAGTATGTATTAAATATTATTGTGTGTGAAGTATCAAATGCTATCAAGTAACTAATACTGAAATCAGAATTTCGTGTCAAATAGTGAACACTGGGATCAAACATCACTGGAAGTTAAATTGAATATCCCAGTAACTGGCATATCTTCAGAGGACATGATGGAGAATGTTCTGTATCAAAATGTAAGAGTTTTGTGAACAAATTCATTTCAGTTTATCTGTAAAGACTTGCCTAGGAAAGGTCATACCAAATAAATCAATTAGTCTGTAACAGTTTAAAAGCATAACCATTAAGGAAATAGAACAGAGATACAGTACTACCAAAGTTGGCACTAATATATCCTCTCCAGAAACAAGTAGGGCCAGACTTCCATCACAGTGGAATGTACACATACTCTTCTGTACCTTAATTGAATTCATTATGTCATGCAATGAAGTTTATCAAACCAGATGAAGATAAAGATGTTGATTTTTTTGTACTAGTGCTATTCTTGCTGTCTTTGTAGGAAGAGTGTTTAATCATCAAACACCTCTTAAGTAGTGATGTGTACACAAATAAACTTCACAATGGAATGTACACATACTCTTCTGTACCTTAATTGAATTCATTATGACATGCAATGAAGTTTATCAAAGTGATAAATCACCCACTTGTCTAGTTCTGTTTCAAGAAGTAGATAATATGAAAGGATATAATATTGCCTGATGACTTATCTGGTAAGGGATAGTAAATCTCTTTTCTAGTCCAGACTACAATGGAACTATCCAAAGTGCTAAACTTTAGTATTGCTGTGGGGGGGGGGGTTACTTTAAGTTATGTTAAAGATTGGATTAAAATGCTGAGTGGATTCACTTGCCCCAATGATAACCTGCCACTGATCTCAGAAGTTGTGGTTTATCTATCTTAGGGCCAGAGAGATGGGCAGGAAAAAGCATCTCAATCTTGGATTTTCAGAAAGAGGGGCAAAACCCCACTGTCTGCATGACTGACTCCCAAGGTGAGCTGAATACACACAGGCTGCCCACACCACATGGCATCAAGCCATGCTGCATGGTTATTTTTTGTTGTTGTTGTCACCTCACTATGCATGCATGTCATTGCACAAACACACTGCCTGCAACCTTCAGTTACCTCCCTCTTCCTGTCCAGATGCCATTCCATTGGATGCTCACCCATATGTCTGGCCATACTTGCACATGCAATGCACTGTCCATACAGTGCACTGGTGCATCAGTGCACCCAGTGATACGTTGCCAAAGCACAATCAAGGAGGCCCCCCCATACATCCCCCCTTCATCCCCCCTTCACCTCATGCTGCCCTGTTGGGCTGTCTGGTTTAAATATAATAATAATAATAATAATAATAATAATAATAATAATAATAATAATGTTTTATTTATAGTTGTTTTATTTATAATGACAACAAATATGTTGTCATTATATCCGTTACATTATTGGTGATTGCCTTTTTGCTTTGGGTCAGTCCTGTACCAGTACCGGGCTGTTTATATGCCAGAGCAATGATGCACATTTTCCACCTCAACCTGGAGTATCATAGTTTCTTTCTGTTTTGATTTTTAGTTCCCAAGAGTGGCTTTATTTTATTTTCCACCTGGTTTTGCCTTATGCATAATCTAAACAGCCAAGTTTCAAAGAGGATAGAAGCCATTTTATTTGGCCAGTGTGGATGACCCCTGTATTTGTAAAGGGATCTTGTAGCACCTTTGAGACTAACTACAGGGTGTTACAAGATCCCTTTGCATACTGGTTTTCCAGACTAACTTGGCACTATCTTTGAATTCTATCACATCACTTTTGTTTTGTCTAGGCTACTGTGGGAACTTATTTGAAATGTGAGATGAATAGGTCTGTAATAAATAAATAATTATTGAACCTTCAGCTTCATTTTTCTCATCTTAATAACTAACAGTCTATCTTAATAACTGCAGTGCAAGAGGCCAGTAATGCTAAGAATCTGTTCTTATTGACAGGAGCAAAAATTGATGTGTGTAATGGGATTTTTGGTACTGGCAATTAAACGGCTTTTAAGTGCCCTTCTGTGTTGACCCTGGATAATACTCCTTCTTCCAAATATCTCTGGCTATGTAGAAGAAAGCATCATCATTTATATGCCACACTAATTTAAGTTTGCAGTTGAGGGTCTGTTCATTACACTTAATTCATTCATTGACAATATCCATACAGAAATTAGTGAACAGAGGAAAATAGATCATACTTAACTATTTATAAGGATTAGATAAGGTAACAAGACATAATAGACGGACATGGAGATTTCTTTTACTGTGTGTTTAAAGCCTTGTAATAGTCTTTAATAATTTTTACTCCCAGAAAGTAGTAATTATATACATTTAAACAATGGTTACTCTCATAATTTAGCAGTAGTGTTTGAACTTCTTTTGATTTATATTGAAATGTATCTCTTAAATTAGTGTTCTCACAGTTCCACTCTTTTATAGAGAAGTGCTCTATTGCTTTATGAAAGTCAAGAATCAGTAGCCATATGCCTCTCACCAAATTCATATACATGAGTGTTAATATAATTATTTGTAATTCATATATTGCATTATAAATGAGACAAAGCATTTTATATATAAGTTCCAGGATTCTATATGACCTGTTAGCTTTACATATGCCTACCTACCTATGTAGAAGAGGTGCTAAGAAATTGTTTTGCTTAATTGCAAAGGTGCATAACTGAATACCAGTGAGGGTGTCCAATGCACATAGAGACCAATGTTCATTGTTGTATAATGTGCATTAGTGCATATTGTGCATTTATGTCTTTTGTTCACCCTATTAAGCAAAATTATGACAAATATGGCAGGTCACCAATAATGCAATGGATATAATAAAAACATACACAAACTAGCCTGTTCAATGTGTCACTGGGCACACTGATGCACTGTACAAGTGGAGTATCGCTTGCATGACTGAGTGTTCAGTCACATGGGGTGTCCCGGAATAGTTGGGATATTCCTCTGCTTCTTCTCAGTCCCTTTCACAGCTCTGCTATGTAGTAACCATCCCTCTACTTAATATGTAGTAACCAGCCCTCTATTAGATATGGAATGTACACAAGTGCATTATTCTAATTCCTATGGACATAAGTGCACTTATGAAGACGTACAGCTCCAACTATGATTTGAAGCCAGGGACATAATAAAAGAGGAATGCAGACAGACACTTTCAATAAACCAAAAGAAAGTGAAAAAAACATGGATGACAGAAAAAAACACTACAAGCAATAAAGAAAAGAAGAGAAGAAGAAAAAAGGGAGATAGGAACAAACTAAGAATTATCAATGCAACAGTACAATGGCTTGTGAAGAAAGATAAAGAAAATTACTGCAACGACAAATGCAGAGAAATAGAAGACAGCAACAAAAAGTGAAGAACAAGAGATTTATTTCACAAGATCTGGGAAATCAAAGGAACGTTCAACCCAAGAACTGGGGTGATCTATGACAATAAAAATAACATAATTCAAGACCAGGAAGGGATAAAAAGATTATTCTGAGCCTTCTGTTCCACAGTTCTAACTGCCTAACTCCCTTGTTGAATTGTGTTGATGGATTTATTGCAAACAGTCCATAAAGCCAATCACCAAAATCTGGTATCTCCAGCAAGCTTCTTTTATTGTAAAACAGCATGAGCAAAAACAAATAATAATAATAGCATCTTCACTTTAGCCAGAATGGCTAAACAGGAACAAAGCTTATCTGCTACATGGTTCAAAGTTAGTTAAGCTGCAGCATCAGGAAAATATTTTAATTAGTCCATTTCAGCTTAAAGTTAAAAGACAAGTGTGAGACTTTTCTAGATCACAACTCTCAGCCCCCAATTCTCCACCCCTTTGGGTGTAGCCCTTTCAGACTGATTGGTTGAAGTTTCATGACGTGTGTTAGCCCAACCTTTTATTACCATATTAAATCATGTGACTGCAGTTCCCATAACATTCCCGTGTTCATGAAACCTCTTATTGTAAACAAAGCACTTTCTCACAGAACTGTAGCTCGTTAACTGCTTGTTTGGGCTAAAGCACACCTGGGCTGATAATTGTGAATCTGGCCTCAGAAAACAACTTTTCTCAGCAAGGAAAAATACAGACACACATCTTTACATTTCAACATTTTAACATTGACTATATGTCCCATCAAATTCTAACATCCCTAACTGACTATATCTCTCATTGCCTGAGCTGTTTATCTCCTTCCAGCTACTCTCTCATGTAGAGCCAGCCCTGGTGACAAACTGGCTGATTCCAGATGTCTCAGGATTGGTCAGCTGTCTTCTGGTCTTCACAGCTCCCTGCTGTCTTCCTGTTCATCACAATGGGTATTAAGAGGTTGCAGGAATTAAGCAGAGCAGTGGAGGACAGAGGTCTCATGCACACTTTTTCTTTTCTTTTATTTGTGGCCACACCATGGATCCTTTTTGTCCCACAGCTGCCACCACCCTATGCAAAGAGCCACTACTTCACCAACCTTCTCTTCTAAGACTCTTTGGTATAACCTATCTTGTATAAGGTTTAGTAGTGCAGATATTCATTTACACTGTAGACAATTGTTTCATAAAGTAACAACAAAACTTTATTTACAATACGAGTAACAATGTTTCAGTTGCTCTTGCTGCACTTGTTATAACTGGTTACAGTTACAATGAATAATACTCTAAAACACTCCTTTTCTTGGAACACTTTCAATTACCCCCACAGGACATTCTTAGCCCTTCTTTGGGTACTTTTACCACTATTTCTTAACTAGCCTCTAAGGCTATCAATACACCTCAGGATATTCTCTTTATTAACTCCCTCACTTGGAGTTTAGTATGGCTATTACACCCCTCTCTTCTGGACCTTAACCCTGTTCCACTCTGGAACCTTCACCACCAGACCCTCACTGTCTGGAATTCAAACCCTATCTGACTTCCAGCTGTTCCTAATGGAATTTCCCCCTTACAGCCCAACATTCTATTGGCTGTTGCCAGCTCAGTCCTGATTGGTTGTCACCAGGACTGGCTCTAACTTGCTTTCAATCCACAAGAGGGTCTTGAAGATGTCTCATCCATAGGGCCACCATAAGTCGAGATCAACTCGAGGGCAGTTAACAACAACAACAGAATTCTGGTGAGGAATGTAAATTTAATATAATCATTTCTCATTTTTAATTTGATTCAGTAGCAGTAAAATTGGAACTAGAACAGAGTAATTACAAATAGCCTATTTAGTTTAACCATTTTAATATTAACCCCCCACCCCCCACCCCCCCGTTTTGCACCTTGTAAGAATAAAACTAGAATATAAGGGCAAAACAGATTGTCAAGCAATCCTCTTCCCAATGCAAATGATCCATGATAAGATTTATAAAAGCTTAGAACATTTCTTTTTATTTTTAATAAACTCTCCCACTAGTATGTTTCCATAGAAATGATTCCTTTTAAAAAAGTAGACTTGTTTTCATTTCAATATACACAGCAAGGTTTGTGTTTTGGGAGACAAAAGAAATGCACAAAACAGATAATAACAAAGAAAAATAATTTTCTGTTTAAGACAAGTGAACAAGCAATGTCTTTTGTTTCCCAAGGTGATGGAAATATGGGTGTCTTTCCTATGGCTATCCAACTTGTAAATGAACATTGTCATTTATTTGTACAAGTGAATGTGTTATAAATAACACCAACTCTAGGGTAAGATCTTACTGCTGATCAAAAGCATTGCATGGGAGACCAGTTGCTGGGATCCTGCCTTCTAAATGTAAGTGCTTTCTGACAGATAAGATAACAAGTATGTTTCTGGTTTGTAAGATTCATATTTTTTTACTAGTTTGCTTGTTCAAGTGTCAGAACTGTTTGGATATTTCCCATTTACTTGTCCTCCTGTATAAATTAAGTTTTGCAGATCTTATCATCAAAATGTAAAGGTTTAGAACTTGGTTTCCAAAGAAATGGAATGGCATAGGAGGTCTGTCTCTCTCTCTCTCTGTGTGTGTGTATTCTGATCCAGAATTTTTTAAAAGGCACACACCTCTGCAGAAGTCTTATAAAATTCTATTACAAGGCTATCAAATTCAAACGGCTAGCTGATTTTGAGCAAAAAAGATCTGCACTCCCTACATCTTAAACCTGTCATAGTAATATGAAACAGGCTTTGGCTGTTTCCATTTTAGAAATCTTATTTTGATCGCATAAATAAGTAAAGCTAGAGGGCTGCCTGAAGCCAGTTTTCCCTCCTTGTCTTAACATTCAATCACTGTCCTGTCCCCCAAATACATAACCTGGTTTTCTTCCCCCTTTCTCTTTTTTCCATTTTCATCCCTTTCTTTTCCCTTCTCTTTAACATCTTATACCATTACAACTACATTAAACATCCACATTAAGAAGTATGCAGTGCTTATTATTTTCATCTTACTTTCTGCAGTGTTTGTGTGTCTGTGTGTGTTTGAATACGTTAGGAAACCATTAAAGGCACAGGAACAGAAAACACATTTATCTCCCAATTCTTGTGATTCCTCAGCAGTTGGGATATCATTAAGTATATTACATTTTGCTTTGGAAGAACATTTTAAAGGCATTAATGACTCCAGAAAGAATTCTGTTAGAACAACTCCAAAATAAGCCCTAAAAGTGTAATAAATATGTCCATTTCTCTGTCTATTGTGGTACCTTTGCTTCCATCCCAAAACTACTCCAGCTGCAAAACATTAAAAAAAAAAGTTGGAAAATTCTGGAAGGATTCAGAAGTTGTTTTTTTTTTTAAATGCAGAATGCAAAGTTTTGCTTTTGTGATGGAGTGGGGGGTCTTGACTGCTTTTTTTCCATGGAGAAACAAACCTCCAATCATTTCTGTTTCTTGAAAAGGAGAGATATATTTTACAGGGAGTGCAATCTGCAGAAGGCCAGCAGGGGCCAAATTTGGATGTTTGAATGTTTCAAAAATATTCTGATTTTTGTGGCATTTTGTCCTGCTCTCTCTTTTGGGAGATGCAAAATGGAGGGTGCCGGGAAGCCAGTTCACACCATCCTGTGCACTTATTTCCTGTTTTTATTCTAGTAATGAAAACTTCACAAGAAACATATGTTGCTCTGGAAATTTTAAATCCAGTTTCTATCAATCTTTCATTTCCTGACAGAGTATGATTGATTTGGTAATAAAGTGCAGATGAGGTACAATTTAATACATGGCTCCATTAGCTATTAGAACACCATTATTCTATGTCTAATATATCATATTATATCTTTATTAGTCAACCAAAAATGTAAAGATTTGGCAGGGAAATCCCTTGACTTCCTGCATGTTTTTATGCATGAAGCAAACAATGAATATCTGTCTGCATAATTTCCTCACATCTTGACTGAATATTACAACAGTGCCCCACCTATCAAGTATTATACTGTTATCACACATTTAGATACTATATTCTGTATGACTGCAGAAGTTGTGAAATGCCTTACAAATATTTTGGAAAATAAAAGCACTGAATGGATATAAAACATGTTCCAGTCATGGAACACAATCAGAACAGAAAGTAAAAGATTGGAATACAGTTTTTCACTTATGCATGCATAAGTTCCCCTAGAAAAACAGTTGGACATTTTTATCTAATGTGAAACATCTCACCATTCAGTTCAAGACTATAGAAGTGAAGTTAAATTATACTGCCATTGTGCATGTAGATACAAATGTATGTATGGCAAGTATTCTGTTGCACATTCAGGCATACTCTCCAATATTTCATAGAAGAAAACTGAGACAGGTATGGCCAGGCAACATCAGACTGCAGTCAAGATGGTAAAAGTTATTATTTAGGAAACACATACTTGTTACGAGAGCCTACAGCAGGTTCCTTTTGCATGAGCCCACTGGGAATACTGTAATGTGTAGTTTTTTGTGGCACCAGACCTCTCTGACAGAGAAGCCTAACTATCTCACAAAACTACAAATCCCTGAATTCCATAGCACTGAGCTATGGCATTTAAAATGGTTTCAACCTGCTGTCTTAACCACTTGAGCCACCACATCCCTATCTGGGAGGCTACAGGGCTGAAAAGGAATTAAGTGAAAGGTTAAATAATAGTGAAATCTTTGTGAACTTCAGTGAATACACTAATTTGAAACTAGTGGGTAAAGTAGTCTATATTTCAAGATGTAGGAGCCAGTACCAAAAAGACCATGCTCCAAACTCTGAACAGACTTCTTTGTCAAAGAAAATATTTTTTTTAATATATAAAATGTATTTTATTTATTTATTACTTGTTATTTAGTTCATACCCTGCCTTTCTCCCAACACAGGACCAAAGACAGTATATAACAGTTTAAAAACACAATACAATTTTAAAACTGTCATTATAAAAGATAAAACACAGGGTTTCACTGTAATGGAGGGATGGTGTTGGAGACCTCACATTGGGAAGGAGCCTTTTTAAGGTTCAATGTGTTGCTTTAAGGTATCAAGAAAATAATATTGTTGTTACAAAACAAAACACTGTTATGGAATTATGGGCTTTGCCTTTTCAGCAAAAGTGGTTTCTATTCGACAGTTCAGGACAATTTATTTTCCTTTGTCTATGCTTCTTTTATTGAAGAGACCCTCACTTTGGCCAATATTTGATTTTGGCTTTGGACCCATAAGTAATATTATTCAGTCCTTTGTGTGTTTCAGAGCTGTTTGGCTTGCATTATAGATTCACCTGTAAATGCAATGACTGAACTGAGGTCTGTTCTACTTTCACCTCCTGCCTTCCACATTACAACTGAAGAGATCGACTTTAATAAATCGAATATCTATTTGCCCCAAGATCCTGCTGCAAAATTAGCCTCTGAGATTCAAGTTTTGTTCTCCATGGAGCTGATACTTTTCTTCCACTCACCCAGTTAATACTCTAGCATAGGTATGCCACTCTTAGTTTGCTTTCCTACAAGTTACAGAACCAAAGAGGTACCAGAAAGAGGAGTCTTCTTCATTAAATGAAGCAGGTAAGGATGTCAGAATGTCATTTAGGGAGGACAGGAGGTAATGATTTTCCAACCACCTGTGATTAATCTTGAGGAACACTTCCATTTCTTGCAAGCTCACTTATGCAACACAATATGCAATGATTGTTGGAACCAATTATATAGCTCTAAGCATGCCAAAGGTCCCTTTCAAATGGGGAGAAGTTGAATGAGATTCTTTTCCCCCTGAATATCTGATCTACATGAAATCTAATCAAGAATCTCATACCTGTTCATTTGAAATCTCATATAGATATTTAAACTAACACAATCATGTCAGTATCTTTTTTAAAGAAATGTTTGTCTGCTCTCATTTACCAGATTCCTTATTTGCAGCACATTGGGTAAGTTTCTACACTGGAGTCGCATAATGTAAATCTCCACACAGTGATCATACACACCCATCTGCTACAATAGCACACATTCAACTCCATTTCCATATCAACTACTTCTATACTTCTGTTTGGGATGCTTTGATTGAGAGTTCCTGCATGGCAGGAGGTTGGACTGGATGGCCCTTGTGGTCTCTTCCAACTCTATGATTCTATGATTCTATGATACTTATGCATGAATCCAACAGGATTTCAGTCATTAAAATATAAAGTCTGATGCATATTCACTCATTTTATTGGGGCTCTCTTGGGTAATTACATACCAGGTTGCATTCTAATAGAGGTACCCATGAAACATATTTTGTTTTGTTACCTGCTATATTCCTCTTGATACCTTATCACCACTACATTCCCTCTTTCCCTCCCTCCTTCATTTCCCCTATTATTTTGTATTCTATTACTTTTCTCTATCTGGATTTTTTAAAAATGTTATTTAGTTATTGGTAAGCAGATGGTATAAAAGAAATTCACTCCAAAAGTAAAGTAGGATAAGTGACCTATGCTGACTGATGTAGTTAATATGAGGTATATAAAAAATGATGGCAAATGTTCTTAGCATTATTTCTCCATTTATTCTTATTGAGAGACCTGGGATGAAAGGGGAGATATGAGAGAAGCACAGACACATAGAGAGATATTCAAGATGCCTGACAGTTGTATTTGCAAACATGTATATATGCAAATAATAATAATAATAATAATAATAATAATAAATTGCCCTTTTATTATTTTACTCTTTGTTTACTCCCCCAAAGAATAGAAAGAATAGAAATTGCAAGTGAAAGGAACACTTTAACTTCTGTAAAATGTACAGGAAAGGCCTAGAAGAGTTTCAAATATTATACTCAGAAGTTAGATTGTATAAACCCAATTTTGTCTTAATATTTCAGCTTCATGTTAGGCTAAAAATCTAGGCAGAAATTCTGGAGGATGCAGGAATAGAGACATAACATAGCCCATATACTTCTCTCGTCAAAGAACACCATTCTGCCATGGCCTGATCCATCCTGATGTTTGGAACCTAAGGTAGCTGACTTGCTCTGAACAATGGTAGCCAGTCAATTAAGATGGCTCTACCATAATTCAGAGCAAGGAAGCTGCCTCAGGTTGTACACTGAACCAAGGGCTTGAGGAATAAAATAACTTGTGAGAAACTCATGATGTCTAATACCATCTCTGGCTTCTGTGTTTTTCAAAGGGGCCAAAATCAGCATGGATCAGCATTTGAGCTACTGTTCCCATTACAGTCAAACAAAAGACAAGGAGAAAATGGTAGTGGGAAATGCATTAAAAGAATGGAAAGAGGCTACTAGATCTATACCTAATTAAGAAAATCAGAGACATATTTCAATTTGCTTTATAGCCACACTTGGCAATAGAGCATGTAGGGTTAATTAAGAATATGCTATATCTGAAACTGCAATATTTTATACTGTATAATTGTAAGCGTATTACTCCAAAACATCTGCAAACCACACACCTAAAATATATTGCTTTAGTTGTTGTTGTTGTTATTGTTGTTTTAAGGTAAACCAAAGCACAGTAATTTGCAAAGTAGCTGGAGTGAGGCAAGCTGTTTTCAGACTCTTTGTGTCACAAGTGAAATTCATCATGGATGTCACTAAATTTCCGAAGCTGACAAGTGAGAATTTTACCTCTTGGTGTGTGTATTCTAAAGCATTGCTAATAAGAGAGAATCTTTGGCAGACTATTGATCCAGGCTTGTCTCCAGCACCCACTCCAGCTGAGACAGAAAGAAATGAGAAAGCTGTTGCTAGCCTTCACCTCATTCTTTCTGAAGCCCAATTAAATCATGTAAGGGGCATATCTGTGGCTAAAGACTTATGGAATACCCTGAGGGACATCCACCAGTTTGCCTCAGCGCTAGCCAAAGTGATGTGGTGTAAGCGGCTTTATGGGCAGAAGATGGATGAGAGACAATCTCCTGATAAGCATCTGGAAGTGATGAGGGAATTGTTTGCCCAAGTCCAAATGAGAGGCGTGGATATCTCTGAGCAACAGAAAAGTTACATTTTATTGGGATCCCTTTCAGCCAGTTTTGACAACATTTTGCATGGTCTGCAAGGTGTGCCTGAAGCACAACTTACAATGGAGCTCGTGGCTTCTAGAATCATGGAAGAAAGTCAACGCCGAAGGTTTGAAGCTGAGCAACGCAAGCAGGCATCTGCAGCTTCAAAGTCTTCAAATGCCACAGAGGGAGCGTCCAGAGAAATACAAACTGAAAAGGCAGCTGTTTTCAGAGAAAAGATTTGTTACTACTGCAAGAAGACAGGTCATCTAAGGAAGGACTGCCGGAAGCTTGCAGCTGACAACAAGAAGAGGAATCAACAACAACCACATCCTTTTGGGGGAAACAAAGGAACTGCAGCTGTTACTCAAGGCTGTGACAGTGTGACTCAACATCCTAAAAGCCAAAATTGGGTCCTTGATTCCGGTTCCACAGCAAATATGATAAATGATCCTGAGCTACTCAGAAACAAGAAGCCCTCCACAGTGAACTCGGTTGTTCTAGCTGATGGGGCAGCAAGAGAAATTCATGAAATGGGAACTGTCTACATTCCTGGGTTTGGTAAAACTTTTGATAATGTTTTGTGTGTGCCTAAATTACAAAACTGTTTAGTTAGTGTGTCTGCTTTGACCACAGAAGGGTATACATTGAATTTTGTGGGGGAGGAATGCTTAATTTCCAAAGATGGGAAAGTTTGTGCAAAAGCTGTAAAGAAAGACAAAATGTACTACATGGTAGATAAGGCAGAATGTGCAGCTGTACAAAATGAGCCTTTGCATTCTAACTGCATTCATTATTTTCACAGAGTAATGGGTCATGTTGGTTTTCAAAGTCTTGTGAAGCTGGAGGAAATTTGTCCAGATTTTAAAATGTCACCCTGTTCAAATCACCTGGAATGCTCTGTTTGCAGCAGGATTAAGTTGAAAGCTTATCCTGTGGCAAAGCGAAGCAAATTTATAGCCAAACGTTCGTTTGAGGCTGTGCATTGTGATGTTTCTGGTCCCATGATTGCGACACTAGGGGCAGCAAATATTTCATGGTGATTGTGGATCGTTTCACCAGGTTTTCTTATGTGATACTTCTGAAAGAGAAGGGTGAAGCAGGGGAAAGATTTAAAGAATGGGTGAACATGGGAATTTGATTTCAAAGTGGGGGGAGGCGATTCTTACAGCTAACTTTTTGGCAACCCGCACTTGAAACTCAGCTGTAAAGAACACTCCTTATCACATGCTTTACAAAAGAGCACCTGATTTGAAATACCTTAGAGTGTTTGGGCAATATGCAAATGTTTATGTGCCAGCTGCTTTCAGAAAGAAAAATCAGCCCAAGTGGAGAAGATTGATGTTTGTGGGTTATTCTGGGAATAGTTATAGATTTCTCCTTAAAGATAGGGAAATATTGTTTTCAAGAAGCGCAAATTTTGAGAAACATTCCGGTTGGGAAAATGTGCACTCCAACAAAGAAGTTTTTCTGAGATTGGGAGAGTTAGGAATACCTACCAGAAATGGAGGGGTGGTGAAACAGGAGTCAGTTTCTTCAGACAGTGAAGCAAGCGCATCAGATAAGACAACACAAACCAGACCACAAGCACCTAGGATGACTGAAACTAGGAGACGCAGAGATAGTGAACCTCACACAAGTTCTGATACTGAGGATGAGCAAGATAGAACAAAAACCGTCATCCCAAAATGCACCCAAAGAATTCAAAAACAACCAGATTGTTTTGTTGTGCAGGAAGCTAAGGCTTGCACAGTTGTGGTTGATGAACCTGAAAGTTATAAAGAGATGCAGAATTGTCCTGATGAGGAAAGGTTGAAATGGGAGTCTGCTATGGAGCAGGAGTTCAAGTCTTTGACAGATAAAAAGGTGTTTGAAATTGTTGATAGGCCTACAAGTCACAAAGTGATTGGCTGCAAATGGGTGTACAAAAGAAAGTTGATGCCTGATGGTAGTCAGAGATACAAGGCTAGGTTGATAGCAAAGGGATTTGCACAGCAGAGATTTGAAAATTTTGAAAAAAAACGTTTTCTCCAACAGCAAAGCCTGAAAATCTGAGATTGGTTTTGGCTTTAGCAGCAAGAAAGGGTCAGTTGGTGCAGCATTTTGACTTCGAGACTGCATACTTGAATGCTTGTCTTGAGGAAACTGTGTACATGGAACAACCTTTGGGATTTCAGCAAGACAGTGACAGAAAGGTGTACAAGTTGAAAAAGGCTTTGTATGGTTTGAAACAGAGTGCTAGGAGTTGGAATCTTTACATTCATGAGGAGCTTGTGAAGCTTGGTTACAAACGCAGCATTGCTGATGCGTGTGTTTACACAAAAGGAGATGTGACATTAGTGATTTATGTTGATGACTTATGTGTGGCAGCTAAGTCAAAACAAGAGATTCAGACAGTGAGGAAGGAATTGTCCAAGAAATTTGTTGTGAAAGATCTAGGTCCTCTCAGATCCTATTTTGGAATTGAAGTGCAATGGACTGAAGATGGCAGTTGTTTATTGAGTCAACAGAAAAAAGATTGAAAGTTCGATAGAGAAGTGTGAGTTGCAGGATGCAAAAGTAGTGAAAAGTCCTATGTCAGTTGGATATGTAAATGAGGAAGGTACTAGAGAGTTTGAAAATCCAGTTGTATCAAAGTCTTGTTGGGAGTTTGATGTTTATAGCTTGTAATTCTCAGTCTGACATTTCGTTTGCCGTTGGTGTGCTTAGCAGAAAAACAAATTGTCCGAAAGCTGAAGATTGGACTGCAGTGAAACATTTGTTGAGATACCTGAAAGGTAGCTTGGACAGGAAACTGAAGATACAGAACAGTCAGGTTGGACTTGAATGCTTTGTGGATAGTTCTTTTGCTTCAGAGCTACATTACAGAAAGTCAGTGACAGGTTTGTTGATAAAGTTTGGAGAGAGTGCAATTGTTTGGAGAAGTAGAAAGCAGGGATATGTAGCACAAAGTACAGGTGAAGCAGAGTTCACAGCGCTATCAGAATTAGTTAATGAGATTGAATGGATTAGACAGTTGTTGCAGGATTTGAATCAGGAATGTGCTGAGCCAGTTTTGTTCAATGAAGATTCTCAATCATGCATTGCCATGTCAGAGCCAGAAAACCTGAAGTGCAGAACAAAATACATTGGAGTTAGATACCAAAATGTCAGAGAATTGGTACAGAAGGGAATTGTACGTCTGCAATATATAGAATCAAAACAAAATTTGGGAGACATTTTGACAAAGGCATTGACAATTGATAGACATGACCAGATGTCTCATCTACTTGGAATGTCATCATAAGTATGTAGACCGAGCAACTGTGCTAAGTTAGTTTCACAACATATATTAGTGTGCATCACACACACATCCATACATTTCAGGAGGGGATTGTCAGAGTATAGATGGGCTATGCAGTCAAAGGTGAAATGTAAAGATGAGTGTGTCTGTATTTTTCCACTTGAGAATATGCTTCTAGGCCGAACACAAATAACTCAGTCCAGATGGCTAGAGAGACAAAACAATAGAAGAACCACTAGATGGGAAAGCAACCTTGTTTACATAAGGAAACAATAATAAAAGTCATTATGGGAAAGTAGATCACATGATGGAAGATGAACAACAAGAGGTTGGGTTAGCATACTTCACATACAGATCATCCAATCAACCTGAAGGTTAACACCCAAAAGGTGGAGAAGGGCTGGGCTGAGAAACTTTGTGTTAGACATTGATATTATTATTATTTGCTTCCATTGGAACACACTTTTTTTCTTCGCTTTACTTCGCAATGGATCTATAATATGTTTATACTGCTTCACAATGTAGCCTTAAGATCTGCAAGCATGGATCTGTAGTTTTGTTCCAGTTTAGACACATCTGCAAGATGTGATACTTTAGTGGGCTGGGTTTTTACTTTGCATGTTGTTATTATTCTTTCAACAATAAAGCTCAACTTTTAGAAGCTTGGATTTTTGCTTCCTGATTCTGCTGGATTTACAAACACCCTACTCCACCAAAACCGAACACAAAATACTTTATGATTTGGAGAAAGAGGAAGACCAGAGTGTGTCATTCCAATGGATATTTAGGCTAGCTGTAAACCTGAAAATGTAGTGGGTTAGTCACAGCATATTTACTCACCTTTTACTATTTGGAGCTGGGATGACAGAATTTTATGCAGAGCTTATTTGGAATATGACTTTATATTACAAATTAAGAGAACTGGCCAGGAGCTACAGGTTTGCATCACACAACCTTGATCAAATATTTTAGCAGTAATGATATACACATTACTAAAAGGGGGGAAATTTACTAACTAGATTGATGGAGGAAGTGAGGAAAGGAAGAGGATGAGATGGATGAAGATAGCATCTTAATTGAAAGAAAATAATCTGTCATTATCTGTTTTGTCTACTTTTCTAACATTCTGCCAATGTGTGGTACACATTCAGCAGTTTGTTATGATATACCTATTACCGTGCCATTTCATTCAGTAACTACTTCAGTGAAAGCTCTGCTTCATTTTAAAAGACACCCTTCCACATACCTCTAATCTATTCCATAGAAGCAAAGAAAGGATAGCTAACTATCACTTCTTCCTAGCATGCTATTTCTTCATATACATTTCAATACAGCCCACATAAGATGGTCCAAAGTATTATTGTTCAAGAACAAAGACTGATTATGTAGCTGGTTCTGAAGTTTCAGAAGAAACACAATGAAGAATATTAAAGTTGACTAACAGATAAATGGGGCTATGCAAGGCAAAGAGAATCATACAATTCTAGAGCTATAAGGGATCCCAAGGGCCATTTGATCAATGGGCTAATGAAACAGAAACCCACAGCTTATGTGTTTTTCACAGGTGGCTGTTCAACCTGTTGTTGTTTTTTTTAAAAAAAACACCAATGTCTGAGGTAGCTTATTCCACTGGTGAATGGGTTGTTACTTTGAGAAAGTCTCCTTCAAGTTTGATCAGTCTCCTTTCTTATAATTTAAATCCACCGGTTCAGTCATACCCTCTTGACTACCTCACTATGGCTGTTGTATCCCACCTCCTTCAAATGTCCTTCACAGGTCTTAGTCCTAGAGCCTTTAACATGATGGTAAAGGACATGTTGTAGCTTGTCAATATCTTCTTTAACAGAGGTATCCAAAATAAATTCATTGTTGCAGATGAGGGCTGAACAAAGCAGAACATAGTGGAACAGTGACGGTTGCAGTGGGGACAGAAAGGAGTCAACTTTGAACAAATAAACTAAAAACCTAGGAAGTCAGTGAAAGAAAAGATTGCACACCGTCCAATCAACATTTAAGTCACCACTGATTTTTTTTTTTTTTTTTTTTTGAAAACCATTACTTGGAATAGCAACAGAATATTTTTCTTTTGCTTATCATGTCTCTAAGGTGGGAAGCAGCTCAAATTGTTTGCTGCAACCATTTAAAAATAAAAAAAAGTTGTGACAGATAATCCTCTTCCCTATTTTCCAATGCAAAACGTTCTGCCCAGAAGCTGTTTGTATATTCTTGTGTATTTAATTCAGTACATGAATAGTTCTTGAAGGTACATCTGGGAAGGGGGGTGAAGCCATTAATCAACAACAACAACAAAATACTTCCATTTGATTAATAGTCTTTTAGCTAACTACTTACAAGCTCTCAGCTTTTGACCTCTGGCTTGTCCTAAATAATTGCTTCTGGAGGTGGTGCATGGCAACAGGAGTAAAAATGCAATATCTTTGACCAATGATCCATCCCCAGCATATTTATACACACACAGAAACTCACACACATCGATAATGTCCCATTGAAGGACGTTTGTTATTTTCAGCCATGTTTTCCATAGATGTGGAGACTATTCTTAGTTTCCTTTAAAAAAAAAAAAAGTAGATAACAAGTACATAACAAAGCATAGAGATCTCTGCTACTAATATATGCTGAAGGTGCATGAAGTACCTAAAGCAAAACAGATTCAGCATTAGTTGGCACTTGGATGAAAGCCCACTTGAATCTCATTGCACATTGCCTTCATTTCTATCATGGATATGAAGCAGACTGTAGAGTAGGACCCTAGGTGAACATACTGATGATCAGGATAGGCTTGTGATGTCATTTCATCTCCCCAAACCTCAACACAGCCATTCAGACACTGGTGGGGATAAGGATAATCCAATTCCATGATAAACCGTATCTCATATTTTTGTTTAAGGACATCATGATACATAGGGGCAGATTTTTAAAAAAAAAATACACAAGAATTTCTCAAGCATTTGGAATTTCTTTATAAATGTGACAGAAATAAACTGGTTTTATTTGTGAAAAAAAGGATGTCAGAGAAAGTGAAATTATTGGATTCATCCATTTAGGTACATTGACTCCCTCTTCTACCACGCAAATCCCTGTTCTATCATATTTGTAGCACTTTTTCTTTCTCAAAATTCTTCATCTTTTGCATCTTCAATAGCAATAGCAATAACAGTTACATTTCTATGCCACTTATCAGTGCACTTAAGCACTCTCTAAGCAATTTACAATATATAAGCTAATTGTCCCCAAGAAGCTAGGCATTCATTTTAGCAACTTTGGAAGGATGCAAGGCTGAGTCGAACTTGAGCCCCTGGTTGGTATTGAACTCACAACCTTGTGATTTGTGAGTGAGCAGCTGCAGTACAGACATTTAACCACTGTGTCACCAGGGCAGGCAGGCACTCCAATTTTCTTTCTATTTTGGAAACTTTGGAAATAACTGGAGATTATGCATATGTACATGTCAGGTAGCTTAGTTTTTTAATGGTGGGGGTTACTGTTGTTTTTTAAAGAAAAGTTATGACAATTCATAAACTTCTTCATCAAATGACATCCCAATAGAATTTGATTTTTCAAGTTCATAAAACACATACTTAAAAAATAGAAACAATTGTGAGAGAAAGTGAAGCTGATATATTTCTCTATCCCTAATGTTAAAAGGGTGGATAGTCATCATGTCAAAGTGGTGGAAAGATGAAAAAAATTGTTGTCTAAAATGGCTGTTAATTAGGGTGTAAATCTTCACTTTTCTCATTCTGGCATATGAGAACAAAAATTCAAATGCATTTTTCTTGCCTAAAGAATAATGAAAATATATATTGCTCTTTTCAGTGAACTAGAAATCACTTCATTTGTTCCCCTATACTTGTAAGATGATGAAATATTTTCTGTCCTTTTCAGTGAAAGTTCTCGTGTTTGTGAGAATGATTTTTGTGCAAGTTGCATGATTGTGCAACATTGAGATAATGTGCAACAGTACACTGCTTGTAACAAAAAAAAAATGGAAGTGTTGCATGGGTTGTTTGGATCTTTGTCTTCAATTTTCCCTTTTTTCTGTTTGTACTGTATGAATGCACTTTGTTTCACGATGGAAAAAGACTGTAGTGTGGTGCAAAACATTTGGGTGCAAATTAGTGAAGCCTCTTTTAAGAAAAAAAAATAGAACCCTCTCTTTTGCAAGATTCAAGAATCCTTGCAGATGCATGGCGTGCTGTTTCAACACTTCTCATGAATACAAGATTTTGCTAATATTGCAGCTTCAATAGTGAGATTGGTCATATTAAAAACAAGGGCATCAATATTTATTGGAATAAGAACAGGTGTCATGGTCAGTCAGGAGCTGGACTCGAAGGATGAGGAGGAGGATGAGCCTACTCCAGTACAGGAGGAAAGGGAGGCTCTACCAGGTCCTAATCCTGCCCTGCTAGATCCCAGCCCTGTCCTCCCAGCCCCAGAGGAGGAAGAGCAGCCAGGTCCTAGCACTACTAGGATCCATATGGAGGCACAGCAGCCTAGTAGTAAGGATCAGGAAGAAACAAGTGTGGAAGTGCCTTTCTTCAGACAATGCAGGGCAGAGAGTTCTTGTGTGCGTTAGTCAAGGAGGCTTGCAGAGAGGCAATTGACTAACAAGACTCAGTTGGCACGGAGGAGGGAATGTCCTACTTAATCACCTGGGAGAAGACCACTCAGTGCCAGAGTTTATTGCAGTTTCCTTGTGTGATTACTGTCAGCACTGGCTCCTTGTTCTCTGGAACCCTTGTGTGCTGTGAACCTTTGACTTCGGAATGAACTGGACACTTGTTATCTTCTGGCTGCCCCGACCTTGGACTGAACTGACTACTGTGTACTCTGGAATCCTGATCCTGGCTTTGGTACTGGTGTGCTTCTTGGGAACTAACAGAAAGGTCTGTAGCCTGCCTTTTAGCTCCTTTCTTGCTAAACCATTCTTATCAGCGTTTGTTTGGACTGGTGCTGGCCATAGTCCAGGACAACAGGGCCAAACTTTATTTGTTACAGCTGAAAACACTTGGTCCTACATGGGGTCAGTTCTAATTATTGTAAGGTGCCTTCTGACTGAGGGACACCTCTTTATCCAGCCCATCTGCTAGGATAACCAGGAATTGCAGATGTGATAGTCCACATGGATAGAAGCTACAGTGTGTGATTTCTCTGCCATCTAAGTTAGAGCCCAGCACTTCCAAGCGGGGCCTGAACCTAGCTGCCTAAACTCCCACGGTTACTTATAGCAAATCTCAGACAGGATATGAAGTCCTCACAAACTCTAGCTTCCTCAAACTGAATCTTGTGTTCCAAACTGCAAAGATTGCGAAAATTCAAGAATAAAATACATAACATACCATTACAATGTGTGCTATAGTCATTGTACCTAAGTTGACTGATTACCAACATTCTGAGGAGCCTTTTGTATACTGCAAAGATGAGTGAAGTCTTCAACTTGAGGGAACCTAACTCCAGCCAGTGAGTTGATTCCTATTGGCTGGCTTTCCTGCCAAAGAACCATGTGGGTTTCTGAGAAAGGGAAAGCCAGCATACACACCCAAAATGGCATCCATCCAGTGCTTCACACACTGTACACACTCTCTCTCTCTCACACACACACAGAGCCCACTGTCCAGTGTGTCAGGGCACTTTTACATCTTTAAAACTCTGCTCTTAATTGGACACATGTTCTTAAGAAGAACCAATTTTGCAAATATACTTTACAGCTTTCCTCTTAATAAAACACATCCTACCTTGTGATTGGATAGAAAAGCTTTTTAAAAATGACAAAATATTTGTCATACTTCCTTTCCTGTACAGTAAAAAAATAAAATAGAATAAAATATGTAATTGCAGTGTGGTCATAGGAAAAATCTGGGTCTTCTCTCATACACATATACACACATTTTCTTGGTCTCCAGCATACTTACTTTCCAGCTCACTTTTATAATGCAATTTGAAGCAAACTAGCAAAGGTGTGGAACAAAGAAGAGAAAAGACAGAGATTTATTGCTGTCTGCCCCCTCTTGCTGATGATACTAAACCACTCTGCTCTTCTGGGGGATAAGGTCATACTCTGAACAGAAATCTTGTCCCTTCAATAGACACCAGGATGGCCTCTGGTGATGCTCAGGCTGTATGTATTATAGGAGTACATCATCTGAACATCACCTCGAGTCCTGAATAAGCAGAAGATGTTTTGATATAAGGACTTTACCTGTTTGGAATTCTTACATTCTCATCCAGTTTTCTCTGAGGCACTGAAAGCTAGACTCTGATGGACGGCTTACTCTTCCTTTGAATTTCCTGGTAGACCCAACAAGGGGACTGTAGATACCAGCAAGCCAATCACCTAAACATTCCAGTCTGATGTGGGGAAAGGAGTGTTGATAAACATATGGGTCATTCCTTCCCATTTCCCAATGCTCCCTGACTTTCAAAGGGAGATCTATCCCTGTGTTCTATATGCTGAGTTCCCATAATCACAGGTTTGCAGGAGATATATAAGATATTCAGCCAAATCCCTTTGCAGACCTTTACACTACCTGTTTGATCTATTTCTTTAGACTATGGGCCCAGTTCTTTGTATCATTTAGTCTATTGTTCCCAGTACATGGTGTCATCTTTCTCTCTGGAATACTTTTTCTCTCTCCTATGTAATTCAATTTTTTAAATATATATATTTTTATTAAAGCATTTTCATACATCATAAAAATTGCATTCACTCCTCATATCCTACAAAAAACAAATAAACACAATTAACACATATAAAAGGACAAAACAAAATCTGATTTCCCTACTAGTTGTACACAGATTACTTTTCAACACAACATCAATTCCTCACTCACTCAATACTTCCTATTACTGACCTTAGGCTGTTTTTCCATATAATAATTTCCTGAATTTCTTAATTTCTAACCAAATAATGTGGTTATAACCAAATAATGTGGTTCTAACCAAATAATGTGGCTATCTTTAATCTATTTGATTCAGAAACTATAAAAAATTTAAAATTGAAATATTTAAGATCCACTATCAATTTTTTACAGTTTCCCAAGCATTTTATTTCTTGCAAAATTCTGTGATTTTCTATTACTCTGCCCCTATACCCATAATTGCCACATTCCCCCAACTTTGTTGCAAAAATTCCAAGAAAGGATCCCAGCCTTCTAGATATTCATTTCTTCTCTCATATCTCAAACTTCTGGACAACATATCCGTCTCCAGTAAGTCCAGAAGTTTAAAAATCCATGCTTCTAAGGTTGGGGTTTCTTCTTTTTTCCACACCTGTGCGTACATTATTCTTGCAGCTGATAATATATAAAACAGAATTTTTCCATACTTTTTTTCCAAGTTATCATTTAACATATTCAACAAAAATATTTCTGGCTTAAATTCTATATCACATTTTATGATCTTTTTTTATTTCATAATGTATCTGTTTCCAGTATTTTGCTGCACTGTCACATGTCCACCACATGTGATAAAACATACCTTTATGCTTTCCACATTTCCAGCATTTACTTTTTAATTACCATATTATACATTTTACACAGTTTCTCTGGTGTGAGATACTATTTGAAATAAATTTTATAGTAATTTTATTTTAAGCTCTGACAATTTGTATAGCTCAATCTTTTTTTCCAAGTTAACTCTGATTGATCTAATTCTAAGGTGTAACCAAAATTTTGGGACCATTTTATCATATATATTTTCAATCTCTTCTTCTAGGTATATTTTCAGAATACATTTATATAATCTGGATAACAGACACTCCTTGTTAGATATTATTTCTGTCTCGAGTTCCAATTCACTATTTCTTATTCCTTCCTGTTTCTTATCTATAATAAACCTTTCCCTTAGCTATCTATACAAGAACCAGCCACAACTGACTCCTTGCTGTCTGAGATCTTCCAAAGTTTTGAGATTGACTTCTTTCTCATTGGAGTCAATCAGATCTTTGTATCTTAGCCAATCTCCATCTATCCTTTGACTGGTTCTGAAAAAGGCCTCATGTGGGTACGCCCACATTGGGATCTTCAAATAAATTCTTTTTTTATATTTATTCCATATCCTTACTAATGAACTTCATATAAAATGATTACTAAAATCTCAATTCACCTTCTTTTTATTATAAAACAAGTAAGCATGCCAGCCAAATCTCAAGTCAGTTCCCTCTAACTTCAACAAATCTTTATCTGATAAATAAATCCATTCTCTTAACTAAACCAAACAGGAAGCTTCATAATATAGCTTGAGATCTGGTAAGGCCACCCTCCTCTGTCTTTGGCATCTTGCAAATATTTTGTTTTTATCCTCGGTTTCTTTGCATTCCAGATAAAGTTGGCAATATCTTTTTGCAACTCTTTAAAAGGTAAATCATTTTTAATAATCAGAATAATCTGAAATAAAAAAAATAATTTTTGGGAGAACATTCATTTTAATTGAATCAATTTTACCTAATAACAAGAAATCAAAGTTTTCCTATTTTCTAAGGTCTTTCTTAACAGTCCTCCAGGTTATTTTATGGTTGTTATTAAACATCTCCGAATTCTTATTAGTGATCATAATGCCCAGATATCTAACCTTTTTTTTTAAAAGTTTTTAGTCTAGTTGCCTTTTCTAATGTTAAGATATCATCTAATTTCATATTTTTAGTTAATATTGTTGTTTTCTCTTTATTCATTTTCAATCCTGATATCTTTTCAAATTCCATCAATTCAGACATTAACTCAGTACTGACCTCAATTGGGTTAGATAATGAGACCATTAGATTGTCTGCAAAAGCTTTCATCTTATATTCAGTTCCTTTAATCCTTATTCCTCTAATCTTTGAGTTTTCTCTTATGTTTTGCAATAACTTTTCAATTACAATTGTGAAAAGCAGGGGTGAGACTGGACACCCTTGTCTAGTTCCTCTACATATATTTGCATTTTTTTAGATTTCCCCCCATTAATAAGTATCTGGGCATTTTGATCTAGATAGATTGCTTTAATCCAATCTATAAACTTCAGCCCCATCTCCATTCCCCCCCCCCCCAATTTTAAATAATAGATTCCATTCAACGTTGTCAAAGGCTTTCTCAATATCAAAAAAATAAAAAATAAATAAATAAATCCAGATTTTCTTCATTATGAATTCCGTGATGTTCGATCAGATTCAATACATGCCTAATATTGTTTTTCAAATATCTTTTTTGAATGAAGCCTCTCTGATCCTTATGAATAATGGATATTAATACTTTTTTTTAAACTTTCAGCCAATATGCTAGTAAATAGCTTATAGTCACTATTTAATAGAGATATCGGTCTATAATTTTTCAACTGTTCAGGATCTCTGTCTTCTTTTGGGATCACTGTTATCAATGCCTCTTTCCATCTTTGTGGGAATTTCGTTTTTATTGTATTCATAACCTCTTTTAAAGGATGTAATAATTCATTCTGCAATGTTTTGTAATATATAGATGTGAAACTGTCCTTTCCTGCTGTTTTGTATAGCTTTTTAAATCTCTAACATTGATATGGCTTCATTCAATAATTCTTTCTGTTCTTTGCTTACTTTAATCATGTTTGTCTTCTCCAAATAACTTTGTATTTTTCCAATTTGAATGTCTTCTTTCCTATAAGGTTTAGTATAAAAATCTTGAAATCCCTTACAATCTTGTTTTGGTCTGTCAAAATATTGTTGCCCTGCCAGATTTTTGTTATCAATTTTCCCCTTTTCTTTTCTCTTAGTTTATATGCCAACCACTTTCCAGTTTTGTTTACATACTGAAAGGATTGAACTTAAATGTATTTCAGTTTTTTTTCTATTTCTTCATTTAGAATGATAGATAATTGTCTTTGTAAGATTTTAATTTCTTTCTGAAGCTTAGAATTTGATGGTTCTTTTTGTGGCAGTGGTGGACTTTGGAGGCCCGGGAGGCTTCTTAAGAGCCCCTCCCTGCTCTCACCACCAGCATCACCTCCAACAGAAGCAGCAGACGCAGTTGGTGGCAGCGGCGGACTTTGGAGGCCCGGGAGGCTTCTTAAGAGTCCCTCCCTGCTCTTACCTTCAGCACCACCTCCAACAGAAGCCAGAGACATGGCCAGAGGCAGAGGAAATTTCCGAGAGAATTTCCCTAACTGTTTACCACCGAACATACAGAGTCCATGAATTAAAGTGAATAGTTGCCTGGCTTGTATATTCACGGGCATTTTGTGCTGGGATTATAGGGGCTAAAAACACCTAATTAGATGCAATATAACGGGAGGGAGTTGTTAGAGGATTCTCTGGGAGGAGGAATTGAGGTGATACAGAGCAGGGGAAGATATAGCAGGAACAGAGTGGAGTTTTGTTACAAAAGAAGATGGGTTCGATATTTGAAAGCGATCCCGCCTTCAGACCACTCTGTTGCCCAAAGTAAGTTGGGGAGCTTACCAACCTTGCCACAGAACCTCACCTTGCTCCTTTGTAATGCCAGGTCGGTGAAAAACAAAACTCATATCATTCATGATCTCCTCATGGATGAAGATGCTGACCTGGCATGTTTTACAGAAACCTGGCTGGATGAGCACAGTGCCATTAAGTGGAGCCAGGCTCTCCCAGCCGGGTATTCTGTATTTGAGCAGGTGAGGGAAATTTAAGCGGGGGGGGGGGTAGCTCTGGTTCATACCTATCTTGAAAACAGGTCATTTTGAGAGCATGTACCTGAGCCTGAAGACCAGGGATAGTATAGGGATTCTGTTGGTATACTGTCCACCCCATTGCCTAACAGACTCCCTATAAAAGCTGATACAACTGCTCTCGGAGTTGTTGCTGGAGTCACCCAGACTCTTAGTTCTGGGCGACTTCAACATCAAGACCAGTTTAACAGGTGTGGCTCGGCATTTCATGGATTCCATGATGGACATGGGCCTATCCCAACTGGTTCTCGGGCCTACACACTCAGCAGGTCATACTCTTGATGCGGTCTTTAGTATGGAGCAGGCTTATCCGTGGGCAGAGGTAAAAACCATCTCCACACTGTCATGGATGGATCATTTCCTTGTCAAGGTTGAACTAAGAGCCAGTGCCCATCCCACCGGGGGTGGAGGACCTATTAAAATGGTCTGCCCTTGGAGGCTAATGGAGCCAATTGGATTCCAGAAAGCCTTAGAGGGTTCCTTGATTGGCAAAGCCGATGACCCTGTTGAAGCCCTGGTGAATACTTGGAACACCGATCTCACCAGAGATATCGACACAATCACTCCCAAGCATCCTTTCCAACCCGCTCTAAATCATCACCCCTGGTTCACAGAAGAACTTAGGAAAATGAAGTGGGTTGGACAACAACTAGAGTGCATCTGGTGGAAAACTTGACTCTTATCTGACAAGACTCATCATAGGAATTTTCTTCTTTCCTCTTGAGAGGCAATACGAGCAGCGAAGAAGTCTTTCTACTCTGCCCGTATTGCGTCTGCGGAATCTTGTCCAGCATGGTGAGGATGGTGAGGGAATTGTCACAGGTTCCACCTGTACAGAATCCATTACTTAACCTGACAACAGCCTGATGTGATGCCTTTAACAATTATTTTGCAGATAAAATCTCTCAGATAAGAGCCGACTTAGATGCTGGAGTTATAATAGAAGCGACTGATGAGGTGTCCAGGGAACCCGTTTATGAGATTAAACTGGATTAGTTTGAGTTGGTGAGTACCGATGACATGGACAAGATCCTTGGAAAAGTAAGGAAGATGACATGCCCCCTCAATCCCTGCCCATCTTGGCTGGTTGTCGGGGGGGGGGGGTGATGCCTTGATGGCCTCATAGAGACACTGCTACTAAGATTCCTTGGCTGGAAGGTGTGGGAGGTAGGAAAACAGAAGAAGGCTAAGACATCGCCACTGAGATTTCTGATGATAAAAAAGTTGGGAAAACAAAAGAGGTCTCCTGCAGATGCCATTGCTGTCCTGCAGATGCTGTTTGGCCCCAAAATGCATTTTGAAAGGAAGAAGTGTAAGGTACTACGTTTAGGCAGAAAACAAAAGAAATGCAGAGATATAGGAGGGGTGACAACTGGCCTGACAACAGTACATGTGAAATGGATCTAGGAGTCTTAGCAGACCACAGCCAGAACACCAGTCAGCAATGTGATGTCACATCTAAAAATGCCAATGTGATTCTAGATTGCATCAATACGAGTATAATGTCTAGACTGAGGGAAGTAATAGGACACTATCCTGCTTTGGTCAGACCTCACCTGGAATACTGTGTCCAGTTCTGAGCACCACAATTCAAGAAGGATATTGACAAGCTGTAATACATTCAGAGAAGGGGGATCAAAATGGTGAAAGGCCTGGAAACAATGTCCTATGAAGAGCAGCCTAAGGAGCTGGGTATGCTTTGCCTTGGGAAGAGAATATTAAGAGGACATGATAGTCATGCTTGAATATTTGAAAGGATGTCATATTGAAAATGGAGCAAGCTTGCTTTCTGCTGTTCCAGAAACTAGAACATAGAACAATGATTCCACCTAAACATTAGGAAGAACATCCTGATGGTAAAAGCTGTTTGATAGTGGAATACATTGCCTCAGATTGTGGTGGAGTCTCTTTCCTTGAAGGTTATTAAACAGAGGCTAGATAGCCATCTGTCAGGAGTACTTTGATTGTGTATTCCTACATGTCAGGGGGTTGGATTGGATGATCCTTGTGGTCCTTTCTAACCTATGATTCTATTTCAGGATCTAATTTGATCTCTCCCTGCAATTAGAGGATTTAAAAAATCATTTATGAACAGAAATGTGCCTCATTGGGGATGTGTGGGAGGGATGATATGCAGGGAAATGTGTGGGAGGATGATGTGCAGGGAAAAAATAAGATGAGATGAGAAGGCTGGAGGAGGACATTTTTCATCATTAACGTTATTAACATAAAGAAGATAACTGAACAGAGATACTTTTGTTGAGTCATTCTTACAGTATCAAAAGTGCTTGATGTTTAGCAGGCAGGTGGCTAGAGATATAACAGTTGTGGTATCTACTGAAGCTGACTGATAACAAAGAACCAGTTCGTGTACAAATATCACTCTCCTGAAGTGTGTGGTGTTTTTTTGTTTTTGTTTTTTGTTAATCCCTTAATCTTTTAGTCTTTGATCACTTACTGATGACATATAAACCAAGGAGTCATAGTCAACCACAATGCTATGCTAGACCTTGAGGAAAGAAAGGTTGTCAGTTGATTGATGAAAGATTGTGGGAATACATTTTAAAACCTCCATTGTTCACTTTGCTGTTCTGCTTATTCTGAAAAATAAGTGGGCAAGTTGGTCAGATCTGGATTGGAGGAAAGGTGAGAGATAGAGAGAAAATAGAGATTAGTTCAAATTAAAATAGAAATGGGAAAAGCTCACCTTATGGGCATTTCAAATCACAAAGATCTTTGAAGAATTAACATATAATGTTCACTGGCACCTCTAGAAGAAATGAATCTATCAAAATGGCTTTCAGATAATGTCAAACTTGAGTAGAAGTTGCATTTCCATAATGAGCTGCATGTGAAAAGTTGCCACAAATGAATGGCTAATCACATGGACCTTTGCACTACAGAAACATTAGTTCACTTACTTCCAAGGAAGCAGAAGAATGTAATTATCCAGACATCAAATGTTTGAGCTTGTTGATAGCTATGGATCAGTTTTCTTTACACAGATGTACAAGTAATATGCTAACATACCATATAGGTAGCTCCTATATGTAACAGGTAGCCAGGACTGGTCCTATTATTGTTAGAATGAGTAAACCACCTCAACTGGCAGGTATTAGAGGAAGCAATGAGAGCACACCAGCAATTTTTCCTGGGTCCCGTGGCCATTTTTCTGTTTCAGAACACACTTTGTCTTGTAACTTCTAAATAAGCCTGCTGCCTCAGGTATCATGGAAAACATTTGTAATATAAAGAATATGCCATCCTAAATGAAAATCTGGCATATTGAGGCACACACAAACCAAAATATTGTCAATTGCTATGATATTGTTCTCATCTCAGGACTTTATTTTGAGAAACACTTGTTTGTGCAAAAACCCATGCTTTTGTGGGAGAGGGAACCCTACCATTCTGTGCAGGAAAGTGGGTTTTGCACATAAAACACCTTTTTTGTTGTTGAAAACATCTCATTATGCAAAAGCCATCACACAATGAAAAAACATTTTGATAGTCTTTCCTACTGGGGAGAAGACTTTTGAAAATCTTTGTTCTTGTTTGAAAGAATAATATAAACCACAATTTACATCCCTAGATAATGCTACACTATTGCCACCATCAAAGTAAAATCAAGGAGAGTTAAGTTAAAGTTTTATTGCACTAAGCTCTTCAAACAATACTGTTAAAATACTGTTGTTTTTAAAAGTGCTATGCAATTGGTACTCCTCTCTTCCCTATTGTACCTTTGTAATCCAGAAGCAATATGTTTTGGGCCAGATAGTAAGGCACTTAGGTAAGGATGCCAGAATTCCCATTTTGCTAAATTGCACAAAATAGGATTCAAATACTTGAAAGTTTTTTCTCACATGTAAGCATTAAAACAATTACATTTATTCTCTTCATTTGTTGAAGTTGTTGAAAAATATGCATTTGTTAAAGAATATTCCATTTGGGACTTATTCTGTGCACAAAAATGTACTTTGTTTGCTCACAAAATACAATTTAGAATGTAGTACAGCCTGCAGAATAGTTTTCATTCTGCTTAATTTTTCATGTTTCTAGTTCCAGTGACTTTGAAGTCATGACTGAAAGTTACATGTAGTATAGTCCCAGAAGCCAAAGGTACAACAGACTAAAATTTGAGCTAGGTGGGCCTGTGAGCTTGTGTCCTAAATATAAACAGCATAAGCAGGAAGTTCTGTGCAGCTAAAAGAATTGGACAAATATTTAGATCAGGGGTAGGCAACCTTTCCCCTTTAAGGGCTGAGGGACTTCAGCTCCCAGAAGCTTCAGCCATGTTGGCCAATAGTCCCATGTTGGCCAATAGCTCCTGGGATTCTGGGAGCTGAAGTCCCTCGGCCCTTAAAGGGGAAAGGTTGCCTACCCTTGATTTAGATTCTACACAAATTACAGCATTCTGATGTACTTGATGAAGAATATAGATTACTTTGGTACAGATTTATACTTTTTAAAACTTTTTCTGTTTTAGTAGCACACAGCATTGGCAATAGACACATTTCATTGTATAGTATTTGGAGTGGGAGGGTGGGAGAGAGAAAAGACTAACCATATGTTTTGCAGTGGGCAAGTACTCTTCTATTGGAGAAGTGGCAGACTGAAGTCAAAACTACTGAATTATCTACAATAGAAGCGGGAAACAGATGATAAATGTAAGTCATAAATCACACTTTCCTTATGCTAACATTTATAAATTAAATGAGAAACTATAAATAGGAAGGAAATATCCAGACCAGAATATTTCCCCCCACTGCTGTTATTTCCACAGAAGATAATACAGTAACTTCCCAACTGAACTTTTCACCTCTTGCCTTGCTTCCATCCTATTGTAGAATCCTATATTGTTCTCCCTTTTGTAGTGGAAGAATTATCTAAAGCCCAGGATAATGGCTGGTGTTCATGCTCACGCTTTGGTTGATGTTTCTTTGTCCTTCTTCCTTACCAATGAATTCCATTTCATGAGGCAGATGTAAATGGAAGGTGACAAGCACAAAGATGTATTTTATTAAAAGAGAGAGGGGGAGGAAAAAGCTTATTCTTTTGCCCATACTAAACGGAAATGGGGAAGGGTCTTGATATAGCACAGGTACAATTCTGTAAAATACCAAAACAGTACATTATAAGTATGAATATGAAACAGAAGAGGAAGGGAGAAGTTAATCCAGGATAAACAGCTGGTGCAGACATGCTCTCAGTCCTTCTAAAGTACTTTGAATAAGACAGACATGATACTAGTGCTGATTTCACTCTCCTGTCTTGATATGTGTAGTTTTCTACCATGTATGTATCAAGTTATTTTGTGTGTGTGTGTGTGTGCGCGCGCGTTGCAGCTGCTGTGGTTTCAGCACCAAAGGAGAATCTGCCACTGATTAAGGATTGGTTTAGTGTATTTTTGTTTACTAAAATTTGCAAATGTCCTTATGTTTAGGATGGAAATAATCTGAGATTTAAAAACCCTTTAACATGAGGAAAAGCAAAAGAAACAGATTCTGGGCCAGGGCTTTGAACATTTGTCCCTTAAAGTCTAGGCTTTAATCTCTGAGTACACAACCATGTTCATGCTGAACAAGGTATAGTGTGTGTGTGTTTTAAATGGTCCCCCATTGCAACATACATAGGACAAGTAAGTATAAGATGGCTCTCTCCCTGTTGGAAATAGCTGTATCTATTGAATTTCACTGACACAGATGAGGAGTATTTTTCTTTTGGTTTATGTTTTGGGGGAAAATAGCTAAATGTGCTCATAATCTGATCTAGAATCCTGTTAGCTATGTTAACGTTAGTGGAATGGAGTACCTGGTGACAGCAACAATTGCAGGGAAAGGAGAAAAATGACAATAGTGATGGTAGGAAGAGGAGAAGTCTTTGGGATCCCTGCTGCCTATTTCCCAAATGCCAAATGCTTGGCTTTTGGTGGTGATTGGTGATTTGTAGCCAATGAAGTATGAGAAGCCTTGCTTGAGCAATCTTCTGTGCCACAGAACAGACAATTGTCCAAACTAATACCCAATTATTCCTTGGCTTTATGTCCCTCCTCCATGGAGGGTAGTCATTTTCAACCAAGCAGCATAATAATAATAATAATAATAATAATAATAATAATAATAATAATAAATTTTATTTATAGCCTGCCCCTCTGCACAACAATCGGGGTGGGTTACAACATTTAAAACATACAATTTAAAACATTCCTTATCCCATGAAGATGGCAAACTTCTCCCTCCCTTGCTATTCCTCCTCCTCCCTCTGGTAGTCTCTCCAGCATGGTCACAAAAAGAAACATTAACATAACAGATTGTTAGATTAGTGCAATAGTTTAACAGATTATCACAAGCTCATATTACCACTGACACCTTTAACTGTTTTTTCAGTGTCCATCATTTGATAATTAGGAGCATTGAATAGCAGCTTCCAAAACCAGTAACCTGGCATGGATTAGTGCTATAATTGTCCACTCTTGCCATTGATACCCATAAACATAGGAAGGGTACCACCAGATGACATTTTGTCATTAGTCCCTTAGCTTGGATCTGTCACTCTATGCATATTATATACTCTGTGGCTATGATGGGTTGGAGATTTGGAGTTGCTTTCCAAAATA
Organism: Phrynosoma blainvillii; assembly: GCA_026167975.1. Classification (NCBI taxonomy): domain Eukaryota; kingdom Metazoa; phylum Chordata; class Lepidosauria; order Squamata; family Phrynosomatidae; genus Phrynosoma; species Phrynosoma blainvillii. The sequence goes on from JANUYF010000004.1 coordinate 24,992,181, forward strand.
TTAACTTTTCCAAAGTCTGCTCATATTACAGGTCTAGAACATGCTCATTTCAAATCAACCCATCTTCCACTTGAGGGGGAAAGAATTCCAGAAAATGATAAGTTTGTTTATTTGTTAAATGTAAATGGTTTGTGGTGGGGAAATATAAAATATGAAGTATGTTGAGCCCTTTATGTGTGTAACACAAAGTATATAAAATGGAGGGTGAGGCAGTATGATATATGATACACACTCAAGTCTTTCTTTCTCCCTTGATAGAATAAATTCTCAAAATGGTTTACAGCATTTAAAAACCCCAAAATTTTTTAAAAATGATTTTAAAAGGTTATAGTTACTGTAAAAATCTACAACAATCAGCATAGGACAGAAAGTCAAGCCAGGACTTGAATAGTTTTCTCAGTGTCTTAATTCAATGCCCAAACCACTGCACCACAGTGGCCCCTGTGCTAAAATACAATTAATTGTCTAGGAAGTTCTATAAAGGTAGTCAGTCCTTAAGAATGAATGGGGAATTGAATTGGCCAGAGAGTACACCACCCTTAATATTGTTTTATAAACTGTTGTGCAATGGTGCAAGCTAGCAAATGAAGCATAGGCATGCTGATATAATTTTATACTACACAATGAATGAATAGGATCTTACCTTTGGAGGCAATACTGACCAAGTTTTTTTTGTGTTTTTTTTTCCCCGGGCTGTATAGCCATGTTCTAGAAGAGTTTCTTTCTGACGTTTCACCAGCATCTGAAGATGCCAGCCACACAGCCCGAAAAACCCACAAAAAACTATGGATGCTGGCCATGAAAGCCTTCGACTTCACAATACTGACCAAGTGTTGTTTCACTCAAGTATCCTTTCACGCTTCAGAATGGACAATTAGGATTTGAATATGTTCACAATGTATCTTGCAGTCTTTAATCTATTTTTACTCTGTGTTTGGAAGACGATTAAATACACATATGAAGCTAAACAGATGGTACAGGATGGTTTTTCAGACTTCAGGGACCATGGAGAAAAAGAAGATGTTCATACCCAGATTTTACCTGATTAAGGTTTCAGAACTTTCCTAATTCAAATAGCCAATAGCACATGAAAATCAAGGCCAAGAATCAGCTCATGACGACATCTTTGGTTTGCTGTTGGGGCTCTGTTTCTCTGATACACCTCTCCTTGGGATCCCTTTCATAATGTGTGGTGGGCTCTGTTTCAATGCCTTAGAAGTGATGCTACATGAAGAGTTCTGTAGACAAATGAAAATGCCATCACCTAGTTGTATTTGTTACCTGCCACTTAAGCCACCAGGTACCACTGAGATAGTAGAAATCCTGCAGATAGCCCCCTTTGTGTCTAGAGCAAATGCATTGTAGCATGAGAGACAATGTCATCTATGGAGTTAAAAGGGAAGCCTGGAGCACAATAGAGAGGTAATATCCCAGCAAGAGTCTTCAAAAGATTGAGATAGTTGTTACCTCATTGTTTGAGCTTCAGGGCACTTCTTACAGCTGCCTATTCTTTTATTTTTTCTCTCTCTTCTAAAGTAAGTTCTTCCTCCTGAAAAGATCCCTGGTAATAAAGTCTCCTGGCAGCTTCTATGTTCATCCTGGTTTTTCCTTTGGGTCTACTGTTGCCTTTTTTCTTAATATTTATGGTAGGGGGAAAAAAGGGGGGGGGACAAAGGCAAACCTCAGGATACAGGTTATGAAGTTCCTGGGTGACATGAGAGATCTATGAGATTTTAGATTACAGCAAGTTCTTCTGGTTTATGGTTGAACTGTGGCCATAGTTATTTCTCATATGATGTCTCTTTGGGGTTAAGACCAAGTGAAATCCTTATGGTTGCTATGCAGCCATATTTATTCTGTGCTAAGTGAGCTATCTTCTAGTCCAGGGGTAGGCAACCTTTCCCCTTTAAGGGCCGAGGGACTTCAGCTCCCAGATGCCTCAGCCATGTTGGCCAAAAGTCCCATGTTGGCCAATAGCTCCTGGGATTCTGGGAGCTGAAGTCCTTCGGCCCTTAAAGGGGAAAGGTTGCCTACCCCTGTTCTAGTCTGTATTTTTATTTATTTTATTTGGTTCATAATGCCAAAAAAACAACCCCAAAACAAAAACACCTCACAAACAAAACTGCAAAAGACTCATGAAAATGTTAACAAATAATATTAAGAGTTGGACTTTCACTTGAAATTTTCCTGAAGGTTTTCTTAAATATATATATATATATATATATATATATATATATATTAGTGTTCTATTTTCTAATTTGGACTTGACATTGCCCCATAAGTACTCCAGTCTGTTCTGCCATCTCATCTGCTGAGCTACATCAGAACATCTCCACTTTGCAGAGAATTTCTCACATCTTGTGCCCCTGACAGTGAGTGGCTTTCATTGGGTGGGATACTGAACCCAAGCTATCCAAGTGAGTGGGATGATGAATCCAAGTTATTCAAGGTGCTGAACACCATCTCTAAAATAGAGCCTTGGTAGCTCTTTTAAAGTACAAGGAATTAACAAACAAACAAAAATCTTAACAAAACAGAAAACCATGTAACCACACCAGACCCTGATAATGTTACAATGCTTTATAACCCTTTCTTGTCAGGCTCTTAGAAGCCAATCTTTCCTCTGAAGACATATTCACCTGTATTACTTAACAAAGGGGGGAAGCAGATGGGCGGCCATGGGCCGCCCCAGGAAGCTGTGCCACGGAGCCAAGGTATCCACACACCTCGGCCCCATGACTCAGCTTCGCTGCCCCTGGAAGGAGTGCTAAAATAGCGCTCCTTCCACAAGTCGCCAAAGGCACACCGCAAAAGGCTGGTGGCGCACCTTCGGCAACTCTTCTGCCGCAGCATGTGCGAACGCTGCTGCGGGAAGGCATCGTCGGAGCCCCGGCTGTGCGGAGGGGCTGGCGCTCCAATGATGCCTTCGGGAAAGGGTTGGGGTGCCCACCGTGGGGCTGCCCCTCCCCTTCCTTGCCCCCAAAACGGCCCTTTTAGCCGTCTGCTTCCCCCCCAAAGTCACCACATATGGACAAGAGTTGTAGAGATACATTAAATGAATATTTCCACATTTCTTTCAACCTGGAACTCCATAAGAGCTGAGGTATTCCAAATGCTTTATTTTGTGTGTATAGAGGAGGAGAACTTAAAGTGTTGCTGACTTGAAAGAGTAAGAATCCTATAAGCACTTCCTGAAGGACTTAAAAAAAAAAAAACCAAAGCCTGTTGCAGTGTATGCATAAGATTTAAAGTGAAATTTTAATAATCAGTACAGATACAATAAACCATTTCCCATGTTAAGGAAAATGTATCATGTTCTTTGCTACTTCTTTTGGATACTATTATGTGGATAAAGTCTGGCCTCCCCACCCGTCCAAAAAAATGAAATGAATGAAGACAATTGATTCTTACAAATAGAGTTTTATGTAATTCTCCAGAAATGGGCCCTCAGGACATGTTCACTAAGTTTGTTTGATGTCCCTGCTTGCATACCTCTCTTTGTCTTTCAGAGGGAATCCTAATAGTTGAGAACACTGACTGTGTTGTATGATTTTGAAACATACCTAAGGAAGTATGACTGGCACCAATACTACAGTCTTTTCATTGTTGGATCACAACCTATATAACTGTTTTTATTGTCTCTGTCTGAAGTTTTATGGCTTTGTTTCTCTCAGTGTTATGTTTTATAAAGGATTATTATATACTTTAGATGTTGTTGTTGTTGTTGTTGTTGTTAGTCTACACTGCCCTGGTACCTGTTAGGTGCAAGCTAGGTCAGGAAAAATAATAATCAAACAAGAATATGCTATCTCCAACACCAGTTGCAAGCATTGGCTTTGTTGTATTGTTTTCATCTTTGCTGTGCTTCCTTGACAAAACAGTCAATAAAAGGAAATTTTAAAGAATTGAGGTTGCCAGTGCCTTGAGGTCAGGAACTTGAGACAAAGGGCTAAAGCTGGACTCTGGAATATAGCAAAAATCATATACTGCGGTGTAGACTCAGTAAGAACAGCAAGCCATTTTTTCTTTTCTTTCCTGAATTAATATATGAAGAACCTTCATATGTTAGTAGAGGATACAAATGGGCTGGCGAAAAAACTAGCAGGGAAATAAACCTCATTTTGAACAACATCTATATTGGCAAATGTGTATGCCAGGTGAAGTAATGACAAGGTATGAAAGCATCACTAGTATCTTTAGGTACCCTCTGACCAAATAAGAAGTAGGATACATTAAAGTTCCATTTGCTAACCTTTAAAATGGTGAAATAGCCTATACACTGATTATTTCTTGGAACATCACTATGGGAATCCTTAGGCACTTAGGAACTACTGATGAGATCCTGATCCAAGCCTTTTTGTTTTGAGGAATTTAAGGAAACATGATTAGTGTTCCCAAGGAGTCTCCTGTGCAGTCATTGATTACATCCAGACTTGCAAAGCTTTGCAAAGTTTGTTGCATCTTCTACTGGCAGACTGTGCCCTGGACTACTGTGATGAGGATCCAGAAAAACGTACAGTGCTACTTGTAGATTGCATTAAGATCTTAACTGTTTTGTCAGGATTAAATTACTCTTATCTTGCTTGCAGTTGGGAATATCTGTCTCAAATAGCACTACCAATCATTTTGTTAAATCTCAATTTATTATTGGAACTATGGAGACCACAGAAGGCTAACAAAAGAGGAAATGGTGAAGGTAGGTTGTCATGACCTCTGCTCTGTAGAATCCAACAGCCAAGTTGAGTGGTCATTTGGGAATTCTTGGCTAAATTAATATAACTTACTACTGTCAAGTATTTGAGCTTTTCAAGTCCCTCTGCATTACATACTAGTTCAGTGATGAAGTAGAAATGTGTCAGTATTGGACTATTCTTGCCAATTTATGACTGAAGAAAAAGAGAAAAAAAGACTTAGCTGGTCCACACTGAGTAGATCCTCGCAGCTTTTGCCTCAATAGGTAAAAAACAAAAATAAATAACCCCACCATTCATGGTGTGATCAAGGTCTTATTTTTTCTGACCAACTGAAAATGCAAAATCGGGGGACTGCCAAGTGTTTGCCAGTTGCTTTTCCACCTTAGGACAAGGGCAATGTCAATGGTTTTACAGTCATTTTTGGGGGTGCAGAATCCCCTTAATACCAGCCACTCTTTGAAGTGTCTATTCAGTAAAATTAGATTTGAATAAAGAGTCCAGATGGTCCCAAATGTGCACAGCAGAGCTGTGTTTGTCATAGTTTTTAACTCTGTTGTAGTTTAGATGTTCGCCTAAATATTCTAAAGGTACCAGACTCCATCTGATCTTGGAAGCCAAGCAGTGTTAGCTCTAGTTAATGCTTGGATGGGAGGCTATCAATGAATATAAGCTGCTGTAGGCTATATTTCAGAGGAAAGAACTACCAAAAACCACCTCATAGTATTCCTTGCCTAAGAAAGCCCTATGAAATTCATGACATAAATCAACAGGTGACTTGTAGGCACACACACACACACACACACAGTTTAGTTTGGCTTGAAGGCACACATATAAACACATAGCTAGGGCCTTTAGGACGCGGTAACACCGGCCCAGGAGACCCGCGCCGAGGGGAACCTCAGCTGCAGCCGCGGAACGCCTGGCTCCCTTTTCTCCATCTGGGAGCACCGGCGGCGGCGTTGGGGGCGTGTCCCCACGGCTCAGGGCAGGACTATAAAGCCCTGCCAGAAGACCAAGCCGCGGAGGACGCGGTAACACTGGCCCAGGAGACCCACGCCGAGGGGGAACCTCAGCTGCAGCCGCGGAACGCCTGGCTCCCTTTTCTCCATCTGGGAGCACCGGCGGCGGCGTTGGGGGTGTGTCCCCGCGGCTCAGGGCAGGACTATAAAGCCCTGCCAGAAGACCAAGCCGCGGAGGACGCGGTAACACCGGCCCAGGAGAACCGCGCCGAGGGGGAACCTCAGCTGCAGCCGCGGAACGCCTGGCTCCCTTTTCTCCATCTGGGAGCACCGGCGGCGGCGTTGGGGGCATGTCCCCGCGGCTCAGGGCAGGATTATAAAGCCCTGCCAGAAGACCAAGCTGCAGAGAAATGGTCCTCCTTTTTGTCCCAATGCAAGTTCTAATATAACTCTTACTAAGCCTGCTATTATGAACTAGCCGCAGAGACTTGATTATCATTTGGATCATCGGTGTAGGGGACGTTATAGCTGTGTACCAATTGGGAGTGATCTGTCTTGTTCTTGTGCCACTTGGAATATCTTAAAACAGTTAGCAGATCAACCCATTGAGTGGTCTTAACATATAATCAGCTTGAGTGTTACCGAGGTGGGAATAGAATTTGGGGCGGCCATAGAAGTAGCATTGGGGAATGGGAGATATGGCTGGTACAGAAAGGACAAATGTTACAAAAGAAGGCGGGATCGCTGTTTAATAGCTATCCCACCTTCAGTCCTCCCTGTATCCCAGAATGGTTTGGAGAGCAGACCTTCCATTCCGCATAACCTCACTCTGCTCCTCTGTAATGCCAGGTCGGTAAAGAACAAGACCCATATTATCCAGGACCTCCTCCTGGATGAGGATGCCGACCTGGCCTGTTTTACAGAGACCTGGCTGGGAGAGGATAGCGCAGTCACCTGGACGCAAGCCCTCCCAGCCGGGTACTCTGTTAGTGAGCAGGTGAGGGGAAGCGGGCGGGGGGCGGTGTGGCTATAGTTCATCGAAACACCTTGACCTTGACCAGGATACCTCTCCGGAACACAGTCCACATCGAGTGTATGTACCTCAGCCTGAATACCAGGGATAGTTTGGGGATTTTGCTAGTCTACCGACCACCCCGTTGTCTAGCAGACTCCCTGACTGAGCTGACACAGCTGGTCTCTGAGCTGCTGTTGGAGACTCCCAGACTTTTAGTCTTGGGGGACTTCAACATTCCGCTCGAGACCAGCTTAACAGGTGCGGCTCGGGAGTTCATGGATTCCATGACAAACATGGGCCTATCCCAATTGGTCAACGGGCCTACACATTGTACAGGTCCTACCCTCGATGCGGTCTTCAGTACGGAACAGGAGTATCCAAGGCCCTCGAAGGCTTATGGAACCAATCGGATTCCGGAAAGCCTTAGAGGGATTAATGGTGGGGAATGCCAGTGACCCTGTCGAGACCCTGGTGGACACTTGGAATAGTGATCTTACCAGGGCCATTGACACGATCGCTCCCAAGCGCCCTTGCCATTCCGCTCCTAATCGTAAGCCATGGTATACACCTGAGCTTAGGAGGATGAAGCGGCATGGACAACAGCTAGAGTGCAAGTGGCGGAAATCTCTACTCTTATCTGATAGAACTCGCCATAGGAATTTTCTTTATTCCTATCGGGAGGCGATACGTGCAGCGAGGAAAGCTTTCTCCTCTGCACGTATTGCGTCTGCAGAGTCTCATCCAGCAGAGCTGTTTAGGGTGGTGAGGGAGATGACGCAGGTTTCCCCTGCGCCTAATCCCTTACTTAACCCGACAACGGCCTGCTGTGACATATTTAACAACTACTTTGCAGATAAAATCTCTCAGATAAGAGCTGAATTAGACGCCACTATTGGGTCAGAATCTATAGGCGAGGCATCCAATGACTCCGCCGATGTAATTTTACTGGATCAGTGGCAATCTGTGAGTACCGAGGACGTGGACAAGCTGCTTGGTAAAGTAAGGAAGATGACGTGTCCTCTTGACCCTTGCCCATCATGGCTGGCCGTCCAGGGGGGGGATGCATTGTTGAGATTCCTTACGGATATCATCAATGCATCCTTCAGGGAAGGACATGTTCCATCATGTTTAAAGGAAGCGGAGGTTAGGCCGCTCCTGAAAAAGCCTTCCCTGGACCCCCTGGATATGAAGAACTATAGGCCTGTATCATTGCTGCCATTTTTGAGCAAGGTGATCGAGAGGGCAGTTGCTCTTCAGCTCCAAGCAGTCTTGGATGAAACCGATTATCTAGACCCATTTCAAACTGGCTTCAGGACAGGATTTGGGGTTGAGACTGCCATGGTTGCCTTGACCGACGATCTGCGTCGGAGCATCGACAGCGGTAGTGTGACCCTGTTGGTGCTCCTAGACCTCTCAGCGGCTTTTGATACGGTAGACCACGGCATCCTCTTGGACCGCCTGAGGAAGTTAGGTATCGGGGGCACTGCTTTGCAGTGGTTCCGGTCCTTCCTCTCGGGTCAGTCCCAGTGGGTGCTGCTCGGGGACTGTAGCTCCAGCAAGAGAGACCTCACTTGTGGGGTCCCTCAGGGAGCTATCTTGTCCCCGATGTTATTCAACATCTATATGAAGCCGCTGGGTGAGATAATACGGAGTTATGGTGCTGGGTGTTATCAGTACGCTGACGACACCCAAATCTATTTCTCCATGTCTCGTTCGTCGGCCTCGAATTCCACTGGCATCTCTTCTCTCAATGAATGTCTTGGGGCAGTAATGGGCTGGATGAGGAAAAACAGATTGAAGCTGAATCCAGACAAGACGGAGGTGCTCACAGTAGCGGCCCCGAAACCAAGAATTGGGTTGCAACCTCCAGTCCTGGATGGGGCCACACTCTCCTCCAGTGACTGTGTTCGCAGTCTGGGGGTGCTCCTTGATTCGTCGCTCGAGATGACAAATCAGGTCAATGCGACGGTCAGGAGCGCCTGCTATCAGCTTCGGCTGATACGCCAGCTGCGCCCTTTTCTGGAAGTAAGGGATCTCGAAACTGTGGTGCACGCGTTGGTAACCTCACGCCTCGATTTCTGCAATGCACTCTACATGGGGCTACCCTCGTGCTTGATCCGGAAACTGCAATTGGTACAAAATATGGCGGCCAGACTTGTATCTGGAACATCTCGGAGGGACCACATTACTCCGGTTCTGCGGTCCCTCCACTGGCTGCCTATTGGTTTCCGGACCCAGTACAAGGTGTTGGTTATTACCTTTAAAGCCCTAAATGGCTTGGGTCCAAACTATCTCAAGGACTGCCTTCTCCCGTACAATCCTCCCCGCGCTCTTCGGTCCTCCGGGAGAAATTTACTGCAACTTCAGAAGTCGAGACTTGCAGCTACCTCCCGGAGGGCTTTCTCAGTTGTCGCCCCTAAACTCTGGAACGACCTGCCGGACGAGATCTGTCTTTTAACATCCTTGGACAGCTTTAAAAAAGCAGTCAAGACGGATCTCTTCCGGCAGGCCTTTCCGGACTAGTGACTCCCACCTCGGACATAGCCCCACCAAGCCGATCCTCTCGTGGCCCCATCAAATCTGATGGTGAGGATCGTGGTGTTCAGGCTTTTTATAGTCATTGCACTGGGCTTTTAATTTGAATTGTTAAATTATCTGTTTTAATATATTACTATTTAATACTTTTTAAGGGGGAGGGGGGTATCTTCCATTTTTATTGTATGGGTTTTATTGATGTATTTCATGGATTTTAATATGTAAGCCGCCCGGATTGGGTTTCCATTGGGCGGGGTAAAAATAAAATTTATTATTATTATTATTATTATTATTATTATTATTATATTTACAGACTGCCAAAAATAATGCAGCTTGAGGCCACTTTAACTGTCCTGGCTCAGTGCTAGGGAATCATGGGAAATATAGTTTATTGTGGCACCAGAGCTCTCTGACAGAGAAGGTTCAATGTCCTAGAAAAAACAACAACAACACATGTTTGTAACTGGGGTTATCTATTGAAATGTAAGTGCAGAGCCCCATGAAGATGAGTGCAGCCACTAAGTAATATCCTAATTTGCTGGAATATATCTGTTGGACAAAGCAATAATAAATTTCCACTAATAGACAGGTCTTTGTACATTCAGATTCCAATAAAATTAATCATCAGAATCCAAGAAAGGATTCATTACACCTTATTACCCAATGAATCTAGTCAGAAGTCAATATACTTTCTATCAAATAATTTTTTCTGTAATGAACTCTGCTTATTCCAGGGGTAGGCAACCTTTTTGAGCCGGGGGCCAGGTTGCTGTCCCTCAGACAATTGGGGGGGGGGGGGGCTGAAGCACCATAAATAAATAAATAAATAAATAAATAAAATTAAAAATATTAAAAAATATGCATGCACACTCTCTCAGCCCCAGAAAAGCCATGGCAAAACCCCTGTGGAGATTTTGCCAAGAAAAATCCCAAGAACAAGTAATAACAACAATAATCAATATCATCATGGGGGGGGGGGCGGCAGGATCAGCCTGGGGCTGGTCTAAAGGCCTCGGGGGGATGCATCCAGCCCCCGGGCCTTAGGTTGTCTACCCCTGGCTTATTCTCTGAAACCCAACTGTATTTAAATAGCATGCCATCCATGCCTTGGACCTTGACAGATTAATAGAGTAATCATTTCCATATCACACATAACCCCCTTAAGAAAGCATAATGAAGAAAACGGTTCCTGGTTTACATAAGAGTCTGATATGTTAATAGATACAGACACACATTTCCAAATAACTTTTATAATTTAAATTAGAAAAGCAATACCTCACAACATAATGCGCCTTGTGTTCAAGACATAATCTCATGTCTAGGTGATAACTGAACTTCAGAATATCCAGAGAACTTAGATCTGCTCTCCTTCCTTATGGCCCTTTATATCTTCAGTGAAGTAATAAGCTAGGCAAACCTGGTTAGATCCAGCCAATCACAGCCTTCAAAATGGTTGGGGAGCGGGTGGTCTGTGGATGGACAAATGAAAAAAAAATACAGAGGCTTGTCTGTAAAGATTAGATAATAGATGAAGGATGGAACACAGTAAGGTAGTCTGAGACAGAGGAAAGTCTACTTAGTGGGAAAGGGATTTAAATATATATCAGGGATAGGAGAATATAGAAAGAACTGCACAAGTTCATGTTTATCTTATTTATCATATAACTTTTACTGGTTTTATTTTTTACAACTCTGACATTTCTCACTGAAAATTGATAAGGAAAACTGCTTATGATTTACCACACTGAATCCACTGCCCAACATAGCCACTAGCTCAGAATAGCAGGCACGTTGAGTTCTGGTATCAGATCCAGGTAAGGACTTGAGAGTAAAAGGGCAAGATAAGTAATATGAACCCAACGGTTGTAATTGCAGGATTAGTCTCCATAGGGATTCTGTCATACTCTAATTTTGTTTTTGTTTTTTTAAATATTATTTTTTCAGATTTTAATGAAAAACTCACTGAGTGACCTTGGGCAATTTGCATGCTCTCAGCCTCAGGGGAAGGCAATGGCAAAACCTCCTCTGAACAAATATTGCCAAGAAAACCCCATGATCAGTTCATGTTAGGGTTGCCATACATCAGAAATGACTTGAGGGAGAGAGAGATGTATATCAGATTTGTTGGAAGCCTGATTGCTAAGTCACATCAAGACCCTTTCAACCAGTTCTGGTGCATCTCAAAATGAAGACTCCCTTCTAAAGTGACCAGACCCAAGGGTGGATCCTGCTTGAAACTAGATTAGCACATTTTGCTTAGGAAAGACATACACTTTGTCTACAGAGATATCTTTTTTATGTTTCATTTCTATTTAAAACACACACACACACTGTGGGTTAGATATATAGAGAAGGAAAAACTTGGGGTAAGTGATAATTGTTAGATTCTCCATATAATACAAGGGCATGTTTTACCATGAGGTCTCAAATTGCTGTATTTTTTTCTTGCAGGGTGGCAGGAGACTCTGACTCACTTACTGCTGCTTCTGGTTTCTTTTGCTCCTTTGCTTTGCTGTTCTAAGTTGCAAACTTGTGGGCTGCAGAATAGGTTGGCTTCAAGTCTTTCACATATATTTTCAACCAACACTTCAAAGATCTTTTACTGCAGCAAGCAATCTTTCTTTTATCCAGGGGCATCCCCTTCTCTTTGCTGTTGCTTTACTTTCTTGCTATTGTGTTCCTTCAACTCATCTCCAACTTATGTTGATCCTAAACTGACCCTATCATGGGGTTTTCTTTGCAAGATTTGTTCAGAGGGGGTTTGCCATTGCCTTCCCCTGAAAATGAGAGTGTGTGACTTGCCCAAGGTCAGCCAGTGGATTTCATGGCAAGTGGGGAAATGAACTCTGGTCTCCAGAGTCATAGTCCAACACTCAAACTACTATGCTGGATCTCATACTTTCTTTGCATCTGTGATATGTGTCTTCACCATATAAAATATAGTCTATCCTCCCTTTGCCCTATTTGGAAAAATAAACGATTTTAATTCCGTTCCATTTTTCATTTAATTTTTCCAGTGTGTTTGTGTTTTATTGTGTTTTATTAATGACTGCATATACTAGTATTGTTTTTAAACCCATCTTTCCTGCCCCTTCTCTGCCCCCATTTGGGGAAGAACTTAATGTGAGACAGGCAGATGATTTAATCCGCCATGCCTTTTTACCCTTATGAATTTAGTTTTATTATTCTTTTTTAAAAAACAATTTCCTTGGGGCACCATTGTTCTTTTGTTCCTCATTTCAATCAGTAATAGTGTATTATATTTCTCTACTAAAGTGCTGCTACTCACAACTTGTATAACTGTTTCCCTTTCTTTAGATTGCAACCAGCAGGATCCCCTTGGCAGTATCTGGAGATTTCTGAGGATTGTAGTTAAAAAAAAACACTACAATGTAGTTTAAGCCTGCTGTTATTGTTGCATATGGTGCTGCTATTAAATATCATGGTGGTGTGCTGAAATCCTCCCTGAAAGTTTTTCCTTGTTATTCCATGTAACACATTTCAGTGAATTATTGCGTACACAGTAATTTGTCATCTCTTTCATGTTGTGCTATTGTTTTCTGCACACACACACACACCTTTTTCACTATCTTTCCAATCAATGTATCTTGTAACTCTGGGGGCAGCTGGTTCACACACCATTCCCCAAGGGATTACTGATTGTCTGAAATTCATTTCTTATCAATTTTTCTTCAGTTGTGTGTTTAACATTCTTTTTCTTAGACTAATAATAACAGCTGCTCTACATCTGTCATGGTTTATGTGGTGCATATCAACATCTGCATCTCATGGATCCTTCATCTTCTCCACCAAAACAGCTTGCCATAGTGTTGGGGCTTCAAAATGCGCCCTGATTTCTAGAGTAGGGGTAGGCAACCTTTCCCCTTTAAGGGCTGAGGGACTTCAGCTCCCAGAAGCCTCAGCCATGTTGGCCAATAGTCCCATGTTGGCCAATAGCTCCTGGGATTCTGGGAGATGAAGTCCCTCGGCCCTTAAAGGGGAAAGGTTGGCTACCCCTGTTCTAGAGTTATAAATCATCACCAGCATGTATGCCTTTTCCTGTCACAATAACTCCAACTGATCTGTTTTGGTACTACAGGCATCCCCCCCTGATTTGCGAGAGATCTATTCCGACTGACACCCCGAGAATCCAGAGAAATGCTAATACTGAAGTCCCCATTCATTACAATGGGGGTGCTCCTGTGCATGGTGATGTGCACATGCTTCTGGCATGTGCGCCATTTTGTCCCTCCCTGCTTGCCATCCACGAACAAACAAGACCACAGACTCCAAGTCCGCAAACAGGGAGGGATGCCTATATATATTAAGTTGTTGGAGGATCATGCAATGGACCTCCAATCTGAAGTGAACAGACTGACTGAAAAATGCATGCATCTTGATCATAAGAATCTCTACACTTAACAAGGCAGTGTCTGAGCTAAGCATCTGGTGGCTTCCACAAAGTGGTTCTAAACCACTACCATAAATTGCAAAATAATACTAGCATGCCAAATAGATTTTACATTACATATGTCAGAGAAAATTTCTGAGATATTTCTTTTTCACAATTCTGCCTAACTGAAAAGAAGGGCAGCACATTGCAATATTTCCTCCCAATGTTCTCTGTTATATAAAAATATAGGAAAAATTGTTCCAGATTAGATCAAAGGCCTCCTAATCCAGCATTCTGTTCTCACAGTGGGCAACTGGGTTTCGTGGTATTGCATGAAAGCAACACACTTTCCTGCTTCTGTTCCTGAGTAAGGCTCAATCTACAGTGCAGAATTAATTCAGTTTCACACTGCTTTAAATGCCATGGCTCAATGCTATGGATCTCTGGGATTTGTAGTTTTATGAGTTAGTTAGCCTTCTCTGACAGAGAGCTCTGGTGCCATAACAAACTAGACATCCCAGGATTCCATAGCATTGAGCTATGGCAAATACACTAGTGTCAAATTGCATTAATTTTGCAGTGTGGTAGCACCCTAAGTGGCATAGAAGGGTACACTGCTTCTGATACTGGATGTTGTAATCCCACCTTGATCCACAGGGAGAGGCAGAAAAATATAAATAAAAACTATTATTATTATTATTATTATTATTATTATTATTATTATTATTAATGTCATCATGACTGCCCTAATTTCCATGAAGCTGTCAAAAAAACAAACAAACACCTTTTTAGCAGTCCATGCTAATAGTCATTACTATGAATTGTGCTAGCAAATTTGACATCTTGCTTATGTGTGGAGTACTTCCTTTTATCTGCACTGAAACTCTGCTGGATGATCCCATGTTTAGTTATTATGAGAGAAAGATTAAAACAATCTTCCTCTTCACCACACCATGAAGAGTTTTACATATTTGTTTCATAGCTTTCTGCTCTTACTTCTTGTCTAATCTAAAAATTCCCAAATGTTCTAACTTTCCTTCATGGAGGAGCTACTCCAGTTCTTTCTGATCTGGCTTAAAACATTATTTTCTCCACACACAGCCCTACATACATCAGTATGACCTTTAATGTCAGAATACACTGTGTATTCACAGCTGGGGGAAATGAGGTTCAGTGTCAATCAAGTTCTGCTTGGTGGTTTTCCATAGGCAACTAACATGTCCACATGGACTAGATAGGCCTTTGCTCTGATCCAGTATGCCTTCTCCTTATGTTCATATACAAACATTAACTGGCTGGGTAGCTAGAATTATGCACTATGTTTATATCAATGGAGCAATTGTGTGGCACACAGAGCTTCCAGTGTGGAAATATTTTCTGAAAGAACTGCTGCAATATGTCGCTGCTGCTCTTCAGCATCTGTTACTAGGGTCTATCTAATGAGAGGGCCAGCCTTCAATCTTCTGTTCACTTTGGTTGATCTTTCCTGAAACTTTTCCACTTCTCTTTGCTGTAGAATTATGCCAGGTCTGGGACACTATGAAAGGTGTAACATGGTAAGCAAGCTGCCAATACATGTATTGTTGTTGCCATTTCCAAATAACTTTTAGGAAAAAAGAAGTAAAAATGAACTTCCATCCATCGTCATTGGGGAGTCCCATTCCTGACAAATTGGTTGAGCCACTTTCTTTCTCTGGAGAAATTGGATGATGCCTCTCATTTGTCTGTACCATGAATACAAAAAATCCAAGAGGCCATATTGAACCAAGTATGTTTTCCCATGCCTGTTTCTTGTTTTTAATTTTTAAAAAAGATTTTATTAAACATTTAAAGCAACATAGATATCATATACATTTAAAAAATAAGACAAACATCTAAAATCTACAACAAACACTGAAACACCATTTTCAACATATACACTAACAACCCTCCACCTAGTTTACCTCACAATCTTACAACAATTAACATTAAATTAAAATTTGGACTTCCTTATCTTGGGTTTTCATTCTCAAGTATAAGTCAACTGAAAAATCATACTTCTTAATTTAGAACTACATTATTGTCATATTCCATCATTAATAGTTTTTTAAATCCAACAGAAATCAGACATTTATTCTTGCCCTAAAAAATAGCTAGAATTCTTATGCTCTTTCATGTAATTAATAAATGGATCCCAATCTCTATGTATTTGATCAAATGTTTTCCCATGTAACAATTTAGTTAATTTTTCAATCTCTATAAAATCATAAAGTTTAGTAACCTAGTCATTGATTGATGGGCAGCTCTCATCTTTCCATTTTGCAGCAAACAGCATTCTTGTTGCCAAAACCATATAAAATAAGATCGTCTCGTATTTCCTTCTTAATTTATAATCTGTAACCATGTTCAATAAGTACAGTTTAGGATCTAAATTAAATTTAGATTTTATTATCTCTTGAATATATGCATGTATTGACATCCAATTTTTCTTAGTTTTTTTCACAACACCATCAAACGTGGAAAAAAATAGCCTATCGCTTTGCCACATTTCCAGCAAATATTACTTGTGTTCTTGCTCATTTTAGATAATTTGTAAGGTGTTAAATACCAATAAAATTGCATTTTGAATCAATTTTCTTGGATGTTATAGCTCATTTTAAGTTTAAGACTTATTTTCCAAACTTGTTTCCAGCACTCCAAAGTGATATTCTGTCCAATATCCCAGGCCCATGAGACCATGCAATGTTTTACTGTTTCCTCCTCTTGTTCATAGTTTAATAATAATTTGTAAAATTTGCTATTTGTTTTTTCTCTTAACTTATTATTTTTGTAAATTCCTCATCCCATTCTTCAAAACCATTTAATTTAAGGTCAATCTTAAATTTTTCTTTAAGCTGTCTATAGAGGAACCAGCTACAGTTGTAACCATCTTTCTTTAATTCTTCCAGTTTTTTTTTAAAATCTATCATTTTGTCTATTCCTTATCAAGAAGAGATGCCGGTAGAGATTCATATTATCCCCATGCTAAAGGCCTTCAAGAAGGCACTCAAAATGGAACTCTTCCAGCGGGCTTCTCCATCTGATCTCCCTAATTGAACACAAGATTAAGGACTTCCCGGGTGAAGAAAGAACTATTACCACCCGTGACATAGATTTGTATTTGTAATCTTATTGTAATTTTAAATGTTAAAAGTTAATAATAATTTTGCAGTTCTATCGCAATTTTAATAATTTAATTGTATTAGTTATTGTTGCTGTGTTTTTGTTTTTATTACTGTTATTTGTTGGGTTTTATTATTATGCTTTAGCTTTGTTGTAATTTTTATCTTTGTACTCCTGCCTCGATCCACAGGGAGAGGCGGGATATATAAATAAACCATATTATTATTATTATTATTATTATTATTATTATTATTATTAAGATATCATCATACGTAAGCCATTTTTCTTTACACAGGGGTTCATTACTAAAGAAAGCTTCATTAGTTGATATCCATCCTGGTATCAGATCCTTCCGCTTTTCCCTTACTTTCTTCCATACTCTCAAAAGGGCTCTCTTTATTATATGATTATTAAAGTCCTATGAGCCCAATCTTCTCCAAATAGACATGCCATCCATAACAATTTTCAAATCCCTCCAATATTAATATATTTTTTCCTAATGTGAATCCAATTTAACAACCAATACAGACTACAGGCATAATAATATAACCTTAAATTAGGAGGGCCAAACCTCCGCTGTCAATTCTATCGTGGAGTAGCTTCATTTTAACATGTGGTTATTCCCCTGACCATAAGAAAACAGAAATGTCCTTATCCCATTTCTTAAATGGGATATCATTAACCATGATCTGCAGATTTTGGAAAAGAAAAATAATATTGGGAACAAATTCATTTTTTATGGCAGAAATCTTGCCTAACCATGATAATCCGATCTTCCCCCATTTTACTATTTCAGATTTAATATCTTTCCAAAACTTTTCATAGTTGTTCTTGAAGAGTTTGTTGAATATATTCCAAGATATTTAACTAGTTTCTGTAGATGGAAATCAGATCTGTTTACAAAATCATTTTTCTCTTTATCTGTCAGATTCATAGGTAATATCTTAGTTTTGTCCTTATTAATGACAAAGCCCAAGATTTTACTATATTCATTTAAGGTCTTCAATAAATTTACAATATTTTTAGATGGGTTAGCCATAGATATCATCATATTGTCAGCATATGCCTTGACTTTAGTTTCATTGCCTCTAAAATTAACCCCTTCAATTAATACATTTTCTCGGATTGCTGAAAGTAAAATCTCTAGAGAAAAAATAAATAAAAGGGATAAAAGGGGGCATCCCTGCCTTGTTTCCTTTTTGTATATTACACAGTTTAGTTTTCTCACCATTAATATTGCTTCCATCTAGTTTACAAAATTTGGACCTGCATCAATTTTTTGTAACACCGTCAATAGGAACATCTAGTTGACATTGTCAAATGCCTTTTCCATGTCTAAAAAGATGAAAGCAACTTTTCTGTCAGTTTTCTTCTTGTGGAACTCAATTAAATTAATTAAATGTTGGATGTTGTCTTTTATTCTACCTGGTAAAAAAAACAGATTGGTCTTTGTGTATCCAGTTTACCAGAATTTTTTAAAGCCTAAATTGTCTAATTTCTAAAATATCTCTGGATTCCTTAGGTAATACAATAATATTAGCTTGCCTCCACGAATGGGGAATTTTACCTTCCAAGATAGTGTTAATTGTCCTGGTAAGTGGTATAGCAATTTCTTGGACAAAATTTTTATAATACTCTACTGGTAGCCCATATGTTCTAGGGGATCTGCCTGATTTACCCCTTTGTATGGCCTCTAGAATCTCTTGTACGGTTATTTTTTATTCAAAATATCTCTTTGGTTTTCAGTAAATTTATCGATCCTATGCTTATCAAGATAGTCCAATACTTCTTGATAATGTATATGTTTTCTCTTATATAGATTTAAATAGTAGTTTTGGAAAGATTGCTTTATCTGTTTTGGGGAGGTAAGTATCCTGTCCCCTTCCTTTATTTTTGTTATCAGCCTCTTTTCTTTTTCCTTTCTCAATTTATATGCTAACATACAACCAGGTTTGTTAACTGACTCAAAATATTTTTGCCTAACATAAATTTTTTTTTTCTGAATCTTTTCAGTAAAAACCATATCTAATTGTTTCTGTAAGACTCTCAACTCTTAATTAGTCTTTTTAGAGTTTGGATTTCCCATCAACTCTTTCTCCTTATCTTTGATTTCTTTCATGAATTTATTCCTCAAATCCCCCCTTTTTTTCCTTAATTTCAGATGCTTTTTTAAAAAAAATCTCATATATACTTCAGAGGCATCCCACACAATGTCTATACTAACTTCATTGTCTAAATTTTCTTCAAAAATAATTTTATACTTTGGGGGGAAGCAGACCAGGGCGTCGGGGACGCCCTGGGATGGTGCGCCGCGGGACTGTGGCAGCCACACCGCGGCGCACCATCGGCGCCTCTGAAAAGAGCGCAAAATCAGCGCTCCTTTCAGAAGACAGGGAAAGTGTGCCCTAAATGCGTCGGGCGCACTTTCCCTGGCTTTTCTGCCGCAGCGTGTGAGGACGATGCGGCGGGAGGTTGCCCTCGGCGTGCCGGCCATGCAGAGGGCTGGCAGTTCTGGGGGCAACCTCGGGAGGAGGAAGGGGCGCCGCTCGTGCAGCTGCCCCTCCTCTTCCTTGCCTCAGAGACGACCCTATTGGTCATCTGCCGAGGCCCTTTCTTTAGCTTCTCTCAATATTTTTTCATTTTTCAAAAGATTGGAATTTAGCAGCCATCTAGGTTCCTTATTCCCCAAACCTAAAGCCTATGAGACCAGATTATGATCCAACCATATTTTTGGTAGTATTTCCATCTGAGATATTTTGTTCTTTAAAGATGTCAAAACAAAAAACATATCCAGTCTCGCCCACGACAAATGGACCAGTGGAAAAAAAGTATTTTCTCTTGCCTTGCCATATTTGACCCAGCAAGCATCTGTTAATGACAATAAATCTGTCATCTGGAAAAATGATTTAGGAAGGCATCCTTGCTTTTTAATTATCTTGTTGGATTTTCTGTCTAGAAAGGGATCAATGACCCCATTCCAGTCCCCACAAATAATCATCGAATCATAATTTAAATCTTGTAATAAATTATTCCATTTATCAAAAACATTGTTTTTATTTTCTAATAATAATAATAATAATAATAATAAAATTTATTTGTATACCGCTTATTGAAAAACAATCCAAGTGGCTTACATAAAAACCCTTACAATATAACCCCAAAGACCAACCCACCTCCCTTAAAACAGTATTAAACATCTCATAATTAAAATAACAATAGACATAAAAACAATTAATATAACCAATAACAAATAAAAACATTTATAAGACAGCAAAACCAACCTCTAAGACATTCCTCATCCATCAAAATGATGGATTTTCTAGGGGGCCATAAAGAGAAACCAATAAAATCTTCTCTTTTAGAACCAATTCTATCACTACCCAATTCCCGTTAGGATCAACTTTGATTAATTTCAAGTCCCAGGATGATTTTACATATATAACAACACCATGTTTTTTTAAATTCGCTATAACACTGTATTCCTGTCCTAGTTTTTTATTTACTAGGTATTTACTATCTTTAGTTCTTATCCTAGTCTCCTGGAGACAAGTTACATCATATTTAAACTTTGGCAAAACATGGAATATTTTCTTCCTCTTCCTCAGTGTATTAGGCCTTTTACATTCTATGTTACTAGCTTCAAAGTGTTTTTTTTTTAACCTAGTGTGTAATTTGTATCTTCTAATAATGTTTTGGAAATAATTGGATTCTGTACTTGGAATGCTCTTGCTTCATCTACAAACATCTTCATCATTACTTTGTACCAAAGAAACAACTGGATGTGCAAGAATACATAGTGTTAACTCAAATCAGTATAAATATGTTGTGGAAGAGAAAATCTCAGGCAATTGCTGTAATTGTTGTAATTGTATCATTGCTTTTCTAATAATAATAATAATTATTATTATTATTATTTATATCCCGCCCCTCTGCCAAGTAATCGGGGCGGCATACACAATTCGAAACATCAAACAAATAAATACAATACAAATCCCACCCCTCCTACCCCCCCACCCCCCAAAAACAAATAGCAAACAATTACAACAATTACATAAAATATACAATATTAATAAAATCATGTAACAGCCAAAGAAAAGAAAAGAAAATCTTCCCCCAGCTGCACAATGTTCTTTCAGCGATTTTCCCGAGGGCTGCAAGAAGTTAGACAGCCCCCGGAGCACTGCCATTTGTTAACCTCAATATAGGTGCAGAGAGGGAGAAAGACGTCATTGCCGCCGTCGTTCTTCAGTGAGCGGCGGGGGTGTGGCGGCTGAAGGGACTCAGCTGCACTGCCGGCCCAGCTGGCCTCCGGAACAAGGTGGAAAGTCCGGCCTCCGGAGCGAGATGGAAAGTCCGGAGCCTCCGGCCGCAGCCTCTCGCCGCTTCTGGCTGGAGGAGGTGGAATCCAGCGGTGCTTAAGTAGCCGCTGTCGTGCTCCAGCAGGCAGCGGGGGTGTGGCGGCTGAAGGGACTCAGCTGCGCTGCCGGCCCAGCTGGCCTCCGGAACAAGGTGGAAAGTCCGGCCTCCGGAGCGAGATGGAAAGTCCGGAGCCTCCAGCCGCAGCCTCTCGCCGCTTCTGGCTGGAGGAGGTGGAATCCAGCGGCGCTTAAGTAGCCACTGTCGTGCTCCAGCGGGCAGCGGGGGTGTGGCGGCTGAAGGGACTCAGCTGCGCTGCCGGCCCAGCTGGCCTCCGGAACAAGGTGGAAAGTCCGGCCTCCGGAGCGAGATGGAAAGTCCGGAGCCTCTGGCCGCAGCCTCTCACCACTTCTGGCTGGAGGAGGTGGAATCCAGCGGCGCTTAAGTAGCCGCTGTCGTGCTCCAGCGGGCAGCGGGGGTGTGGTGGCTGAAGGGACTCAGCTGCGCTGCCGGCCCAGCTGGCCTCCGGAACAAGGTGGAAAGTCCGGCCTCCGGAGCAAGATGGAAAGTCCGGAGCCTCCGGCCGCAGCCTCTCGCCGCTTCTGGCTCTAAAATGAAATTACTGATTTATTTTATTTATTGCCTCTTCTTTTCATAATTGCTGAAGTTGGCTTAAAATATATATCAAATATATATATCAAAATGACCCAAAAACCATCCAGATATGTACTATAGTTAGCTTGGAGAAAGAATCTGTTGGAGGTAGCATATTGGTGTGCTTTATCATTTTAAAAGCTTTACATGTTTCCACAAATAGTGGCTTTAGATCTTTCTTCCACAAGTGTGTTTACATGGACTGATAAATGGTAATAAATGTTCATGAAATATCTTCTTCTTCAGGAGAGTTTAGTTTTTATATTTCTCCTCTGACATTAAATTCTAATGTTACAGTGTTTCCTACCTGTGCATTTTTTTCATCCTCTCTTTCTATGTTATTCCTCATGCAAATGTTGTGGAGAAAGTGAGTTTTCTATTATTTTAATAAGTGTTGGGTTGCCATGGTTTTATTAAGAGTAGGGGTATCCTTTACTTCCATTTTGTGTGTGTATGTAATTAATGATATTTTTTAGAGTTGTTCCATTTTCATGATTACCTGGCATAGTATTGTACATTGCCTTAAGCATTTTTGAAAAGGGAGCCCACTAAGAATCACTTGCATTGTTTCATATTATTTCAAACACAAATGTTCAAGTTTTAAAAATGTTTTTGGAGCTAAGAACTTGTAAATAAAATATTATAGCTCGACTTCTTCAAATAATAATTGTATTGCTCACATTTAAACTAATTAAATGATCCAAGTTAGCTCTGAATCTTAATATTTCTGTATTTCTGATATGGAATTTGTATTTTGTTTTCTCTTACTGTTGTGGCATTTCATGTTTATCATCTGGTCAGAATAGTTCAGGCACTTGCATCTCTCCCCCCCCCCCCCCCCCCCGAATGCAGAGTCTTATCTCCATATTGATCTCCTGGCAATCTTTCTAATGCTAATGTTTTTGTTTTTTCAAAAATCTTGCTTTATAAATTCCCTACGCCAAACCACTCTGGCTTTCTTCATTGTACCTCAATTTTCCATTGTTAAAATACTGCCATCATGCAGAATAAGACAATTTAGTCATTATAAGCTTTCCTCAGAACACTTTGGATATAATTTTGAATAATCCCCATAGGTATTAATATTAAAATTTGAGTTTATAATTGTTAGAATATGGATGGGTTATACAGTCAAAGGTGAAATGTAGAGATGTGTGCGTGGAATTTTCTTCACGTGAACAACATCTAGAGAAACAAAGTGAATCTAACACCAGATGGCCAAGAAATCATAAATATGTACTTTCCCAAAGGTACAACTCATAGACACAGATTTTGTTATGGGAAGCAAGATATATCAAAAAGGTAAACAATACATCAACATCCTTAGGTCTTGGGAAAGGAGTCACATCAATGAGAGATGATGGACAACAAGAGGCTAGGTTAATATACATCATACAGACATTATCCAAACAACATAAGGTTAACAGCCAGAAGGTGGAGTATGGAAAGGGCCTAGAAAATACTTTGTTTAAGAATGTTTACAATTCAAGATGTGAGTGTGTGAGTGCCTGGCAGTGGATTTTTAACCATGGAGTTAGGAGATGGCTTCTAGTATGTTTATACTGCTTTTATAATGTAACTCCTAGATCTGGAAACATGGATCTATAACTTCTTTTTTAACTTTCAACTACAGCAAGTTGGGATCCTAAGCTTTTTGGGATTGTTAAAGATGTAATCTTTCATGGCTCAACTGGACAAGTTCATCACAATGGATTTTACTTAGCTATCTTACTTTTTTATATATATGCATTAATAAACGATGCTTTTGGACTTTACAATGTGTCTTCTTGACTGAGAAAGACAGGATCCTGAAGAAGGAAAGCTGAGCCAGTTGATGGTAAGAGATACAGAGTGGCTGTGGATCACAGCAGCCAGCTTGTCCTGGAGATTCTGCTGGGTGTCAAAGAGCATCACTGCAATGCCCATCATCCACACACTGACAAAGGTTATGGGCCCAGTTAGGGCTGGTCTGCCAAAAAAGGCTGTTCTGCCAAAAGAGGCTTGTCTGCCAGAGATGGCTAGTCTGCCAGAGGACAAAGAAGCCAAATGTCCAGAAGAAATGGAGCCCAGGAGTCCAGATGGCAAGTCTGTAAGGTGGCCAAGAGGCAAGACTGCCTATCCACGACTTCAGCTGTGCCAGGACAAGAGAACCATGCTTCAGCGTTTGGTGGGAAAAGTAGAGGTGGCTTCAGATCTTCTTCAGATATAAGTAAGGTACATTTACTGCTAAGCTGTTTTTGCCTCAAGTGCAGAACTCTTTAAAGGCAGTTGTCTGAGAAATCTAAACTCTACAAAGAGTGGGAAACAGGGAAACACAGCCTGGAGACGCTGGGAAAATACTGCAGGATAAATGCAGTGAAATTTTCAAAGCTGCAAAAAGACTCTGTAAAGGGCCGTTTTGTTTAAAATGGATGCAGCTGGGTTACCAAGGCTCAGGGACTTGAGTCACAGATGCATGTTGCAATGCATGGAGTTCTAATACAGCAGGAATTGCTGGACATAGGTGGATGCCTAAGCCAAAAGAAATCATTTTTTTTAACCCTCTCTGAGTCACAGTTGAATTCTGGGACAAGATGTTCTTCAGCCAAAGGTTTTTGGGAAACTAAAGGGAATTCATCAATCCTGCACAGCTTTGTCATAAATGCAGTGGTCAAAAGACTTTACAGTTCTTAGAGAAAAATAAAAAAAATCCCTGGTGAGGGTGAAGTTTTACACAGTGGTCCAATGCTGTGGGTGGCTGCAGCAGTTTTGCTGGATGCCAAAAAGTTCCAGAGACTGGAACATGATGAGCCAAGCGGTTTGCTTGAGGAAAAGCCAAAAATGCCGGCTTGAGATGCCTAGGACAGCACCTGAGGTTTTCAAAGAAAATGCATCCAGGAAAGACAGCTGATGCATGGGAGAAATAAATGATGTTTTTACTGCGACAGAGCAGGATATTTGAAAATTACAAGGCAAGGAAGTTTGCAACAATCAACAACCCAGAGACTTTGGGGAAAACAAAGAAACTGCAGCTGTTACACAGAGCTGTAACAGTGTGACTCAAACAGGTGATGGAAACCTGAGGACAAAATAGATTCTATATTCTGAGACAACCAGGCATATGATAAAAAATGCAGATTTGCTGAAAAATAAGAAATCCTCCAATTTCAAAGATGTTTATCTAGCTGATGGAGGTGTAAGAGATGTTAAAAAATTGAGAAATGTCTACATGCCATGTTTTGGTGAGCTGAGAAAACTTTGAAAATGTTTTATGTGTACCTGATTTACAAAACTGTTTAGTTAGTGTGTCAGGGGATATACACTGAGTTTTTGTGGGATAAATGTAAAATCACCCTAGATGGGGAGGTGTACAAAAGCTATAAAGGGGAAAATATGTATTTTATACAAAGTGAAAAAAATGCTAAATGTACAGTTGTTAAAAAAATGAATAATTACATTCTGGTTATGCACATCAATAATATAGAATCATAGGAAACATAGGATTTAATAGCTTGTTTAAGTTGGTGGGATATAGGTCCTGAATTTGAAAATGTCTCATTGTACAAATGATTTGGGAGGTATTTGGTTTGCAACAGAGTAAAAAGTCAAGTCTTTTCCCTTGACAAAACCAGAACAAGAGAATTGCTAAAATGACCTATTGACGTTGGTCCATGCTCATAAGCAAAAAGGGACAAATGTGTGTCACTAGGTGACAACAAATATTTCTTAGTGATTGTGGATAGATTTTCCAGAGTTTTCATATGTCAGAGTTTTGAAACAAAAAGTGATACAAGTTTTCAACAATGGATAAACATAAGTGGAAAAAATTGATTACAAAATAGGGTCTTTGATCACAGACTGGGAAAAGGGGAATTCTTGTCTCACAGTTTAAGAAACTGGGTGAGAAAGAAAAAAATCCAACACCATTTCTCATATTATGTGGGAAACCACTAAATCAAAAATATCTGACAGTTTTTGGACAATATGCAAATCTATATATGTGCCACTATGTTTAAAAAAATAAACTAAAGTGCCACAGAATGTGTGTGAGATGTTAAAAAAAACAGTTAAAGATTTCACCTTGGTGGTGGAGAAAGTTTTAATGTCTAAGAATAACAATCTTTAAAAAATTCAGGTGAGGAAGGATACATTCAAACAAAGAAGTTTTACTGAAGATGAGACAGTTAAAACACAAGTGCCAAAAACAGAGGGGCAGATAAACTACAAACATTAATCCTCTAGAGGTGAGGGAAACACTTCAGATCAGTCAATGCAGACAAGACCAACAACAAATAAAAAATGACAAAAAACAAAGGATACACAAGTTCAGACAAAAAAGATGAGAGAGAGAGAACAATACATGTTATATCAAGAAAGAAAATTCATAGAGTGTGAAAACACCAAACAAATTTATTATAAAGAAAACAAGAGTTTATACAATAGTGGCTGATGAGCCAGGGAGTTTCAAAGATTCAAAAAGTTTTTCCCGTTGAAGAAAGTGAAAATGATATACTGCAGTGCAGCAGTTCAAGTGTTTAATTGACAAAGAGATGTTTAATGTGACCGACAGACCTAAAAATCACAAGGTGATTGGATACAAAATAAAAGAAGATGCCTGATGGCAAACAGAGTTACAAAACTAGGTTGATAGCAAAAAGGATTTGCTCAACAAAGGTTTTTTAAAAAATACATTGATAAAAACATTTAGTCCAAGGCTGAGAGCTTGTGACTGATATAGACTTTAACAACAAGGAGAGGCCAATAGATACAACATTTTGTTTTTGAAATTGCTTATTTAAATGCTGATACGTGTGTTTACACAAAAGGAGATGGCATGTTGGTTATTTAGATTCAAGAGATTCAGACAAAAAGTAAAAATTGTCTAGAGAGATTTGTTATCAAACTGGTGTTTGTTTTTTGAGATCTTATTTTTTAAAGTTGCTAGACTGCTGATAAAAATGTTTATTGAGTTTTAAAAAAGATTAAAACAGTGTGGGCTACAAAATACAAAGATAGTGACAGGTTTAAAGTCAATAGGTTTTGTTTGGAATAAAATAACAAGGGATTTTAAATATTCAGATAGATACAAAAACTTTGTGAAAAGTTTGGTGTTTATAGTTGACAATAATAGACTAGACATTGTGTTTACAATAAAAGTTTTAATAAGAAAATAAATTGTTTTAAGATAAAAGATTAGACAACAATAAAACATTTGGTAAGAGGTTTTTTTTTTTTAAGGAGAAAGAGGCTTGTGATTTAGAATAGCCACATTGGGCTAGAATGTTTTATAGATAGTTCATTTGCTTCAAAGTTACATGATAGATAGTCAGGTTAGGATTGTTAATTAAGTATAGAGAAAAGCTCAGTATTTTTGAAAAATAAGAGATAAGGATATATAGCTTTAAGCGCTGATAAAATAAAATATATAGCATTAAATGAGATGAGATAGAATGGATTAAACAGTTGTTATAAGATTTAAATTGTAAATTGTCAGTTATGATATATAGAGATTCACAGACATACATTTTCATGACAAAAACAAAAATGTTAAGGTACAGATCAAAATACATTAAAGTTAGATAACAAAATGCCAGGGAACTAGTTTAAATGAAATTGTGTGCCTACAATATAAAAATCAAAACACAACACTACAGATATATTAACAAAGGTTCTAGAGATAGAACAACATAAACAATTGTTACAACAGATTGAGATGTCACTTTAAGAGTACAGGACTAGTCATTGTGCTAAGATAGTTATACAACAACAACAAAAATAGTGGTCTCACACATCTATGCATTTCAAGAGGGGATTGTTAGAATATGGATGGGTTATACAGTCAAAGGTAAAATGTAGAGATGTGTGTGTGGAATTTTCCTCATGAGAACAACATCTAGAGAAACAAAGTGAATCTAACACCAGATGGCCAAGAAGTCATAAACATGAACTTTCCTAAAGGTACAATTCATAGACACAGATTTTGTTATGGGAAGCAAGATATATCAAAAAGGTAAACAATACATCAACATCCTTAGGTCTTGGGAAAGGAGTCACATCAATGAGAGATAATGGACAACAAGAGGCTGGGTTAATATACATCATACAGACATTATCCAACCAACATAAGGTTAACACCGAAAAGGTGGAGTATGGGAAGGGCCTAGAAAATCTTTTAAGAATGTTTATAATTCAAGATGTGAGTGTGTGAGTGCCTGGCAGTGGATTTTTAACCATAGAGTTAGGAGATGGCTTCTAATATGTTTATACTGCTATTATAATGTAACTCCTAGATCTGAAAAAATGAATCTATAACTTCTCTTTAACTTTCCACTACAACAAGTTGAGATTCTAAGCTTTTGGGATTGTTAAAGATGTAATCTTTCATGGCTCAACTGGACAAGTTCATCACAATGAATTTTACTTAGCTATCTTATTTTTTTTATATGCATTAATAAACTATGCTTTTAGACTTTACAATGTGTCTTCTTCACTGAGGAAGACAATATCCTAAAGAAGGAAAGCTGAGCCAGTTGATAGTAAGAGATACAAAGTGGCTGTGGATCACAGCAGCCAGCTTGTCCTGGAAATTCTGCTGGGTGTCAAAGAGCATCACTACAACACCCATCATCCACACACTAACAATATTTTTTCTTCAACCACATATTTTGTTTTATATAGTTTTCACAATTAAACAGAATGCATGCTGTTTTTTTAATTCTCATATTCTATTTTAATATTGTATTTATTCTTTTAATGGGGGGATTAATTGTTGTTATTGTTTTATCATTTAATGTAAGGTATGTTTTATTTAAACTGTTTCTTATATTTGTAAGCCACCTTGATTGCTTTGGCAAAAGACAGGATATAAGAATAAATTATTATTATTATTATTATTATTATTATTATTATTATTATTATTAAAGTTGTCCCTCTTGTTTCCTGTCTGTGCTTCACGCTCTGTTTCTTCTAAATCTGGCAAGTCCTCTCTCATATCTTGATCGTCCTTATGTAATTTGTCTTCATTCTTTGACTCCTGTAAATGACTGCTTTTCTCAGATTCTTTCTTCATGTCTTTTCTCACTACCTCTAAGCTTTTTCTCTGGTCCTTCTCATTGCTACTGTCTCTATCCTCATTGTTCAGGTCTTTGCCTAATAATTTAAAAAAATTGCTTCAATGATGGAGTTTAATTCAATTCTTCTCTTTTTATACCAGAACGTTAAACCTTCTGGTAGATTCCACCTGTATGGAATACTATACTTTTTCAGTTGAGCTGTAAGTAAGGAATGATCCTTTCTTTTTTTCAAAATTCTTGAGGGCACATCTTTCAAAATTATCAATTCCTTCCCCACAATTTCAAAAGTTTCTTCATTGTGTAGTCTCAAAAATTAATCTCTAACATGTTTCCTCACAAAATGAATAACAATATCTTGGGGAATAAATTGCCCAATTCTATAATTGCCACTATAGAATTTAGGCGAAATACATTGTTTATTTCCATACACATTTGTTGAGAATATATTTCCAAGAATTTAGCCAAATTTGGTATTAAAGTCATTGCCACATTCTCCTCTTTTTCTTCCATCAACCCGCTTATCTTAATTGATTTATCTCTCATTTTTGCCTCACACATCACCTTTTCATCTAAGTCCTTTTCTTTCCATCTTTTAATTTTCAGAAATTCTTTATCTACTTCTATATTTTTCCTCTAATTTTCCAATGTTATACTTTGTCTCCATGATTTCACTAGTCAATTTTTTTACCGTTTGATCAATTTCCAGCAGTTCTAGTCTAATTTCTTTCCTAATTTCAGCCTTCAGATCCTGCATCTCTGATCTGATTATCTTCCTGATTTCTTCTAATAAAGGGCTGATTAGATTCAACTACCTTTGGTTGATCAAAAGAGGGTCTTCTTCTAACTTGCAACTTCTGTTTGAAAGTCTGATTTCTTGTTTCCATATTTAATTTCTTATAAATAACAAATTTCCTACCAGTCCTTTCCTTATTTTACTAGCAATACCAAAGAGCAAAAGAAGAGAGAAGCAACTGCAGAAAAGCAAAAATTCCTTTCCAATATACAGGACAATGAAAAGCAAACTATACTAACTTTTCTTCCTTTTAAGGAACTTGTCAATTAATTAGTCAAATAGATGTTTATCTGTCATGCAAATCTTTTCAGTTCAAACTCTTATATCAAATTAGTGTATAAGTTTAACTCAATCAATGTTGTTACTCATCTATAATTAATACTTTTATCAGTCTTAATTTTAAATCAGATACATCTGTAAATCAAATCTCATACAAGTCCATCAAATTCTAAACACCTCTAATAATCAATTTGAGTGTCAAATCAGACCTATCATCAAGATACCATATACACGACTGAAAATAAACCACTGAGAATCAACCTGGAGTTTAGGTTCACACAATCAGGAGTGGGTTTCTATAAATCTCTTCTGCTTCCTCTGCTGAGATTTGAAACTGCAGTTAAAGTTGTCTTCTACCTCACTCTTCTTCTCAGATCACCGTTTTCTTTCCCCTGTTTGCTCTCTATTCACTCTTTTCTCTTTTCCTCAGTTCTCCTTTTGGTGTCTTATGCAGCTTGTTTGGAGGTAGTTTTATAAAGCTTTCACCTTCCACAAGTCCTGCCTTTTACTGATTCCCTGATTTAGCCTACAGCTCCCAGCAGGAACTGTTTGGTATTGCACACTGCTTCCAAATCTCTCTTGGTGCACCACCACTCCCCTTTCCTCCAAGAATGGCTTCTGTGTCTTTAAGAGGCTTAAAAGCTGTTGCATCCCCAACTCAGCTCTGATCAAAGTTCAGTTCCTCAGCCCCAGGTGTTTCCAGACCTATATTCCAATCATAATCAAGGTAATCTATTCTCCATGTTCCTCACCTTCATATTTATTGCGTTTTTATTTGTTAACTCCTATTTAATTTTAAAAAACCAGGAGAAACAATAAAGTTTCTATTGTTTTTAGAATCGGGCAATATTTCAGCCCTCAAGAGTTTTATTGCTTCAGAGAATTGGAAGCTAAATTAAAAAGACTCCAACCCATAAGACATCCACAATACTACTATATTACATCTTCTTACCCTTCTTAGCAGTCGAAAGGGTAATTTAAAAAATTTAAAAAATGATTATTTGGTGTCCCTGACCCAAAAAATTGGGATAGTCCGTGGTGTCTGTGGCAAGTCTTCAGTCTTTGGGTTCCCTTCAGTTACTACCCTCTTTGTATGAGGAGGTTGCAGCCAAGTCCAGGAACAATAAACCAACATCAACTCCTTCAAAACCTCTTGTACCCAAGGGATTTTGGACCAAAATGTGAATTTCTTTCAGTCTGCAATGGAAAAAAACTCCTCTCCTCCACTTCTTGAAAAGTTCCCCACCCCTGTTTCTTTTGACAGAAGAGGTGGGGTCCTTTTCCATTTTTCAACTAAATTGTTTCTGTCTATGGACCCTTTATCACTTTCTGGTCACCTGTTTTTTTCAGCCTTTGATGGTGTTGAAATTCAGACCAGATGTCAAATCCATATGCATGGTTCTGACATGATGATATGATTTAATGATGATAAGATGATATGGTGATAAAATGTTATGATAAGATGCTGGTTTATTGAAAGGGGAATGGGAATCACATGGGAAGCCAAGCTTGGGAAATAATGGGAGGGGGCAAATGATCAGAGGCAAGAGAGATTTGTGGTTTTATTACTCTGTTGTTCCTGCAAAGAGATCGGGGCTGTAAACCAGGGATGCTTGCCTTCCTTAAATATGATTTAATGATAACGCAGGAAAGGAAAGAGGAAACGTGAGAGGTCACTTTGATCAGTGTCAAAGGCCTGGGATCATAGCCAGGGAGGGGGAGTTGGATGAGGGAAGTATGATCCAGGGAGAAAACTTTTCAGTTCTGACACAAACTCTGGACAGAGGAACTTCTTCATTTCTGGAATAAAATCTTTTGTTCTACTCACACTAAGATGTTCTCTCAGTTATTAGGAACTGAGCCCAGTGATTCTG
Organism: Phrynosoma blainvillii; assembly: GCA_026167975.1. Taxonomy (NCBI): domain Eukaryota; kingdom Metazoa; phylum Chordata; class Lepidosauria; order Squamata; family Phrynosomatidae; genus Phrynosoma; species Phrynosoma blainvillii. Next base: position 25,023,926 of record JANUYF010000004.1, read on the forward strand.
ACACAATCAGAGTTAATATCAACACTCCACTGAAACATTCTTAAGTATAGAAATCTCAAGATATTTATACTGAAGAATGATCAGGATCTCTGGTAATGTTCAAGACTTTTTATTATATGCAATCACAGATATTCAAATTATACACACCCTTTAAGAAAAACATGGACATGTTTACATCAGGACACATTGCTTTCATTACCTCGCATTATGTGTAAGGCATCACACATTCATTATATTCCAGTACAAAATGGAATGTAAGTGTAAGAGGTTACACTTTCATAACCATGGCCTGGAACCAATTGCAAGCATGGTTGGTGAAGACATGAGATAGGGTCTTCTCATTGGCTGCCCCTGGACTGTGGCACTCCCTTCCTATGGAGATCAGAATGGCCTCTCCCTTATTGTCTTTCCACCAGTGTGTTAAATCCTTCTTATGCAGGCAAACTTTTAAAACAGAATGTTTTTAAAAGACCAGTGTTTAAAACAATTTTAAGTTTTTAACTGTATTTTTATTCTTTAATAAGCAATCTATTTTAATATTGTAACAATTTAATTCTGTTTTAATGTATCACTTTTCTGTTTTTATTGTTCTTTTAATGTGAGCCACTCTGGATCCCAGTTCTGGGGAAAGAGCATAATAATAATAATAATAAGAAGAAGAAGAAGAAGAATGGCATGGAAGGACCATCAGGCCAGGATCATTATGACTGCATGGGCTGCTCCCATGAGGCGCCAGCCAGGAGTTGATCTAAATTCACTCCTTTTTAAGCCAGCTTTTCCCAGCTTGGTGCAGCCTTGGCACAACTTCTGGCCACTTTGGGGGCATGCCTCATCTAAATGCTATGCCCCCACAACGTGTCCAGAAGCTGCTTTATTTGGCCTGTTTTTGGCCAATCTTTCTTTTTACACTTCTTGGCAGGCTTCCATAGAGGAAGATTATTATTTTAAACAAAGTATCTCAGTTATTAATCAATTATGGATCAATGACCATGTGTCAGAAATGCTTCCATTATGTATTTCTGAGCAGCAGGGGGTTGGAATGGATGTCCCTTTTGGTCTCTTCCAGTTCTATGATTCTATGAAATATCATTTCTACTGAGAAATGATACATCTCTATAAACAAGAATCTGTGAACGCACATGCTTCCAGGGGTTAATATCCTTGAGCATTGTGATATCTAGCAGCATCTGTTACATAGCTAAAAATGTCCATAATGGGCATCCATTACAATAATAATAGGAATTACCTCTATTTAGCATAGCCTACTTATTTCTAATACCAGCAGTACTTATTAGTCAAGTTTGCTCATATTTTTATTTACAATTGCATAGGCATTCTGCTTGCAATTAGCCTGTCTCTACATTCTTAGTAATGTACACATTCTCTAATACACAAAGCTTTTTGCATTATATATTATATCTGTATGTTAAAACACTCTATTAGCTATATATCCAGGCCTTAAAGTTGGCAACCAGATCAGCATGACCTGTAACAACTTGTACAAGGCTGTATGTCTAAGACTCAAATTCCATAGTTTCAGTTTAATATTTGGATCCCTGAAATAGTTGTTCTTAATGGCTTTGAATGTAGATCTGAGCAAAAAATTATATCCTCCATGTTCAGTCCCATTTATTATTCTGAAAATGGTAGGGGGTTTCTACACTTCTTTGGTGGAGGTTTACAAAGTGCTTTGAAAGTTTAAGGATTAGTACTGATAGAAGGATGGTACATTTCAAAAGGTTTATTTCAGGCACAGCTTCTATCAGACTATGAAATGGTGGCTATCATTTTCCCCCTCTGATTTCACATGCTTGTTAATCTTGTTGGAATGCAAAAATGAATCTGGTGACTGATTGAATTTTGTGAAGCAAACAGTTTGTTCACCACAAACACATTCTACAAGCAATCGAAGAAGAGACTGCATGGACATCACCTGATGACCAATATATAAATCAAATAGACTACATAATTGGAAGCAGAAGATGGAGAGCCTCTGTTCTCTCTGCTACCAATAAATAAATTAATAAAATAATCAAGAACAGATTGTGGCACAGACCATGAATTAACAATATCAAAAGTTAGAATGCAGCTAAAGAATAACACTAAAACTTGCATCAAATTGAAATACAAATTGGAGAACATCCCTGTAAAATGTAAAGATAATGATGATGATGATGATGATGATGATGATGATGATTTATATCCCACCCCTCTGCAGTGCAATCAGGGCAGCTTACAACAGTAAAATACATACAAAACCCAAAAAACCTGCCCCCCCTTAAAAAGATATTAAACTTTAATAATTTAAAACATACTAAAAAATCACAAACAATCACAGTATAACAATCAATGACACAATCACAATGGCAGTTATCCTAAGTCTTGAGGCCGGGATAACTATTCAGGGAAGGCCTGCCAGAAGAGATCCATCTTAACAGCCTTTTTGAAGCTGTATAAGGTAGTAATAAGACGGATGTCGTCCGGCAGGTCATTCCATAATCTGGGAGTGGTAGCGGAGAAGGTCCTCTTGGTGGTTGCAGACAGCCTAGTTTTAATAGGCTGTAGAAAATTCCTTCCAGAGGACCGGAGTGCATGGGGTGGATCATACGGAAGGGTGCAGTCCCAGAGACAGGTTGGACCCAAGCCATGTAAGGCTTTAAAGGTAATAACCAACACCTTGTACTATACCCGGAAACTAATAGTCAGCCAGTGGAGTGATTTCAACACAGGTGTAATATGGTCTCTTCTAGTTGTTCCCGAGACCAACCTGGCTGCCATATTCTGTACTAATTGAAGTTTATGGGTGAGGCACAAGGGTAGCCCCATGTAGAGCGCATTGCAGAAGTCCAGACGGGAGGTTACCAGTGCGTGTATCACAGTTTCAAGGTCCCTTACTTCCAGGAAAGGGCTCAGCTGGCATATCAGCCAAAGCTGATAAAACAGGCATTCCTGACCATCACATTTACCTGATTTGAAATCTGGAGTGATGGATCCAGGAGTACCCCCAGGCTGTGAACACAGTCCTTGGAGGAGAGTGTGACCCCATCTAGGACTGGAAGTTGTATTCCCAAAACTGGTTTTGGGCCCAAGACTGTTAGTACCTCCATTTTATCTGGATTCAGTTTCAATCTGTTCAGTGACTTCAAAGATATAGCTGTGATAGTCTGTACTTCCTTAGGTGAGGAAGTAGACTTAGGTCTACGAAAGCTCATGCTGCCAACTTCTTTCTTTTTTTCAGTTAGTCTCTTCTTTGTTTCAGTTAATCTCAAAGGTGCTATAAGAGCTCTCTACATACAGTTCAATGACTTGTGTGCAGGGACAAGGGGAAATGCTATAATCAACAATGCAGAAAAAAAGGGGAGAACAAAAAAGGGTGAACAAGATCTCCATAAGATCAAAGAAATCAAAGTTATGATATACATAAAGTAGACAATGAAGACATTGAAATAGTTCAAAATGTTCCATACCTTGGCTGAGTCATTAATCAGAATTGAGGATGAAGTCAAAAATCAGAATAAGATTAAGAGGTAATCTATGAAGAAACTAGACAAGATTGTGAAGTGCAAATATATCTAATTGAACAGTAAAATTAGGATTGTAAATGCCATTGTATTTGCCATTTCTATGTATAGTTGTGAAAGCTGGACAGTGAAGATATCTGATTGGAAGAAAATCAGCTCATTTGAGATGTATTGCTGGTGAAGAATTTTGCAGATACCATGAACTGCTAAAAAGACCAATAAATAGATCCTACAGCAAATGAAAGCTGAATTCTCCCTAGAAGCCAAAGTGACTAGACTGTGACCATGGTACTGTGGCCATATAACCAGAAGACATGGCTCATGACTAAAGACTTGCTTAACAAACTAGAAGGCAATAGGAAAAGAGAAGACTACATTCCAGATAGACAGACTCAATCAAGGAAGCCACAGCATTGAATCTGCAAGACATGAGCAGAGCTGTTGACAGGATGACTTGGAGGTCTCTCATTCATGGGGTCTTTCTAAGTCAAAGTCAGTTTTGCTGCAGCTAACAACAAAAAATATAGTACTGTTGAATGCCTGTCATTTCCCACAATAAATTCCACATTAAATTGGAAGAATACAGATGACCATCCTGACAACTGGTTAAGATGGGAGAATTTGCTTACCTCTTAAATGTGTGCTAAACTTAGATGTAAAGGAATCTTGTGATTGCTAACATTGTAGTTTAGGCTGGCATTCTTAGAACTGATGTCTCAAGGATTGTCTAACCCACTCATGTCCAGCACCAAAAAGACCCCAAATGGGCTTTTCTTGCTATTGTAATTTCCCTAAAACACCCTTTGTTCAAATACCTGTCTCTACATGAAATAGGTATCTTTTCCCTTTGTAAAGCTAAGATACACTACCAGTATAATGTGACAAGATACTTGATCACAAAATCATAAACAAACCATCCAAGGCTAATACTCTTATTGTGGGTGTGGATGTGGGTGTGGGTGTGCATGTACACCTTGAAATGTCTTGTTAACTTATGCTGACCCAATGAATTTCATACTGTTTTCTTAAGCACACTCATAGGAATACTCAGCAGGGTCTTGCCCTCTTCTAAAATGTAGCTTACAATAGTTGGTCTTCCTTGTTGGTCTCCCATTCAACTATTAACCATGGCTAACCCTGCTCACCATCCAACATCAGATGGAATCTGGTGCTTTCAGGGTGTTTAGGTCTTTGTTACTGTTGTGTGCCTTCAAGTCATTTCTGACTTATGGTGACCCTAAGGGAAACCTGTCATGGCATTTCTTGGCAAGATTTCTTCAGGGGAAGTTTGCCATTGCCTTTCCCTGAGTCTGAGAGCATGTGACTTGCCCAAGGTTAACCAGTGGATTTCATGGCCAAGTGAAGAATCAAAACCTGATCAGCAGAGTTGTAGTCCAATGCCCAAACCACTACACCATGCCGGCTCCCTCACTCTTAGTATAAAGCAACCATTATCTGATTACATTTTCCAGTATTGAATGTTTTACAAAGTGTGCACAGACCACATATGAAAATTAGCAATTTTCCTAAAACAAACAAACAAACAACAACAACAACAACAAAAACAAACAAACCAAAAACCACCATCTTGGGCAGCTGGCATTAAAAAAATGTTTAAACTTTGTCTCTTTTATCACATAAGGAAAAAACAGATGGGGATTTGCCTCCCTAATGCTAAAGTATCATGTAGGGCAGCAAACAACACAGAAAATTGTAACTGGTTCTTGCTCCCTCTGCTTTCTGTATTTCTCTAAGTTTCTTTTCTGTTTTACCCCACCTTACTAACTGTCTAAGCTGCCTGTGGCCTAGCATTGCAGCAGCTACATTGCTCCCTAGCCACAAAACAGCAGTGACCTTTATTCTGAGCAGACTACAATAATGTAATTGCTATCAAAATTGATTTTGCTCATAACACAGGAAGAGTTCTTTTTTGTTGCTCATTCTACATCTGTCTTGTTAACTGTTTGCACACAGAACAGTACCATTTCACAATAAATCCAGGGTAGAGCTGATTAAACTCTACAGATTACTCATGACTTTAAATCAATGTACCAAAACAGAGAGAGGAAGGGCTAGAGGGAGAAAGAAAAGATATAAAGCATACCAACTGATATTTGTTTTTCCCCCCAGCAAAACTGAAACCACTAATGATCTATTTGGCAATACTGTTCCAGAGCTGTACCAGTGTGTACAGGACCAGATGTACACAAGCAGTGGAAGAATCTAGTAAACCAGTGCATGTCTTTCTCTTTCAGTTTTGCTTCTTTCTTTTTCTTTTTCTTTTTCTTTTGTCCTCCTCCTTGTGTTGTTGTGGTAGACTGCAGTGAGCAAGTGAAGGAAAGTAAGTGGAGGGATGGAGTAGCTGTATTCTATGAAGACCGTCTTAAGATCACCTGACTATCTATTAGAGAGCTAAACCACATTCAGTGTACACTCCTGAGCCTAAAGAACAAGGATAGACTGGGGATTCTGTTAGTGTACTTAACCCCACTGCCTATCACAGTCTCTAGACAGCTCACAAAACTGGCCTTGCAGCTGTTGTTGAACTTTTCATCTTGGGTGACAAGATTCCATTTGAGAACTCTCTGCCTGGTGCAGCTTGGGTAATCATGGCCTCCATGTCAAACATGGGTCCGTCCCAACTAGTTTCAGAGCTCACACATGCAGCAGGTTACACCACTGATGCCATTTTCAATTCAGAGCATACCTATCTGTGGGTAGAGGGGATTAATACTCTGAGTTGTCATGGATAGATCATTTTCTGATCAGAGTTAGTATTACAGCTACTATATGTCCCTGCAGGGGTGGTGGATCTATTAAGCTGGCCTGCCCCAAAGGCTAGTGAATTATCCAGGGTTCTGGAAAGTCTAGAAGGGTGTCATGGATGGTATCACTGATAATCCTGTTGCAACTCTGGTCGGTAAATCTAATCAAAACTTAACTAGGGCAATTGACACAATCACTACCAAATGGCTTCTTCAACTCATTATTGTTCAGGCTCCTTGGTATACAAAGGACCTCAGAGGGCTGAAACAGATGTTGGTAAACTCAGCTTGTATCTGACAGGACATGATATAGAGAACATCTTTGTTCCTATAAGGTGGCAATATGTCTGGCAAGGTAAGCAAATTCACATCCAGATGAACTAGTCAAGGTGGCAAGAACTCAGACACCTTTCTCCCCCCAATCCAATTCAAGAGTCTTTGGAAATTCACTGTGTTGCTTTTAACAATCACTTCACAGATTAAATCTCTTGGATAAGTGCCTATTTAGATGTCGTTACTATTGCAGAAGCAGACAATGGAGTGTCCATTGCCTCCATGAGTAGGATTACATTGGATCAGTTTCAGTTGATGAGTATTTATGATATGGACCAGTTGTTAGGGTGAGTAAGGAAGACAATTTGTCCCCTTTGATCCCTGTCCTTCCTGGCTGGTTGTCCAGGGATGAAATGCAATTAGATCTCAATTACAATTTATTATTAATGTATCTCTCAAGGAGGAAGTTTTCCATCTTGTTTAAAAGTAGTAGTAGTGTGACTTCTTAGAAAGCTCTCCCTAGACCCCCGGACTCTAACAATTATTGACCAGTATCAAATGTCCCTTTTCTGGACAAGATGACTGAAAAGGCAGTTGCCTTCCAACTTGTTAGTTGTGAATAATACACACTTCCTAGACTGATTTCAATGAACATGTAGTTGAGACTGCTATGGTTGCCTTAGTGGATGATCTTCACCTGAGCAATAACAGGGGGAATGTGTCCCTGATGGTGCTTTCTGACTTCTCAGGGATGTTTGATACCATCACCAAGGGTTTAGGAATTGGAGGGGCTGTGCTTCAGTGGTTCTGGTCCCATCTCTTGGGCAGGTTCCAGATGGTGGTGCTTGGGGATAGCTGCTCCTCAAAAAAGGAGCAGTTACATGGCATACCAAAGGTGGCATTCAATCTCCAGTGCTGTTTAACATCTGCATAAAACTACCTGAAGAGATCAGCTGGAGGCAAGGGGCAAGTGCTGTCAGCATGCTGAGGTCACCCAATAATACTTCAATAATAGTACCAGCTAAGGATAATAAGTCTCCTCTGAATGAATGCTTGGAGGAGGTAATGGGATTGATGGGGAACAATGGAATGAAATTCAATCCAGATAAGATGGAGGTGCTAAAAGAGTCCTCTCTTGGGTTTGGAGGTGGGTCAACCAGTTCTGGGTAGAGTTACACTCACTCTGAAATACTGTGTTCACAGTGTCAGGGTGCACCTGGAGCCATCTTTCCAAATATCAGCTCAGATAGATCCATTTGTCAGGAGTGCTTATTATCAGCTTTGGCTGTTACATCAGCGGTGCCCTTCCTAGACTTAAAGGATCTAAAGATGGTAGTGCATTTGCTGGTATTCTCAAGACTGGATTTAGTTTGTTCAAAACATGTCAGGCATATTGGTTACTGGTACCTGTAGGAGTGACTATATTACACCAATATTAAAATCACTCCACTGGTTGCTAATTAGTTTCTGGGCAAAGTACAAAGTCTTGGCTATTACCTTTAAAAGTCTACATGGTTTGGGTCCAGGTTACATGCAACATCTCCTTCTTCTGTACTCCTGTAATCCACTCCGTACACTCAGGTCCCTTGAGAGACCTCTGCTTCAGTCAGCCAAAACTTCTAACTCTTTTAGAAAACATAGCCAGGGGTAGCCATATTGACCATATAGCAAAGTACAACAACCCCCACAATCCAAAATCCACAAAATAGTGATACATTTATTGGGCCAATGAAAATGCATAATTCTACATACAAACACTTTCACATTCAATCAGAGATTTCTGGTGGCAGCTGGGACTGTGTGGAGATGGGTGTGCAGGCTGCAATGCTGTCTCACATACAAAATAAAATAAAATCTCTTTCACTTTATCCTGAGATTTGTCTGCCCACCTGGAGACACAGAACAATTCCCTGAGACTTCACATGGCACTGTAATACTGGCAATGCAAGCCTTCACTATTCTTTTTGCATTTAATAAATGTGTTTCTCTGCTTCTGATTCAATCAACTTAATGTATAACTTATGTTTAAACAGAGGCTGGATGGCCATCTGTCGAGGATGCTTTGATTTTGAGTTCCTCAATGGCAGGGGGTTGGATTGGATGGTCCTTGTGGTCTCTTCTAACTCTATGATTCTATGATTCTATGATCTCCACTTATGAGAAAGAGAAATACAAACCTTATGCCATTCCCATTCTTGTCTGATTTGCATGTGCATTTTTAAAAGCCATAAAGGCAAAACCTAGTTTTGCTTACTAGTCAAGGGTACACTGTGGGATATACTGTCATGTATGCCCAGAATAGGTTCCTTACAGCTGTGTAGGAGTAAAGCAATAGTGATGGGGAAACTGAAACTAAGCATTTTGAGAAGCTCACCTACCATATCTAAGAAACCCTTGATATACAGTTCTTTTAATCCATACACTAAGCTATGACCCTGAATTTGTCTATTTAATCTGGGTGTGTCTGTTTGTAATTCCAAAATCTCTGAAATAAACTGTTCCAGACTAAAAGTATATCTAGACTGCTCAATGGATCCATAGAGTGCGCTAGCTCAGGAAAGTGCAATTGAGCAGAGTATTCCAAGTACTTTTAAATTGTGAATTTTAAATGATAAGTTTTAGGTGTGGATTGTTTTAATATGTGTACATCTTATTGGTCCTTTTAAATTTATTTGTGTTTTAACTGATGCTTTTAACTGATGTAGTTTGTTAATTGTTGTTGTCCCCTGCCTCAATCCATGGAGAGAGACATGAAAGAAGAAATAGCAACAACTTCATCAAACCCTATTGTCTTCACCAGAATTAGAGTTCTCTAGCATAGCATTCTAAAGAGCTCAGCAAACTACAAACCACAGGATTCTGTAGGATACAGCCATGGCAGTTGAAATGGTGTCAGTGGAGGTACACTCTGTGATGTACATGCCAAGAAGCAATGAATCATCATGTATTTGATTCAGGTCAATAAGGATGGAAGAGGGAATTAATTTTGTGGACAAAAAATTCACTATATAGCTGCAGCAGATATGAGTATGGCTCTCAAACGGCCTTGCTCTATCTATGAGCAGAGGTTTGTTCTGGTGAGCTGAAAGAATAATGCTTTGAACGCAATTAGCTTTGTTAAATGAAGAGAATTATTGGATGACTAATATGTAGTCATAAATCTTCCTCCTCAAGCTGATCCCTATCAATTCCTTAAAAATAAAAACCTAGAAATAGCAAGAAAATACTCAACCTGGAACATGAATATCAACATTGGGGAAAAAATTCTTTGCAATGGGAACAGATCTTTTTATCTGCCTTTTGTATTAATTGAACAATAACATTTAGTATTAGTATTAATAGTATTAGTATTAGTATTAGTATTAGTATTGGTGGCCTCTTAGAATCTGGTTGCGATAATTCCTATAACTATTATATTTGGCACAGTCATCATTGTGTTCAGTTGCAATAACAGAGTGGTCAGACTGGACATTAGTGACAGAATAATTTATGAATTTGTTGCAGTAAAAGCTTAAAAGCAATCACTGCCAACATCAGTTAATTTGCAGTCTTGGAAAGAAGACAGTTGCAGCATAGAACAGTGATGGGAAGAATAAGGTAGCAAAGTAGGAAATGGGAGGGAAGAGATACTTTTGATGTTCTATGCTCTCCAACTTTTTATAGATGAAAATGGGGAGATGTATGCCCAGGTAACATCAGAGTGTGGTCAAAATGGCAAACATTATTAATGAAGAAAACACACAAACTAAAAGATGCTGCACCAGTTTGCTTTTGCCTTTGCCAGCTAGTAATGCAAGATTCCATTCCTTCTCTCTACTTTCCCTCCTGAGTTAATTCAATGCAAGCTATTTTTGCACTTTGTACTCAGTTTACAGAAACTGAAGCAAGCTGAGGACAAAGGAGGAAAGTGGGAGGAGGACAAAGAAATGGGGGCATTTCAAAAGCAGCTGAAGAAGTGGGATAACAGGGGATTAATCTTGACTGTCTGTGCAAAATCAGGACAGTTGGAGGATAGGGGATTGCATTTTTATGAAGAATTTTCATCCCCATTACCCCATACTACATTTTCCAGAATTCTTGGGAAAACAATGCTTAAACTAATATTTAAAAAAATGTAAGCATATCATGAAGCTACAATGCCCAAATGCTAAAATCTTCTTCTCTGAACCCTGATTTGATGTGTAAGATATGATATCCTTGAAAAACAACAACATCTTGCTACTTTTTGTTGTCTACCACATCACTTCCTCTAGTTGAGAATGCTGGGAGATGCAGTCTGTTTACTAGAGTTTTGTAGAGTGGATGAAATTTAGAGTTCTTTATTTGAAAGTAAAGGAGAAAAGGACTAAATTTTATATGCTGATCAGATAATTATGGACTAGATAATAAATATATATTAGATGCTAGGGTCCAAGGAGGTACAGTAAAAACTAACCATTCAAGATAACCTGGTCTTTGCGATTCTAAAGCAGCTCATTAAACAGAGAATCTGTAAGCATTGAGAAAGGAATACCATAACCACAAAAAGTCAACATGGGGTCTAAAGCCCACAGCAGAAATAATCCAGATTGAGACCTTTTTAACTGTCCTGAATCAGTACCAGGGGATTCTAGGAATTGTAGTTTATGGTGACGCTAGAACTCTGACAGAAAAGGCTATATATCTCACAAAACTACATTTCCCAGAATCCCCTAGCATTGAGCCATGGCAGTTAAAGCGGTCTGAAACTGATTATTTCTGATGTGGATTTTGGACCATGGGTTTCTCAAAAACAACTCATACCGGACTAATATTATCTTTTTTTGGATAAAATTACCAGCTTGATAGATGAAGGGAATGCTGTGGATGTGAGGCCTTCTACAAGGTCCCCCACAATATTCTTGCAAACAAGAAGGAGCCCTGATGGCGCAGTGGTTAAATGCCTGTACTGCAGCCACTCACACATAGAGCACAAGGTTGCAAGTTCAATACTAGCCCGGGGCTTGACTCAGGCCTGCATCCTCCAAGGTCACTAAAATGAGTACCCAGTTGTTGGGGGGCAATGAACTTACATTTGTAAACCATTTAGACACTCCATAGCATGGTATGAAGCGGTATATAAATGAAGCTGCTTTGCTGCTAATAAAATGTAGGTTAGACAATGCACTATTAGGTGGATTTGCAATTGGCTGACTGGCTGAACCCAAAGGGTGCTCAGCAATGGCTCCTCATCATCCTGGAGAGAAGTGACCAGTGAGGTGCACAGGGTTCTGTCCTAGGTCCTGTGCTATTCAACATCTTTATCCATGTCTTGGATGAAGGTATAGAGGGCATCCTTATCAAATTTGCAGATTACACCAAATTAGGAGGAATAGCTAATACCCCAGAGGTGAAGATTAAAATTGAAAATGACCTTAATAGATTAGAAAGTTAGACCAAAACTAACAAAATGGATTTCAACATGGAGAAATGTAAGATACCACACATAGAATCTTGTTGCATTCTTAAACAATGCGGTTTACCTGATCTGGTTTAAAATTTAAATCGGGTGGCATCCTGATATTATCAGAAGGATTTAGCTGCCAAAACCGCTGCCGAGGTCCGTCCCCACTCCCAGGGCTGCTCCAGCAGCCATTTCTTAAGTCAGAAAACTCCCAGCTTCGAAAAGAGCCACGCTGAGTGCCCCTGCTTTAAATTTTAAATTGGATCAGATAAGCTGTATAATTTAAGAATGTGATAAGCTTCATAGTTAGAAAAAAATGAAATGCATAGATATAGGATGGGGACACCTGGCTTGAAACAGTACATGTGAAAGGCATCTAGGAGTCCTAGTAGACCACAAGTTTAACATGAGGTCAAGAGTGTGGTACAGCAGCTAGAAAAGCCAATGCGATTCTAGATTGCATCAATAAAAGTATAGTGTCTAGACTGAGGGAAGCATTAGTACCACTCTATTCTGCTTTCGTCAGGACACACCTGGAATACTGTGTCCAGTTCTGGGCACCACAATTCAAAAAGGATGTTGACAAGCTAGGCTGTGTCCAAAAGAGGGCAACCAAAATGGTGAAAAATCTGGAAACCATGCCCTCCGAAGAGCGACTGAGGGAACTAGGTATGTTTAGCCTGAAAAATAGAAAGTTAAGAGGTGATATGATAGCCATGTTTAAATATTTGAAAGGATGTCATGTTGAGGCTGGAGCAAGCTTGTTTTCTGCTGTTCCAGAAACTAGGACCCAAAGCAATGGATGCAGACTACAGGAAAAGAGATTCCACCTCAACATCTGTCTGGAAGAATTTCATGATAGTAAGAGCTGTCTGAAAGTGGAACACGCTCCCTTGAACTGTGATGGAGTCTCCTTCTTTGGAGGTTTTTAAACAGAGGCTGAATAGCCATATGTCAAGGGTGTTCTGATTGTGTATTCCTGCATGGCAGCGGGTTGGATTGAATGGCCCTTGTGGTCTCTTCCAACTCTATGATTCTATGAGTATGAGAACAACAAAAACGGGGAAGTTTTTTTGTTTGTTTGTTTTTAAGGCTTTGTCATTGGCAGTGGTTCTACAGAAGACTACAGTGAAATGAATGAGTCTTCACAGGCTTGAATTATGGGAAACAGTTTATTCTTGATGTGCAAAACAACCACCCAAAATAAATGACTAGAAAACATTTGATTCGCATCAAGTCTTCTGAGATTGCTGTTTCTCTAAGCCCTTACAGAATTGCTATCTCTGCAAAATTTTCAGAAAGTAAGGTGTGTGGGTTTCGGCATAACCAGGGTGGCAAGATCACAAAGCCATCATTTTCCACCCTGTAGCTTTTCAAATTAACCTGAAGCCATGTAATCTCTGGCTTCTGTTTTTTGTACCATTAATTCCCACCTTCAGAGCCTATTTGGTAATGAACTCTAGTTTCTCTGCACTCTGCCTACCTCTTTTATACTGTCTCCTTTAATGGTCCCAGTTTGTTTGCTTATATTCCCTTCTAATTTTATGTGAAAGTTTCTCTTGATGTTTGCTTCTTTCTAGCAAGTTCTGGATTTGTTTCCCCCCCCCCCTATTTTTCTTTTCTCAGCAGAATAAACTCAAAGCTTCTCTGTTCCACATGAGATGCAAAATTCAGGCACCAGTCCTTGTCATTCAACTGCTATGAAAAAGCTCAATTTTTGACAGTTCGGCTGTACTGCAAGTAAGAAATGGCATATGTTCATCTTGGTAAAGTATCAGCAGTTGTCATTGCCTGAGCAGCTATTGTAATATATATATATATATATATATATATATATATGTTAAGGAAAAAGCAACATGGGATATACAGTAATAGAAATAAAAATATGTATGTGAATGTCAAAGTGACTAAGCAGGAGCAATCAGGAAGATACACAGGTGAAAAAGATAATATAATTAAGAAGCCTTGAGAGCCAAGGACAAAGTTATAGAAGGTATATTGAGAACACCTGTGATAGATTGCAAACACCTGAGACTCATTAAGTGGTCAAGGTAAAGTGATGAAACACTTGGGTTGGTCTTAGGTATGGGATGATCTATGTGGACCAATCAAGATGTATGTATACACCCACTGGGTGGAAACTGACTGGTGGGTGGTGTCTAACAATGGCTATAAATTGCAATGTTTGCTAATGTACATTGTGGTGTATTGTGGAGTAGTTTGGTGTATTGTGGAGTAGTGTGGAGTATTTTGGTGGAGTAGAGATTGTGATTTGTAGGGCATATAGTATTTATATATAGTGGATCTTTTATATAAGACTACTGAGTTGTCTGGTGTCTTGAGGGAAGTTACAAGAACCAGAAGAATCTTGGAGAAGTTTGGAGACTTCTGAGGAAGAAGAGAGAAAAGGCTTGGAGAGTTTGTCAGGGTCTTCAGCCTATTCTCTGAAACTCTGCTGCTTGGGAAAGAAGCATCAACCACTGATCAAAGCTGGTCAGCTCTGCTGCATAACAAGGTGGTGAGTTAGAGCCAGAGGAGAAGAGCTACAACTCCCATCATCCCTGACAAGGGTTATGGGCCCAGATACTAGAGCAACCAGCATCCACAGAAGCTGAAAGTTCCAGAGAGTGGAAGAAGGTTTTATGGAGCCTTGTGAGTAAATCATTTTGTGTTTTGTCTGCTGTGCATACTCAGAAGGACTGTGTCAAATTGAGTCACTGCACAAATTAAGATGGAGATCCTAAAGTTTAGTAAATTAAATAGAAATAACTACTCTACCTGGAAAATATATGCCCAATCTCTACTCATAAAGGAGTCTCTGTGGTCGACAGTTGAAACAGGGCTGGCAGCTGATGCTAATGCAGCCACTCGAGAAAGAGATGCTAAAGCAAAAGCATGTCTTTATCTCATGCTAGAAGAAGACTTGATTAACGACGTAAGAGATAAAGTGTCCGCCAAGGATGTGTGGGATACCTTGCAGAGATTACACACTCCTTCAACTGCGTTTGCAAAAATGCTTTGGTCTAAAAGAATTTACAGACAAAAGATGACTAAAGGACAGTGTGTGATAGAACATTTAAAAACAATGCAAGATTTATTTGTGCAAGCTGAACTGAGAGGAGTGGAAATTAGCAAAGAGCAGCAGTGTTATATTTTAATAGAATCGCTAGACTCTTCTTGGGACAACATTACAAATAGCTTGCAAAATTTGCCAGAAGCTGAGCTGAACAGAGACTTAATTGTTGCCAGATTAATGGAAGAAAACTTGAGAAGAAAGTCTGAGCAGGGTGACTCAGCAAGTTTAAGGACTGTGCCAAAACAACAAACAACGCCTGATCTACGAAAGCAGGAAGAAGCAGCTTCTACAAGGGAGCAACGGAGGTGTTTTTATTGTAAAAAGACTGGTCATCTACAGAGACATTGTAAACAATTTGCTGCTGAGAGAAGCAAGCAAGGAGAGAGCAGATGGCAGCCGCGGCAGTATCAAAAGCAGTCCAAACCTCCATTTTTGAAGGACAGTGGTAACAAAAAGGGGTTTGCAACCATGATTAAGGAAAAACAAAATACTAATTGTAAATGGTTAATTGGCTCAGGAGCATCATCTTCAATGTGTAACAATATTAATTTGATAAGTAATAGAAAATCAGCTAATGTAAATGCTGTAGTTCTAGCTGATGGGAAAGAGCTCAGTACTGTAAATCAAATGGGTAAAGTTTTCATTCCAGGGCTAAAGGAAAACTTTAATGATGTGTTACATGTAAAGGAGTTAGAAAATAATTTGTTATCAGTAAGCAGATGAACAGACAGAGACTACACAGTTATATTTGAAAAGGACATGTGTAAGATAAAATTGAATGGGGAATTGCGAGGCATAGGCTTGAAAAAAGATAAGCTTTATTATTTGGAGGACAATATTGATTGCTACAGGGTTGAAAATGCTAATAACATAGACAATAGTCCAATAAACAAAGACTGCATACATGAACTCCACAGAAAATTTGGTCATGCTAGTTTCAAATGTTTAAAGAATTTAATCAGTATGTGTCCAGATTTAAAAGTTGCTGAATGCAAAAATCACTTAGATTGTACTGTATGTAATCAGGTAAAGGTCAGAGCTTTTCCAGTAGCCAAGTAAACCAAAAGAATTGCTCAAAGACCATTTCAGTTTGTACATGCAGATGTTGCCCAAGCTAATTGTTTATCTTTAGGGAGAAGCAAATATTTCCTAGTAATTGTTGATAGGTTTACAAGGTTTGCATTTGTAAGAATATTGAAAAACAAATCTGACACTGGGCAAAGTTTAAAAGCATGGGTGAGAATGGTGGAAAGACAATTTGATATTAGAGTAGGCACCATTGTTACTGACCGAGGAGGAGAATTTCTAAGTAATCAATTGTTTAATTGGTTTCAAAAGGTGGGAATAAGGCATGAAACTACTAATCCCGCTTGTCCTAACGAATATGGTTTAGCGGAGAAAAGAATACAAGATATAAAAAGGATAACTGCTTGTTTGATGGCAGATGCAGAGGTAAAAGATAGTTTCTGGGCAGAAACAACTTTGACAGCAGTACATATTAGTAACAGACTGTATCATTCAGAAATTGAAGACATTCCCTACAGGGTATTGTATGGGAGAGTGCCAAATTACAAGTATTTGAGGGTCTTTGGACAGTTTGCTTATGTTTACATTCCAGCTTGTTTCTGGAAGAAAGGAGAACCCAAAAGTAGAAGGCTTAGGTTTTTGGGTTATTCTGGAAATAGCTACAAGTTTCATTTAGGTGGAAAAGAAGTGCAGTATTCTAGGTCTGCAAATTTCGAGAGACATGCCGGTTGGGACAAACTGCATGCAAATAAAGAAGTTTTCTTGAGGTTAGGAAATTCAAATGAGCCAGAAACACAAACTGAACCAACTTCAGGAAACGGAGGGGTTTCAGTTAAGCCAGAAGCATCCACTAGCAGCAGTGATAGTTCTTCTGATAATGAGATACAATCTAGACCCATTACTACTAGAATGACTGAAGACAAGAGATTTAGTCATAGAACTACAACTCCCAGTACAGAAAGTGAGGATGAAAGAGGCAGATCAGCAGAGTTTATTCCCAGACGTAGTCACAGAGTTAGAAAGCCTCCAGATAGGTTTGTTGTGACAAATGCAAGAGTTTGTTTAGCAGTGGAAGAGCCTGAAAGTTTTGAAGAGTTGGAAAGTTTGTCTAGAGAAGAAAAGGAAAGATGGATTGATGCAATGGATGATGAGTTTGGTTGTCTGGTAAATAAAGATGTTTTTGAAGTTGTTGACAGACCCAAGGACAAGAAAGTAATTGGTTGTAAGTGGGTATACAAAAAGAAAGAAATGTCAGATGGAAGTATTACGTATAAAGCTAGGTTAGTAGCTAAGGGTTTTGCACAACAGCAGTATGAGAACTATGATAAGACATATTCTCCAACTGCAAAGCCAGAAAGTCTGAGAATGGTTCTGGCTGTAGCAGCAAAAAGAAATTTAGTTGTAGAACATTTTGATTTTGAAACAGCCTACTTGAATGCTAGTTTAGATGAAGAGATATTTATGGAGCAGCCACAAGGTTTTGAAGAAAATAGTAGTCAGAAAGTTTATAAATTGAAAAAAGCACTGTATGGATTAAAACAAAGTGCCAGACATGGAATTTGTGCATTAATGATGAGTTAGTTAAGCTAGGATACAAAAGGAGCATTGCAGATGCTTGTGTCTATACAAAAGGAGACATAGTGTTAGTGATTTATGTAGACGATTTATGCGTGGCAGCAAAGGCAAAACAGGAAATTGAATCAGTAAAAAGAGAATTGTCTGAAAAGTTTGTCTTAAAAGATCTAGGTTTATTAAAGTCTTATTTAGGTATTGGTGTTGAGTGGACAGAAGAAGGACATTGTTTGTTAAGTCACAGAAAGAAAATTGAAAATTTGATTGAAAAGTGTGGATTACAAAATGCTAAAATAGTAAGAGCTCCAATGACAAATGGTTTTGTATCTGAAAAAACAACTAGAGATTTTGAAGACAAGACTTTATTCAGGAGCATAATAGGATCTTTACAATTCATATCTTGCCACACTAGACCAGACATTTCGTATGCTGTAAATGTATTGTCCAGAAGAGTTAATGATCCAAAAATTGAAGACTGGACAGCAGTAAAACACTTATTGAGATATTTGAAAGGAACTCTAGATAAGAAATTGATAATTAGAAACAGTAATTCAGATTTAGATTGTTATGTGGATAGTTCTTTTGCATCAGAATTAGGAGACAAGAAGTCAGTTACAGGAATAATAATCAAGTACAGTGAAAGTCCAACAGTCTGGAGAAGTAGGAAACAAACAAATGTAGCGATAAGTACGACGGAAGCAGAATTCGCAGCTTTAAATGAGATAGTAAATCAGGTACAGTGGGTTGAGCAGTTATTGAATGATTTAAATGAAAGTTACAAGATACCAGTAGAAATTCTGGAAGATTCACAGTCATGCATAGCAATGGCTGAAACTGAAAGTCTGAAGAACAGAACAAAATATGTTGGAGTAAGATATCAAAATGTGCGAGACATGGTTCAGAAGGGTAAAATAGAATAGAGATATATAGAAACACAACACAACATAGCAGATTTGTTCACAAAAGCATTGACGGCGGAAAAACATGAAAGACTGACACAAATGGTTGGAATGACATTGTAAGACACATACAATATTTTATTTCGGAGGGGATTGTTAAGGAAAAAGCAACATGGGATATACAGTAATAGAAATAAAAATATGTATGTGAATGTCAAAGTGACTAAGCAGGAGCAATCAGGAAGATACACAGGTGAAAAAGATAATATAATTAAGAAGCCTTGAGAGCCAAGGACAAAGTTATAGAAGGTATATTGAGAACACCTGTGATAGATTGCAAACACCTGAGACTCATTAAGTGGTCAAGGTAAAGTGATGAAACACTTGGGTTGGTCTTAGGTATGGGATGATCTATGTGGACCAATCAAGATGTATGTACACACCCACTGGGTGGAAACTGACTGGTGGGTGGTGTCTAACAATGGCTATAAATTGCAATGTTTGCTAATGTACATTGTGGTGTATTGTGGAGTAGTTTGGTGTATTGTGGAGTATTTTGGTGGAGTAGAGATTGTGATTTGTAGGGCATATAGTATTTATATATAGTAGAATAAAGTAGATCTTTTATATAAGACTACTGAGTTGTCTGGTATCTTGAGGGAAGTTACAAGAACCAGAAGAATCCTGGAGAAGTTTGGAGACTTCTGAGGAAGAAGAGAGAAAAGGCTTGGAGAGTTTGTCAGGGTCTTCAGCCTATTCTCTGAAACTCTGCTGCTTGGGAAAGAAGCATCAACCACTGATCAAAGCTGGTCAGCTCTGCTGCATAACAAGGTGGTGAGTTAGAGCCAGAGGAGAAGAGCTACAACTCCCATGAAATGGGAATGTGAAAAAGCTCAATTTTTGACAGTTCAGCTGTACTGCAAGTAAGAAATGGCATATGTTCATCTTGGTAAAGTATCAGCAGTTGTCATTGCCTGAGCAGCTACTGTAATATATATATATATATATATATATATATATATATATATATATATATACACACGCATATATATATGTATGCAAAGACTAATGAAATATAATGTTCTTTTGTTGATGTTAATTTTGTTGTTTCAGGGAAATGTTAACTTATTTATTAAACACTGACGGCTGATTTCTTTATAAACATGTAAAGCAGCTAACGATATATTTTAAAATAATGTTAACTTCCACTTGTGCACAAATAAATTAAAATTAAAATAGCAATGAAATCTCATTAAGGCCAGTCCTACCATTGAATGAAGCACCTGCTATAGCAGGCCTCCAGCCATTTTGCTCTATTGGAAAACAAAAGCCTAAATTGTGATGTTAGTTCCATCTAGAGTAGACTCATTGAATCAATGGAATTTAATTATGTGTTGGCTCGCCATTCAACAATTGATCAATTGGATCCACTCTAGTTGGAAATAAGCAACAGGATTCAAACCAGAGTGTGTTTGTATCATAACATAACTCTCTAATTCAGGGTTAGGCAACCTAAGGCCCGGGGGTCGGATGCGGCCCCCTGAGGCCTTTGGACTGGCCCCAGGCCAGTCCTGCTGCCACCAACACCACCCCCACTGCCCCCCACCGCTGCCCGCCATGATGATATTGATTATTGTTATTACTTGTTCTTGGGTTTTTCTTGGGGTTTTCTTGGCAAAATCTCCACAGGGGTTTTGCCATGGCTTTTCTGGGGCTGAGAGAGTGTGCACGCATATTTTTTAAATTTAAAAATATTTTTTATTTATTTATTATTATTAGCTTTATTTATTAAGCACCATAGATGTTCATGGCGCTGTACAAAACCAAATAAATCCAATATATATAAAAAGCCTGCCTGTGGCATACGATCTAAAAGTTAAAACAACAAATTAGAACATCATAAAAAACAAGTTAAAACATCAAATATCCAATATTGAGTCATACATCAGAAACAACCAGGTCACGATTGCAAACTCCCTGGGAATGCTTCCCTAAACAGTGTGGTCTTTAACTCGGATTTGAAGCTGGTTAGGGATGTGTTGAGTCATACTTGTAAGGGAAGGAGGTTCCAGGAGTGAGGGGCAGTGAGCGAGAAAGGATTATTTTTGATGCTTCGGCCCCCCAATTATCTGAGGGACAGCAACCCGGCCCCTGGCTCAAAAAGGTTGCCTACCCCTGCTCTAATTGATCTTCTTTCTCATAGATGAAGTGAAGAACTCTGTCAGATTAATTCACCTCTGTATATAGATTTTTTTTGGGGGGGGGAGAGAGGGGGGTCTCATTGTAGATCAGCAGTAGGATCCTAAACCTACCATCTCATCTACTATCTATTCTAGGAATGTCCAGTACAGAATGAATCTCCTCCAAAAATGAAATTTCGTTCACTTGTGGTGGATTCTATAAATGAAATCCTAGTTCTTGTTTCATAACATATAAATGAAGTTACATCAGTCATAGAAAAATGGCAGCCCACATGTGGTCCTTGGACTCTACTTTTGGGACCCTTGAACCTCACTATTAGTTTCCCAAAGCCCCTCCTGATTTTTTAAAAAGGTTTTAGCACAACCTGGGGGGCAATTTCCCTCCCCAGACAATACATAAAGATTCCCTGCAACACATAGAAATGTGACACTTTGAGAGATTTGGGGCTGGTATGAGGGGGGTGCATGTGGGGGTTATTGTCATGTGTTTTTATATGTTGGTGGTGCTTTCCAAAGGGTTTGGGGGCATAACTTTCCTTTTTCTTTTTTCTTTTTTTGCTCTGCAAAACCATGGCAGGAAGTGATGCCACTTCCTCTCACCATTTTGAAGGGACTGCCAATGAAAATTGAGGCATTTGGAATTGCTGGAATTGCAGTTGATCTCTCCTTTATGAATATTGCATGTGAGCATTGTGCTCTCTAAATGGTTCAAGTTATTAGGACTGACATCTTTTAATGAGAGCTGCCACAATGCTTCATCAGAGGCTATGACAAATAACTTTGCAATGATGAAGCTACATTACTGACACAATATGTAATGGGGGGGGGCAATGATGCACAATAGAAAACCATGCAAAATATCCTACTGCATGAAATATCTCACTGCATAATATATTGCTCATTGGAATGCATTACAAGTGTGTACATAGGACTGTTGTGCAATGGGCATGCTGGCAGCTTTGCTTGAGTAACAGTCCTGATGGCGTAGCTATGTTCCAAAACACATTGTAGAAATAATCCAGTTTGAGATTGCTTTAATTGCCTTGGTTCAATGCTAAGGGATTCTGGGAACTCTAGTTTTGTGAAACATTTAGCCTTCTCTGTCAGAAAGCTGTAGTGCCACAATAAACTACAGTTCCCAAGATTCCCTAGCACTTAGCCAGGGTAATTAAAACAGTCTCAAGCTTGATTATTTCTGCAGTGTATTTTGGACCTATGTCTCCAGTCCCCTTCTGAGAATACAAACATTGTGTAATGTATGCAATTGTAAGCTGGGTTATGATGATGTAACTTCCAAATAGAATGTCAGTCATCATTTCCAAAAGGAAAAGTAATTCACTAGCTATTACCATTCTCATGCTACATACAGCCTTTTCCCAAAGAGTGGGTGGGAGGTGGGTGGTTGTAATCTTTCTGAAATGATTACTGAAATGCTTAGAACTCTGAAGAGTTCTTTCCAAAATTGGCTTCATGCTCAAAATCACTATAAATGAGTTAACTCATCTGCACAAAGTACAGTGGAATGATGTGTGTCCTCAATGAGATTCAATACAAAAGTTTATCCTATTGTGATGGTTATCTCCCCAGGACCCATCATCTCTGGTATCTGGAAAAAGATAGAGGTATGGATCACTGCTAGTTTTTGATTACAGAGTAAGAAAAATGTGCCTTTTCCATTTCTGCAGATTGCAGTTAGTTTTCCTCTATTGCAGGCAAACCAAAAAGGTTAAGAGAGCAATGAAAGGATCAGGGGAGAAAGAAAAAAGTTCAAAGTACCACAAAAGAGAGCTCCTATAAGTTAAGTAGCAACAGAACTTATCAGTAATTGCTAGAAATCTGGCTGGAGCATATGTTCCTGGATTCATTCCCAATCTACCCTCATTGGCACCCTACCCTCACTCTCCACACCAGATAAATTATGCTAAATGGACATTTTGTGTATACATAATATTATTTTCAAGATGGAAAATGTTGTTAACATACTCAGAAAAAAAGTGGTTTCTGGGAATGTAGTGCATGATAAGTCCCCAACCTCAGCACTTTCTGTACAGGAAATAATATTTTATGTACAAAAAAACAATAATACTTCTGTGTAGCAGAAACAATGATGTGGATTTTACACAGAATAAGCCCTGAATTGTAAATAGTTTGTCAAAGCCACCTCAAATTCCATTTTGGGAGAAAGGTGGAATATAAATCCAATAAATAAAATAAACAAATAAATTGGAGTTTTTAAAGGAGATTATTGCACCTCCTTTCCTCTCATGCTAGATGTGGGATGTAAACTTAAATAGGCAGATTTTATTGCACACCTCCATGCCCAGGCAGTAGGCATCCTGAACCTGATCTGGGCTTCTCCTGCATCTTTTAAAGAATGGGATTTTTCTGTTTATTAAAAGGTACAGGAGAAGCCCAGATTGGGTACAGGGTGCCTACTGCCCGGGCTGGAGGTTTGTGATAAAATCCATCTATTTAAGTTTACATCCTGCATTTAGCGCGGGAGGAAAGCCAGTGTGATAATCTCCAAAAACTTTAATTCAGTGGGAGGGAATTGGCTAAAATTACTTATTGCTTCCTTAGGAATATTAGTGAAGAATTACATCCGTACACAGAACTGATATATTTCAGTGGAGCTCCTCTATCTAGACCAAACCAGCTATATGCTGATAGCTGTGAATACAGAAGTTAAGTTTCCCTTGTTAGTCAACTAAATGGGATTGATGAGTACTGGGATGCAAGGGGTTGTTAAATATACTTACCTACATATGTATGTATGCTTGGTGAGAAAGGATCTTTTTCACACATTGAGAAATCACATCAAGAAAATTATCAACTGGGAGGGGGGGTTTGTTTTGGTTTTTTTACTACCTGGATGTTTAAAAAGCATTGTACAATACTGCTCTTTTTTTATACAAAAAAAAAAACAAAACCTTTTCTGAGAAGAAATTTTATTTTATTTCCAGAAAGTGCCATTTTCTGTGCAAAAAACTAAAGAATATGTCCCAGACTACAGATTCTTACCCATCTAGGTTTGCCCTCATCAGGGTGCCATAACACTTGAGAAATCCATTTTCCAAGCAATTTTGTTAAAATATATTGAGTCCTCTCACAGCATCTGTGTTTCCTTCTTCTCTTCCTCTTCTTTGGCAGTCCCTTCCTTATATCTAGAAGCCACTGTTCTCTACTTATTCTATATCCACCCTGACAAGTGCATTGCTTACAACAATAATCTTATCTCTTGCTACTGGCTTGTCTTCCTCCATCCTTGTGTTGTCCTGAAACTCTGTAACTCTAGTAATTTGAACTCTCTGTTGTCAGCCACTAAGCATATTATTCATGAAATGGAAAAATCCTTTTGATGAAAATGATGTTCTGATAACAGATGTTCCTTATCACATTTATAATATAGCAATAACTGTAATAATAGCAACATGACTATAATGATAGCAACATGCCTGGCCCTTCAATTAGGCAGAATGCAAAAACTAATCTGTCTTATCATGAAAGAGAAAAAAGCTTTTACTTAGGAGTGGAACAGACTGCCCCAAAGGGGTGGTTTGAAGCCACTCCTTTAAATGCTGGGTTAAGGCAAGGCCAACCTTATGCTGCAGCCCCAACCTGGCTTTTTGCCAGCACAAAAAGAAGTGGCAAATTGCCACTTTTTGAGCTAGCAAAAAGATGGCTTTTCTGTTGCCTGTGTGGTTTTGCAGTGCTCCTGCGGCATGCACAGTCTAAATGCTGTGCCACCAGAACACTGCAAAGCTGCCCTCCGTATGGTCAGGCAGGCAGTTTGATGCTGGATTTTGGGCAGCATCAGAGTGTTTGGCATCTAAATGCCACACTCTGAAGCCACCCTGAAGCTGGCGCAAAGGGGTGGTCTGTTTCACCTCTTAGTTGATCTTATTATATATTTATATTTTTCCTTCTAGGGAAGAGAAGAATTCCGGACAAGATGTGCTTTTAACTTTACCAATTTTGGGTACTAAGTGGAAAGAATATTTGAAAATATTTGAAAAAAAATGTTGAAAAATGTGTTTCGTGAGTATTGGAAAACCTGACGAGCAGAATCCTTGTCTGATAGGCATTTTGTGCAAAATCTGCACATTATTTTGCACACAAAATTCCAAATTTTCTGTGCATAAAACAGCTTTTTATACACAGGAAATTATAATTCTGCATGTACACATAATTTTCTGTAAAGAAAATGGCTGTTTCCTGTGCAGCAAATACTGTTTTCTGCACAACAATACTACATGGAAATTTTGTGTAGAATAAATTCTAAACTGAAAAAATGTGCAGTTTTCAGACTTTCTCACAGCAGGAAGAAAATTGCTAAAATCATTGCTTTCTTTGAGTATGAGATTTGCAAAAAAATTGATCCCTAGTATGCACCTTAATTCAGGGGCGTGGGCATCATATTCATCTTGCTACAGGTAGTAAAATCCCAAGAACTAACCCTTGATAGCAATTATGAGACTTCCTCAGTGCTGTTGAGTTTTTCTTTATATATTTACCAAGTTTTATTGAGTTCTCTATTTAAATTCCACATTGTTGTCCACACTGCAAGAAGAAGAATCAGTTTCCATTTCTTCACAGTTTTATAATCAAGGATAATTGGGAAAGGCAAATTGCTCCTGTCCTCTTAATGAAAGTTGTGGTCTTTGTCTGTTTATTGAGAGTTTGTTTATTAGACTCTGCAACATGGAATTCTGGACATCTGGGATTCTTCATTAACCTTGACTTTTTGCCTGAGACATTTCTCTTTGCTGGAGAATATTCTGAATGGGTTTCCTATACTTCCTCCTTTCCATGGCATAATTGTTATTTATAGTAAACCTCTTGACTTGAGAGATAAAACAGCAATAATTAGAGCAAGGAAAACATCCTCTCCATTGAACAGTGATTTGCACAGCTATGATGGAGTAATAGGCAAGTAGATTTGAAGTGGAAGGCAGATTAAGCTAGACAGTTTATTAAGATTCCAGACCTGTCTCAGCAGTAGAATTGGTGACTGCACAGCTTCTTGCTGTTCTCCAATTGAGAACTCCAGTATAGACAGATAGCCTTCTGCAACTGGAAAAATGAGTGATAGGGCAACATGCTGTGATATAGAGCTTTATGTTCAATGTTATCAGTTTATAAGACACAATTAAAATTGGGAGACTGTGGGGTGGAATCTGAGAGGTTCTTCTGATATTATTTAACTGATTAGCTATTACTGCCTAGTGGTGTTACCACCAGATCAATTCTATGCTTGTTTCTCCTCTGAAACAAGCCTCTGAATTCAATGGGACTTACTAGAAATCAAGTGGATATAGAATCACAACTCTAGAAACAGAATGTGTTGAGCTGATGTAAACATCCTACCCTGAGACAGAAGAGGTCATGCTTGGAAACATACTACATTATTGTCAAAAGCAAGTCCCCTAAGGAAGGACTCCAAATTTATTTCAGATCTCACTTCAGAAATAAAAAATCCAGCAATTCCAATTATCAGCTTTTTGGAAAGGATTGAATAGCTACACTTAAGGTAGCTCTATCAGTGGCTACTAGACATAATATCCAAAAGGGAAACAACATTTAAAAAATATATTTGATTTTCTCCAAGAACAGGTCATGCCCAAACTATTCATGGAAGCCAGGATAACTAGGCTGTCATATTTTGCACACATCATGAAAAGGTATGCATAACTGGAAAAGAAATAATGCTAGGAAAAGTAGGGGGCAGTAGAAAAGGAAGAAGACCATGCCAGATGGTTGGATTCAATCAGAGGCCATTGGCAGGATCTGAGTACAGTAGTGGAGGAGAAAGGGTCTTAGAGATATCTTATCCACAGGGTCACCATGAGCTGAGATTAACTTGAAGGCACTTAACAACAACAACAAAAACTAACACATAATGCAAAACAAAACAGGACAAAATATGGCACTGTAATTCATAAACATCTGTTTTTAATAGTTGCAGGCCCAAGACTAACATCTTCATTTTTGCCTCCTGTTTGCTTGATGAAGAAGCCAGTGTGACTTTGAAAGCTTGCAACATATAATTATGCATTTTGTTTGGCCCAATAAATGTATCATTGTTTGGATGTTATTGGATTTGCTATATGGCCAACACAGCTACCCCAGATATTTTTGGATTTCAAGATACTGCAATTTAGCCATCACAGAGGAATTCTAAAGAGAGAACCAGCACACTGGAATATGGGACAGATTGGCATGCCTTAACCCCAACATCACCTAAAGTTTTCTTGATGCAAAACATGACGGTTTCTTGAGTGTTCTCTACCTGCATAGGAGCCTAAGGCTTCACAAAGGAGAGAGGCATGCTGGACTCCAAGGAAACATCTTCTTTGGATTGCAAATGGGCATTAAATTTCCTTGGCTTGCAAAATTTTCCAGCAACTCTATGGCCAAAGGGGGGAGGAGCCAGCCTACAGACAGCCCTCCCCTAACATCAGAACTGATGAAGAAGCCAGTGTGACTTTGAAAACTTGCAACATGCAATTGTGCATTTTGATTGGCCCAATAAAGATATCATTGTTTGGATGTTATTGTATTTTTTAATGTGGAACAAGTTGTCTCTAGATTTTGGTATTCTGAAAATCAAGTATTGTTTCTAAAAAGGGGAAAACACAGTGGCATTATCAATTATGCTTGTGTGCCCCTCATACACTGTTACACAATTTTGTAAAGTGTTGTTTATAAACAGTGTATTGCAACCTTGTATTTATTGTTGTTGTTGTGTGCCTTAAAGTAATTTCCAACATATGACAACTCTGTGGCGAACCTATCACAGGGTTTTCTGAGGACTGAAAGTATGTGAGTTGCCCAAGATCACCCAGTCTTTTCATAGCTAAGCAGGGATTCAAACTCTGGTCTCCAGAATCATAGACTGACATTCAAACTACTGCACCATGCTGGCTTCTTTTATATTCATCACATCCCCACTTTTCCCTTCTTTCTCAAGGGGGGAGGTGTCATAGTGGTAGTACATTTGCTTTCCACAGAAAATATCCACTTTCCACAGTTGCAATTCATACTTACACAAAAGATCAGCTATGTAAAGATTGGTAGTTTTTGTGGGTTTTTCGGGCTGTGTGGCCATGTTCTAGAAGAGTTCCTTTCTGATTTTTCACCAGCATCTGTGGCTGGCATCTTCAATAATAATAATAATAATAATAATAATAATAATAATAAAAATTATTTATATCTAGTGTTTCCCACCCTTTGGGAAACCCAATCCGGGTGGCTCACAACAGTAAAATCATACATAAAACCAAAAACATTTCCCTCCCCCCCTTAAAACAATATTAAATCAATAAAGATTAAAATCACAATCTGAAAATTTAAAAACATGATACAAAGAGATATCATTGGCCCATAGCAATATTCTTCATTCCATCAGTAGATGGGGCCACGAGAAGAACATTGGGGTGGGAATACCCGAGGCCGGGATAATCTTCAGAGGATACTGGGTCTATATATATTGTGAGACCCTGGGTGGGGAGGAGTGATTTCCATGTAAACTGTGTATTGTTCTGTGTTGAATAGGTATTGTTCTGTTGTTAATGGCATGTCTTCAGGGTAGGAGGATATGCAATCAAGGATATTGTCTGCTATTCCCATGTAAACTGTGTATTGTTCTGTGTTGAATAGGTATTGTTCTGTTGTTAATGGCATGGCTCCAGGGTGGAAGGATATGCAATCAAGGATATTGTCTGCTATTGTCTGCTGGGAAAGCCCCTGACCCTGGTTGGTTTCCCATTTGTATTTCCCGAGTGCTGATTTTCTTATTTTGTAGGACTGGTAGCCAAACCTTGTTTACTTTAAGGGTTTCTTCTTTCCTGTTGAAGTTATCCAAGTGTTTGTGGATTTCGATGGCTTCCCTGTGCATTCTGACCTGATAGTTGTTGGCATGGTCCAGAATTTCAGTGTTTTCAAACAGCATTTTATGCCCAGGATGGTTTATAATGTGTTCTGCTAAACCAAATGGTTTACAAACCAACCAAGAAAATCCAACAAATGCTGTGCTCAGCAAAGGACAGGAGAGACCCTTTCACAGCTGCAGGAGTTTACCGCATACCATGCAGCTGCGGAAAGTCTACATAGGGACCACCAAACGCAGTGTACAAACACGAGTCAAGGAACATGAGAGACACTGCAGACTGGGCCAGCCAGAAAAATCAGCAGTAGCAGAACACAGAACAATACCTATTCAACACAGAACAATACACAGTTTACATGGAAATCACTCCTCCCTACCGAGGGTCTCACAGTATATATAGACTCACTCTCTTCCATTCCAGTATTATCTGAAGATGCGAGCCACAGATGCTGACAAAACGTCAGAAAGGAACTCTTCTAGAACATGGCCACTCAGCCCACAAAAAACCACAAAAACTATGGATGCTGGCCATGAAAGCCTACGACTTCACATATATCTAGTGTTGGGAATTCTACCAGTTTTACCTTCTTTTGTAATCAAGAATTTGAAACTTCAGGTTCTTTCCATTATGAATAAGAAACTTTTGAAATTTTCTATTTTTTTAAAAAAAAAAAAAAACAAAATTCTCCCCTATTTGCACTGCCAAATTGATTAGGTACAGCAAATAAAAGACTATGTTCTACTTGCCTAACATTTAAGTGCTAAATGTGAGAAGCCACTCAGAAAAAAGAAAAATGGCAACCGTAATGCATCTTTTGTTGTTATTGTGTTCCTTAAAGTCATTTCCAACTTATGGCAACCCGTAGTCTCCAGAATTGAAATTGAACACCCAGACCACTATGCCACACTGGCTCAATTCATCATTAACATGTTTGAATATAAAAGGTTAAAAAGCCAGGCTTTTAAAAATTTGTGTACCCCCAGCCTTTTGTCTGAATATTTGAATCTGTCAGTTTTGGTTTCAATTAGTTTATTATTCATTCAGCTTGAATATGAAAGAATTTGTGAATTTTGGTAAATACTTGTCAAAAATGAACTGAAATAAAATTCCCACCCATCATTAATTACATCAGTATGGTTATTATGCAGTTCATTAATGGCTGTGTGTGCATATCTGCAAAAATGGAAACGATAAAAGACTCAAATGAGCTGAATGAATTGACATAAAGGTAAAGATATTCCCTATTGACAAGGTTGTCAAGTTGTGTCCAACTGTAGGGGATGGTGGTCATCTCCTTTACTAAGCCAAAGAACCAGTATTGTCAGACTGCTCTGTGATCATGTGGCCAGCATGATTGTACAGAACACTGTTTACCTTCCCACCAAAGTGGTACCTGTTTATCTACTTGCATTTGCTTGCTTTTGAATTGCCAGGTTGGCAGAAGCTGGGGCTAGTGATGGGAGCTCACCCCATCACACTGGACCTAGGCCTTGGACTGCTAACCTGCTGATTTTGCAATCAACAGAGCCTGTCTGAAATTCTATCAGTAGCATTGCATCTTGCTTCACAAGAGTACACTATTCTACTACCATCTCATTCATAGGGGTGCCACAAGTCGAAGTCAAGTTGATGGCAAAATAACAAAGATAACATCATATCACACTTTCCATCACATGTCTGATTTGCAGGGCAATCTTTACATCTCAACTAGGAACCTTCTTCTTTCTTGCTCAGAACCAGCAGCCCAAAACTTTAAATATTCTTGGCATCCTTTCTTCTCTTTTAAGCACCTGTCTAAACTCAATGTATCTCTTGTATCACCCCTCACTTTCAATTTTGTGTACACCTTTGTTCAGAAATAGTCCTCTGTTAATAATCAAAATTTTGACTGACGCATAGTACCCACCTTTAGGTCAACAGGCATAAAGGCACAGCTATCCATTGTTTTGCTGGTTCTGCCACTGTTCCCTCTCATTCACCTCACATATGCCCGCCTCACCTCCCCTGTCTTCTCCCTTAGTCAGGACTCTCTTCCTGAATCATGCATTTTTTGTATAATGATGATATCTGCATGTTCTTTGGCCAGCATGTAAATACTTTCTTTCACATTTCTACAGTCTGAAATCTCAGGGAGCTTGGGTTATTACTCCTGGATATTTTTTGATATCTTCCCCATAATCTATCATATGCATCTGCCTGCAACTGCGAGCATAAAGCAATACCAAATATAACAGGCAGGTGAGTATATTTGAACTAAATTTTGTTGCTCTGATTGGTCTCTGTTAATCAAAAGTACTATTGTTCTTCAAGTCTATTCCAAACTATCCTGGTCAAAATAGACTTCTTCAAGTCTATTCCAAATCGTCTTATCCAGACAAAACTGAGCTGACCTTGATGTTCCTTCATCAGTTCCATCTACCATTGGCGTTCTTCCGCCTATGTTGCTGTGTCTACTCTGTAAATGATTTTCTGTTCCTGAAAGCAGAGCCAGCCTTTCCTACTGTGCTATAAACCAGGGGTCAGCAACCTATGGCCTGTGGGCTGGATGCGGCCCGCAGAGGCCTTGGAACCAGCCTGTGGCCGGTCCCGCCACCGCCCCCCTGCGCGCAAGCTCAGGGGCCATTTTTGCATCCAAAATGGTGCCCGTGCTTGTGGACGCATGCACATGGTTCCCGCCACCATGCGCATGTGTGCGCAAGTGCGGGTGCCATTTTTAACACAAAAATGGCACCCGCGCTCTCGCGTTCATGCACCTGCAAGCACGGGCACCATTTTGAAAGGCCCCACGGCAGCTGCAGCGGGCGAATTCGCATGGCACAGCCACCGTGGGGCCTTCCCTGGGCCTTGGGAACACCCCCCTGCCCGTGCACCAGGTAAATTCACAGAGTGCACGTGGGGGGCGTTCCCAAGGCCCAGGGAAGCCCCCCCTTGCCTGTTCACCAGGCAAATTCGCATGGCGCATGTGTGAGGGGGGCATTCCCAAGGCCCCCCACCTGTGCACTAGGCGAATTCGCACAGCGCACGCGTGGGGGGTGGCGTTCCCAAGCTCCCCCGCCCGTGTGCCAGGTGAATTCGCATGGCGCACGCGTGGGGGTACGTTCCAAAATGGCGCTCCCCACACACGCATGCATGCGCACAACAGCAGGGCATCATCCGCATGCGCACCCACCCAACCCCCATGCCATTCCTCCCTCTCAGCCTCCCAGCAACAAAGGATGCCAACCCCTGCTATAAACAATGTTATTAGGGATAAAAATATTAACAATGTTAGAACTTTTCAGCAAAGTCTTTAAGTAGAATCCTGTATCACCACATGGACATATGTGTAACTATAAAAAGAAACCTGCAGAGTTTATATATTTTCTAATAATAATTTGTTCTAACGGTATTTGAGACATAGCAATATGCATACCTGCTATTTACTGCCACAGGAAGCAACTGGGATAGCAATCATATGTGCAGAGTTGGCCATGGCATTAGGCATAGCAAGCCAGGAAATACTCAGGAGCTGGGACCTAACAAAGCTGTTCATGTCATATGCTTTGGCCTCTAAGTAGGACTTCTTCCTCCAGATAGAGTGGAGGACTCTGGTCTTATCTGCACTGCAGAACTAATGCAGTTTGATATCCCTTTAACTGCCATGGTTCAATGCTATGGAATCCTAGGATTTCTACTTTGTTGTGGCAGCAGAGTTCTCTGACAGAAAAGGCTAAATAGCTTACAAAACAATAAATCCCAGCAATTCTAAATTTAGGTCCAATTGCCAGATTAACCTGGGGTGAATTTATTAATGTTTTATGTTTATTTATTGCACTCTCATGAAAAATCTCCATTCTAAATGCAAAAGTGGAATCTGATGATACTAGCGTTTTTAGCAAATAGATCAAAGGTGGAATAAACAATCCAGTCTTCCATATCTAGCTCTCTTTTTTATGTGTTCCTTCAGGAAAACTGGTGGCTGACTGGGAAGAATCAATCTGTTCTTGAGCTCCTAAATATTTTGCTTGGATGCCCTGTAGTGATTCTATTCCATTGCGCTCCCCTTCTTGTTAAAGCAAGTGACTGATATTCTGAATCCAGTAGATTGAAGAAGGCTGTCAAGTCAACTGTCAGAATATTAAAAAGGTCACAGGAATGCAGTTTATAACTATCATTCACAGGTTATATGAGTCATTAACATTAGAGTCCATATTCTTATGACAGTAGCTGCATCAACTAGGAGAAATAGCATGGCTAAACTCAAGCCTTCCAATAATTAAAAAAAGTTTCAAAGGAAGGCTGGATAAAAGTTTACATGCAACTCATGAGATAAGTAGGAAAAGACAGCAAGTTGTGATGCATTGAGAGTTCCTGATCACGCACCTCTGCAGAACAAAGAAGACACAAGAGTTAGGAAAGCAAGGTCACTTTATTAAATTATTTACAAAAATTAGGGATGGAAAGATTATTTTAAAATATGTTTAAATCAGGGGTCAGCAACCTACGGCCTGAAGGCCGGGTATGGTCCACGGAGGCCTTGGGACTGGCCCGTGGCCTGTCTCGCCACCGCTGCCGCTGCCGCATGTGTGCCGGCATGCCGCTTATGAGTGCGGCCGCCATTTTGGAAGACCCCACGGCGTCTGTGCCGTGTGAATTCGCACAGCGCAGCTGCCGTGGGGCCTTCCCTGGGCCTTGGGAAGACCCCAGCACATGTGCGCTGGGTGAATTCACCCGGTGCAGGCACTCTGCGGCCTTCCCTGGGCCCTGGCAAAGTGCCCAGCATAGGCACTCTGGGACCTTCCAAAATGGTGTCCACCATGCAAGCACGCCATTTCCCCCCCTCTCCCGGCCCCCTGGCAACAAAGGTTGCTGATCCCTGGTTTAAATGGTTGAAAAAAAGTTTCCTGAGTGTTGAGAAGTGCTGTTGAGGAGACAGGGTCCATCACCATCTTCTGAATTAGCTTCACAACTTTATCTGGCCTTATTACTTCCAAACAACTAAAAATGCCACCCAAAGGAAAAACCAAAACAAAACAAAACAAAAACTGGATCAGTCCTCACAACAAGACTGAAAACCAGGAATCCTTTAAAGCAGAGAAGCAGGTGAGGATTGCCTTACTATTTGCAGCAGCAGAGACAACGCACCATGTGAGTAACAAATCTGCAAGTATAGCTCCTTCTCCACTCCCTAACTCATTACATTGGTTGCACTAAGGCTGGGTAAATAGTGGTAATCTTTTAGATCAATATCCCTGATGTTACAGCTTAGTAGCTGCAAAATCATAGAATCATAGAATCATAGAATCATAGAGTTGGAAGAGACCACAAGGGCCATCCAGTCCAACCCCCTGCCATGCAGGAACTCCTGATTAAAGCATCCACGACAGATGGCCATCCAGCTTCTGCTTAAAGACCTCCAAGGAAGGAGACTCCACTACACTCTGAGGGAGTGTGTTCCATTGTCGAACAGCCCTTACTGTCAGGAAGTTCCTCCTAATGTTGAGGTGGAATCTCTTTTGCTGGAGGTTGCACCCATTGTTCTGGGTCCTAGTATATATATATATATATATATATATATATATATCTCCTTTGTGGTGAATTTCAAGGAGAAGCTACTTTTTCTGTAAGACATGACTATATTAGGTGCATCCAGATTTCCTGAGTGATCTAAAAGACTAAAGTGACCATCAAAAAATGGATGATAGACCTAGCTAGCATCCTAACTTTTATTGTCAGTGACTCCAACAGATATTTGGCATCTCCTATGGCATATTTAGCAAAACGTGAAATAAACATCAGAGAGCCTTTACTTTGCCAGGAGTCATGCACTCCCCTCATCTGTTCTTGAAGGCCGATATAAGAAGATTCCCTTCTCAGACAGACAATACCCCTATGACTCTGGCCAAATAGAAACAACAGAGCATGTATTACTCCAGTGCTAATACCACAGGGACATCCACCTCAGCCTTATCTCACCTTTATTGTATAAAAGCCAAGGACAAACCAGTAAATTCTACACTTTCTTAATGCTTTCAGACACCAATCCAGATATGACATATAATGTTGCTAGATTCTGTGCAGCTGAAGTTAAAATCCATCAGGCAATGGCCTCTACAGTGACTAATATTAGGAAAAGATTTGAGTCAAGAGAGTGTGGGCCTGAAGACCAGAAGAGGGATAGATGGTAGAGAGAAAAATCAGTCAAAACCAGGTCAGAGAAGTTGCTATGAATGTGGGCAAATGGGGAACTTAAGATTAAACTGGCCAAAATTTTATCCTAAGAATTCAAAGTCACCTATAAAGTCAGCATATTGTATAACATCAGTTAGTCCTGCAGTGTTGCCAGAGAGGACACACAATGGCTGTGGTTGCCATGGAAACAACACTTGGTAAAGCAACTGACATTAGAAGAGAGCCTTCTCCAAGGCCATGCCTACTTGTAACTACTTTGCCTGAAGAATTAAGTTTTGAGGAACACAGGGATTTAATGCAAATAAATGAGACCTGGTTGTGGGGTTTCCGTGGCTCTGGGTCCAAAGTATGTATAATTAAACTCCACTTAGTAAACCTTCAAAATTTATGCCCAGAAGAAACAATGACTTTAAAGGGTTTAGAGGGCCCTGTGTTTGTATCACCAATAGCCAAGTTAGACATTTCTTTCTGAGGACACAAACTGCAGTGTAAATTTGCCCTCTGGTATGACATTCCCATTCTGTGTTTAATTAGAAATGATTTGGATAGATATCTTAGATTCACTTTCATGGTCACTAGACAAAAGGAAAAGGAAAAATCTTCTAAACCGGTCCATCAGATACTTGGAGAAAGAACAGAACAAAATGTGGTCCCTAACAATGAGATTAGTGTGACCAAGATAACAGAAGAGGAGAGTTGTGAAGAAATTAAAGTTGGGAACAAACCCGAATTTAGTCAAGAACAACAGAGAGATGAAAGTTTAAAATGTTTGTCCACTCTAGCTGAGGAAGAAGTTAATGTAGATCTGAGTGAGAATCACCTTCACAGATTTAGAATCATTCAAGATCAGTTATATAGAGAGGTTCTGAAATGTAAATATAATACTCGAAGGAAATTCAAAAAGTTGGTAGTCCCTTAGAAATACAGAAGCAAGATACTGGAAATAGCCCATTCTAGTTCATTTGGAGGTCATTTAATAATTAAGAAAACTGCCCAAAGTATCTCTTTAAATTTTTACTGGCCAAATATGGGACAAGATAGAATTTTTATTTTTGTAAATCTTGTGATACTTCTCAAAAAGTGGGAACAGAGTGAGATTGGACCAGAGCCAAGCTTTGTCCATTACCAGTAATGTCACAGCCATTCCACAGAATAGAAATAGATATCGTAGGGCCATTACCACAGGCAACACAAAGAGGGAATAGATACATTCTTATTCTAATGGACTATGGGGGGAAGCAGACAGAGGCGCCGGAGATGCCGCCGGATGGAGCGCCATGGGAACGCAGCCTCTGCACCCCAGCAGTCCTGCGGCATCCCTGAAAGGAGCGCTAAATCAGCGCTCCTTCCACAAGACAGGGAAAGTGCGCCCTAAAAGCATAGGGCGCACTTTCCCTGCCTTTTCCGCCACAGCACATCCAGTCGCTGCGGCGGGAGGCTGCCCCGGAAGCGCCGGCCGTGCAGAGGGCCGGCAGCTCCCAGGGCGACCTCAGGAAGAGGAATGAGCGCCGTGCGTGCGGTTGCTCCTCCTCTTCCGGGTCTCGCAGATGACTCAATTAGTCGTCTGCCGAGGCCCTATGTCACAAAATATCCTGAAGCAGTAGCTTTGTGGAATATAGAGACAATGACTGTGACTAATGCTCTGATAAACATTTTTGGTAGACTAAGATTTCCTAGTGAGGTGATATCAGATTTGGGAAGTTGACTGTAGATGGTTAAAACTACCTTTATCACACATAGAGGCTTGTATGAATTTACAGTGTTGCCCTTTGGATTAAAGAATGCTCTGTTGACTTTTCAGAGATTGGTGGACAACATTTTTGTTGGGCTGAAACATTGTGTTGTGGCATACATCGATGATATTGGTATCTTTAGTAACTCCTGGAGTGAACATATACACTATCTTACAGAAGGCTTAGAAAGAGTGGGGTGACAGTCAAAAGTTCCAAGTGTCACCTAGGCAAAAGAGAAAGCTGATACTTGGGATACACTGTAGGCAGTGGGACTATCAAGGCAAAAACTTCTAAGGTGGAAACTATAGTTAATTGGCAGAGGCCTACTTCCAAAAGAGAGGTGAGATGATTCTTGGGACTAGCAGGATATTATCGGAAATTTATTCCCAATTTTAGTAGCATTGCAAGTCCCTTGTCCGATTTAACCAAAAAAGACAAGCCTGCTAAAGTCTCCTGGTCAGACAAATGTGATAATGCTTTCAGGGAGTTGAAAAACCTAATGACCATAGCTCCTGCTCTAATGGCTCCACATTATACCAAGACTTTCCTAGTCACTATGGATGCCTCTAATGTTGGACTCAGAGCAGTTTTGAGCCAAGAGGGTAAAGATGGCCAAATACACCCTATCTTATATATGAGTAAGAACTTATCCACCGTAGAGAAGGAATGTATGGCTATAGTGTGGGCTTTAAGCAAGCTCAAGCCCTATCTGTGGGGAAAGAAATTTATAATTAAGACAGATCACTCACCCTTGTGTTGGTTAAATCACTCCAAGTAAGTAACAGTAAGTTACTGTGATGGAGTCTATTATTACAAGACTTTACTCAATCCAGTATGTAAAAGGTAAGGAGAATATAGTATCTGGTAATCTCTCCAGATTGTCTGAAGAGGGATAAACTAAAAGACGGTAATGTAATATAGTTGAAAAGGTGATGGGTCTTATGCATATAAATGTATTGTGTATATAGATGTTGTTTATTGGATGTTATACATATTATGATTGGTGATTAGTATAATTTATTAGAGGTATTTATGGGCTCACATAACCAATAGGTTATATGGGCCCATAAACCTGCTAAAGGGGGCAGGTGTGTGGTGAATAGAATGTCCAGCTGGCCAATCATGAGGCAGTTGAGGGCCAAGCAATAAAATTAAGGCTAAGAGCACTTGAAAAAAAAAATTGGCAGTTGGAGAGAGCAGTTGGGGATTTGGGAGAGTTAAGCCAGAGAGAGATGCATTTCTGGGAGTTCCTGAGGGAACTGTAAATTTTGTTAGTTGGAATCCAGATGGGAGGGACTCGGGACACGGGACACATACAGAACTCTAAGGAAGGGAGTTCTGTTGTGTTATATCCTGAGGGATATTGCTAGTTTGTGTGGCTGAAATATTAAAAGGGAATTGGAAACAAACGTTTATATGTAACCAAGAGTTGACAAGCTTTGATACAAGTTATATTTATTCCATTCTGTTCTAGAATAAATTTTTATTCTCATTTAAACATCACTTGGCCTATGTTTCAAACCAAACTGTGCTACTAACCTTTTAAAGTTTTTAATGTGGGTCCTTTTACACATATTTGGGTGGCAGAGGTGGAAGAACAAAAAACCCCAGGACTGCCATCTTAAAAAAAATTCAGTGCTAAGGTGAAAGGTGGTGAAAGGATTCACCACACAGAATTTGAAGTTGATTTCTGACCAGAAAATGCTGTCTTCTCTGAAAAACAACCATGTGCATGCATATTTATTTATTTATTTATTTATTTTATATCCCACTTTTCTCTCAAATGAGATTCAAACCAGGTTGCAGATTAAATTAAAACAGAATGAATGACAGTATGTAGTACAAAAGGTTTTTTTTTTAAGCATTCAATTGTTATTGTGTGTCTTCAAGTTGTTTCTGACTGATGGCAACCCTAAGGCATGAAATTGCTTGGGGCTAGTAGTTTATCTTTGCCTTCATTCAAGTCTGAAAGGTTGTGACTGGCCCAACATAGCAAAGCAGAAAATCTATTTGGTTCTCGACAGTCTAATCCAATCCTCAATTCACTACAGCACAATGGCTATATTCAATTAAAACACTATTTTTGTATATTAAAGAATTTCACTTATCTGTAAAACTGTATTTCCTCTTACAATTTGTGCAAGAAGAGTTCCATTTACTTCTCCCTCAAAAATGTCTAGGGAGGGCTGAAAGAAAAATGGTAGGAAAACAACCCTAGGGGACATCATTTTGCAACAGTGGCTATTTTCTCTTGGCCTCTGCTGTGTCTTGTGTTGCCCAATTAATCATACTGTAATAAACACTTAAGGGTTTACCTATAATGTGACAGTGCATTTGGGAATTACCATAAGGCAAGGACAGGAGTAATGATATTTTTAATGGTAATGAATGTTACACAGTGCAAACAGTTGCCTGAATTTGCAACTTTGTGGAATTTGTCAAGGTGTTCCCTATAAAATATATCAGTTTATGGCAAACCTTTGTAGCCTCTCCATTTTAAGGCCTAACTTTGCACTATAGTGCATGGACAGAGTGAAAAATCAACTATTCCATGGGAATTGTACTGATATGGAATGGATAAGAATAACTAGCTTCTGGTGAACTAAGTAGATATTTGGAATTAAACATTTAAAATGTAAAGCTTTGCAGATATTAGAATGGAGGCACAAAATAAAACATGGCATGGGAAGCAACATGTTAGAAAACAAACATGCCTGAAGGCAACCTTCTGATGATTTTCAGATCCACAGATTTGTGGAGATAGGCCATGATGATTCAGTTCTGAGGAATGTGCCAAGACTAAAGATATGGGGGGGGGGGGGGAATCTCAGTTCTGCCAAGATTCTAGTTCAGATGCAATGTCGTGCCATGTATGGATAGATAGATAGGCAGATAATTGAAATAACAAAAAACAAAAAACAAAAAAAATTAAAAATTAATCAATATCATCTCAAATACAAAAAAGCATATAAAATGTATCAAATTACATGCAAACTTTACTAAATTTAAAAGGAAAGTAAACTATTATATTGCTTCTTTTAGCAAACATTTTCCCCTTTCCTTTTCCCTTTAGTATTTTTTTAAAAAATGTGATTCATTGTTACATAAAGCAATGAGGGAAAAACACAAACAACAACAGAAAAATAAAACACAAAAGGACCAAATATGCACACCTAAAAAAAGTAAAAACAAAACAAAACATTAAATATACAAAAAAAAAAAAGATATGAGAAGGAAAAAATAGAATCTAACTCCTCATCTTCTCTTCTCTCACCCCACTCCTCCTTTTCCTTTTCCCTTTTCATTTAAAATGCCTACTTTAACTGAGAAAGAGGGCAACCTTCTATATCACTGATTTGTCAGAACCTTGTAGAAGAAAGTGCAATCTCTGACAGTTGGAAAATCCTTGAGTTTCTGTTCCTCATAGGTTTGGCATGGTAAAATGGAACCTCAAGGATTTTCCAACTGTCAAAGAAAGACCCCATTTCTAGTATGAGAGTGAGGCTGAATCTACACTGCAGAATTAATGCAGTTTGACATCACTTTAACTGACATGGCTTAATGTTATGGAATTGTAGGATTTGTAGTTTTATGAGATGTTCAGCCTTCTCTCTCAGAGAGCTCTGGCGCTTCAACAAACTGGAAATCAAAGGATCCTCTAGGATGGTGCTATGATCAGTGCAGCTTGACTCCTGTTGCTGTTTCTCCAGTTTATGGGATGTATACTCTCTGGAAAACTCCTATCTCTAAGTATCACAAGACAGGCTGATGATTCACAAAGACATAAACAACCTACTCACTACTTATCACATTTTCCAAAATTTTATATTTTATACAAATGCATAACACCCAGTCATGAAACACACAAATTTTCTTTACAGCCCAAATAAATAAATAAATAAATCCAAAAAACCCAAATACACCACAAGCCTTCTGTCTCATAGCAGATTGCACTGAGGATTATTTTAACTTTTAAAGAAATATTTTTATGGAAACAAATGGCACAGCCAACACAAAATAAAACCCACATGGAGAAATTTCATCAAATGGTCAATAAAAAGATAATTCCAAAGCTTTCAAGGAATGATGGATAACCTTCCATATTAAACTCATACCCTCAATACACTTCCCCACCAGTGAGTAGCTGGTGTGTGTGTGTGTGTGTGTGTGAAATGAGGGCATTGCCCTCAATACAATACAATGAAATGTTCCTTCTGTCTCCTGGATACATAAACTATATTGTTGTATGCTGACTTTCTCAAATTAGGGGGCAATGCCCTCATTTTTCACTCCCCCATAACTATACCCTTAGAGATCCAATGTGGTATAATGGTTTGAGCACTGGACTATGACTCTGGAGACCAGGGTTCAAATCCCCGGCCAGCCATGGGCAAGTCACGTTCTCTCAGCCTCTGTGGAAGGCAAACACAACCCCCCTCTGTATAAATCGTGACAAGAAAACCCCTTGCTAGGATCATCTTAGGACTGCCATATGTCAGAAATGACTTGAAGGTTCACAGCACACATATACAGCTACACCGTTGTCCTCATTACCCCAAGGAAAAGCCATTGACATATCAATGTCTTTGTTAATCACAGATCTTTCCACGAAAACATATCTATGAAATCAAAGATATTATAATATTCACGCTCTTCCAGTAGAATCATAAAATCATAGAGTTGGAAGAGACTACAAGTGGCATTAAGTCTAACTGTCTGCCATACAGAAAGACACCATCAAAGTACTTCCAACAGATGATGTTCCAGCCTCTTTTAAAAAACCTCTAAAGAAGGAGACTTCACCACACTCTGAGGCAGTGTATTCTACTGTCAAACAGCTCTTACTGTCAGGAAGTTCTGTCTAATGTGGAGGTGAAATCTCTTTTCCTCTAGTTTGAATCCATTGCTCTGTATCCTAGTTTCTGGAACAGCAGAAAACAAGCTTGCTCTATATTCCATATGACATCCCATCAAATATTTAAACATGGCTATCATGTTACCTCTTTCATGCCAATTAGCTCAATACAAGGTGTTGGTTATCACCGTTAAATCCCTAAATCGCTTGGGTCCAACCTATCTTCAGGACCATCTCCTTCCTTATAACCCAACCCACACACTTTGGTCCTCTGGGAGGAATCTGCTTCAGCCTGTTAAAACTAGGCTGTCTACAACCTCCCAGAGAGCCTTTTTGGTAACCGCTCCCAGATTATGGAACGGCCTGACTGATCAGATCTGTCAGATTACCAGCTTAAACATCTTTTAAAAAGCTGTGAAGATTGATCTCTTCCAGCAGGCCTTTCCTGACTAGTTTTCCAACCAAGGAGTGAGTTTATTTCCTCCCCCTGCCACATTTATTGCTGGCGGTCTGCCTGCTATATTTATTTTCTTTCTATTGTTAATTGTTTATCCTTTATTTATTGTTTTAACTCTTGTGATGTTTAATACTATTTTAAGGGGTGGGTGGGTCTGGGATTGTACATTGTGGTATTTTATTGTTGTAAGCTGCCCTGATTGCTTCTGCAGAGGGGCGGGATAGAAAATAATAATAATAATAATAATAATAATAATAATAATAATGCTGAGGTGCAGCATGAATGAATTTCAGTATCTCAGTGGGGACCTTGAGATACTCCCAAACAGAATATGGAAACTGGCTGCTGCCGTTGAAGGGTTTATTTACACAGGATAGGAGGCAAAACTATTTACAGCAAACCTAGATATCTTGGATGAAAGCATAAATAGGCTTTCTCCTTCTCCAGTTCTTCAGCAGTACAGAAACTCTCCAACAAATTCACAAGCACCACTGACTGACTACAATGACCCACACACGCTCATACTGAGCTGTGCTTCTTGTACACTTTTAGGGAAAGAAAGAATATTGAAAATATTTGAAAAATGGTTGAAAATGTGTTTTTCAACTTTTGGAAAATCTCATAAAATGAATCCTGAGCTGATGAGAATCTTTGCAGTTGTAGACCTATTTTAAGCAAAATCCATACATATGGGCCCAGCATCTTCTGCAAATTTTTTTTTGCAAAGACAGACTGTTTCATACAGAGAAAATGATTTTACTGTGTTAAAACATTATACATATATTTTCTGCAGAATACGTTTGCAACTACAACATTTCTCACAGAAGGAAAATAATTCTTCAAATTACTAGTTGCTTCCTTTGAAATCATCATTTGCAAAAGAACTACATTCTTAATAGGCATAAATATTTCCTTGTGCAATCACTTATATTTGAAATATATTTCAATTAAACATTGGAACAAAATTCAGAGTTCTATGTCAAAAACACTTGAGGGGGTAAAGATGGATACTTTGTATGCATATTCCTTATAATCTCATATTGTTGCTTTGCCAGATTTGACACTTTTCCAATTTTGTATGTTTGCAAGGGAACTCCCATTTCACATCTTTATATTTTAAAAAGAAGCCACTATTGTTTTTGTTGGAGTATTGGGATCAATGCTTGTGTGTAGCTCTATGTTTTCCTTTTAGAAGAGGCAGTGTCTTCTACAAAGAAACACTGATTTATCTCTATGGTCATTTCGTCAGTGTTGCTTATGAAGAGGTCACTTCCCATACCTCTCCTCTTCCTGGGGGATTCTTCCTGGGGAATAATACAATTTTGTGATTCTTTGTTCTCCCCAGAGTGAGCTCTGCTCTGCCTGCCTTCTTTAAAGCATGGGTGCAGAAATTATACTTTGCTCCTAAAGATGTTTTTTCTTCTTACTCACACACATGGAGGTCAGCTATCTAGGGACCTCTGTACCAAAGTATAGTTTTCTCTACTGATTAGTTATTTTTCTAGAACCTAGATGTAACAATAACATTTCTTTTTATCTACTTATGTATCCTGTTTATTTACCAGAAACTCAGATCTAGTTAAAAGAGATGAGGGAATGTATGATATTTGGAATGAGGAGCCATATGAAGATGAACCCCAAATTCTAAGAAGTGAAGTGGAATCTGCAATAAAGGAAATGGGAAAAATAAACAGATGACATCCCAATTGAACTGCTACAGTGCCTACAAGCAGATGCAACTTTAGTGCTGACTGAAATATGCCAACAAATATGGAAAAGAAAGCGGTGGCCAACAGACTGGAAATGCTCGATATACATACCAATCCACAAGAAAGGAGATACAAAAGACTGCAGCAATTATAGCACTATACGACAATAGCATTAATCTCACATGCAAGCAAAATAATGCTCAAAATTCTGCAGCATAGACTCCAACCATACATTGAGAGAGAAATTCCAGAGGTGCAAGCAGGATTCAGAAAAGGAAGGGGCACTAGGGATCACACTGCAAACATACGATAGCTAATGGAGTACAGCAAAGAATTCCAAAAAAGAATTAGCATGTGTTTCATAGGCTGCAGCAAAGCATTTGATTGTTTAGATCACAAAAAAATATGGAAGGCACTCAAAGACATGGGGGTGCCACTACATGTGATAGTCTTGATGAGGAATCTGTACCAAGGACAAGAGGCCACTGTCAGAACAGAATTCGGGGAAACAGAGTCATTCCCAATAGACAAAGGAGTCAGGCAAGGTTGTATCCTATCACCCTACTTGTTTAACTTATATGTTGAAAACATCATAAGGAAAGCAGAATTAGAATCAGAAAAGGAAGAGTTAAGATAGGAGGAAGCAACATTAACAACCTAAGATATGTGAACAACATCACAATATTAGCAGAAGATGTTCAGGAATTGGAATAGTTAATAAGAAAAGTCAAAGATGAAAGTGCAAAGGCAGGTCTGATGTTGAACATAAAGAAAACAAAAATAATGAACACAGAAGAAATACACAAATTCAATCTAGACAATGAAGACATTGAAATAGTTAAAGAATTCCCATATCTAGGACCAATCATTGACCAGAAAGGAGACTGCAGTCAAGAAATAAGAAGAAGACTAGGAATGGGAAGGGCAGCTATGAAAAAACTGGAAAAGATACTGAAGAGCAAAGACATACAACTGAGCATTAAAGTCAGAATTCTTCAG
Source organism: Phrynosoma blainvillii (assembly GCA_026167975.1). Classification (NCBI taxonomy): domain Eukaryota; kingdom Metazoa; phylum Chordata; class Lepidosauria; order Squamata; family Phrynosomatidae; genus Phrynosoma; species Phrynosoma blainvillii. The sequence continues at coordinate 25,068,494 of JANUYF010000004.1, forward strand.
GTCATTGTATTCCCAATTACCATGTATGGATGTGAAAGTTGGACAGTGAAGGAAGCAGACAGAAAGAAAATCAACTTATTTGAAATGTGGTGCTGGAGAAGAGTACTTAGGATACCATGGACAGCTAAGAAAACAAACAAATGGGTTCTTGAATAGATCAGACCAGGGCTCTCCTTGGAAGCAAAGATGATCAAGTTGAGACTATCATACTTTGGCCACATAATGAAAAAGCATGGATCACTAGAGAAAACAATAATGCTAAGAGAGGTAGAGGGTAGAAGAAAGAGAGGAAGACCACAGACCAGATGGATAGACTCAATCAGGGGATTATGGAGAAGGGTGTGCAAGATCTGGCCAAGGCAGTGGAAAATATGGATTCTTGGAGATGTCTCATCCACAGGTTGGAACTGACTTGAGGGCAGCTAACAACAACAACAACAAATATTTAGATTTGGCCTGCATTGAGCTGGCCAACCCACAATGGCTACATTTTCCCTAACTTGATTTGGAAGAAGTTTGTCTATAATATGGCTAAGTAAAGCATGGCCCCTGTATGTGTCCTGTGGATCCCCATTTTGTGTTGACTGAGGCCCCCCAACCACACCTCAAACTTTTCAGCATGATTTTCATGCAAAATTTACCTAAATTTACCTAAAATCACACCCAATCCCCCAAATACATGAAAAAACATGAAAACTTTTCCCCATACAATCCCCAACTTGCAGCCTCTCAAAACATTTACTGAGATCCTAGATCAGCTACTTAATTGAATACACTTAGGGGTGAAACTGACCACTCCAAGAATGTGGATTGGGGCTGCCCTGGCACTGCTTGCCTCAGTGTCGTGGCAACTGCATGTTGCAGCCCGATCTGTCCCAGAGATCCACTCCTATTTGGGCCAGTAAAAAGCTGCCTTAGGCAGCCCTGCTGCAACTCCAAGTAGATTCAAGCTGTTCTGGGGGCATTCAGTGTCAAAACGCGACACTTGTGGAGCATCTTGAAGCCACTCACATCTGGTTGGCTCAGCAGCTTCCAGGCATTTTGGGGTTGTATGGTGTCAAAATACAGCACCCTCAAGCTGCCTGAAAGCTCACTTTCCCATCTGGTCTGTTCTGGCTCTTAGTCAAGTAGCATCTCAGTTAAGTAGACCTGGAAACCATACCCTATGAGGAGAAGCTGAGCAAGCTGGATATGTTTAGCTTGAAGAAGAGAAGGTTAAGAGGTGATATGATAGTGCTGTTTAAGTATTTGAAGGATGTTATACTGAGAATGGGGCAAGCTTGTTTTCTGCTGCTCCAGAGAATAGGATGTGGAACAATGTATTGAAGCTAGAGAGATTCCATCTAAACATTAGGAAGATCTTCCTGACAGTAAGTTCTGTTCAACTGTGGAACAGTGGTGGAGTCTCCCTGTTTAGAGCTTTTTAAACAGAACCCGGATGTCTACATGTTGGGAGTGCTTTGGTTGTGCATTCCTGCCAGGGAGGCAGTTAGACTGGATGGCCCTTATGGTCTCTTACACCTCTATGATTCTATGATTCTGTGATGGGGATGGAAACTTCAGTATACTGTGCTCTGATCAATAGGAGAACAGACCATTATCTGTTGCAGTAGCTACTGCTTGGTAAAACAAGATAGAGGGACTTTTATGATTGTGGAAATAGTGCTACGGTTGTGAATATCTAGGCACCATGAATATAAACCACTTATAGATGCATAACTCTAGGTTATATATCCATAACTGTGAAAATGAATTTCATATATCTTTTTCATTTTTACTGCAGCCTGGCAATAAAATGGCAGGCCATTTAATGAAAACCTGAAATTACATACTTCTGATTTCCATTTTCTCTGGGATGCAGATAAAGAGGAGGTATTTGGGCACACCTCAAAAAAAATTGGCCCACAGGCTTATAGTGTTGCTTGCTCATGTAAAATGTAGCAGTTTGTATTTGTAAAGCCTTTTTTTACACATGTCTCCAATGCAAGTTTATCTTATGTTGAACAGGTGATAAATGGAACTACCATGCTGGCTCTACTCTGCTTCTGTCCTTGAACTTATTTCTTCCACTAATTCATATAAAATAGTACAACTATGGAAGCAATATTCTATCAACTAAGAACAAATTCATTCTTTGAGTATAGATCTCCATGCAGCTACAGTGATACTATCAATGTGTGAGATGATACACTCAGGCTTGCAAGTCCAAGCTTTTTGAAAGTATAAACAATACTAGTGAGGGAAACACTGGAGAAAGAGAGAGGCATTAGTTTGTCTCCCAAGTAGAATACTTAGTATTCACAACCAGAACATGAGCAAAACCCGTTCCACGCCACCACCCAACCAACCACAGGATCTAGCAAAGAAATAAAGCAAGCTTAATTTTTTTTAGAAAAACATATGAAGTAAGTTTACCTATAAATGTTAAAGCATTTCATAACATCTTGTGTTGAGAAGCTCTGGAGACTGAACAAACACAGACGAACTGCTGAATATATGATGCAGGAAGAAAGAGGGGGGTGGCTCAGACCAATAAACAGAAATGACATGAATACCTATGCCTAAACTTGTAAAGAGTCATTTAAAGTAGCAAATACCAAGTAAAAGCTTCCCATGTCAAAATGAAAATTACCATAAGGTTTGAATATACACACATACACCCAACATAACACAGCTTAATGAGAAATGAACATGCTCAATGGGCAAAGAATGTAAAATTATTGTTGGGGTGCCCCATTGCAATTTTGCTCTCTACTTTGCCCATACAAATAGTGGGAACCTGCCTTATTTCAGTTCTAACATTGAAAAATCTATCACTATTGTCTACATTAACTGGGAGTAGCACTCTAGAATTTCAGAAGTGTTTTCCAGCCCAGATTCCAAGGCTTGAATCAGAGATCTTTAAAATTCCAAGCATATGATTTGCACCATGCTTATTTGATCTTGGAACTGGATAAGTGACAATGCTTGGAATCTTCCCAGGGCGAATTCCTATCCTTTTTTTTTTGTCCTAACACTCATAGTAAGTACTAGTAGTGGCAAAGCTCCAGGGTGTTTGTTAAGCAGTTTCTAGTTCAGAGACCATTTGGAATTAAGGTTTGCAAGAACTTGAACATACAAAGTAGTCAGATTGCTCTGAATCCCCTTATAAAATATTTTTTTCCATTACTATTGCTAATATTGTGCAAAATATCACACATTTATCAAGGTCTTAGAAATCTTAATGAATGCTTTTTATAGGAAATGAAACCCTAACCTGTACAATTCAAAAGCCACAAGGCTTTGAATTCACTGGAGCCCCTTGCATTTCTTTCCCTTTTTCTAGCCAGCAAGCAAACACATAAAACACAAGTACTGTCGATACTGTCAGGAGCAGCATTACAGGAGGAGGGATTAATGGTGCTGCTACAAGCATCATCACACAGAAAGAGAATGTGATTAATATGAACCATGATCAATGTAAGGCAATAATACCAATGTACATTAAACTAATGTACAAACTGGGCATACAAAAGACTATAAAATTTAGGGGCCTTAATTCCAATGAGGGGCCTAAATATCCTAAAGGCATCAGATCCCATCTTATCTTGGGAGCTAAGCAGGGTCAACTTAGGTTAGTATTTGGATGGGAGACTGCCAACAAATATCAGGTGATGTAGGCTATATTTCAGAGGAAGGAACTGGCAAAACCAGTAGTCCTTGTGAGAGAAAACCCTACGAAATTTGTGGGGCCATTATGAGTTGACAAATGAGTTGAAGATACATATGGGGGAGGGGGGTGGAGGGAGGGAGGGGGAGGGAGAGAGAGAGACAAAAAATTGAGGTAATTGTGGAAGAAAGTGGGGAATAACTGGGCTTAGAAATAAATCATGAATCTCATTGATGTGGAGGGAACGAGGCATAATGCATTTCACCAGTATAGGATGATTCAATACACCATCAGAAGCCAAATATATTTTGGGAAAGGTTCCTTCCTTCCTTCATTAGTCTGTTCTATCTTCCTTTTTCTCTGTTCTTTCTGGGGGGGTTTCCCTTTCCATTTTTATTCCTTGCTCAAGAATCCTATTGTATTCTTCCAAGTTATCTATATCTTGCTGTTTGGCTACTTCTGCACTGTCTGTTCCTCATCTTGTTTAATGAATTGTTGGCACACACACACACACACAAAAAAAAAAAAAAGAAAAGAAAGAAAGAAAGAGGACCATCTGGCCTGTTGAGTACTGTCCTATTCCTTTCTTTAGCAAAAGAAAGACTATAGCAGCTTTCTCACTCAGCTGAATACAGTTTACATATCAGACCCCTTTAGTTTTTCAAAAGGGTCAAAGAATCACTCCAAATCACTAAGGGCCTTTGCAGACTGCACAAAGCACGGTCTTGGAGGCAAGGAAGGAGAGGCGCAGCCTCACGCCGGGCATCCCAACCCCTTCCCGTGGACGTCATTGGAGCATCCGCCATTCCACATGGTGGACGCTCTGATGACATCCTTCCAGCTCAGCATCCAGACACAGTGAGCCAGAAGAGACACTGAAGAGGTGCTCACCACCTCTTCCAGCGCCCTTTCTGCGCCTTGAGGAAGGAGCACTACTTTAGCACTCCTTCCAGGGCCAGAAAAGGAGTGGATTGGGGCCGAGGCATGGGGCAGCCTCGGTCCCAATCCGCAGTTTATCGGGACAGCCCACGGCCACCCATCTGCAGAGGCCCTAAATAAACAATTCTCACTGATATAAGCTGGGAAATCCTCTTCAACTAGCCCTTTAGACAGAGTTCCTAGGAAGAGCAGCAGTTGTGACTCACTTTTTAAAACATAATTATTATATAATAACTGCAGGAAAAGGAACTGAGGTGAGCTGGTAGAGTAGGTATGGGCACTTTATGGAAGTCAGACCAGACCTGCAGAGAAGAAATTATGGGGCTGTTCACACTATCTTATAAACTGTTTTGCAAATTGTTTTAAAGGTGGGTAGTTCATACTGGTGCCGTGTTTTGCACCCCGGATAGGGGTGCACCTGGGGCAAATCCCCTTCATAGTGAGTTTTCCGATATCAAGTTTCTTTTGTGTCTTTTTGGGGGGGAAACGGGTTTTATCAGGGTGATGCCAATGTGAACTTGCCCCCGATCCTACTCAGGTCATTTGTAAGGGAGGGATTAATGTGCAGAGGGCTGGCAGAGTGACAGAACATGCCTATCCCCTCTCACAAGTTGGAGTGCATGGCAAGCACCATTTTTGTGCTCTCATTTAGCCCTCTGAACAACTGCTCAGCTGTTTTCCTCTTTCTTGTTCTTTGTCCCTGACAATGCCGTTGCCAGATTTTCAGATATTGCCAAAGCTGGTGAAGGGGGTCTTTTGGGGATTTTTTTAAAACGTTTTTTGACAGAAAGTGCAAACTGTTGCATTTGTGTGGCTTAAATGCAGGGTGATTTTTCTCTCTGTGATGTGCTTCTGTGTGGGAACTTCCTTATATTACATGTATTACAGCCAATAGCTTCTTTATGGCGACTCTAAGGCCATAATATGAGAGCTACCTTTCTTTACCCCCCCCCACCCGAACTTTTTACCTCAACCTCACAAGGATGTGACTTGCTCTTCTGTTGTTGTGGTGGTGGTGGTGGTGTGCCTTCAAGTCATTTCTGCTATCCTGGGGTTTCTTGGGGGGGGGGGGTGCCAAATGCAGAATATGCCCTGGAAATAGGACATCTGGTCACCCTGAACTTTAAAAACTCCTATAAATATAAATTCATGCTTCCTAAGTCCTCCTCAAAAGGAGGGGCATTTTGGAATTTACTCCTAGACAGAAAGTTGAAAGGGAGGACAGGTCCTGGAAAAGGAGGGCTTCTGGTCACCCTGTACCAGATTCCTTTGCATACTGATTTTCAATCTCCAAGGTGCCACAAAGGAGGACAAGGCACCACAAAATGTAGCACACTCAAGAAAAATTGGGGACATGACTACATCAAAGCTCAGAACACTCAGATAAATGCTTCTTAGTCCTGATCAACAGGGAGGACTTTTTGGAATTTCTTCCTGAACAGAAGGTTGAAATGCCTCCTGGACAAGAAGGCTGAAAAAGTGAAAGATAGATCCTGGAAAAGGAGAACAAAAAAAAAAAAAAAAAAAAAGTCTGGTCATCCTGGATGACATGTTCATGCATCTGAGGAAGGAGGCTCAATCTAGAAAAAAGGAGCTCATGCTCCTAGCTTCTCTCTGAGGGAGCTGCAAGATCAGGGTAAATAGATGTCCTCTATACACAGAGGAGGACAAGGTGATACAAAAACAGAGAACACCTAAGGAAAAAATGGAGGACGGGATTAAACCAATACTCAAAACCCTCTTATAAAAATATAAATCCATGCTTCCTAAGTCCTGTTCAAAAAAGGAGGACCATTGTGAAAAGGCCTCCTGGACCAGAAGCCTGGAAAGGGTGGTGTGGGAAAAGGAGGACTCCCAATTAGTTACCCTCCTCCTTCTCTGTACCTTTTCTTTTCTTCTTTTCTTCATTTATTATTTTTTTGGGGGTCACCTCCAGCCCCCTTCTCATTGGGTGCCTGAATAATAATAATAATAATAATAATAATAATAATAATAATAATAATAATAATTTTAATTTATAACCCGCCCCTCTGCATGGCAATCGGGGCGGGGTACAACAAGATTAAAAACAGAACAGAGTTAAAAATCATTCCCCCATCTCATAATCCCGCCCTCCCATCCCCTTAAAATAAGATTAAACTGCAATCAAATTAAAATGCCGCATAGTTAAAAAATAAAAAATAAACATACAATAACATAGAATCGGTGGAGCAATTCTAAAAATTCTAAAAACTAATCTCTGAGCTAAACGCTATTCCGGGAAGGCCTGCCGAAAGAGATCCGTCTTTACTGCTTTCTTGAAAGCAGCAAGAGTAGTAATAAGACGGATCTTGTCCGGCAGGCCATTCCAGAGTCTGGGGGCGGTTGCGGAGAAGGCCCTCTGGGAGGTCTGAAACAGCCTAGTTCTTATTGGCTGTAACAGATTCCTCCCAGAGGACCGCAGGGCGCGGGGGGGATCATACGGGGAGAGGCGGTCCCTAAGATAAGATGGACCCAAGCCATGTAGGGCTTTAAAGGTCAAAACCAACACCTTGTACTGCGCCCAGAAACTAATCGGCAGCCAGTGGAGGGATTTAAGCACCGGTGTTATGTGCTCCCTCCTAGATGTACCGGTAATTAGTCTGGCTGCCATGTTTTGTACCAATTGAAGTTTCCCGGTTAGGCACAAGGGTAGCCCCATGTAGAGAGCATTGCAGTAATCCAAGCGTGAGGTTACCAGGGCGTGCACCACAGTTTCCAGATCCCTCATGTCCAGATAAGGGCGCAGTTGGCGTATCAGCCGAAGCTGATAACAGGCGCTCTTAACCACCGCACTCACCTGACTAGTCATGTGAAGCGATGAATCTAAGAGCACCCCCAAGCTGCGAACACAGTCCTTAGAGGAGAGTGTGACTCCATCCAGGACTGGAGACTGTATTCCCAGATCTGGCTTCGGGCCTGTGACTGTAAGTACCTCCGTTTTGTCTGGATTCAGCTTCAACCTGTTTTCCCTCATCCAACCCATTACCTCTCTGAGACAGTCATTAAGAGGTGAGACACCATCCGAAGTCTGAGACGATGATCTGGTCATGGAGAGGTATATCTGGGTGTCGTCAGCATACTGAAGACACCGAGCTCCATGCCTCCGAATGATCTCCCCCAGCGGCTTCATGTAAATATTAAACAACATCGGGGACAGGATGGCGCCCTGAGGGACACCACAATTAAGCTCAATTTTAGATGAGCAACTGTCCCCGAGCCTCACCCTCTGAGATCTGCCCGAGAGGAAGGAACGGAACCACTGCAAAGCAGTGCCTCCAATTCCCAGCTCTCTCAGGCGATCTAAGAGGATGGCATGATCTATGGTGTCAAAAGCTGCTGAGAGATCCAAGAGCACCAACAGGGTCACACTACCCCTGTCGATACTCAGGCGGAGGTCATCGGTCAGAGCAACCATGGCAGTCTCAACCCCAAATCCTGTCCTGAAGCCGGTTTGAAATGGGTCGAGATAATCGGTTTCATCCAAGACTGCTTGGAGTTGGGAAGCAACTGCCCTCTCGATAACCTTGCTCAAAAACGGGAGCAAGGAGACTGGTCTATAGTTGTTTCTATCCAGGGGATCCAGGGAAGGCTTCTTCAGGAGTGGCCTAACCGTCGCCTCCTTTAAACAAGATGGTACCTTGCCTTCCCTGAATGATGCGTTGATCGTGTCCCAAAGGAACACCCTCAACGCATCCCCCCCCCGGACGACCAGCCAAGATGGACAGGGATCGAGGGGGCAAGTCGTCTTCCTCACCATTCCAAGTAGCTTGTCCACGTTATCAGTACTCACAGGTTGTAATTGATCCAGTAAAGTGCCATCAACGGAGTTCCTGGAAGCCTCATTTGCGGACTCTGCCAAAACAATGGCGTCCAAGTTGGCTCTTATCCGAGAGATTTTATCTGCAAAGTGAATATTAAAGGCCTCACAGCAGGCTGTCGTTGGGTTAAGTAGGGGGTTTAGCGCAGGTGGAACCTTCGTCAACTCCCCCACCACCCTAAACAGCTCTGCCGGGCGGGACTCTGCAGATGCAATGCGTGCAGAACAGAAGGATTTCCATGCTGCACGCAAAGCCTCCCTATAGGAATCAAGATGCTTCCTAAGGCGAGTTCTGTCGGATGAGAGACGAGACTTATGCCATTCGCACTCTAGTCATTGTCCAGCTCGCTTCATCCTCCTAAGCTCCTCGGTGTACCAGGGCTTACGATTCGAAGCGGGCTGGAAAGGACGCTTGGGAGCGATTGTGTCAATAGCCCTGGTGAGGTCGATGTTCCAAGTATCCACCAGGGCTTCGACAGAATCACCGGCGTTGCCAACCATTAAACCCTCTAAGGCTTTCTGGAAGCCAATTGGTTCCATTAGCCTTCGAGGGCGGACTGTTCTAATGGGTCCACCACCCCCGGGAAGGTGAACAGTAGCCTTTAGTTCAGCTCTGATCAGAAAGTGATCCGTCCATGACAGGGCAGAGGTATTTTTGATCTCTGCCCACGGATATTCCTGCTCCGTACTAAAGACCGCATCGAGGGTATGACCAGCACAATGCGTGGGCCCGTTGACCAACTGGGATAGGCCCATGTTTGCCATGGTATCCATGAACTCCCGAGCCGCGCCAGTTAAATCTTGCAAACTGGTTTCGAGTGGGATGTTGAAGTCGCCCAGAACCAAAAGCCTGGGCGACTCCAACAGCAACTCAGAAACCAGGGCGGTCAGCTCGGTCAGGGAGTCTGTTAAGCAACGGGGTGGCCGGTATACCAACAGAATCCCCAAACTATCCCTGGTCTTCAGGCTAAGGTACATACACTCGATGTGCGTCATTTTCTGGATAGGCTTTCTGATCACGGTTAAGGTGTTCCTATAAACCAAGGCTATGCCACCCCCCCGCCCACTTTCCCTTATCCGCTCACTAACTGAGTACCCGGCTGGGAGGGCCTGTGCCCAGGTCGCGGAGCTGGCATCTCCCAGCCAGGTCTCAGTGAAGCATGCCAGGTTGGCAGCCTCATCCATTAAGAGGTCATGGATGATGTGAGTTTTGTTTTTAACCGACCTGGCATTGCAAAGGAGCAGGTTAAGGGTCAGTGGAATGGTTGGCATGCTCTCCAAGTTATCCCGGGAAACAGAGTCAACTAAAGGAGGGATAGATATTAGACATTGATCCCTCCTTCTTTTGTAACATTTGTTGACTCTGTTGCCGCCATACCTTCCCTGCCCCCACACAACCTGGATCTCCGCCCCCAGACTATGGTCAGCTCCAATCCATAGGGGAGGAGATGAGTGACCAACCGATTCCAGATTTTAGTCCCAGCAATGGCTGCATAAATGACATAAGAAAAAGTGCTACAAAGCAGTGTGAAAGGGAGGTAGACCTCAAGGCCATCTAATATTGTCTTCAGGTGGTAATTAAGGAGGGGGGATGAGACTTCAAGGCCAGCTGATCCTGCCTTCCTCCTCCTCTGCACCGGCCAGACAGGGAGTGTGGGGCCTTCAAGGCCCAGGTGGAACTCACTCCCCACGCTCACACACTGTTGTCATTGCCGCTCGTCTCTGGACTGGGGGCTCACCGGGGCCAAGCAAGGCTCGCTGGAGCCGAAGGAGGCCCTGGAGATGGTCCGCTGCTGCTGGGGGGGTGAGGAAGGGCTCGTTGGGGCCTTATAGGCCCAGATGGTCCCGCCCTCCTCCTCCTCCTCGCGCCGCTCACCGGGTGCCAGGCAAGGCCGAGGCTCGCTGGGGCCGAAGGCAGGCCCTGGAGATGGTCCCGCTGCCGCGGGGGGGGGAGGGGGTGAGGAAGGGCTCGTTGGGGCCTTTATAGGCCCAGATGGTCCCGCCCTCCTCCTCCTCCTCGCGCTGCTCACCGGGTGCCAGGCAAGGCCGAGGCTCGCTGGGGCCGAAGGCAGGCCCTGGAGATGGTCCCACTGCCGCTGGGGGGGTGAGGAAGGGCTCGTTGGGGCCTTTATAGGCCCAGATGGTCCTGCCCTCCTCCTCCTCCTCGCGCCGCTCACCAGGTGCCAGGCAAGGCCGAGGCTTGCTGGGGCCGAAGGCAGGCCCTGGAGATGGTCCCGCTGCCGCTGAATTGGTGCTGTGGCCAATTGCAAACCAAGGAGGGTGCGAGCCAACCAGCAGCCAGCCAAACATCCCCCCTCCCAGCTCGTGTGTGTGTGTGTGTGAGAGAGAGGGGGGAGTACATCTCCATTTGGTGGAGGTAGAGTCAGTGATTGTCTCTGCTGACCCCCTTTTTTCCAACCTCTGCCCTCCGTGTTGTTCTTTGGCATTGCCTCCTTTGCCTTTGCCACATGGTCACCCTCTGAGGCTGAGAGAGTGTGACTTGCCCAAGGTCCCCAGTGGGATTCCAGGGTCATTTGTCACCAAATTAAGGTGAAGGTGGGGACGAGGAAATAAGTCAGGTATAATTCTGTCAAAGAGGTGAGTGGGTTATCTTAATTCTTCCTTCCCTCAGCCATCCTTCTGCCTCATGTAAGGCAAATCTATGATTGGTGGAACTGGAGTGATGTAGATGTGCCTCATTTGATTGACAGAACAAAATAAAAAAGGCCTGAAAATGATCGAATGCAATTGATAAGGATGCTCCATTTTCAATCAATACTTTGGTCAGTGTGAACTTGACAGGGTTAAATTGCACCAGGGTAAACATAGTGTGAACTTCTATTTGGGCCAGATTCGGTACTGCATCAACGAATCTACTCAGATCTCCCCAGCACAAACGAGCTAGTATGAATGGCACCTACCAGGGTACACAATAGCACTATTTCCCAAACGGAAACACCAATACAGCAAATACTCCACTTATTTTATTTATAACCACTTTTTAATTTGAAAATCACAAACCCAGAATTTTTCAGGAAGTGTAATTCTCTTTAAAAACAATCATCGTTCCCTTATACCATTTTAGTTACATCTATATTGTAGAAATTATGCAATTTGACACCACTTTGAATGCTGTAGCTCTATCCTATGGAATGCTAGGATCTGTAGTTTTTACATGGTCTTTAACCTTTTCTGCCAAAGAGGGCTGATGCTTCACAAAATAACAAATCCCAGGATTTTGTTGGTTGGAGCCATGGCAATTATAGTGATGTCAAACTCTATTATTTCTGCAATGTGCACCCGAAGTCCACTATTTCTAAAGTTATATGCAAAAGCATACATGAATTTATTTTATCATGGAACTTGTAATTCCAAAAGGATATGAATAAAGGCCGCTCTTCCACAAAAGAATTGTCTTGTGATGTACCTTCTCAGATTCTAATTAAATACGTCAACTCTACCATATATATAGGTTTGGATCTTGTAACTTTATTCCTTAACAGATATTGGGGTAAGACAAGGTATTGTAAATGAGATGAAGGTGTCTGTCCATGTTCACTTTCCAACTTTCAGTCAATGTCATGCCTTCCCAGCATGGCTATTACCTTGCCAATGGGGTGTGGGTGGGGGAAGAGGAGCACCTAGTTTTGTCTTGTTGCCAGGCACAGAGAACTGAAGGTGATATTGTTGCTGTATATCAGGCAACAAGAACCCTTCCTCCTACTCTTTATTGGTAGGAGCACTAACTGTATTGGGAGGGGATGGTTGAAACTGAAACCTGGCATCTGGAAAATAAGCAAAGACGTGTGCTTTCATCCCACTTGATGAAATTCTACATACCTTCCCCTGCACCAAGATGTGCTAAAGATTCAAGATACAGGAGCTTCATCTCAGATTCCTCCCCTTATTGCAAAAGTATATCCATGCAGCTATTAATAAATCTGCAAGTAATTCTGTACCTTTCACATAGCAAAATAATATTAATTTTTATTAATATTAATGGATCCAGTAGTGAAACACAGCCTGTATATTTTCAATTTCTTCCATAATAAAAAGGCTATCCTGCAGCTGCAGCAATAATCTATAACTTTTGGATAGAGTTTATTTAACTGATGCAATCTATGCTGTAATTTATATGCTTTCTCTTAAGTTCAGCCCCAGTCTAATATAATGTATGGTACTAAATACATTCCAGCTGTCTCAAACATGAGTGGAAATCACTTGGATCTCCAGAAGTTACTCGGCTACAGTTCCCAGCGCCTGTCATCATGAGCTACATTGGCTAAGGATGCTGGGAATTGCAGTCTAACAACATCTGGGGCCCACATGATTAATCTTCCTGATCTCAAGAGAATTTCTTTCTAAAAGTTGGTTCTCACATAATCTAATAATTATTAAGAGTATCTTTTTCAGTTTTCCTAATAACTTATGCAAGTTACTCCGTGCTCCTATTTGATTATTCTGAAACAGAACCTCTCAAATTCTATATAATCTCTCAAAAAACCATTTCTCTGAACAACTGACTAACCATATGTTGTACCTCCAAATACTTTATCAGTGCTATTTATTCTCATAAGTTTGACATTGAATCTTAGAACACTTTTTCTCCACTCCATCCTGAAATAAATCTTTTAATACTATTAATCCTCCCCCCTGAATGTAACATCTAATTCTCCTTTATGTACTTTACAGAGTAAGCTATTGCTATGGTGGGGACAGACATGAGCAGATTTTAATTCTAACTTGGGCCATTTGTTTAAAAGATCATAACAGCAGTATTTGCACCGCCACAAAGAAGTCTGAATGCCGTTTTATGGATAACAAAATGGCCACAACTTTATTCATCTGTACAGGGTCTGAAACAATAACTTTACATCAAAAATTCTTAACTTGATTATAATTTTCTTCTTGACACATGTGTATGTGTGCATGCCATAACACCTGATGTAATCTTCGTCTTAATCAATTCAAGCCATCAGGGATAAGTCATGCCTACCACAAAGGCTATGTCAAGAAGATTCTCACACAAATTGCTAAACATATAAACAAATCATCCCCTCCCATCCAAGTTCTGACATCATCACTAAGATTGATGATGTAATAAAATTTTAAGCTGATGATGTAAACCCTTCATCCCTCTTAACTGGCCAAATATTGTAAATTCAGATATCCAGTTATCCCCTGGGGGGGTCCCTGCCCCGCCCAAGTGGAAACAAGGCAATCGCACAATAAGTAACTAAAAGAACCTGTTCCAAGTTGTGACAAAATTAATGTTCAAGGAACATACAACCAATAGATATGCATGAATTATTAACAGATAAATGACCATACCAATTATCCCATATTCTAAACCAGAACTACAGTATCCTCAGGGAGGGTGAAAAACCCAAATTACAATAACTATGGGAAAATTCCTTCCCAGCCCCCGAAGGTGACCAGCCAAAGCCTGAGGGTAATAAACAACATTAAAGCCGAGGGTGGGTGGGTTGGGTCTCTCGGCTGCCGAAGCTCAGAATGGCTGCCTCCACATGGCAGCAGGGATTATATAATCCCCAAGTCCCACCCAAAATCTCTCAAGACTTTCAAGTCTCATGAGATTATGCAGGCTGCTGGGGGATCTCGCGAGATCCCCCTGATTGATTGAGAGGCGTAGGGAGGGCGGGACTCCCAGCCCTCTCCACCAATCACTGGATATTATTGTATTGATGTTCTGGATATTATTGTATTGATGTTTCAATTTGTTATTTTAATAATTGATTTTAATTTGTACTAGTTTAATACTGTTTTAAGGGGGGGAGGGTTTGGGATTTGATTGTATTGATTGTATTAGCAATTTTAATATGTTGTTACCCACCCCGATTGTACTCAGAGGGGCGGGGTACAAATACATTTTATTATTATTATTATTATTATTATTATTACTATTATCACGGCGTCGGCCTTCCAAAATAGCTGGCGCAACTACGAGCCCCTCCTGATGATTGGGGAGAGGGGCTTTGCACTGCCACAAAGAAGTCCGAATGCCATTTTATGGATAACAAAATGGCCACAACTTTATTCATATGTACAGGGTCTAAAACAATAACTTTACATCAAAAATTCTTGATTATAATTTCCTTCTTGACACATGTGTATGTGCACATGCCATAACACCTGATGTAATCTTCATCTTATCAATTCAAGCCATCAGAGATAAGTCACACCTGCCACAAAGCATATATCAAGAAGATTCTCACAAAAATTGCTAAACATATAAACAAATCATCCCCCCCTCATCCAAGTTTTGACATCATCACTAAGATTGATGATGTAATAAAATTTTAAGCTGATGATGTAAACCCTTCATCCCTCTTAACTGGCCAAATATTGTAAATTCAGATATCCAATTATCCCGGGGGGGGGGGGGGGTCCCTGCCCGCCACAGGAGGGGGCCAGCCTAGCTTGGCATCCCCTCCACCCCAGAAGGACATGTTTAATAAGTGAGGCAATGGAATCCAGATATACATCATAGCTACTGGGAGAGATGAACCCCATCACCCCTGTACAGATATGGCAAATCAATTCTTATCCTATTATGCATTACACAGAATGCCCCCAAATCTTCCAACCTCCTTGAAACACTTCTATTCACCCAACGATGAGCCACGTTAATAGCAGAGTCTTTCCTTGCTCCAGGCCAATTTTGTTGTGGTAAGAGCTTGGTCCATAGAATAACTGTCCCTGGTAATCACTGTCGTATTTCCTGTAGGTCCATTCTGATCCTTTTGACCAACTGTAATCCAGTAATCTTAACAAAGTCATTTTCGCCTAGGTGAATAAGTAGAATCCGGGGATGTGGAAAGGTAGCAGCCAATTCAATGATGCGAGGAAGAAGGGCCCCCCATTGCATGAGTCAAATCCACCCCACACCTAAGTTTGGATCTCGGCCCATCTGAATAGCATGCCGTTCGGCCCAAAAGACCAAGCTGTGACCGACAATCCAGGCGTCACCCTGTTCTTGCCCTGCTCAGCAAAAAAATACACATTATAACATGAATACAGGATCTCATCAGGCTGTTGGTAACAAGTCCACGCCTAGCCTATACTAAGGGCGAATGTAAGATCTAAACGCTCGAGATCGCCATCACCCAATACACCAGATCGCAGCATCACTTAGGCCATGAGCTGCTGCAGCTGTTGCAGCTCCAATCCGAAAAGAATGAGAAGAGAATTGGGCTGCTGGCAAACTGGCATGCTTCAGTGCCTCCCATAACACTGCTCGAAATTGAAACTGCATCAACGGAAGGCCTGAGACATGTAAAAACAAATAATCAGGGGATGGTGGGCGCAATCTGAGGTAATCTGATAAGGCCAGTACTGGGCAAATCTGGCCATTGGGAGCTTTGCACAAAACTATAGTTTGATCCCTAGCCAACTGATCAGTCTTTGAACACCTAAAACACAAATGTAGGCCCTGTTCCTAAAACTGAACATTGGATAAGAAAAGTGCCCTGCCTGACCTATCAGAGCAAGAGCTAGGGACCAGTTCACTAATTCTGGTAGCTGCAAAAAAGGCCAACAAATAATCAGCCTGAAACAATGTAACTTCCTCAGGTGAGGAGCATACCATTTGGAGGGAATGCCAAATCTGTGTAAGGATTGTATCTGTCACCGGCGTGCGCGTGTCGCATGCCACCAGGAGCTCCCTAGACCATCCCTCCAAAGCTTTCCGAACCCTAAAATCTATAGTAGGATCCTTAAAACTGCCTGCCCTAGAATAAAATGCCAGGAATGCCAACCTCCCTCTAATGGTAACCGGGGAAAACCCAGACTGCTTGAGATGGACTACAAAGCAGAGTACAACCTCCACCTCCAAAGGCCAAACCTCAATTTTCCCAACATCCAATAAAAACTGTCTAAAAGCTCGCATTGCAAGCTGGTATGACTTGCGTGTGGAAGGGGCAACAGAATGTTGAATAGCCCTCTGAATCTCTATCTTCCAAGGCTCCACAAATGGGTTGGCACTGTCAAAGTTTGCACTGCTGCATCCAGAACCAATTCTTGAAACCTGTAAAACCGGTATCTTTTTGGGGAACACACTTGAGCCCACTGTCTGGTGTGGGATATCCACTGATGCTTGAGCGCCTCCAGCTGAGTGTGATGTAACCAATGCCCGGCTGCTATACTGCAGGGTGGAGGAAGCACCTCCCACAACATTTTTCAATGGCTCAGGAGTTTTAGCCGCCAGCCCACTGCTCATACCTGAAACCACCGCCCGTTGGACTAAGCTATACAGATCAGCCAATGTAGGCTGCACTGATGCAGTGGCTGCTGCTCATTGTTGTACTAAACCTGGAACCTTTTCCATGAGTTCCATCACATCAGCCCCCACCCTCTATACCTGGAACTTCGTCACTATGTGATACATTGCCCGCTGTGATACCAGGTGAGGGTGCCTCCTGCACCTGTGTAGGTTATAGTGCCACAAGATGGTCCTCATTTAAAGCTGGAAGAGGCAAAGTTCTAGAACTACCCTCCTTGATTCCCTTCTGTGCCAGTTGTTCACACACAGCTACACAAGTTTGCATTGTGCATTCCAACTGGGCCAGGTGGAGAACAATCTCATCCTCCTCACTCTGAGCTTTGGCCGAATGCTTAGGCGCCGACTGGCCGGTGCTAGGTCCAGCAGGCGCTGCACACCGCTTGGACCGTGCCTTGCTATGTGGCATAATGGTAAAGTTTGTCCTTTTATAATAATTACCAGGACCCTTGGTTATAGTGTTGAAAGCAAGACTATAACCCTTCACCAGAATAGCTAGAGTGTCCAGAACAAAAGCTATCTGTAATGCCCCAAGCAGGGACAACAGACCATACAGGTCAAGGCCAATAAGACAAACCAGGCCTTTGTATTAACCAGTCCCAAGCAGGGAAAATAACCAGGCAACAAGTCCCCAAGCAGGGGAGAAGTTATAGTGTTGAAAGCAAGAACTATAACCCTTCACTAGAATAGCTAGAGCAGGGGTAGGCAACCTAAGGCCCAGGGCCCGGATGTGCCCCCCGAGGCCTTTGGATCTGCCCCAGGCCGGTCCTGCCACCGTCACTGCCACCTCCGCCCCCCGCCGCCCCCCCCCGCCCCCCCACCATGATGATATTGATTATTGTTGTTATTACATGTTCTTGGGGTTTTCTTGGCAAAATCTCCACAGGGAGTTTGCCATGGCTTTTCTGGGGCTGAGAGAGTGTGCATGCATATTTTTTTTTAAAAAATAGTATTTTTTAAAAAATATATTTTTATTTATTTATTTATTTATTTATTTATTGTTGGTGCTTCGGCCCCCCAATTGTCTGAGGGACAGCAACCTGGCCCCCGGCTCAAAAAGGTTGCCTACTCCTGAGCTAGAGTGTCCAGAACAAAAGCTATCTGTAATGCCCCAAACAGGGACAACAGACCATGCAGGTCAAGGCCAATAAGGCAAACCAGGCCTTTGTATTAACCAGTCCCAAGCAGGGACAATAACCAGGCAACCAGTCCCCAAGCAAGGGAGAAGTTATAGTGTTGAAAGCAAGAACTATAACCCTTTACCAGAATAGCTAGAGTGTCCAGAACAAAAGTTATCTGTAATGCCCCAAGCAGGGACAACAGACCATGCAGGTCAAGGCCAATAAGACAAACCAGGCCTTTGCATTAACTAGTCCCAAGCAGGGACAATAACCAGGCAACAAGTCCCCAAGCAGGAGAGAATAAACTCAAGCAGGGTAAAAAACCTACACCCAAGGTTCCCCAGCAGGGACAATAAACCCTCGATGTGTCACTCACTAGGCCTCCTATGGCCTATAACCATCCGAAGAGTCCCAACTGAGACAAATAAACCCAGGCAGAGTTGAGAAATGGCACCCAAGGGTCACCAACAGGGCAATAAACCCCAATCAACAATATAACTCTCCTGGGGTTAACACCCAATGATAGAAAATCCTTGGCAGTCAGCATGTCCCAATGGCCTTATCCAGTCCCAAGCAGGGATGAAAAACCACCACCAAGCCCCAAGCAGGGATGAAGAAATGACCACCAAGTCCCAAGCAGGGACAATGGACCCACCACGGGTCACTCAGCAGGCCCCAGTGGCCTTGACCAGTCCCAAGCAGAAATGAGAAGCCACCACCAGGTCCCAATCAGGGACAAAGGACCCTCCATAGGTCACTCGACAGGCCCCAATGGCCTTGACCAGTCCCAAGCAGGGATGATAAGCCACCACCAAGTCCCAAGTAAAGACAAAGGACCCAGCACGGGTTGCCCACTAGGCACCAAAGGCCTAAAAGCCCCAAGCAGAGTCAAGAAACTCCCCCCGTGGGCTGCCAGCTGGAGAGAAAAATTCCCTCTGCAAAGGCAAGCCCCCCACGAGTGCTCTTGAGTCCCCACAGAGGGACATTTGCTGGCACTGGCCTCACCCAGAAGGAGACCAGGCCCGAAGACACCCCCTAGTACAGGAACGCTCAGCAGCCGATCCTCTCTCTCAGCTGCTGAAGCTCAGAATGGCTGCCTCCATGTGGCAGCAGAGATTATATAATCCCCAAATCCTGCCCGAAATCTCATGAGACTTTGAAGTCTTGCGAGATTATGTGGGCTGTTGGGGGATCTCGCGAGATCCCCCTGATTGGTTGAGAGGTGCAGGGAGGACAGGACTCCCAGCCCGCTCCACCAATCATGGCATCGGCCTTCCAAAATGGCCAGCGCAACTGCGAGTCCCTCCCTACACGTCGGGGGGGGGGTGTCTTTCTTCAAACCCAATTGTCAATTTTCTTCACTACAATATAATGTTGCAGTTTTAAAATATTTTTAGAGAGCTCTTCTTGCTCTGAATTGTTTAGACAATCTTGAGGCTATATTTCTGTCTTTAGAAATGTTGTTTACTAAAGTGCTTTTATATTAAATCTCGATTTCTTCCTTTCCCACAAAAGAAAAAAATCCGAAATATATATAAAAAATCCATAATATATTTCGGCATTCAAAATTGTTTTCTGTACATATAAAGGAATACTGGTGAATGAAAATATTCTATATAGCATCTTCATTTTATTGGTTGATATTCAGCCAATCTAAAAATCTTTTAATGATGACCATTTTATTTTATTTTTTAAAAATAAATAAAATAGTTTATCATCTATGTTCTTTACCCAGCCCTCCAGATGATTGGCTATCCTGATCTCAATGTTGTATTTGATGACTCACCTAAAGATTTCATATAAACTTGCAGTTTGATGTTTATCAGAAATATTCATATTGAATGCCATGCATTCTTATTTTATACTATTAAACTCATGACAAGTAATTTTGTTGAAGTGTGATAATAAATTCAGGACTTGTCCAAATGATGTTGTGGGATCTTTCAGAATAAAATGTATATGACCTACTTAAATATTTATTACAAAATGATGCAGCCCCATATTAAAGCCTTGTAACTTTATATTTATATGAATAACTTTCCCCAAAGGGTCTGTTTATAAGGCTGTTGGCAAATAGTAGCAATGCGGAGCAGAGCTCCTGTTCAACCCTATGGTGATTAAGCTTTGGGGCACCACAAATTTTCATCCTATGCCTCACAAGGTTTTAGATCTGTAAAATGCCACCAGGACATTTCAAAATTTGAACCTGGGTGTCTTCAGTATGTTGATAACACTCAGCAAATCCTCTTGTCATGAGGGTTGTCAAGGACTTTGTGACGCTGGAACAGAGCCTGGGAATTGCAATGGTCTAGATGAGGGCCAATAAATTGAATTGTTAATTTCCCCCTCTGAATCCTTCTGTTTAAATCATGTTACATCAGGACCAGAGCTTGTAAATATCTATGTGTATATGTGTGTATATTTGACTATAGCTCTCCAAATCCCTCAGTTGATACATACTTTTAATCCAGAGTTAACATAGGAAGAAAAAGGCAACAACCTCTAAAGTGATGATTGCTATGTTTATATCTTTTCTCCAGAAGCCAAGGAGCCAGAACACTGCTTTTAAAAAGCCAGAGAGCGAGTGCTCAAATATATAACACATTTTATTGTATCTAACATATCCTGGGAAAGCTATTCCTACTCCAAGTGCTTCTTTTAAAAAATATGTAAATATTAACTCAAAAGTGTAAAAAGCCATTAAAGACATTTTGAATTATATAACAGTTCACAACAAGCTATTTTCTTTCAATCACTTCCAACTTTCAACTAAAAGTATGCTTTGTTCTCTTCCATGGGAGATAAGCAGAGGCCAAGGTGGATGCTACCTGAGGTCTCCATCCAGCACATTTGCAAAAGAGAAAAGCTGCAATGGCTTCTCTGTCATACTTAATTCAAGTGTAAATAGAGCATTGTTATGCTGATTAGCAGTCT
Source organism: Phrynosoma blainvillii (assembly GCA_026167975.1). Classification (NCBI taxonomy): domain Eukaryota; kingdom Metazoa; phylum Chordata; class Lepidosauria; order Squamata; family Phrynosomatidae; genus Phrynosoma; species Phrynosoma blainvillii. Next base: position 25,089,274 of record JANUYF010000004.1, read on the forward strand.
AGCAAACAACTCTTCAGTGCCACTGAAAATATTGCCAGCAAATGAATGAAGCATATTATTGAGGTGGTGAAACAACAGATAAATAATGCACATAATGCATTCAAAAAAGCTCATTTATGACAAAACAAATGTACCAGACTATATACCAGACTATAAAACCAATAAAGACAGTAATGCCAAAGTGTATGTCCTTTGATCAGTCAGTTTTGCATAGATATAAGATTTTTGAATGTGACAGGCCTTTGTGCAAAGCCAAGTATTAGTGGTGCTGCTGCTGATGATAGTAATGATTATAATCAAAAAGGAAAGGAAGAGGAGGAGAAAAGAGAGGGAAAAAGAGAAGAAGAAGAAGAAGAAAAGTAGTAGTACTGTTGTGTGAGGATCGGATATATTCGACAAAAATAGACAATTGATCCAAAGAGATCACAGCAGAAGACATGGATAACAGCAGAAAACAGATTAATAATGGGATGTAGCAATATCCTAACTAACCAGAATGACACAATTACATTTTGGAAGGAGTTTTACCATAAACCAAAGATGCATTCAAAAATTAAACCTGGTTTACAAACATAGAGGTGGAATTAAAATTGAGGGAGATGGACGATATTGTTATTACAACAGAAAATGTTGCTTACCAGGCAGCCCTGGAAAGAGATGAAGTTCATGGCTGAAAAATCAAACCAAACACCATCTAAGAGTTTAACATCTCACTGCAAATTACTGCTCTTGATGATTGGATGACAATAGGAAGAACAAAGAAAACAGGATTATGGAATATGGGGCAATGCAGAAAACTACTGTCCAATTACCTGTTTGCCAGTAAAAATCAATCAATCAAGCAAGCAATCTCTCCTTTTAAAAATCCTACTGGTTTTATATTTGTCTTCTGAAGCCCAAACCAATAAGTTGTACATATCTTATTTTTAATTTCTATCTCTCAGCATTGGGATATAATTATTCTTAAGCATAAATGCACAGAAATCACTTTGCATTCTTTTTCTTACTGCCCATGTTCTGTCTCCATGTATTACAGACTACAGATCCAAAATATTTTGCTTCTGCAGTGGGGAACAAATAGCCCACCTGCTAGGATGAATGCTTTTCAAAGCCTTGCTGCACCATTCAGATACCAATTTCTGCCTTCATCTCTTCTGCACCCTTTCATGAGATTTCCTGAAGCAAGTTCCTTCACAAAGTAGTCATCTGTCCTACTTTACAGGAAAACTGTAGCAGCCAGGGCCTATCTGTGGAACAGTAAATTTACTGCAGGTTGTGATTTGGATTTATTGCCCTGGACAGCCTTTTTAAAGATTCAGACTAAAACCCAGAGCATATTGATCAACTCAGGCTCCATCTGCGCTGCAGAAATAATGCAGTTTGACACCTCTTTAACTGCTAAGGTGCAATACTATGGAATTCTGGGAACTGAACTTTGTTGTGGAACCAGAGCTCTCTGACAGAAAAGGGCAAATGTCCCACAAAACCATAATTTCCAGAATTCCACAGCATTGAGTCATGACAGTTAAAGCAGTGTTGAACTGCATTAATTATGCAGTGCAGATGCAGCATCACTGACATGGGAAATAATCAGTCACTACTGCAAAGGGTAGATCTCTATTTGAAAATGTCCTCTGCTTGCAGGGCTCTGCAGCCCATGTCTGAATAAAAGACAGAGATCTATAAGAAGGAACAGCAGAGGCTTTGAAGTTGTCCATTAAAAAATAGCACATGAGCAGCAGACTGGGCATGGAGGTTCAGTTGGTTGGAAAAGGTTCAGAGAAGGGAAACAAGGATTATCAGAATTATAGAGAACAAAACATACCCGGAAAGTTTGAGGGAGTTGGGCATGTTCCCACAAGACAGTGACATGATTGCACTCTTTAAATATCTAAATGGCTGTCACAAAGAGGAGTGGTCAGGCTTGTGCTCTAATGTCCCAGAGGGCAGAACCAGATCTGGTTTTAGGTTATAGGAGGGTGGATTTTGATTGAAGATTATAAGGAACTTCTTGACAGTAACAACTGTTCAGCAATGGAACCAATTACCTAGAGAGGTGGTGAGATCTTCTCTGCATGTCTTCAAAAAGAGGATGGACATCTCTATCTGTTGGGAATGCTGTGGATGTAGTTCCAATATTGAGGGAGGGGGTTGGACTTGATAGCCCATGAAGCCCCTTCTAAATTTATGATTCTCTGATCTATCCATACAGGCAACCTTCCCTGCTACAGTGGGATATATTGGCCTGAAGTCTATTGTTAGTCCTGACAGTAGTAGGATCAATTGAATCAATGGGAGTTAACAATATTTTGACTCACTTTTCACTCATGGATACAATGAGTCTTGTCTATTTGAGACTAACCAAAAAGATTTAGGCCATTGTCTTTTTGTTTAAATTATAACAATATTTCTGAATTTGCATCTATATCAGGGCATTAGTGTATCCAAGCTTTCTCTTCTGACTTCTTTTCTGGAGATGTATCACTGTATGTCATGATGTGATAAGTCCAACTCCCCCTTTGTCCCCCATATAGAAACCAATGCTCACATACTTGTAAAATGCCATACAAATATATGACTTCAAGCTCTTAAGAAGAGAAAGACTACATCCATGCTAAATGGTTTGTTTCCTCAATGGAAAGTAAATGAAAATTGTAACATGTGAATCAGCCCCTTAGTCCCTTCTAGGCTTCAGACCAACCACTCTGCAAATAAAGTGCTCCCTCTAGTGATTGTCCTTGTAGGAAATATAAATATTGTTTTCCATATAATTTTATTCCATTCCCTTAGCAAAACAAAGTCTGCAAACAACTTTAACAGCTGAAATAATATTTTGTTAAAAAAAATCTAGCTAAGCAGGAAGCACAAAAAAAGAAGAAGAATAAAAAACAGCTTTTTTTTCAGGGAAAATTCCTATTTTTATCAGATTCCTATTTTTATCAGATTCTTCTTTAGTACTTGAGGATATTTTCAAATTTCAGAAGGGTTGATGTTCTGTCCCAAATTTAGGAGGATGTATAGTGAAAGAGAAGCAAAGCCATTCCCTCTCTTTGGCATCTGAAGATGGAAAAATTGTCATGGCTATATAAGCAGAATTTAGCATCAACCCCCCCCCCCCCCCAACAAAATCTTGCTTCTCAGATTGAACACTACTAGTATTGGCTCGAGATATTTTGCTGCCTGACACAGCCCTATTACACATACTGAAGCCAACAGTTTAACAGTTGGCATTTAAATCTAACCATTAAAGGACAACACTTTTGCAGCACCTGAGGGCAGAAGGCTACATTTGGGGAAATAAAGCCAGCAGCATTACAGTTTGGGTAAGTTACCTTTTGGACTACAGTTCTCAGAATCCCCCAGCCAACATACCATGCTATCTGAAGGAATCTGAAAGTTGTAATAAAATGTGATTTTCCTAAATTCTGGGGAGCATGATTCATTCAATTTAATTCAGACAACATTGGGCCTGCAACAATTAGTGCCTGATATTGAGGAGATCCCTTAACCCTATTAATAGTGGCTGCATAATATTATTCTCCCTTGTCCACCAGACTTCTTTATTGGTAAAATTCTCAGATAATCCATGAATGTCTTTTTTCCCCTGTAACCTGTCATCTTTTAATCCTAAAATCACTTTTCCTGAATCCTAGGTATGGATGGGTAAGAACTTTGTTTCCATTCATTTTGAGTAAGAATTTACTAGTCCACATATTTATTGTGTCATTTTGGATTCCTATTGTGTCATAGGATTTTCAAAGTAAAAGGCATTTCATTTAGAGCTCAGTAAAGTGACACTGCCATTATTTGTAAGGGATTCTTTGCCAGCATTCCCATTTCCCTACAACTGCTTCTGAGCAGTTTGGAATTGCAGCTATGAAGGAACCAGATAATATCCTCAAGTGTACAGATATCCCTACTCAGCCATGGAAACCAAGTGGGTGACCTTGGGTAAGTCATACTCTCTCAACCTCAGAGGAAGGCAAAGACAGCCCCTCTCCTCCCTGAACAAATCTTGCCAAGAAAACTCCATGATAGGTCAACCTTAGGGTGACCACAAATCGGAAATGACGAAGGCATACAACAACAACATTGATACATCATGAAACACCAAAGTCAGCATCATCCATGCCATCATAGTTCTAATTTCTATGTATGGATGTGAAAGATGGACAATGAAGAAAGTTCAAAAGAAGAAAATCAACATTGTTGAAATATGCTGGATGAGAGGTCTGAGGATATCATGAACAGCTGAAAAGACAATTGAATTGGTCTTGCAGCAAATCAATCCTGAAGAGAAAATGACTAAAATGAGACTGTTGTAATTTGGATATATAATGAGATGAATGATTCAATGGAAATGATGATAATGCTGGGGGATATAGAAGGAAGTAGGAAAAGAGGGAGACCATGCTGCATTTGGACTACCACAGTCCTGAGTTTGCAACTGATGAAGACAGTTGATGACTTGGGTGACTTCAGAAGATTCTCATTCATAGGATTACCATAAATCAAAGCTGAATTGATAACAAATAACAACAACCAAGTACAGAACATATTTCATTGTACTCATACATGTACAAAGCATATGCTGAGGCAAGTTCTGGCAACTGTGGCAATACAGAAGTTTTTAGACAGGGCTTCTTATCTTCCATTGTAATTGGTTCTGCTAGCTAGGGATAACAAAACATGTAGGTCAAAAGCACCTGAAGAGTCACAGTTGCCTATGCAAGTGATTTGATGGGGCAAAGGGAAACAATGAGGTGAAACAGACCATCCCAAAAGGTTAGATTGGGGCTGCCCCGGAGCCACTTGCCCCATTGTTTCCCCCTGATGCTGGCCCAAATAGGAGCAGAAAAGATCCACTCCTATGTGAGCTGGTAAAGGTCCACCTTAGGCAGCTCTGCCCGCAACCCCAGTGTGGCTTCAAGTCACTCCGAGGAATGTGGTGTCAAAACACCACACCCCCAAGCTGCCCGAAAGCCAGTTTTTCTGGGCCATCTGTTCAGCCTCAATGTTACATCAGTCCCTGAACAAACTGGATGTGCTCCTGCATTGTGTGGGCAGAGTGTAATGTGTAGTCATTTGTGCACTTGACCAACAGGCAGCTTCAAAGGGTTGAAACATGCTTCTTCTGGGAAGGGAGGAAGATATCTGGAAAGTATTTGGCTACAGTTCTCCAACTGAGAGTGATTGCTAGTGTTGCCCATCTGGATCTCTGCAGGGAGCAATTGTACTCACTTGAGACCCTAGAGCAGGGGTAGGCAACCTTTCCCCTTTAAGGGCCGAGGGACTTCAGCTCCCAGAAGCCTCAGCCATGTTGGCCAGTAGTCCCATGTTGGCCAATAGCTCCTGGGATTCTGGGAGCTGAAGTCCCTCGGCCCTTAAAGGGGAAAGGTTGCCTACCCCTGCCCTAGAGGGTGACATCATTTCTCTTCTCTGCCAGGTGCCCCCCTCCCCATCCTTCCCCACCTACTAAATGGTGGAGGAACAAATTTTTTATTGTGATGTTTGCTTTTGAGGGTATCAGTGTGGGAGGATGCAAAGGGATCTTGCAGCCCCTTTGAGATTAATTAAAAGCTACAACTTGGTAGCATGAGCTTTTTGTAGACTTGAGCATACTTTCCCAGATTCAAGGAGATACTGACTACTTGTTTTCACAATACTCTCCTCCAGAAAAAAAAAAAACAACTCAAAAAACATACATATGAATAACCTAGGTTACACAAACATAGCCTACAAGATGATTTTGGCCTGGAGTTCATATATAGATGGAAACTTGAATACTATTGATAATCCAAACTTGAACAATGGAATCAATGGGATTTATGGAAAATTGATTCAATTCCCAAAATTTGTTTCAGTATCTCTATTCAAAGAGGGGCAAATCTGCTTGATAATAGGTTGGGCTATTGTTGATCCCCACATTTTGTTCAGAATGTTGCCAGCTCCAGCCTGGACTACAACTCTCATTATCCCCAGTGAGAATATTCATAGACTGGTTTTGATCTAAGAAGCTCTATATGGCTTTGGTCCAGATGATTTGAAAGACCATATCTCCATTTATGAGCCTGTTAGAACTCTAAGATTATTCTGAGAGGCTCTTCTCTGAGTCCCATTTTATTATTTTTAATGCTTTTAACTTTATAAATGGTTTGTTTAAAAACTTTTACAATTATATTTTTAATTATTTTGTACTGTTTTTAATCTGTATTGTTTTGAATTTGTTGTTAGCTGTCTTGAGTTCCTGTATCAGGAGAAAGGTGGGATACTAAATAAATAAATAAATAAATAAAATGTTGATCAGGAGTCTTGGGAGTTGTAGCTTGACAAACCAGCTAGGCAAATCCTGCTGTATGGTGTCAGGCAATTGTCTTTCCCATCCTTTGGTACCTTTTATTTTAGATGGAAACAATATTCAAATAGGGACATTGCTTGAAAAAGTTACTTTTTTGATGACAGCTACCAGAATCTCCCAGTCAATATGGAAAGCAATCACATTGCCTGTGGGGATCTGGGAGCTATCATACCAAGAAAGCGACTTTTCAGTGCTTCGCTACTAAGCATATGCTTGATCACTGAGTTTTGGCCTTTTCCCAAGTTAACAACTGGGTAAGAAGCACACATCTGTTTGATCTATAATAAAGTCTCAAGCTTAGTTATATTGTAGCTTTCCCTTTCCCAGGAGCCTTAGCTGGCTACTAAACTGAAAACACCCAATCCATTATGGTTTCTGCATAGATGCTTCTGGAAAATATTTATTTTTAAACTCATTCTCTGAGCATCTAAAGCTCATGTTTCCTTCACCTAAAACTGGCTTTGCTTCAACTATAGTTGTAAATAGTTTATCCGAGTGTTATTATTCTTTCTTTCCATAGAAAGGAAGAACAATACTCTGCATGGAAGAATCAGAATTGCTATGGCTGATGTAAAATGGATTGAGGATACTTTAAAAAACAAAAAACAAAAAACATCTAGCTCCCAAACAGCTCCATTGTTATCTAATTTTTATTTATCTTTTTACTGCAGGACAAACCACCACTCCATGCAGATGCAGCTGAAAATATAACTGCAACATTGTTGTGGCTTTATAATGAGCCATAAACTTGATTTATTAAACATACTACATTAATGTTACACCAGGGACAGAGTGATTACAGAACCCTTTACATGGTAAGAATGTATAATTATGACTCCTTCTTAAGAAGAAAGCTTCATATTTACAAAATGCTCACTAGCTTTTGACATGCTGGGCTGTGTAAAACTGATAATGAGTTGAAAATTAAGACTGTCTACAGCATATCTTCCTAACAAAGGTATGAGCCATTTCAGCCCCCAAACAGTTATACATATGATTGTTATGTGCATGTGTGCATGTGTATATGGTGGTGTTATTTTTGTTACACTTCTTTGAGATATCACAATCATCTCTAGAGAAAAGTCTAAGAGAATTAAAGCAGCTCTTAATTACTTAATAATACAAAATAATCATAATAAATATTTAATAAACAAAGCCAAGGAGCAGTTAGGACCACTCTCTTATCAAGCTTTAAAGACTAAGAGTGCATTCTTAACTTGAAGATACAGTGGTTGTAAGGGGCTAGGATTATATGCAAAGTCCTTCTGCCAGCAGAATTTTCTTCTGTTGGCTGATTTCACAAATCTGTCAACAGAGCAATCTGCCAACTGAACAGCTGGCTCTGATCTTCCAGCAGAAGAGTAAAAAAAGAGAATTAAGATGGATAGGGATGAGGTAGGAGCTGACTTATGCCAGATCTAAATTTCCTCCAGCTCAGGAATGAAGCCATAATGCCTGCACAGAGTTAAACTAGAGCAAGAGTTTGTTGTTACTGTTAACTACTTTTGACCTGACCCTAACTCATGGCAAAACCATGGATGAGATATCTCCAAACTTGTTATCCTCAAGTGCTCTGCTTAGGTCTTGCTCTCGGGCCTGTGTATTCCCAGATTGAGTCACATCATCTGAACTACAGTGTGCCTCTCTTTCAACTATCTTCAACCTTCCCTAGCATTATTGTCTTTTGTAATGAGTCTTATGAGGGGACCAAAGTATGGCAGCCTCAACTTTGTCATCTTGGCATCAGTGAGAATTCAGGTTTAATCTATTCTAGGACCCATTTGTTTGACTTCTTGGCTGTCCATGGTATCCTCAGTACTCTTCTCCAGTACCACATCTCAAATGCATTGATTTTCCTCCTGTCCACCTTCTTCACTGTCCAGCTCTCACATCTGTACATGATGATGGGGAATACAATTAATTGGACGATTCTAACTTTAGTGTTCAATTGTAGATCTTTGCATTTTAGGATCTTATCTAGTTTTTTCATAGCATTCAATTTCATAATTTTCTTCTGATTTTGTGACTGCAGTCTCTGTTCCAATTAATATTTGATCATATAGGAAATGTTCAAATTTTTTCTTTTTTTTCTTTTTTAATTAAATTTTATTAATACCGACAGACATATATCACATATCAAATAATCATATCTTACATATATAAAAATGTTTCATAAAATACATATTACCTATATATTACACAACAAAACAAAACAAGATAAAGCAAAACAACATACACATATATCTCATTTAAGGGGAGTAGAGAAAAGGAGTTTTATATATATGTTACTTCAGCTTTACTTTTCTAATTTTTCTAATCTTTCTTTCTTTCTTTCTTTCTTTCTTTCTTTCTTTCTTTAGCCCTCCTTTTTTCTTCTTTTCTTCTCTTCTTCTCTATCTCTGTATAACTTGGATCTTCTTCATTTACAGTGTATTTAAAACAAAGGCCATACAAATATAATACAAATAACATTTGTGCTTCCCCGCTGGCGGTATTCAGTCTGTTTTTGGCATTGCCATATCTTCTCTTAATTTCTTTTTACTTTAACCATCCTTTCTCCAACAATCCCTTAATTATTATTTTTATTACTAATATTTTCTTTCTAGATTCATTTAATTACTATTCATCTATACTCTCTATTATTCTCTATTCTCTGTATTGTTATCCATTTATCTTATCTGCCTTCACCTCTCAGTTATTTTTATCTGCTATTTTTAAATTTAGATTTATTTATTTATTCTTTTTATTAAATTTGTGATGGTAGATTTCTTCAACTACTTACCCAAAGGATATTAATTCTATTCCAATTCTTCTTTCTTTCTGTTATCAATTTCCCATTTATAATATGTGTAAGGATGTCCATTTCGTACATCTCATATAATTTTATCTTCCAGTCTTCTACATCTAGAGGTAACGATGATTTCCAATTCTTGGCTATAATAAGTCTTGCAGCAGTTATGACATTAAGTAATATTTTCCAAGTTTTAGAATCCGATAATTTATCTAAGCTACTCAAAATATTTAGTAGATATATCTCTGGTTTCATGAAGAAGTTAATTTTTAGTGCTTGTACTATTAACTGGTGTATTTTTCCCCAAAACTATGAACATCTTTGCATTCCCACCACATATGATATAGTGTCCCTTTACTTAATTTACATCTCCAGCATAATCCTGATGTTCTGTTTTAGTAATTTTTGCAATTTTTTCTGCTGTTAAATACCACGTTAAGTAAATTTTATAGTAATATTCTTTTAATTATATTTATATTTAAATATATTTAATTAAATATATTACTGTTAGAGAATTTTAGATATTTTGACCAAACTTTTTCCTAGTCTTCTAATTTAATATTGTTGCCAATATTTTGTGGCCATGTAATCATCTGGGGTTTTATCAATTCTTGCTCCATATCTAATTTTAGTAAAATTTGTTTTTCCATTGTTAGGTTGGAGCATCTTATCAAATTCATTTTTCAACTTCTCAAATATTGTTGTTTTTTTTAATCTTTTTTAAATCTTTCATTTAGTTGTCTGTACAGAAACCAGTTACAAATTATACCCTGTTGTGAAAGTTCTTCTCTCAATTTTAGTTTCCATTTATCATCTCTATTCACTATTAAGTCTTCATAACATATCCATCCTTTATCACTCATTGTCTCTCTTGTCATGAATGCTTTGTGAGGGGATACCCACAGAGGCATTTTAGGGTATATTTTGCGCCTTTGCAGACTGCCAGAAAAAGTGCAAATCCACTTTTAGGGTTAGGGTTAGTGCTAGGGAATCATGGGAATTGGGGTTTTTTTTCTGAGACATTGAGCCTTCTCTGTCAGAGAGCTCTGGTGCCACAATAAACGACAGTTCCCATGATTCCCTAACCCTAACCCTAACCCTAACCCTTAAAGTGGACTCAATTTGCACTATTTCTATCAGTCTGCAAAGGTCCTTTATCTCTATATTGTAACCAACTTTGTAGGAGAGTTTTCCTTATAAAGTGATCTTTAAAGTATTTATGTACCTTATCCTTTTCGTACCAAAGGTATGCATGTAGTCCAAATCTAGCATTAAAGCCTTCTAAATCTAATAATTTTGTATTCTGGAATTTAATCCAATCAAGTATCCAATTTATACAACTTGCTTGGAAGTACAATTTTAAATTAGGGAGTTTCAATCCTCCTCTTTCTTTAATGTCGTACATAATTTTCCACTTCATTCTAGGCCTTCTCCCATTCAAGATAAATTTTGATAGTTCTTTGTTCCAATCTCTAAAGGGAATTTTGCTAGTTATTATTGGGATATTTTGGAAATAATATAACATTTTAGGTAATATTGACATTTCTATTACTGCTATCCTTCTTATTAATGAAAGATTTAAATTATTCCATTTTCTTAAGTCATTTTTTATTTTGTTCCAAATTTTTTTGATAGTTATTATCAAATAGATCTGAGTTCTTTTTAGTCGCATTTGTTCCCAGATATTTCACAGTTTTTTTAATTTTATATTTTGAAATGTTTTCTATTACTTCCTCTTCTATTATTCTTATATTTTTAGTTATCACTGTCTTTTCTTTATTTATTCTAAATCCTGACCATTTTCCAAATTCTGTTAAAACCTGGTTCACTCTTTCTAAACTTTGGATTGGGTCATCAAAAAATATAACAATGTCATCAGCAAATGCTTTAAATTTGTGGATTCTTCCTTTTATTGATGTTCCTTTTATTGTTGTATCATTTTTAATTTTCCTTAAAAGGATTTCTATTACTATTTAAAAAAGAAGGAGTGACAGAGGGCAACCTTGTCTTGTCCCTTTAGTTATTTTAAATTCTTCAGTCTTTCCTCCATTTATAATGATTCTAGCTGACCGATCGTTATAGATTATCTTAATCCAATTTATAAATTTTGGTCCTATCCCCATTTTTTCCAATACAGCAAACATGAATTCCCAATTGACACTGTCAAATGCTTTCTTGGCATCCAAGAAGATCATGGCTAATCATGCTGATGTTTAACTATTTTGATTTCCTTGTTGTCTAGGTTTAATTTATCTAGATCATCCATGGTCATCATTTTTGTTTTCTTTATGTTTAACATCAAGCCTACCTTTGCACTTTCTTCTTTAATTTTCCTTAGTAATTGTTCCAAGTCCATGATGTTTTTTGCTAGTATTATGATGTTTTCTGCATAACTTAGATTGTTGATGTTCCTTCCTCCTATCTTCATTCCTCCTTCTTCTGTGTCTAGTCCTGCTCTTCTTATGCTATTATCTCATACAAGTTGAACAAACAGAGTGATATTATGCAGCCTTGCCTGCCCTTTTGTCAATTGGGAACCATTCTGTTTCTACATATTCTGATCTAACAGTAGCCTCTTGTCCTAAGGACAGATTCCTCATCAGGCTGATCAAATGTAATGGCACTCCAATTTCTTTAAGTGAATTGTTATTGTTGTTGTTGTTGTTGTTATTATTATTATTATTATTATTATTATTATTATTATTATTTCTTACACACCTCTCCTCGCAGCTTGAGGCGGGTTACAACATAGTTAAGAACACAATTGTTACATAACACACACATATATTAAAAATTCAAATCTACACAATTTTTATATTAAAATACATAAAACAATGATTAAGTATAAAATTAATGTTTAAAATTCATGATTAAAATTGCCTGGGTAGGCCTGCCAGAAGAGATAGGTCTTTAAATGTTTTTTATATTCCAAGAGCTGGTCTAGCTGTTGGATCTCTTCCAGCTGGTCATTCCACAGTCTTGGGGCGGCCGATGAAAGGGTCCTTTGGGTGATGGCTGCCAGTTGAGTTCTTGCAGGCTGTAGCAGCCCCCCCCCCCAAACCTCAGTGTTCAGGGTGGATTGTATGGGACAAGTTAATCCTGTAGGTAACCTGGAACCAAACCATGTAGGGCTTTAAAGATCAAGACCAAGATTTTGTACTTTGCCTGGAATAGATGAGGCAGGAGCAAGAGCATGCATAGTCCTATATGTACAGAATTACTTGCAGGCCAATTGTAGTGTATAGGCAGATACATGCCTAATCTGTAAATATACAAGTAGTTCCAAATACCTTCTAACACCTCTAAGCAGAGAGGGATTTCAGCTCAGCCCTTCTCCATCTGCACCAGTTGCACTGCAAGAAGGGTAATACTAAATCCTTTCCAACTACCTTGTCCTCTATTTGTAGATGCCCAGAGAGTGCTTGCAAAGCAAACTGATGCAGAACACATTTCCTGATGGCGAAATGTTTAAAACTGCTGGCTTAGACAAGATAACTTACATATATTTAATATGTGGGGAGTAGATGGGGCAGGAGCAGGAGCATGTACAGTTCTATATGTACAGAACTACTTGCATACCAATTGTAGTGTATAGGTAGATACATGCCTAATCTGTGCTCACACAGTTTGTGTGCATACAGGAACTATACACACAGTCAAGTTAATGTGTGTATGTAAGTAAGCAGGATTGTTGAGCCACCATTCACCCTCCTTCCCACATCTATGTTCACTCTATGTGCAGTGAAGATAGTTGTTATTTGCTCTTAAAAGAAAGACATCACATGGCATCTTGACACAGGAGAAACAGTGCTCCCTCCAAGATGCTCTGAAAAGTTTCCTATAACTTCAGAAAGGTCAACTCTAGCAAAGTTTGATGGTTACAACTACAGATATGGACTACATATTTTAGCAAACTGATGCTTCAGCAAGAACATAGAATCTAGGGTTTGGTATACTTCCAGATCTGATCCTACCAACTGGGATTCATTTTACATCTGTTTTTCAGAGATTACACTTAACATGCTTCCCCTGGCCTAAAGTACAATCAATGACAAATGTGCACATTTTAAAAGGACTATGCTTTAGAGTAGCTGCACAAGTCACATAAAGTATCTTTAAGCCAAAGAGATAAATCAGTTCCTGAATCTGAGAGGAACTGCTTAGTCACTTTTAATGTGACTTTTTATTTCTGGACATCATTCTATTGTTCTTGTTCCTGTTGTGTGTCTTCAAGACATTTCCCCCTTATGGAAATTCTCTGAAACCCTATTATAGAGTTTTCTTTAAAGATTTATTCAGATTTATTTGTCATTGATTTCCTCTGAGACTGAGAAAGTGTGACTTGGACAATGGACAAGGTTCATCCACTGGGTGGATAAGTGGGGAATCAAACCTTGGCCTCAGAACACTATGACTCAAAGCACAAACTAATACACCGTGCTGACTCTCCCTTGAATTACAGATACCTATAAAGCATTCCTCCAAATATACTCCCAACTAAAGCAATAAGGATAAAAATGGAAGCTAGAAATAACCTCTTGTTTAATTTTGGTCAGTCATTGGCAGTTTGGGAATTTGCAGCACAACAGCAATGAAAGCCAATGTTTTGTAGAGTGAAACATTGAAAATTGTTCACATTTTGTACTTTTATATTCCCTGTGTTTGCATTCCTATGAACATTTTACATTTCTCTTTCTTTGGATGACAAAACCATATTTCTAAATGCTAAAGTGAAGGAATATGTGGATTAGGTAAAAGAAATGAAGCAGATGAGTGTCTGATAGATTTTTGTGAAGCCAAGAACGTATTCATTGCAAACACATTTTTCATACACCCAGAAAATGTCTACACACATGGAAATCATCAGATGGTTAACACAAAAATCAAATAGATTATAAAATTGAAAGTAAAAGATGGCGGAACTCTGGTGGCCAAAACTAGACCAGGCACTGACTGTGACACAGATCATGAATTACTCATAACAAAAATAAGAGTAAGTCTCAAGAGGAAAACAAAACCAGTGTTTATGCAAAAATATAATCTAAACAATATCTCAACAGAATTTACTGATAACATAAGAAACAGATTTGTATTACTAAGCATAATAGACTGAAAATCTAAAGCCAGGGACATAATAAAAGAAGAATCCAGATAGACACTTTCAATAAACAAGAAGAAAGAGAAAAAAAAACATGGATGCAAAAAACACTACAAACAATAAAGAAAAACAAAGAAGAAAAACAAAAGGGAGATAGGAACAAACTAAGAATTATGAATGCAACAGTACAACAGCTTCAGTGGAAAGATAAAGAAAATTACTACAACAAACAATGGAGATAAATAGAAGACAAAGACACCCCCCCCCCCGATGTATCGGGGGGGGGGTTTCTTGTTGCGCCGGCCATATAAGGGCATGAGAGGCCTGATTAGACAAGCACGCAGGGGCTTCTGGGTACCTGCGCGCTTGGCCCAATCATGTAGCTTGTTTGAGTTAAGGAAGTCTCACAGTGATTGTATTCTCATGAGACATCCCACGAGAGTTTGTTCTTTATAGCTCTGTGCTGCCACGTGGTGGCAGCCATTTTTGAGCTTGAACTGAGCGAGTCACATCGCTCTGCTCTGTGCTCTGGCTGCTTCTTGGCTTTGGGCCTAGTGAACTTCTGGCTTTCTGCAACTGGTTTTTGGCTGACAATTACTCATTCCTCTTCTCGGTGGGAGTTCTTAATTTAAAGTCTCCCTGCGTACTTGGAGGAATAGGCCGAGTGAGGCCTTTGGGCCAGTCCCCTCAGGCCTGAAAGGGGCCTCCGCATCTCCAACATTCGGAGGGCTCCACACTCATCTGAGGCAGGTGCTGCAGTAGGCATCCTCTCCACTGAGTGCGCAGACCCGGCGGTTGATCTCAGGCCCAGCGGCGCCTCAGCTACTTCGGTCTGGTAAGGTCGGGACCACATTGCTGGTTTGGGAGGGTTTCTTGCACCCCTCCCCAGCAGTGAGTGGGTGAAGGCAATACTTGTCTTCAGCAGGATGCCTAATAGGACCCTTGGTGGACACCTTCCCCCCTGGTTGGTTGTTGCCAGTGATGCTTCCTGGATATTTGCATCTCTTCTTGAGACTTGAGGAAGGGCAGCCTTTGGACTGGTGGTAGTCATCCAAGGTTGGGTGACTGTGCTTAGGACCCGTGTTTACACTCACTGGGGGGAGTGATGCCTTGCAGTAAGGCCCAATCTAAGAGGCGCGCAGCTCTGGCTGTGCCTGGCTCTAGTCACTCTGCTTCGAAGAGGCCTTCCCACTCTACCAGCAGAGATGATGAGGCTACAGCCACCAGCCCTATTGCCAGCACTTCTGGCAACCTGGACACAGAAGTGCTGCTCCCTCCTTCTGTACCTGACTCTCAGGTAATTGCTCCTACACCGGGTCCTTCAGTGGTTTTGGTTATAGAGGCGGGACAACCCACTATAGCCGATGTGTGGGAACTCCTGAAAAGGGTTCCAGGTGTGGAGATTCAGGGTGCTGCTGCCCCTGTTTCTGAGCAGCCCACTGTGGCAGATCTATATAATCTCTTGCGAGGAATGGTTCTTCCAGGTGCTGGTGCAGTGGGGCAAACCCGTAATGAGCAGAGGAGAGATCAGGTAGCTGCTGCTTCGTCTCTGTCCGACACCTGAGCTGTTGAGCTATTGTGGGACCACACTTCGGGGGACCTGTGCAGTTGGCTGGTGATGCTTCCCATCAAGCTTCAATATCAGGTTTGTCTCCTACTAATCCTTCACTGGCAAATTAGCCCACCTCGGTATGGGCTCCAGGTGGGCAGGTTAGCCAGGGTATGGGTTTGGAATGCCCCAACCCTGCAGCTTTGGTGCACCTGTGCAGGCACCTGCAGTTACACAGGTCCCTGACTCTAGGGTGCAGGCTGGTTAGCCAACTGCTTTGGCTAGCAACACCCCTGTGGTGTCTTCTTTGGGTGCTCCTGTGCTATCCGCAGTAACTGTGCATTTGGAATCCATTCCTTATGCTGGAATGTCTACATCCCTTGGCTCACACCTTCCTCTTTCCACTAAAGAAAGAATGTGGAAGGGAGATTATATTGATTTATTTTCTCTTACTTTTAGGGATCCTGAACCAAGAATCATGGTAAAGGATGGGATTGTGTTCAGCCTTCCAAAAGAGTTTCAGGCGCTCAAACGCCCTAAGCTAGAGCATAATTTTGTGAATTGGATTATGGGTTTTACTATTTACAGGGGAGTTATAGAGGAAAAAGAGCCCCTTAGGTCTCCTGACTTTTCTAAATACCAGGAGATCATGATAAAAGCTTACACTAACTGCCATCATAACGCTAGAGGTGCAGCTTGGCTGCAATACGAAGAGCAGTCTAGAATGAGAGCTGCACAAGATCACTCCCTTTCTTGGAGACATATGCAGTCTGAATTATGGGCAGATGTAATGGTGGGGGCTTCCCCTTCGAGCAGATGTGACAATGGTTTTGTCCCTATGGTTACTCAGCCGAAAGGGCAGAATGCAAGGCCTGGCATGGGAGAAAGAAAGCAATTTGGTATATGCTGGGATTTCAACACAGGCAAGTGCAGGAGGCAGCCCTACAGGTTTGATCACAAGTGTAACACCTGCGAGGGTGGTCACTCCGGTGCTTCCTGTAGCAGAGGTAAGCGGTCAGGAATGGGAGGTGCCCCCCCAGCCAGTATCACCAGGAGGTAAAGGCTCCATCACCAATTAAGTTAGATGCAATGGTGGCATGGCTGAGGGTGTACTCAAATAAGAAGGCTGCATCTTATTTATTTCATGGGTTTTCCTTGGGTTTTCACATCCCTGACACAGGTTCCAGGGTACATTGTTATGCGCCCAATGCTCATTCTGTGAGGGAATTACCAACTGTGAGGGACAAGCTTGTGAAAGAGATAGCTGCTCGAAGGATTTCAGGACCTCATGATCAGCTGCCAATTCCCACCCTTCGTTTATCCCCTCTGGGGGTGGTTCCCAAGAAAGCTTCTGTCGAATTTAGGTTGATTCACAATTTATCCTACCTGAAGGATGACTCTGTGAACGATGCCATAGACCCTGAGCTTACGTCTGTTAAGTATGCATCGTTCGACTCGGCGGTTAAGATGATCAGGAATTTAGGCAAGGGAGCCCTCTTAGTGAAGTGTGACATAAAATCCGCCTTCAGGCTACTCCCTGTGCACCCTGATGACTTTGACTTTCTGGGTTTTGAGTTTGAAGGAAAGTATTACTTTGATAAAGCCATACCAATGGGGTGCTCAATTTCTTGTTCAGCCTTCGAGACTTTCAGCACCTTTCTTCATTGGTGTGCAGTAAAGCACTCAGGTAACAAGGCTATACCCACTATTTAGATGACTTCTTGATTGCTGGAAATTCCAATTCCTCACAATGTAGGGACACTTTAGCTGATTTTCAGGATTTGATGTCGGAGTTGGGAGTTCCTCTAGCTGAAGAAAAAAACTGAAGGGCCCGACACACAGCTTACCTTTTTGGGCATCGAGATAGACATCGTAGCCGGTATTTCTTGATTACCGAATGACAAACTGGTGGCTATGAGGCAGCAGGTTAGGGTGATGCTGGGGAAGCATAAAGCTACACTTCATGAATTTCAATCCCTTATAGGATTACTATACTTCGCCTGCAAGGTAATAGTTCCGGGATGAGCATTCTGTGCAAGATTATATAGGGCTACTATAGAGGTGTTTGCACCACACAATAATATTAGGATCACAAAGGGGATTCGTGAGGACTTGAAGGTTTGGGAGTCCTTCTTTCAGCAATTCAATGGGACTTCATTTTGGAGATATGAGATGCTGCTGAGGGCAGACTTTCAGGTACACTCTGATGCTGCTGGCGCCCATGGCTTTGGTGTTTATTGGAATGACCAGTGGGCTGCAGAAGCATGGCGGTCTGCATGGATTGAACTTGGTCTGACTAGAGACCTGACGTTTTTGGAACTTTTTCCTATTGTAGTGGCTGTGCACCTCTGGGCAAGCCAATTTGCTAACAAGACTATCTGGTTTTGGTGTGACAACCAGGCAGTCATTCAAGTGGTGAATTCTCAGTCTTCCAAGTCCCCCAGAGTCATGTGTTTGGTAAGGGCGATGGTCTTGCAGTGTTTGAAATCTAATGTTTTGTTCCATGCTCAGCATGTTCCTGGTGTGCTTAACCCTTTGGTGGACGCCCTTTCTCGTTTTCAGTTCTCCAGATTCCGGCAGCTGGCTCCCGAGGCATCGCCACACCCGATGGAGGTACCAGCACTTCTATGGGGCCTTGGAGACTAGAAATTCACAGGGCTATCCTATATTCCATTGCCCCATTTGCACACAAGTCCTACCAGATAGCTTTGAATGCTTTTAACCAATTTTTATTGGAAATTGGGAGGTACCAGACTGGCCTATTAGGGTTGATCTGATCCTGCATTTCATAGTACACCTCAGGCATGCAGGTCTGTCATCTGTTACTATTAGGGGCAGGTTGGCCATCCTGGATTTTCATTCCAGGGCAAGGGGTTGTTTTGATCCTACCACAGACTTTAGGGTGAAGAGAGCTGTGGAAGGTTGGTCTAGAGAATCCCCTGTGGTAAAGGATTCACGGTGGCCTATAACAGGCTCAGTCCTGGCTAAGTTGTGGGAACAACTACCTGATACATGTTATTCATCTGAGGAAGTGGCTTTAAGGCAGTATTCACCATTGCTTTCTTTGCAGCTTTAAGAATTAGCGAGATTGTGCCAGGATCTCGCAGTGATCAGTCTGCTAGGGCACTTTTAATTTTGGATGTTATCTTAACAGAACAGGGGATTCAGATTTGCATTAGGCACTCCAAAACTGATCAGTTGGCGAAAGGTCAGTTTATCTCCTTAGTCAAAGTGCCTAGTGGGCAAATTTGCCCAGTTTTAGCAATGACCAATTACCTCAAGGTTAGGCCAAAAGTGGCAAGTTATCTGTTTCTTCACATATCTGGCATGCCCTTAACTCAGTTAAAATTTAGGGCAGTGTTGAAGGAGACACTAAGGCGAACTAAGTAGCCTCAGGCTTATTTTTCTTCTCACTCCTCCCGCATCAGTGCAGCAACAGTGGCGGCCACGCACAGCTTATGTGATGCCAATACTTGCAGAATTGGCAGGTGGCGTTCCAGGGCATTTAAGTCCTATGTTAGGCCTTCTGGAAACAAGAATCCCAATCAACTTTACTAATTTCCTTTACTTCCCTTCCAGCTGGCTTTTTCCATGGCAAGATTTGGATTGTGGGCCACAGTCTAAGTTTCTGGGCAGAATGCCACCTTCTTGAGCACCAGTGCGATACTAATTTGGGCCTGGCGAACATCGACAGTATTCAATGGTTTGGCCGCAGGGGTATGATGTGGGGAGCGCTGCTGCCTTGGATCATCCAGCTGTCAAAGTCTTACCCACAACCCCGGGTTTTAGTCATACATTTGGGGGAGAATGACTTGGTGAAAGTCCTGTGCCTTCAGCTGGTGAAGCAGATGGTGAAAGACCTGCAGGAAATTAGAAATATTGCACCTGGATCTGTACTGCTATGGACTAAGCTGCTGCCAAGGTGTAGCTGGCCTGGAGTTCGCAAAGATGCCGCCATTAACAGTGCTCGATGGTGGCTAAATCTTTCTGTGGCCAAGCAGTTTTCAAGACTTGGCATTTTCATAATTGAACATTCAGGAATTAAATTGGATAGGCCTCAGCTGTACAGGAGGGATAGGGTGCACCTTTCCGCTGAAGGTTCGGAGATTTATGTTCAGGCACTCTCCGAACATATCAGAAAAGGGGTTTGTGTGTGGGGGGAGGGGATGCCTAGCTAGGCTGGCCCCCTCTTGACCCCCACCCCACAGAAAAGTTAATCTGGCTAATTAAATTTAATTGGGGTAAATTTGGCAAAGGTTAAATTAAAAGAAGTGACGTATGCAATTAAATGCATGACGTCATGAACTAGTGACATCATATGATGTAATATGACATCATTTCCAGCAGGGAGCAGTTTGTAAATTTGTTATTTGTTTACATACTTTGTCACATGTGGCGAAGGACCATCCATCTGGGTGGGTTACACCTTCACACACACATGTGACCAAGTGTTGGGAGTTTAATTGTAAATCTTGTAATTTAGACCCTGTACAGCAGAAAATAAAAGTTGTGGCCTGTTTAAACCCAAAAAGAGGTGTCTCGTGTCCTTTTGAGCCGGTGCAACAACAAAAAGGGAACAGCAAGAGATCTATTTCACAAGATCAAAATTAAAGAAAGTGCAAAGGCTTAATGCTGAAGATAAAGAAAACAAAAATAATGACCACCAAGGACCTTCACAAGTTCAATCTAGACAATGGACAATGGCATTTAGCTTTCTCTGTCAGAGACCTTTGATGCCACAATAAACTACAGTTTTCAGGATACCCTAGCATTAAGCCAGGGCAGTTGAAGCAGTCTCAAACTGGATTATTCTTGCAGTGCATTTTGCACTGAGGTTTATTTTCCTTGTGTCAGCTGCTTTCTCTGAGACACACATATGCCTCTCGCATGCACATAAACACATACTAAGCACAATCATTTTCGTTTTTTACCCTAAGAGACTTCCATAAGAGACTTCAGTAATTTATGTAATGTAGTAGAAGCCTGCATCACAGTGATTGCCTCTTTGTGACCCTCTTTCAGTCTCAGCAATGTGGTCCTAATATTGAGAGGAATAAAATTACATGTAACAAAAACATCAATATTTTTTCAAACATTACCTGGGGAAAAATGTACAGTATAATATTGATTATGCTTTACGTCCCACCCTTCTTAAAGTCTGATTCAGTTAATGACTTTCTAGCATTGTCCATTCTTGTACTGAAATGAAATTCCCAGTAATGATACCTTTTTCACTTCCTCAATTTAGAAAATAACTAACCTCCCTCTATTTAAGATATTTTTCAAAATATTAAAATTCTGAGTATTTCTTGTCCACCCTGTTTTCATCAAAACAGGATTACATTTGAACTGTCTATAGTGAACCATTTCAATGCATATGATGCATTGTGAATTCAGATCTTCTGTTAGCTGTCCTGAGTCCTTCACATAAACCAGATATAGGTCTGGAATAAATGATTTTGGGGGGTTGCAGACTACCAGAAATAGTGCAAATTGAGTCCACTTTTAGGGTTAGGTTAGTGCTAGGGAATCATGGGAATTATATTTTTTCTGAGACATTGAGCCTTCTTTGTCAGAGAGCTCTGGTGCCACAATAAAATACAGTTCCCATGATTCCCTAACCCTAACCCTAACCCTAAAAGTGGACTCAATTTGCACTATTTCTGGCAGTCTGCACCCCCCGAGAGCCAGCATGATGTAATAGTTTGAGTTTTGGACTGTAATCTAATCTGCACTGCAGAAATAATGCAGCCTGACTCCATGGCTCCATCCCATGGAATCCTGGGATTTCTAGTTTGTAGTAGCACCAGAGCTCTTTGGCAGTGAAGACTAATTATCTCACAAAAATACAAATCTCAGAATTCCATAGTATTGAGCCATGGCAGTTAAAGTAGTATCAAACTGTATTATTTAGATCCATGACTCTGAAGACCAGAGTTCAAATCCTCACTCAGCCATGGAATCCATTGGATGTCCTTGGGCAAGTCACACTCTCTGAGCTTCAGAGGAAGGCAAACATAAGCCCCCTCTGAACAAATATTGCTAAAAACAAACAAACAAAATCTGTTATCAGTTCACCTTAGGGTTGCCATAAATTAGAAATGACTTGAAGGCACACAACAACAACAAAAGGAATAAGTGTAAGAGACAATATATTTTCAGCAAACGATAAGTAAAAACAACAGTTTACTACATTTTTCTTGCTATTTGGTTTTGACTCTTGACTAATTTTAATGATGTTATCAGTTTATTAAAATAAATACATCCAGTGGTCTCTAAATAAATCTAATAAAAAAAACACAATTTATTTTAATTGTTCATGCCCTATGGTGTAGTTTGCCATACTAGTGTATATGTAGGATCTCTGAGGACCTTTTTCTGTTTTGTAACCTAAAATATAAGCTTCCTGTTTCTTTAATTCATGGGAATTAATTTTATTTGAGACAAGAAAGCCATTAGATGGCACTCTGTGTAAAGTTGAAGAAATTACTTTGCAAGGCTAGTACAAGCTCAGATACTTGGACAAAGATGAGAGGTGGAAAACCAGGCAGACAAATGTGTCAGCAAATGAAAGCAGGAGAGGGGGCAACACAATATTTGCTGTACTTTTAAACAGCCTGCCTCTTGAAAGTAGATTTTAGATATTACATTTGGAGCCTATCATGTGCTACATTTGTAAAGAAATAAAATCAATGAAACAAACAAAAGGAGGGGAGCAAATCAAAAGGATGCTAATGAAAATGTTTACTCTAATAAAACTCTTCTCTCTGCATATTTTCCTCTGAATTTTGCCAGCTACTGGGGGGGTGATATGGGGAAATGCTAAGATTAATACTGAATGTCAAAACAAAAAATACTCAACTGGAAATAAAGAGCTCAGAAAAAAGCTGAGGCACAGATGGTTCCCAATAGCCTATGTTTCCTTCTTCCCCTCTTACCATGGCACATACTCATGCTTGCATAAATAAGCATTGAAGCCAGGTATTATAAATAATTAGAAACCTGTGTGAATCAGCTTATAACAATTTGAAAGAAAATTCAGCTAAAATCCTCCTCTTTTTTGTTGTTGTTTTAAAATAAGGAACAGTCCTTTGGCTACATCATGAGAAGGTATGATTCATTAGAAAAGACGATCATGATAGAAAAGGGGGAGGTTAGTAGAATGACATGAAGACTGCATGCCAGATAGATTGACTCCATCAGGGGGATTATGAGAATGAGTTTACAGGACTTAAGGAGAGCAATGGAAGACAAGGAGTCTTGGAGATTTCGTGTCCACAAGGCTGCTATGTTCCCCAAAGAGCAGATGGGGATGGACTGGGGGTCTCCACAAACTGTCAGAAAAACTTCAAATGTTGGGAAAATTAGCTTTATGAGAGGCTTGGGTAGACTTTGGACCAAAGAGAATCAATATATAATAGTACTAACTGGGAGAACTCTGGTTTATTGAAGATTTTATTTAGAAACTATGCTGAGTGCAATCACAAGATTACTATTCAAACATGCACAGCATATGGCGCTAAACAAAATGGAAACGTAGGAAAGAGATAACAAAGTTTGAGGGATTGTAGTAGTCTTATATTTATCTGTCTGAAGAGAAGACCATGGAAGGCTGGAGTGGTTAAGATTGGGAAGTCTAAGCGTGACACAGAACATACACAGAGTATGGGTGTGTATGCAGGCTGGGCTGTATATGCAGTGGTTATGTTTTGAAGGCATATTTATACCTTAAAATTAGTGCTAGGCAATGAGCTATCAAGCCAGGAAACAAAGAGTGAATGGCTTTTCCCAGGAATAAGCAATGGGATTCCAAACTGGTTGATGGTTTTAATGAAAGCAATGGTTGGGTCAGGAAAGGCCTGAGAGAGTGGATGGCGGGGTTTGGCTGAGAACACAACAGTGGGTAGGCAGAAAGGTTGTCTTACTGCTTTAGGTGTGAAGAGATCCTTTGTCTCAGGTTTCAAGAGGAAATGTAGACTATTTGGGGGGAAGGAAGAAACACTTTAGATTTGATGGTTTTGTTTTCTTGGATGTCCACATGTCTGGGGGAGGCAATTCTATTTTTTCTTGGGAACCTGATCTTTTTAGTGTTTCTGAAAGTCATTGATCTCTCAAAATATGCTATTTCCCAATATGAGATGTCAAAATAGGAGGACCCCAAAATATAGTGCATGTATACAGGGATGCATAACAGCCATGAGTCCAGGTTGACTCAAGGAGAATTAATAATAAACAAACAACTATGTGTGCAACATGGGGAGGGGAAGCAAGCTTGGTTACAATAGTGAGTTGTCTATAAACAGAGGGTAGACCAATGGTACAACTATTCATCATCTGTGACATGCATCTCAATAAGTTATTTTTTATGTGTTCTTTCTGAACTGGACTGAATTTGTCCTGGAATTTTCTGTACTCCACAGAGATTCTGTAGCTGACATGCAGACATTTCTCAATAGATTTTTTGTTGTGTCAAAACCTGCCAAAGTTAGAAGGTCTGAAAATGCTGATTTAAGAAACAGTATTACAGTGAGTTTGAAGAATGTTTCAAAGTTAAGTCCCTTCCTCCCAAAGTGACATGTGAGCTGCTGTGTTTCCTCTTGAAGTGCATGAAATTTTTCTTTTAGGGCCTCTCACAGACACAATTATAATGTTATGATTCCACTTTAACTGTCATAGCAACATCCTATGGAATCCTCAGATTTGCAATTTAGGAAGGAGTATTTAGAATTCTCCAATGTCTCATCAAACCTAGGAAGTCAGACAACATCACTTACAGTTGCCATTCTGAAAGTGAAATGGAGGCAAAAGAAGAAGGCAATTTGGTGTTTGTGGACCATGGCCTGGAAGGGTGCCAGGACTGAAAATTGGCCTTGGACCTCATGGAGTTGCCCATTCCTGATATATAGCATTGTCTCTTCAGTTGCCTGAAGAAAGTATTTACAGTGAACAAACTATAGTGAACATCCCATAGCACGATATGAAGCGGTATTTTTTTCTTTATTGACCTCACAAAATTCAGTAAATTGATATTTCTTCTGTGTTTCCTACTTCAGAATTCCAGTCATCCAGTCACACATCAAAAAGGCATGTTGATAATCATAGATGATTATCAACATGTCTTTTTGATGTGAGAAAGAGAAAGAAAATCAGTTTCTTTCCAGGAAGATGTGTGACTTCTTCCTGGAAAGAAAGTGACTTTCTTTCTCTTCTGCCTTTGTAGATGGAGCATAAACCTGGATTATGATCATATTGTTCTCCATTATTTAAAAGAACAGTGAGCCACAAACTGAATCTTCCCAGGCTTGAATCCAGTAATCTTTTCTCTAGGAAGGTCTGTCTGATGCAGAATTTGTTTTCTTTCTAGTGCTATGTGAAAATCAGTGTGAATGGAATCTTCTTTGGATGCCAAGCCAGTATAACTCCTGGTTACGTTAGAGGTTGTACTGTTTAGACACTCATGTAAGGAGGTTTGCAATGCTCCTTTACAAAGTTTTTCCCTATTTGCCCACAGCAAAGCAGCTTATGGGAACAATCCCACCCACCTCATGACTGGAATGACCACTGGACCATCTGTAGCTTTGATCATTTCCACCCACATAAATACTCTGAAGAAACTTTAAGCTCCAACCTTTATGACCTCAATCTTTGTTTGTCCTGACCTTTTAGAACTTTCCTTTAAATTCTGTTTCATAATAGTCATAACCTGCCCTGTTTGGATGATGATGATGATGATGATGATGATGATAACAACAACACAATATCCTGAATTGCAAATATATGCAACTGAACAGTAAAGTTAGGACACTTCATGCCATCTTAATTGCCGTCAATATGGGTGTGAGTTCTGGATGGTGAAAAAAACTAATGTGAAGAAAATAATCTCATTTGAGATGTGGTGCTAGAGTAGAGTTCTATGAGTACTCTGGATTGTTAAAAAGACATACAAATGGATCCTAGAACAAATCAAGCCCAAACTCTCCCTAGAAACCAATATGATTAAACTGAGGCTGTTGTACTTCAACCATATCATGAGAACATATGACTTGCTAGGAAAGACAATAACTCTAGGAAAGGTACAAGGTAGCAGAAAGAGAGGAAAACTGTATGCCAGATGGATGGACTTAATCAGAGAGGTCATGGGCCTGAATCTACAAGACCCAAGCAGAGCAGTGGAGGACAGGGTGTCTTGGAGATTTTTCATTCACAGGATCACCATGAGTCAAGGTCAATTCAAAGGCAGTTAACAACAACAAAACGGTAGTTTTGATTTTATTGACTGCTATTGCTACCTTTGCAAATCAGAGAAAATATTTATGAAAACAATAGATTTCAACAAGAAAAAATCCTATTTGCTTAACATTTTATTAAAAACCAGATAAAATCAAACAAATACACACTGATAATAATTGTAACAATGACTTTTCACATATGGCACAATACAAGGATCAAAGATTAGAAGCTTACATGATAACATACACTCTTATTCTGGGCCAGCTTCATCTCAAAGCAGATGGGAGCTGAGTCACACTGGCATACAATGTGATACAAGACTCCAAAAGGGAAAAAGTGAAGAAGAAGAAAAATGCTATTAAAATCAGAATGACATGTCAGCAACCTACTTAGTACACCAAATATGTGCAGTGGATGCAGTCAAAAAGTGTGTCCTTGTGAGAATTAGTGCAGGTAAATAGTTCTCAAGTTTGTTTGTGCTACAACTTATATGTATAGCAGGACATCCTTTGATTATAAATAAGACAGACATCCTTGTTTGTACTTGGATAGATGAGCAAAAAGCTGCTGGATGGATCTGTTCATCACCTTGACACTCAGGCTCTGCTGATACTGCTTTATATGCCACTCCTTGGAGAGTAGGTTTGTATACATTATGTTTACAAATGCAGAATTCAAAGATATAGCTGTGTTAGTCTGTAGAATCAGTATGTAGAGAGATATCGTAGCACCCTTGAGATGAAATAAAGTTGGCAGCATGAACTTTCGCAGACTTCAGTAGACTGAAGTCTTTGAAAGCTCATGCTGCCAACTTCATTATTTCAGTTAGTCTCAAAGGTGTTACAAGATCTTTCTACTATGTTTACAGATGTTTACAACCTCAATTCTTCTTATTTTTCCAGTGCCATATTGGACTGAGATTTTGTTTTAATCTGCACAAATATTCATATATAGTTTTGTACACACTTTAAAAAATCAACAAAAATCTACATTTTATATATGATCTTTAAATGTGTACATGTTCATGCATGCTCTCAATATGTACAAATATCTTAGGGCATTTTTCTCCTACCACATAAAACATAATGGAGCACTTTCCACCATAAATACCCTTTCAGGAGTGGATAGACCTTCTTTGACCAGCACATAAAGACCTTTTTATGTAAAGAAGCATTTGGCAATGAATTGGTTGTGCAGAAGGGTTTCTCTAATGGATTGTGTATGCTGCAGTTTTGTTTGTATATACATGTTTTTAAAATGATTTTATCCACTATTAAATTATAGGTGTTTTAGTCCCCCCTCCGCATTTTCATATCGCCAGGCTTTTAGCTGCATTTAATTTATTTTGTAAGCTGCCTTGGGTCCCATATTGGGAGACGGCAGGTATAAATACCCAGTATTTATAGTCCAGTATTTTACAAAAATAGATTACTGATAAGTAATCTGTACTCTGGACAAGAGACTACTATTAGAAGAGAACATGGAGAAACAGAATGGTTCCCAATTGGCAAAGGAGTCAGACAAGGGTGCATCATATCGTCCTACCTATTCAACTTATATGCAGAACATACTGTAAAGAAAGCAGGACTGGACATGGACGAGGGAGGAATGAAAATAGGAGGAAGAAATATCAACAATCTGAGATATGCTGATGATACCATAATACTAGTAGAAAACCTCACAGACCTGGAACAACTACTAAGGAAGATCAAGAAGAAAGTATAAAAGCAGGCTTACTGTTGAACATAAAGAAAACAAAAATAATAACCACACAGAACTTACACACATTCAAACTAGACAATGAGGAAATAGGAATAGTAAAAAAGTTCTCATATCTGGATCAAACATTGATCAGAATGGGGACTGCAGCCAGGAAATCAGAAGAAGATTGAGAATGGGGAGGGCAGCTTGAAAGAACTAGAAAAGATCCTAAAATGCAAAGACATACAACTCAGCACAAAAGTTACAATCATACAAGGCATTGTATTCCCTATTACATTCTGGATGTATGGATGTGAGAGCTGGACAGTTGAGAAAGAAGATAGGAGAAAAATCAACACATAGATAGCCAAAAAAAAAAAGGGGGGGTCCTAGAGCAGATCAAGCCAGAAATATCCCTAGAAGCCAAGATGACAAAACCTAGACTGTAGTATTTTGGACATATCATGAGAAGGCATGAATTGTTGTGAAAAAAAAAATCATATTAGGAAAGGTAAAAGAAAGTAGAAGGAGAGGAAGGCCACATGCTAGATGGCTGGGCTTTATTAAAGAGACCATGAATATGAATTTGCAGGGGCTGGGCAGAGCAGAAGAGGATGGGGGGAGGCTGGAGATATCTCATCAGCAGGGTAGCTATGGGTCGAGATTGACATGAAGGCAGTTAACAACAAATTTTACATCAGCTACTTAGTAAAGTATACTTAACAAAGTAACCTCTCTTGGCCTGACTCCCTAAAATCTGATAGAAATATCATTTACCTGTGCTCCAATCATCAACAGAATGGTTCTCCTTCTCCCAATGCAGCTGATGCTCGGTAAAGTAGGTTAGGACAGGAAGTTACCATCATGGCAATGGTGTCATAATCACAACTAGGTAGCAATTGTGAGTACAGAACAGCTAGAGAGGAGCAAATCTGGGTAATGTTCCAGTATTCATGACAGCTACTTATCACATAGGGCCTTTGCAGACTGCCAGAAATAGTGCAAATTGAGTCCACTTTAAGGGTTAGGGTTAGTGCTAGGGAATCATGAGAATTGTTTGTTTGTTTTTTTCCTGAGACATTGAGCCTTCTCTGGCAGAGAGCTCTGGTGCCACAATAAACTACAGTTCCCATGATTCCCTAACCCTAACCCTAAAAATGGACTCAATTTGCACTATTTCTAGCAGTCTGCAAAGGCCCTTACTTACTTAGTATATAGCTACTTTCTGTGCAGAACACATAATCATCCACTTAAGGAATGTACTGGTTCCAGCATCAATGATGAAAAGAATATTTGCAAAATTGTTCTTCAATAAATATACATATTTTTGGATTTGTTTTGAAATGTAATATATGACCCCTGTATCTGTTGGAAGATATGTTTCCTGACTTACCATGGAAATGTAAACCAGCAGATAATAATGAACCCTATTAATATGAATGACTTCTGGTGGAAGTTGACCATAGAGTTGTGTTGGAGGACCTAGTGATTCCTAGAGAGAACAACTCTCTAGGCATATCTATGTGCTTGAATACGACTCTATGGCCAACTTCTGCCAGACGCATGCCATAAAATTGCTCTGGAGGACTTAGAAAATGCATAAGGATAACATATTTCTATTGCCATGGGTAAATGAAACCCTAGGTACCAGTCCCACAGATGCAGGGGCCATACTGTATTCATTTTGTGAATACTTACTCAACAGTAGCTGTTCATGCAACTGATTTTCCCAACAATCAATATTTTTATATGTATTTTACCAAATACTTGCAATCTTCATTCCCTACTGACCCTGTATATATTTCCTCAGCTCCCGTAAGCAGGGTTCACTTTGTACTGCAGGATGGCCCAGTTACCTCCCATTATCTCCAGCTGTCCTTCCCTAACTTTTCACTCATTGAGTGAAAACTAAAACTGGATTCATGAGTACACTAGAAAACTAGCAGATAATTATTTAATGGTATCACCTCCAGAACTCTAGTGTCTCTGAACAAAGTGCCCTCTCCATCTTAAATCTATGAAATGTTTAGAGGCTTCCATTTCTGGAGTAGTCTAAAGCAGCAGTGATTAGAGCAGAAACTGGTGTTTGTAGCTTAGCATTCTAATTTCTCATTATTCCTTAAGATCTTAGGAGAAATCAAAATAGAATTCATCTCAATGAGCCCATCTCTCAACATGGGGAAGAGACACTGCAATGATCAGCTAAGGATATATAGAATGCTCACCAATGCCAAATGAGAAAACTTATTTTGATACACTGAGACACCTCATTAAAAATACTATCAAACCATTTTTTTTTTCATTTCAGAGTTTGTTGCTTTTGTTTTTGTTTTGGAAAATACTCATTTGCTCAAAGAACTTGAAGGAGAGTTTGTACAAATATTTTTCTTATAAAAACAAAATTGATCCTGAAAGGTGAAAATAATCAGAAGTGTACAGAAACCTTCATAATCTCAACCAGTGGGAAGAAAATTTTGGAAATTATTCATTCTTGCATGCAAGAATGGAATAAGAAAATATTTATGAATCAGAACAGCCATGCCCAAGGGTACTGAATGTTATTACTAGATATGGCTTCTGTCCTGGGCTTCCCTCAGCTGTCAGTTGAAAGACCGCTGGGACCAGAGTATCTCTTCTTAGTTCATCCTTTTGGATATATACTTTGGCAGAGGCCATATTTTATGGGTATATTTTCTTTGACAGGCATGGTGCACTAGATACACTGAACATACTGGCTTAATTTATCATATTTCACTCCCTCTTGTGACACAATATTGTGCCCATGCAGGCAATTGAGGAAATTGCTGCCTTGACATCTGCTTACAGACTGCTGTGCTCGTGTAGTGGTTCGTGGGATGAACTACATTTCTGAGATACATGGCTTCCTCTATGAAATAGCAGTGTTTACAAGCCTCCAAATAGATCAGTAACACTGTACAAGTCATTCAGTGGCACAAAAAACAACCTGCTGTTTTTTAAAATCTGTTAGCACTGAAAGCAGCAAGTAGCATATCAAAAATACATACCTGCACCTCTAGTTTCTTTACTAAAATGAAAATGACAGGTTTCAGATGGGAAACTTCCTCTTATTTCACACTACAGCAGGGTTAGAAGATAGGAAGGCAGCATGCTGCAAGTCAAATGATCACTCAGAGAAGAACCTGTCCCTGTTGAATGGGAAAAGAACATGTCACAGTAGGAAGCCTTCTCACCTCTGATTTCTATAAAAAGAATGAGACACCAGGAGCTTTGGCTTTACTGGAATAAGATAGAAATGGGAAAGCAATGGCATCTTCATACCATTTCCAGGCTCATAGTAGGACATTGGTCTTTGGCACTTTTGCTGGACCAGTTTCTGAAGATAAGGTGGAAGGTGAGGGAATGAGGCCTTTCTCTTTGCTGTACAGCTTTTTAAAGTAACTAACACTACTTTGACATTGCTCTTGACTAGAATTGCCAACCACCCCAAACATATTCCACTGTTGTAACAGCTTTACTGACTACCAATCTGTTTCCGGGCAGAATTCAAAGTGTTGGTTATGACCTTTAAAGCCCTATTCAGTTTGGATCCACACTATCGTCTCTTCTGCCAGTTGAAGGCCAGGAAGAGAGAGGAAAATAGCAGATGTCAACAATTGGCTCTGCAGATGGTGTCGTCGAGAACGATTTGGATTCTTAGATCATGGGCTGCGGTTCCATGAGGGTGGACTCCTGGCAAGGGATGGGCTGCATCTCATGCCAGTTGGAAGAAACGTTTTTGCCAGCAGTCTCAAGAATTTGATCAGGAGGGCTTTAAACTGAGTTATGTGGGGAAGGGAGACAGCGTCCTGGAAGACAAAAGGACTGGAAAAAATAGTCAAACTGTCATAGAGGAAACAAGGCAAACAATACAGGGACCCAACAGTGGGAGGCAAACAATACAGTGGGAGGCAAACAGTACAGGGACCCAACAGTGGGAGGCAAAAAAACATGCACAGGCAGCAAGTAAAGACATATGGTCTTAGATGTCTCTACACTAATGCACAGAGCATGGGAAATAAGCAAGATGAACTTGAACTCCTAGCACAACAAAGCAAATATGATATAATAGGCATCACTGAAACCTGGTGGGATGAGTCTCATGATTGGAATGTAGAAATGCAGGGGTATAACCTTTTAAAGAGAAACAGGCCAAACAGGAAAGGAAGAGGAATAGCATTGTATGTCAGGGATATTTACACCAGTGAAGAAATCCAAGACATCAGTCATGGAAGCCAGGTGGAGAGCATCTGGATAAAAATTAAAGGGGAGGGAAACAACAGGGATGTTATTGTGGGAGTCTACTACAGACCCCCAACTCAAGCAGAGGAATTGGATGATGCCTTTCTAGAACAGATGATCACACACTCAGAAAGGAAAAATATAGTACTGATGGGTGACTTCAACTATCCTGATATTTGCTGGAATTCAAACTCAGCAAAATCCTCAAGGTCTAGCAAATTACTCACTTGCCTTAAAGACAATATCATTGTCCAAAAGGTGGAAGAGGCAACAAGGGAGTCAGTTATTTTGGATCTGATCCTAACTAACAGGGATGACCTAGTTAATGGGGTGCAAGTGGTTGGATCTTTAGGTGGGAGTGATCACGTTCTCCTGGAATTTATTATACAGTGGAAAGGAGAAGCCAGGCATAGTCAGACATGCATTATAGACTTTAGGAGAGCTGATTTTGGTAAACTTAGAGAAATACTGGGGGTGATCCCATGGTCAGGAATACTAAAAGAGAAGGGAGTTCAAGATGGATGGGAGTTTCTCAAAAGGGAGATACTGAAGGCACAATTTCAAACAGTTCCAATGAGGAAGAAAAATGGGAGGTGCCTCAAGAAACCAGGATGGATGACTAAGGAACTTTCAACTAAACTAAGTTTTAAATGGAGCATGTATAAGAAATGGAAAAATGGGGAAATCACCAAAGAGGAATTCAAACAAATAGCTAGCATGTGTAGGGTTAAAGTCAGAAAAGCTAAAGTGCAGAATGAACTCAGGCTTGCTAGAGAGGTTAAGAACAATAAAAAGGGCTTTTTTGGGTATGTCCACAGTAAAAGGAAGAAGAAGGAAATGGTAGGGCCACTGTGTGGAGAAGATGGCAAAAAGTTAAGAGGGGACAGAGAAAAGGCAGAATTACTCAACACCTTCTTTGCTTCAGTCTTCTCAGAAAAGGCAAAGGGTGCTCAACCTGAGGATAATAGAGCAGAGGACAGAATAGGTGAATTTCAACATAGAATAAGTAAAGATATAGTACAGGAATACCTGGTTAATCTAAATGAATATAAGTCTCCAGGACCAGATGAATTACATCCAAGGGTACTAAAAGAACTGGCAAATGTAATATCGGAACCACTGGCAATTATCTTTGAGAACTCCTGGAGAACACGAGAAGTCCCAGCAGACTGGAGGAGGGCAAACGTTGTCCCCATCTTCAAAAAGGGAAAAAAAGAGGATCCCAACAGTTATCATCCAGTTAGTCTGACATCAATACCCGGAAAGATTCTGGAGCAGATCATTAAACAGCGAGTCTGTGAACACCTGGAAAGTAATTCCATAATCACAAAAAGTCAACATGGGTTTCAGAGGAACAAGTCATGCCAGACAAATCTGATCTCTCTCTCTCTCTCTCTTTTTTTTTTTTTTTTTTTTTTTGATAAAATTACCAGCTTGGTAGATGAAGGGGATGCTGTGGATATAGTATATCTTGATTCAGTAAGGCCTTTGACAAAGTTCCCCATGACATTCTTGCAAACAAGATGGTAAAATGTGGGCTAGATAAAGTAACTGTTACATGGATTTGTAATTGGTTGACTGGTTGAACCCAAAGGGTGCTCAACAATGGCTCCTTTTCAATCTGGAAAGAAGTGACCAGTGGGGTGCCACAGGGCTCTGTCTTGGGCCCAGTGCTATTCAACATCTTTATCAATGACTTAGATGATGGTATTGGGGGTATAGTTATCAAATTTGCAGACGACACCAAATTAGGAGGAGTAGCTAATACCGCAGAAGACAGGATCAAAATTCAAAATGACTTGAACAGACTAGAAAGCTGGGCCAAAGCTAACAAAATGAAATTCAACACGGAGAAATGTAAAGTACTGCACTTAGGGCGGAAAAATGAAAAGCACAGATATACAATGGGGGACACCTGGCTGAATGAGACTATGTGTGAAAGGGATCTAGGAGTCCAGGTAGACCACAAGTTGAACATGAGTCAACAGTGTGATGCAGCAGCTAAAAAGGCCAATGCAATTTTAGGCTGCATCAATAGAAGTATAGTGTCTAGATCAAGAGAAGTAATGTGTCACTCTATTCTGCTTTGGTCAGACCTCACCTGGAATACTGTATCCAGTTCTGGGCACCACAATTCAAAAAGGATGTGGAGAAACTGGAGCGTGTCCAAAGGAGGGCAACTAAAATGGTGAAGGGTCTGGAAACCAAGCCCTATGAGGAACGACTTAGGGAACTGGGGATGTTTAGCCTGGAGAAGAGAAGGTTAAGAGGTGATATGATAGCCTTGTTTAAATATTTAAAGGGATGTCATATTGAGGAGGGAACAAGTTTTTTTCTGCTGACCCAGAAACTAGGACCCGGAACAATGGATGCAAGCTCCAGGAAAAGAGATTCCACCTCAACATTAGGAGGAACTTCCTGACAGTAAGGGCTGTTCGACAGTGGAACACACTCCCTCGGATAGTAGTGGAGTTTCCTTCCTTGGAGGTCTTTAAGCAGAGGCTGGATGGCCATCTTTTGGGGATGCTTTGATTGGGAGTCCCTGCATGGCAGGGGGGTTGGACTGGATGGCCCTTGTGGTCTCTTCCAACTCTATGATTCTATGATTCTATGATTCTATCCAAAATACCATTACCTCCCTGTGTAGGTCTGCTGAGTTGTAAAATCATTAGGGGAAGGTTTTATCTCAGTCACATGAATACTTGGTAAGAACATGGAAGAGACCCTTCTTAGTGGCTGCTCCCAAGTTGTGGAATTGTCTTCCACAGGAGGTTTGGCTGACAGCTTCTTTTCTTTTTTCCCACTGGCAGGTGAAGGCTTTTTTATTCAGGAAAGCCTTTTACTTATAATTTATGTGGCAGATAGGGATTTTATCAGGGTTGTACTATGGTTCAGATGTGTTTTATATCGTTTTATCTTTGTGCTTTTAGTGAAACTCTTGTTTAATTGTTTTTAACTTTTGTATAAACCATGTTTTTGTATAAACCCAGTTTTTAAGTAATTGTAAACCATCTTGGATCCTGTACACGGAGAAAAGCAGGATATAAATGAAATATAAATAAATAAATAAATACCACGAGCAGAAATGCAAAGCAGTGGCTTTGGGCAGCAGCTGAAGGGCAGTGTCAAAGGGCATTGACTTTTTGGTGCCCATCAGTGTCCTGATGGTGTCCAAGGGGCATAAAAGTAGAGAACAGAGACTAAAATGGAGGTTCAAGCTGGAGGAGTAAGAGCAACTAACTGGAAGCAACTGAACAGTTCTATTTCTGCCTTGTGTTATGTTGTATGTCAGAATCCTTTTAGTGTGTTATGAAAATGTGACTTCGCTGGGTATTTATATAGGAGCATTATGGAGCCAGCATGGTGTAGTGGTTTGACATTCGACTATGACTCTGGAGATCAGGGTTAGATTCCCTGCTTGGCCATGGAAATGCATTATGGGCAAGTCACACACTCTCAGCCACAGAAAACACCATGCTAGAGTTGCTTTAGGGCTGTCATAACCAAAAGATATCAACATACTTTCATGCATTGTCTTGCAGAGCACATATTGGATAGATAATACATTTTTCCCAACCTTGCATGAAACCAAGGTCAAATCAACAGCTGTAAATAACATAACTGGAAAGAATGTATATATAACTGTTATCCTGAAGATTAATCTGCTATGGTTTGGGAATTTTCCATTTCAGTAGCAATATGCTTTTAAAGTACCTGTTGTTTAGCAACATAGTGAGTGAATGCTACTGCCCCCATGTCCTGCTTATGGGATATTCAAAGATATCTGAAAATCAGAATTCTGGACTAGACAGGCCTTTAGCCTGATCCAGCAGGGTTCTTCTTATACCCTTGTGACATTTTAGGGTGGAGGATATCACTTTTTTTTAAGTCAGTTGACTACTTGAAGCTGTTTAACAGTGCAATCCTAGGCATCCTTTCTGGAAAGTAAATCTCCTTAATTTCTCAGTGGACTTCCTTCTCAGTAAATCTGCATTACATTGGCTGTATATTGCTAATTTCACATCAATCTCTTTCATGGCTGAGTGAGATTTTCTCTGTGTTTTAATCTATGCACCAAGCGCACATATGCACACACACACTGCCACTCTAGACTGCCAAACTGTCTGAAAATGTCAGAAATCTATACACCTACACTACATAACTGCTTAAGTATGACAACTTTTCCCTTGACTCCACTGAAACAAAAGATGTTACTACTATGAGTCATTGGCATGCCTTCAAATAAATATCTTGCATTATATCTCTTTTACTGTTTCATTGCAAATGGATGAAGAGTTTTGAAGGGTGTGGGGCTGGAATTCTATGCTCTCTCTCACTCTTTCTCAACAATATGTGTCATAATCCTTTAAATAGATGAGGCTAACAATTTAACTGGATGTGCAAATGCATCACTTTATTTAAATAGCAAATTTAGTGCTTCTGTGCAAGCAGAAAAGGTTCAAAAATAGGGCTAGTGAGATACAATAAGGAAGTATCCTCAAATACATAAACACATACAAGGGAAGTATCTCTCCTCCTAAAAGCCAAAACAACTGAAGAGAAATGAGGAACATCATCTGACCACTGTTCCAATGAGTCATATTGTCAGTCCTGTCTTGCAGCAACTTTGTAGGACTTCAAGCACAATTCTTTCCCAGGCTGCATCAACACTATAGAAAAAAATCAGAACTGAATGGAGGAGAAAAAAAAAGCAGGAATTCTTCTCTATAAATTGATCCTAATTTTGGCAAATTCAGGAAGGGGTCTCCATGTGTCTGTGAGAAAGAGAGACTCAGCACCTACTGCAAAGTTTTTAAGGTGCTATAATTCCAAGGGGTTCTCCTGAAGGAAAGCACTCTTAACTGGCAGCCCCTTTCCATTTTGCCTGTCTCAAGAAGCAATTTCGAGTCACACAACAGAGAATGTTCTGTTCCACAGCTAGGAGAGTCTGTTTGTTGTTGCTGTGTGCCTTCAGGTTGTTTCCAACTTCATGGGGTTTTCTTGGCAAATTTATTCAGAGGTGATTTGACATTGCCATCCTCTGAGGCTGAGAGAATATGACTTGCCAAAGGTCACCAAGTGGGTTTAAATGACTGAGCCAGGATCTGAACCCTGGTCTCCAGAGGCATAGTCCAACACTCAAACCACTACACCATGCTGGCTCTCAGGAGAGTCTATAGCAGCTTACTTTTGCCTAAGCCTACTAAAAGGGCAAACCTCTGCACCCTACTCTCCTAGCTCTCTCTATGAGAGCGTGCAGACTACTTTTGCACTTTGGATTCAATTTGTAACAATTGAAATGAGTCATGAATGAAGGCAGAAATTGGGAGAAGGAGAGAGAAGCTGGGACATTTCAAAAGCAGTTTTGAGAGAGAGAGAGAGAGAGAGAGAGAGAAGGTACATCAAGAGATTAACCAGGACTGCCTTTGCCAAACCAAGACATTTGGAGAATAAGATATATTACATTGTGCTATTTCCTCCAGTGACTCATGTCTAGTAATTAAAGCTAATTCTCTCACAAGAAAACCAGCACAAGATCCTCTTCTTCATTATTATGGTATAAAGAACATATCTTTAAGGATTTGGAAGGAAACTATAAGGATGTCCCTCTGATTAGTCTGATACTTCCTAGTGTTGTTTGACTGAGTATGGCTCTCATTTGCTCCATCTCTAGTGTGCATTTTAGAGTGTGTTTTGAGTTATGTGTCCTGTTTAAAGACAGGGAAATATGTCAATCTTGGTTTCATTCTATTTAGCATTTATCAACCATCAATTTGTTTTGATCTTTTTCCACACCAGTTTGCAAATTTGGTCAACCTCCTCCCCCAAGGTCTGTACAAATAGTTGTATAAATGTGTTGTGTTGAGCCTTCAAGTCAATTTTGACTTATGGTGAACCTAAGGTGAACTTATCATGTGGTTTTCTTGACAAGAGTTCTTTAGAGGGAGGTTACCTTTGCCTTCCTCTGAGACTGAGAGTGTGTGACTTGCCCAAGGTCACCCAGTGTGTTTCCATGGCTGAGTTGGAGTTTGAACTCTGGTCTTCCAAAATTGTAGTCCAACACTCAAAATACTAACCATGCTGGTTCTATGTCTATGCATTTCTTCTAATATGGGAATATTTGTATGGAGGTTTGTGTGTGTGTGTGTGTGTGTGTGTAGACTTTTTGAAGGTGGTTCTTTCCTAATATAATGCAACTTTGCACATATTTTCCAGTAATATTTTCACTTTTTGTAAACATTTTAAAGGTATGAACTTGATGCTAAATTCTACAACATGTGGATTTCACTGCACAAGCACAATGTGGCTAGTCTATACTGTTGAGAGGTGAAAAATGTGCAAATTTGTATTTTAGAAAGTGATCTTTAGTCTTGATCTATCTTGCTGCTAGATAATTGTACTTGTCATATGTTGGTCTTAATTTGTTTTTAAGGAAGCTATTTATAAGCCCATCTGTGTGAGGGCATATTAAAAATGGTATTCTTGGCTCTTCTGGGGCTTTCCTAAAAGGTAATATTTCATTTTATCTGTTGTAGTTCTCATATTTCTTCAAGGAATTTGATTTTAGGCTCGTGCTATTTTATGCACATAACTGGTCATTGAGGGAGGGAGGTAATTTGCACCAGAGAGCCATGGTTCATCCTATAGTGTCAGGATGACACACATCTCTTCTTGGATCATGGTCTGCCAGCGGTGCTTTACTTAAAGTCACTCTGTGTCCTTCATGGTTGAACATAGGACGTTATCACACGTGGGCCAGAAAGTGATAATAAAGTGGAAATGAGGCATTCGGAAAATAAACGGAAAATAAACCTTGATTCCGCAAATGGCTTTCACACGTAATTACCTTAATTGCGAAATTAAAGTAAGCGCATTTAACGTTCACACACAAGCAAGAAAAGCCCGTAAATGTACTAGAAATGAGCTTCTTGCACATGTGCAGTTAGAGGAATGCTCGCTAGAACCATGGGAACAGCAGGGAAATGCTCCCAAATGGGCATTTGCTTTTCACATTATGGTAAATGCGAAATTAAGGGACTATAATTACCTTAATTTCACATTTGCATTTCCTCCAAACAACCAAATTTCAAAAGATCTCGGTTAACACAAGTTTCTGTCCACTTTCTGTCCAGTTTCTGTGCGACGATGTGTGAAAACGCGAGGCACAAATCCAGTTTCTGTTTGGGATTTGTGTGGATTAACCAGCAGATTTGCCCCTGTGTGATAACGTCCACAGACTTGCACTGTTTTCCCAGTTCTTAGCAAATATTCTGACCACAACATCATATTGGTTCTATTTAAGGTCACAAAAGGATTGATCATCATGGCAGGGCCCATAACATCTGTTAAATAATCTCATGACAGACCCAGATCAAATCTGCACAGGATGAAAAAGTGTAGACATTCATTTTGAAGACGATAAATTTGGTAACTGGCAGGCTGTGCTTTATCATAATGGAGGCAGAATTTTCATTCATTTTATTAAGGAAAACAAATTTATGTCAGCATATTTAAGTGTTCTAGTGAATCATCTGTGGCATGAGCATCCCCGGCAGTTCTTTCCTCTGGGACTATAATTCCTTACAACATTTTGTGAGAGGGATAATAAAAAGCTCTAAGAGAGTCACCTAAGACTCAAGATTCATAAACAACACCCCTGGGAGAGTTCTGAAAGAGCTTCATTACAAGCCTGCAGCAAGAGACTGCTCAGGAAATATAACTTTTTCAAGACTTATGAACAAAAATTAAAAGTTCTGTAGACTCAGTACTTACAATGTTATCAGAAGTTTTGGTTTTTTGTTTTGTCCTAGTAAAAGGGGTAAATGGTAGCATAATCTAACAAATGCAATTGCAGGAGCAAAATATTTTATCATTTTGTTTGTAGACAGCAATTGCATAAAGTGACCAAACCAATGTAGTAGCATCATGGTGGGAAAAGGTCTTCATTCTTCTGGTGAGCCACTGTGTTCCTGTAATTTTTAGTATCTGGTTCCAATCCAGATGATAATATTCTATACATGGAGACTGTAACCAAATTAATGTAAACTGCTACATGCTGAACATGAGAACAGAAGGGGAAGTCATGCTTGATCAGGCTCATGATCAATCTAGATGAGCACTATGTTTCCTTCAAAAGCTAGCCAGAAGCCTGAATCTGAACAGGCAGTTCCTATGCAGTTGTCATTAGTAGCAGTAACTATTGGACATCCCCCATGTCTTTGCCTAATTTTCTTTTAATACATCTATGTAACATAGAAGCCATAATTGCATCTTGTGCTATTGGATCCAGCTTTCTCTTGCTCTTTCTTCCTTCTTCTTTTTAAGAATAATGCAGTGAATACACAGTAGAATAATACATGTGAAATTCAGATCAATTATGCATTGTTTGGTGAAGTATATTATTTTACTTATCCTTATCTGTTCTTAATCTATTTCATTGTATGCCCACAATGTCTTAGGGCTTGTGTACATGGTTGAAAAATGCCACACTCACAATGAAGCCAGTGTTATCAGTCCTTATGTTGTACAGCTACTTTTGATGAAATGCTGCAGTTTTTGACCCTTATTCCAACTTTGCCCTGAACTAAGCAAAGTCAAAGGAAATTCCACTGTTTCCAAGAAATCCTGGAGTAATCATGAGCTTGTTATGCATTTGGACAGCTGGATCAGATTTGACCCAGCCTGATCCAGTTGTCTAGACACCAAGAGCCATGCCAATTCCCTTCTCCACATTGAGCAGCAGAGGGAAAGGGGATGATCTGTTTTCAGAGCCATGTTACCACTTCCTCATGAAGTGGAGAGGGTAGAGCAACCCCCTTTTGTTGATGACAGAGCATGGCATTCTGTTCTGACCTCAGTAGAAGTGATGGCAATAACAAGGCTCTTGCAGAGAGCTATCTGGCTGTGAGGCTGCAGCAGTGGCATGTGGTGGGGGAACAGGGCCAGCTGGCCCATGTGCACAGAGTGCAACATTATACCAAATTTGGCTGGGTACATATGGTCAACATTGTGTTCAGTCCAGGGCCAGTCAGAGGCATAATGTTCCAGACTGACCCAGGATTAAATGACCAATGTAGGCATACCCCTATATTGTGTGTGAGAGAGGAAAAAAAAATATCTGTATTG
This sequence comes from Phrynosoma blainvillii, assembly GCA_026167975.1. Classification (NCBI taxonomy): domain Eukaryota; kingdom Metazoa; phylum Chordata; class Lepidosauria; order Squamata; family Phrynosomatidae; genus Phrynosoma; species Phrynosoma blainvillii. The sequence continues at coordinate 25,130,387 of JANUYF010000004.1, forward strand.
ATTTCTTTCATATTATGAACAAACTAGTCCTGGCCATCCCTTATTTACCTTTTTTTTCTAAACAGAAAAAGTTGCAGATGTTTTAGGGAACTCCAAATACATAAGGCATCTGTGCCCTGTTTTAAAGCAGGAGAGAATCCCAGACTTTAAACCTATAGTTTACACTGAGTAACTAGAGGAAAGCTAGGCCAAGCATAATGTGAAACCAGTATCCATAGAAGCAGAAGTATAATAAAAGCAGTCCAAAGCCATATGGGGAAAGCAGTTGTGTATCTGAAATTGAGAAGAGAGATGCCAGACAGATTAATGCAAATTCAAGCTGAGGTCAGAGATACAGTAAGCAGTGGAAATTACAAAGGTCACCAAAAAGTGTTGGTTTAACTGTCTGATGCACCAGAATGATCTTGGTTGAGCTAATTTATAGCCAGCAGTAGATGAGCACAGCTAACCTCATCAACTCAATATAAAGCTGTGTTGGTGAACCTGTGGCATGCATGCCCTCTCTGAGGGCACACAGCAGCCGCAGCACATAGGGATAGGGACACACACTTGGTCTAGCTCCTTGTCATGGCTCGATTTGCCTCAGGAGAACCGGGCCACATCAAGGAGGGCCGGGCAGGTGCATGTGGCTGGCTCAGCTCCTTGCTGCAGCCCAGTTCTCCCATGGAAAACTGTGCCGTGACAAGGAAAGGCTGTGTGCAGGCCTTCCGGGTAGATGCCCCACCTTTTCCATCCAGAAGGCCTGCACCTTGCTATGGGATTCTGGGAACTATATTTTTGTGATGTGTAATGATGCCATCCATTGGGTTTTCTTGGCAGGATTTCTTCCTCTAAAGCTGAGTGTGACTTGCCTAAGGTGTCCCAGTGGGTTTCATGGCCGAGTTGGGATCCGAGCCCTGGTCTCCAGAACTGTATGCTCAAACTGCTGGCTCTCTTTGTTCTTGTGCTGTGCCTTCTGTGCTTCATTATGCTTGTTGTTGTTGTGTGCCTCCAAGTTGTTTCCAATTTATGAGCCCAGAGCATCCTCCCTCCCTTCTGAGCACCAATTCCTGGTGACCCTAACGTGAAACTATCATGGGGAAAGCTTCGTGAGAGGAGGATTTCCATTGCCATCCTCTGAGGCTGAGAGATCGTGACTTGTGTATGTGGTGCCTTCAAGCCGTTTCTGACTTATGGCGACCCTAAGGTGAAAATAATCTTGGAGTTTTCTTGGCAAATTTTGTCAGGAGGGGTTGCTATTGTTAGCCTGAGGCCGCGAGAGTGTGCCTTGGGTTTCCCCCCCCGGATGTCCTGCTTCCCTGAAGGCAGAAATCCTGCCCCTGGCACCTGGTGACACCCAGTGCAGGAATGCCATTGAGTTTGGGCACTCGGTCTCTAAAAGGTTCACCATCACCGGTATAGGGCATGTGTGCACAGCTAGCTAATCCATGGCCAGTCCACAGCATTATGTCTTGGACTGGCCATGGACCAACCACAATGGAATCCACATACACATACACTGGGCTGAATCCAGTGCAAAATTGCATTATTGTGCACACAGGGCAGCTAGACTGCCACCACCACTTTCTTGCAGGTAGGAGCTCTATGCAAAGCCTTCCTGCTCTTCTCTACACCATGATTCTGCTGAGGACAGAAATGGCCACCCAGACATGTAATTAACAAGGAATCCAAGTGGCTCTTTCTGCCCCCAGTAGAAGTGGCAGTACACCAGGCAGGGATATGGTGTGGCTCTTGGCCTGTGGAAAACTGGATCAGACCAAATTGGACCTGATCCAGCTGTCCATATGCCAAAAGAACCTGAGGTTTTTCTAGGGTTAAAGGCAAAAACCAACCAACAAACAAACAAAAACCAACACAGATCCTCCTGGAAGTAGCTATATGTCATCAGGATTGCTATCTAAAATGGGAGGACAAAAAATCCCTCAGAGGGCACTGAACTCCATCACTCTCACTACTGTACTGTTTGGACTCCAATGGTGGTGGTGGAGAAACCTATCCCAGTGATAGATCCAAAGCACCCCATTCTGCTTACCCTCTGACTGCCTACCAACTACCATTCCTACCCTGATGAATCCATCAGAATTTTGTATCTGATCTGTGTTTTTTAATTACAGCTAAGCTCTCATAGGGGCCTATATGCTACCCTTGGAAAACTGCATTTTTCATGGTTCCAATTTTCTTAGGATATGCTGGAAAGAAGGTGGGAGAGAATCACACAGAGTACTGCCATAACAAAACCAGGTCCAAACAGTGTCACTATGCTTATAAGCCTACTTGCTTCCTTCTATGAGTACTTTCCTATCCTCCTCAGTTTGTTTACATGGCGGTCAGTCAGGGCTTTATCTCCCATGGACAAAATGGCTAAAGAGAAGCACCAGAAGTTCCCAGCTTATACTGTTTTGGCTGCAACTGGATGCCTCCATCTTCCTCCTGCACAAATCCAAGATCCAGTATGAATATTTTAGTGGAACATTTTGTTCCATCAGTATTATATTGGACCTCAGCCTAAGCTTTACTTTGCTGAACATATGAAAGATATTTGGGAAAATAACCCAAGCAAGCCTTCTGTAATTAACTGTGTGAAAGAGGGTCGACACTCAAGCAACCTTTGGCACTGAAGATGTTATTGAATAACAATCCTAATTGACCCAAAGGTAAGGAATGATTGGTCCAACAACATCTCACATAGAGGATTTGCTCATCACCAATAGAATCAGGCATTGAAAATCCACCAACCACCTCCTGCTCTAAACATAAGCACTGATTAGATAGTTGAAGCTGTGGCTTATAATAAATCAAGAAAAATAGATTATCTTTATATCTCTCTTTTTACATATTAAAAAGTGCTAAACATATGACATATATTTCATGTATACTTATTTTTCAAGCATTTGTTTTTATTTTTAAAGTAAGACCCAGTTACCTCTTTTCTGTACTTATAAAATATGTGTGAAGACTTTTAGAATGTAGTGGGATAGACAGGGTTGAATAATTGTGGGAAATTTAAATCAATAGAATGAGTTTGCCAGTTTGACCCAAAGCTGCCATGCTGATTACTGCTCTAATCTCTTCTGGGAGTTGATTTCCTAGCCATTGGTCAATTTCCAGAAGGGGAAGAAGTTGCATCTCTTTTTCTAAACACTTACTCTGGAAAATGACAGCTTCATTCTTCTCAAGGATATTAGCTGCCATGCAAGGTCATGATTTCAGAGGCAGAGTGGCAATTCTGGTGTCCTGGGCCATTTCCCAGGAGATAGTCAAAAAGAGGAGTCGCCTTTTTGAACTTCTTGTAGTCTTCAAGTAAGGAACAAGTACCAGGGATGAGATGCTGGGAAAGTGGATGCATTGCAGTCAGACTCCCTTGCTGAACAAGCAGCCTATTCGACTTCCAATGAATGTGTGCATTTGTAAACTTAGCAGGTTCATTATCAGTAGCATTGCCACTGAGGTCAGCAAAGCTGTTTGCATAAATCACCCACCCTGGTGATCAAGATTTCATAGAACTATGCTTCATATTTATGAATACATTTGAAAAATAAAAATATGGAACACAATACAATTTTGAAAGGAATATATATTTTTGGGGAGTCTATTTTTTTCATTTGAGTATAAAAAAAGTGTCAAGGAAGGCCTCACCCATTCACTAAGCACTAGAGATGCTTCAAAGATGTAGCTGCGTTAATCTGTAGAATCAGTATGCAGAGAGATCTTGTAGCACCTTTGAGACTAACTGAAAGAAGTTGGCACATGAGCTTTTGTAGACTTATGTCTGTTAGGATATGAATGGGATATATAGTCAAAGGTGAAATGTAAAGATGTGTGTGTGTCTGTAATTTTCCACTTGAGAACAGTTTCTGGACAAGGCACAAACAATATTTAGAGAAACAGGGTGAATCAACGCCAGGTGGTAACAGAGACATCAACAATGTACTTTCCCAGTGATAGAACTAATGGAACCAGACTTTGTTATGGATAACAAGTAATAACAATTATATGTAAACATTGTTAGCTTGGGAAAGTTACTCACGTGGTGGATAATGGACAACAAGAGGCTGGGTTGGCATACATCATACAGACATTATCCAATTAACATAAAGTTAACACCTAGAAGGTGGAGTATGGGATGGGCCTAGAGAGTCCTTTGTCTAAAGAATTGTTTTATTGTTCAAGATGTGAGGGTGTGTGGCTGGATGTTGTAACAAGTTGGAACCTAATGCTTTTGGGATTGTTAAAGATGTAATCTTGTATGGCTGAACTGGACAAGTTCATCACAATGGATTTTATTTAGTTATCTTGTTTTTACTTTTTATATGCATTAATAAAGCTATGCTTTTGGACTTTACAATGTGTCTTCTTGACTGAGGAAGACAAGATTGTCTGGAGAAGAGAAGCTGAGCCAGTTGATGGCAAATCTACACAGTGGCTGTGGATCACAGCAGCCAGCTTGTCCTGCAGACTCTGCTGGGTGCCAAAAGGCATCACTACAACACTCATCATCCACACACCAACAATGTCTACTTCTTCAGATGCATTTGGTGGAGTGGAAAACCAGAGACAGTTCTATATATGCCATTAGTGTGTGAGAATATCAATTCAAATTCAAAATGTATGGAAATTAAGTGAAAAGTCCATTTTTAACAATATTCATTGGTGAACAAAGGCAGAGGAAATTAGCCTGAAGGTAAAGAGAATATATGAGTGTGGGAAACAGAGAGTGATGTGATGAACAGGTCAAGGGTACTGCCATGAGGATGGGAGTTAGATAGGTACAACTCTTGCCTTGTTTATTGTTGTTGTTGTTGCTGCTGTTACTTTATGTGGTAGGTACTGTAGTTTGAGAAATGCTTGTTGTAATTCCTTGACTTTGGCATCCCTGTCTTGTGGGTCTGAGCAGATGCAATTAGTATTAGAGGCCTTTGCTGAAGACTATGGATGTGGTGGTATACTTGAAGGTATATGTTGTTAGCAAAGGTTATGTAATTGTGTCTTAAAACAAATTGGTAGAACTTAAGTGGCTAGGTCTGATAAGTACCCATCTGGGATAATGTTCCTGATGGCTTGTAGTCCATCCTTAAGTGGGATGTTGGTGTACAGGGATTCCACATCCATAGTGGCTATGATGATGTTTCCTGGAAGGTTGTGGATGGATTGTATTTTCTGCAGAACAGTTCTTTTGTACTCACAGATGAGGATGAATAACTTACAGATTTCTCGCTGCTGCAGAGTTCTTTCCACACATCCTGAAATATTTCAGGAAATACACATTTTTAAAAAAATAATAATAAGAAGAATTCCAAGGTTTTGCACACAAAACCCCCCACAACATCCAATATTTCCAAGCAGCTATGTGTGTTTTGTCTACAAGATTACTGTTTTCTACACAAAACAGAAATCTTGCACAACAAAGCATTTAATTGTTCTTAATTTTATTGTTAAGTTTTTTTAAAAAACTTTTAATCTGTGAGTGGCCTTGTGTCCCCTTCTGGGAGAAAGGTAGCTAAATAAATAAATAAATAAATAGTCTTGAAAATAATAATAATAATAATAATAATATTTCTTTATATCCCACCTCTCTGTAAAAACAACTGAGGCGGCTTACAAGATAAAACAAACAATTCCTTCCCCCAATAGCCCATCCCCCTTAAAATGCAATTAGACAGACAAAATATAAAAACATACTTAAAATCACAAATAAAAAATAATTTTAAATGGCTATAGTGAAAATCAGGGACAGGCTTAACTATTTTCAGTGTCCGGTTACCTACTCAAGATTGTGCAAAAAATCCTGCACAATAAATTCTTGCACAACACAACTATGAGGCTATTGTTTATGAAAGAATGCAATTTTTTCATACAAGATTTTTGTATATGTAAGGTTTTTGTTGTTCAAGATTGTTACTTTTTGTGTAGAGAACAGATAAACTGCAAAACACACATGGCTGTCTAGAAACTGTTTTGTCTGCATAAATGTCTCAATTAAACAAATTGGGAGGGTCACTTTCTGTGAGGAATAATTTACTGAAACAATTAGATTATGCAAAATTCTCACCACTTGAGTTTCCCAAGTGTGGGAGACTCATTTTTTGGCCAAGAAACAATGGAGATTTGGGATCGGCTACTTGTTAATTATATTTAATTAAGTAGTGTCTCCTGACCAAACCACCCCCATCCTACTGTATCAGATATCTGCCACTGTCAGTGACAGAGGTTTGTTCTCTTGTCTGTCAGCATACATACTGATGTTTGCTCCTCCCTCCCACCAGCAATCTCTGGTGTAACAATCAGAAGCAGAATCCCTATCGCAATTCCATCTCATGATGAAACTTACATGTGGTAGTGGGATGGAAATGTCAGTTTGCTGCATCCTGATTGACAGGAAATCAGACCTCCATCATTCACAATGGTTGATGCTTGGTAAGGCAGGATTGGATGACTTTTACAATGCCTACATATTCCCTATATTATACATATCTCTAGGTTACAGCCAATATTCTTTCCATCCCAAAGGGCCATATACTTGTAAAACAAATCAAAAGAACCCTTTTTTCTAAACAATTTTTGAGCAATTATTGTAATAGTTTGTAAGAGCCAGTGTGACATAGTGGTTTGAGCATTGAACTGCAACTCTGGGGACTAGGGTTTATATCTTGGCTTGGCCAGGTGGGTGCCCTTGAACAAGTCACACTCTCTCAGCCTCAGAAGAAGGCCATGGCAAACCCTATCTGAAGAACCTTGCCAAGAAAACCCCATGATAGGTTCACCTTAGGGTCACCATAAGTCAGAAATTACTTGAAGGCACACAACAACAACAACAACAACAACAACAATTTTTTTCAATAAATGTTGTTATCATGGCTACTCCTACTGTTTCTAGCTACCATTTCTGTGATAGTTAACTGAATGCTGATGATTTCCTTTCAATGTCTGTTTAGTCTGCCAGCCAAAATCAATCTATGTAGAAGTGATGAGTACAAATGAAGACCGTATTCCCTTCAAATCACCTCCTGACAGTATGGTCAGTGGTGTGATATTATAGAAGTTATATATAATTCAGAAATGACTTGAAGGCACATAATAACAACAATATCCCAATTCCTAATACACAATAACATCTCATTCTCACACAGCAACTGTCAACTTTGTCATTTGCCCTTCTTTAGGTCAGTTGCCCACAAAACTAGATGGTTGAAAAAAATGTTACTAAAATAGTATCCCAACTACTTTGCTGGACTGCTTTTGAAGAAGTATTTAGGTTTCATGATCATAGTGACAGAGATATGCTTAGGGATCTAGTATTTAAATGTAAATAACATGCTGTTATTGGGAGGTACCTAAGAGGAGGAAAGGAAATATAATCAAAGGGCATGCTTTACTAGTCACTATACATGCAAAAGATGGCCAATATCATCATGTCTTTCATTAAGGAGAAAATTTGTATTCCTTCCTCTTGGATGTATTAATTCAGTCTCCCTTCTTGAAGGATCATTAACAATACTCTGACATGTTCTGTCAGAGGAAGACTGATATGAGCAGCATGGATGCCCTTACAAGGCCACAGAGTCTTTTATCCTAAATATGTCACTGATCAAGTAGATATATCTTGGTAGCAATATTCCAAACATCTCCATTTTTCTTCTGGGAAACTACCCTTTTTCTGATAACCTTGACATGCAGCTACTTGCTTTAGACAATGGGACTATGTTTTTCTTAATCTGAGGAATGTGAGGGAGCCCATTTTTTCCCTTGTATCACACCAAATAAAGTCAAAGTCTGTAAATCCAGACTGGTTCAAACTGTATAGACTGCATGATCAAACAGCATATGAGGTTGGCTAACTGAAGCAAGACAGTAGAGCAGTGATCTGAAACTCTAGTAAGGGCCTAAGCAGATGGCACAAAGTGCCATCTTTGAGGCCAGGAAGGGGAGGTGCAGCCTCACGCTGGGCGCCCCAACCCCTTCCCAAAACGTCATCGGAGCGGCCAGCCCTCCGCACGGCCGGGGCTCCGACAATGCACCTCCACTGCAGTGTCCATACACGCTGCAGTGGAAGAGGCGCCGAAGGCGTGCCGGAGGCCTTTTGCGGTGCACCTTCGGCATCTTGTGGAAGGAGCTTCCTGGGCCTGGGATGCTGTGCCGCAGGGCCGAGGAGTGCAGATACCTCGGCCCCGATCCACAGCTTCCCGGGGCGGCCCCGTGCTGCCCGTCTGCTTCCCCCCTTTGATGGTGCTATTTTCCTGTCCTAACCCTGTCAAAATGGGAAAAGTGGATCTGTAGAACACTCCAAGAAAGCAACTTCCTCCATAAAATTCAAACAGCCTTTATCTTTACTCAAAGAATAGAGATGGAAAGCATTTTCCTATTCTATGGCATTCTACTGAGAACATGTCTTCTTCCTTTCAGTAGGCTTGATGGTTTGGAAAACACTTGACTCTTACTAGATTACCGCACTACACGCTTATAGTGCTGCTATTCCACTTTAACTGCTCCGGCTGCCTCCTGTTGCATTCTGGGATTTGCAGTTTAAGGAGTGGCATTTAGAATTTTCAGCCAGAGAGCTTTTAGGCCTCACTGAACTACAAACCTCAGAATGCAACAGGAGGTAGCCAGAGCAGTAACAGTGGAATAGCAGCACTGTAAGAATGTAGTGTGGTAATCTCTTTAAAGTTCAAAATAGAGCTGGCTATGTCCAAGCTTCCTGTAACATCTTCTTAAAAGTAGATTAGCTTCCTGATCCTGATCTGGATCCTGATCCTGACTCTAGTTCAGCAGGCTCGGGCTCAGTACCACATTTCAGAAGATTTTACAGGAAACATGGGCATGGCCAGCTTATTCTCCAGCCTTCAGCTTGAAACCAAGACCATTCCAGTCACAGAGACCATAGCAGACAGTGAAAAAGGTTAAGGCCTTTTCCAGTACAACTGATTAATACTGAATTCAAACTAGCTCCCTGGAAATTTATCCATCTTTAGCAGAGAGATTACTGGAGACCTATCTTGTTTTGTAATATTTGGATTAATTTTGAAATGTATACATTGAGCAGATGTTGAGACAAATGGTTTTAGTAGTCCTAAAAGTAACAAATCCCCTCTATCCCATCTTTCTGTTTACCTCTCAGCTCAGTTCCCTTTCTGTCTTGTCTTTATGTTTTTCATTCTGCTCTCCAAAACTATGTGATTGTTGCTTTTGTTGTGTAACTTAAGTTGTTTCCAACTTATGAAGTCTCTAAGATGATCTTTTCATGGATCACTCTAAGGGCCTCTACAGACGGCTGGGAGGGATGCAGAAGAACCACACGGTGGCTCTTGGAGTGCCCTATTTGCTGACTCTGAAAGGAGCAGCATTTTGCTGCTCTTTTCCATGTCAGCAAACGGGAGAATTGGGGCTGCTGAGTGTGGTAGCAGTGGCCCAGGGCTGCCCGTCTGCATCCCCCCTAAGGTGATCCTCTGTGTGTGTGACTTGCCCAGGGTCACCCATCCAGTGGGTTCCCATGGCAAAGCAGGGATTTAGACTCTGGTCTCCAGAGTCACAGTTCCATGATAAAACCACTACAACATGCTGGCTCATATGTTTATTACTTACCATATATACCTAAGTTGTCTTCCTGCTTTAGGAGAGGTTTTCCTTCTCTAAAGTGGTGGTAATTCCAAGAAAGTCTGCAGTTATGTCCTAGAAGTTCTAGGATGTTTATCTATCTTTATCTATAATTTCTTTAACAAATTGCCTGCTCTACACTGAATATTAAGAAACTCTAAGCAGATACTCACCTTAAAAGTTTCTTATCCAAACAGCTTCAAAGCAGTCAGAAAGTTATCCTGTAATAATCTAAATGCTGTGGCCTAGAAAGATGTAAAAACTAGATCAATGGTTCACAGTGCAACAGAAATGTTAAGTATTGATTCTCTTTCAACACAGTCACCAGAAACATGTCCCAGCATCTCCAGAGGGAAGTACTTCCTTCTGATATGCAGCCTCAGTTTAATTGCTGTCCTCTGTTGGAATCATTTGCAATATCTCACAAAATGATGATTCCTGTATTAATTTGAGGAAGTCATTCCAGTCAAACTGTTACCAGATTTATAGGGAAACATGTCCTCTGTGATATGAATTATTTGGAGCAAACACTGAGAACAGATTAAACTGTTAGCCCTAATTCATCACAGGAAGTTTACCAGGTGTTAGGGACAAACAAGAAAGAGCAAAATACAGAGACAGAAAAGACAACACTTTCAAGACTTCCTTATGAGTTTTTAGAAGTCTTCAGTTAGGTGTAGAAAGGATGTGAGCTTCCACGAACCTTGGTCTGATGGATAGATGGATTTATTTATTTATTTATTTTCTATTCTCCCTTTCTCCCAGAAAGGGACCCAAGGAAGGTGGCTCAAGGATGAAGACAGTGCTTATGCTTTGCCAGGGGACTTCCTACATTTTGGAGCTGTTTGCAACTGTTTCGGATAATGAACCAACAAACTTCAATTTGCAACAAAAAAGTGCTGTTACTGTAATCAATAAACTACAATAAGGTATAGGACCAGAGCTGTCTGTGGCCACCTATGATGATCATAGGATCCTCCTACATGGAAGGAGTATACATTTTATTCTCTTCCATCTGAGTCATATCTTCATCTGGAGTCTGTATCTTAGTATAGGCATTTACTAGACACTTAGTTAGTTAGGGGGGTTGCAGACTGCCAGAAATAGTGTGAATTCAGTCCACTTTTAGGGTTAGGGTTAGTGCTAGGGAATCATGGGAACTGTTATTTTTCTGAGACATTGAGCCTTCTCTGTCAGACAACTCTGATGCCACAATAAAATACAGTTCCCATGGTTCCCTAACTCTAACCCTAACCCTAAAAGTGGACTGAATTCACACTATTTCTGGCAGTCTGCAACCCCCCTTAGTTAGTTAGTTAAGTAGGTAATAAGACACTTCTCTCTATCCCACTACCTTCACAAACATGGCTGATAGGAACATGGGAGATTACTTTCTGGTAGAAACATTGGAGATGGCTCATCCCATATTTTGGAACTTCCCCCCTAGGAAAATTAGGATGGCTTCTTTGGGGGGTTGCAGACTGCCAGAAATAGTGTGAATTCAGTCCACTTTTAGGGTTAGGGTTAGAGTTAGGGAACCATGGGAACTGTATTTTATTGTGGCATCAGAGTTGTCTGACAGAGAAGGCTCAATGTCTCAGAAAAATAACAGTTCCCATGATTCCCTAGCACTAACCCTAACCCTAAAAGTGGACTAAATTCACACTATTTCTGGCAGTCTGCAACCCCCCTTTGTTTTTCTTTATGCTGATTTTAACAAAAATAGCTTTTATGCTGCTGTACTGTTTTAAATCTGTTTTATAGTAAGTTTCTAATTAGTTTTAATGCTGTTGTTAACATCATTTTAATCTTGATTTTGTATTCTGTCTTTTTTTAAACTGCTGAATCCCAGCTTGGGAGAAAGGCAGGATATAAATAAAGAAATGAACTGTCTTCAGAAGGTCTGAAATCCTTTTATTACTATCTTGGCTTAATTATTGTTGGAACTTTAGTCAGTCCTCCTCACTTCTGGTTTGTTCCTCAGTCCTGCCTCTTCATTTGTTTTTCAGCTCGAGGGCAGTTAACAACAAAAGATAAACAAAACCATCTCTCTTTGTCCCTTGAATCTGATCTTCCAGTACAACTCCTGTTTTGGGGCTCCTGACTAATCTATATTAAACAGCTGAAATCATTGCATATGAGAATATTCATTTTATTTTTAAATAAATTAAATTAAGCACGTGTCTTTTTCAACCACAGCTATAATTTTTTTCATCAGATTAATGGGCAATTCTTGATACTTTTATGCTTTGAAAGAATATTCAGACATACTGATAAATCTTTAGAAAATATTGTTAAATAAACAAATTTTACACAGAATAAGTCCTAAACTACAAAAAGGCTTCAAAAACTGCAGTTTTCAAAAATTATCTTGCAGCAGTTAGAAAATTGTTAAAATTACTCACTGAAGAGTGAAATCAACGAAGAATTTCACACCTAATGCAGAGTACACTTCAAAACTCAACACTCATTGATCAGACAATTTAAATATAATAATATTTAATTATACAATATAATAAATATAATATCTAATTGTTTAATTGTTTTTGAAGTTTTGTATTTTGTGGATTTTTAATTATTATTTTTTTAAAAAATTATTATAAACATTTTGAGTCCTAATCTGGGGAAAAGGTAAGATATAAGTAAACAAACAAACAATTAAATAATACAATTTAGCATGGCATGCAATTGGTGTGTCATTACCCATCTAAACAGGTATATGACAAGGACACAGCAATAAACAGAAGGGATATATAGTATATATTATGGGAGCCTAACAAAGTTCTAGATTTCTTCCACATTTTTTCAACCATTCTTACTCAATTGGATGTAAGAGATATTGGCTGGAATCCTGCAGTGCAGCTGCTGATGCACTAGTCTATTCTTCCTGGTAGAGAAGTTAGGTTTAGAATAGTACTGGGTGTTGGTGAGTAAGCCTTTTTCAAATGCAGACTCATCTGCTGTGTCAATTCCCCAAAGATGTACTGTATATACCAGGGGTAGGCAACCTTTCCCCTTTAAGGGCTGAGGGACTTCAGCTCCCAGAAGCCTCAGCCATGTTGGCCAATAGTCCCATGTTGGCCAATAGCTCCTGGGATTCTGGGAGCTGAAGTCCCTCGGCCCTTAAAGGGGAAAGGTTGCCTACCCCTGGTCTTAACCACTTGAGCCACTGCATCCCCCCTTACATTTTACTTTTGACTTATCCAGGGGTAGGCAACCTGTCCCCTTTAAGGGCCGAGGGACTTCAGCTCCCAGAATCTCAGGAGCTATTGGCCAACATGGGACTATTGGCCAACATGGCTGAGGCTTCTGGGAGCTGAAGTCCCTCGGCCCTTAAAGGGGAAAGGTTGCCTACCCCTGGACTTATCCATAAGTCATTTCAAAATCCATAATTTTGGTGCCAAAACCTGCCCTCAACTTATACATGAAGTAGACTTATAGTCGAGTATATACACCAGGGGTAGCAACCTTTCCCCTTTAAGGGCCAAGGGACTTCAGCTCCCAGAATCCCAGGAGCTATTGGCCAACATGGGACTATTGGCCAACATGGCTGAGGCTTCTGGGAGCTGAAGTCCCTCGGCCCTTAAAGGGGAAAGGTTGCCTACCCCTGATATACAGTATACCCTTATAACACATTCTCTGGACATCAGTCTCTATCTGAACAAAGCAGTACCAGCCATATATGCATAGAAAGGAATAGAAAAGCTTGACAATGTGGGGCAATGGAATGAAAGATGTTGGAAAATGGCATGGTTGACTGATTTGAACCCTAAACAGATGTACTCTACACTACTCTGCAGTTGTATTGCAGGTGTCACTTTTAAAAAAGATGAATCTATGCGTGAGTAGTGAAAGGTCAGCAAACCAATCTTTATGTTTGCACCACTTTAACTGCCATGACTAAATTCTGGGATTTGTAGTTTTCTGAGACACCAGAGCTCTCTAATGCCCAGGTTGAATACCTCACCAGCTCACCAAACAGTTAAAGTGTTGTCAAACTGTTTTAATTCCACAGTGTGAATGGATCCTCAGTCTGTTCTGTTTTGGGGTGTTTTTTTTGTTTCTGCTTTTTAAAACATGATATCTTGCTGAATTTTACAGTAGGTTTTTGAGGTGTGTGGAGAACTACATTGTAGAGATTGCTCCTTCCTGATACCTATGTTGGATTCTCCTGCTGTGGGGCTGAAGGTCCAACAGTAGATGAACTTGGAAGTTCTAGAAAAGACACAAATACAGAAGAAAAAATAATCCACTATAATTCTTATGTTCAAAAGCCAAACAGTTTAAAATTGGTTTTGAACTTTTTCTCAATTTTCCAGTGTCAAGAAAAAATGTCACCAAAATTAATAGCAAGATAAATATAGGGCTCACAAACAGATCATATATCTTCAGTGTTATACACATTCTTGCTAAGGCTGCATTTAACATCTGAAAGACTTTCATGATAATTTTAAAATACTGTATAGAAACAGAAGAAAATGGTCACAAAAGAGCAACCTAAATGTATCAGGGAGTTCTTCTGAGTTGCTAAAGAAACTGGGTCTTTACTTCTTACAAGGGAAGCTGTTTAATAGGAGACCTTACAGGTGACACATCATATTCAAAAAGAATAGATAATGGTGCCAGGCAATTAGCATTGGTAAAATCTCTAGCAATGGACCAGGAGATTGCTAACATATGTTAGAAAAGGGACAAAAACCAGTTTTGCACTGAATATGTGCAGCCATTTATATAAAAATCCTTCATCTATAAAAAATATGATAGAAAGCTTCTGGATCTGGACATACAACAGTTGTGATTTATATGTAAGCATAATAGCTGATGCTTCTCATTTTAATCCAATTATGTAGAGAGATCACAATAGGAACAGGTGAGGGAAATCAGTTTTAAAATCCATCATGCTGGCAAAGAGAGAGAATGGTTGAAATTGTAGTGTGCCCTGGCTTGACTTATTAGAGGTGCTTTAGAGAGTTATTAGTATGTATTAAAAGGTGGGTGGTTTTTTGTTTTTTTTTAAAGGAAATAATAGGCTGACTTAAGAAAAAAAATGAGGAAGGAAAAAGAGAAGGAAGGCTGCATCCTGCACAGATATAGGCTTGCATCCTGTTGATTTGTCATAAGTTGAATATGCTTATTCAATCAGATGAGCAAAGCAGCTTCATTTATATACCGCTTCATATCGTGCTATGGGATGTCTAAGCAGTTTACAACTGTGAGCTGATTGCCCCCCAACAAGCTGGGTACTCATTTTAGCGACCTCAGAAGGATGGAGGCCTGAGTCAAGCCTCAGCCCTGGCTGGTATTGAACTTGCAACCTTGTGGTCTATGAGTGAGTGGTTAACCACTGCACCACCAGGGCTGAGATGAGGGTTGGTGGGTCAACAGATAGATAAATCCCAGTGATTCAATGGGTCAATTCTAGATGAGAGTACAGCTGGATTCTGGACCCGAGCCCCTCTGTGTGGTTCATTGTAGTTATTGTTGATCTCTGCCTTCAAGTAGTTTTCACCTAATGGAAACCTATGGTGAATATATCATGTTGTTGTTTTTCTTGGCAAGACTTGTTCAGAGAAGTTTTGCCATTGCGGCCCTCTGAGGATGAGAGGATGTGATTTGGCTAAGGTCATCCAGTGGGTTACCATGGCCAATCTAAAAATTGAACCCTGTGGTTCATCTACACCAGAGGTAGGCAACCTTTCCCCTTTAAGGGCTGAGGGACTTCAGCTCCCAGATGCCTCAGTCATGTTGGCCAATAGTCCCATGTTGGCCAATAGCTCCTGGGATTCTGGGAACTGAAGTCCCTCGGCCCTTAAAGGGGAAAGGTTGCCTACCACTGATCTACACTGTAAAAATAATGAAGTTTAATACCACTTTAATTGCCATGGGTCCATCCTATAAAATCCTGGGATTTGTAGTTTTGTGAGGCACCAGAAAAAGCAAAAGATCCCATTACACTACAAATCCTAGGATTCCATAGGATGGAGTACAGTACCTTACATGGTGTCAAACTTTATTATTTCCATAGTATAGATCAGTTGATGTCAACTCTATGGCAGCTAACAACAACAATAATAATTAGGGAATCATGGGAACTGTATTTTATTGTGGCACCAGAGCTCTCTGACAGAGAAGGCTCAATGTCTCAGAAAAAAACCAATTCCCATGATTCCCTAGCACTAACCCTAACCCTAAAAGTGGACTCAATTTGCACTATTTCTGGCAGTCTGCAACCCCAGTCAAGATCATTTGAATTACTCCATTGGGCTGCAGCAGGGGAAGGGAAGAGGGAATTGCATTGTAGAGACCATCCTTCTTTGTTAGATTTGTCAGGAATTTGTCACTGTTAGGAGTGACCAAGTTGAAATATCTTGCTCTCCATAGAGGTGCAGGAAGTGCAAGAAGAGTTATAAAATGTCCTATAAATAAAGAGAGAATAAAGAATAAAGAGAGAAATTTACATCACTACTGAAAGTCTCAAAACCACAAAAGCAGCAATGTCATTGTCATCATTGGTATTACTATTATCACCATTAATGTTATCATCCAAAGGAAGTCAGGGGAAAAAATAAAAATAAATAAATAAATAAATAATGTTTGATTTAAAAGAGTTTTTGCACTGGTACTGAACCATTGCAATATTGGCATCAATCTCACCTCCACAAGAAGGGTGTTGCATTGTTGGGGCAATGTGGTCAGATATCCCACTCCCTTTGTTGACATTTTTTTCTGCCAAGAATTTCCCACCACAAATGTTGAGCACAATTTTCTTCCATTTCCTTTATTGAAACAAGATAGAATCTTAGGTTTTGATGGCTTGTTGTCAGCAGGTCACTTTAGAGTTTATTGCATCAGTATTTGGAAGTGACTTCTTCACCTACAAGGCAGTAGAAATTATGCAAACAATTACATAGTGCAAATTGTCATTATTAATTTTACTTATTTTAACATATACGAGCAAAATCTATTCAAGATGGCCAGAAGCAGCCAGCCAACTGACTTAATTTGATCTCTTTCCACTTGGCTGTGAGATGTCCTGCAAGCACCTTATGAAAAAGCCACTGGGCTCATATTCAGTTTCAGCCATCACTGAAGATAAACTCACTCGGCAACAGTCATTACTATTCATCGCTCTTAGTTAAAATTCAGATTCCAAACTTAATAAATTACATCAAAACCCAGCAATCTGTTTCATGTGTACAATTAATTCTGTCAGTAGATAATCATAGCCAAATACTGGAAAAGTTTTCTAAATTGCTTTCCCCTTAAAATTAATAACATTTCTCATTCATTAAACAATCCATTTATCTATAGCAACAATCTTTTTATTTAGTTGGTAAGTTCATAATAATATTTTTCCTTTGTACAATCAATTTTGAGAAAGATATTATTTTGCAACAACATGTGAGAAAGTCTTTGGGCAAGCCTGTTGTGCCTTAGACAAAGCATTTAATCATGCTGTGATTCCAGGTTTGACTCTAGTAGCAGCATCCCATGAGTGCTCCAGCTGGGCTGAAGTATTGAGAATAAAGACATGATTATAGATCACTTGGTGAAATTGATTCACAGGTGAAAATGTTACATCTGATATGATATGAGCCAATATAAAAACTGTTATTTGTTTCTTTATTAAAAAATATTTCTAAATCACTTTAGATTTAGGGCCTTGAAAGAGCTGTGTAATAAAATAACAATTGCTAAATAAAAAGACCCACAATCTGCATCATCTACTGAGTTATGTATAACTAGTGCTGCATCTGCACTGCAGAAATAATGCAGGTTTTAAGTTGGCATCCTGGCTGGCTCATAGGGGATTTCCTGCCCAGTGATACAGTAGTTTTGTGAGACATTTTGCCTTCTCTCTCAAGGAACTCTTGTGCCACAACAAACTACAATTCCCAGAATTCCATAGCATTGAGCCATGGCAGTTAAAGTGGTGTCAACCTAGATTATTTCTGCAGCATGGATGCAACCTAAGTAATATGTCCTATCCTGACCCCATACAAGCAATGTACTTTACCAGGAAGCAACCACATTGAGCTCTGTTTGGCAAGTGATCACTTTGCAGAAGTATGATGTTTCCATCCCCTCCCACCAGGGAGCAAGGCTGCAACAAGGAATTGTTTTTATTATTATTAATAGTAATAATTTTTAAATTTTCCCATAATTACACAGAATAATTTCAACTCACAAATCATCCTTCCCTCTTTCACATCTCTATTTTCCCTCCCTCCACTCTAATCCCACTATTTGTACAATCATTCCACATTCCCCTTTGACTTCCTAATAATACAGTACAGTAGTTATTTCTTCTTTTTTATTACACCAGTTTGCATGACTTTGTTTATTTACTTCCCATAGCCTTGTGTGATGTCCAGCCTGGACTGTTTAAATTCTCCCCTACATTTTCTTTCATTTTAATTCAGTCCTTAGTATGTTTGAGCATACAAATGTTCCATTGTATTAGTTTGTGGGAGAAGCTGTAGGAATCCCCTGCATTTTTCTAGTTTTTGGTTTGCCCCTCCCCAGCAAGCTCTGCTTCAGCTTGGGATTTTTAGTTCTTTCTTAGACAGGCTTGGCTTTATTTGTCTGGTGGCAAACAGGCACAGACAGATAGAAAGGGCATTTCTTACATCATTTAGCAAATTTAGTTACTACTTAGCCAATTTAGTTAACATTCAGCCAGATTAGTTACCAAAAGCAGTTAATTAAATTAAATATCAACAACAAAGAAATCAAGAGCACCAGAAGCTGAAAGACCCTGCACCAGAAGCTGAAAGACCCTGCACCAGCTTCATTGAGTAGGAGATCAATCCAAGATCAAACCCAGAGAGATGACAACCCTGAAGATTGCTGAAACCTAAACTGTAAAGTACCTTTTATTTTAAGCCTGTTAGAGCTGGGGAGGAGAAACCTTTTTCTTTTGTTATTCAAAATAAATTTCCCCCATTTGGACTTTACATTCAGCATTGGAGCCTTTTTGGGTAAAAGAGTTTGATCTCACCAGGGTACTGGCATCACACACCCATATTTTCCACCACCTTTAGTTGGGTGTGTCTTCACACCTTGGTTTGGAAGAGTTTCACAATGTTTAGTCTGCTTCCATCAATATCTTTGATGGAAAAAGATTATTTCTTATTTGCTGTTTTTTGTACTCCTATCAATAATTATTTCTATCCTTCCCATAGTTCCATTATTTTTTCTCATTTTTCTCATATTGTTGGATAGATTTCCCATTAATATACATTGTTAATCTATCCATTAAAGCTAAGTCATTTAGCTTTTAGATTCACTCTTTCATTGTGGGCACAGTTCTCTCTTTCCAGTACTTACTGCAACAAGGAATTGTGACTGGGATCATGCTTCTGATCGTTGCAGCCTCACTCACTGGTTTGAGGGTGTGTGTAGAGACAACATCTTAATAATAATAATAATAATAATAATAATAAATTTTATTTTTTATACCCTACCTTTTGCCATGGCAATCAAAGCGGCTTACATCTAAAATTAGGTTAAATAAAACTACCCCAAAATAA
The DNA here is from genome assembly GCA_026167975.1 of Phrynosoma blainvillii. NCBI lineage: Eukaryota > Metazoa > Chordata > Lepidosauria > Squamata > Phrynosomatidae > Phrynosoma > Phrynosoma blainvillii. The sequence goes on from JANUYF010000004.1 coordinate 25,149,511, forward strand.
ACAATAAAACAATATTGACAAATAACTATAACCCCCCATTAAAATATATATTAAATACAGATATAAATTAAAACATAAGATTAAAACAGTGAAGGGTGCAGTGAAGATTTAAGAAGGATGTCTGATGGAAGGGAGACTAGGCAAATGGAGTGATTTATTCTGGGTAGGCCTGCTGGAAGAGATTCGTCTTGATGGCTTTTTTAAAGCCATCTAAGCTGATTAGCTGATGGATGTCTTCTGGCAAGGCATTCCACAGTCTGGGAGCAGTGGCAGAGAATGTCCTCTGGGAGGTTGCCACTGGTCTGGTTTTTGAAACAACTTTTTCCTAGAGGACCTAAGGGTGCAGGGTGGATTATATGGAAGAAGGCGATCCCCTAGGTAAGTTGGACCCAGGCCATGTAGGGTTTTAAAGATTATCACCAACACCTTATACTGTGCTCGGAAACCAATAGGCAGCCAGTGGAGAGATTTCAAAATGGGCATAATATGATCACTCCTTGATGTTCCAGTGATCAATCTGGCTGCCATATTTTGTACTAGTTGTAGTTTCTGAGTTAGGTATAAGGGTAGCCCCATGTAGAGTGCATTGCGGAAGTCGAGTTGTGAGGTTACCAGTGCATGTACTACAGTTTCTAGGTCCCTTACTTCCAGGAAAGGGAGCAGCTACCATATCAGCTGAAGCTGATAACAGGTGCTTCTGACTGTCGCATTCACCTGATCTGTCATGTGAAGCGACGAGTCCAGGAGCACCCCCAGAATATGAACCCATCCTTAGCAGAGAGCGTGACCCCATCCAGGATTGGAAGTTGCAACCCAATAACTGGTTTGGGGGCCCCTACTGTAAGTATGTCCATTTTGCCTGGATTCAGCTTGAGTCGGTTTTTCCTCATCCAATCCATTACCACCTCAAGACATTGATTGAGAGGAGAACTGCCATTTGCCGTCATGGCAGCTGACCGACACATGGAGAAATATATTTGGGTGTCATCAGCATATTGGTAACAACCTGCTCCATGTCTCCTGATGATCTCCCCCAGCGGCTTCATATAGATATTAAACAACATCGGGGAGAGGATGGCACCCTGTGGAATGCCACATTTAAGCTCAGTTTTTGAGGAGTAGCTGTCCCCAAGTGACATCCTCTGGAACCTACCCAAGAGAAAGGGAATGGAACCACTGAAGTACAGTGCCTCCCATTCCTAACTCTCTCAGGCGTTCCAAGAGGATGTCATGGTTTATTGTATCAAAAGCTGCTGAGAGGTCCAAAAGCACCAACTGGGTCATGCTTCCTGTGTCGATGCTAAGACGCAGGTCATCTATCACAGCGACCTAGCAGTCTCCACCCCATATCCAGGCCTAAAGCCAGTTTGAAATGGATCTAGAAAATTGGTTTCATCCAAGATCAATTGGAGTTGAAAGGTGACAGCTCGCTCAATCACCTTGCTCAGAAATGGTAAATGAGAGACCTATCTATAATTTTTCAGGTCCAGGGGGTCCAGGGAAGTCTTCTTCAGGAGCGGTCTAACAACCACCTCCTTTAAGCTTGATGGAACAGTTCCTTTCCTAAGGGATGCACTGATGACCCTTTTAAGAAAAGCCATCAAGGCATCACTCCACTGGACGACCAGCCAAGATGGGCAGGGATCGAGGGAGCATGTCGTCCTCTTCACTTTTCCAAGGATCTTGTCCATGTCATCGGTACTTACCAGCTCAAACTGATCCAGTCTAATCTCAAAAACGGGTTTACTGGACACCTCATCAGTCACTTCTGCTGTAATTCCGGCATTCAAGTGGGCTCTTATCTGAGAGATTTTATCTGCGAAATAGTTGTTAAAAATGTAACAGGCTGTTGTCGGGTTAAGTAAAGGGTTTTGCACAGGGGGAGCCTGTGTCAGCTCCCTTACCACCCTACACAGATGTGTTGGATGGGATTCCGCAGACGCAATATGTGCAGCCGATAAAGATTTCTGCGCTGCAGGTATTGCCTCTCAATAGGAACAAAGAAAATTCCTATGATGAGTCTTGTCAGATAAGAGTTGAGTTTTCTGCCAGGTGCGCTTTAGTCATTGTCTTCATATTCCTAAGATCATCTGTGAACCAAGATTGATGATTTGGAATGGGTTGGAAAGGACGCTTGGGAGCGATCGTGTTGATAGCCTTGGTAAGATCGGTGTTCCAAGTATTCACCAGGACTTTGACAGAATCGCTGGCTTTGCCAACCAAGGAACCCTCCAAGGCTTTCTGGAATCTAGTTGGTTCCATTAGCCTCCGAGGGTGGACCATTCTAATAGGTCCTCCACCCCTGGTGGAGTGGACTGTGGCTCTTAGTCCAACCTTGACCAGGAAATGATCCGTCCATGACAGTGCTATGGTACTTATTACGGATATGCCTGTTCCATACTAAAGACCATGTCGAGGGTATGACCTGCAGGATGCATTGACCCAGAAACCAATTGGGATAGGCCCATGCCTGTCATGAAATCCATGAACTGCCGAGCCACACCTGTTAAAGTGGTCTCGAGTGGGATGTTGAAATCGCCCAGGACTAAGAGTCTGGGCAACTCCAGCAGCAACTCCAAGACCAGCTGCTTCAGCTCGGATAGGGAGTCTGTTAAGCAATGCGGTGGACAGTATACCAACAGAATTCCTATACTATCCCTAGTTTTCAGGCTCAAGTACATACACTCGAAGTGGTCTGTTTTCCAGATAGGTATCCCAGTCAAGGTGAGGTTATCTTTATGAACTAGAGCCACTCCCCCCCCACCCACTTTCCCTTACCTACTCAAGAACAGAATACCCGGCTGGGAGAGCTTGATTCCAAGTGATGGCACTATCCTCCCCAAGCCAGATTTCTGTAAGACAAGCCAGATCAGCTTCCTCATCCATGAGAAGGTTGTAGATGATATGACTTTTATTTTTTACTGACCTGACATTACAGAGGAGCAAAGTAAGGGTCTGCGGCAAGGTTGGTAAGCTCTCCAACTTACTTCAGGTAAAAGAGTGAACTGAAGGTGGGACACTTTTAGACATCGAACCTGCCTTCTTTTGTAACAAGATTCCACACTGTTATCGCTGTATCTTCCTCTGCCCTGCACAACCTCAATCGCCACTCCCAGCATTTCCTCTACCGGTTCTCCTCCGTTACCCTCCACTTGAATGGTTGTTCTATCGGTTCCAGAATGCATGGGCAGATCATCCTAAAAAGGACGATGATGTTTCTGGGTGGGACCCAAAGTCTCCACTCGGGCCTCTTCCTGGCCCTGCTGCTGCTGGAGATGGTAAGAAGGGTGGGCTTTTAAAGCCTCCGCCTGACCAGGAACCGGCCCCGCTGCCATCGCACTGCTGCTTAAGATGATGAAAAGGGTGGGCTTCGAAGCCTCTGCCCAGCCAGGAACTGGTTCCGCTGCCACTGCGCTTTCACTGGAGGTGGAGGGGGTGGGTTTCTGAAGGCTTCTGCAGAGTCCTTTGGTGTCCTCTGGCTGGCTAGCTGGCTGGTAGGTGTTCCTTGGCTGGTGGTGGTGGAGTGACTCTTAAGGTCAGCCACTCCTGGCCATGCCCCAACTGCCTGCTCAGTTGTCCCAACTGCCTTTTACCCCGATGTAATGGGGGAAGGGAGGCTTCTATAGAGTCCTCTGGCATCCTCCAGCTGGCTAGCTGGCTGGTAGGTGTTCCTTGGGTGGTGGTTGTGGAGTGACTTTTAAGTCCAGCCACTCCTGGCCATGCCCCAATTGCCTGCTCAGTTGTTCCAACTGCCTTTTAGCCCAATGTAATGGAGGAAGGGAGGCTTCTGTAGAGTCCTCTGGCATCCTCCGTCTGGCTAGCTGACTGGTAAGTGTTCCTTGGGTGGTGGTGGTGGAGTGACTCTTAAGTCCAGCCACTCCTGGCCACACCCCAACTGCCTGCTCAGTTGTCCCAACTGCCTTTTACCCCAATGTAATGGGGGAAGGGAGGCTTCTATAGAGTCCTCTGGCATCCTCCAGCTGGCTAGCGGGCTGGTAGTTGTTCTTTGGGTGGTGGTGGTGGAGTGACTCTTAAGTCCAGCCACTCCTGGCCACACCCCAACTGCCTGCTCAGTTGTCCCAACTGCCTTTTACCCCAATGTAATGGGGGAAGGGAGGCTTCTATAGAGTCCTCTGGCATCCTCCAGCTGGCTAGCGGGCTGGTAGTTGTTCTTTGGGTGGTGGTGGTGGAGTGACTCTTAAGGCTAGCCACTCTTGGCTATCTTCCTGTATCCTGATCACCAGCTGAACAACCCTTCATCTTTGAATGCAGCTTTGAATGCAATGGTGCCACAGTCATAAGTATATACTATTAGTGAATATGGAGCAATTATGGAGCCATAGCTCTAGGTTATGAATCTGTAATTGCAGTACAGAGTGCTTACCATAATGTTTATTGCTCTCTAAAGATGTTCCTCAAAGTTGGAATGACATGGGCAAAAGGCAGATTGATGCCCCCTTCCCCATGAATTAAAAGTTGTAATCTGCACATTGCTTCTTCTGGTGATCTCAAGCTAGTTGATGTATTAAATATGATACAGATTTCCTTTACAATGAAATTGATTTAAAGTGATCTGCCATTCCTATATTTTTTGTCTGACTTGATTTCTTCTAACTCTTTTCCTTTCAAAAAGATTCACAGAGAATAAGATTGTGTGTGTCTGTGTAAAGGATGGCGAAGCAATACAAAATCTGCCTCTGATGAGCAACAACATACCATAGGGTACCTTTTTTAAAAAAAAAAACAAGAATAACTGAAGGAAGGTGTTTTGCTATCTTTAAATTCTGTTTTCTCATTAGGGCTTGGAGTCCTTGCCAGTATAAGATTATAAAGGTTCTGAGGAAGAATTTCCTGTCTTCCTAGTTTCATATTTAAATGTCAAGATTGCCAAATCTTGCTCCTCATTTCAGTCAAGGACCCGAAATGGATAGCTCATGGCATCCTTTCCTCAAGTAATGCTTTCCCCTTTATTCCATTAAAAAGATTTAATTTTATTCAACCCCAAGACAACAAAATCTAATGTAACAGACACAGTTCAGAATAAATGAAATATGTGCCTAACAGGGCAGCCACTGAAAATTGGCACCCCACATTATTCTTGCACCTTCCACCAAAATATTTGGGGATATTTATTATATTATTGAGGTGGGGCAATAAAGCAATCCCCTAACCTACACCAGTGACCTCAGTGAATGCTGTATTCACATTATATTCAGCTATTGGGATGTAGTTAGATGTTTCTGTGACCCCCCCCCCCCAACAGTCATAGAACACAGTGGGAGGTGTTTCAGTAGGTTTATGGCAGGTCTGAGTGTGTGTGTGTGGTGGGGAAGGGAATAGTATAAACAAGGACTTTATTCCACAGAGGAAATCCAGTGCAGAAATGGGGTTTCAAATTGGAAAAAACCCACAAAAGCAGGTAGATTTTTAGATAACATCATTGTTAAACTGTTGTTAACCCAAATGGAAAGTAGTCAAAAGCCACTTCTTTTTACTTTCAGAAAATCCTGAAAGTAAAAAGGAGCGGCTTTTGACTACTTTCCATTTGGATCAACAACAGTTTAACAGTGATGTGTGTGAAAATCAACCCACTTTTGCAGGTTTTCCCCAACTCTTAAATCCCGTTTCTGCACAGGATTTCCCCCATGTGATAAGGTCCAAACAAACAGCATGTAGTGGTTTTCCACACAAACCAGCATTTTCCATGCAGGAAACAGCCTTTGCTTAGTGGAAAATAATATTTCAAAGTAGAAATTTTAATTCCTGTGCATTTTCTGTGCAAGCATTAGTGTTTCTGCACTGAAATATTATTTTCCACACAAAAGAGGCTGTTTCTTTTGTGGAAAATGCTGATTGAAGTGCAAAACAACCATATGTGAATTACGTTCTGAATAAGCCCCGAACTATGAAGATTTACATCAATCAAGGATTCTTCTGGTCACAGTTTCTCATGTGTTAAGTTAGAAACACTTGGAGGCACACCACCATGACGACAAGCTGCTGTCTACTCCTATGAGAAATTACATAAAGCCATGAGAAATGTTTAAAGTTTATATTTTAATGTGACGTGAACTAACCCAATTTACACTTCCAAGAAGAGAATGAAAAACTCTGCAAAGTTTGTAATTGGGCACATATACATGGATGACCTTTGGGATACTGCTTCTCTCTCAAATACACACACACAAATGCACACGCACACACACATTGTACATATGCTGGAAATTATGCATTTGAAAAATATTTACATTTTGGGAGAAAGTTCTTTGAAATTATGCACCAATATGCTTAAGTCAGTGGAAGAGTGAAGTCAAAAATTAATACAATTGAAAAATTAGTTACAAATATGCATAAATTTCAGAGGTAAAATGTGCATGGCAACATATGCATGGTAAACAGGAACAGGGGAAATCTCATGCAGATCTAATTTGAAAGAAAACTGGGACCAGAAAAAAACTCTTGACAAGATTAAATTTGACAGGTTTGCATGTCCCTGCAAGAGTATAAATGTCTGCTATATACCACCTGTATCACTAGGGATGTAAGAGGAATCCTATTTCAGTCTGAAGTTTTATGGGTTTCCCTGAGTTTGTACTTTCCACAGTGCCTAAGGGGAAAGAGGATTAACCTCTGGCTGTAGACTGGGGGGGGGGGATGTGCATATCTCAAATGAATGAAAAACACTACTTAAACTTGCATTAGATGCTGGGAGGAAGAGCTTTTGAGAAATGCATTCAATTTAAAATAGGGTCCTGTTTGGGAAAAAAATAAAGTGAAAAAGGGATTAATTTCATTCTGAAAAAAGAAAAAGAAAGTCAAACCAGACAGGGATAGAGCATGGGATGTCATGGTAATGTGAGGATGTCTGTGAATACAGTTTTTATAGATATAATTATTCTTATGCTTAACATTCAATCAAGGACCTTTTTTATGGATTTGAGAGGGGGGTGGTTAAAATGTAAATTTACAATATTTAGACAGCACATAAACAGCTGCAGTGCTTTCCTGCTTAAGAATTGAAGTACTTAAAAAGATCACTTTGGATCCAAACCAAAGTAGTATGCAATTCAAAATTCTATTAATGCATTGTTCAATCAGTCACCTATAAGAAAAGATAAGCCACCAAACAGCCCTTCTCCTATTCTTTATGGAATTGAAAGAATATTTGGAAATATTCAGAAAATGGTTGAAAAACATGTTTTTGAGTATTGAGAAATCCTTATGATAATTCTGGACTGAGAGGAATTTTCACAGGTTGGGACTTGTTCTGTTAAAAAATCACACGTGGTTATTTTATGCATAAAATAGAATTTTCTGTGTGAAAAATAGTAATAATAATAATAATAATAATAATAATAATTATTTGCATACCGCCCTGTGGCGAACCAAGTCGCCCTGTGGCGAATAGTAATTCAACACAGAAATGTTAGTTCTTGTATAGAAAATGCTATTTTCTATACAGAAAATGCAGTATTTTGGAATTAAATCAGCATAAAGTTCTCATGGGCCTATCCCAATTGGTTGTTGGGCGTACTCATTGTGCAGGTCATACTCTCGATGCGATCTTCAGTACAGAGCAGGAATATCCATGGGCGGAGGTTATTAGTACCTCTGCATTGTCATAGACGGATCATTTTCTGGTCAAGATGGGACTCAGAGCCACTGTCTGCCCCCCCGGGGGTGGTGGACCCATTAGAATGGTCCACCCTCGAAGGCTGATGGAGCCAATAGGCTTCCAGAAAGCCTTAGAGGTTTAATGGTTGGAAACGCCGGTGATTCTGTTGAAGCTTTGGTCAATACTTGGAACATCGATCTTACCAAGGCTATCGACACAATCGCTCCCAAGCGTCCTTTCCAGCCCGCTCCGAATCATAAGCACTGGTACTCAGAGGAGCTTAGGAGGATGAAATGGGCTGGACAACGACTAGAGCGTGAATGGCGGAAGACTCGACTCTTATCCGACAGAACTCGCCATAGGATACATCTTGATTCCTATCAGGAGGCAATGCGTGCAGCGCAGAGATCCTTCTCCTCTGCATGTATTGTGTCTGCAGAGTCCCGTCCAGCAGAGCTGTTTAGGGTGGGGTGGGGAACTGACGCGGGTACCTCCCGCACAGAACCCTCTACTTAACCCAACAACAGCCTGCTGTGACACATTTAACATTCACTTTGCAGATAAAATCTCTCGGATAAGAGCCAACCTGGACGCCAGCGTTTTGACAGAATCCATAGACGAGGTGTTCAGCAACTCCATTGATGGCATTTTACTGGATCAACTTCAATCTGTGAGTACCGATGACATGGACAAGCTTCTTGGTAGTGTGAGGAGGACGACCTGCTCTCTCGATCCATATCCATCTTGGCTGGTCATCCAGGGGGGTGACGCATTGAGGGTATTCCTTCGGGATACTATCAATACGTCTTTCAGGGAAGGCATAGTTCCATCCTGTTTAAAGGAGGCGGTGGTCAAGCCACTGCTGAAAAAGCCTTCCCTGGATCCCCTGGACTGGAATAACTATAGATCAGTCTCCTTGCTACCTTTTTAAAGCAAGGTCATTGAGAGAGCGGTTGCCTCCCAACTCCAAGTTATCTTGGATGAAACCAATTATCTGGATCCATTTCAAACCAGCTTTAGGACAGGATATGGAGTTGAGACGGCCATGGTTGTGCTGGTTGATGACCTCCCCTTGGGTATTGACAGGGGTAGTGTGATCCTGCTGGTGCTCTTGGACCTCTCAGCGGCATTTGACACAATAAACCATTCCATTGGAGGCACTGCTTTGCAGTGGTTCTGTTCCTTCCTCTCGGGCAGATCTCAGAGGGTGAGGCTCGGGGACAGTTGCTCTTCGAAAATAGAGCTTAATTGTGGAGTCCCTCAGGGCGCCATCCTGTCCCCGATGCTATTTAACATTTATATGAAGCCGCTGGGAGAGATCATTTGGAGGCGTGGAGCATGGTATCTTCAGTATGCTAATGACACTCAGATATATCTCTCCATGACTCGGTCGTCGGCTCAGACTTCAGATGGCATCTCTCCTCTCAATGCCTGTCTTAAGGCAGTAATGGACTGGATGAGGAAAAACAGATTGAGACTCAATCCAGACAAAATGGAGGTGTTAACAGTCACGGGCCCGAAACCAGGTCTGGGTATGCAAATCCCAGCTCTGGATGGAGTCACACTCTCCTCCAAGGACTGTATTCGCAGCCTGGGGGTACTCCTAGATTCGTCGCTTCACATGACAAATCAGGTGAAAGCAACGGTCAGGAGCGCCTGTTATCAACTTCGGCTGATACGCCAGCTGCGCCCTTTCCTGGAAAGTAGGGATCTCAAAACTGTGATACACGCTCTGGTAACCTCACGTCTGGACTTCTGTAATGCTCTCTACATGGGGCTACCCTTGTGCTTAACTTGGAAACTTCAATTAGTTCAAAATATGGCAGCAAGGTTACTTACGGGTACATCTAGGAGAGAGCACATAACACCAGTGCTGAAATCTCTCCATTGGCTACCTATTAGTTTCTGAGCCCAGTACAAGGTGGTGGTTATGACCTTTAAAGCCCTACATGGCTTGGGCCCAACTTATCTTCAGGACCGCCTCCTTCCCTATGATCCTCCCCGGGGCACTTCGGTCTTCTGGGAGGAACCTGTTACAGCCCATTAAAACCAGACTGTTGGCGACCTCCCAAAGGGCCTTCTCTGCCTCCACCCCTAGATTATGGAATGGCCGGCTGGATGAGATCCATCTTATTACTACTCTTGACTGCTTTAAAAAAGCAGTAAAGATGGTTCTCTTCCAGCAGGCCTTTCCTGAATAACATCCCGGCCCATGGAAATGTATTCCAGCTCTTTTGTTGCTTAGCTGCTATTTATTTGTATTGTATTGTTTTGTTTTATCTTGTATTTTAATCCTGTTATAGTTTAATATATTTTTAAGGGGTGATTGGGTTAGGGAAGGGGTTGTTTGACTGTTTTAACTTGGAATGTTGTTTTAATTTGCTGTACGCAGCCTCGATTGCACTGCAGAGAGGCGGCATAAAAATTATTATTATTATTATTATTATTATTATTATTATTATTATTATTTGGTTGATCTGCATAGAAATCAGCATTTTCTGCACAGGAATTAATATGCTTGCATTGAAATGTTGTCTTCCACACAGAAAATACTGTTTTATGTACAAAACAATCACATGTGAATTTTGTGCAGAATAAGTCCCAAACTGGGAATAGAATTTTAAAACTACACAGTTTTCAAAGACTTTCTTGCAGAGGGAAGAAAATTGCTGACACTACCTTCAAGAAGAAATTTAGTGATGAATTACATCCTTATTAATCTGTTTCCACCAGATATACTGGTACCAAAGAGAAGGGGCCTCTAGAGATCTTAAAGTCCAGGCAGACCTATATAGGAATATATGGTCCCTCAGTTGGCATATGTGTCAGTTGTATAAGGCTTAATAAATCATAACCATTGTTTTGAATTGCATCAGTAAGTGGATCAGCAGCCACTGGCTCTGGTTCAAAACACAATGCAGAAATAATCCAGTTTGAGACTGCTTTAAATGCCCTGGTTCAGTTACTGCAATTCTTAGTTGCAGCAAATATTTACAATCACGATACAGCTATATTTACACAAACGAGCATAATGCTCTTCCATCAACTGACATCCACACCACCACACTGTGTACTGGAGCATTCATCCTCATATACACAAACACAGCTAGGATTCTGATCCAGCCACCTGCAAGTGTTTCATTAGTTTCCTATCATGTGTCCACAGTGACAGTGCAGTCTCGACCTGCTATGACTCATCTCCATGCTTAGGTTGCATCAGCTTCCTCTGAGTCAGCATTTCCTCTTGATTCATTGCATGCACCTGAGACATTTTACACAGCCTGGTGCAATAATATACTGACAGTTAAAGCAGTCTTAAACTGGATTATTATTGCAGTGTGTTTTGAACCTCTGTTGTAACAAGAACTCCATGTAGAAACCTGAGTGTTCAGAATCAGAACTGAACCCTGAAGTACTCCAAATTAGCATCTTGGAGAGATGTAACCCTATCCCAAGTAAGTTGGATACTTACTCCTTCATCTGCCTTTCAACTGACCATCTGTCTTTCAATTGATTTATCCCTGGATTAAGTTTCAATATGTTTATCTACATCAAGTCCAGTCCAGGACTGATGCCTGCCATCAGTGTAGCATTGAAATAGCTGCTTTGGAGTTAAATAATAAAGAACAATAGAGTTGGGTGTCATCAGTTTACTGCTGACTCTTGACTCCAAAATTCCAGACAATCTTTCTGAGGAACTCCATGTATATGTTAAATAGCATGGAGGATTAAAAACCAGGACCTTCAGGGACTCCATAGGCAAGTATTCAAGGAGAAATCCACTGCCACACACAGGACTCGCCCCTCCAGAAAAAGAAATGGAGCCAAATAAAATAGTGCCTCCATGTTCTATCCAAGCAAGATGGTGTAAAATGATACCATGATCAATGGTATTGAAAGCCACTGAGTGGCCCAGTCAGAGGGGCTGATCCAGGTGTACAATCAAAACGTCTGATTATAGATCATGCACCAAGGAATTTTGAAAAACCCAAAGGAGGCATGAGTTTTTAAAACCCTGTAATTCTTCTCTGTTTCAGATTAAGATTCAGAAAGAAAGGAATTCCTGGCTTCTCATCCTCTTGCTTACCAGTTTTTTGATCGTCATGTTCACTCAACTCCAGCCCCCAGCCCCATCTCTAAAACAGATTATTCCCTTCCCTTTACTTTCCTTATAACAGCAGCAGTAGTTGTCAGAGATACAGTGGAACATGGAATGAGAAAAGGAGAGAAGAGGAAGGAACATTTTTCACTCTCCCTTTCCTTCTTTTCTATTTACCTGACATGCTAATTAGCTTAACAGCATGGTGATTAGTTTAACAGCACTGGATCCCAGGTGTGTATGGGAGATATAGTTCTCTTATGACCTGTACCAGCCAATCCTTTAGACCTAACTGTTAGGAGTGTAGGGATATGTAATTAAAGTGGAAATTTACAGATGTGGGAAAATTTCTATTGGAAAGTATTTGAGTCTGCAGGTGGCAAATGTAAACAACTCACACAAGGTCAGAGGCTTGGGAACAGAGGCAGATAGAACATAAACAATTAAGTCATCTTGTTGTCTGGGAACCAGGATCACATGACACATGACTCACAGCAAGAGGCTGGGATAGAGGCTGGGTTAGAGGCTATTCAGCAAATTATCTATGGAGGTATCCACCCATGGGAGGAGTTTGGGATTTGGCTTAGAGCCTGCTTTGTTCTTACAAATTATGCACTGTGTTGTGTGTGTGTTGGATCTCCTTATTTCTTCCTGTATGAAGATGGATGTATATATTTTTTTCTCTTTACTATGCAATCAAGAATAAAAACCTTCTTTTGAAGAATCTTTGCTCTGGTCTGGCTTAATGACAAGCTTGAATCTACAGGGAGCTGAAGAATGGCTGCATTTCAGGATGGTGAGCTCAGCTCATCTCTGATCCAAAGACAAACCCCCTTTACAGATGGCGCTTTGCGCCTTCTTGGAGATAAGTAAGGGGAGGGGCAGCCTCACGCTGGGCACCCCAACCCCTTCCCAAACATGTAATCGGAGCGCCCGTCACTCCACACAATGAGCGCTCCGATTACATGAGCGCTCCGGACCCGCTGCAATGGAAGAGATGCCGAAGAGGTGCCCAACACCTCTTGCAGAGCATCTTTGGTGCCTTGAGGAAGGAGCACTATTTTAGCACTCCTTCCAGGGCCCGAAAAGGTGTGCACTGGGGCCGAGGAGTGCGGGTACCTCAGCCCCAATCCGTAGCTTCTTGGGATGGCCCATGGCCACCCGTCTACAGAGGCCCAAAGGTGGCTGATGAATGGAAGCCTGGCATTCTGGCACAAGATCCCTGCTGCTAAAATACCACCATAAATAAATCAACAAAGGTTATGTTGGCCCAGATTGTTTCAGCTGCACTTGCCAAAGAAATGCAGGAGGCTCTTGGAATTTCATCAGCTGTAAGTAAAGAGACACTGCTGTCGGGCATTTTTTTTAAGCTGTCTGGCTGGAAAGGCAGATATGTTAGGCTCACAAAGACTGTGCTCTGAGTCTTAACACTCTTTAGACAGTGGAAGGAGGGAAGGCTGCCAGGACTCTTCTGACTCTTCTGAGACTCTTCTAACAAAATGAAATTGAACACAGAGAAATGTAAGGTACTGCACTTAGGGCGGAAAAACGAAAAGCACAGATATATGATGGGGGACACCTGGCAGAATGAGACTATGTGTGAAAGGGATCTAGGAATCCAGGTGGACCAGAAGTTGAACATGAGTCAACAGTGCGATGCAGCATCTAAAAAGGCCATTGCAATTTTAGGGTGCATCAGTAGAAGTATAGTGTCTAGACTCTAGAGCAAGAGAAGTAATAGTGCCACTCTATTCTGCTTTGGTCAGGCCTCACCTGGAATACTGTGTCCAGTTCTGGGCACCACAATTCAAAAAGGATGTGGAGAAACTGGAGCGTGTCCAAAGGAGGGCAACTAAAATGGTGAAGGGTCTGGAAACCAAGCCTTATGAGGAACAACTTAGGGAGCTGGGGATGTTTATCCTGGAGAAGAGAAGGTTGAGAGGTGATATGATAGCTGTGTTTAAATATTTGAAGGGATGTCATATTGAGGAGGGAAGAAGCTTGTTTTCTGCTGCTCCAGAGACTAGGACCCGAAACAATGGATGTAAGCTCCAGGAAAAGAGATTCCACCTCAACATTAGGAGGAACTTCCTGACAGTAAGGGCGGTTTGACAGTGGAACATATTCCCTCGGAGAGTAGTGGAGTTTCCTTCCTTGGAGGTCTTTAAGCAGAGGCTGGATGGCCATCTGTTGGGGATGCTTTGATTGGGAGTTCCTGCATGACAGGGGTTGGACTGGATGGCCCTTGTGGTCTCTTCCAACTCTATGATTCTATGATTCTATGAGTACTAATTGATTAATTATGGAAGCAGCCAAGTTTCCCAAATTGAATGACATGAACTACAGTTCATGGAGTACTTATGCAGAATCCCTTTTGGTCCAGGAAGACCTATGGGCGATAGTCCAAACTGGGATTGTAGCTGGGGCTCCACAGGCAGATGTGGAAAGAGATAATAAAGCCAGAGCTTCTATCCTGTTAACAATCTCAGAAGATCAGATAAATTATGTAAGAGATAAAACATCAGCTAAAGAGTTGTGGGAAACACTTGTTGAAATTTAATGATGATGAATGTACAGGAAACAGTCCTCCAGACCAGTCACCAACATGCAGCTTTAGCAAGCTTCTTCTTTTATTGCAAAAATCAGCACAAGCAAAAAAGAAATAATAATAACAATAACATTTTCACTTTAGCCAGAATGGCTAAACAAGAACAAAACTATAACTGCTACATTTGGAAAAATTAGTCAAGCTACTGCATCAGCAAAATATTGTTAGTTAATCCATTCAGTTGAAAGGTTAAAAGAGAAGTGAAGTGCTTTCCCAGAAATACAATTTCAGCCCACATATCTCCACCTCTTTGGGTGTAGCCCTTTCAGGCTAATTGGTTGATCTTTCATGATGTGTGTTAGCCCAACCTCTAATTTTCATATTACATCATGTGACTGCCGTTCCCAAAACATTCTTTGTTATTGAAAACCCCTTGTGTAAACAAAACCCTTTCTCACAGAATTTTTTCTTGTTAACTAGCTTTGTTTTGACTAATACACACCTGGGTTGATAATTGTGAATCTGGCCTCAAGAAGCAGTTTTTCTCATCAAGGAAAAATACAGACACACATTTTTACATTTCAACATTTTAACATTGACTATATATCCCATCAAAACCTGACAACACTGAACCTGTCTAGTACAGCATCGTCTCGAATGGTCTGGTGCTGCCACCTCTATGCTAATAAGATGCAAAATTGGCAGAGTCCTGAAAAGCATCTTGAGGTCATGCAAGATCTGTTTAATCAAGTGCAGATGAGAGATGTTCAACTCCCTAGGGAAATAAAAGCTTATATTTTGCTGGAGAGTCTCTCACGGGACTATGATCATATACTGTATGGCCTCCAAGGAGTCACTGAAGCACAATTGACAATGGAATTAGTTGCTTCCAGAGTGTTGGAAGAAAGCCAATGTTGCAGGTTCGAGGCAGGACTTCAGAGGCAGCCACAAGTAGCGCCAAAGTCCATGCATGCACCTGAGGGTTTCAGGGAGATGCAACTGGAGAAGGCAGCTGTATCAAAAGAAAAGACATGTTTTTATTGCCATAAGCCTGGTCATCTCAAAAAAGATTGCAGGAAATTTGCAGCAGACAAGAGGAAAAAGCAAGCAAAAAGCTGTTTTAGAGGTTGGCCGGATTTTGTTTTGTGTTGTTGGTTTATAAATGTTTTTATAAATGTTTTGATTATTTTAATTATGAGATGTTTAATACTGTTTTAAGGGGGGGTTGGTCTTAGGGGTTATATTGTATGGGTTTTTATGTAAGCCGCTTGGATTGTCTTTTTCAATAAGCGGGATATAAATTATTATTATTATTATAATTATTATTATTATTATTAACAAGATCAATAGCCCAAAGACTTTGGGACTAGTAAAAGCACTGTGGCTGTGGCAAAGGGCAGTGACAGTGTGACTCAACAGGTGGTCAAGACCAATCTGGGCTGGATTCTTGATTATGGATCCACAGGACATATGATAAACACTCCTGAGCTTCTCAAAAGTAAGAAACCCTCCAATATATCTTCAGTCACTTTGGCTGATGGAGCGGCAAAGGAGATCAAAGACATGGGGACTGTTTTCCTCCCAGAGTTTGGAAAAGACTTTGATAATGCATTGTGTGTGCCTAAATTGCAAAACTGTTTAGTTAGTGTGTCTGCTTTGACCACTGAGGGGTATACACTGAAGTTTGTGGGGGAGGAGTGTGTGATCACCAAGAATGATGAGGTTTGTGCAAAAGCTGTGAAAAGGGATAAAATGTATTACATGCTTGATAAAGCAGAATGTGCAGTAATTAATAATGTGCCTCTACATTCTGATTGTGTACATTATTTTCACAGAGTGCTTGGACATGCAAGTTTCAATAGTCTTGGGAAACTGGGGGAAGTGTGTCCAGAATTCAAAATGTCTCCTTGTTCAAATCAGTTGGAATGCTCAGTTTGTAGCAGGATAAAGTTGAAGGCTTTTCCTGTGGCAAAACACAGCAAACACATAGCAAAAAGACCTTTTCAATATATTCACGCAGATCTTGTGGGGGGCAATGATTAAAAGCCTCGGAAAAAATAAGTATTTCATGGTAATTGTGGATCGTTTTACTAGGTACTCTTATGTGATGCTTTTGAAAGAAAAGAGTGAAGCAGCAGAGTGTTCCAAAGATTGGGTTAACATAATTGAAAGAGAATTTGAGTACAAAGTGGGATCTTTGATCACAGACCGGGGAGGAGAATTCTTGTCAAATAGTTTGAAAAAATGGTTGAGGAAGAAGGGAATTCGCCACACCACCACCAAGAATTCTGCAGGGGAGGCTGCCCCTCCCCTGCAGTTCGGCAGGAGGATGGTTTAGCAGAGACAAGAATAGGTGTCCTAAAGCAGATGAAGGATTGCATGATGTTAGGGAGCTGAAGAATGGCTGCATTCCAGAATGGTGAGCTCAGTTCAGCTCCTATCCAGAGACAAAGGTGGATGATGAATGGAAGCTGGCATTCTGGCACAAGATCCCTGCTACTACAACACCACCATAAATAAATCAACACTAACTACTATATCAGCCTGCAGTCTGTCATAGAAAAGTCTGAAGGAAGGGCAATATAGAAAGGTGTTGTTGTTTTTTGTGTTTTTTTTTTTTTTTAAATAACCAAATAACTGCATAGTCCCTTTATTGGGAAATGTACTTCCAGCACTATCCCCAAGTGGTCAGCCCCTCCCCAAGATGGCCTTCCCCATGTTGGTAGAGAGGTTGGGGAGCAGCAGAATCATAGAGTTGGAAGAGGCTTCAAAGACTATCCAGTCCAACCCCCTGCCATGCAGGAAGACAGAATTAAGGAATCCCCAACAGCCAACCAGTTTCTGTTTAAAAACCTCCAATGAAGGAGACTCCACCACACTTGGAGGGAGTGTGTTGCACTGTCAAACATTTCTTAGGGGACTGCAGATGGGTGGCTCTGGGCCGCCCCAGGAAGTGGTGCATTGAGGCCGCAGCAAACCCACACCGCAGCCCCAATCCTCCCTTTTGCCGCCCCGAAAAGAGCGGCAAAATAGCACTCCTTTTAGGGGCAGCAAAAGGCCACCCTAAGAGCCGGTGTGTGGTTCTTCAGTGCCCTTTTCGGTCCAGCATGTTTAAACGCTGCTAGAGAAGGGTGTCCTGATGCCGCATGCCATGTGTAATGGCGCTTGGCATCAGGATGGCATTGATGTGGGGTTGGGCCAGCTGGTGGACAGCTGTCTGGCTCCAGGCTGGCCCTTTGGGCCAGTCTGCTGAGGCCCTTAGTGGCAGGACGTTCTCTTTCCCTGTAGTTAGAACCCATTGGGCTGGGTCTTATTCTCTGGTGCTACAGAAAAGAAAATTGCTTCATTTTCAGTATGGCATGCCTTCAAATATTTAAACAGGGCTATCATATCACCTCTTAACCTTCTCTTCTCCAGGCTAATCATATCCAGAGACATATCAAGTTTTCCTTTATCAGGACACATCACAACAAGCATCCTTAGGGACCTCCTATGAGTCATGGTGAGATCCATGAAAATGGCATTATTGGTGTGCATGCAGTTTAAGGAAAAACAGGTGGACACATCTCTAATGCTGCCAATGTTCTCCACCGATATGGAAATGGCTGTCTTTCTGAGGCTACCACAGTGAAATGGTGAATTTGGAGGGGAGTCTGGTCACTGCTTTATAAACTATAGCAAAGTCTTTGACTGCATAGATTACAAAAGGCTATGGAACACCTTTAAAGACATGGGAGTGCCAACACATCTGATAGTCCTAATCAGAAATCTGTACTCAGCACAAGAGGCTACTGTCACAACAGAACACAGAGAAACAGAATGGTTCCGAATTGGCAAAGGAGTCAGACAAGGCTGGATCTTATCACCCTACCTATTCAACCTATATGCAGAACATATTGTAAGGAAAGCAGGTTTGAACATGGAAGAGAGAGCGGTGAAAATAGGAGGAAGAAATATCAACAATCTGACACCATAATACTAGCAGAAAACCTCACAGACCTGGAACAACAACTACTACTACTACTACTACTAATAATAAAATTTATTTATATACCGCCCAATGGTTGCCCAATCCGGGCGGTTTACAACATAAAAACAATTACAATATACAAGCATATCCCTCTCCCCCTTAAAACAGTATTAAAGGGGTCCATGTGGGAACGAATGACACAGCAAGACACAGCCTTCAGAATATCAAAAGGGATTACGAGGCTCTAGGTAAGAAGCTGAAAGAAATGGAGGCACAGATTGTCATCTCATCTCTTCTGCCAGTTCAAGGGCATGGTCCAGGAAGAGAGAGGAAGATTGCAGATGTCAACAATTGGCACCGCAGATGGTGTCGTCGAGAACGATTTGGATTCTTGTATCATGGGCTGCGGTTCCATGAGGGCGGACTCCTGGCAAGGGATGGGTTGCATCTCACACGAGTTGGAAGAAATGTTTTTGCCAACGGTCTCAAGAATTTGATCAGGAGGGCTTTAAACTAAACTGTGTGGGGAAGGGAGACAACGTCCTGGCAGACAAAAGGACTGGAGAAAATAGTCAAACTGTCATAGAGGAAACAAGGCAAACCGTACAGGGACCCAACAGTGGGAGGCAAAAAAACGTGCACAGGCAGCAAGTAAAGGGGACACATGGTCTTAGATGTCTCTACACTAATGCACAGAGCATGGGAAATAAGCAAGATGAACTCGAACTTCTAGCACAACAAAGCAAATATGATATAATAGGCATCACTGAAACCTGGTGGGATGAGTCTCATGACTGGAATGTAGAAATAAAGGGGTATAACCTTTTCAAGAGAAACAGGACAAACAGGAAAGGAGGAGGAATAGCATTATACGTCAGAGATATTTACACCAGTGAAGAAATCCAGGACATCAATCCTGGAAGCCAAGTGGAGAGCATCTGGATAAAAATTAAAGGGGAAGGAAACAACAGGGATGTTAGTGTGGGAGTCTACTACAGACCCCCAACTCAAGCAGAAGAATTGGATGGTGCTTTCTAGAACAGATGACCACACACTCAGAAAGGAGAAATATAGTAGTGATGGGTGACTTCAACTATCCGGATATTTGCTGGAAGTCAAACTCGGCAAAATCCTCAAGGTCTAGCAAATTCCTCACTTGCCTCGAAGACAATTTCATTGTTCAAAAAGTGAAAGAGACAATGAGGGAGTCAGCTATTTTGGATCTGATCCTAACTAACAGGGAAGACCTAGTTAATGGGGTGCAAGTGGTTGGATCCTTAGGCGGGAGTGATCATGTCCTCCTGGAGTTTATTATACAGTGGAAAGGAGAAGCCAGGCATAGTCAGACACGCATTCTAGACTTTAGGAAAGATGATTTTACTAAACTTAGAGAAATACTGGGGGTGATCCCATGGACAGGAATACTAAATGAGAAGGGAGTTCAAGATGGATGGGAGTTTCTCAAAAGGGAGATACTGAAGGCACAATTTCAAAACGTGCCAATGAGGAGGAAAAATGGGAGGTGTCTCAAGAAACCAGGATGGATGACTAAGGAACTTGCAACTGAACTATGTTTTAAACGGAACATGTATAAGAAATGGAAAAATGGGGAAATCACCAAAGAGGAATTCAAACAAATAGCTAGCATGTGTAGGGGTAAAGTCAGAAAAGCTAAAGCGCAGAATGAAATCAGGCTTGCTAGAGAGGTTAAGAACAATAAAAAGGGCTTTTGGGGGTATGTCAGCAGCAAAAGGAAAAAGAAGGAAATGGTAGGGCCACTGTGTGGAGAAGATGGCAAAAAGTTAACAGGGGACAGAGAAAAAGCAGAATTACTCAACACCTTCTTTGCGTCAGTCTTCTCAGAAAAGGCAAAGGGTGCTCAAGCTAAGTATAATGGAGCAGAGGACAGAATAGGAGAATTTCAGCACAGAATAAGTAAAGAGATAGTACAGAAACATCTGGTTAATCTAAATGAATATAAGTCTCCAGGACCAGATGAATTACATCCAAGGGTATTAAAAGAACTGGCAAATGTAATATCGGAACCATTGGCAATAATGTTTGAGAATTCCTGGAAAACAGGAGAGGTCCCAGCGGACTAGAGGAGGGCAAATGTTGTCCCCATCTTCAAAAAGGGGAAAAAAGAGGATCCCAACAATTATCGTCCAGTTAGTCTGACATCAATACCCGGAAAGATTCTGGAGCAGATCATTAAACAGAGAGTCTGTGAACATCTGGAAGGTAATTTCATAATCACAAAAAGTCAACATGGGTTTCAGAGGAACAAGTCATGCCAGACAAATCTGATCTCTTTTTTTTTTTTGGATAAAATTACCAGCTTGGTAGATGAAGGGAATGCTGTGGATATAGTATATCTTGATTTCAGTAAGGCCTTCGACAAGGTTCCCCATGACATTCTTGCAAGCAAGTTGGTAAAATGTGGACTAGACAAAGTAACTGTTACATGGATTTGTAATTGGTTGACTGGTCGATCCCAAAGGGTGCTCAACAATGGCTCCTTTTCAACTTGGAAAGAAGTGACCAGTGGGGTGCCACTGGGCTCTGTCCTGGGCCCAGTGCTATTCAATATCTTTATTAATGACTTGGATGATGATATTGGGGGCATAGTTATCAAATTTGCAGACGACACCAAATTAGGAGGAGTTGATAATCTAGCCTTCAGAATTATAGTTCAATGTTCAAACCACTACAGCACACTGGCTGTGTATTAAATAGTATATTGGATAGAACCACATGATTCAAAACTGGTTAAAACAGTTTCAGATCATAAGACATGTAGATCCTAGATAAAGCCAATTATACCTAAAGGCTTTAACAAAAAGCCAAGTTTTGACTTAGTATTGAAATGAACCCAATATTGGCACCAATTGGGCTCCTAGGGGGAGGGAATTCCACAACTGAATAAGCTAGTCTGCTAAAGACATACATGAGATAACTATGGGATTACATCAAGAAGCATCACACACCACCAGTAGTACTCACACCAGCCAGATTCCCTGCCTCCAGAATATTTTACCATTTGATGGAGCATCTCACATGCAGCATGTGATACTGATTTATTTTATTTTATTATTTCCTACCTTTCTCGCAGGCTGGGATGCAAAGCAGCTTCTAACACAGCTTCAAAATAGAAGTCCCAGGGTGTGTGTGTGTGTGGGGGGGGGACCCAAAATAAATAATTCATATTAACATAGAAATTCAGTTAATTATACTATTAAAACAGCTTAAAATTGAAATTAAAACAGCTTAAAAATTTCATACTAATAATATGGACGGTTGCTCTTTCTTTCTTTTTCTTTTTTTCTTTTCTTCTTCTTTTTTTTTAGAATAGCTCCCAGAATCTCACAACTGCAAGCTGAAGAAATGTAATCCAAAAAAAGAAAAGAAAGAAAGACAGTAATTTTCCACTTTCTGGAGAGCAGCAATAGCCTCTATGTGTATATTTTTTATCTGCAGCACATAAGCCCACACTGTTGCAAACTGGCGCCCATTCTGTCCCCACTTGTGCCAACAGGAGTCCAAATCTATTTCCTAGCTAATTACTATAGGAGCTTATCACATGGGGGGAAATGGGAGTTTAA
The DNA here is from genome assembly GCA_026167975.1 of Phrynosoma blainvillii. Lineage (NCBI taxonomy): Eukaryota > Metazoa > Chordata > Lepidosauria > Squamata > Phrynosomatidae > Phrynosoma > Phrynosoma blainvillii. The sequence goes on from JANUYF010000004.1 coordinate 25,171,345, forward strand.
ACAATGATTAACCCATGAAAATCTCACAATTGAAATTAAAATGAACTTACAATGACATCAACTCAAGTGTCATTATCCCTTGAATAACCAGGGAATAACCAGAAAAGAAACAGCAAAAAGTAATCTACGGTAAAATTCTGTGAATGAGTTACTGTTGTTTCTTGCCTGGGATAATGGCACTTCAATCATTTTTCACCTCAACGTCATGTGAAAATCATTCATGCAATTGTGCGCAATTGTGGGTTAATCATGGGTTATTCATGGGATAATAGTACTTTGCACATGACGTCATGTGAAAACCATTCACACAATTGCAGATAAATCATGGGTTAATCACCATTTGTACTTCCAATTTTCCCCCATGTGATAAGCTTCCATCACAGTACCTTGAATATCATGATGTTGCATCGTAGAATCATAGAGTTGGAAGACACCACAATGGCCATACAGGGCAACCCCCTGCCATGCAGGAAACAGAATCAAAGAACTCCTGACAGTTCCAACATGGATACACATTTTAGTCCCACCTTTAATCCAGAATTTAAAGAACTAAATCCAGTGGGCTGAAACTATGAAAGAGAGAAGGTTCAACTATCTCCTTTAAAGTTCTGATTAAACCTATAATGCAATCATTTCTTCACTTGTGTTGGAGCCACCAGTCACCATTGGTTTTGAATCAGTCCAAGAAAACTGATTACATTATGGATTTTTTGATAAGATATAAATAAATGGTGGGAACCAAGCTTCCATCAATGAATTGAGGTGTGTCTTAAAATCTACATCAAACACAAATATATTGCTAAATTTTGCCAATGATCTGCCCCCAATTTACATTAGCTATCAGCAGTCTCATCTTAATAAAACTTATCTGGCCAGAAATGAGCTCAATTTCTGTGTGGAGTATGTGGGATAGGTTTATTTTCTATATTACTTCAAGTGCTGAATATAATTGTGAAATCATAAAGTTGGAAGGGGTTTCATGGGCCATCAATACAATGCCCTGCTCAGTGTAGGATATCCAGCTGGGGCAACCCCAGCAGGTAGCTGATTTTTAAAGACATCCAAAGAAGGAGATCCTGCCACCTCTTTAGGCAATTGGTTCCACAGTTGAACTGCTGTTACTGCCAAGACGTTCCTTCTAATGTTTAATGGAAATTTACTATCCGGTAACTTCAAACCTGGTCCTACACTCTGGGGCAGCAGAGAAAAGTCCTGCCCCTCCTCTCTGGGATAGCCCTTTAGGTATTTAAAGGCAATCTGTGTGTGGAATACACTTCTGCAGCAAAAAATAAACATGTCTCTCACAGTTCCTGGCATGTATAATCTCTTTTGCTGCAAACCTAAATAGTAGTTCCAGTTCCCACCATCAACCCTAGACCGTCTATTTCAAATTGAGGAATTAGATTAAGACTCCCTCCTATCACCCAACAAACACTGTGGTTCTGTAAGAGCTTTTTTTTTTTTTTTTTAACTAGGCCTAATATATTTATGTGCCAAGAGAAAATAGATAGCATTTAGGAATGTTATTTTTGTTCCAAGGTTAGCCAAGTGATAAAGCAGATTGCCTAGGATATTTTTGCAGATGCTTATCCACCAAGAGGCTGAATAAGCATCTGTCATGAATGGTTTTGGTTTAGAAAGCTGTGCCTCCTCTGGCAGCTAAATTAGACCTGAGCAAAAATTGTCACAGAAGACTTCCTTAAGGAAATATCAAAACTACATATTTCTTTTTAACTGAGGCATTACATAGACCATTTTCCCATTGTTCTTTAATCTGTGGAACAGTTTTGTTTTTATTTATTTTTTTAAAAAAAGAGGATATCAGAGGTAAAGGGGACATGACTCCCAACAAACAAGCAAGGCTAGCCCTACCATTGAAGCAGAGGACTTGGCTAGAAGATTTTTTTATTTGTTTTGGTATGTATGTGTCACAAAAGGACAGCAAATTGCTATCTACTTTAATACTGGCTGTTTGCCTTACTTGTGTGTAAACTCCTCATGGAAGCAGCTGGATTTTTAAAAAACATTGAATGGTGAATGTTTGCATTCAGTGCAAGTTTGCAGATGTGGAATTGCTCATTCAACACCATTGTACATGCAAAGATTTATATTACACCATTCCCATTATGAATTTTTTACTGCAAGGGAGTGGGAGGAACACGTATAGGATTTTCTGTTTCATGTATTAAAATAAGGTGGTTGGCACTGGGCAACAAAATGTCTTGGGTCTGATCTGCCAGCAGATTAACAAGGAGACTGATGAGTATGCGGTGGCTGGGAGAGATAGAGAATTTACAGAAATGTGTAGCCTGAGGAGAGTGCTTCATTTTGGCTTGTATTTCAGTGAAAACACTTCTGTTCATCAGTTGGAGGCAGACCATTGAAAGAAGATTATCTACTGGTTTGAAAACAGTGTTATTGAAGCAAGGTATTGATGTGAGTATTTCACACTGTTAAACACAATGATTATTTTAACACACAATGCCCAGAGGTATCTGGTGCCTTTCATAGCACTGACACAGTGAATCTACTGCAGGATTGAGTCTGCTTTGAGGAGCTATCCAAGAAATTGAATTCTGTTTCTGAAATCAATTTATCACTTGGGACCACTCTTTAAAGTTGGGACTGGAAGCTGGAGTGGAGTCACCACTCATGGACATGGGAAACCCACTCTATAGCAAGCCTCAGATCTAAACAAAAAATTGATTATTTTTTTAAAATCTCATTTTGATTTCCTTCATGCATATGAATTCTGTACTTTACTGTTAAATGTGTCATAAGGAAATGAGAAATATGACTCCAAATGTAAGCATTCCGGTAAGTTGTATTGGGCTCATCTTTTCAAACTATAGAAAACTCTCCTTTGTAAGAAGAAAGCAACAAAAAGACAATGAAATGTGAAAATGTTAATGCAAGGAATATTTGAAGGAACTGAAAAACAGTGGAAATGGATACGAAATGAGAATGTACAACTTCACAAATAACATTTCTTTTATCCTGAATACCTCTAGTAATAATTGAAACTACCAAAAATCTATTTGCTTCTATGCAAAAGATAATAACCAGAATTTCAAAAAGGAGGCAATGTAATTAATCATTTCATTTCCCAAGTTTCTGCTATTTTATTTCTTAATGTACCCAACAACTTTCAGGCAATTTTCTGTATTATTTCTGCCATACTTCTCAGTTAAAATCATTTCTTACAACTCACCCACAATCATACATTATTTAATACTCTGGCTGATTCCACACCTCTGGGTCTCTCAGAAGGTTATATTAAAATTTTCTGAAATGATTTCCACATTTGGTGATTGTTATTAAAAAAAAAGGGACAAGGATGTCTATGGATTATCCTAATTTCTACAACCAAATGTAGCATCAGCCAAATGTATTAGAACTAGAATAATGTCTTGAGACAGGAGAGGGTAATTTCTTGTGGATGAAGGATACCAGAGATACCATCACCAGTTTCACGTGACCCGTGCATGTGTGGAAGTCCAGATGCACCTATGCCACACACACACACACAACTATACAGGCATCTGTCTCCTGAGTTTGCCTCTTGCCTCTGGCCATTGGACTCCTGGAGCTCTGCTTTGCTGTGCTTAGACCCTGGTCTATTTCCTGACTTTACCTCCTGCCTCTGGCCTGTTAGACTCTCTAAGTTCATCATCCAAAGTCCAACCCTGGCTCTGGCAGCCAACCATGGAATCCAGGCCACCCCCGCCTCAGACATTGATAGTTGCTCCCCTGAGGCTGAAAATGAGGCACCTAGCATCAATCAAATGGCTGGGCACCTCGTCATAACTTCAGTGGGAGTGACCTCCATACAATGACACAATGGGATGCTGTGTAAACAGCCACCCAACATCACTTTGGAGTGTTCCAGAATTTCTGGGAAGATCTGGAGCAAATGTCATGTCTTTTAAATTAGTCTTAAAATGTGGGTCACCTAGATTTATTGTGTGACTGTCCTTCCCACATGTAGACAGTTCACAGTCTAAATGGACTTTTTGTTCTGCATTGTCTGGACAGAACAACATGATGGAAGGGAGAAACTGGTATATTTGACTCATGTAGACATACCCATAAATGAATGCAACAATAATGTTTTAGCATTGTATTGCACACACTTGATATGTGTACTTTTTCCCAAAGTATCTGCATCAGTTCACCAATCTGAGGGTTCTAGAGCACAAACCATATCCAGCCCATGGTTCAGACCCATCGAACCATTGGAATGAAAACAGATGTCTCACAACTCCTCAGAAGGAGGGAAAGATCCTTTTGAGCACTTTGTGTCTTTATATTAGAAGAGCACAATGGCAACCCATAAAACATGGAAGATAAGTTTCCCTTCACTATTGATCTTCCACTCCAGTGTTCAGCCACAATTGTGTGCATTGTTCTAATGTTTTCTTTGCATTGGGCAACAATATACTTCAACAGGTCTGGGTGGCACCTAATACAAATTGAGTGTATATCATAGAACATGTTCCAGAATCTTTTGCAATATACACTAATTCCACAGCATGCAGGCTGGAGCATCTTCTCATACAAGTTGACATAAAATTGGCTTTCTGGAGGAAAATGTTTTTAAAATACTGAATGGAATTTATGAAAGCTAGTAAAGCAAGATGAATGTTCTCCTCTGCCCAATACACAATGGATTTTTCTATTACTTTGCTATGGATTTTCCAGTCCAGCCATAAGCCGATCTCTCTCACTAGAATGTTAAAATTCTAGCAGATGAAAAAAGAATAAGAGCACAGCTTTCAAAATGGAAGAAAGCAAAGAAAGCAAGAAAGCAAACATTATGGCCCTTCTTCCCAACACTCAATCCCAAGGTCTGTATTACTTTTTTTCCCCATTGTCCTGAACATGGAAAAATGTAAACTAGAGGAATTTCTCATAAACACTGCACTATACAATCTGCAATAATTATTGCCCCATTTTGACATTTGGAGAGGAAGGTTGACTTTTTGAGTAAGAATAGGAGGTAATGCTCATTTAAATATAAAACATGGCATCACAAAGTCAGTTCAGAAGTCATTCTTTTCTCTTACTATTCTTTAAATCAGTGGCATATAGCAAACCAGATTTGGCCACCTGATAATAGATAATTCAAAAACCATTTCAGAGTGAGGAGAGTAATACCAGATCAAAATGTAATGCTATGACCTCAGTTATCTTTCTGATGTTGTCATTCAATCAAATTAACAGGAAGAATGGTCTGAAAATTCTGCAAGCACAGCAGTTTATGGAGGAAAGCATTTGCAAAAAGTGAAGAGACAGTGAAGAAGGTAAACTGAGAACTGAGCTTAGAACAACCTCACACTCTCCCATTCATGTTCATTCATGTTGCTGAGACAAAAACACAAAAATTGGTGATACCCTATCCTGGACACATATGCAACAAAGTTGACTTATTTTATTTTTAATTTTTTTTTAAGAGAGAGAAGCCCTAGGCAAGCTTACCCTATGTACGTATAATTACACCACTGTCTCAGCTATCTAGGCATTTATGTAAGGATGGTATCCTAATGTTTGTTGTGCCAGCATAAGCATTATACAAGCCATTATGCTTTCCAGGTAGTTGCATTTCTGTGAAGTCACTCAGTATTGGAGAGTATCTAAAGGGTTGCATAACAGGCAGATGTGAGGTGCTTCCACCTTTTGTGAAATCAGTTGTGTAATAATGCAAATTAGTATAACTCTGGGATAGCAAAATGCCATCTTATCAATGTTGGTAAGTATTTATTGTTGGTGTGTGGATGATGAGTGTTGTAGTGATGCCCTTTGGCACCCAGCAGAGTCTGCAGGACAAGCTGGCTGCTGTGATCCACAGCCACTCTGTAATTCCTTACCAACAACTGGCTCAGCTTCTCTTTTTCAGAAAACCTGTCTTCCTCAGTCAAGAAGACACATTATAAAGTCCAAAAGCATAGCTTTATTAATGCATATGAAAAGTAAAAAATAAGATAACTAAGTAAAATCCATTGTGATGAACTTGTCCAGTTCAGCCATATAAGATTACATCTTTAACAATCCCAAAAGCATTAGGATCCAACTTGTTACAGTTAAAACCACTGCTTCCAGCCACACACGCTCACATCATGAACAATAAACAACTCTTAGACAAAGGATTTTCTAAGCCCTTCCCATACTCCACCTTCTAGGTGTTAACCTCATGTTAATTGGATAATGTCCGTATGATGTCTATTAACCCAGCCTCTTGTTGTCCATCATCCACCACGTGACTCTCTTTCCCAAGCTAACGATGCTTACATATAATTGTTATCACTTGTTAACCATAACAAAGTCTCTGTCCCTGACTTGTATCTTTGGGAAAATACATTGTTAATATCTCTATTACCACCTGGCGTTAATTCACCCTGTTTTTCAAAATGTTGTTTGTGCCTTGTCCAAAAACTGTTCTCAAGTGGAAAATTACAAACACACACACATCTTTACATTTCACCTTTGACTATATATCCCATCCATATCCTAACATTTATATCATGCAGCTGTTGAACAGGATCTTGGCCTCAAATGCAAAGAAGGAGAGTGCACAATCTCATCAGAGACCTTGAAACTGGATGTTAACTTCAGCAGGTTAATTTTGCCTATCTTCAGTGAGAGGGCAAATTACTTTTCCTGTCTGTTAACATTCAGTCATCCTTCAATTTAAAGACTCCTACAAGCACAATGTGTACACAGCAGTTCTCTCCATGTGTTCAGTATAGCTTACTTTCAAGTAAGTACAAATAGGCTAGGCTGCAGGAAGCCTTTATTATTCCTGTAAGGGCTCAACAGCAATAGCTATCATTTAGTATTTTTCTGACTGATAATTTCTGAGTAGGAGAAAATACATAGGCATTTCCAGTTTTGCTAGATCTTTCAGTGAGGTGCTCAGTATATATCAACCCACTTCCTCTGTTCCAGGGTCCATGAGTTGTCATAACTCCTCCCATTCTCAATTATGTAGAAGCTGAGTGTTTCTACCAAATGAGCAAGTTCTCCAAGCAAACTTGGATTCCAAACTGCATGGGAAGCCTATACAGATGGTGACCCCCCCCCTTTCCCCTCCAAACCCCTTGTCTTCTACATGTAGAAGATAACAGAAATGATGGTGTGGAGCAGAGGTTGTGTGTGTGTTCCACCTAATTCATGTGTAATGTTAAGATAAATACCTTAATAAAGGTATAAAGAGGGAAAAATCTGTTTCTTTTCATTCTTCACACAATGTCCATATCTGTATAAACTACTATCCTTCCTAGTCCCCCAACCTATCCCATCATAAATACAAATGAGAGCTTTGACCTCAAAAACTTCTTTTTAAAACAGAACACATTCTAGTTTCAGTCCTAGATACCATTTTAATTTACCTTCTAAGCTCTGTTACACCCAATATGAAATGAGGAGAGAAAGGAACATGTTCATTACACAGTTGGCCCTCCCCATCCATGGATTGTACATCCACAGGTTCAACCATCAATGGCTTGAAAATATTCCAAAATGAAATTCCAAAAAGCAAATCTTGATTTTGCCATTTTATATAAGGAACACAATTTTACTACAGCATTCTATATAATGGGATGTGAGCATCCATGGATTTTGGTATCCATGGATGATGGTCCTGGAACCCAACCCCAGTGGAAACCTTGGGCCACTGTAACAAAATGGAGGTGGGGGTTATGTCATAAGTTTTACTGTATTTACTATTTTATTTGGTATCTGTTTTATAATCACTCTAAACACTGACAATTCCTTAACTTTTTCAAATATAGTATACAAACTCACTATCCTTGAGGTTGAATTTGGGACCTTTGAAGTTTAAATCCTTATTGCTGATCACAGCAGAATGATTTTTTTACAAAATAAATAAATAAATACAATAAAATGAAAACGAGCCTGTTCTGGAATGGCTATATCCATGCATGAAAGAAAGGCATAGGGAAGTTTTAACAACTAATTCTAATATTGTAAGTCCACTCTCTGGGGACTCAGGTCCAGCTTGACAGTGACATGTAATACTTAACACAACTTGCTGGTCACTATTTTCTTTCTAAGGTATAACATAATGACAATCAATTCTGTGGAGCCTTAATGGTACCTATGGTTACTCAAAAAAACTGTCTGACAGAATGGCAAGTTACACAGGATGACCAAAATCAGGAACTTGCACAGACAAATGGTTTCCACTCATTGACTTTGTAAACAAAGACAGAAACAAGAGAAGACAACCTCCATCTCATCTGAACATTTGGTCATACATTCTGGACTAGATTTACACAAAGACAGCACTGGACTTTAAAATGACCACTTACAATGAACAGAACCCAAGAAGGAGACCCACAACATAATTCAAAGTTGTGAGATGAATTGTTCGATTCCACTTTATTGTTGTGACATGTTTTGTGCATAGTTGTTTACTTATAATAGTAATTTAAAAACTTTTAAAAAAATGAAAATACATCAGTGATACCTTTATTGGCCAACCAAAATGCACAACATACTTGTTGCAAGCTTTTGAAGCTCCATGGGCTTCTTCATCAGGCAAGATGTTACAAACCAAACAGGAGAAAAACAATTGGAGATGTTAGTCAGATGCCTACATGTTAGATATCCTCCCTACCATATACCATCTTAAATAAAGACTGAAACAATATGTAGCATCTGACTAACATCTCCAATTGTTTTTGTCCCATTTGGTTTGTAACATCTTGCCTGATGAAGAAGCCTATAGAGCTTCAAAAGCTTGCACCGAGTATATTGTGCATTTTGTTTGGCCAATAAAGGTATCACTGATGGATTTTTGTTTGAAGTTGCTAAATGGCCAACACAGCTACCACTGAATGTTTTTTAAGAAATGAATTACTTTTAAAAGTAATTTTCTGAGTTCTGACATAAATAATCAATTATTCCTCATTTATGACTAAGGACAGAGCTAATGGGTGGTGCTTAACCTTTGCATCTTTATATGCAGACACAATGGAAACTACCTTTGCCACGTTTCCAACATTCCCATCAATGGCTTTTACGCTGAGACACAGGAAGCAAAGAGCAGAAAGTATTGAATTTCCACCATTTGGATCAACCCCAACTATAAAGATCAACTGATTTAAAAAAAAAAATGGAGTCATTTTCATTCCAGTTTAAATTGTAGCAGGGCCTCAGCGAAAAAGGTTGGCTTTTTTGTTTGTTTGTTTGTTTGCTTGTTTGTTTTTGGGGCTAAGTACAATATTCAATTACCCTTAATTGTGCCTGTTGTTTACACAAGGGAAAGCTAACATATTGGACACAAAATCCAAGGAATCATAACCATATTTCAAAAACTGGCTGAGTAGTTTCTTCAGTTTCATTAGTAGAAAGCATCTTTCACAGCCAAATTGGACATTATGTTAAATATGTCTTTCCATTTAATATATATATATATATTTAAAAACCCTGCAAATGGCATTTCAATTTTCTGTATATGTGCATGGTAATTATGAGGGTCATAATAGCCAAAAGGGAGAAATTAATCCTTTCCTGTACATGAGCAAGAAAAAAAATCCCCCTCTGAAATAGCTGTTCATTTCTGGAGACATCCCACACCCATTAGAGTCAATTGGGAATTATCTCCTACTAAAGTGTTGCTGTTATGTACAACTTACGGTGACTCTCTTATACAGTTTTCTCAGTGTAATTTATTCAGACAACATTAGATATCATCTTCCTCTAAGGCTGAGAGACTGTGATTTGTCCAAGGTCACCCAGTGTGTTTTCATGCCTGATCTGGGATTAGAACCCTGGTCTCTTAGAGTCCCAGTCAAACATTGAAAGCACTACCCCAGACTGTCCTCCAACTTATGTCAGCTTTTAAAACAGATTGTATAGCATCTGTGGAGACATGCTTTAAATTTGCTACATAACCTTTTGGGTTAATGCCAATATTGCACACCTGAGCCATGATATCAAATATGAACTGAATGCATAAACATATATGTATGTAGATCCATGTGAAATGTACATCCATTCACAATACACAACACACACCCATAAACCATGCTCCATGTGGATCTGTGCTCTAGGATGCTCAATTATGAATGGAAATAATATTCTTAATTATTTGTTCCCCTGTTGAAAAATGGATTTCCTAACAGTTACACAATATACCAGTGAATCAGAATCCATGGGCATGATTCTGCCATGATTGGTGTGGTTTATTGAGGAGGATGCATGTATCGAATATGGAAGTGCATTGGATACTGAAATGTTTACATAAATCATGTATGAGTCCTGTGTATAGGAAATAGCAGGTGGGGAAATGGTTAGCAGAGTGAAGGGGTTTATACATAATTTTATGACTCCATCCTTCCTGCAGTAATTCTGGTATGCGGAGGAAGAAATGACCATTAGCATTTGCTTTGATCAGGATCAAAGGCCAAACACCAACAGTCAGGAAGCAGGGCTGGATAACTTGCATTTTAAAGCTATAGTTGGGCCTGGAATTTTCAGTTCTGGGAAAAACCCTTTACTGGTGATTTCTGTCTCGATGTCTGTAATAAAAGTCTTTTGTTTTCTGTCATACTAATATGTTTTCCTGGTTATTGGGAACTGAGTCCACTGGCACTTGACATCCCTAAGTGTTGTTGAAGTTAGGGTTAGGGTTAATATGAAAAAAGAAAACAGTTTCCTGTGCAGAAAATTTGTTTTCTAAGCATAAAATGAGTTTTCTTTAAAGAAAACCTACATGTTTCTCCCCACAGCAGATTTCATCTGTTAACACTTCTGGGTGTTTAAATATGGGGATAATACTCTGGCGAAATATTTATTTTCTCATGCAGCAGGGAGAACACTACTGTAATTATTTATCCTCACATGCACGAAGGAAATATTCAAAGATTTACATCCCTATAATTCCATGGCACCATATGTACAACACTGCTTGTGCAATCTTGAGTTGATTATGTCCATTCTGCATTGAGGAACTTACACATGCGTAAGTCACCAGCAGGATTTCAGCTACTAAGAGCCTTCTCTATCAAAGAGCTCACATGGTGCCACAATAAACTACAATTTCCATGATTCCTTACTACTGAGCAGGACAGTTAAAGTGGTCTCAAGCTGGATTATTTCTGGCAGTCTGTATAGGCCCTAAGGCATCATCTCCACTGGGATCTTTAGGATCCAAAGCATCTCATCTCTTGATCACTTCCCCACTTCCTCAAGCTAGGAATGAGAGGTAAGCTGCTTTTACAGAAGGGAAAACATTAGAAAGAATTTAGAATACCAGTCCTGCCATGCTGCCAGCAGACGTTTGGCTATATCAGCTACTCTGATCTCAGAGCACTCTGATGCTATCCTTAGGATTGCTCTGTTAATGTCTTGTCTAGTTTCATTCATGGATTGAACTATTAAAAATCCAGAGAATTTAGAAGCAAGTTTAATGAGAAACTTCAAGACACTCATAGTCAGAAGCTCCCATCTCCTCATTGTTAGTGGTTATAAAGACTGATTGCTCCCAGTTTTAAAGGTCATTCTGTTTGTTTGAAGAGAATGAAATATTATTTTCATTGGTGGATCATCCCTTAGGTTTGATGTCAGGTTTGCCATCTCAGTTTACAATCTGACAATAAAGAAGTCAGAGCCACTATAAATGACAATCTTTGACCCTTTTGATGGTTTTGAACCAGGTACCTACCTACCTACCTACCTACCTACATATTGAAACACAACAAACTTTTGCTGCCCAGGCATGGAATAAAGAGGCCAGACACAAGACTTCAGTTGAATACGGGCCACTTTGTGTAAGCTAGTAACCTATTTAATTTGAATCTTTGAGATGTGCAAAAGGGGAAAGCAACATAGTATGGGAACAGCTAAGGATGTGGTTTTTCCCAGACCTTCCCAGCTTCCTCTGATTCAAACATTTGAGCCCCAAGGACATCCCAAATGCTGGCTTGCTCCCCAGCTGGCCAACAACTAGAAGGCCAACCCAAGAATCCAATCTCCAAATCGCTTGACTTAACATGAAGGCTAAACCCTCAGGTCAGTCTCAAAGACAGCCTCCTGCCCCATACCCTGTGTCTCATGTTGACAACTCCAGAGTCCTTTCTTTCACCAAATGAGTGTTGGAGGTGTTCACCAAACTCCTGCTTTCTCTCTCCTCTACCTGATATGGATAAGGGCCAAGCATCTGCTCACTCCTTGTTGAAGATCTCCCAGGAATATCAGATTACCTTTAATTCAGAATGCCATGTGAAGAGGATTGGGTCAGTTTTTGTCATATCCCCATATATTTTTTGAGGTCTGAGCTCTATAGGGTGGCTTATGTCCATTTATTAGAAGCAGGAATAGCAGATTACCTGCTTCTAATAAATGGACATAAGCCACCCTATAGAGCTCAGACCTATGGGGATATGACAAAAACTGACCCAATCCTCTTCACATGGCATTCTGAATTAAACTGTTCACTCTTCTCCAATCTGTGTCAATACAATGAGGGTCTCCCTCCCACCTGTTGGGGAAGGATAGCAGATCAAAATATAGAAACTTCAGGCCAGGAAAATGGTATGATCCCCATGTCATGTATATCCTGCATGATTAGGGTCTTGCCCTCCAAAAAACCAAGGTCATTACCTCAAGGTGAATAACCAAAGCATGTTGCAGAGCCCCTTGGGCTCCCCAAACAACATTGGTAGTAGGCCATCCCACCAAAGGCCCCTTATGTTTAGCCACTCCCAAATGGCCAAATGGGATCAAAAATGGCAAATACAAGGATGGCATGCTGCCCAATACTATGGCTGCAGAACAGGACTCAATGCCTTAACAGCCATAGCCTAAAATCTGTAAAAATCAACAGGGGCTACCACACAACATATTAGGATTGCAATGGCTGGACATCATTCTGATATACCAAAAACCTCCATCACCCAATCCTCTGAAAAACGTGAGCACTCGTGGTCATTGCTGATGCAGTTGAGGATCCCCAAATTCTAAGTCAATGGGTGTAAAATTTAACCCACTTTAAACCCAATAATGTTAAAGCTCTGGATATGATGGAACAGAACTGAAATTTAGAGGCAAAATCAACCATCCCAAAAGGCTGGCTCTGCAGCCACATGCTACAGTCCCTATCCAGCATTTTTCTGATCCAAAAAGAAGCAGCATAATACCGCTCCTTTTTGGGGCGGAAAAAGGCACCTCTTTTGCCACTGCTGTGCCTTTTCCCCATTTCTACAGCATGGCACATATAAATGCTGCACTGTAGGAGCATCGTAAGGGATGACGTTGGGGCATGTGCCATGTGTATGCCATGCCCCCAGGGCACCCCACAACCAGTCTTGCTGGTCTGCTTTGGACCTTGGTCAAAGGCAACAAGTTAACATGGCAAAAATCCTGGGTGGATTCCCCTAATGAGGACATAAGTCTGAAGAGCTCTAAGCAGACATAATGAAAGACCACTACAAGTCTTAACTACATGATGGATCTAACTCTCTTTTAATCTGTTTTAAAATTTGTATTTTAAGGCCAACTAGCTGGCTATTGTAAGGATTGTAAAACCATATCTGACTTGTCACAACTGGACTACTGATTCACTTATTCTGAAGGCCCCCCAAAAGCCAACCAAGGAAATAGCATGAAACAAAAGGCCTTCATATTTGGAGACAGATGTCACTCTAAAGCCTTCCCAAACCTTTGAGAGCAGCCAGGGAAAGTGGTTTCTTGTCATCTACCACATTGCTCCTCTCCTGAGATCACACTGCAAATACAAAACTTACCTATGGTATCTGGAAAACCCTGTATTTCAAGCCAATAGGACAGAGCTGCCACATTACCCTAATATACTGTGAAGACATTCCTCTTCTAAGGGAGACACAATATTATAACAAGTGAGGGTCAGGCATAGATTATTTACCCCTCAAATGCTCCTGTCTTCTGAAATCACCAAATTCCTTTATAATCCTACTGCCCACCTCTAGGTTTTACGGATAAACTAATGGTCCTCACTACCTCACCTTCCAAGCATCCACAAGTCAGCTGGAATTGGGTGCAGCATGGCAGCTGCATCCAACACCAGCTGTCTTAGGTGCTCCATCTGCATGTAGAACAGAGCATAATCTATGTCATTGTCCATCCTGACCACATTAAGCACATTGAAAAGAATGCTGTCGTGTAACCACTGAAGAGTAAATTCTCCAATCATTTTCCTAGTGGATTTGGATTTTGTTGTTAACTGCCCTTGAGTTAGGGAACCCCATGGATGAGACATCTCCAAGGCTCTCTGTTCTCCACTACTCTGATTAATTCCTGAAAACCCATACCCGTGACCTCCTTAATAGAGTCCAGCCATCTGGCATGTGGCATTCTTTTCTTCTTACTTCATTCCACCTTTCCCAGCATTCTTGTCTTTTCCAATGAGTCTTCCCTTCTCATGGTGTATCCAAACTACAACAGCCTCAGTTAGGTCATCTTAGCTTCCAGGGAGGTTTCTGGCTTGATCTGCTCCCATTTGTTTGTCTTTTTGGATGTCTATGGAATCCTCAAAACTCTTCTCCAGCACATCTCAAATGAATTGATTTTCTCCCTATCATCTTTCTTAACTGTCCAGCACTCACATCCATACATGGTAATAGGGAATATGATGGCTTGCATGATTATAACTTTTGTGCTGAGTTGCATATCTTTGCATTTTAGAATCTTTTCTAGCACTTTCATAGCCACCCTCCCCATTCTTAATCTTCTTCTGATTTCCTGACTGCAGTCTCTATTTATATCAATGCTTGATCCCAGGTATGAGAACGTTTTTACTATTTCTATTTGTTCATTGTCTAGATTGAACTTGTGAAGGTCCTAGGTGGTCATTATTTTTGTTTTATTTATGTTCAACATTAAGCCTGACTTCGCACTTTCTTTGATTTTCTTCAATAGGTGCTCCAGGCCTGTGAAGTTTTCTGCTAGTACTATGGTGTCATCCGCATATCTTAGATTTTTGATATTCCTTCCTCCTATTTTCATTCCTCCTTCTTCTGTGTCCAAGCCTGCTTTTCTTATAATATGTTCTGCATACAAGTTGAACAGATAGAGTGAAAGGATACTGCCTTGTCTGACCCCTTTGCCAATTGGGAACCATTCTGTTTCTCTGTGTTCTGTTCTGACAGTAGCCTCTTGTCCTGAATACAGATTTCTTATCAGGACTGTCAGATGTGTTGGCACTCCCATGTCCTTTCTTGATCTATGCAGTCAAAGACTTTGCTATAGTCTATAAAGCACATGCTGGTGTGCTCCATTAGCCATCGTGTTTGCAGTGCCTCTTCCTTTCCTGAATCCTGCTTGGACCTGTAGGATCTCTCTTTCTGTGTATGGTTGGATGTCTATGTTGCAGAAATTTGACCATGTTTTTGCTTGCATGGGAGATTAGTGCTATGGTCCTATAGTTATTGCAGTCTCTTGTGTCTCCCTTTTTTTGAATAGGGATGTATATTGATTGCTTCCAATCTGTTGGCCATCATTTTCTCTTCCATATCTGTTGACATATGTCAGTTAGCACTAGAGTTGACTCTGTCAATGTGGATTGCAGCAGTTCAATTGAAATAGCATCTGTTCCTGGTGATTTGTTTTCTCTATTCTCTTATTGTGGCTTCCACCTCACTTTTTTGAATTTAGAGTTCATCTTCATATGGCTCATCATTCCATGTGTCCTTCATTTTGTCATCTCTTTTGTATAATTCTTCTTTGTATTGCATCTGTCTTTTTATTCTTTCCTGGTCTTGAATTATGTTGTTTTTATCGTCATAGATGATCCCAGTCCTTGGTTTGAATTTTCCTTTGATTTCCCAGAGCTTATGAAATAGATCTCTTCCTCTTCCTTTTTTGTTGCTGTCTTCTATTTCTCTGCATTGGTCATTGTAGTAATTTCCTTTATCTTTCCACATAAGCTGTTGTATTGTTGCATTCATGATTCTTAGTTTTTTTTTCTATCTCCCTTTTGTTTTTCTTCTCTTCTTTTCTTTATTGTCTGCCATCTTTACTTCCAATTATATAGTTTGTTTGATTTGGTGATGTCTGTGTGTATAGCCTTCTTTCTGGTTGTATGAAAAAATATGAATAGGTTGTTGGCTTCACAAAAATCTATCAGACACTCAGCTACTTTGTTTCTTTTGCCTAATCCAAATCTGTCTACTGTTCTTGATTCCTCTTTTCTTCCCACTTTTGCATTCCAATCTTCAATAATCAGCTGACATCCTATGTTGGTGTGTTGTCAATTTATTCCTGTACTCCTTCATAGAATCTATCAATTTCTTCTTGTTCTGCCTCTGTGGTTGGTGCATATACTTGAATTATGGTGATATTCATAGGTTTACCATGGAGCCTTACTGAAATGATTCAGACTGATTTTGCATTGTATCCACTGACTTTTGCCACATATTTTTTTTTTAGTATGAAAGCCACCTCATTTTTTCTTGTCTTTTCATTCCCTGAGTAGAACACTGTGTAGTTGTCTGATTCAAAGTAGCCCATTCCTGTCCATATTAAGTCACTCATCCATAGTACCGCTATGTTCATGTGTTGCATTTCCATTTTTACTATGTCTAGCTTCCCTTGCCTCATGCTTCTCACATTCCACATCCCTGTTTTATGTGTAATGCTGCTTTGGATGCTGTTTGCCTTTCTAAATGTGGTTGTTGTTTGTCTTGGCATTTCTCTTATGCCCTTGGGTAATCTTGCAAATGTAGTATCCCTATATTTTTACTTCCCTCCTTTTCTGTTAATGTTCTGATCCTGCCTGTATCTCACTTGAGGTGTCTCATCATAGGGTTTACTAGGTGATGGGGTTACATAAGGAGGGCTACCTACACCTCCCTGTGCTCAGTGCCAACCAATGTTAGCTATGGTGTCACTACAATTCACTCCTGTCACTGATACCCACCACTACTGCTGCTGCCCAGTAGCTGTTTGTCTCCCTATATCATTCTTCCTGTTGTTCCTTGTTTGCATTCCTACCTATCCCCTTAGGCCTCCCTAGGTTTCCCTCCTTCCTTTCCCTTCCCTCATGTCTTCTCTCCTTTAGTCCATCCCCATCCCCACCCACTTCCTCCTTTAGTTTCTTCACTTCTTTCTCCATGGTTGGGAGAGGGCAGAGATGGTTAGTTGCTTTCTTCCTTCCCTCACTAGCCTGCCTGATCTTCTGGCAGTGCTTGCTCCTTGCTTGGGGATTTATGGAGGGCTCTTCCTTCCTGCACTCACCTGCTCACCCCCACTTGCCTTTGGATGACAAAGAATTTATGGTCTGCATTGTGGCCAGATTATTGCGCCAGAAGTGCACAGAAAAACTACCCAGCTTCTCTGCCCTTATTGTGACTGTCATCAAAATAGGGGGAAATTTGAAAAATGTATGGTCTGACATCAGTTCTATCACTGGGCAAAATGTGGGTGCACCTATGTCCCCCCAAATTCTCCCTGAAGCCCACAGACCCTACTGCATCTTTATTTCAGCTGTTCTCATTTAAAAAAGATCCTATTAAACTCAGCAAGAAATTCCTGCCACACCCTAAGGTCCACCTTGTGTGATCCTGATTCTGTGGCTTCCTAACTTCACATATAGTGTCATAAAAATTCCTACAGAATGTCCTACCTAGTGCAACCACCCAACACACAAAATGTAAATGCCCAATAAATTTCTGGAATTCCTTGAGTGTACCTTTCCTATATATAATAAAAGCATCCAATCATTCCCTCTTATCCTGGACATTCTTCATGGGAAACCTCCAAAGCTGTTTGTATCAGTTTCAATGTCTAAGAGTACCAACTGGTGTGAAGGCCTCAGTCTTCTCTTGGGCCAGCAGAACCCCCAGTTCAAGGAACTAAACTCAGGGCCTTTGCAGACTGCCAGAAATAGTGCACATTAAATTGAGACACTGCCCTGGCTCAGTGCTAGGGATTCATGGGAACTGTAATTTATTGTGACACCAGAGCTCTCTGACAGAGAAGGCTCAATGTCCCAGAAAAAAATAAAATTCCCATGACTCCCTAGCACTGAGCCAGGGCAGTGCCTCAATTTAATGTGTACTATTTCTGGCAGTCTGCAAAGCTACTCAGACATAAGGAAGGCACATTGTCCTGACCAAAAGTTTCTGATGAACAGAAAATCATCTAAATAATCAACCAAAATCTGTGCTCAGCCTTGGAAGCTCATTGTGTGACTTTGGAAAGTCACACTAGTCAGCTTCACATTGCAAATTACTGCACTACCCTCTTAAAGGTAAAGGTAAAGGTATTCCCCATTGACAAGGTTGGGCCTCTGCAGACTGGCCCAAAGGGCCAGTCTGGAGGCAGAGATGGGGTGGGGAAGCTGCACGCCGGCTGCCCCAACCCCATGCCAACACGGTCCTGATGCCATTCTAGTGCAGCACTTTGACACACTGTGCTGGAAAGGGTGCTAAAGAACTGCACACCAGCTCTTAGGGAGGCCTTTTACCAACCCTGAAAGGAGTGGCATTTTGCCGCTCTTTCAGGGATGGCAAAAGGGAGGATTGTGGCTGTGGTGTGTGGTTGCCACAGCCCCAATCCACGGCTAGCAGGGGCGACCCAGACCTGCCTGTCTGCATAGCCCCATTGTCAAGTCGTGTCCAATTGTAGGGGGCAGTGTTCATCTCCATTACTAAGCTGAAGAGCCAGCATTGTCAAAGACTACTCTGTGATCATGTGGCCAGCATGATTGCACAGAAATGCTGCTATTCCACTTTTACTGCCATGGCTGCCTCCTGTTGCATTCTGAGGTTTGTAGATCAGTGAGGCTTAAGAGCTCTCTGGCTGAGAATTCTAAATGCCACTCCCTAAACTTCGAATAACAGAATGTGACAGGAGGCAGTTAGAGCAGTTAAAGTGGAATAGCAGCACTATAAGTGTGTCATGCACTAATCTATATGGAGGCAAAGGCAAACCCCTCTGAACAAATCTTTCCAATAAAACCCTGTGATAGGCTTGCCTTAACTTGGAAATGACTTGAAGGCACACAATAGCTATGCAAAATTCAAACTATGATAAATGTTGTTCTGTTTCATGGACTATTAAACTGTAGTAAGGTTTGGGGAGGGGTCCAATTGATCAATTAGCCATATCTTTGTATCTGCTCTTTCTCATTCTTCCTCTCTGTGTTTCTGTGTGAGTGGGTATGAATGTGTACATGGAGTTAAAAGGAAAAGAAGATAATTTTGCAGAGAGACTGTACAAACTGCAGAAAATATAATAGAAAAACAAGTACATAGTGTCTTGCTATCATGCTGTAGAGAAGAACACTTGTGGGGTCTGGAGGATCCTCAACAGGTTGTCTTGCCAGTCTGATATGGTGTGTCTTGACCAAAATCTCACCAGCTGCAATATATTTTTTCACATTTGCCACATATACACAAAACCATTCTGTTTTTCCTCCTTCTCTCTCCCCTTTCTAATTATGAGCTACTCATATTCATTCAGTTATTGTTTCTCCTTCTCCTTCCTCCAGAATTGCCTCATTACACTGTCCATTAAAAATTGTTGTCATGGTCTTGGTCATGAGGAAGGAATTTGGCTTGACAGATATGTGTTGTGTTATGCTTTTTGTTTAGATGTGATTAAAGTCAGTTTAGCATGGATAATTTGGGAAAGGAATGTGACAGGCTTTTATTAAGATTTCAATATGCTCAGATGTTGCTAGCATAAAGTCCACTGGTTGCTTACAACAGGATTTCATAGACCATTCAAAATGGCTAACATCTAGATTCCTTTACCTGAATAGAATCCATGTAATCAGTGAACAAAAGGGTATTGCAACATCAATACAGAGGTGATGGCTATAAAAATCCTTTCTTCTGAAAATATTTCATAATAACATTGCAGGGGTAAAGTGATAAGGGCTTGAATATGATAAAGCCCTTTTGAAATACTATGGTTTGGATGTGAAAGTCATACTGAGAACATATGGAGTAAGCAAAATGTATTCCATGAGATGCATCAGTTCCCAACATCATTTTTATGCTCCATTCATCCTGGGACCATGATGCTATTAAGACAACACCTCAGTACTAGGCTCTATTATAATCTATATTTGGTCACTCCAATTAGTATGGCTCACAGCAAGGCTAGTCATCTCTGATTTATTGGAAAACACAGCCTTCTAGATTCACAAAAAAAAAAAAAAAAAAAAAAAGGAAAAAGGAAAAAGAAAAGAAAAAAGGAAGGGGTTAAGATCATCCCAAATTCAGATGTCGTTGCCCGCTAACATCTCCTTTTATAGAGGTATCTAATTAACCATTTCTATTTATATAGGTAACTGATTAGCTACTCATGCAATTCTCCAGTTATGAATTGGAAATCAATCACAGCTAGGAATTAATCAATCAATGAACCCCCTGGATATGAATAACTACAGGCCAGTCTCTTTACTACCATTTTTGAGCAAGGTGATTGAGAAGGCGGTTGCTCTTCAACTCCAAGCTGTCTTGGATGAAACCAATTATCTAGACCCATTTCAAACTGGCTTCAGGACAGGCTTTGGGGTTGAGACTGCCATGATTGCCTTGACCGGCGATCTGTGTCTGAGCATCGACAGGGGTAGTGTGACCCTGTTGGTGCTCCTAGATCTCTCAGCGGCTTTTGACATGATAGATCACGATATCCTCTTGGACCACCTGAGGGGGTTAGGTATCAGAGGCACTGCATTGCAGTGGTCCCGGTCCTTCCTCTCAGGCAGGTCCCAGAGGGTGCTGCTCAGGGACAGTAGCTCCAGTAATAGGGAGCTCACCTGTGGAGTTCCACAGGGTGCTATCCTGTCCCCAATGTCATTTAACATCTATATGAAGCCGCTGGGTGAGATTATTCAGAGTTATGGAGCTGGGTGTTATCAGTATGCTGATGACACTCAGATCTATTTCTCCATGTCTCCTTCATTGGCCTCGAATTCCAATGGCATCTCTTCTCTCAATGAATGTCTTTGGGCAGTAATGGGTTGGATGAGGAAAAACAGATTGAAACTGAATCCCGACAAGACGGAGGTGCTCACGGTAGCGGCCCCGAAACCAAGAATTGGGTTGCAACCTCCAGTCCTGGATGGGGTCACACTCTCCTCCAGTGACTATGTTCGCAGTCTGGGGGTGCTCCTTCACTCGTTGTTCCTGATGACAAATCAGGTAAATGTGACAGTCAGGAGTGCCTGTTATCAGCTTCGGCTGATACGCCAGCTGCATCCTTTTCTGGAAGTAAGGGATCTCAAGACTGTTGTGCATGCGCTGGTAACCTCACATCTAGATTTCTGTAATGCGTTCTACATGGGGCTACCCTTGTGCTTGGTTCGGAAACTGCAATTAGTGCAGAACATGGTGGCCAGAATAGTGTCTGCAACATCGAGGAGGGACCATATTACTGTGGTATTAAGGTCCCTCCACTGGCTGCCTATTAGTTTCCAGGCCCAGTACAAGGTGTTGGTTATCACCTTTAAAGCCCTAAATGGCTTGGGCCCAAACTATCTCAGGGACCACCTCCTCCCATATAATCCTCCCCGTGCTCTCCGGTCCTCTGGGAGGAATTTGCTGCAGACTCAAAAATCTAGGCTCCCAGAGGGCCTTTTCTGTTGTCGCCCCCAGATTATGGAACGGCCTGCCAGATGAGATTCATCAATTGACATCTCTAGACAGCTTTAAAAAGGCTGTCAAGATGGATATCTTCTGGCAGGCCTTTCCAGGATAGATAATCCCGGCCTCAGGAACCCCTCCCTTAGGAGGGTCTTCAGGTCCCTCCCTGAACATGTAATTGAGAATTGCTGTCGTAGTGTGATACTGTTTTATAATATTATTGTTGTATTTTAATTGCTGCTTTTAATTTGGAATCAATTTAATAACTTTTTAAGAGGGGGAGGGAACCAGATTTTGTTGTAGTTGTATTATATTTTACTGTTGTTAGCCACCCCGATTGACCTCAAAGGGGCGGGATATAAAAATGTATTATTATTATTATTATTATTATTATTCCAATATATAATTACAAATAAATCTTACTCTGGAATTGATATAAGTAAGAATGAATCATATTTAAGTATTACAAAGTCATACATCACTTTTGTTCCCAACTGTTTGACATAAAGCTGTCAAGGAGGGCTTAAGAAAGTGTTGCATTCCTCTGCAGTAAAAGAAGATAAACTGACAGAAGGTAGAACGTGGTGTGACCTTCCAGTATTCATTTGTTTTTCTGGCAGTTATCTGTAGTTAGCATACAATGAATAAGATTTTGTAGATAACCCTTCAAGAACTAGGCTGATTTACCTCATCCAGAGGCACAGCTTTTTCAGAGGTTGGCTCTAAGATATGTAGCAGCCAGGAAGTGTGCCAATCAGAATGTAACCTTGGTTGCCCTTAAAATGGGTTGTTAAGACCCATAGTATTAGGAGAACTTTGGGATGTAGAACTCTGTTGTGAAATAGGCATTTTGATATGCCAACAGCAAACTCATTCTGTAAGGGCTAAATTTGAAATAGCACATGCAGATAAACTGGCAGTGGCCAGGGTGGAGAAGACTGAAGAGAAACCTGATGTTTCTAAAAGTACAAAAATGGGAATGGGCAGGAAAAAGGGAAACTCTTTAAGACTGAGGATGCTTCTACTCTGTAGATATAATGTTGTTTGACACTACTTTAACTGCCATGGCTCCATACTACAGAATCCTGGGATTTGTAGTTTTGTGAACAGCACTCTTTGGTAGAGATGGCTAAAGACCTTGTAAAACTAAAAATCCCAGGATTCCATAGGATGGAGCTACAATACTTAGAGTGATGTCAAACTGCATTATTTCTACAGTCTAGATGCAGCTAAGTGTGTCAAGGCATATTCAGAAATGGTGATTAAAAATTATGTGGAGGAATAGTTAAGGATGGTAGACCCTTTTTAAAATTTAGGCTTGCACAACACAGCATGTAAACCCCTATACTAAAAGCTAACCACTAAAGAAGCAGTCTTGTGTAATAGGTAAAGTCTGAGCAAGGAAGACCTGGCTTTTAGTCCTAGTCAAAACTCAATGAATGACCTTGAGTGAGTCAGTCAATTTCAGCCCAGTCTACTTGACAGAGCTATGTTAAGAATAATATGAAATAACAGCATACACACAATCCTGATCACTTTAGAAGAAAATCAAGATCACATCATGAGATAATGCAGAAACTACCTTATAAAATATGTTTAATGTCATTGACTACTAATGAACTGTCAGAGTAAAGTTCACTCTGAAGAGAAAATGCCATAGATGTGACTGGGGCAAAGAAACTGGGACAAAGGTGAGAGAGTTACCTTAGTACAATTGGGAGCCATGATGACTCAACATTTGAACAGTCCTGAGTCACAGGGGGCTGATGCAACACTAGGCAGAGGGTTGAGTCAGAAAACTTCAATTCTGCATAGTGACATCAGTCAGGTGACTTGAAACTGGGTCACATCCCATGAGTGGGCTGGACTAATATCCCAGTAAGGGATACTGTATATAAGTGGGTGAGTTGGATACTCATTTGTGGGTGATTGGATATAGAGATACTGGCTGAGCCCTTTGTTAGTCTGTGCATAGTCTGTAATGGAAGAATAAAGAACCTCTTCGGAGACAAGAGAGAGTCCAGCAATTTTGTGTCTTGCAGACAGCTGCCTATGTGGGAGGTTTTTTTCCTTGCAGTGTTAGCAGCCTATATAGAACTTCACAGTGAAGGCTGATCTTTGGCATCTGTTCCAACCTAAGCACATGTTGAATTCATCCAACACAACCTTGTTTTCCAATTTCCCCAACATTACAGCAGTTGCTATTAACAAGTATGTTTATCATAGGGCATGAGTTTATAGTGAAAATAATACTGAATTAGGGTTTTAAAATATAAAATGTAATGAAAATAAGTAAAAGAAAAGTTTTGTTTCCTACCTATTTTCTTTAATGATAGAGGTTGTTCATAAACTTTAACAATTGTTCTGCTTACAAGATAATCTTGTAGTACCTTAGAGATTAATTGGGAGAAAGACATTTCTAGCATAAGCTTTCCTAGACTCATTTTACTTCATCAGTTGCAAGAAATTATTAAGATATCATAAATGTCCTTGTTGATTTATTAATTTTTATTTTTTTAAATTATAATCTTTATTATTATTCACCATATTTAAAACAAAAAACAAACAAAAAACATACTACACCAAACACAAACATTCTTTCCTACGTAACTGAAATAACATATCAAACATAGACAACATAGACTGCATACTATACACAACTAAGTGACAATTATTAACAACCACTTCAAACAAACACTACTACATTGAACTAAAATGACTTCCTCTGTTTTGAGAATTCTTTTCTTTATATTCAACACCTTAATTCCTCACACTTTATTTATTTGTTTAATTTCTACATTTTTTCCCCTTTATACATTTATCCTTTATTTGCCAGCGAAAATCACAAAATTCAAATCAATCCAATCGTATAACTAGTACTTTTATTCTCTTTTAAATGCCTTATAAGAGGGTGCCATATTTGAGAATAAGTCTCTATATTTCTTCCTCTTAATAAATTAGTTAATTTATCAATTTCCATGAATTCATAAAGTTTGAACATCCAGTCTTTCATGTCAGGGCATGTGTCCCTTTTCCAATTTGATGCAAATAATATTCTAGCAGCTGAAATCATATACAATAATATAATCTCAATTTTCTTCTTAATTTCCTTATTTATAATCATGTTTACCAAATATAACTTAGGATCTAATTGAAATTTGATTTTTAATATCTTTTGTATTTCTGAATGTATTTGTTTCCAGTATACCCTGGTTTTGTCACAATTCCACCAAACGTGAAAGAAATAACCAACTTCCTTATTGCATTTCCAACATAAATTACTTGTATTTTTACTCATTTTAGCTAATTTATAAGGTGTTAGATACCAGTGGAATTTGATTTAATGTGTTTTTTCTAATGTCTAAATGGTGTATAACTCAAAAGATTATTATCAACTTTGAATCTACCCTCATGCAATATTCTTCCATAGAATATGGAAATGTACAATAGAATTTTGTTCACATGAATTATGTAAAAGCCTGTCTGAAAACTAATAAACATTGCCCATCAGTTTGATATTTCCCTTAATGTTGATTTCATGAGAATAATTCTGTCATTCATTTTGTCAGAAATCCAGTTATGATTGCTCTCCTTTGTGCTAAAATAATTTCAAATGAACTTTTGCTCATTTGGCTCATACATAGATGGATGAAATCTATCATAGGCATTGTAACTATCCAGGTGTTCCAGCAGCTGCATTTGTCACCTAGGACTCATTCACAAGGAAAAAAGCCAAACATTGTAAAACAGAAATAGATGCCAGTATATAATTGCAAAATACTTTTTTTGCGAGGGGATCAAACTCAGATGTGTTCAGTCAATGCATTTCTCCAGATTTATTTTTTTTTTTACTGTCTTGGGCATCAGCAAAATTTCAAGTAAGTCTTTTTGTTTATTTTTGACTTAATTCCCTTCACTTTCACTTGAAGAAATGGGTGGTTTCCAGTGAGTTTTATTCACATATAATTCTCATATAAACTGAGAATAGGGCTACAGTCATTGCCTGTCAAGCTTCACCAGGTCAACTAAAGATCTAACCTGTGTGTCAATCAGGTAAAGAGATCACCCACATTAGCCATGTGTACTATAATAGTTAATAGGAAAAAACTAAGGCTGAGCAATTATTTTCCCTGAAAGGACTCAACATTTTGCTTACAGGCAATATATATATATATATATATATATATATATATATATATATACACACACACACACACACACACACACACACATATATAGCCTCTAGAGTACTTATGGAGTGACTTCCATCATCACAACCTCAGCTCCAGAGTATTGGGAAATTCTCCAGAACAGACATTTGAGTGATGCAAATTGTTGCAATGATTGTAAGGAAATTGTAAGGAAACCATTGCATTAGTAGATACGTTAACATGTAATCCATATATCACAGCACTTCTGTTCCCCCCCCCCCAATAACTGTTGCTGATTTTTTAAAAATCCCGATCTCAGTATTATATAATAAACTATCCTTTTCCCAAACTCCCCTCCCTGGGAAATGATGAAATTTTATTCCAACACATCTAATGGAGTCCAGTTGGAGAAGGCTGTAACAAATCAAAAGCAATTAATGAAGTCTGAAAATGGCAAAGAAAACCAGAGTAGCCTTCACCAAAAATATGAATAAATCGAGGCAGAATTCAGTCACAGTAGGAATGGGAATATATGTCAAGGTCTTGATGTATGAGCACACATGTAAACACTGATCCTCCCAAACCCAGTATAGTACAGCATCCAGAATGCCGCAATGACACCTAATCAAATCCCATGTGTATAAAATCCCCACATTATTTATGGTTTAGCGTTTAAGCACCCAAACAAAGAAATGCTTGAAGACTGACTTAATTTAATCTTTATGGTGGCTCTGCCACATTGCAAGATATTATTGTACAGCAGTTCAGAACCTCTTGGGCTACTTGATAAAAGAAGTGATTACATGGAGGTAGTGATAAAAATTCTCAGATTAATGGGTGAAAAAGAAATTGTACTATTAGGAGGAGTGAAGAAGAACCGTTAGTAGCAATGGACTGCCTGGGAGTGTTGAACTCTCCTTTAGCTTCCTTTAAACAGATGTTGGATGGGTGTCTTTCAGGAGTGCTTTAGTACCTATACTTTCTTGGGAGTGGGTTGGACTAGATGCCCTTTATGATCCCTTCCAACACTAAAATTCTAAGATTCTATAATTCTATGAGTCTCAAAAATAGTTTTCTGTGTGTAGAAGTTGTCCTGGGAAAGGAATCCAAACCCACCTTCAATATTGGCTTTTCACTCTGCCCTTCCAAATTCCACCCAAATAAAAAGCTTTGGATTTCTTTTTGATAAGATGCTTAAAAGTGGGCTTCAGAATATCACTGGTATTCTCCCTATGTAAATTCCTTCCAAGTCTAGAGCTCAAAGTTGCATTGTCTTGTTTCCAAAATGGAAAGACTGCATTCAGATGCTCCCATAATTCCGTGCCTTGCTTTGTCTATCTGCTATGTGCTATGCATGTGCATTTTAACTGTATTTTCCTCCTACTCTATATTTTCTACACCTCTGTGCTCAGCACTGAAACAATTTTAGAATCCTATATGAGTTGTTCTGTTATGAAAATTTATTTATACATAGCTGCATATCAGAGATGTTAATAAGCCCCTTTACTAGATTTTGAGATACATATCAGGACACTATCAAGAGTGCATGTGATGTGCATCAGGACTGATGTGATGCACATCAAGACCAATACACAACAGTTCCATTGTGTATAAGTATCACTGTGCATTATACACCAATGTGCATTGGGCACTTTACTGGTTCTCCTACATAGTTACATAGCAGCAGCCCTCTGCTGAACATGAATGTTATGCAACTGTACAATTCTAATTGCCACATATGTAAGCTGCAATCCATAGGGAGAGCTGGATAAGATATTATTATTATTATTATTATTATTATTATTATTATTATTGACTTAGGGGTGTTGCAGACCGGCCTGGGGGCAGAGTTGGGGTGGGGCAGCTGCGTGCCGGCCACCTCAACCCCAGCCTGATGCAGCCTTGATGCCGTGTGGCCATACGCACAGCGTGCACCATCAGGACACCCTTCTGGCACAGCATGTAGACACGCTGCGTTGAAAAGTTGCTGAAGAGCTGCAGAGTCCGCTCTTAGGGCAGCCTTTTGCCACTCTTTGAGTGGTGGCAAAAGGGAGGATTGGGGCCAAGGCATGTGATTGCCATGGCCCCAATCCGCCGCTAACAGGGGTGGCCCAAAGCCCATCTGCATAGCCGCTTACAAAGACATCATTCCCAGACAAGATTCCAACCACTGTATTGTGTGCATTGATAAACACCCCAAAGCAATCCTAGTTATTTATCTTAAGTTTTGTTGTTCTTAACTGCCCTTGATTCGATCTCGACCCATGGCAACCCTATGGATGAAACATCTCCTAGACCCTCTGTCCTCTACTGCTCTCTTAATTCCTGTAACCCCATACCCATGGCCTCCATTCATCTGAAATGTGGTCTTCCTCTCTTCCCATTCATCTGAAATGTGGTCTTCCACCTTCCCCAGCATTACTGTTTTTTTCCAGAGCCCTCTTTTCTCATGATGTGTCTGAAGTACAACAGTCTTAGGACCTTTACAGACTGCCATACTAAGGACCTTTACAGACTGCCAGAAATAATGTAGCTTGAGACCACTTTAACTGCCCTGGCCCGGTGCTAGGGAATCATGGGAATTGTAGTTTTTTTTCTGAGACATTAAGCCTTCTCTGTCAGAGAGCTCTGGTGCAACAATAAACTACAATTCCCATGATTCCCTAGCACTGTGCCAGGTCAGTTAAAGTGGTCTCAAGCTGCATTATTTCTGGCAGTCTGTAAAGGTCCTTAGTTTGGTCATCTTGGCTTCCAAGGAGGTTTCCAGTTTGATCTGCTCTAGGACCCAATTGTTTGTCCATTTGGCTGTCCATGGGATCCTCAGCACTCTTCTTCAGCACCAAATTTTCCCAAATGTGTTGATTTTCCTCCCATCATCTTTCTTAACTGTCCAGCTCTCACATCCATACATGGTGATAGGGAACATGATGGCTTGTATGATTCTAACTTTCGTGCTGAGTTGTATATCTTTGCATTTTAGAATCTTTTCTATCATAGCCACCCTTCTCATTCTTAGTCTTCTCCTGATTTCCTGACTGCAGTCCCTATTTCTATCAATATTTGATCCCAGATATGGGAATTCTTTTACTATTTCTATTTCTTCATTGTCTAGATTGAACTTGTGAAGGTCCTAGGTGGTCAATATTTTTGTTTTCTTTATGTTCAACATTAAGCCTGCCTTTGCACTTTCTTCTTTGATTTTCCTTAGTAGGTGTTCCAGATCCGTGAGGTTTTCTGCTAGTACTATGGTGTCACCTGCATATCTTAGATTGTTGATATTCCTTCTTCCTATTTTCACTCCTCCTTCTTCTGTGTCCAAGCCTGGTTTTCTTTTAATATGTTCTGCATAAAAGTTGAACAGATAGAGTGAAAGGATACTGCCTTGTCTGACGCCTTTGCCAACTGGGAACCATTCTGTTTCTCTGTGTTCTGTTCTGACAGTAACCTCTTGTCCTGAGTACAGATTCCTCATCAGGGCTGTCAGATGTGTTGGCACTCCCATGTCCTTAAGGGCATTCCATACCCTTTCATGATCTATGCAGTCAAAGACTTTGCTATAGTCTATAAAGCACATGCTGGTTTTCGTTTGGAATTCCCTGGTATGCTCCGTTAGCCATCATATGTTTGCAATGTGGTCCCTAGTGCCTCTTCCTTTTCCTGAATCCTGCTTGGACCTGTGGGATCTCTCTTTCCATGTATGGTTGGAGTCTATGTTGCAGAATTTTGACCATGTTTTTGTTTGCGTGGAAGATTAGTGCTATGGTCGTATAGCTGCTGCAGTCTCTTGTGTCTCTCTTTTTGTGAATAGGATGTATATTGATCACTTCCAATCTGGTGGCCATCATTTTGTTTTCCATATCTGTTGACATATGTTGGTTTGCACTAGAGTTGACTCTGTCAATGTGGATTGCAGCAGTTCAATTACAATATCATCTGTTCCTGGTGATTTGTTTTTCATTATTTCTCTTATTGCAGTTACCACCTCACTTTTTAGAATTTGGGGTTCATCTTCATATGGCGCTTTGTTCCATGTGTCCTTCATTTTTCATCTATTTTTTATAATTCTTCTGTGTATTACATATGTCTTTTTATTCCTTCCTGGAATAAATTATGTGGAATTATGCTGTTTTTATTCTCATAGAGCATCCCGGTCCTTGGTTTGAATTTTCCTTTGGTTTCCCAGATCTTTTGAAATAGATCTCTTCCTCTTCCCTTTTTGTTGTTGTCTTCCATTTCTCTGCATTGGTCATTGTAGTAATTCATAATTCTTAATTTGCTACTATCTTCCTTTTGTTTTTCTTCTCGCCTTTTTTATTGCTTGTAGTGTTTTGTCTGTCATCCATTTTTTCCTCTTTCTTTTTGTTTATTGAAAATGTCTTCCTGCTTTCTTTGCTTATTATGTCCATGGCTTCAGACCATAGTTCCTCTGATCCTCAGTCTATTATGCTTAATGTCCAAAAGCAAACCAAGGTTTCCATCTGAGAAGGTGTTTTGCCATCATCTTGGAATGATCATTTTATAAATGTAGCAATCTGAAACATGTTTATTGCAAAACTGCTTAGTGGGATGTTGGCATTGTAATACATTGTTTTGGACATTCCGAAGTTCCTATGTGTTTTTCCAGACCATTTTATCCAGCTTGTTGTGAACCTTCTTCCCTGGTCTGCTTGTTTACTTCAGTTTAGGTAGCCTGGTGATCTCACTTCAGAGCCAAGGTGGTGTAGTGGCTCAAGTACTAGATTAGGATTCTGGGGATTAGTTTCAAATTCTCATTCAGCCATAGAAATATATTGGGTAGCCTTAGGCAAGTCACACTTTCTCATATTTAGAGGAAGGCAATGGCAAACCCCATCTGAACAAATCTTGCCAAGCAAATGCCGTGAAAGTTTCACTTTAGGTTACCCATATGTCAGTGATTACTTGCAAACAAAAAACTAGCAAACTTCTCCATCATTTTAAGCCTGGATCCTAAAGGAAAAAGCCAATTTTCTTGCTTTCTCGTGGATGGTATGTGAAAACCTTATTTTTCTGCTCTTGATGGCAAAACCTACTACTTTGCTAATGCAGATAAATATTGCTGAGCAGGAAGTTTGAGAGTACAGTTGGAGACCCATTCTATGCATATGACTTGCTATAGAAGCTGGGGCACAGTAGATATAGGTATATATATGAATATCATTTGATCTGTAGTACAGTCTACCCTCCATATTCATGGATTCCTTATCCATGGATTCAACCATCCACGGCTTGAAAATATTTAAAAATATATATAAATTTCAAAAATAAAAGCCTGTTTTTGCCATTTTATATAAGGGACACCATTTTATAACACCATTTGTATTTAATGGGACTTGATCATCCACAGATTTTGATCTCCAAAGGGGCTCTTGGAACCAAACCGCAGTAGATATCAAGGGCCCACTCTAATTGATCAGATATAAATTATACTGTCTAATATACCAAAGACATTTTTATTTAGGCAGATGTTTGGAGGGTGAATTTTCTTTGAATAATATGGTATGCTGGTTTATTATGGTAATGGTTTTTACTGTTTTAATTATGTTGTTTTTAACCTATATTTTAAGCTTGGTATTATTTAATTATTTTTTAACTTCATAATCATTGTTTTAGCTTTGTCTTTTAAAAATATTGTAACCCGCTTTGAATCCCATTGTTAAGAAAGGTGGGATATAAATCCTAGAAATAAATAAATAAATAATGATATTTGTCTTCCGATATAGAAAATAATACAGCATTACAGTTATATTTCTGATAGAAACAGCCCTGCTGGCTCTGTTCAAAAGTCTAGCTAGTCAAGCACCATGTCTCCCACAGTGGCCAATTAAGCTCCAAAACATGATATGAGGACCATAGTACTAGTCTATTGTTTACCCCACTGGCTGGTAAGTTGTTAACTCCCCACAATTCTCCTCCTCCTCCTCTTCCTCACCTTCCTCCACCACCACCACCATCATCATATTCCATCTTCTTTTCCTAAGCCCTGGGATTCAGCATGACAATTCAGCAGCAGCTACAGATAGCCTTATGTTCCATGAATTTGGTAAAGGCTGCATCTATACTGCAGAATTAATGCAGTTTAACAGCATTTTAACTGATATGGTCAAGTGCTATGGGTTTCTGGGATTTGTAGGTTTGTGAAATATTTAACCTTCTCTGTCAGAGAGACCTGGTGCCACAACAAACTACAAATCCTATGATTCCATAGAATGGAGCCATGACAGTTAAAGTGGTGTCAAATTGCATTAATTTTGCATCATGGCAGCTGTTTAAGTCAAGTATGTTGGTATCCATCACAACATCTTGTGGCAGCAAATTTCATAGTTTAATAACTATGATCTATGACCACAGATGATTTACATAATTGTAAATGTGGATGCTGCAGACACTGATATAGTGAAAGTCGTTCTATACCTTGACTAAGTCATAAATCTTAATGAAGACTATCATAAAGAAATCAGAAGAAGAGTAAGATTTAAAAGGCAAATGCAAAAATTGTAAAATGTAAAGATATATAATTGAATACCAAAGACAAGATCATCCATGCCATAGTACATATGGTTATGTTCTACATTCTACATATGGTTATGAAGGCTGCACATCAAAAGAAGTTGAAAGGAAGCTGGGGGAGATTTCTGTGAATACCATGAACTGCCAAAATGATCATGAACGGTCACAGGCCCGAAACCAGGTTTGGGAATACAGTCTCCAGTCCTGGATGGAGTCACACTCTCCTCTAGGGACTGTGTTCGCAGCTTGGGGGTACTCCTTGATTCATCGCTCCACATGACTAGTCAGGTGAATGTGACGATCAGGAGTGCCTGTTATCAGCTTCAGCTGATACGCCAATTGTGCCCTTATCTGGTCATGAAGGACCTGGAAACTGTGGTACATGCTCTGGTAACCTCACGTCTGGATTACTGTAACACTCTCTACATGGGGCTACCCTTGTGCCTAACCTGGAAACTGCAACTGGCACAGAACATGGCAGCCAGATTAATTACGGGAACATCAAGGAGGGAGCACATAACACCAGTGCTTAAATCCCTCCACTGGCTGCCAATTCATTTCCGGGCACAGTACAAGGTGTTGGTGTTAACCTTTAAAGCCCTACATGGCTTGGGTCCATCTTATCTTAGGGACCGCCTCTCCCCGTATGATCCCCCCGCGCCCTCCGGTCCTCTGGGAGGAATCTGCTACAACCAATAAAAACTAGACTGTCTCAGACCTCCCAGAGGGCCTTCTCCTCGACCGCTCCCAGACTATGGAATGGCCTGCCGGATGAGATCCGTCTTATTACCACGCTTGCTGTTTTTTAAAAAGCAGTAAAGACGGATCTCTTCTGGCAGGCCTTCCCGGAATAATCCTCCAGCGTGAGGGGAGATGCTACTACCATCCCTCTCCTGTGGCTCGCTTCATTGTCATTTGTTATTGTTGTTTGTTTGTTGCGTGTTATTATATTGTATTGTGTTTTAAATTTTCAATAGTTTAATTCTGTTTTAAGGGGTGGGAGGGCTGGATATGGGATAAGGAATGTTTTAAATTGTATGTTTTAAATGTTGTAACCAACCCCGATTGTTGTGCAGAGGGGTGGGCTATAAATAAAATTTATTATTATTATTATTATTATTATTATTATTATTATTATTATTATTAAAGCAAATCAGCTGATCTCTTTTTAGAAGCCAAAGTAAATAAAATGAAGCTATTGTACTTTGAAAATATCATGAGACAAAATGACTCATTAGAAAAGATGAAAAAGCCTAGAAAAATGGGAATCAGTATGAAAGGATGAAGACCACATTGCAGGAGAATTAATTCAATCAAAGAAAGCACAGTCCCTAATTTGGAAGACTTAGGAGTGAAACAGACGGCCCCAAAGGAGCAGCTTGCTGCCACCCCTTTGCTTTTTGGGCATTTTCCGCCCCCAACCCAGCATTTTTGTGGCACAAAAAGAAGCAGCATGCCATGGTGGTGGTTTTTCTGATTTTATGTGGCACAGTATGTGTAAATGCTGTGGCACAGAAATGCCATGAAACCGCCACACATGCAGTCAACTGTGCAGCTTCCCAGCTGCATGGGGTGTTCTGCTGTCTGAATGCCATGCCTCCATGCCACCGGGAAACCAGCTATTTTTGTGTCTCTAATGGCCCTTAGACAGGGCTGTTGATATGGGGTGATTTGAAAGACTTTAATTCATAGGATCTCTGCAAGTCAAAAATGACCTGATGGCAATTAAGAACAAATGGAGCACCTCTCCTTTGGCAGATTATGGACTCCAATTCCAGCATGCATGGTGGTGAAAATATCTACAGAAACAAAGAAGTAAAACACATGGGCCAAATAAAGTGGTTTCAAATCACGTTGCAGGTGTGGCATTTAGATGATGCATGCCTCCAAACTGGGAAGAAAGCACATATAAGCCTCACTCTGGGGCTAAAAACTGAAGCAAAAAGAACCCAGAATATTTTGACTTAGCCCAGAAAATGTGTACCTTTGAACCACCATATAAACACCTTAATGTGAAAGTGGTTCTTAAGAAGTAATCTATCCTAATTGTAACTCTAAGGCTGCATGTAAATGCACCAGTGCAGATGTGCATTAAAAAGGATGGAGCCACAGTACCCAAGCTGTCAGGGCAGCAATGCAAAAAAGTGAAAGTGTGACACCTCCAATGGATGTAATTACAACATACACAAACCTGACAGTCCAAGAGACGGCATGGAGTGAAGGGGGCATGTGAGAGATCTCCATGATTGTACTTTGTCAGTGTTTTACTGGGCACACTGATGCCTAACCTGGAATTCATTACCTGGAATATTGTATCCAGTTGGGCACCACAATTCAAAAAGGATGTTAACAAGTTGGAACGTGTCCAGAGGAAGATGACCAAAATGGTGAAGGGTCTGGAAACCATGCCTTATGAAGAAAGACTTAGGAAGCTGGTTATGTTTAGCCTGGAGAAGAGAAGGTTAATAATAATAATAATAATAATAAAATTTATTTTTATCCCACCCCACTGCAGATGCAACTGGGGCAGCTGACAGCATTAAAATATAATAAAAAATACAATATAAATCCCATAAACTCACCCACCCCTTAAAATAGAATTAAACAACCTCTCTCTGGCTTTTCTTCGCAAACGAAGATTCAGGAAGGACTCATCCCACGCTTTTTGCAAGCGCGCTGATGACTAAAAAGGCCAATCCGAGATAAACAAGTCCGGTTGCAGAAAGCACAGCAGAAGATCTCCTTGGGTGATGTTTCCGGGTTGTGATTCTTTCTGCGTTGTCATTTCTCTTCGAGATTTGTTTGGCATGACTTCTCAAATAAGGCTGCAGCATTGTGGATAATGCGTCTCCATGCCTCCCGATGTGAGGCCAGGGTGGACCATTGTTGGTGATCAATTTGGCCAAGCCTGAGATGTTGTTTCAGGGAGTCCTTGTATCATTTTTTTGGAGTGTCCCTCTTACGCTGACCCATGGTGAGTTCACTGTAGAGTACTATTTTTGGGAGGCGATGGTCCTCCATCCTAGAAACGTGCCCTGCCCAGCGCAGCTGCATTTTCAATAGCATGGCCTCAATGCTGGTGATCTCTGCTTGCTCAAGGACAGCAACATTCGTCACATAGTCAGTCCAGTGTATATTTAGGCTTGTGCGTATACAGCGCTGATGAAAGTGTTCGAGGAGTCGTAAGTGTTGGCGATAGGTGACCCATGTTTCAGACCCATAAAGGAGGATAGACAGTACAATGGCTCTATACACACTGATTTTTGTGCTCCGCCTCAGGTGTTTGTTACTCCAGACTCTTTTGTAAAGTCTTCCAAATGTGCTATATGCCTTTGCTAATTGTGATCAATCTCTTTGTCAATCTTGGCATCTGAGGAGATGATGCTTCCCAGGTAGGTGAACTGCTGAATGGACTTAAGCACAGATTTGCCTACAGCGATGTGGAGATCGTGGTGTTTGTCCTGTGGTGCAGGCTGGTAGAGAACTTCCATTTTCTTCAGGTTGACTTCCAGCCCAAACAGCTCTGCAGCTGTTGCGAAGCAAGATGTTAGGCGCTGCAGAGCTGCTTCTGTGTGGGCAACAAGGGCAGCATCGTCAGCGAAGAGCAGCTCACTGACTAGATAGTTTAGAGTCTTAGTGTGAGCCCTCAGACGGCTTAAGTTAAACAAGCTACCATCAACACGGTAACGTATATAGATGCCGTCTTCTTCTTCAAGCTCTGCTGCAGCCCTTTGGAGCAGTATGCTGAAGAAGATTGTAAATAAAGTTGGAGCAAGAACACAATCATGCTTCACTCCATTAGTTATTAGAAAGGGCTCTGAAAGAGCATCGCCGTATTTGAATTGACCATGCTGGCCCTCATGTAGTAAGATAATCATTTTGAGGAATTTGGGGGGGCATCCTAGTCTTTCCAGAATCTGCCATAGACCTTTTCTACTCACAGTGTCGAAGGCTTTGGTGAGGTCAACAAATGTTACATAGAGTCCCTTGTTCTGCTCTCTACATTTCTCTTGCAGTTGTCTAAGGGCAAATACCATATCTGTAGTACTCCTATTGGCTCTGAAGCCACACTGGCTTTCAGGAAGGAATTCTTCTGCAATAGCAGGAACTAATCTCTTCAGGAGTATCCTTGCAAGGATTTTTTCAGCAATAGAGAGCAGTGTTATACCTCGATAGTTTGAGCAATCGGATTTTGCTCCTTTTTTCTTGTACAGGGTGATGATGACTGTATCTCGGAGATCTGATTGCAGTTCCGCTTTTTCCCAGCAACTCACAAGGAGTCTGTGGAATTTAGCATGGAGTACATGACCTCCGTGTTTCCAAACTTCAGGTGGGATTCCATCAATCCCAGCTGCCTTGCCATTTTTCATCTGCTGTATGACCTTAAGGGTCTCTTCCAAAGTGGGAGCTATGTCTATTTCGTTTTTCATCGGGTTTTGTACCATATGTTCGATAGCTGAGCCTTGGACTACTCGGTTGGCACTGAAGAGACTTTGAAAATGTTCAGCCCATCGATTCATGATGGAGGCTTTATCAGTAATTAGTGTTTGACCAACTGTACTGTGTAAGGAGCTTTGGACCTGATAAGTAGGTCCAAACACTGTTTTAAGAGCTTCGTAAAATCCTCTAAGATCACCCAGATCTGCACAGTGTTGTGTCTTTTCTGCTACTAAATTAATTAAATTTAAACAATAGAACTATTAAAACATACTAAAAGAAATGCATCACAATAACACAAACAGTAATGACAATAACTAGAGCAAAGATTGTGGGAAGGAGATGGGCTGACTCTTGAGGCTGGGATATCTATTCAGGAAACGCCTGGTGGAAGAGATCCATCTTGACAGCCTTTTTAAAGCTGTTTAAGGTGGTGATATGACAGATCTCATCCGGCAGGCCATTCCATGCTGAAAAGGCCCTAACCTAGTTTTTATAGGCTGCAGCCAATTCCTCCCAGATGACCTGAGTGCGCGAGGTGGATTATACGAAAGGAGGTGGTCCCAAAGATAGGTTGGACCTAAGTCATTTAGTATAACCAACACCTTGTACTGAGCCCAGAAACTAGTGGGCAGCCAGTGAAATGATTTTAGAACTGGCATTATATGGTCTCTTCTCGATGTTCCCGAGACCAACCTGGCTGCCATATTCTGTACTAACTTGAGTTTCCCGACCAAGTACGAGGGTAGCCCCATGTAGAGCACATTACAGAAATCAAGATGGGAGGTTACCAAAGCATGCACCACAGTTTCAAGGTCCCTAACTTCCAGGAAAGGGTGCAGTTGCCATATCAGCCAAAGCTGATAACAGGCACTCGTGACCATCACATTTACCTGATTTGTCATCTGAAGCGACGGTCCTTAGAGGAGAGTGTGACCCCATCCAGGATTGGAGGTTGTATCACAATACCTGGTTTCAGGGCTGCTACTTTCAGTACCTCCATTTTATCTGGATTTGGTCTCAATCTGTTTTTCCTCATCCAGTCCATTACTTCCTTAAGACAGTCATTGAGAGGAGAGATGCCATCTGAAGTCAAAGCCGAAGACCGAGACATGGAGAAATATATCTAGGTGTCATCAGCATATTGATAACACCCCGCCCCATGTCTCCAGATGATCTCTCCCAGTGGCTTCATATAAATATTAAATAGCATCGTGGACAGGATGATGCCTTGTGGGATGCTGCACTTAAGCTTTTTCCTTGCAGAGCAATGCAATGCCTCCAATTCCTAACCTTCTCAGGTGATCCAACAGGATGATATGATCTATTGTTTCAAAAGCCGCTGAGAGGGCCAGTAGCACCAGCAGGGTCACACTACCCCTGTTGATGCCCAGACGGAGGTCATCAGCCAAGGCAACCATGGAGTCTCAACTCCATATCCTGTCCTAAAGCCAGTTTGAAATGGATCTAGATAATCAGTTGCCTCCAAGACAGCTTGGAGTTGAAGAGCAACTCCCTCTCGATCACTTTGCTCACAAAAGGTAGTAGAGAGACTGGCCTATAGTTTTTCATGTCCAGGGGGTCCAGGGAAGCTTTTTTCAGGAGCGGCCTAACTACCACTTCCTTTAAGCAAGATGGAACATGACCTTCCCTAAGGGATGCATTGACGATGTTCCAAAGGAACATCCTCAAGGCATTTCCCCCCTGGATGGCTAGCCATGAAGGGCAAGGTTCAAGAGGGCAGGTTGTTTTCCTCACTCTACCAAGGAGCTTGTCCACGTCATCGGTACTCACCAATTGAAACTGATCCAGTAGAATTTCATCAATGGAGTTGTTGGACACCTCATCAATTGATTCTATTACAACACTGGCGTCTAAGTCAGCTCTTATCTGAGAGATTTTATCCACAAAAAAGTTGTTAAACACATCACAGCAGGCAGTTGTCAGGTTAAGTAATGGTTTCTGTGTGGGTAGAACCTGTGTCAGTTTCCTTACCACCCTAAACAGCTCTGCTGGATGAGACTCTGCAGAAAGATTTCTGCACTGCACATATTGCCTCTCGATAGGAACAAAGAAATTTCCTATGATGAGTCTTGTCAGATAAGAGTCAAGTTTTCAGCCAGATGTGCTCTACTTGTTGTCCAGTCCACTTCATCTTCCTAAGTTCTTCCGTGTACCATGGCTTATGGTTAAAAGCGAGTTGGAAAGGATGCTTGGGAGCGATTGTGTTGATAGCCTTGGCAAGATTGGTGTTCTAAGTATTAACCAAAGCTTTGACAGAATCACTGGTGTTACCAACCATTAAACCCTCTAAGACTTTCTGGAATCCAATTGGTTCCATTAGTCTTCGAGGGCAGACTATTCTAATAGATCCACCACCCCCGGTGGGGTGGACAGTGGTATTTAGTTCAACCTTGACAAGGAAATTATCCATCCATGACAATGCGGTAGTTTTAATAACTTCCACCCATGGATATTCCTGTTCCATACTGAAGACCGCATCAAGGATATGACCTGCACAATGAGTGGGCCCAACAACTAATTGGGATAGGCCCATGTTTGTCATGGATTCCATGAACTCCCGAGCTGCAACTGTGAGATTTGACAAACTGGTCTTGAGTGGAATGTTGAAGATGCCCAAAACTAAAAGTCTGGGTGACATCAACAGCAACTCTGAGACCAACCGTGTTAGCTTGGTTAAGGAGTCTGTTAGACAATGGGGTGGCTGGTATACCAACAGAATCTCCATACTATCCTTTGTCCTCAGGCTCAGGTACATACACTCAAAGTGGACTGTGTTCCGGGCAGGTATCTTGGTCAAAATCAAGTTGTTCTTATGAACCAGAGCCACTCCACTCCCCACCCACTTCCCCTTTCCTGCTCACTGACAGAGTACCCAGCTGGGAGGGCCTGCATCCAGGTTATAGCACTGCCTTCTCCCAGCCAGGTCTCTGTAAAACAAGTAAGGTTGGCATCCTTATCTAAGAGGAGATCATGGATGATATGAGTCTTATTTTTAACTGACTTGGCATTGCAAAGGAGCAGAGTAAGGTTCTGTGGAATGATTGGTGCCCTCTCCAATTCATTCCGGAAAACAGAGTGAACTGAAGGTGGGATAGCTTTCAAATATCAATCCTGCCTTCTTTTGTAACCACCCTTCACTCTGTTCCTGCCATACCATCCTTTCCCCCACACAACTTCAATTTCCACTCCCAGATCATCCCAGTCACTACAAGAGGTAATGGTGTTAGGGCAGCTAGATGGCATCCTTCCCGGTGTTCTACCAGTGCCACCGCTACAGGTGGTAATAATATATGGGGCAGGCTAAATGTCCTCCTCACTGACTTCCCCCTCCCAGCAAGGTTGCCACAGATGGTAATAGAGTTGAAGCAGGCTAAATAAGGCTCCTTCAGCTGTACTACAACTGGATGTCCCTTCATACAAGTAGGTCATGTCTCTTCAGCCATGCTACCGCCACCGGTGAGCTGTTAAAGGGGCTGGTGGGGCAGGCTAGGTAGCCTCTGCCAAGCCAAGCCCTCTTTGGCCTCGCTGCCACCGGTCAAGATGTCAAAGGGCTGGTGGGTGGACTAAATAGCCTTCGCCAGGCTCCGCTGGCTCTCTTCAGCCATGCCGCCACCACTGCTAGTGAACTGTTAAAGGGGCTGTTGGGGCAGGCTAGGTGGTCTCTGCCAAGCCAAGCCCTCTTTGGCCTTGCCACCACTGCTACTGCACCAGATGTCAAAGGGCTGGTGGGGCTGACTAAGTGGCCTCCACTGAGCCGAGCCCTCTTTGGTCTTGCTGCCGCCACTGCTCCAGATGTTAAAGGGATGGTGGGCAGGCTAAATAGCCTCTGCTGGGCTCTGCTGGCTCTCTTCGACCATGCCGCCGCCACCACCAGTGAGCTGTTAAAGGGGCTGGTGGGGCGGGCTAGGTAGCCTTCACCAAGATCAGTTAAGAGGTGATATGATAGCCCTGTTTTAGTATTTGAAGGATGTCATATTGAGGATGGGGTAAGCTTGTTTTCTGCTGCTCCAGGGAACAGGACACAGAACAATGGATGCAAGCTACAGGAAAATTAGGAGGAACTTCTTAACAGTAAGAGCTGTTTGACAGTGGAACACACTCTCTTGGAGAGAGGTGATGTTTCCTTTGGAGATCTTTAAACAGAGGCTGGATGTCCATCTGTTGGGGTGCTTTGATTTTGAGTTCCTGCATGGCAGGGGGTTGGACTGGATAAACCCTTGTGCTATCTTTCAACTGTATGATTCTATGATGTCCCTATGCCCTATCCCAGTGGAAATTGCAGATGTGACTGTGTGGTTGATCAAAGGGGTGGCCATCCAATGTGATGGCATCTAGGTAGCAGGGGGTCACTGGCAGTGTGTTTCTGCAATGGTGTGCCTGGATGGTAGGGATGCAACAAAATAATTAGCCAGTGGCATGTCTTGACCCCACGCTATGTGGTCTGGCAGTGTGCATTTGGGTGACTTTTGGAATGGACTGTGCAGTTAGTGGAGTTTCAAACTACTTTCAGAAAAAGCAGGTTCAAGCCACTTTTTTCTGCCCATCTGTTTTGCCCCAAAGAAATAAATCTTATGCATTATTGCTTACAGCATTTGTTTTCAGCCTACAGGTCTTGTATGTGTGTGTGGATTTTTCCTCATCTCACTTTAAATTATTTTGGCACCAGGACAGTTCAGTTGAAAGATGGCACTCATTCCATGCTGGCAATTAACTGGAACAGTTTTCTTGCCTCAGACATTATAGCATGCAAGCTAAAACCATTGACTCTTTGTGGAAATCTTAGTTGAGGGTTTTCTTGCAAATTATAATATATGTATAATACCACCATGGAATCTATTTTTAGGACAGAGAAATGCTAACATGGCATTCATGTTTCTTCTCATATGACTTTAGTGAGCAAATAAATCCTGTTGTGCTCAAATGCTCCAAGTATCACACTGGGGAAAAATCATGTAAAACCATTCAAGTAAATAATCTTGCATTTATAATGAGATGTTTTGATTTTCAGCCCCCAAGGTCTTTCAGGAAATTTTCCAGTTGTTGTTTTTTCCCCCTTGTAGATTGTAGAATTTTGTTCTGGAGTTTTAAATAGAAGAAGACTCCCATATGCTCTTCATCCTCAAGTATCATTATGTGAAACTCTACCTTTTCTTTTAATGTTAGGGAGGTGATACACACTGAATCTGAGGGCTGACCAAAGGCAATTTGATGGCTAAGACAAAGATAAGAAGAAGGGTGGTAATTCTTTACTAATTTTCTTCTTGAAAGTAATTTCAGCTATTTTCTTCTTGCTGCTAGAAAGTCTTCAAAAACCATGCAGTTTTCAAAAGCTATTTGCAATTTGAAAGTTACATGGTACAAAATTCACATGAGGTTCTTTTGCTCAGAGAACAGCATGGGAAATAATTTTCAGTGCAGAAATATTCATTCATGTGCACAAAATATGTTTTCTGTACAGAAAGTACTGTTTTCTATGAAGATCAATCATATGAAACTTTTATGCAGAATAACACAATCTGTAGCATTTTTCACACACACACACACACAATTTCTGAGCAGGAATTAATATTTTTGTGTTGAAATATTATTGTCCATTCAAAAAATGTTTTTTCCTGCTCAGAAAATCCAAATGTTGTTTTATGTTCAAAACAACCATGTGCAGATTTTGTGCAGAATAAGTTTTGAATGCAAATATTCTTGTCAGTCCAGGATTTCTTCTCATCTGAATTTCTCAGTACTTGAAAAATATGTTTGTTTAAATCATTGTTTGAATATTTTTAAATATTATTTCCATCCCTAACAAGATGCTCCAACCCTTTTCAATTAAACATACAGAATCTAGCAGGACTGCCAGCTGAGTCTTATTTTAGTACTGATGCCAAGTAGGAATGGGACAAATACTTAGATATATATTTTTAAAACAGTAAAAACAATGTTTCTCAAGTGATGATCTAGGAGGCACTCATAGAGTCATAGAGTTGGAAAACACCACAAGTGCCATCGAGTCCAACTCCCTTCCATGCAGAAATACATAATCAAATCATCCCCAACAGATGGCCATCCAACCTTGATTTAAAAGCTCTAAAGAAGGAGACTCCACCACACTCCAAGGGAATATGTTCCACTGTCGAACAGCTATTACTATCAGGAAATTCTTCCTAATGTTTAGGTGGAATCTCTTTTCCTGTAGTTTGAATCTGTTGCTCCATGTCCTAGCTTTTGAAGCATCAGAAAACAAGCTTGCTTGATCCTCAATATGACTATACAAAACTACACAAATGTGCCATTCCAATAAATGTTGCTTGCATTGGCACAAAAGATTCCAGATGCCTTTTGTTGGGTATAAACTGGCCACAACTTTTATTTATTTGTACAGGGTCTTAAACAGTTTTACATTATATAACCCGCACTATATTACAGTTATTAGTATTAATTACTATTCTCAGGGAGGGCAAAAAACCCAGGTTACAATAACTCTGGTAAAAAAATCCCTCCCAGCCCCCAAAGGCGACCAGCCAAAGCCTGAGAGTAGATAGTAAACAGCTGTTAATTAAGGGTGGGTGGGTTGGGTCGTTCAGCTGCTCCAACAAAAATGGCTGCTGCCACGTAGCAGCCGGGAGCTATATAGCCCCCAAATCTCGCCAGTAATCTTGCGAGAGCCAAGGTCTCGCGAGATTACCAGCGTGCTGGGGATCTAGCGAGATCCTTCTGATTGGCTGGGCAGTGCAGGGAGGGCAGAACTTCCTGCCCGTCCAGCCAATCATGCCGTCGGAATCCTCAATGGACCGACGCAACGGAGGAACCCTCCCGACGCATCGAGGGGGGGTTCCTTGTATCGACACAAAAGATTCCAGATGCCTTTTGTTGGGTATAAACTGGCCACTTTTATTTATTTGTCCAGGGTCTTAAACAGTTTTCTTCACAACATCTCAATTAACCATATTTACGTTCTCGACACATGTGTTCATGCACAGAACTGAATCATCATCAGGTACACCATGCCCAGCATAGCATGTGTCAAGAATGTCCATTTCAATTAGTTAAGCAATTTAAACGAATCTTCCCCCCCCTTGAGCAGGAAATGACATCATAATAAAACATATGACATAATCCAGTTATGATGCCATCAAGATGGTTTATGACGTCATGACATATTTAATTAACTCACTGACGTATACCCTTCCTCGAGTTTTATTAATTGAATTTGAATTGAAATTATCCCCTGGGGAGGGTCCCTGCCCACCACAGGAGGGGGCCAGCCTAGCTTGGCATCCCCTTCTCCCCTCCCAGAAGTGCTCGTTCAATGTGACCAGCAATAGAATCTAGG
The DNA here is from genome assembly GCA_026167975.1 of Phrynosoma blainvillii. Lineage (NCBI taxonomy): Eukaryota > Metazoa > Chordata > Lepidosauria > Squamata > Phrynosomatidae > Phrynosoma > Phrynosoma blainvillii. The sequence continues at coordinate 25,215,408 of JANUYF010000004.1, forward strand.
TATACGTCACATCCCTCAGGGGAGAGATGAATCCCATCGCCCCTGTACAAATGTGGCAACCAAACCTGAATTCCCTCATGTTCAACTACCAAAATCCCCAATTCCATCAACTTCTTGGCCCCAGATCTGTTCAAACAATGGTGAGCCATGTTGATAGCTGAGTCCTTCCATGCACCTGCCCAAGTACGGCGAGGCAAATATTTAGTCCAAAGAAAAACAGTATGTGGCAGCCTTTGCTTTATGTCCCGCATGTCTCTTAAAATTAGCTTGCCCAACTGCAAACAGGAAAGGTTTACCAAGTCATTTTCACCCAGGTGCACAAGAAGAATCCTGGGAGGTGGAAAAGTGTTCACCAACTCTATAACTCGTGGAAGAAGAGCTTCCCACAGCGTGCCTCTGCATCCAAACCAACGTGTGGGACCGGTCTCACTTAGTCCCAAGTTCAGGTCACAGTGAGATTGTAATATGCGACGCTAAGCCCAAAAGACGAGGCTATGACCTATGATCCACATACCACCCTGTTGTTGACCTGTTCAATAAAAAACAATAGTTAACCATAAATACATAACTCTATCGTTCTTATAGCGAAATTACCAGTAACCCTACTATGAACGAATATAAGATTTGAAAGCCTTGGAACTCCAAAACCCAATCCATCAAACTGCAGAGTCACTTAATCCCTGCATTGCTGCAGCAGTTGCTGCTCCAATCTTAAAAGAATGTGAAGATAATTGCTCCGCTGGCAATCCCGCCCGTCTCACAGGGCCTTTGCAGACTGCTAGAAATAGTGCAAATTGAGTCCACTTTAAGGGTAAGGTTAGGGTTTGGAAATCATGGGAACTGTATTTTATTGTGGCACTACAGCTCTCTGACAGAGAAGGCTCAATGTCTCAGAAAAAAAAAACAATTCCCATGATTCCCTAGCACTAAACCTTACCCTTAAAGTGGACTCAATTTGCACTATTTCTGGCAGTCTGCAAAGGCCCACAGTTTCCCTAAGCACAGCTCGAAATTGAAACTGCATCAGTGGAAGACCAGAGACATGAAGAAACAAATAACCAAAGCCATTCGATCGCAATCTGAGGTAATCAGACAAAGCCAAAACAGGGCAGATCTGACCCTCAGATGCTCTGGACAAAAATACAGTTTGACCTCTGGCCATCTGATTGGTCTTGGTATGCCTAAAAAAGACATGCATTCCCTGTTCTGAAATATGAACATTGGATAAGCAAAGTGCCCTGCCTGACCTAATGGAGCATGAAGTGGGAACTAATGTGCTAATCCTAGTGGCTGCAAAAAAGGTGAAAGAAAATGCCGCACGGAATAAAATAACCTCCTCGGACTAGGAGCACACCGTTTAGAGCAATTGTCAAATCTTGATAAGAATTGCACTCGTTATCGGCAAACAATTGTCACGTTCCATAGGATGCTCCCTAGACTACCCCTATAGGCCAAACTTCAACCACCCCAACATCAGACAAGAATGTCTGAAAGCTCGGATTCTGAGCTGGTATGATTTGCATGTCGATGGAGCAACGGACTGAAGAATCGCCCTGTCGATCTCTATTCTCCAAGGCTCCATAGATGTACCGGTACCTCCAATGGCTGCGCTGCTGCTTCTGGATCCAGTTGACGAAATCTGGAAAACTGAAAATGCGAAAGGGCATCCGCCAAAGGATTTAGTAAACCAGGAACATGGTGAGCCTGGAACAACACATTGTACTTTAAACACTGGGCAACCATAGACCTAACCAAAGCCATCACCCTAGGGGATTTGGAGCTCTTGGAGTTCACCACATGAACCACTGCTTGGTTGTCACACCAAAACCAAAAAGTTATGTTTGCAAATTGGGTTGAACACAAATGAACTGCCACCACGATAGGGAAGAGTTCAAGAAAAGTAAGATTGCGTGTCCAAACATCAATTACCCAAGATTGGGGCCACCGCTCAGCTGCCCACTGACCTTTCCAATATACCCCAAAGCCGTGGGCACCAGAAACACGAAGTGTACCTGAAAATCTGCCTTTAATAGCATTTCAGACCTCCAAAATGAAACACCATTATATTGCTCCAAGAATGACTCCCAAATCTTCAAATCCTCCCTTATCACACTCGTAATCCAAATGTGGTGATGAGGGACGGTCACCCCTTTTGTGGCATTGTATAACTGAGCACAAAAGGCCTACCCTGGGACTATAACTCTGCAAGCAAAATTTAACAAACCTGTCAGGGATTGAAAGTCATGTAGCATGGCCTTGTTCCTTCCCCTCATTACCCTGACCTGTTGTCTCATCAACTCCAGTTTTTCAACTGGAAGGTGGGATAAACATTCCACAGTATCCAATTCAATGTCCAAAAAAGTAAGACGGGTGCTTGGGCCCTCCGTCTTCTCATCAGCCAATGGAACACTCATTTCTGCCATCAAAACCTGAAAAGCTAACAGTGTATTCACGCACCTGGTTGTGCCGTGAGCCCCAGCAAACAAGAAGTCATCCAAATAGTGAGTAGTTGCCTGATTACCTGACCTCTGTACCATACACCAGTGCAAAAAGGTACTATACTTTTCAAAAGCAGAGCATGAAATGGAACACCCCATTGGCATTGCTTTATCAAAATAGTACATCCCTTCAAATTGAAAACCCCGCATATCAGAATCATCAGGTTGCACTGGCAATAGCCTAAAAGCCGATTTAGCCAAAAAGGGTGCCCTGGCAAATGCTCTCACCATTTGCACTGCTGAGTTAAACTATGCATATTTTACAGATGCTAACGCTGGGTCAATAGCATCGTTCACTGAATCCCCTTTGGAACAAGAAAGATTGTGGATTAGACGATAGTCACCTGGTGGCTTCTTAGGCACCACACCCAACAGTGACAATCTTAATGTCAGCATTGGCAGATGCTTATGGGGTCCCGATATCCTACCCCCAGCTAGTTCTTTGCCCAGCTTGCCTCTAACAATCCCTGGTAACTCCCTCACTGAATGTGCAATAGGTGCAAAACAGTGAGTTCTCAAATCCGAATAAGATATGTGAAAACCCAATGAAAAACCTTCCAACAAATACTGTGCGGCATCCCGGTTAGGGTACACTCACAACCATGCAACCAGAACTTCCAATTTAATTGGTGTTGGTGCCTTTCCCTCCCGGTGTGGTTGACTGAGAAGGGACCCCAAAGCCGGACTTCTTACGTCTAAAACAGGAAGCCCCTGGGTGATTGCATCCACAGGTGTTACATTTATGAACAAACCTGCAGGACTGCCTCCTGCACTAACCTGAGTTGAAATCCAAGCAGAGTCCAGTTGCTTTTTTGTCCCCCATGCTAGGCCTCATATATTGCCCTCTCGGCTGCGTGACCATAGGCACAAAACTATTGTCACTCCTGCTTGAAGGGGAGGCTCAAACCATAACATCCACCCACAACTCTGATTGAACATGCTGCCATGACAAGGAACGGTCTAAAGCAGCCCTCATCCTGAACTGTTTGTCATATTGGAGCCAAGCTGACCCTCTTTGATTGAAATGGCAATTGGTATATGCCTTAATCATTATCTCCTGATATTTCGAAAATTCAGGAGACCTTGCTGGCTCTTTCTCCTCAATAACTCCCCTGTAAATGGTAAAGCCCATCATCCAATTGACAAAGTTCCTCTCGACGTTAGGGCACTTGAGAGTCTGGAATTCTTTTGGCAAACTAAACACGACCCCATCCTTTACCATAATCCGAGGTTCGGGATCGCGAAATGTGAGGGAAAATAAGTCAATATATTCCCCTTTCCATATCCTTTCTTTTGTGGCAAGCGGGAGATGCGAGCCCAAACGAGTAGACATCCCAGTGTATGGGTTGCACTCAGCCGCTCTATCTACCCCAGTTACAGCTAATGCTCCCACTGTCACCACCCAGCTCGAGTCATCTACCTTAGGGACTGAGGGCTGCTCAGGCTGCATCCCTAAGTGAGTAACCTGGGATGTTCCAGGTGTTACTGATGGTGCACCAAGGGATACAGATGTTGAGCATTTAGCTCTACTATTCTGACCAACCTGCCCACCTGGAGCCCATACCAAGGTGGGCCAAGAAGCCAATGAGTTAGGAGAATGGGAAAAACCTGGACTTGGCACTTGCTGGGGAGCATCCAATGATGCTTGCGAAACTCCCCCCGAGTGTGCCACGCTTGTAGCTCGGGTGCTCTGTTGCAGGGTTGCAGAAGCACTTCCGACATCCCTGTTTGGTACCTCCACTGTTTCAGGGGCCAATCCACTGCCTTGCCCTGAAACGACAGCTCTCTGAACAAAAGTTTACAAATCTGCCAGAGTTGTCTGCACTGACACAGGGGCATCCACAGCCTGTTGTACAACACCAGGAACCTTTCTCAACAGTTCCATTACATCAGCTACGGTTGGTTGCCCAACCTCAATAGCTGAGGTAGTCAGGGGACCACATGCATTGCCATCCAACATATCTGGTGAAGAAACCAATTGTACCTGAGTAGACTGTGATTCCTCAATTTGGTTATCATTTTGAGATGTGATAGCCTGTGATCCTGAACTAGGACCAGGCACCCCCCTCTGAGCCAATTGTTCACAGACCGCAGCACAAGCCTGCATAGTCTGGCCCAATTGTGCCAAGTGAGCCACAATTTCATCCTCTCTGCCCTGTATTTCAGGCGCACGCTTAGGTGCTGACCTGCCCGCGCTAGGCCCAGCAGATGCTGCACACCGTTTTGACTGCGCCTTGCTGTGAGGCATAATGACTTGGCCAATTAAAAGTCAAGCTAACAACTCTGCAATGGGTGCCCCCACCCACACTGAGCTCGAACTGGGCCCAAAATCTATCCTAGGCTGATATACCGGCCACTCAGCCCCCGGGCTGGCCCAGGCCTCACCAAAGGCCGCACAGGCTGGTCCGCTTCCCAAAGGCCTTACCAAGACGGAAGAAGTCCAGACCGAGGCCGAGGTAGCCACCGCCCTGGAGTATCCGAGCTGCTTGTCCTCGCCTCACCACTACCTCCACTGCCTGTTTTAACAGGCAGAAGATTCGGTGGCGCCTCCGAATCCGTCGTGGGAGGCCCAACTTAGAGCAGCCGAATCATCTTGTACAGCTGCTCCAACAAAAATGGCAGCCGCCATGTGGCAGCCAGGGGCTATATAGCCCCCAAATCTCACCGGTAATCTTGTGTGAGCCAAGGTCTTGTGAGATTACCAGCATGCTGGGGATCTAGCGAGATCCCCCTGATTGGCTGGGCAGCTCAGGGAGAGTGGGACTTCCTGCCCACCCAGCCAATCATGGCATTGGAATCCCCAATGGGCTGATGCAATGGAGGACCCCTCCCGACACATTGGGAGGGTTCCTTCTCAGCAGCATTGGGGGTATCTAGACCTTAAGACACAGATATACAATATGTCCTCTGCATGTTTGCACGATCTGTCTTCACCAGCTCTTCCTGTATCTTTGTAAATGTAACTGCTCTCAGAAAAGAAACTTTGGTATGACAAAGACTGATAATTTTCTGGGATGTCATCAAGGAAGCTAAGAAAAAGTGGAGTTCTGAGGTAAACAAGACAGAGTTCACTTTTTATTCACTTATTAATGACATCATTATAATGACATTATTATGATGACAAAGAGAAGTCTTTAATATTCCACATGTATCCACCTATTATGTTCTTGGTGGCCCAGTCAAAGAGAAGAAAGCTGACTTTACATGCAGATGCAAGATGGAGTCTGGGTTGATGTGGTGATGGTGATGGTGTGCCTTCCAGAAATTTTTTACTTATAGTTTCTTCAGAGGGGATTTGCCATTCACCACTCAAACCACTACACTATGCTGGCTTTTTCTGGAGTCTGAAGGTCTGATTAATTCCTTCTCTTCTACATATTGGCATCTTTTGAATCTCAGCACCTTCCCAGTGTCTTTTGGTTTATATTGTAATATTAGTTATCATTTTGCAATATTAGCTAGTCTACCAAACGGGATTTTAGTAATTGAGGTTGCCAAATATTTTTGTTTTGCTTTTGCCTTCTTTTCACTTATTACTAGAGAAATGTTATATACAGGGACTTTACATAGGTAAATTGGGTAATGTTTTTGGCTAGCATTTGCAGGAAAATTATTGGGAAAAACTGCCTTGATTATGAGTGTGACTTACCACACATAAATATGAGACTATGGGGCAGGTTTCAAACAAAATTTAGGGTTAACCAGTTAACCTGCTCAGTGTTGCGAGTCCTAAGATGGATGATTCATGAAGGCCTTACTACTCACCCGGAAAGGTATGGCTAAGGAGCGGGATAGTAACAATGTCCACCCATCCCCTAGGGATCACCCAAACAATGTCTATACAATTTGTCTACACCCATTTAGTGATAAATTTCCCACATTCTAATAGATTTTGTTATAGCTTTAAGTAATGATGATCCCATTTCACAACACATTTACCTATGTTTTATCTCCTGTTTTCAATCACTTTTTGCAGTATTTTGTGATTATGAATACTGTGTATGGAATGAGTCATACAGTAATTAATTCAGACAATAAACTTAACTCATTTTGTGTCAAGAATGTCTGAAGGCAATTCATACATTTTTTATAGCTTAGTTATTCAGATTTATTCAATGGGATTTCCCAAGGACTTTTTAATTTGTGTTTTTGTATCATACTTTATGGATCAAATACAAGGAGTTCAAGGTAAATAATTTTTGAATTTCTAACAAAACTCCATATGAGGTAAATCATGTAAGATAACATATAATCAGCCATACAAAGTTATCTTGAGATGCGGTTACAAACAGAAATCACATGTACAAGTAACTAGCAATTAGAGAAATTTTCATTAAAATTAATTGTAGTATAGTTCTTTAAAACATTTATAGATATAGGCTGGAATCCTGATGGTTAGTCCCAACTAGAGTTAGCTCATTCAATGAAATGTTGAATGGCAAGTCAACACATAGGCAAATCCCATTAATTAAATCTACTTTAGATAGAACTAGAAGCAGATTTCATGCCTCTGCTGGATGAAACCCAACATGAGGCTACTTTTAAATTGATTATGCAAAAGGTTATATAGATATAAGTACATCTAAGTATTTATATTTATACAAATATGTAAGGATACAATAAAGTCAAAGTAATCCATTTTATCAAAGCCACAATGGTGTAGTGGTTGAGTGATGGGCTAGGGTGCATCTATACTGTAGAAATTATACAGTTTGACATCACCTTAAATGTAGTAGCTCCATCCTATGGAATACTGGAATTTTAGTTTTACAAAGTCTTTAGACCTCTCTGTTAAAGAGGTCTGGTGGTGGTGCCTCACAAAACTACAAATCCCATGATTCTGTAGGATGGAGCCATGGCAGTTAAAGTGGTATCAAACAGCAATATTTCCACAGTGCAGATGCACCCTGGAGGTGAAGGTTTTAATTTCCAGTTGGTCTTGGAAATCCACTGGGTGATCTTGAAGAAGTCACACTCTGTCAGCTGAAGAGAGAAGCAATGGTAAACTGCCTCTGAGCAAATGTCAGGATGGAATTGCCATAAATCAGAAACATGAAGACACAACAAGGACAAAAGTTTGTTTTATTTGGCTAGTTATTTTCTATCTTAGCAAGTTAGCTACTGTACATAGTAGGCCGAAGTTACTTTAAGCTCACATAATTAAATGTACAGAAAATACCTGAACAAATTTTCTGTATATAGATTTCAAGCTAAGGAGCTGTGAATCTAAAGCCCTGTGGGTCTGAACTCCAAGCCAATCTCTATAATTAAAACATATATCCTTTCTGGTCATTCACCTCATGATCTTTATTCATTCTATTTTTATTTGCTCTAACAAGTTAATGAAGAGTGTATATGAAGCCACAACCAAACCAAATGTAAAATTAATTCAACTTTTATGGAAAAAACAGACCAAAAGGTGAAAATCATGGTTATTCCTAAAAACAGTGAGAAGAAGAAGAAGAAGAAGAAGAAGAAGAAGAAGAAGAAGAAGAAGTTGCCTTAAAGTAATAGTAGTAATAACAGTAATACCAATGGTGATCAAAGCATAAGAGTTGAAGCAGTTCAGTGTAACTAACATAAAAGGAAAATATAACATTCTAAATGAAATATTACAAAATGGATCAAAGCATGCCATTAATATATTAAACAAAGGGAACAATATAAAGCACCATCAAGTGAATGCAAAGTAGCTACAAAGCCTCTTGATACATTCCCCTGTGCCACAAGCTTAATAACACAAGTTGTGTATATGCCCTGCCAGAACAGCAAACAGTGGATAAATTATTGCAAGACAGTCTATAAAACAGTTGCAGTCTATAGTAACAGAGCACTCTGTAAATATAATAAGAGCCATTGACAAAGCAGCCTCTCTAGAATCTAGCTTAGCTCACTTCTTAGTTACTTTTTGTTCAATTCTGAACAAGTATACCTGGAGGCAAACTTGTTGGAATATAGGATTCTTAAAAGAAAATATTCACAGAAGAAAATAATATATATCCACCAAGTTTGAGATATAGTGGATCTCCTGTTGCAAGGCAGCCATAAATGTTGAGAACTGAGACCTTGTAAGAACAGAAACTTCAAAATGAAACAGAGCTTGGTAAAAAATCAATGATATGAGGAATGTAGCTTATGAAGCACTGAAGGAGGAGGAAAGTGTTGGCAGTAATTGTCTCAAACCTCTCTAACATGCTGTTCAAAATAATAATAATAAAAAAGAGTTTCAGAGACAATTTTAGTTTAAAAATAGAAAAAAACTTTCTCCTTTTCTGTCTTTTCCAATAGGTCCACCACATCCCAACCCCCCAAAACATATTCAAGGAGGTAAAATATTTTTTCTATTGACTTCATATTTCCTTTTATCAGTCCTAATTTATACTAATTAAAGGCTAGTACTGTATTGATCAATCATTAGATAGAAAATTTCATCTCTCTCTTTCAAAACTGGGATCCATTTTTCAAACTTACATTTTAGTACTCCCAAAGTTCATATCTGGTACCAAATTTTGAGACCCAGCATGATGTAATGGTTTGTGTGTTGGACTGGGACTCCAAAGGAACATGGCTGTAATCCTTGTTCAGCCATGGAAACTCACTGGATAATCTTGGGCATGCCACACTCTCTCAGTCTTAAAAGAAGACAGATGGGTCAACATAAGAGGGCACATAATAAAGAGATATATATTGAGACTTAACAACACATAAAGAGAAATGTGTTGTTGTTGCTGTGTTGTGTGCCTTCAAATCATTTCAGACTTATGGTGACCCTAAGGCAAATCTATCATGGGGCCTGTTTGTTTATTGAAAAGTTTCTTCAGAGGGAGTTTGCCATTGTCATCCTCTGAGCTGAGAGAGTGTAACTTGTCCAAGTCACCCAGTAGGTTTCTTTGGCTGAGCTGGGATCCTAGTCTCCAGAGTCCTAATCCAGTGTTCAAATCACTGCACCATGCTGGGTCTCAAAACTTGGTACCAGGCATCAACTTTGGAAGTACTAAAATGTAAATTTGAAAAAAGAACCCTAATTTTGAAAAAGAGAGAGAGCAGAAAGTGATAATTAACACTTTTCATTTAATGATTGACCAATACAGAACTAGCCTTTAATTAGGATAAATTTCTAACAGAACTAATACAATGAGATCAAGAAAAATATAGCTAGTGTTAAAACAACAATCCAGCAATGCACAGGTCTATTTGTTAACACATATGTATAAATTATAGTTTTGAATTATATGCAAATTTACACATATGACATACATAATTAACAAACAGAACTTAAATAAACAAAATTTTTCAGCTTCTGTCTTCTTCATTGCCTTTGCAGACTGCCAGAAATAGTGCAAATTGAGTCCACTTTAACTTCCCTGACTCAGTGCTAGGAAATCATGGGAACTGTAGTTTATTGTGGCACCAGAGCTCTCTGACAAAGAAGGCTCAATGTCTCAGAAAAAAATACAATCCCCATGATTCCCTAGCACTGAGCCAGGGCAATTAAAGTGGACTCAATTTGCACTATTTCTAGCAGTAACCTAGCTGGCAGTTTACAATATTCTATTGTCAATATTCTTAAGTATTTTATTTATTTTCTTTTATTTTTATCCCGCTTTCCTCCCAAAAAGGGACCCAAGTAGATGACAGTATTGTATATTATACTTTAAGTTGAGACTATGCAGTGTTAAGGATCTTAAGTATGTAGATCCAAAAATTCTCCCAAATATCCAAAGTACTTGAAACTAGTTGGCCACCATTTGCTTCCAATTATATAGTCTAATTGATTTTTTTGTTGAACATCTGGTGATGCACATGTGTATAGCCTTTTTTTCTGGTTGTATGAAGAATGTGTTTACAATGAATAGGTTATTGGCTTCACAGAAATCTATCAGACACTCACCTGCTTCATTTCTTTTGCCTAATCCAAATCTGCCTATTGTTTTTTATTCTTCTTTGCTTCCAACTTTCATGTTCCGGTCTCCAATGATCAGCTTGACATCCTGTGTAGAAGTGCTGTCAATTTCTTCTGGTACTCCTTCATAGAATCTATCTATTTTTTCCTGTTCTGCCTCTGTGGTTGGTGCATATACTTTGGTTATAGTGATATTCATAGGTTTACCATAGAGCCTTACTGAGATGATTTGGTCTGATTTTGCATTGTATCCACTGACTGCTTTTGCCACATCTTTTCTTACTATTAAATGTCTCATATATTAACTATAAAATTGTGTATCCTTCATGGGAAATTAAATAGTTTGGCTGAGACTATACAACATTTCAGGCCTAAGCTTTTAATATCCAGCTACAAAGCTTCATTGTCTGAATTTTGCCCTTGAGTTACTTACTGGTTGCCCATTAATATGGGAAATTGGACCATTGTAAGACTGTGTTATACAGAACACTATAGGGGGTATCATGAAGTAATAATTATCACCCAGAACATATTATGATATATTGATGAAATTTTGTCAGTGTCATCATCACCAAGTGACTTTTTCTTTTCCCCAAAATGAAAAATCCATTGCAGAGTCAACAATTTGTCAACACAGATGATGTCATTCATGAAGTGGAAGATTGGTTCAAGGTGTAATCTGCAGACTTCTACAATAACAGTATTCAGAGGGCCAAGAAACACTGAAAAAAATGTGTAAATCTAGATGGTGACTACATAGAGATAAGTTAACAACTACAAATCAAAACAAACTTTGTCAATTTTTAAAAAATGTGATAATTTAAACTTTATGATACCCCCTCATACATGGAGGATATGTGAATCCCAAGAATGTGATTGGCCAGAAGGGTTTTCAGGGAAATTGAAAAAAACAAACAAACAAACTTTGCAGGATATGGTTACTCCTGGAGGAAAGGTCTTTTGCAGTTTTATGTTTTCTTAATGATGTGCCTTTTGCTTAAACATAAACTCTGATTAATCTTTTAACAATGTTGTCTTGTTCCTCAGCAAGACAGTGAGATAAAGAAATACTTTTCTCCTTTGACAGTTGTGTCATTTCTAATTCAGTGATGCTAAGGTGAACTTATGGTGGGGGGTTCTTGGCAAGATTTGTTCAGAGCAGGATTGTCATCATCTTCCTCTGAAGCTGATGGACTATGAATTGCCTAAGGTCACCCAGTGGGTTTCCATGGCTGAGCAGGTATTCAAATTCTAGCCTCCTTGAGTCTTTTAGTTCAACACTCAAACTGCTATACCACATGAAGTTAATTCATTTTTAAACTGGTTTATTAACATTGCTTGCATATTTTGTAAATGAAAATGGAGTTCCACCTACAATGCTTTTTTGGGAAAAAAAATCAAATGCAAAACTTCTACCCATGGCACTGTTAACTCAACTGCAATGCTAACAATTCAAATCTTGCAGGGTCCCACCCCATTTTTTTTTCTTTGCAGTGTAAAGGATGATGTCATCACAGCTCTTATAACTCATTCATCTTTTTCACAGGTGTTTCATTGTTTAATCTCAAATATAGTTTGCCTGGCAACATGATGCATTGGTTGACATACAACTCTATTTGGATACAGTAGTGAATTTTAATATAGTTGTGAGAATCAAAATGATACTGATTCCATTACCTAAGTAATATAAACTTTTTCTTTTATTATTTTGTGATGGTTGTGGAAGCTGGGATTTCCATTTCTCTGAGGGAATCAATGGCATTTTTAAATTATTAGTCAATTTGGACTTTATTGCTAAGAATTCAAAGATGTACTGCTCAGGTTAAATTAGAACAGGAAAAAAGTGAAACTATAAAGAAGGAATCAATTTTCTATTTTAGATACTGAGATGTTTTACAAATTAAATCACTTTGTATAAGTGAAAGGACTCTGGAATAATCACTCTAAAAAGATTTTCACTCTCTTGCTGCCAACTGCTTTATAACATGCAGCTGTGACACTGAAAATGGTTCAAATGAATGGCTTTAAGGAGACTTCTGAAGTTGACTCTTGTGCATTGGTTAGTCTGCCAAGAATACAATAAAAGAGAATAGTGCATAGATACAGTGACTCTGCTAGAATCCTGAACTTGGTCTTATATTTTTTACATTATTTGTAAGGATAGGCAACCAATTATGAAGGTATTGTTCATACTGCGCTTCTTCCTCTTAATTATATCACATGTTATTCTGAAAGTGTACATAGCAGGGAACTTCATACTCTGTGATCAATGTTCTGCTTTAGTTTCCTGTGAAAGTTATCCTGCCTAACAGTTGGGTGATATCCAATTGGAAAAGAAGCATGGGCACTGGTTCTGTGCATGTGATTTCCCATTAGGCATGCAGTTCTTCACTAATGAGTAATGTTATCAATTGTCTTCCTGGGCTGAGAAACCACACTGTTTCCAATGAAATATTTTCTATGCAATGTTCTATCTCTATGGAAATCATAAAATTATAGAGTTGGAAGAAACCAGAAGGGCCATCCAGTTCAACTCCTGCCATGAAGGAATTCACAATCAAAGCAATCCCAATAGATGGGAGGCTATCCAGCCTCTGTTTAAAAACTTCCAAAGAAGGTGATTCCATCCCATGCCAATGGAGTGTGTTTCACTGTCAAACAGCTATTAATGTTAGGAAGTTCTTCCTAATGTTGAGGTGAAATCAATTTTCCTGTAGTTTGAATCCATCACTCTGAGTCCTATTCTCTGCAATTGCAGAAAACGAACTTGCTCCATCCTCAACATGACATCCCTTCAAATATTTAAATACAGTAGTGCTATCATATCATCTCTTAACCTTCTCTTCTCTAGGCTAAACATACCCAGCTACCAACTACATTTTTTCTATGCAAATCTACCACATGCATATATTGCACAGAATAATCCCCAATTACAGAATTTTATGTTCAGGAAACATTTTTTTTTGTGGGACATAATATTTCTGAGTTGAAAAAAAATATATTTGCAGACAATGTTGCTTTCTGCACACACACACACACACACACACACAAAAACAAACAAACAAACAATGTGCAAATTTTACACAGAATACATCCCAAACTACAAAGATTCCAATCCATCCAGGATTTTTCCCATCAGGGTTTCTCAACAGTCAAAAATATTTTAAAAATAATTTTGCTAATATTTTCATCCCTACTAATTTATTTATCATATTTATTTATATCCCACCTCTTCCCCAAACTGGTATTCAAACCAGCTTATAACAACTTTAAAAACTGATAAAAAGCCACAAAATACCAAGTTAAAAAACAAATAAGCCCTCAAACATTAATTTAAAAACTTAAAACCAGCTCAAAACATATCATAAAATACACACATCAGCACAGTGGTTAGCAATACCCAGGGCATTATGTAAAATTGTCATTATATAATCACTCATCAAATGCCTGTCAGAACAGAAAAATCTTTACTTTTTTTGTGTGTGAAAAATAAGTAGGGAGGGTGCCAGTCTCACTACTCTGGGAAGTGCATTCCAGAGCATGGGGGCAACAACTGAAAAGGCCCACTCCTATGTTCTTATAAGATGTACCTGTGAGGGTGATGGGGTAGGGAAAAGGGCCTCCCCAGCAGACTTCATAGCATGTGCTATCTCATAATCAAGAATATGATCCTTCAAATAACGAACAGAGTAGAGCTTTAAAGGTCATAACCAGCAATTTGAATTGTGCCTGGAAATAGCACATTTATCATGAAGTCAAAAGCTTTCATGGCCAACATCCATAGGTTTTTGTGGGTTTTTTGAGCTGTGAGGCCATGTTTTAAAAGAATGTATTCCTGATGTTCTGCCTGCATCTGTGGCTGGCATCTTCAGAGAATGGTGGCATGAAGGTGTGATGGGGTATATATCCTGTGTGATCCTTGGTTGAGAGGATTAGCATGTAAATCTGTGTATTGTTCTGTTGAGGCAAGGCCTCAGGGTGGGAGGATATGTGAAGATGATTAGTGTCTATTTAATTAATGGTTCATTGTTTGCTGAGAAACTCCCTGACCCTGGGTGAAGTTCATTTGCACTTGCTGAGTCCTGATTTTGCATGTTTATCCTTTACATGCACATCCCATCTTTCTTGTACTGAACTCAGGGTGGCATTCATGACTCCCTTCCTTCACACTTTAATCTCACAACAATCATGTCAGATAGACCAAACTGAAAAACATTAGCTCAAGATCACCCAATGAGTTTCATAGTTCATCGGAAATTTGCTTCTGCATCTGCCAGGTCCCAATTCAACATGATAACCAGTACACTACACTCTCTCACCTTTGTAAGTGAATATGAACAATAGCAGAGGACTGCACCACACAGCACATGATGGAGTAAGTGTGAACCATTGTGATGCGGTATTGTATAATGATGCACATATTTATCAGCAAGCTTGTTTTTGAATTTTAATATTTGACATACACTTTATTTATGTATTTTGCCACTTTCCAAAATAAAAAGTTATTTATTTTCCATTGCAAAATAGTCAAATTAGTATCACCACAAGGGGTCACCTGCTCCCTTTTGTTCCAATCAGACTGTGAGACAGCTTTACATTTCTGATATACTGGAGGTCTTCAGAGACTATCAAAAATGTTTTTGCCCCCAATTCATTAAGGAACATCAATATATTCTTACTCTGACCCCTACAACCAAATTAAGGCATGAAACAAGATAGAAATGAAACAGTTAAAAATTAAACTGTTAAAAATTTCATTAATATAAATTGGCATTATCAACCACAGAAATTGACTGTTTCTTTAGCATGTTACATCCCACTACCAGATCAGTGTGGTTTGTACTTTCTAATATGATAGCATATTGACATCATATTCTTCCTCCCCCCCTTTATTTATCAATATTAACATCTAAAATATTTCCATACTTTATACAAGCATAAAACATTTGTCAGCTCATCATCTGAACATGATATATTCTTCTTGATATATCCAAAAGTTTCTTTGACAATAAATACCTATTATTTGTACTCACAGTTCTGAAGTCTTTCATTATCTCTAAAATTAATACCACTACTCTCACTCTTAAAATCAATAATCCATCCTAAATATTCTAATCCTAACTTTATTTAGATTTTTAATTTTCTCATAGTTTGGTTTGCTATCCACCTTATATTTAAATAATCTTCAATTGGAGACCATTCCTTGTTCACTCTATATCTTTTTGGTTTAGTAAGGCTGTTAATCGGTCCATACTTTTCATTTCTATTAGTTTCATTAACCAATTATCCACAGTGGGTAGTTCTTATTTTTTTCCATTTCTGGGCTATTAACAATCTTGCCATGTAATCATGTATAAGAGAACTCTCCAATATTTTTCCTCTAATGTCGGGTCCAATTTGTTTAGCATATTCAGTAAATAGATATCTGGTCTTAATTCATATTTAATTTTTTAAAAAATCCTGTATTGAATCATGAATTTTCTTCCAGTAAATTTTCATTTTTGAGCATCTCCACCAAACATGGAACCATGATCCAACATTTTGTTTGCACTTCCAATAATTACTCAAATTTGTATTGTAGATTCTAGCAATCTTAGCAGGGGCTAAGTGCCATCTTTGTTCCATTTTCCAAAAATAAATAAATAAAAAAAATCCCTTTAAGTCTTGTGAGTTAATGAATTTATCGGTTTTCTTTCTAGCATATTCCCAACTTTCCAGGTCAATTTCTCTCCCTATGTTGGTGGCCGATTTAATCATGTTGTCAGAGATCACTTCACTTTCCTGTTCTCTATCCATCAGCATTTTATAAAGTTTACTTGTTCTCTTATTTCCTGACTTTGTTAAAATTTTATCTAATTCTAGAGGTTTCATTTCAAAATCTTCTAATTTAGAGTATATTTTGAATCTTTCTCTTAGCTGAGTATACTTCAGGATCTAACTGCTCCAGTTCTTCGATTGTTTTAAGTTCATCATATTCTATTGGCAACCTTATCTTGGCTACAAGCTCAGTCACTGCCTGGCACCCACTTACACTGCTATGTTCCACTTCCACAACAGATGGTAATTTCAGCTGGACTCTTTCTGTTGAACTCTCAGTGGTCTACAGATGCCATATTTGCTATATGTGTATGTGTGTGTGTTTCAAAATGTGGTACCTAGTGACAATGAACAAACATCATTCATGTTGGCAGTATCCATTTTCTAAACTACAGAATATTTGAGGACAATTACTTTTTGTCATAATTCTGTATCACTATCCTGCTCTGACACTGCTATTGTGTAGCTTCAAGTCATTTCCACCCCTAAGGTGAACCTATCACAGGATTTTCTGAGGATGAGAGTATGTGACTTGTCCAAGGTTGCTCAGTGAGTTTCCATAGCCAAGCAGGTATTTGAACTCTGGTGCAATCAATTATGTCATGCTGGCTCCTGTTCGGACACTATGGAAAATAATTATCCAATTGGGTGTGTGTTATAACACAACTACATGCTTGGTTCTTCAGAGTGTATATTTTCCACACCTATGCAAAGCTAAAAAAAGATGTGAAATTTCTAATATCTAAGCATGAAGCATTTCCATTTATTACACACATATACACACAGAGAGAAGATAAAACCGTGATGTCCTTCCCTATGAGGAATTAAGACAGAAATTATTTTTCTTGTCCAATAATTGTGCAAGGGAGCAATAGGGAAACAGCATTCATTGCTCTCCAAGGATATGGTGAACAAGTGGATGGGATGATGAAAATCTCCAGTAACATTCAGTTGAACAAGAAAACAACGTGTTTAATAATAGTTCCAAAGGAACAATACCAATCCACTTGAAAAATTGAGCTCTCAAGAAAGTTTTTGTAATTGTCTGGTTCAGTTTTTCTTTCTTATCTTTCATTTCCATCCAGCAGACAATTTAATGTTCCTGCTTTGTGAGATAAGAAAGGAAATAGACACCATAAATAAAATTATGAAACAGTGGTTAGCAAAGATAGTGGTTACTATGAGTAGTTGTGAGTGTATACATTGGTTTTAAAACAAACAAGATTGCAAATATATAGGCAGATTTTATATCATCTAAATTAGATATAGTCATGTCATGCACACTTTTTCTTTTCTTTCATTTGTGGCCACACCATGGACCCTTTTTTTCCCACAGCTGCCACTATCCTATACAAAGAGCCACTACTTCACCAACCTTCTCTTCTAAACCTGTTTGGTATAACCCAGGGGTAGGCAACCTTTCCCCTTTAAGGGCCAAAGGACTTCAGCTCCCAGAAGCTTCAGCCACGTTGGCCAATAGTCCCATATTGGCCAATAGCTCCTGGGTTTCTGGGAGCTGAAGTCCCTCGGCCCTTAAAGGGGAAAGGTTGCCTACCCCTGGTATAACCTCTGGTATAAGGTTTAATAGCATGGATATTCATTCACATTGTAAATAAGTGTAACAACAAAAAAGAAAAAAAAAGAAAAAAGATAAAGTAACAACAGAACTTTATTTACAATACACATAACAATGTTTCACTTGCTCTTGCTGCACTTGTTATAACTCAGGGGTAGGCAACCTTTCCCCTTTAAGGGCCGAGGGACTTCAGCTCCCAGAATCCCAGGAGCTATTGGCCAACATGGAACTATTGGCCAACATGGCTGAGGCTTCTGGGAGCTGAAGTCCCTCGGCCCTTAAAGGGGAAAGGTTGCCTACCCCTGTTATAACTGGTTACAGTTACAACTAATGACACTCTAAAACAGGGGTAGGCAACCTTTCCCCTTTAAGGGCCGAGGGACTTCAGCTCCCAGAAGCCTCAGCCATGTTGGCCAATAGTCCCATGTTGGCCAATAGCTCCTGGGATTCTGGGAGCTAAAGTCCCTCGGCCCTTAAAGGGGAAAGGTTGCCTACCCCTGCTCTAAAACACTCCTTTCCTTGGAACACTTTCAATTACCCCCACAGGACATTCTTAGCCCTCCTATGGGTACCTTTACCACTATTTCTTAACCAGCCTCTAAGGCTATCATTACCCCTCAGGATATTCTCTGTATTAACTCCCTCACTTGGAGTTTAGTATGGCTATTAGGCCCCTCTCTTCTGGACCTTAACCCTGTTCCACTCTGGAACCTTCTCCACCAGACCCTCACTGTCTGGAATCCAAACCCTATCTTACTTCCAACTGTTCCTAACGGAATTTCCCCCCCTACAGCCCAACATTCAATTGGCTGTTGCCAGCTCAGTCCTGACTGTTTGTCACCAGGGCTGGCTCTAATCTGCCTTCTCTCCACAAGTCATCCTGTAGCCTAGCAATTACTTCTCTTCCTCTCTCCCACAAAGCTATTTTGTTTGATTTGTGTTTGTCCTATCAACAGGGCTGATTTTAAAAAAATCTTGGGGAGAACTTTTGCTTTGCCATTGGAGAAAGGGTAAAATTGAGAAGGTAGAATGCTGCCTTGAAATTGGTCATCCAGTTCACATTTGTTTCTCTCTGACCTACTCCACAGCATTATCATTTTTCTCAGTGGCAGATGGTTGCAAATGATCCTCCCACACACACAAACACAGAGTGATGCTATGTAGGTTTGTTCCAACAGCCCCTTGGAAAAACATCACCATTATTTTTTAACCATTTTTCCCTCTATTGGCCTTGTGAGGTAGGCCATGTCATGGGGCAGAGTGAGATGGATACCTTGAGCAGCAAATGGGAAACAAATTGTTAGTTGTTTAATTTATTATTGTGTTATTGTTCTTACTAGGGATGAGAAGAGGCATCTGAATAATTTCCTGCCATATGTGGCTAAATAACTTGGTTATTGATTTGGGACCTGGAGGTTGGAATTGTTTGCTTCATAAAGCAAAATGTCTTGATAGTCTGCTCTGAAAATGCCCCCCCCCCCCATTTCCCAAAACATGATTGGTATAAAAAAGTTAGGGCCAAAACACACTGCAGAAATAATCCAGTTTAAGACCACTTTAACTGCCCTGGCTCAATGCCAAGGAATTCTGGGAACTGTAGTTTTGTCAGACATTTATCCTTCTCAGTCAGAGAGTTCTGGTGTCACAACAAACTACAGTTCCCAGAATTCCCTAACACTGAGCCAGGATGGTTAAAGTGGTCTCAAACTGGATTATTTCTGCAATGTGTTTTGGCCCTTAGAGAAGCCATTTTGACAACACTAAATTTTGCTCAAAGCAGGATTTTAAAAAATTGACAGTTATGCTTTAATTAAAAGAAAAATGAATCCAACTGGAAAGAGAAATCTATGCTACACATAATGTTCCACGTCTATTTGAATAAATGCATTCCATATGAACCTTTAATTGCTGGATATCATTGGCTTTTCTTATAGAACGTGAACATTTCTGTAGATTAATCCTCTGACAGAAGGGAATCAAAGAAAACATAACCCAGTAATGAAGCAGATGCTTTGGAAAGAGACCTTTCTAGAATCAAAACTTGGGTTTTCTACATAGCAGAATCTCAGTAAAAGGATCTCAGCAGGACTGGGATGGAGTTCTGTTTTAGATTCAGAGTAAACAGTGCTGAACTGGATGGACTAATTATCTGAACTTGGATTTGACAGCTTCTATTCTCTTTTCATATAAATCCTTGCTCATGATGAGGGTAGAACTCAAGCTTCTCTGTGATGCTGGTCTGATATTACCTGAACCATTTTGTATATTAAATGGTTGCATGTCAGTAGCTTCAGTGAAGTTTAAATTGCTCACTTTCTGTATATAATTCCAGTCATGCAGGAGATAGATTTTTCAAAGAAGGTTGGCTACCATCAGATACCAAAAATCCATGGCTGTGCATTTGCTCACCTGTTCTAAGAATTTTAAAATGATGAAGTATCTAAGCAGATAATGAATGATAGGAGATTAGAATTCAATCTGACACACATCACCTGCAGTGGTTCCTGGTCCATTTAAAATCAATAAGTCTTCTTTTTCTTTCAAAATGATCAGTTCCTTTTGAGTTGGCATAATCAAGTCTCCAGCTTAAATTGTTTCTGCTCCAAAGGACAACTACATTCACCACATGAACTGAACAGGTTGCAAGCAAGAGTGCACCTTGAATCTCTCATGATGGACTCAGACTAATATTCATTCATTGAACTGCCCCAAGCATGAATGAATGGATAGATTTATTTTTGAAACCCTGATGCATGAAGCATCCCTCCTTGTAAAACTATCAAATGATATGGATTATTAACAAGGAAAGGAAACCAATGAAGACTAAGGCTTAAGCTCTTTATCTCTAGTATACTATTCATTTTAGGAGTTACAAAAGCCATAATACTGAACTCATGGGCACATTCTGGCATAAAGGGCATATTTAAATAGTTACTTAATCAGTACATGCAAGGAGTTATGCTTGTATCAGCTACCACTTGCTCCAGTGGTGCCTCCAGGAGGTCATTTTTTTTTTTTTAATGAACCAGCTACTGAATGCCATGTATCAAGTATTAAAATATTTCAAAACCATTCTGTGACCTGCCACTATTTAATTCTCCATCTTTTGGTTTGTTATGTAGTAACTTGTCTGGTCTTTCTGCAAGTGGAGGTAGACTGCCAGAAATAGTGCACATTAAATTGAGGCACTGCCCTGGCTCAGTGCTAGGGAATCATGGGAACTGTAATTTATTGTGGCACCAGAGCTCTCTGACAGAGAAGGCTCAGTGTCTCAGAAAAAAATGCAATTCCCATGATTCCCTAGCACTGAGCCAGGGCAGTGCCTCAATTTAATGTGCACTATTTCTGGCAGTCTGCAAAGGCCCTATGTAGCTGAAAAGACAGGCACTTTAGGCCAGCCTGGGGGTGGAGTGAGAGTGTGGTGACCACATGCCGGACACCCCAACTCTGCCCCCATGTCATCCTCACACACGGGCACTAAAGGAGTGCCAAAAAGCCGCCACCATGATGGCAAGGGCGGCTTTTTGACTCTCATAAAAGGAGTAGCCCCCGTTTCATCTAAAGTGAATTTTTGAGATGAGCTTGAAAGCTCTCACATGAGCAAACCATCTGACAGATTTTACAGGAAGAAAATAATAACACAAACATTCAACAGGGAATTGCTTTCTTAGTTTGCTGGGTCTCAGACCTAATTCTTGAATCTAATTATTACTTCTGCACTAGTCATAAATAGCATTATTTCATTAAACTAACTTCATCTTTAATGGAATTTAGGGCCTTTGCAGACTGCCAGAAATAGTGCAAATTGAGTCCTCTTTAACTGCCCTGACTCAGTGCTAGGGAATCATGGGAACTGTAATTTATTATGGCACCAGAGCTCTCTGACAGAGAAGGCTCAATGTCTCAGAAAAAAAAAATACATTTCCCATGATTCCCTAGCACTGAGCCAGGGCAGTTAAAGTGGACTCAATTTGCACTATTTCTAGCAGTCTGCAAAGGCCATTAGGTTCTCAGACGTTCTATGCTACAATATTTCAAATAAGTTTAGGTCCTACCTGTTAGGTTCACACAAACCACACAAGTCCTGAAAATTGGTGCAGTGGGCTCTTGGTATCATGTGATTTAATTCTAGGACTTCTTGTGGATACCAAAACTGGATACTGAAATCCCATTATATACAATGCCATAATAATGTGGAAGGGCGGTTCGACAGTGGAACACACTCCCTCGGAGAGTAGTGGAGTCTCCTTCCTTGGAGGTCTTTAAGCAGAGGCTGGATGGCCATCTGTCGGGGATGCTTTGATTGGGAGTTCCTGCATGGCAGGGGGTTGGACTGGATGGCCCTTGTGGTCTCTTCCAACTCTATGATTCTATGATTCTATGATTCTATGATAGAAAACAACAAAATCAAGGTTTGCTTTTTGGGTGTGTGTGTGTGTGAATATTTTCAAATTGGTTGAACTATGGTTGGTTCTGTGAATGCAGAATCCTTCAGTTTGGAGGGACTACTCTACAGCAGAACTAGCAGGCATGGTTTTAATTAAAGAATACCATACATCATCATCCAAAAGTCTCTTGATCCCTAAAATGGCACTGCTTTTTTCTCTTGATCTTCAAAGGTCTGAGTTGCTCCTCAGATCACATTTCTGATGACATTTCTTTCCTTCATCTTCAAATATATCCAGAATCCCCTAGTCCCCACATCATACCCTAAATAAGTTGGGACTGATTATTATTTTAAGTCCCATCTAAAACAGACTCATTAAACCATAGGATTTACCTACAAAGAATGTTGACAAGCTGGAGTGTGTCCAGAGAAGAGCAACCAAACTGGTGGAAGGTCTGAAAACTATTCCCTATGAGGAAAAGCTTAGGGAGCTGGATATGTTTAGCCTAAAAAAGGTTAAGGGGTAACATGACAGCCATGTTTAAATATTTGAAAGGAAGCCATATTGAGGAGGGAGCAAGCTTTTTTTCTACTGCTCCAAAGACTAGGGACGTTATCACACGTGGGCCAGTTTCGTTGTTAAAGAGATAATAAAGTGGAAATGAAGCATCCTGAAAAGAAAGTAAAAATAGAGCTTAATTACACAAAAGCTTTTCACACGTAATTACAATAATAACAGAATTAAGTTAAAAGTGAAAAAAAGACGTTTTTAACTTTCATGCACAAGTGAAAAGAACCCGTGCATGTACTGGAAATGGGTGTGTTTTGTGACAAGACTCCTCCTTTTCCAGGGCGAGTCCTGCATTTCCCAGTAGGAAATGTCAGACTGTCCTACATTTGGGGTCATGTCCTCCTGCACAGGTCCTAACCCCCTTCCGTTGGGGTTAGGACCTCTCAAGAGAGCAGAGGAGGAGGAGGAGGCTGGAAAGGCAAGGCAAGCTGAGGCAAGGGAGGGATTGAGAGGGGGAAACTGGAGGTAGCTCCCATGCCCCCCCCAAGCCTTTCCCCTTTGTAGGACCTGCAGGGCATAACTTCATGGTGAGATGGAGCTCCAAGTTGCTCCACAAGCACACCTCACACTTGCACTCACATCCACCCACAGCTGCTGCGAGGGAAGCTTCTTTCTCCTCCTTTTCCCTCTATCCGAAATGCCAAACTTCTCCATCCCAAACTTCCCTCTCCTGGGCTGCCTTCCCTTCCCTTCCCTTCATAGCACTGAGAAGGAGCCGGGGACTCTCCCTCCCTGGAGCCCCCTCCTCCTCCTCTTCTTGGCCCTCCTCCAGGTTTTAAAAGAGAATTGTCCATGCGTATTTGCTTTTCACATTACAGTAAATGCGAAATTACTATAATTTTGCAAATGCATTTCCTCTAAACTCCCGAAATTAAAAAAGATCTCGGATAATACCACTTTCTGTCCAGTTTCTGACCAGTTTTTGTGCGAAGTCATGTGAAATCGTGAGGCACAAATTCAGTTTTTGTTTGGGATTTGTGTGGATTAACCAACAGATTTCCCCCGTGTGATAACGTCCTAGGAGCTGGAGCAAAGAATTCAAATTACAGGAAAAGAGATTCAACCTAAACATTAGGAAGTACTTTCTGTTGATTAGAATTGTTTGATAGTTGAACATGCTGCCTCAGAGAATGGTGGAGTCTTTTTTTCTTTTTCTTTTTCTTTTTTTTTTTGGGGGGGGGGAGCATTTAAAAGAGAAGCTGGATAGCAATTTATGGGAGCGCTTTGAGTATGTATTCCTGCAAAGCAGCATGTTAGACTGGATGTCCCTTGTAGTTTCTTCCAACTCTGTGATGTCTATGATTTCTATGATTCTATGTTTCTGTATTTGAAGCTCTCATTCACATTTAAATTTAAAATAATTTGAAATTTGAAATAATATAAAATAACTTATTTAAAATTATTTTACAGATTTAAATACATAATTTCAAAGAGAAAGGCGTGGCTCAAGTAGTCAAAGTTAAGGGAGGCAACAGGAATCTAGGTTGATATGGTCCAAAGGTCAAAGAGGCCAGGAAGTAGGAATGCAGGAATCTAGAAACAGATAACAGGAATGCTGATCAGGGAACAGACAAGTTACTTCCAGCAACTCCTTAGATAAACTCAGCTCTTAAATAGCCTGACACCAGCTGGTTCTAATCAGAGCTTGCTTGCTTGCTGCTTAGCCTACAGCCTAGCTGAGTGTCTTAGCTCTATCTTTTGTTGGATCCTCTTGTTCCTCTTCCTTGATTGAGGATTTAAGAACCCAGCTGTGTTCTCTGTCTCATCATCAGGTGAGTCTTGTCCTTGTCCTGTTGGCTGAGGCTGCAATTCCACGGGATGATCTGGCTGGAGCTCTTCAGCAGGAAGGGCTGGGTGCTTTGCAACAAGGAGAGCTGCAGGCTGTTCCCTGTCTGGAAGACTTGTCTGGGTCCCTTCCTCAGCCTCCTCATTGGATCTTCCCCCAGGTCCCAGTCCAGCAGCTCTTGGCTCATGACAGGCATATGCATGTGAGTTTACTTGCTGAAGCTAGTCATTCACAGCACCAACAGGTGCGGCATGGAAGAATAATTATTAACTAAGGGATGTGACCTCCTCTCCCATCTTGGCACATGGTAAATTTTGTCAGGGAAACAGTGACCTACTGGGATGGTCCCAATGGAACATGAATTAACAGAAATTTGAATCAATGCTATGTAAACATTAATGTAAATTCCATTGATTCTATGGGTCTAAGTTGAGAACAGCAGTTGGATTTAGACCAGTGTATGTAGCATAAGATTATGCTACATGGTATTTTCTAAGACTGATAATTACATAGATAAACTTCCTAAATGGACCTCTGCATAGAAACACAACTATCTTCCTAATATACATTGCTTGCAGCGTTTGCCATCTATTTATCCTTCACTTATTCTTACATTATAACCTTTTACCTGAATGCTAGCTTCCCATATCACTCTGGCTTAAATTCAATTGTTATTCCCATTTATAGTAGAACCATTGAATTAATGGGAACTTGGTAAGTCAACATTCATGTAATGTCAGTTCCATGGTTCCATGGGTATACTTTAGATGGAATTAACAATTGGATTTAAGTGGATTTCTCTCTGCCCCCCTGTGTTCCCAATATCAAAATTAAGGATGGACAAATAGTTTAATAATCCTGGCTATTTCATGTGCAATTAATCAACTTATTTTCTATTATGAAGCCAATAATAGGTCTGTATTTTATGGAAACACTTTTCTTATTTTTAGAATTCAATCAAGTGGCTGGAACTTGGAAGCCTGTCAAATTACTACATTATCCCAACAAGTTTCCCAAATACCATGACAGTTTGATTTGATTGATACTGCACAGACAAAAGTATAAGTATTGCTGAAAATGGCATTTCAGAGTTCAAAGAGGTAGAAAAAAAATGCTGTTCAATAATTCAGCAGCACAATGAAAATAATGTAAAGAAGATTAGGCATGTCTTTTTTTTATTGGACAGTATTCATAGCAGTGCTCTCATTTCCTAGCCTAGTTTTTTTTCCCCAAGTTATATTTTTAATCAAATACTTTGAATGGAGGCTTTTTCCAGTTTTTCTTCTTTCTGTGCCTGGAGACTAAGGGGGAGCAGGAGGGGACACTTTCCTTCAAAATCTTTTATTTAACATTTCTATTTATATTTTTTAAACATAATGTCATTTAACAAAATCACATCACCTTTTTTCCCCCCATCACAATGACATCTGCTAAGGGTTTGGCAATGGAACACACCTGAGCCAAGAAATGTAATTGGTGAAAATAGCATATTTTGTAGAATTACAGAATCATAGAACTGTAGCAATGGAAGAGAATCCAAGTGCCATCTATTCCAACCTCGCGTCAGTGCAGCAATCTATTGCTAAAGCACAGCTGAGGTGGCATTTTAGCCACTTGTTCAAAAAAATTCCAGTGAAGGAGAGTCCACCACAAACTGAAGTGATTGATTGCACTGTTGAACCATTCTTTGTGTCAGGAATTTCTTCTTAATGTTTAGTTGGAATATCCTTTCTTGTAATTTGAATCCATTAGCTCAGGGGTAGGCAACCTTTCCCCTTTAAGGGCCGAGGGACTTCAGCTCCCAGAAGCCTCGGCCATGTTGGCCAATAGTCCCATGTTGGCCAATAGCTCCTGGGATTCTGGGAGCTGAAGTCCCTCGGCCCTTAAAGGGGAAAGGTTGCCTACCCCTGCATTAGCTGAAGCCTACCTTCTGGAGAAATAGAAAGCATGTTTGTTCCATTGTCTATGTGACAGCTTTTTGGGTTTTTGAAGATGGCTGTCATATCACTTCTCGGTCTTCTCTTCTCCAGGGTAAACACACCCAATTCTTTCATGTTTCTCATGGCATTAGATGTTGTCCTAGTTTCATATTCTTTGGGGCTTCCATGGTGCTGGGAAAATGATAAAATTGCATCTGAGGAAGTAGACAAGTCTATGAAAGATGATGCTACAACATCTATTGATGAGTGAGGGGCTTTACAGACAGCCCCTAAGGGGTAGCTCTGTGCCACCCCTGGGAGCACCAGACTGGGGCCGCAACAACCACACACCACAGTCCCAATCCAGGTTTTTGCCATTCTAAAAAGAGCTGGCAAATGCCACTCCTTTTTGGAGCCACAAAAAAACACCCTTAACGCCCCCACTGCAGCTCTTCTGCATCCCTTTGGTACAGCATGCCTACACGCTGCACCAACAGTGTGCCCTAATGCTGTGTGCCATGTGGTGGGACATGTGCTGTAATGGTGGCATCAGGGCGGAGTGGGGGCTGCTGGCATATGGTCATCCCACCCCATATCCACCCCCAGGACAGCCCTTGTGGCTGGCCTGTACAGGCCCTTAGTCTCAAACATGCTACAAGATCTCGTTGCACACTGTCTTCTCTTAATACAAAAAGAAAAGGAGAAAAATGCATTTTTTCATCTTTGTTCTTGAACGTTTCCTTGTTTAGATTTTGCAGTTACATGAAAGTCATGTTTTCTATGGTTACCACATTGTCTTCTGTACTGTATGTATGAAAAATGAAGCCTGGCATATGTACTTCAACACTGTGAGACATGTACTAGGGAGCCTCAATTAGTCAACATGGTCTGGTGATTTGAGTGTTGAATTAGAACCCCAGAAGACAAGAGTTCAAATGCCCATTCAGTCATGGGAACTATTACAGCTGAACTTGGACTTGGAGAATTTTAATTAGCTCAATTAATTAACTCTGGGACCATCCCTATTTATATGAAGGTAGCTAGAAACAAGAGATTGGCAGATACACCCAGAACTACAGCATTTCTCATAACACATTCCCCTCCTCGAAAACAATCTATGGGCCTTTACAGACTGCCAGAAATAATGCAGCTTGAGGCCACTTTAACTGTCCTGGCTCAGTGCTAAGGAATCATGGGAACTGTAGTTTATTGTGGCACCAGAGCTCTCTGACAGAGAAGGTTCAATGCCCCAGAAAAAAAATACACTTCCCATGATTCCTTAGCATTGGGCCAGGATGGTTAAAGTGGCCTCAAGCTGCATTATATCTGGCAGTCTGCAAAGGCCCATAGACACAGCGCAGCTCAGTTCTACAACATGGACAAAAATGCATTGCCATACATTGACAGGCCTTTTGTACACATAATGCCTGTTGGTTACCTTGTCCTGGAGGACAAGGAGGACAGAGGTGGGCGTGGCAAGAAGCCTTGGGAAAAGAAGAGGACAAGGAGGACAGTGGTGGGGGTGGAAATAAGCCTTGGGAAAAGAAGAGGACAAGGAGAACAGAGGTGGGTGTTGCAAGAAGCCTTGGGAAAAGAAGAGGATGAGGAGGACAGAGGTGGGGATGGGAAGAAGCCTTGGGAGGAGAAGAGAACAAGGAGGACAGAGGTGGGGGCAGCAAGAAGCCTTGGGAGAGGAGGAGGATGAGAGGAACTCTAAGGCGATCATCTCCCTGGGTTTTTTTTGGCAAGACTGGTTCAGAAGAGGTTTGCCATTGCCTTCCCCCGAGGCTGAGAGTGTGTGACTTTCCAGGTTCACCCAGTGGGTTTCATGGCAGAGTGGGGAATCAAATCCAGGTCTCCAGAGTGGTAGTCCAACACGCAAACCACTACATCATGCTGGTCCTATTCCTATGTACTATCTATGAAACAATTGCACACTTTTTGTTGTTCTTGTGTGTCTTCAAGTCCTTTCCGACTTATGGCGACCCTAAGGCAACCTTATCATTAAAGAATGGTATGTTTCTTCAAATGGGGGTTGCCATTACCATCCTCTTAGGCTGAGAGTGTGTGACATGCCCAGGGTCACTTACTTGGCCGCAAATAGTACATACCCCAGAATACATCATCTAGTATATTGGCAGTCCTTCCCACCAACACTTTCTCATTTCCCCCAACCATCTCATAGGACCTTATCCCACGGGGTCCCAAGCAGAAGATATCCAAAGGCAATCCAAAGCTAAAACGTTTTTCCTTTCCTTGTGTCCACACATATCCAAAGGCAATCCAAAGCTAAAACGTTTTTCCTTTCCTTGTGTCCACACAATATCTGAAGGCAATCCAAAGCTAAAACGTTTTTTCTCCCCCTGAACCAAAGTCAAAGGGGATCTTTTGACATTCGGTTTTTTGGGGAAGTACAGCTGGGAGGAGGGCGAGATGCGGAAGGGAGCCGCCGCCTCTGCCTCCTCCACGGCCAGAGCCGCCTCTCCTCAGCCGGTGCTTTGGGCTGGCTGGAGGCCTGGCAAGTGTCGGAGGGAGGGCGAGGTGCGGGAGGGAGCCTCCACCGCCGCCTCCTCCGTGGACAGAGCCGCCTCTCAGCCGGTGTCTTGGCTGGCTGGAGGCCTGGCAAGTGTCAGAGGGAGGGCGAGGTGCAGAAGGGAGCCTCCACCGCCGCCTCCTCCGGGGCCAGAGCTGCCTCTCAGCCGGTGTCTTGGCTGGCTGGAGGCCTGGCAAGTGTCGGAGGGAGGGCGAGATGCGGGAGGGAACCCCCGCCGCCGCCACCTCTGCCTCCTCCAGAATGGCCATGGAAAGGCCATGGAACGGCCATGGAAAGACCGCGGAGGTTTGCCGCCTTCGCTTTTTTTCCGCTTCCTGGCCAGCGTTTGATAAGGCCCATAGCTGGGAGATGGAAATCATTTTTAAAGCAGCATTTAAATCTGGACTATTTTTCAAAAAAATAATGTCCAAAACACAGTGCAGAAATAAATGTTAGGGAACATGGGAGCTGTAGTTTGTTTATTAGTGACAATATTCCTGCTAAGTACCTGCATGTCATAAGCATTTGAATTAAAATTACCATATTGAAATCAAATCTGATGTTTTTTTAAAATTTTAATTTTTTATTTAGTGTGCGTTGGAAGAGGGGTAGTCTTATACAGGAACTTTTCAGGAACTCTCCTTAGAAACTCCTTTGAGAGTCTCATGTAAAGTGGCATAATGTCGCTGTTTTTCTTGATCTTCTTCTTTTTTCTTTTCATTAATATTGTTTGCAGCCAATTGCTGTATTCTTACTCTATTTAGCTTTTAAATTTATCTGATTTAATATTCTTTTAAGGGGGTAGGGATGGGATTGGGATGTAGTGTATTTTTAACTTTTTAGCCGCCCTGATTGTTCTCAGAGGGGCGGGGTATAAATTATTATTATTATTATTATTATTATTATTATTATACAGCGAGTATATCCCAAACTCTATATTTTAACTGGAAAAGTTGGGGGTCGTCTTATATGCCCAGTCGTCTTACACGCCGGAAAAATGTGGTATATCTATACACTTGCAATAGTTAAAAAAAAAAGTTCACCTGCAAGATATATTCCATCCCTCAATGTCTCTGACCCTCCAGATGATCATTCAATCAGTTAAAAGTTATAATAAAGTACACATCATGCCCACAGTTTAGCTCTACTTGTATTGCTGGCAAACACCTGAATAGGGCTTGTGTCATTCTGAGAAAAAAATATCAGATACTTTAATTGTTTAACATACTAATGACAAAGCAAAGTTTTGAGAGAAATTCTTGATTGTGTATAGTAATACTTCCTGGCTAAGGCTTACAAACCCTGTGGAATTTTTGGATTTGTTTATCTCTCTCTCTTTAGTTCTTTCTTTCTCAAAGATAATCATGAAGTATTTTCTATTATCTATTGGTACCCTACTCAACTGAGACCTCAGAGAAGCTATGAATGAAGATGTCACCAAATTGTGATCTACAGCATTTTGATAGCATTAGCTTCAACCACCATCAATATTTTTCTCCAGAGTTTTATTTATGTTTTTCCAATGGCAGCCTATAGTCCAGGCAAAGTGGGTATTTTGTCTTATCATAATGGGATGAGCACTCTCACCACAGAGTATGTGCTGCTAGTACTTATAACATGTGCTAACACTTATTTTCATTGCAATATACTCATCCCTCCTCCTTTGCAGACTTGGAGTCCACAGTCTCTGTCCTTTGAGGATGGCAAGCGGGGAGGGATGAAATGGCATGTGTGTCCAGGTGCACGTGCTATTGAAATCAATTGGATATTTGTGATTTTCCCAATTTGTGGGGGAGGGGAGGTCTGGAATGGATCCCCGCGAATTGGGAGGGATGACTGTACTATCTTCATCTCTGAAAATCATCCATCCACAAAGCATTCTTTAAAATTACAGCTGAAAGGTATTATCTAAGTCTTCAATTTCATATTCTCTTTGTATTGCATAGGTTGGAAGGTTTCAATTCAGAATTCTGCCCTGTTGGAATGTATATAAGATTATCTTTCATTTCCTTGGATACAACTGTTCTGGCTCACCACATGCTCCTTAACTCAAAATTGTTTCTCCTGAGGTCTTACAGATAGTTACAAAGTGAAAGGCTTCGCAGTACATAAATACAAAATCGATTTTCAGGCAGTTCAACAGTAATTTTGGGGGAAGGTTGGAGAGGGCTGAGAACAGCATGCTTGATGGCAGCTCTTATTCCTATGCAAGTTCATTTCTAAAGCTCTTTTAACCATCCATTTCTCCATTTAAGGGCAGAGGCTGGAATTAGTCAATATGAGAGTCTTATGTCTACCAGAAAAACAAACAACAGTTCTCTTCTTCTGCCTCTAGGCAATACTGAGTAGAATGAATGTTTTAAAAGAAAAACACATGACCCAACTTTTCAGCATTTACATATCACATGAGGTGGCTAACAACAAATAAAACCAATACTAAAAATCGACAACATTACAAAAAATATGCAAAATATGTGAGCTTTCCATGTTACAGCTTCTTTTAAGTACAAGCAGAAACAAATTGAGTGAGGAAAACTCAAAATGCAGTGAGGTGTGTTGTGTACCATTTTCAGTGGCACATATAAAGCAAAATACATGAGGAACCTACCTTTTTAAATTGTTTCATCATGCATTTCTTGGATACTATAAATGGATACTGTTTCTTCCTCACAGTATGAATATGAATCCTGCACTGGCTGTGTAGCTTATTTTCCTTTCATGTTTATCAAATATCAGATTTTAATAAAATTAGAAGAGAGACATAATAATAATAATAATAATAATAATAATAACATTTATTTATATACCGCCCAATGGTTGCCCAATCCGGGCGGTTTACAACATAATCCTCTGTAATGATGCAGAGGTTTGAGTGCTGGGCTAGGACTCTGAGAAACCAGGATTTAAAGCACTGCCTGGGCATGAGAATGCCAATGGAAATTCAAAAGCTTGTGGGTATGGAGACAAGGTGGAAAGTTCAGATTGCTGGGGGACAAAGGCTGGAGGTAGGAAGCCAAGGTGAGTAGACAGCCAAATGAATAAGTATTAGAATGTAGTGTGGGATCCAAAAAAGAGATGGGATGAACTGGTCAAGGACGGTATGTGTGCATGAGACAGAGAGAAATGTGTGTAGTGTGCCAGAAATCCATTATCTCTGTTCAAACTACTGCTGATGGATGGGGGCCTGTGGATTCCACTTTTGCTATTTTTCTTTCTAATATTCCTTTGTATTTCTTTTGTTCAAGGACAGTATTCTGAGGTCTGAGATGGAATGCCTAGGCAGACTGAAATGTTCTGGAACAGGTTTTTGTGCATTCTCATTCATAATATCTGATTTGTGTTCATTTATCCTCTGATAGGGATTGGCCTGTTTGCCCAATATAGAGTGCTGAAGGGCATTGCTGACATTTGTTGTTGTTAACTGCCCTCAAGCCAATCTCGACTCATGGTGGCCCTATGGATGAGACATCTCCAAGACCCTCTGTCCTTCAATGCTCTGCTTAAATTCTGCAACCCCTTAATACCCATGACCTCCTTAATAGAGTCCATCCATCTGGCATGTGGCCTTCCTCTCTTCCTACTTCCCTCCACCTTTTTCAGAATTATTGTTTTTTCCAAAGAGTCCCCCTTCTCATGATGTGTCCAAAGTATGACACCCTCAGTTTGGTATCTTGGCTTCCAGGGAGGTTTCTAGATTAATCTGTTCTAGGACCCATTTGTTTCTCCTTTTGGCTGTCCATGGGATCCTCAGCACTCTTCTCCAGCATCACATCTCAAATGCTTTCATTTTCTTCCTATCATCTTTCTCGACTGTCCAGCTCTCACATCCATACATGGTAATAGGGAATACAATGGCTTGTATGAGTCTAACATTTGTGCTGAGTTGTATATCTTTGCATTTTAGAATCTTTTCTAGTACCGGTACTTTCATACCCACCCTCCCCATTTTTAGTCTTCTTCTGATTTCCTAGGCTGCAGTCCCCATGTCTATCAATGTTTGATCCCAGGTATGGGAATTCTTTTATATTTATATTTCTTCATTGTCTAGGTTGAACTTGTGAAGGTCTTCAGTGGTGATTATTTTTGTTTTCTTTACGTTCAACATTAAGCATGCCTTTTCACTTTCTTCTATGATCTTTCTTAGTAGGTGTTGCAGGCCTGTAAGGTTTTCTACTAGTACTGTGGTTTCATCTGTATGTCTTAGATTATTGATATTCCTTCCTCCTATTTTCACTCCTCCTCCTTCTGTGTCCAAGCCTGCTTTTCTGCACACAAGTTGAACAGATAGGGTGAAAGGATACAGCCTTGTCTGACCCCTTTGGCAATTGGGAACCATTCTGTTTCTCTGTGTTCTGTTCTGACAGTAGCCTCTTGTCCTAAGTACAGATTCCTCATCAGGACCATCAGATGTACTGGTACTTCCATGTCCTTAAGAGCGTTCCATAGCCTTTCATGGTGTATGCAATCAAAGTCTTTGCTAAAGCACATGTTGATTTTCTTTTCAAATTCCCTGGTGTGTTCCATTAGCCATCATATCTTTGCAATGTGATTCCTAGTGCCTCTTCCTTTCCTGAACTCCACTTGGACATCTGGGATTTCTCTATTCATGCATGGTTGGAATCTATGTTGCAGGATTTAGAGCATGATTTTGCTTGCATGGAAGATCAGTGCTATGGTCCGATAGTTGCTGCAGTCTCTTGTGTCTCCCTTTTTGTGGATGAGGATGTATATTGATCACTTCTAATCTGTTGGTCATCATTTTGTTTTCCATATCTGTTGACATATGTTGGTTAGCACTAGAGTTGACTCTGTCAATGTGGATTGCAGCAGATGATTGCAATATCATCTGTTCCTGGTGATTTGTTTTTCACTATTTCTCTTATTGTGGTTTCCACCTCACTTTTTAGAATTTGGGGTTCATCTTCATATGGCTCTTCATTCCATGTGTCCTTCATTTTATCATCTCTTTTGCTGACATAGCATGGCATAAATCACTTTGAATGATGAGCAAGTGAAAGTCCCTCCAGTTTTGTGGGTGATGTCATTTGGTCCCGTTGTGACATTTCCTGAATAAATGTGTGGATAGAGTTGTGACAAGGCTTTGCACCAGTGTCCACATCTGTGTTGTGTGGCATCCTGCAGGTAAATAACTGAGGTTTGGAGACTGTTTGGAGGCAAATAAAGGCCTGCCACAAAGAGTTCTTGAGAGGGCAGCATCAGTTTATGGTATTGGAATGGGTTTATTCAAACCTACTTCCTGCAGATTATAACAAAGTGTGTGGAAGTCATTCACCACTGTTTCTCCTAGGTTATGCTTTTAATTGATGCTATTTCTCCCAGTGTCTCCTGTCTCAAATCTTCTATTCCCTCAAATCCCACCTTAATGTCTATACAGCAGGGCAAAAAAGGATAGTGATCCATGGATCCTTCAGTAGTTTGGAAGAATATTTGTTTTTCTTTATTTCCCAGGACTTTATCACGTGGGGGGAATTGTGAGTTTAAATGGTGATTATCCCATGAAAATAGGAACAAATTATTCATGAGACTACCATGTGAATTATTTGTTGCTGTCTATTGCCTGGTTATTCCCAGGATAATGGCACTTTAATCATGACATCGGACTTTATCACATGGGGGAAAATTGGACATTTAAATAGTGATTATCTCATGAAAATCACACAATCATGATTAGGATCACGATTAAGATTTTCACACACAGCACAATTAAAGAGTCATTATCCCAGGAATAACCAGGTACTAAACAGCAACAATTCATTCACGGGATTTCCCCATAAATGATTTGTTGCTGTTTATTGCCTAGTTATTCCTGGGATAATGGCACTTTAATCATGACATCTCATGTGAAAACCTTTATAATCAATGCACAATTTTCATGGGATATTCCCAGGATAATGACATTTTAATCGCAACATTGTGTGAAAATCTTAATCATGAATGTGTGATTTTCATGGGATAATCACCATTTAAGCTTCCAATTTTACCTGTATGGTAAAGTCCCCAGTAGAATAGTAGGTTTCCCAATCCTAGGAAAACACCTGTTAAGAAGAATACAAAAGGTGTGTGTGTGTGTGTATATTTAAAAACAGAAACTAACAAACAAAATAAGCAAAAAACTAAAATGCAGGGAACATTGTTTTTTACACAGATAAACCATGTAAATTTCTGGGCAACACAAATCCTCAAGAGACAAATATCTCTTGAAGACTGCTCAAACACTGTTTTTTGCCCTCCCAGAGTGAAAATATTAAACTATTCAACCTTGTATGAGAGGATGAAGAAAGATGTACGTTTCCATCTTGCAGGGGCTATCTTTCCATAAGCCAGAAATGCTGCAGAGTTATTTTGTCAGTATTATAGTAGAACTAATATTTGTAAGTTTCCTAAACTCTAACTGCTGAGACAGAAGATTGTGTAAACGTGGAGAGGGATGGTGGTGTTGATGGTGATGATGATGATGAAGGAAAAGACTTCATCCCTCTCCTCCTCTTATTCTAACTGTCAAACTTGTGGCAGTTTAAGTGACTCTCTGAACATTATAAGCAGTCAGTAACTGCTAGTCTGCTGTCTGTAACAGTCCTCCACTGAAGGAGGTTAACATCTCTCTTCCTGCTTTATAAACTCCAGTTAGATTAGGTTTTAGTTCTTTTAGTAAATATGTTTGTCATTTTTTAAGTTTAGGAAGGCAGATTTAAAGTGACAGTTTTTGCTGCTCTGCTGATGAAAGTGAACTCTAACAAGTTTAACTTTCATACCTGCATATTTTAGTTTACTTTTAAAAGGGTTAACACTCTGGAAACTAAAATTGTACCCCACAAAAACACATACCTGACAACAGTCTGGCTACTGTATTTTGCACTACCAGTAGCTTCTAAATGCTTTCCAAGAGCAGTTCAATAACAGAACACAATACGGTAGCCTATTTCTTAAATGTAGGGAAATACAGGAACATTTCACAAATAAAAATATATTTTGTGACTTAAAAAACAAAACAAAAAACCATCTACATTTATTTACTACACTGAGGTGTTTTCAAAGTGTTATTGTTTTTGTGGAGTTAAACACAAAGATTAACATATTTTGAGCTGTTATTTATTTAGAAATTTACCAGAGGCTGAAATGAATCAATAGTAGACAACGTCCCCCTAGGTAATCCATGGATTTCTCTCCTCTTCTGCTGACAGTTGTACATTTGGTGTAAATAATAATATGGTTTTTATTTCAAGAATGCCCATGGTAAAGAAAGAACAGATGATGTATAGTCTTAAAAGTTGATTCACACATATGCACCCTACCTCACTGGAAGGCCTTGTAGGCTTTATGTACAGATATGACAGAAAGGAAACAGTGAAGACACAAAGGTCTTTACTGACAAATCAGATATAGCTTTAACTTACAAAAAACTATTCTTAACACTATTAGATTTATAGGACTTGGATATAATTCAGGATTGTTGTTATACCTACTTTTCAACAACATGGCTTATAAAATGCTCTAGAATGTTTCATTCTTGGTTCAGTTCTACATGACTGATCCAAAAGGAGAATACCTATATGTACAATCAATAATTTCCAAAAAGTACTTTTAAATCCTGGCCTCGGCAGTGAATAACTGATTATTCCAACCATTACATATGCTGTAGGAGCAATAGAAATACTCTTACAATCAATGCCTGGAAAAAGTATCAGTTTATAAGTGTGTGAGGATTAATAAATTGAAGATGAATTACAGCTAAGATGAAAGTGAAGGCAATTTAGGTACATGACATTCTTTGGGAGGTTTTGTTCTCTGTTATGAAGGAAATAATCTAGCTAAAAAGTTGGGCCCATTGCCTGGTAGGGTCCCTTTTCCAATTTTTTCTTCCACAACAGCTGTGGAAAATGGTAATGTGGTTTTATGTTATGTGGTTTACAAAGAACATGCTACCTTAATCCACCAGGCTCAGTTTCTGAGGTAGATATTATTATGGCCTAACTCTCATGATATACAGTGCACATCATGATTTTTTATTTTTATACAGCGTGCCCAAGCCACACACAGCTTTAACCTTACATGGAAGGCAAGTCATGACAGGAACAATGGTGTATGTTCCCATGTTGTGCTGCATGCGCTGTGCACAGGAGCACACCCCCCATTATTTTCAATGGCTTAAGCATACACAATTTTTGCCTTACGCAGGGTGTGTGTGTGTCTGGAACAGATCCCCCATGTATGGGAAGAGCCCACTGTAATTTGTGCTCTGCAGAGCTGCCTTTGAAAAGTACTCAAGAAATTCAGCTGCTCTGGAATGCTGCAGCAAGATTCAGAGGTTTCACTTCGATTGATGTCACCCAGTGTGGTAACACATGGTAGTACCCCACCCCATTGAACTCCTCTCATGCTGGATTGTACAGAATCCTTAGTAATGTTGTTGTTTTTTTGTAGTAATGTTACTTGTAAATTTTAATTCCTGTATATGATTGAATGTAATGACAAGAGAGGAGTCCTTGTTGAAATGCAAATGGACTTTAAATTTCTGGACTTTGAAAATCTCCCAATTGCCACATGGCCAGAAGGAGGATGGGCCAGGCTGCAAGAGATGCCCTTCTCATACCATCCTAACTAAGGGGGGAAGCAGACGGGCGGCACTGGGCCGCCCCAGGAAGCTGCGCTGCAGGGCCGAGGTATCCGCACACCTTGGCACTGTGGCACAGCTTTGCCGCCCCTGGAAGGAGCATTAAAATAGTGCTCCTTCCACAAATCGTTGAAGGTGCACCGCAAAAGGCTGCCAGCGCACCTTTGGCGACTCTTCCACTGCAGCATATAAGGACTCAGCAGGAGGTCATCCTCAGAGCGCCGGCCGTGCGGAGGGCTGGCTGCTCCGAGGATGTATTGGGGAAGGGGTTGTGGCGCCCAGCATGCAGCTGCCCCTCCCCTTCCTTGCCCCGAAAACAGCGCTTTGCACCGTCTGCTCCCCCCCCTAAGATCAGAAACAACAAAATACAGGCATCTTACTAACAACTCCAATTTTTCTCCAGTTTGGTTTATAACATCTTGCCTGATGAAGAAGCCAGTGGAGCTTTGAAAGCTTGCAACAAGTATATTGTGCATTTTGGTTGGCCCATAAAGGTATCACTGTTTGGTGGATTTTTGTTTGAATAGTTTTGAATGATTAAAGTGAAAATTTGATAAAATGGGATGTTTTTAAAGAAAATTTTACAGAGAGTATTAAAAACAACCCTGAGGCATCTCCTTTCTCCACCCACTGAGCCTTGCTCTACCCATGCTTTCATTTCCACTGAGCTCCAGGATTTAAAAGAGACACAGATGAATGCCACAGCCAATTTCTACCAAAAAGGCAGACATATGGGGAGCAGTGGTGTCACCTCTCATTAGAGTATCAGCTGCTGTGGCCTGAATCCACCACACCTCCTAATGATGCCCCTGACAAGACTATTGACTGGGACTGGTTTTAAGGATAATGTGACTTTGGAAATTATTACATGTGACTTTAAAACAATTAAAGCTAAAAAGAAATAGTGCCTTTGGTGATACTTATTGCATGAAGTTACCTCCAACCCATAGTGGCTGTTTCTCCCATGAGCAGTTAGGGCATGCCTTCTCATTAATGAGGAAAACCTTTTAAGTAACTCCCCATCACAAAGTTGTGGCATTAGTCCTCTGCTGCAATAAGCTCCTCCTGTGGCAATTCTGGCATTGGGCAGTCATGTGGTGTCACTCTCCTCTTCATCCAAATCCCCCCTCTCCCTTGCTATTCCCAAACAACATGTTTTCTTTTCTTTCATATTTATTTTACTAAATCAAATTGCCATAATTGGTAAATTGTGTTACAAAGAAAGAGGAAGAGCAGTAGTAGCATGCTGGGTAGGGCATAGGGCTAAGGGTCAGGTTATCCAGGAGTGCTTTTGGATGTATGGGCATAAAGAAAGTTCCAAACCAGTATGTATCCACTTAATTTTACTAATGCAATTACAGAGAGAATCAGGCTCATGGGACAATGTCCTTCCACTTTTTAATAGGTCCACTGGCTACAGATTTGTTTCTGGGGTTAACTCAGAAGTGCAGGTTATGATCTATAAACCCCTTTGTGATGTGGGGCTGGCTATCTTAAAGACCACATTATCCACATGAACCTACCTTTATTGTAACTAAGGGGGCTTGCAGACTGCCAGAAATAGTGCAAATTGAGTCCACTTTTAGGGTTAGGGTTAGGGAATCATGGGAACTGTAGTTTATTGTGGCACCAGAGCTCTCTGATAGAGAAGGCTCAATGTCTCAGAAAAAAAAAATTCCCATGATTCCCTAGCACTAACCCTAGCCCTAAAAGTGGAGTCAATTTGCACTATTTCTGGCAGTCTGCAACCCCCCTAAGTTTAATTGAAGTAGGGCTGACAAGCATCACACAAATTCTGCAAGTGCTTCCCCTTTAATGGCACAATTTACAGACCCATGTAAGATAAACAGAAACAAAATTTGACAAATTGAAACTTTCATTGACAAGCATATTGTGGGAGCAGAGGAGATAAAATGAATCAACTACAGAGAGATCAAAAATACTATGAAACAAACAAGGCTCCCAGATTAGAGCATGAAGTGCCAATTCCTTTCCTTTTGGGAGATCAGTTGATTCAGGTTTGCTTTGTGCTACTTTGCAGTTAAAATATCCTTAGGTGGTTGCTTTATCTGAATGGGGATGTTATAGCATGCTATCAATGGCTTTCCCTGAAAGACAAACAGAAAGAAGAAATGTTACAAGAACAGAGACAAGCAAACATCAGATTGTTCTGTTTTCAGCTTTCATGTTTAACAAAAAATTATGAAATGGAAATGCAGAACACTTCCTAAGTCATATACACATTCTGAAACAAAATAAAATAAATACAATTATGACCAACCAAAATAGCAAGGTATGCATTAAAACTATATAGAGCTTCTATTTTTTTCTTAAAAGAAAAAAAAATCTGTTTAAAAAACAACAACCTGTAATGTATCCCAAAATGATTAGTCAGAATCAAATTAAATCTCATTATGTTTAGTAGCATTCACTTGCTAATAAATGAGATTAGGACTTGAGCTTTACTACTTTGGTATGCTATGATCACATGTGAAAAGATAAAAAATTACAGAATCTACAAAGCAGGATCTCACACCTGCTCATGACAGAAGAAAAAGAAAATGAGGAAAAAGCAAGGATCTAAGTCAGGGGTGGACAAAGTACAGCCTATGGGCACCCCCAGGACTGGTTTTCTGATCTCCAGTCCTCCTATGTTCAATTCCCCCCCTCAAAAAAAATATTTCTTCCAAAATACCCCAAAATGACCTCTAGGGAGCAGGGAGGGAAATTCCACCACATTTAGACCCCTTTCTGAGGGTAAATAAAATACATTGCCTTCATCATTTTTAATATTTATGTTATATTTTTATTGCCACCAGATAGCTTCTAAGTAATGGGGGGGGGCATTTTCACCACATTTGGGACAATTTATGCCCAAGAGAGGTCTTTTCTTTGTAATCACACAGAGCTAGGCACTTGGATTATACCACCCACATTTCTAGAACATTTCTCCAATATCTCCCATTTTTACTCTATATAAATAAATGATGATGATGATTTTCATCCTCAGCTGAGAAAGGATGTTTCTTAACACATCAAGAAAACTGTTAATTGATATGAAATTATTCTTCACAGTCTGTTTTCTTCTACTTTTTTTGGGGGGGGGGTGACAATTTGCACAAAAATGCATTTTTGCACAAGTAACAGTGTATTTTCATACACAAAGGCTAGGTTTTATGCTAAGAAATATTTTCTGTATGTATGCAAGTAACTTTTTCTCAAAAAAGTATTGAATCCATATGATCTCATCAGTTGAGGAGAAAAGAACTGAAATGTATCATTCTTGCATGCAAGAATAAAATAAAGATTTACATCCTTAGCTAATATCCTTGAAAAATAGATTAAATAATTTTGCCGAGCAATTCAATGAAGTCATAATCTGAGCTCCCTTAAAATGACAACATCCAAGTTTTCCTTGGACAAAGCCATCACCGTTAAATCAGCTCAGATTTGAATGTGCTGCAGACTGAATCTTATGTGGATCACTGTAATTTGCTGAACATTTTCAGCTGACTATAGTTGTTTAAGGCTGAAACTGTCCATTGTAATAATAACTTCAGGTTCAGTTATTATCTCCATGACACTGATTGTCAATTATTCATTCAGTGTAGATGATCTTCTAAAGTAGAAAGCTATATTTCCGTTCCCCTTGTTTCCTCTCAGGGTGATGCTGAAAGTACAAGCATAACCCCCTGAGATATCTGAGGACTCAAACAAAGTACCAAGTGTGCTTTACTACCTCTTCTCTTTCTCCACATGGGGAACAGAAAAAGATTATTTCAGGCTAATCAGAATTATGGTGTTCCTTTCCATTTCCCCCAGTGTTTTCTCATGATTTCAGCAGACCATTAATGCCTGGAACAAGATGTTATGGAGCAATTAGAGCTTTTAACATGTGATAGTCAATATTTTACAATGAAAAAAGAATAAATACTATTGATTTGATTGTATGTGCTTTTACACATGTTGTCCATGTGTGGCTGAAATTTAAAGAAATCAGACTAAAACCCAAGTCATTTATTTGATTTGCATTTTGTCTGTCATTTCTCTCCAGTCTATTTGATTTGCATTTTGTCTGTCATTTCTCTCCAGTCAGAGTAGCAAACAATAAAGAAATACTATAGTAACCATCTAAAAACACTACAGCTTGTCATCTAACTCAAGCAGAGCCCAGCTCTCTTGTG
Source organism: Phrynosoma blainvillii (assembly GCA_026167975.1). Lineage (NCBI taxonomy): Eukaryota > Metazoa > Chordata > Lepidosauria > Squamata > Phrynosomatidae > Phrynosoma > Phrynosoma blainvillii. The sequence continues at coordinate 25,257,214 of JANUYF010000004.1, forward strand.
CACAATAAAGCAGCAGTCTCAAGAAAACATAATCCTTTACCATTCTGTAATATTTCATTTGGGGGCAAAGTTCTGAAGCATGCTGTGGCCCAGCTCCAGGGGCTTCTGGATAGATTATCTAGCTTAATGGTACTCATACTTTTTGCCCTTTACATCTACATGTGGACATTGTCCTCCCTCACTCAATCTAGTATATGAATAAAAATATTGTTTATTTAGTGTGTGTATTTTCATTCATATATTCATGTATATTCGTATTATAACATTTTATAAGGAAATAAAATCATTCAAATTAGAACAATTTTATTTAAATAAATCCAATATTCAACTCAATGTATGTATAAATTTTACATATAAAAATGTTTGGGAAGAGGGCAAAAAGGAGGAGGGATCTGGGCCTCCAAGTCACATGCTCCCCGAGCAACTGTTGCCTCCCAGGGGCTCGCACCCCATCATTGCAGAAACACTGCTCTAGAAACATTTCAGTCTGGCTTCGGGCTTAGTTATGGATGGAGACAGTTTTGCTAGCCTTGGTGGATGACCTTCCCATAGAATGGGACAGAGAGAATGTGTCACTATTGGTTTTGCTGGACTTCTTAGCAGCATTTGATACCATTGACCTTGGTATCCTTCCAAGCCAGCTCTCTGGGGTGGGTCTTGGGGATACAGCTCTGCAGTGGTTCTAGTCCTAATTGGAGGGGTGAGGTCAGAAGGTATGTTAAGGACAGTGCACTGGGTTTACTGGTTTGGGGAAAATGCTCCTCTAGACACTCTCTTCAGGAATTTACAGGCTAAAGATTTTAAAGAATGGACAATTAGCCAGAGTGTCTCCAGGTGAGAATGAGATAGAAGGGAAGAAATCAGGTCAAAGACAAGCTGATGTTGCAGTAAAAACAAAACAAAACAAAACAAAGGAAAATTATTTATTACAAAGACAAGAAAAGATAGTAGAAACTGACAGAACAGTCTAGATTCATTGCAAGCTATTTTGCTGTCCTAATACTGAAACATGTCTGCTAGCAGTAATGAGTTAATCAGGGCAAACAAACAAATTGAAACTTTTCAAGAATAGGCAGAGGTGTTCCTGGTCAGTTATAAGGCAGATCAGGGAATAGGGATTTTTGCCTGTGCTAGTTGGGGTCCCACAAAAATCTCAGGCTCACAGTTCAGACATTCACCTGGACTCAAATCTCAGTGTCAATGTTTAGGTTTCAGCAATGGCCAGGACTGCCTTTGCACAGCTAAAACTAGCACACGAGCAGCTCCCATTCCTTAAAATTTAAGATTTGGCTATGATGACACATGCCTTGATTGCATTCTGTTTGGACTACTGTAATGCACTCTATGTAGGGCTGCCTTTGTAAACTTTTCAGAAGCTTCAGCAGGTACAAAATGCTGCAACATGAATGCTGACTTGGGTCAGTTACAGGAACATATCACTCTCTTATTAAAATAGTTTTACTGGCTACCAGTTCATTCCAGGCACAATTCCAAGTGATAGTCATGACCTATACAACCCTATATTGCCTAGGTACAGACTATCTGAAAGACTGTATCTTCCCATATGAACCTTCCTAGAGTATTAAGATCTACAACGGAGGGCATCCTCTCGGGTCCAAAACACACTGCAGAAATAATCCAGTTTGAGACTGCTTTAACTGCCCTGGCCCAATGCTAGAGAATTCTGGGATCTGTAGTTTTGTGAGACATTTAACCTTCTCTGTCAGAGAGCTCTGATGCTACAATCATCTACAATTTCGAGGATTCCCTAGCACTGAGCCAGGGCAGTTAAAGCAGTCTCAAATTGGATTATTTCTGCACTACGTTTTGGACCTCTGTCCTGCCACCATCACAGGCTTGCTTGGTGAGAACATGAGAGACATCTTCTCCGGGGTTGCTCTCATCCTCTTGAATTCTCCTCCATGAGAAACTATGCTGTCCCCACCAAGCTCTCTTTCAAGAGCAGGTGAAAATCTTTTTGTTTAAGCAGGCTTTCAAAGCAGGGAGACTTCTTATTGGAATGTGTTTTAATTTTTTAAACACTTATATATCTTTTAAATAATTTTACACTGTTGATGCAGTGATTTTTAATTGTTTTAATGTTTTATTGTTAAATTATTTTAAAGGATTAGGAAACTACCTTAGGTCTTCACAACAAAAATAGCAATTTGTCATGGTGCATGGAGCTCATGGGGACTGTAGGCTTAAACATCTGAAAAACAAACATGTTCTGCTTTGACAGATGCTTGGCTTACAAAAATTGTTGATGCATTCCCCAGTAGGTGGTACAAATTCATAATATATGGGTGACATAGAATCATAGAATCATAGAGTTGGAAGAGACCACAGGGCCATCCAGTCCAACCCCCTGCCATTCAGGAACTCCCAATCAAAGCATACTCAGCAGATGGCCATCCAGCCTCTGCTTAAATCCTACAAACATGATTTGTAGGATTTGGTGGGTCACCAATTGTACCAACCTTTTCTATGAGTCTGCAATATGTTTCACACTATATCTAATCTTCCTATAAAGAACTACAATAGGTGAGTTTGTTTGCACTCCTTCCACACAGATGTGCAATGTTTTAGCTTAACAAACGCTGGCCTTTTGGTGAAAATTTTATTCCTGTCTATAAAATTATGATAGAAATCATTACAATAATGTAACTGCGGCTGCATCCACACTGCAGAAATAATCCAGGTTGTCACCACTTTAACTACCATGGCTCAATGCTATGGAATTCTGGGAACAACAGTTTTGTGAGACATTCAGCATTCTCTGTCACAGAATTCTGGTGCTACAACAAACTACAATTCCCAGGATTAACTGGGAATTTAGGTCAAACTGAATTATTTCTGCAGTTCAGATGAAGCCTGAGTGATATTTTTTTTAAAAGTCAGATTTGCAAAGCAACAGAAATTGGCCTTCCAAATTTCCTTGCATTTTTCATTCCTTCCCTAAAGTCCTGAGGGAGAGAAGGGTGAGGAGGGAGGTAGAGAGGGAAAGAGGTTCTCAAACTATCACTGTTTCACTGAGGGAAATCATATTGACCCAGGGAAGCCCTTGAGCTATACAGATAGAAAGGTATAACTCATTTCTAAGAAACTGAGACTCCCTATAAATAATTTGAAACTACCAAAATCCTTTTTTGTGAGCAAAAGAGAGAATGGGGCCAAGAAGATGAGTAAGGTAAAAATATTGAGAATATGAATCATATCATCCACTCCCAAGGGTTCACTAATAGGGCTGATGGTACTCTGAGAACAGAAGAAAGAAAATGGAGCATTGATTTAATAGTGAAGTGAACAATGAAATCCAGCAAACAGATAGAAGAAATACTTCTCTCTACCAAATGGTATTTCTAGCTGCCTCTATATTTCCTGAACTTTATTACCAAAATAATTGTTCCCTTTAGGAGCACAGAAAACTTGACCTAGGAGCAGATACAATGAGGGAGCTTTCTCCTCTTCCATCCCATCCCATCAATATCCCGTGGTCTTTCTAAATAGTATTTCACCCAGGTTTTCTTTTCTTTTCCCTCCCCTTTGCTTCACAGCAGTCATAAACAGCAACTGTGAAACTGGTAAGCAGATTCTGGAGGGGCCACTTTGTTGCAGAGATAAAATTTATCCTGGTTCTAGAGGAGCTATTTCACTATAGACGTGGAATTCTTTGCTGGGTTATTTCACACTTAGTGCTGAATCTCCACAACCACCATGCAGCAATTAATATGATATGGCTCAAATTCTTCATTATCATAGCCCTCTCCCTTACTAATATCTTCTGCAATGTGAATATAGGCTTCTTTCATGATATCCAGATGTCAACTACACTGTAATTCTGCACTGATGGATTTGAGTCATTTCAAATTGACTTCCACATAGTGGTTGTAAGGCTTTGACACTGAATTTCAAAGCTGTTTGGGAAACTGACTGTAGAAGAAGGGGTCTCCATCTAAAGGTCTTGGAGATAAACAAGTTCTATTGCCTATCCAAAAGTCATTTGCATTCCTTAGGGGAGGGGGACATGTTGTATGCAGAGATTATGAACTTTGTTGTTGTTGTTTACCTCCAAGTCATTTCCAACTTATGTCAACCCTAAGGTGAACCTATCATGGAGTTTTCTTGGCAAGATTTGTTCAGAGGGAGTTTCCCATTGCCTTCCTCTGAAGCTGCAAGGGTGACTTGCCCAAGGTCACCAGATGGATTTCCATGACAAGAATTTGAAACCTGGTTTCCAGAGTCATAGTCCAATTCTCAAACCACTACACCATGCTAGCTTATTAACTAGTTAAAAATCAACTATTGTTTACATTTAGTTAATTCCAGAATAAGTTTAGTTATCAATTAATTAAATGAGGGGCCACATCAAATAACTAACAAACTTTATGTTTTCCAGCTAGTTCTTCACCTAAAATCTATTTCTAGATGTTTTTGTTGGTTTGCAAAACTATTTCCTACTTCCCTCCATCCCCTGAGGATCTCAGGGTTGTGGGAGTGCAATGTTTAAGTCAGGAGATCCAAAACATTTATTTTAGTTGATGATAAGACCATGATAGTTTCATTGGTTCTGTTTTAGAGATTTTGAAGCAACAGGTAATGAAGGTTGCTAGAAAGGGTGTTGTTTTCTTTGTATCCTGATTCCCCACCCCCCACCCTCACCCCGTATTCTACATTAGATATCACATACAAGCTCATGTCTGTCCCAGGAAACTGAATTTTGAAGCTCTTAACCCTGAGAATGTCACTGAGATCCATTTGGGAATCAGTGCATTTTTTAAAAAGGAGGAAGTTAAGAAGATAAGGTTATAAACAAAGGGGAAAGGGTAAACAACAGAAGAAATTTGGGTGTGGTGAATAAAAAAAGTTGAAATCCATGCAGCTGTTTCCTTCTCTCTCAGATTGCATCCACACTATAGAATTAATGCAGTTTGACACTGCTTTCACTGTCATGGCTCACTGCTATGGAATTCTGGGAATTGTAGTTTTGTGAGCTATTTAGCCTTCTTTGTCAGAGAGCTCTGGTACCACAACAAACTACATATCCCAGCATTCCATAGGATGGAGCCTATCTACCCTATGGTGGATGGGAATTTTCTGGTTTGTTCTGGTAAAAATCTTAATGCAGTTGTTTCACTTAAATTGAAGTGAAAATTTAAGATTAATTTAATAGTTGTCCCTTTAATAGTTCTCCCTTTTAATGTAAATGCTGTTAAAATTAAAATTATTTGTTAGCATAGTAATGGTGAACTAAATGCATTACGTAATTCTTTTCTATCAAGTTTCCTAAATCTCGTCTTATGTTGATTTATCTCCTATATATATATATATAGAGAGAGAGAGAGAGAGAGAGAGAGAGATCTCACTCATAGTATTTTTCATGCAGCTAGATGTGTGTCTCATGTGTATTTTTCAGCTGTATTTTTCATGCAGCTAGATGTGTGTTTCATGCAGCTAGATGTGTGTCTCATGACATGGAGTTATGAAGCCAGCTGTTGTTGTAATACAAGAATCATCCTACAATTTACTGTATGCAGTGCTCTTTCCAAACAGCTAGGAGGGATTACTATCGTAAGTAAGGGCTGTATTGATCAAGAGGAATGGAGGAGAAAGCTCTTTGATTTTCATTTCAAGCTTCAGCGCAAAGACCTCCTTGTTAGCAGAGAGGATGCCAGGCTGCTTCTCTGATCAGATTTTGAGTTGTACAAGGTTACAAACTAGGAAAGCTAGGGTGGGAAAATAAGAAATGATGCTCTGGGGTGCCATTTTGTCTGACTGGATCAGAAGCATTACAGCAGAACTATATAGGCAGGGAGATGTAATGATAAAGAAGTTTGGTTCCCATAGTTTCTCTGATTAAGAAAACAGACTCAGCACATTCTTCTGTGCATATGCTTGCCTGCACATCTCATTTCTGCACTAAGTGCAGAGAAGAAATATTAAATAATAAGTGTCTGGATGCAGAATTCACTTCTAACTACTGTAAGGATTTCAACATCACTAAAATTTGTGGATCATATATATATATGGATGGGACTTGCATGCATGCAGTTTAAGATATAGATAGATAGATAGATAGATAGATAGATATGGTTTTTCTTCTCAAACAAAGATTCAGGAAGGACTCATCCCATGTTTTCTGCAAGCACGCTGATGACTAAAAAGGCCAATCCGAGATAAACAAGTCCGGTTGCAGAAAGCACAGCAGAAGGTCTCCTTAGGTGATGTTTCCGGGTTGTGATTCTTTCTGCGTTGTCGTTTCTCTTCAAGACTTGTTCGGCATGACTTCTCAAATAAGGCTGCAGCATTGTGGATAGTGCGTCTCCATGCCTTCCGATGTGAGGCCAGGGTGGACCATTGTTGGTGATCAATTTGGCCGAGCCTGAGATGTTGTTTCAGGGAGTCCTTGTATCGCTTTTTTGGAGCGCCCCTCTTACGCTGACCTGTGGCAAGTTCACCGTCGAGTACTATTTTTGGGAGGCGATGGTCCTCCATCCTAGAAACGTGCCCTGCCCAGCGCAGCTGCGTTTTCAATAGCATGGCCTCAATGCTGGTGATCTCTGCTTGCTCAAGGACAGCAACATTCGTCACATAGTCAGTCCAGTGTATATTTAGGATTGTGCATATACAGCGCTGATGAAAGCGTTTGAGGAGTCGTAACTGTTGGCAATAGGTGCCCGATGTTTCAGACCTGTAAAGGAGAATAGACCGTACAATGGCTCTATACACACTGATTTTTGTGCTTCGCCTCAGGTGTTTGTTACTCCAGACTCTTTTGTAAAGTCTTTCGAATGTGCTATATGCCTTTGCTAACCTGTGATCGATCTCTTTGTCAATATATATTACTATTGTACCAGTTCAATAGGGGCTAATCACATTCATATATCTGGGGCCACATCATGAGAAGGCATGGCTCATTGGAAAAGATAATAATTCTAGGAAAGGTGGAATGGTGTAGAAAGAGAGGAAGACCAAATGTTAAATGGATGTACTCTATTAAGAAGGACACAGGTGTGAATTTGCAGGACCTAAGCAGAGCAGTGGAGGATAGGGAGTCTTGGAGATGTTTCATCCACAGGTTTGCCATGCGTTGAGATGACCTCAAAGGTGGTTAACAACATCAAATACTAAGCTTCAGGAAGTACAGTCAAACCCGGCCCTTAGTCCATGTCCACAGATTCTTTATCCATGGAATCAACCATCCGCGTCTTGAAAATATTCAAAAAATATATAAATTCTGAAGCCTTTGATTTTGCTGTATTATATAAGGGACAGCAGTTCACTACACCATTGTATTTAATGGGACTGGAGCATCCACAGAATTTTTGTATCCACAGGGGAGTCTTGGAATCAAACCCCAGTGGATACCAATGGCCCAGTGTATTATTTGCAATACTTTTCTCAGATACCCAAGACATGGAAAGATACTTTTTAAACATAGTTAATTACAGTTTTGAGGTAAAAAAGGATAATTGTCCTTATGGTGCAAATGTTAAAAAGTAACCCATTTTTTCTTGTTATTCTTGTTATTCTTGTTATTTAAAGATATTATCTGTGGTACAAAAAAAAACCCTAAACATACTTCTGTTTACTTTAAAAGTAACTAAAACAGTAACTGTTAACTACAAAAGCAGTGGTGTTATCCCTCATTACCTTATGACCATAGTGTAGCTTGGTCATAGCTTAGTTACTGCAAAAATTAGAATTAAATCACCATTTATAACTAGTAACTGCCAAGCTTTGAAAAGAGCTATCTGGCCATAAGCAAATTTATGTGACTGACTGCAGACAACTTTTGTCTCTGCTGTAATAGATGCTAGCAAAAACAATAATGACCACTAAAGATCAATAATGATTAGTTATACAGTGGAAGAGAAGGACTTAATAAAGATAGTTATTTGACATGACTTAATCTGCATGCATGCAAATCCCATCCACAGATCCAAGAAATGAATCAGTAAATGCTGCATGCACATATAGGAGAAGTAGCTACATCCATATCTATTCTACAAAAACAGCTGGGAAATATATCTAATGCGCTCAGTCTAAGATGTTCCATAAGACTCATTTATGTAAACTGAAAAATGGCTAGTGTGTTATTAAAAGTGCTGTACGTCTTAGTACCATTGCTTTCTTTCATCATTGTGGTGACATTATTACGTTAACTCACAGTGCGTAGCAAATTGTGCTTGGCTGGAAGCCTAATATAGATTGGCTTTCATTGCCACTGCAGCAAAAACAATACCCATCTCATAACTTGGAAAGAAGCCTTGGTCTTTTGCTCTGATTATCCACTTGCCACAAAATCCCCTTATTCCAAGAAAGCAACTATTCAAAGTTATTACCAAAATCTTTAGTTTCTAGGTCAAATAGATCATATTGATGTTGTGGCTAAAAGAACTCAAGAAGATGGACAGTGCACATAAAGACCAGCATCCTACCTCATATAAAGAGAGTATAATCCTGTGTCCACATATTTCTGCATTCCTCCAGAGCTTGGGAAACAGTTTAGATACTAGAGTGTGCTACCACAGCCTTTTTTTCCTGGCTTGGAGAAGGGAAGATGGTAGTCAGCAACACATGTCTGCAGTTTAGCAGTTGAGAGGTATCACTATCCTCTCAGATCTATAGTAACTCACATATGTCATAAGAAGGATTCTGGCCAAAGATCCCACCATTCCAAAGATCACAAGCCATTCCTGAAAAGTCACTTGTAGAGCAATTATATTATGTTGGAAAGTTGGAAATCCATTAGTAACTATTGTCCAGTTCAAAGGATTTCATATGAATAGGAAAGAGCCATATTATGAACTCCATGTAGGCAGGTTTACCACTGGACATTAAGAAAACAAAATTAATGACAATGGAGGATTTATACAAATTTAAACTAGATAATGAGGGAATAGTTCCCCATACCTTGGATCAATCATTGATCAGAATGGAGACTGCAGTCAAGAAATCAAAAGAAGATTAGGACTAGGAAGGGCAGAGATAAAATAACTAGGGGCCTTTGCAGAGTGCCAGAAATAGTGCACATTAAATTGAGGCACTGCCCTGGCTCAGTGCTAGGGAATCATGGGAACTGTAATTGATTGTGGCACCAGAGCTCTCTGACAGAGAAGGCTCAATGTCCCAGAAAAAAATACAATTCCCATGACTCCCTAGCACTGAGCCAGGGCAGTGCCTCAATTTAATGTGCACTATTTCTGGCAGTCTGCAAAGGCCCTAGGTAAGGCTTTAAAGTGCAAAGATATACACCTGAAAATTAAATTTAGCATCATCCAAGTCATTGTATTTTCCATCACCATGTATAAATGTGAGAGTTGGACAGTGAAGAAAGCCGATAAAAAAAAATTAACTCATTTGAAATTTGGTGCTGGAAAAGAGCACCGAAGATACTGTGGACAGCCAAAAAACAAATAAATGTGTCTTAGAACAGATCAAGCCTGAACTCTCCCCGGAAGCTAAGATGACTAAACTGATGCTGTCATACTTTGGGGACATCATGAGAAGGTAGGATTTACTAGGACAGATAATAATGCTATGCAAGCTGGAGAGCTGTAGAAAGAGAGAAGACTGTATACAAGATGGATAGACTCAATCAAAGAGGTCATAGCCTGAGTCTGAAGAACCAGAGCAGAGAATTTGAGGACAACGGGTCTTGCAGGTGTCTCATTCAGTAAGTCAAAGTCAATTTGAGAGCAGTTAACAACAACATGTAGCTCTTAGGTTCTAAACTTACCCTGTTGACATAGAACAAAGTTCCAGCAAAGCAGAAATGTAGATGAGGTTGAATGGGAAAGGATTAAGATGCTATTTTCCCTGTATCCCTCTACATCTGCAATGGGGTTCACTCTCTTTCCTTGCCCCACCCATGCCAGTATTCCCAACAGCAAGCAGAAGAATCACCTTGATTCTTCCAGGTGGAGAGCACTCACTAGGAAGGTAAGCTTGCCCGTCTCTTAAGAAGATACTCCAGAGCAGAGCAAACTGTAGATCATTTTATTCCAGCTGATAATGATGCAAATCATTGCAAAACCCTGAGGGGACAGAGATCTTGAAAGATGGGGCCATAAATAATGTTTGCATGGTGGTCTTTTTGTGTTCAGACTTTTTAGCCACTTTCTCCCCAATTATTACTTTTATCTCCATTTCCTTTATCGTTTAAAGACTGATTCCTCCCCCATCACTGAATTGGGTCACCAAATCTTTTTTTGTAACATTAATGGTAGAGTTACTGGGAGTGGGGAGTACCTCACCATGAGTAACTTTTGAAAGGGGCCTTTTCACATTCTGCATAGCTGAACAGGCCTTCAGTAATTTTGCAGCTCTGAAGCCCAAACAGCAGCTCCTAACCTGTCCCCAACATAAATGATGTAAGTTATCAGAACTAAGGGATAGAATTGAAACTCCTGTGGGGGCAAGTCCAATGCTGATAGTGTTGTCACTGAAGGGGGCAACACTAAAGGGGAATCACACTTTTGTGAGAGCCACTTCAGAAATGGCATGTGCCTGTTGATTTCTGTCTTCCATATTTTACTCGATCTTAAATGGTTTAAACTCTATGGATTGCTTATTTGCACTTTTAAAATAAATACTGTTGTTTTTCTCACAGGAAGAAGAAGAAGAAACAACAACAACAACAACAACAACACTACCTTCACCACCCAAGGCAAATTCATTGAACATACATATGTTGATTTTATGGTGATTTATGTGTAGCAGAGTTTAGTATGCTGAAATGCCTGGCTGCTGTTCCACAGCCATTTATTCTATGCATTTTCCCAGGCTTGAAGTTATAGCAGTAGTTCCAAGTAAGATTTTATTGTAAGTTGTAAAACAAGAGAAACAAAATAAAACTATATACATCCATCTTTGCAGGTAGAAAACATGGCCACCGGAGCACAACTGTTGTTGTAAGTTAGAACAAAGAACTTTAGACCAACTCTCAAACTCCACCTTCTGGGTGGTAACATGCATAGTCATTGGATGAACAGCTTTAGCCCAGCCTATCACCCAACCTCTTGTGTGTCATGTATCATGTGATTTTGATTCTCAAAACAACAAAGATGATCACATTGTTTATGTTCTGTCTGCCTGTGTTCTCAGGCTCACTGTGCCTTTGTTGTGGCATTCTGTGTAAGTATGTTTATAGAAAATTGCACCTGCAAGCTGGAGACTCTTTCCCAGCTTAGAAACTTTACTCAGAAGAGATTTTCACACATCTGTACATTTCCAGTTTTGACTGCATATCCCATCCATATTCCAACAACATAATGTCCCATGGATGTAAAAAAGTTAAATAACTATAGCTTTTTTGGGATTTTCGGGCTTTGTAGCCATGTTCTAGAAGAGTTTTTTTCTGACTTTTTGCCAGCATCTGTGGCTAGCATCTTCAGAGAAAACTGAAATGGAAGAGCATGGGTCTATATATACTGTGAGACCCTGGGTAGGGAGGAGTGGTTCCCAGGTGAACTGTGTGTTGTTCTGTGTTGAATAGGCATACTTATTCAACATACCTATTCATACCTATTCAACACAGAACAATACACAGTTTACATGGGAATAGCAGACAATATCCTTGATTGCATACCCTGAAGCTATGCCATTAACAACAGAACAATACCTATTCAACACAGAACAACACACAGTTCACCTGGGAACCACTCCTCCCTACCCAGGGTCTCACAGTATATATAGACCCATGCTCCTCCAATTCAGTTTTCTCTGAAGACGCTAGCCACAGATGCTGGCGAAACATCAGAAAGAAACTCTTCTAGAACATGGCCACACAGCCCGAAAAACCCAAAAAAACTATGGATGCTGGCCATGAAAGCCTACGACTTCACAGTTAAATAACTATTTGCTGCCTGGTGTTTCATTTAGTCTAATGCATTGGTCCCCAAATATTTTGACCTACTGCCCCCTTTCCTCTTGAATGAGAACATAGCACCCCACAATGCATATTTCTTGATAATAGGTCTACTGTTTTAATGTACATTCAAAACAACCAATCTCAGTCACTACTCCCAAGTGATCACCCTGAGAGTAGCAACTGAGTAGCTGTCTGAGCAGTTACTGAGAAGCATCTCGCCTATGCCAGCCTTGTGGGAAAGGCATCACTAGGTGGTATGGGGGTGGTGGTGCATGCTGCACTAGATGATACCATAGGTGGGGTTAAATTATGACCACCACCTTAGCAACACCACTGTTGCTCCCTAAATGTCGGCCATTTAGAAGAAACAGGGCATACCTTTTAAGACACAAGGAGCTCAATAGAAAAGATGTGGTGAGAAAGTGGAGCAAACAGGACCTCTCCTTTCTCCACCTACTGAGCTTCAAACACCCTTTGGGAGAAGAGGAGAAGACAGGGAAGGACTTCTGGGTTTCCATCCTCCTGGTATGGCCTGGCCCCATCCATGAGAGAAGAAGAAGCAATCAGGAGAAACAGAGTATTGGTGAGTGTGAGGAAGGCTGCTGTCTGCCATTGAGCCTGCATATTTGGAAATGGGGTGCAGGAGGAATCCAGGGATTGTCCTTCCTCTTAACTCCCAAAGCAGAAGGATGTTGTGTCAGTTCTGCTTCCTGCTTCAGGAGCTGGAGGTCACTTTCTCACATTGATATACGAGCCTCTTGCTTTGGGAATTAGGAGGAAGAATCCCTGGATTCCTCCTGCACCTCACTCCTGAAGCTGCTGGCTCTCATTCTATCAACAGCCTTCTGCTTCAGGAATAAAGAGGAAGAACAATCCCTGGATTCATCCTGCACCCCACTCCCAAAGCTGGAGACTGCTGGCTCCCATTCTAACAAAGGCCTTCTGCTTTAGGAATAAAGAGTTGGAAGAATCCCTGGATTCCTTCTTCACCTAACTCATGAAACTGGAGGCTCTTGTGTGAATGAGAGACAGCAGCCTTCAGCTTCAGGAGTTAGGATGATGAATTGCCATTACTTTCAGTTATATATGGAATTATTATGGTATAACATTAGTACAAAAACATTGTTAAGGATTCTATATGGTTTGGTAGGAGAAGAGGTCAACGGAAGGTGACACCATGAGTGACACCAGGTGGCAAAGGCCAGTGCAGGCAAGAGACCTCTTGTTTACTGCTCAGCAAGCTGCTCAGTTGCTGCTCCCAAGGTGACTAGGTGCAAAGGGAGAAGTTTCTCCCCAGTGAGGAAGAACTCTCAATTCCTCTTCATTGGGAATGACAGAGGTGCTGGGTATGTAGTGGGTTTATGGAGGTCACATGCTCTGGACTGCAGACTGGCAAGGATGGGAAAAGAGAGAGATTTTAAGTACTGGAGCTGCTTCAAGGCAAAGGACTTTCCAAGAATTGACCCCAGGTTCTACTTCCCTTCCTTCCTCAGAGATGTGTTCCCCCCCAGAGCTTCAAGTGCACCCCAAACATTGTTTCTTCTGATACCACTTCTGTTGAACAAAAGCAGTGAAAGATGTGGCCACTACTAGTGAAAGATGTGGCTAAGGGAGTGAGCTTGTGTGTAGATGAAGAGAGAGAAATACCACCACATGAATCAAATCAGTCATGCTGTGCAGTGATTTTAAGGGACTCTGAAAAGCTGTTTCATGCAACTCTCTTTCCTATAATGGTCTTATATTTGCTGGCTCCACTTTTCTTTCTTGACACCAATATTTTGTCTGAAAGCCCTCCTGCCATTCCCTTTCCCCCTCAATGTCCCCCTGGATGTTTCCACTGCCCCTTGGGGGGTGTACCACTCACTTTGGGAGTCAATGGGCTAATGTAGGTCTGCCCTATTTTGAATGTTTTGAGCAAGCCCTACTTCAAAACCTGAACTGTCCTGCATCATCCACATTTCAGTTCTGGATTCAAGCTTCATGCAAACTGGACTCAGACTCCTAAAAACTACTCACTGTCATTTAACAAAGTGATTGAACAAACCCCACATTTTATCACTCTTCTTTATTCTGTAGTGCACTGCATTGTGCATGTGTCAATTCCCATTTTAAGAGCAACAACACAAAAGCCACTGTTTCCTTCTCCCACTGTTTAATTGTTTTGCTGTACCACTTTTGACAGACACATGTAAAATATGCAGTTTATGAATCACCCAATCCCAAATGCAATGTAAAGCTAATAACTATATTAACAGTAAGTGGGCATTTAATCTGTCAGAGCTTTTTCCAGGCAAACCAGCTATTTTCTCAAAAGAAAAGAGAATAATAATAAAAATGTGTTTGTTTTTTTTTTAAAAAAAAATAAGCTGTCCTAGATCACAAACCAAGGGACATCATAACAATACTGTTGGTTGGCTGCTTTCAAATGAGCATTCTGAGCTCTGGGGGACCACTTTGGTTCTTTGTCAAAGTCTTGTTGCTTTTCCTTTGGATGACACCAACAGTATGCAGTTACACTAATTGAAAGAAAATAATATTTCTTCTGGGACTCACCTCTTCTTGGCTGTAAAATTCGCAAGATGAATTTATTTATTGGCATGTTAGAATTCTGGCAGCAAATGATCTGAGGTAAAGCTATGAATCTTCCTCTCTTCCTTCCCAATGCCCCTTCTGTTTCATGTTGATGGTGAGTGCTTAATCCCTCTTGAAGGCCTTGTAAATTTGTAGCAGCCAAATCTACAGGAATGGGTCAAGTGAATGTAGTTATTGAACTATCCTTTCAAATGGGGTTGGATAAGACTTGCTAATAAAGACCCCCTAATTTGACTGGGGGTTTGTTTGTTGTTGTTTTCATTTTCTTTTGTTTTTGGTGTGCCTTTATTTGCTGGAAAAAATGTTGAACTGTCCTCTGGAGAATGAGCCCCGGTGTATTAGTTTGCTGTTTATCACCAGCATCAGCTAGCAGAATGTTTCCAGCAGACATTTAGAAAAGGCTTTTGAAGAAGCAAAAGCAAAACCCAGTTGAAAATTGAGGGTAGGACCCTGAAACATTGTGCTGCCAACTTTCTTTTATCAGTAAGGTCAACATAACCATTCACCACTGCAGAGAAAGTCCCAAGACAGTTATTTCTCAAACACCATTTAGTAATTAGATTCTGTGCAGTCATTTTTTATTTTTTTAGAAAAAATACCCTCAAAGAACTAAAAGAAAAACAGGAATGTTAGAAATCTGAAACATAAATATCTAAGATTTTTGCACAGGCATTATTGACTACTCATCCAAAGTTCTAAAATACAAATGGTTACAGGTTACTCCCCCCAGTTTGTGCTCAGAAGTTTGTCTTTTAAAGAGTTCCTGTCATCTGATCCACATAGCTACATTTCCCACAATGTTTGAAGAGGAAAAGAGGAAAGAAGAAAGAGAAGGAAAGGAAAGAAGACAGTATATATTTTCTGTTTGCTAGATAGCAAGTGGGAATTCTTTCCAACTTGTCTTTTCCTATTGGAAAAAGATATAGGGTTTTAATGGTTTAAGTGCTGGACTAAGACATCGAGAGACTCCATTCAGCCATGGAAACCCAATGGGAAACTTTGAGCAGGCTACAGTCTCTCAGCCTCAAAAGAAGTCAGTGGTGAACCTCCTCTGAACAAAAATTGAAAAAAAAAAAAAAACACCCACAAAAAACCATGACAGCTTCTCCTTAAGGGAGGTATAAGTCAGAAATGAAGATACACAATAGCAACAACAACAACAACAAGCCTAAAGTGGCCCAAAGAAGGACAACAATGTGTTGCAATAGCACCCACTCTCTTGGGTGTTGGTGGGGGGTCATTTGGAAGCATTTTGGTGAAGGCAGTGGGTTCCCCTGGAAGTTCTTCATCAAGATGAGGGGATCAATGAAGGTCTCAAAACTCTGCCAGTTTCCCTCTCCTGTTCTAGAATTTCCTCCAGAAGCATGCCTACAAATGCACAAACATGTTAGGCTTGGCCTAATTTCTTATTCAGAATCATGCTTCTTGATACTAATTATAATCAATCATATCATTGAAATGTCTACTCTGCATTCTGTTGAAAAAAAAATAGCTGTAATTTTTCTTTCTGACACTGTTGCCAATTGGCTCCAGTGAATCTCACAAGATCTGAATACAGGATAAAGATAAATAGGTACACGGAAAGAAGGGTTTTTCCCCCCCAAACATCTTGAAGTATTATTAATTATTAAAAAGGTCATGGGGGCTTAAAGACCAGGCTGGGCTTCTCTGAACCTACAGACTTATGTAAATTGCATATGTTTCTCCCCTACCCAAACATACCAT
Organism: Phrynosoma blainvillii; assembly: GCA_026167975.1. Taxonomy (NCBI): domain Eukaryota; kingdom Metazoa; phylum Chordata; class Lepidosauria; order Squamata; family Phrynosomatidae; genus Phrynosoma; species Phrynosoma blainvillii. The sequence goes on from JANUYF010000004.1 coordinate 25,273,406, forward strand.
GCTTGGATCTATTCCAGCTATGGAAAGTGATTTATAAATATTGAAGACTCTAAAAGGGAAACTAAGCATGGATACAATTACCAAGTTACAAAAGATTCCCAGGGTCCTTTCTGTTTCCTAAGGTACTTTGCAAAAGGTAGGGAAAAGATTCCAGGATGTTTTCAGAATGGAATGCTTTGTCTTTGATTATATATGTCTGGTGTACCACCCTTTGGCAAAAAGAGTGTCATAAATACATATTGTTGTTGTTGGACCTGCCTCATGGCAGGCAGATTACATTTCTTACATGTGAATGTATTTAATGCAGATATGTGCAGCTCTACAGAAGCAGATGCACTGCAATATTCAGCAACCCCTCACCAGCATAGCTAATTGTGAGGAATGGAGCAGGGTTTAGTTTAACAAAGGCCACACAATTCCCACCCCTATCCTAAAGAGAAGTAGCTTATGCACAAGCCTCAGTAAAACTGAGGAGGAGGAAGAAAATGGGAGATTAGGGGGCAGGATGAATGCAAGAAGAAGTGGTGCATTTGGAGAAAAGCCATTCATATGTTTTTTTATATATATAAATAATTTTTAAAGTGTCATTTGTTTTTAGTCATGGCAACAGCCTCTGGGATGGAGCTTCATGCAACTTCATAGCCACAGATGGTAAAGCAGCACTTGAAAACCCTACCACAGGTTCACATTTTTTTCAAACTGAATGTGTGAATCCAATCCTATGGTGAATTCAGCTGATCTACATACACTGTCCCAGTATCCCTATTCACAAATTATCTGTGCATACAAGGTATAATAATGTTTAGAGTTCATCACCTGGACCCATTTCACTGTTAAAATCACACTCATACCCATCACTTTCTTCCGTCTATGAGACTGAGAAGCTAGCCTTTAAAAACATTGAACAGAAACCATCACATGTAACATACAGCTTTTTCGCTTTGTCTAAAACCAGTTCCCCAAATAAGAAGCTGGGACCTTTATGATCTGTTGGATAATTAGCCTCTGATTGTCCCACAAATAACATATAATACCACACTAAAAAACAAATAAATCATCCTATCTACATGAAGAACAATTCTCTACTCCTGACAAAATGATGATTTGCCTGTCAGAAAAATTACACAGCTCAAGCAATCAGGAGATGAGTAGACATTTTCTAAGACTGAGCAAATCAATCTAATTAAGTTAATCATGGTTTTAAGAGTTTCACCAAACAACTTAGTTGTCATTGTGAACTGCATCCTTTTATGATGTTATCTTAAGTTTAAATCAGCCATTGGACTTCATTAGCAGATCTAAATCTTCCCAGTCCTGGTCCACCATAATGAAGACCAGCCTAATTTTTCTAGTTACCAAGGAAAATGTCAACCCAAAGAAAGATATGTGTCAATTATGTCATTCTTATGAAAACGTCTTGAAGAATTTCTTTGTTTAGGACCAATTACACAGAAAGAAGTGGGTGGCTGAGTTTTATTTTAACAGCAAAATGACACATAGTTGAGTCACAACACACAGCTGTAGCTAATCATAAGTACATATAACAGAAATAAACACATATTCTCCCCTCTCTAGTGCCATCTTAATATCCCCATTTACCTTGCTGCCTCTCCTATATCAAATTTTAGATTTTTTGGTGGGAAGGAGCTTGTCCTAATCTAGACCCATAACAGAATGGAAATTTATTCCTGAATTCTTTACATATTTTTACTAGTCTCCTTAGATATTTTGGTGTAACTGATATACATTGGCTCTCCCACTGCTAATCTCAATTAGAATAGAGCCAGTGAATCAATGGAATTTACATATGTGTTGATTTACCAAGTTTCATTCATTCAGTGCATCTATTCTAGTTGAGATTAGTGTTGTGCAATGGCAGTACCATAGTCAAGGAGGTTAATATGAGATTTGGTTATTCCAATAGGAAACTAATTAGGTTTCATAATTATGTTTAGGGCACTGTGATGAAAAGCCATAGCAGTTGTTAAAAAAATTACTGTAGAAGTCATAGCTAGCAACTAATTTTTCTTCCTTTATTTTTATTTTTTAGAGTTTGGAGAGGTTTCAGTTTTTATTGGGACCTCCTAGATTGAGAAGGATAATTCATTTCTCCTGTTTAGTCTGTTAGCGTGGTTACGCAGCGTGTGAAGATCCACGTAGACATGCAGCACCAGGATCACGTTCTTCTCAGATGAAGCTAGTAGCTTGTCAGCTGGAGAAGTACCTCTCCCCTTCCAGACAGAGCAAAGAGACACCACAGACAGATGTCTCACAAATGAGGCTTTAATCTTTGTTCCTCTGTGTATATAGCTATTTACAGCAATAACGACAACCATCTAACCAACTGACTATTCGCAACCCACATGTGTGTCCAGAGGCTTCTGCCTTATATAGCTATGCCTCCACATGGCCTTCTGGCTCTGCCTCTTCCTGCTGGACACCTGTCACTCACCTGAGTGACTCTGCAGTTTTGCAGCAGTTCTGTGTGCTTTACAGCACCAGGTGACCATCCCCATGATGTCACATCCTATGACACAGCATGAGTCTGCATGACTCAGCAGTGATCAAATGCTGTGTCATCATGGCTGCTGCTATTCCCCACATTGTACATATTACCCCTGTGACTTCATCCTAATATAGCCTTGATTATACCAATAACATTCACCATATGGCTTATCAAAAAGTATGCACTAGGATCAATGGGGAATTTCGTTATTATTCTCCTCATACAGGGCCTTCTCTCTCTGGCAATAGCTTAATGCAAGGGTAGGCAACCTTTCCCCTTTAAGGGCCGAGGGACTTCAGCTCGCAGAACCCCAGGAGCTATTGGCCAACATGGGACTTCTGAAGCCTCAGCCATGTTGGCCAATAGTCCCATGTTGACCAATAGCTCCTGGGATTCTGGGAGCTGAAGTCCCTCGGCCCTTAAAGGGGAAAGGTTGCCTACCCCTGGCTTAATGGATAATCCTCTCTCAAACCTCACCTCCCCATCCCTCAAACAGCAACAGCAGGATTTAGATTATTATTATTATTATTATTATTATTATTATTATTATTTTATTTGTACCTCACCTTTTGCTGTAGCAATCAAGGTGGCTTACATCTAAAACAATGCAAAAATACCCCCATAATAAACAACAAATCAAATAAATAACTACACTAACCCCCCCCCTAAAAGTACATTAAATTCAGATGTCAGTTAAAACCAAGGATTAAAACCATAAACAAAGTTAAAAACAATAGGCACTCTGGGGATATGGGGAGAAATATGGCGGGGGGGGGGGATCAAACTAAATGAGCAGTTTATTCCAGGTAGGCCTGCCAGAAGAGATCCGTCTTAACGGCTTTTTTAAAGTCTTCTAAGCTGATTATCTGACAGATCTCTTCCGGCAAGGTGTTCCACAATCTGGGAGCAGTGGCAGAGAATGTCCTCTGGGAGGTTGCTGTCAACCTAGTTTTTATCGGTTGAAGCAGCTTCCTCCCAGAGGACCTGAGGGCATGGGGTGGATTATATGGAAGCAGGTGATCCCTTATATCCCAGGCCATGTAGGGCTTTAAAGGTCATCACCAACACCTTATACTATGTTCGGAAACCAATAGGCAGCCAGTGGAGGGATTTAAAAACTGGTGTGATAAATCACTCCTTGATGTTCCGGTGATCAACCTGGCTGCCATATTTTGTACTAGCTGTAGATTCCAAGTTAGGTATAAGGGTAGTCCCATGTAGAGTGCATTGCAGAAGTTGAGTCATGAGGTTACCAGTGCATGTACTACAGTTTCTAGGTCCCTTACTTCCAGGAAAGGGCACAGCTGGCATATCAACTGAAGCTGATAACAGGCACTCCTGATTGTTGCATTCACCTGATCTTCTGTATGTGTGTGTGTATATATATATATATATATATATATATATATACACACACATAGAATCAGGAGTGCCTGTATATATATATATATATATATATATATATATATATATCTCACCCCCCCGCCCCCCAGTCAGATGGCTTTGGAGGAGGGTGGTTTAATAATATCAGGGATGGAAATAATTAACTCTTCCCTCTCTATGCAAGAAGGAATCTCCATAACCAAAATATTCCAACTAGCATCAATGCATACTTTTCTAAATCCTGTAATTTCACAGAAGGAGGGGATGATCAGTATAATCAGGAGTGAGGAGGAAACAATTTAATCCCCATACCATACAGAGAAAATCCCATTTAAAAAAAACCTCCTCAAAAGAATTAGAATGCTATCATGACCTTGCTAGAAGGGATGAATTTTATCTAGCAGGAACTGGAGGTGCCAATAACACCAAAGGATGCCCCTCAATCAGAGACATCTCAGTTCCAGAATCAGAAGAGGAAGCTGAATCTTGCCTTTCCAGTGCATAAGAATGATGCCAACTGAAGGCATGATTTTTTCTTGAGATTTCTTGGCAAGGTGTTCAACTACAAGGGAAGGATTTTGAGAGCAGAGGGCTGCTCAGGATTCCTCAAGAAAATGAACCTTTCTTCCTCCCTAGAAGAACAATTGACAAAATACTTCCAGAAGCTCAGGAATATAAGCCTCAGACTCTGAATGATATGGTTCCTGAAAGTCTATGTTTCAATGGTTCCAGACATTTCCAGCTGGTCACTGCAAATTGTCCCTCTTTGTATTACTGTTTTCAGTGCTTCCCCTGCTTGTGCTTTGACCCCAGACTACTTCAACATGCCCTTGTGTCACTTGGACTGACCTGTTATCTGGTGAGATGTGGTGGTTTAACCTTGACTCTGTTCCTTGATTCTCCTTCAGGATTCTGTATGCCTGGCTGTCTATTAGTGGTGTAGAATCTTTGACCTGAGATTGTAAACCTTGCTTTTTTACCTACCCACCCAATGGCAGGAGAGATGATGGATGGAGAGTTCATATGATGCATGGGGCATTGGGAGGGGCATATATTGTATGGGCTTGTTCCTGACTTTCTCTAAAAGCCTCCTAAAATAGTTGTACTGGTGGCCATACTACAGCACAGTAAATCCCATGGAAAGGGAGAATAAACCTACCAGAGAAGACTCAGTTGCATGTCCTGAAGTGCTGAGCAAATGCATTTCTCATCTGGAGCATTAACAAAGGGCAAGGCAGTTTCTTCCAAGCAGCTGCAGAGACCATTCTATTATCTTTAACTCAATGGTCATGGCTAACCCACCATGCTTAAAGTGCATGCTGCCCCACTCTGTGGGCAGCCTCATCAGCTAGTCTGCTAACTCTGCATTAAAACCAACTCCCGTAGAGTTCAGCTCAGCAGGGGCTGAAATACAGTATGCTGTTTCAGTCCCTACACTATATAGTTCCCACTTTCACTGGTTCTTTGTTAGAGCCACAAATTGTAAATGTAAACATAGAAGAAAAATAATAATGTTAAAGAATATTACAGCATACATAATGTATTTTTAATGCAACATTCAAAATAATTAGTCCTTTACTATGGATGTTTACACTCTATTGGTCTATTGGTTTCTGACTATACAGAACCATCCACTGTCACATTTTATGCATACATATCACAGCTTTGCATTAAAAAAGAAAAGAAATTTCAGCATTAAAGTCACTCACACAGCAGATTTTAATCTAACACTGTTGACTGATTGCCCGATTGAATACTGAACTTATTCTTGATTGTGAGGTAACATTCTCAAAAGGGAGTTAGTATTCATTTATTTTATGTTGACTTTTCACATGTTCATTTTTAACCCTGACCTTTTAAATGAACTCTGTTTCAACCCCTAGTATTTATTGCTTATCTAGATTTTTTCTTAAACACCAAAACATCATAATAACTGTAAACTGGTATTTATGAATATTTATGTTTGCACTTTTGACATGCAAAAATGGGTTTGAACCTATCTCATAATGACATACATTTTAAGCTCCCTGCTCAAATTTTATCAGCATTCAAGCTTCATAATAAGACACCAAAATATCCCATCCCTACTTATTATGCAACACCTTTCTATTAGGCCTTAACTATTAAAAGCCTGTCATGCAGTTTCCTGAACACATAATCTATGGTCCTTAACTGGAAACAATAATGAACAATATTAAAAGAAGGGAAGTATCCCGCAATACCGACCTAAGTCAAATAGATAGTTAATTCTTCTGTGTAAATACATCAGGTTAGGCTACAAAACTGGAACTTGAAGAGTGTTATACCTATGACTGTGGCATTTACAAAAATTTCTATGAGGTTCTTGTTGACCTCTGGCCCATATTTTGTTATTGAGTAGTACCAAATTGGGTCTCTTGATAAGGAAAACACATCATTTAATAATATAAGTGTCCAACATTGTGTGAGCTATGAACAGAATAAAGAAGAACAGAAGGCTTCATTGCAGCTGACCTGAAATAATAATAAACAAAACCAGGCAATACAAAGAAATTAGAGAAAAAGAACTTAAGGGACTTCCCATTAGAACTCTCCAGAAAGACTTAAACAGCTCCCATACTGAAGTCAGGATGACAGAAAGTTACAGTCCTAAAGAGCCTGACTTTCTGAAAGGCCCATGATTGTCTGATGGCTTCATTCCAATCACCACCACCTTCACCACCTCCGTCCTCCATAATTTCTTTCCTCCATGCCATGTAGTGTTCACTGTTTCTCTAACTCTCAGTTCTTTTGCTTTTGAAATTCATGCAGGATCAGGAAGATCCTCTAATGCTAATCCTGGAGGTGTGTGGGTTAATGTATCTAGCAGGAGAGAAACCCATTGCACCCCTAACATTCAAATGACTCAAAATACCTAATTCAAATGCAAAAATTAACTGAGTTAGGCATTCTATGGAATTCAGCCACATTGTGGTAGAAGTAATACATTAATGATTTAACTAATTAATGTACTGATTTTTTTCCCAAGTTCTAATGCTGAGCCACTTAAAAATGAAGCCAGTTGAGATCAGTCCTCAAAATAATATGAGATGCCTAGATCTCTAGCAACTTGATCCCTCAGCAGCCAAGTGGTCTCTTTTCCCACTTCTGATCTAGATTGTATTTTCTTAGGCAGATATAAGGAGATGGCCTGAAGTCTTATAAGTGTGTACAGAAGAATTTTCCTTAATTATTTAGCATGGGGGAGAAATCAGCACAAAACTACTGACAGATGTTAATTCTGTTTAAAATATAATTGCTATTGCTTTGGATTAGACTTCACCAACATTCTTTCTTTTTTCTCCTGGGGAAACAGATTTTTAATCACACAAACCTTCCATTATTGTCTGTAATGTATCCATTAAAGAAAAACTGTGTGCACTGCAAGTTACTCCAAAAGCTGTGGTGCTTCATCATTTTGAACTTGATTCATAAAAAAAGATCACCTTAAGCAATTTTATATATCAGAAAAGAAACTGGATGTTTCAAAGCAACCTTATAAACAGTAGTAGGGAGATAAAACTGAGAGATCATGGCTATTTTCAAATTCACTGAGCAACAGCAAACAAGGACTCCCGCTTTCTCCCCTCCTCAAAAAGATATTATGACACCATGGTTTCTTTTTATTGCCTATGTAATAGTGTTTCAAGCTTTTATCAAGCTCCAATCAAATAGATGCAAACCTTATTTTCTGACTATAGCTCAATCAATCTCCCCAGTTGATCCACAACAGTCATCCCTCCAGATTCACTGACTTCCCATTCACAGTTTTGAATTTCCATGGATGGGAAGCCAGGAGGGACAAAATGGCATGTGCACTCATGGCATGCACATGGGGCTGTGCACCCATTAAAAACAATGGGACTAAAAGATTTGCGGTTTTTCTGATTCGTGAGGGGAGGATCCGGAATAGTTCCCCCACAAATTGGAAGGGACGACTGTACATCCAAAGGTTCCTAGTAGTGGATATCTTATTCTGCTTTACTCACAACATGCCATATGCAAAGGGATCTTGTAAAATCTTTGAGACTACCTGAAAGACTGAAGTTGGTAGCATAAGAGTTCATAAGACTTGAAGATGTATGTAGACTCAGATGCATGTGGAAGATGCTTGAGGAGTAAGCCTCATCTGTGAAAGCTCATTCTATCAATTTCTATATTTCAATTGGTCTCAAAGTTGCTGCAAAATCTCTTTGCATACTGATTTTCCAGACTAACATGGCTATGTGTTTGAAATATGCCATAGTTTACACTTGTGAATAACCCCCCTCCAAACCAATGAAGCATTTTTTGTGGGGGGGGGATGATAGGGTTTGCCTGAAAGGACTCTAACCTATCAGTTTCCTTTAACCACCCTAAGAAGTAAGCTTGTTGCATTGTTTTTTATTGGAAAATAAATGTACATCTTCCAAAACAAGAGTTGAGTCAGAACTTCAATCAGATGGTGCGTGCATTAGAAGTCAGGTCCATCAAGGGCATCAGTCTCAATCATCTGCAAGTTTCCTGTACCTCTCTCTTGGCCAATCTTAATTTGATCCCTTTTGCAAGAGCTATAAAAGGTATAAGGCTTCAGACAACCATAAGCATAATGCCACTATTGGATCCTAGCCATTGTCTCCATAAACTAAAAACACAAAGTATGCAATAAATTCCTTGATCAGTGCCTTCACTGTCCCGTCTCTCTGCACAGCTCCTTTTCACATCAATGTAGGAAAACAATTTCCAGGTATTAATTTCCTCCATTGTTTAAAAGCTAGAGACCCATCTGGAAGAATTACACTCATGAATACATTTCTGGTATATGTGTATATATTTATAGGATCAAAATGCATGTAAGAAGAATAGCTTATCCTATATCCTACAATACTTAATATCTGCTGCTTCCTGCCTATATCAAAAAAGGGGAGTTTCCAATCACCCTATTTTAATGCCATCCCCTCATCAACATATCTTTTTTTCCATCCAACAGGAAAGTTTTTGATGAGAATAAAGAGTAGTGTGAGGGATTCTTGAAAGCTGGATGGATTTTGAAAGGTATCATTCACTGATCTTCTTGAGAGAAAAGTGGATAAAAGCACATAAATGCACTCAGAGCAAGTAATGCCATGTAATGACTAAACCAAAGACCTACAAAATCACTTAGAGACTTATTATTTCCCACTTATATAAAGCCCAGTAGGTGGGCTGTAGGGAAGATAAGGACTGTAGGGAAGATAAGGACAAGGCAAAGAGAAAAAATGCATTGGTCCAATATACATGCTAGTTAAATACTCCTTGGTAGAGACTTCAATGAGAAGATAGAAATATGGTGATGGATTTGTTTGTCATGTGGACCTTGTAGATTCAATTAACATTGGTGTGGAATTCTTTCAGGGATTTGAGAAAATCAAATCATCAAAGTCTAGTGACCTATATCCATTTTAATATCTAGCTCAAGGGTAGGCAACCTTTCCCCTTTAAGGGCCGAGGGACTTCAGCTCCCAGAATCCCAGGAGCTATTGGCCAACATGGGACTATTGGCCAACATGGCTGAGGCTTCTGGGAGCTGAAGTCCCTCGGCCCTTAAAGGGGAAAGGTTGCCTACCCCTGATCTAGCTTCAAGTTGTATAGGTTTGGATGGACAATTTCCTTAGCTCTGCATGTTTCAATAGGGCCAAAACATGCTGGAGAAATAACCCAGTTTCAGTCCACTTTAACTGGCCTGGCTCAATGCTAAGGTATTTTGGAAATTATATTTTTGTGAGACCTTTACCCTTCTCTTTCAGAGAACTCTTGTGCTACAACAAACTAAAGTTCCCAGAATTCCCTAACACTGAGCCAGGGGAGTTAGTGGTCTCAAACTGGATTATTTCTGCAGTATGTTTTGGTTCATAGACTTGGAGTTTGCAAATTAGTTTTGCTAGTTGGACTCACAAAATTCTCAATTCCCTAATCCATGTATCAACCAGAGACAAGTACCTGACATAGAAGTCTAAAATTCAGTAGAGTCTAAAAGATTCATCTACAACCAGTTGTATACAGTTATAGACAGATTACCAATATTAAGTACCACCATGTTCGCATTATCTTCTTTTCTCTTATCCCAATCCCTAATTTTCATATTAACCAGCTTGTGATCCTTCTATATCATGTCGGAAAAACTGAGGCAAGTAGAGAAGCATTTAATTGCTCCCATTCTTTTAGAAGTCCTAATGCCCATACATCTTCAATAGAAACTAATTCCCTGTGATGAAATCTCACATTCCTAAGTGTTCTTCTTAATAAAGCACTTAAGCGGATGGAGGCAGCTTCCTGAATTTCCTGAACTCTACTAACTCTCATAGAAGCAAGAACTGTATTAAAAAAAAAAAAAAAAACCTCACATTATAGCTTTAGGCAAATATAGATCTGTAAACCTCAAGCTCACTAAGATTTCCTGTTTCCTTCTTAAAGATCATACTGTTCCAGTTCTGTATGAAATTTAAGCTGGGTTAATTGTATGCCAATTACATATTTTAATATTAGCTTTTCTAGTCTTTTGTTACCTACTCTGGTAACCTCCCGTCTTGATTTCTGTAACACACTCTACATGGGGCCACCCTTGTGCTTAACCCGGAAATTTCAATTAGTTCAGAACATGGCAGCCAGGCTGGTTACCAGTACTTCTAGGAGAGAGCACATAACACCTGTGCTTAAATCTCTCCACTGGCTGCCTATTAGTTTCCGGGCACAGTGCAAGGTGTTGGTTATGACCTTTAAAGCCCTACATGGCTTGGGTTCAATCTATCTCCAAGACCATCTCCTTCCATATGATCCCCCTGCGTACTTTGGTCCTCTGGGAGGAACCTGTTACAGCCTATGAAAACTAGGCTGTTGGCGACCTCCCAGAGGGCCTTCTCTGCTACTGCTCCCAGGTTATGGAACGGCCTGCTGGATGAGATCCGTCTTATTACCACCTTGGACAGCTTTTAGAAAGCTGTCAAGATGGATCTCTTTTGGCAGGCCTTCCCGGACTAGCTTTTCCGGCCCTAGAAATCAGCTACCAGCCCTTGGAGATGCCATTGTACCACTTAATCTGCTGTATTACTCTTTTGTTGTTTGGTCTTAATGTACTTGTGTTTTAAAAATTGATCAGTTTAATACTTTTTAAGAGGAGGATGGGTTAGGACATTATTGTATTATGGATGTTTTAATGTTGTAAGCAGCCCCAATTGCATTGCAGAGGGGTGGGATAAAAATAAATGTTGTTATTATCATTATCATTATTATTATTATTATTATTACCCCAAGACTAATGGAGTGGCTTAAAAACTAATGTGTACCACACAACAAAATTCTTAAAGTAATGAAAGACATGACTACAGTTAGCAAAGATGCTTGTTCATTTTGCATTTTAATGCTAAATTATTTAATTTGTGATTAAATAAGTGATTGATGAAAAGAAATTATGCTTTGAAATTTAGTTTTCTGAATTTTGTGGTAAAGGTCTCAAAAGAGATATGTAAAATGTGGACATTAGTGGAAAGTTTGCACAAAAGTATCTATATTAGTGAAAACAATATACAAAATTGTGCTATACTAAGAAAAATGCCAAACAAATGCAAACATATCAGAAAATATGCATACAAAACTGTTTATATTATCACATACACAAAAAAGATGCACATAGACAGTTTAGCCTTCTAAACTGAAAAGATAACAGGACAATATGAATTTATATTGGTAAAATGGGAACCTAAGCAAAATCAAAATTGGAGCAAATAATAGACAAAATGTTATATTTATATAAAGTTCTTCTCTTCCTGCCTGTGTTAACCATTCCCAATAGAGTAGAATCTTACAATATTTTAATGTACTAAATTAACTTGGTATATCAGCTTATTTTGACAAGAAATATGAAGCAGGTCTCACACCAGTATGTTCCACAAAACACACTGAGTTCAGAATTTCCTGTTTCAGCTTCAGTTGCCATTAATTTTTAGAGTTGCTTCATTCATATTTCTCCAGAGTGAAATCTATCAAAAGAAATAGAAAAACCAGAGATGGTGGGTGGGATGTGAACAAATGCAAGCTTTCAAAAAGCATCTGTCAAAGGAGAAATGATAAGACTTTGAAAGCAATGACGTTTGATATGACAGGCCTAACCTTATATGAACAATCTGTTTCAAATGTCAAATAGGGGAAACAAAGACATTGGTTTTCTTGTGATCACTAGATGCATTGGAAAGGAAGGAAAATGACACTTCCACCACAAGGTACATGTCCACTACTGCTTCTGTTCCTAACTCTCTGGCCACATTTACCACAGATACTGTAATCACTTCAAGGACAGAAAGAGGAACATTGAAGAGTCATAGAGTATCAAAACAACTGAATCACAAGATGAATATGAGTTGACAGTGTGATATAGCTCCTGAAACATCTAATGCAATCTTAGGCTGCATTAACAGAAGCCTAGTGTCACAACCATGGGAAGCAATTGCCTCATTCAGGTTTGAATACATGATTTGAATCAATATATGATGAGGGGAGCACCTAACCCTTCCCTGCTATGATTTCTTTAGTCTGAAGATGAAAAGTTCCTGTCACTATAGGGGACTCTGCATGCTTTCCAGTCACTACCATGTCAGTGAAGTAGTGAGTTATTTCTGGGTTTTATTCCAGAATTTAAAGATCCTATTCAAGGTACAGAACTTATTTGTATAATATGACTCAGCACACTGGACAGCTTCTATTGGCAAGAACCTTGATTAATTAGCGTTCTTTTTCCCATGAAAACTCTCCATAAAAACAGGAACTCCTCTGTGTACATTTCACTTTCCACATGCAGAAAGCAAAGATGGCAGGACACTAGATACTATCCTCTTTGTATGTTGGCTGCAAGGCCACAGAAACCCACCATGCTCTTTAGCCTCATGAATAGATTTGGCATCTAGTTTTTTAAAAAAATAAGGCAGTGGTTGCAATCCTGCTGTTTACTTGCTTTCTCTTTCTTTCTTTCTTTCTTCCCCCTTCCTTCTCCTCCCTCTTCCTCTATTTATATATTGCTTTTCCCCAAAAACTGGGACTCAAAACAGCTTACTATTAAAATCATACAGAAGAGAGCATTAAAACAGAATTAAACTATTACAGTATTAAAAACAGATCACTCATTAAAAGAATAAAATGCATTTTTTTTCTTTTTTTTTTTCTTTTTTTTTTGGCTTATGCATAAATCCTCTTATATAAATGCTTGGACATCTTTTTTCCAATGCACAGTGGGCACATTCTGTTTAAGTTTTCAGATGCAGAGTTGCACATGCAGTGCCATTGTGTATGGAAGTGTTTTACTCATGGATACATGAATTCATTGCACATGGATGCAGGTGCACATTTGGTGTCTTGGTTCAGTTGCTGAATATTGCTATTAAACACAAGGGCTGAGTAGAAGAATTAATGTATAATTCAACATGCAGAAATCAGAACTATCCTAATATGAGCCATTATCTTACCCATTTCATCCACCCAGTACTCTTTCTGAAAAGTGACTAAGGATCATGATTCTTATTTTTCATTATAAAATGGTGGATCTTTATTTACATACACACACTGCTCATCTGGCAAGGGAACAACAGGCCCATCTCCTTTCATTCTCCTCCATAACTTTGGCATGTTGGTTCACAGTTCACTGTTCCTATCATTCATACTTTAAATAAATATTATTGTTCATTTTATGATGAAATGTGATACTACAAGGCCTTCGTCTGTCAGCAACAATACAGATATTGCCTTTTTGCTTAGTAGGGTTCCTAAAGGCAGGAGCAAACTAGTGTTCCTCAGTAATCTTCTTTCCTCCCTCCATAAAAATTAAAAGTTGACAGCAGCATGCTGAGCGTTGTGGAATTAGTTATCTATTATAAAAGATTATTCAAAGATATATCCATGTTAGTCTGTAGAATCAGTATGTAGACAGATCTTGTAGCACCTATGAGACTTTGCAGACTGTGCAAAGCGCCATCTTTGAGCCAAGGAAGGGGAGGGGCAGCCGGACGTGGGGCGCCCCAACCTCTTCCCAAGGACGTCATCGGAGTGCCCACCATTGCACACGGCGGGTGCTCTGATGACGTCCTTCCTTCGCAGAGTCCAGATACACTGCAACAGAAGAGATGCCAGAGGCATGCACCGCCTCTTCCAGCACCCTTTCCGCACCTTGAAAAAGGAGTGCTATTTTAGCGCTCCTTCCAGGGATGGAAAAATAGTGGATTGGGGGTGAGGTGTGGGGCAGCCTCGGCCCCAATCCACCGCTTCTCAGGGCGGCCCATGGCCCCCCGTCTGCATCCCCCCTAACTGAAATAAAGAAGTTGGCAGCATGAGCTTTCATAGACTTCAGTCTACTTCTTCAGATACTTTTGGTGGAGTGGAAAGCAGGGACAGATATATATATGCTCTTGGTGTGTGAGAATGTCAATTCAAATTCAAAATCCTTTGTGTATGGAAATGAAGTAGCAAGTCCAATTTTAACAATGGTCATTTATGGACAAAGGCATAGCCATTGGGTATGGAAATGAGGGGGCAAGACCAGTTTGGCCTTGGAAACTAGTCTGTAGATGGGGAGAATAGATGTGTGTAGGATTTTCTGATGAGGATGGGGTCAGATAGTGTTGAAATGTGTGTAGTGAGGCAGAAAGCCATTGTCCCTGTTCAATCCATTGCTGAGGGACTGCAGTTTATGGATGAATTCCAGTTCTACTGTTTCTCTTATTATTATTGTTCATCCTCCAAAATATGAGGAACAGACTGGAAACAGAAGCAGCAGCAACATGATGTTGGCATGAGTAGGCAAGAATTTAGATGAATCAGCCAAAAGCATGCTACTACATACTCCCCCACCTCATATTCAGCAGTCTTCAGATGGTTGCATCCACATGGCAGACATAATCCAGGTTGACACCACTTTTACTGACATGGCTTAATGCTATGGAATTCTGGGAATTGTAGTTCATTGTGGCCCAGACCTAGAATCATAGAATCATAGAATCATACAGTTGGAAGAGACCACAAGGGCCATCCATTCCAACCATCTTTCATGCAAGGACTCTCAATCAAAGCATACCCGACAGATGGCCATCCAGCTTCTGTTCAAAGACTCTAAAGAAAGAGACTCCATCAGTCTCCAAGGGAGAGTGTTCCACTGTTGAACAACCCTACTGTCTGAAAATGCCTCCTAATGTTGAGGTGGAATCTCTTTATATCCATTGCTCCAGGTCCTGTTCTCGGGAGCAGCAGAAAATAAACCTGCTTCCTCCTCAATATGACACCCCTTCAAATACTTAAACAGGGCTATCATATCACCTCTTAACCAGCTCGTTTCCAGGCTAAACATACCCAGTTGCCTAAGTCATTCCTCATCTCTGGTGAAATAACTGTCATGGTTACTCTACATATATATTGAATCACCCTTTGTCCAGCATATGTCACCAATAAGACTGCTGCTGCAGTGTCTTCATTTCTCTTCTTGTATTAATATATCTGTATGGAAATTTTAATGTTGTAAGCCACCCTGATTGCTCTGCAGAGGGGCGGAACAACAACAACAACAACAACAACAACAACAAATTCTTGCTCAACTCACATAAAGAGTCTAAATACCCTAAAGGCACCATATCCTGTCTGATCTTGGGAGCTAAGTAGAGTCAGCCCTTGTTAGGATTTGGATGGAAGATCACCAATGAATACTAGGTGCTGTAGATTATATTTCAGAAGAAAGAACTGGCAAAACCACCTCTAAACATTTCTGTCCTAGAAAAATCCTATGAAATTCATGGGGTCACTATAAGTTGAGAGGTGACTGGAAGGCAAATAAATCATAACTAGGGGGGGGATGCAGACCAGGGCGTCAGGGACGTCCTGGGACGGTGCGCCGCTGGAGCGAGGCACTCGCACGGTGGCGCACCGGTGGCGTCCCTGAAAGGAGCGCCAAATTGGTGCTCCTTTCAGAAGACAGGGAAAGTGCGCCCTAAACGCGTCGGGTTCACTTTCCCTGGCTTTTCCGCCACAGCGTGTGAGGATGCTGCGGCGGGAGGTTGCCCTCGGCGCGCTGGCCATGCGGAGGGCCGGCAGCTCCGAGGGCAACCTCAGGAGGAGGAAGGGGCGCCGCTCGTGCGGCTGGCCCTCCTCTTCCTTGCCTCGGAGACGACCCTATTGGTCGTCTGCCGAGGCCCTAGATCTCACTAGCTGCAAATCTGGTATATTTTTCTTTTAAAAGCCAAAACATCTAATTTCCTCAGAAGACTGATGCTGCACCTTTTGTGCCCCTTCCTGCCAAATGTTTCTGCCTGTCAACCTGATGCAAAGTGACCAAAATGCTGCCTTTGCCAGTGGATTTCTTCTACTGTGAATATTACAGACACTTTATATGCTTTGGGAAGATTTCACACTGAACTGGTGAGACAGTGCCAGACCATACTGGCATAAATTGGCAAGACTGCCTAGTCAGCAGTTTTCTGTTTTTCAAATGAGCATAAGTCTGAAGGTTTAAGAAATTAAATTGAAAGCTACCGAGCAGAAAAGATCCCAAAACTGTTCATTTGCAACTTGGAAGAGTTAATCCCCACTTTTCAGTATACTATGGCTCCAAGTTCTATCAAGATGTGTGATGAAACAGGCATTTTAGCTGTTCAGGATATTTCCCAGTGAATGACAAGTTGTCCAGATCTGTCAGTAATCAACTCTGGGTCAAACTGGATCCAAATTGATTTGAGCAGATTAGAACAAAATCTGAATAACTGGATTTTCATGGGAAGGGGAAGCTGACGCAGAATGAATGACATGACATGCAGTTGTCAAAAAAAGGCCACAACTTTATTCAATACAGCTAACAGGTAGGGGTTGGGCCGAATGCATAGGCCTGGATCTATCATCGCCACAACCCGTCTGTTGTTCGAGGAACCCAAAAGACCTAGTCATGGCTGGGCTTCGAGATAACAGAAGGCCAGAGCTCCTTTCTCCTTTAACTCCAGTTAGCAATGGCACTGGCCACCCTAGCCACATGGACATAAATAGGCCTGTTGGTCAATGGGAGCTGGCACCAGGTGGAAGTTGTGCCCTTCCTTGGCCTCTCTGCCAATCAGGGAGTCCGACTAGCCAGATGGGGTGGGATCTCTGGCAGCACAGCCTGCTGGAACTTGTGGTCTCTGTTCTGTAACAGAGGTCCCACCCCGCCAGCCCACTCAACAATCCAGGGCCACTGAGCCACCCAGCACACTCTGGGAGACACTGCACCAAGGATCCAACCCTTCTTGCTCCAGGGGAACAACTCTCCTCCACCTCAGGCTTCAGCAAGGTGAAGACATCAACTCAGTATCCTCGGAGGATCTGCTTTCTGACTTTCTTGGGCAAGTGAAGGCCCAGGTTCTCTTCATTGTTCATGAAGATGGGAAAGGTGACTACCTGAGAGTCCTCTGACACCCCCTCCAGCCCTGGGCACTTCCCACAGTGCCTGGTAGCCCAAGGGGTGAGCACTGGGACCATCACATTCTCATGCCAGTAATCATCCCTGCTGGGCATGTTGGACGACTCATCAACCCTATCCCTTTTGGTCCGCAACCTCTTGGCTTTCCTTCCACATTCTGTTTCTTCCTGTGGCTCTTCCCCTCATCAGGAGATGAGTTGCTCACTGAGATTCGGCTGGATGATGATGATGATGATGATGATGATGATTATTATTTCTATTCTACCCCTCTGCAAAAGCAATTGGGGTGACTTACAACAATAAAATACCAGAATGTACAGATGAACTGCTGCTGCCACCGCCGCTACTGCTGGGTGAAACTGCAGTACACTGTCTCTTACGTTTGGCCTTTCGGCCTCTAGGGGAATGAACAGTGGCAGAAGGTTCCTTGTGGGGACTGGTGTGCCTGCCTCACTGGAAGGCATAGCCCCAGTTTACCCCATCTGGCATGAAGGCCAAAATTTTGGCATGAAGGCCAAAAAGGTGTGTGAGAAGCTCTCTAGCACCTCATCACTCATGGCCATGGTGGAGCCCGGTATGGCCGATGCCATTAGTGTGGCCCGCCCCTGCCTGGGCTTAGGGGCCAAGGCCTCCCAGGACCACCTAGGTTGACCGGCTTGCTCCCTGGTGGACAGCCATTTTTGCATCTCCTCCCACCTCTCCTTCTTGGGAGCCATGGGGCTGTTGAATAGACCCCTGGGGCTGAACGGTGTGTTTGTTACCTGGGGGGAAGGAGGGGCTGAGAATAAGTCACCCCCCCCACAGCATGGGGGGCCGATGAGGCTGAGACTGCGTGTGTCACCCAAGGCCCCTTAGGGGTGGTTGAGCTGAGGAGGGTGGGGCCTCACTGTCCTAAGGGGCACTGAGGGGCAGCAAGGCACTGCAATGCTGTGTGGGGGGGTGGACTTTATCTCAGCCCACCTGGTGTGCCAGCCCTGAGGGGACCTGTGCCGTTCCACCCCTCCAACATCCCAGTGGTGTCCACCGGGCTAATGGGCAGCAGAGGGTGTGCCTCACTCATGCCCTGGCCTACCAGCATCAGGCCTGCCATGGCCACCACTGCCACTGCTGCTGTGATAAAGGGCTCCCTCCCAGAGCTCGGCTGGCATTCCTTTCTCCTTGAGCTCTGGCTAGCAATGATACCAGCCTGGCCACATGGCTTTAAATAGGCCCACTTGCCAATGGGGGCCAGTGCCAGATGGAAGTCCTGCCCTTCCTTGGCCTCCCCGCCAATCAGGGAGGCTGACTAGCCAGATGGTGTGGGACCTCCAGCAGCACAGCCTGCCCAGACTTGTGGTCCCTGTTCTGAACCAGAAGTCCTGCCCCTGCCAAGCCCACTCAACAAATACAGGGTCACTGAGCCACCCCAGTGCACTCTGGGATCTGGCTGGCCCCCCAGGTGTGCCAGGGAGATGCTGCAGCACTGCCAGCTCCCTCCCCTGCAACCTGGCCAACCTGGTGAGTTTGGAGGCCTCATTTAGCCTCATATTGGATTGGATGGCTTCTACACAAGCCTAATCAGAATGGAAATCTTGTTAAATTTCACTATTACAGGAAAGAACAAATAATGTCATTTGTTGTTACAAGAAAATTGAAAACTGCAGTTTTCAAAGTCTATTCACAGCTCTGAACTCATTCTGTGCAAAAAAAAAGGGGGGAGCACTTTTGTGCAAAAAAATGGCACTTATTCTGTATGAAACAAATTCTAGCCTATGTAGACTTCTCCTGTATATAGTAGATTCCTGACACTTGAGAAGCTATTTTGTTTTTTTAAGTTTTTGAATATTTTGATTATTATTATTACCATTCCTAAGTCCTAAAATTAATGGTATGGATCATTTAGAGATTCTTGTTTTAATTTATTTATTAAATTTATATCCCACCTTTCTCCCAAGATGGGATTTAGAGATTCTAAACTCAGTGCTCTTTCATTTTATCAGATTTAGAAATTCTAAATACAGCCCTCTTTCATTTTAGAATGTAAATGTAAATGCACTGTCCTTCAAAAAAGCACAAGTAGTTTGTATTGGAAGCAGAAATTTAAGCACTCTTTCTCCCGAAATTCTTCCAATGCAAGATTTTGAGGACATATTTGTTGTCTATATGGCTGTGATGACCAACACCCCAGTCCAACTCATCACCTATTTGCCATCTGAAAATCAATCCACTGATAGAGTTTGTAAGTAATGAGCTACATGTATAGTGTGCCCTTAGCTTCCACAGGGATTTGGTTCTAAGACACCCCCCCCAATGGATTCCAAATTGTGTGGGTGCTCAAATTCCATTATATACAATGCCATGGTAAAATAGAGTCACTTATATAAAATGGCAAAGCCAAGGTTTGCTTTTGGGATTTTTCTCTTTAAAAAAAACTTATTTTAAATCCATGGATGGTTGAAATTATGATGTAGAATCTGTGAATATGGAGGGATGACTGTAACACAGTTACTTGTAATGAGTTTCAAGGGTAGAGAGTGCTGAGGATGTAACAAAGTTATAGTTCAAAATAACATAATGAATGGAAATTGCATAATGTTCTTTTGGGTCTGTCTCTAATGATTCATGCCTTCAAGTTACTTTTTAAATGACAGTTTAATGACATTTAGCAGATGTTTTCAAATTGTATGCCATTCTCTTATCAATCTTAAAATAACCACTCTCTAAACAAAAACAGAAACAGAAAGCTAACAAGTAGTGTTAACAAGTTAACTTTTCTTTAACAAAATTAACATTAGTGTAACAAATTACTGTTTGCGGCTCTGTAATTAATTATTTTTTAAGGTCTAATGATTTCCCAAGGTCTTCCCAAGATTGGACTGGCCTTAATGTATCCTGGGTATCCTGTTGCTGTTGTATTCAAGTCATTTCCAACTTATGGTGACCCTCAGGTTGTGAACCTATCATGGGTTTTTTTTAACAAGTTTCTTCAGAGGGCATTTGAAACTGCCATCTTCTGAAACTGAGTCAGTGTGAGTCATCTAAGGTCACCCAGTGGGTTTCCATGTCTGAGCCAGGATTCAAATCCTGGTCTCCAGAGTTGTAATTCAACACTGTAATCACTAAACCATGCTGGATCTTATCTGCCCCAACTATAAAATCACATTTTCAACACAAATGATATCTGTGATTCAAGTATAAGTGCCCCAGTATTTGTGCTTTCTTCCCTTCCCTTATTAGGATGCTTAGCAAAGGGCCACTTTTCTTATATCTTCTTTATTAAGTCATGACAATGAATTTGATCAGAGTGACTGGAACAAAATTGCTTGTACAAGCATGGATACTGCAGTGCTGGGATATACCTCTTAGTGAAGAGCAAGATGTCTCACAAACATGCCTGTAGGCTATATAATGTGTTGAGAGACAATCATGGAAACTCATTTCAATATAAAGCAACTTCCCTTTCCTTATATCAGTCTGATTCTGTTCACTTTTATTAATACAATTAATATTCAAAGACCCAGTCCTGATCTGCATACACATTCCATAATATTTAAATCAGTGGGAGGCCCCTTGTTTTCAGTTGCTCAGTTGCTTCTTGAAATGTGTTGGGATTGTGAATTCAGAAACTCTATTATCATACTTCCTGAAACAGCATGGTGTAGGCACAATGTGATGTCTGAGCCAAGTAGGAAGGCTTTGTATTGTAAGTATCTTCAACTATATAAGGAACTAAAGGCCAGAATCTCAGCTAAAGTAGACCCATTGAATCAATGAGATTTACATGAGTGTTGGCCATTCCAAGATCCCCCAAGAAGGCGAGGTGGGAGGAGGTATAAGTCTACTTTAGTGGGGACTAATAAGAGAATTTGGACTATTGTATGGGTAATATCTAAAAAAGAGGAAATAAATCTTTGTGAACCACAACTTTGGCAACATTTACAGAACTGATCACCATCTTGTTATCCATCTCTCCCTGGTATTATATCTTGCTAATAGCAACAATCTTTCATACCATGACAGAATCATTTATATTTTGCTGAAACATTTGCACTGAAGAGTGAATAATCATTTCATGATACCACATAATTTCATGATATCACAGAAAGCTCAGTCAAAACCTCAGAGACTTGCAAATGTACAGCTATTACTCAGACTATTCTACTTGTCTGGAGAGAGAAAGATGATGGCATAATATGTACTATTTTGTTGCTTGAATTTGGATAGTAACTAGTTAAATGGTTACCTAAAAGGGAACAGTATCTATAAAAGTAGACTTGTGCTAACCTATCCTATTTTCTTACAGAATTTTCTTTTCTGCATAATTTGCAAAGATCATCCATCTGAAAACTCATAAAAACTAACCCTATATATATATATATATATATATATATATATACACACACACCTCATCTCTCTCACACACACACACACACATATAATATTAGGTTCTGGCTGCTTAGCTTCATTACTTCAATTAGTTAAAAGATTGTTCTTAAAAATTGGCAACCAGAATGCAAAAATTGAAAAACTAATAATAATGCAGTGCTTTTTAGTATCATTGCAATGTTGATATTTCTAAAATTGTTTTATTAGTGAGGTATCATTTAAAATGTCCAAAATGTACGAGTGGTGCTTGTTAAATAAACTAATCATATTTCAAATTGGATATGTCAGTGATTTTCAGAGAATGTTATAGTATTTTTCCAGGAGCAATAGGAAACAGAGGCTTGTAAATCCTTGTTGGTGTGTGTGGATGATGAGTATTGTAGTGATGCCTTTTGGCACCCAGCAGAGTCTGCAGAACAAGCTGGCTGCTGTGATCCACAGCCACTGTGTAGATTTGCCATCAACTGGCTCAGCTTCTCTTCTCCAGGCAATCCTGTCTTCCTCAGTCAAGAAGACACATTGTAAAGTCCAAAAGCATAGCTTTATTAATGCATATAAAAAGTAAAAATAAGATAACTAAGTAAAATCCATTGTGATGAACTTGTCCAGTTCAGCCATGAAAGATTACATCTTTAACAATCCCAAAAGCATTAGGATCCAACTTGTTGTAGCATCCAGCCACACACCCTCACACGTTCACATCTTGAACAATAAAACAACTCTAGACAAAGGACTCTCTAGGCCCATCCCATACTCCACCTTCTAGGTGTTAACTTTACGTTAATTGGATAATGTCTGTATGATGTATGCTAACCCAGCCTCTTGCTGTCCATCATCCACCACGTGAGTAACTTTCCCAAGCTAACGATGTTTACAAAAACCATAATATAAACAATACCTCTTTCCCATAGAATGGAGTCTTGTTAGATTCTTGTTTTGGCTAAATCACACCTGGGGCTGATAACTATGAATCAAGCTCTCAGAAAAACAACTTTTCACAGCATGGAAAAATATAGACACACATCTTTTACATTTCAACATTTTAACATTGACTCTATATCCCATTTAAACCTAACAATCCCCTCCTGAAATGTATAGATGTGTGAGAATTGTTGTTGTTGTTATTAAAACCATCTAATCACAATGTTTGACTCTATATATCTAAAGTAACAACTCAACCTGTTATAATAATTGTTAATGTTGTTTTATCTCTAAAACCCTTTGTTAATATATCTATAGTGTTGTGTCTTGGCTTTAAACTCTAGACACACAATTTTATTTTAAACCAGCTCTCCCTAGCATTTTGTTATAAAACTCTAACGTATCTTAACCTATATTTTTTAACATTTTTAACACCTTTGTTTTTGTCATAAAAAATGTATGTCTGTGAATCTCTATATATCACAACTGACAACTCACAATTTAAATCTTATAACTGTTTAATCTATTTTATCTCATCTAATGTTATATATATTTGTCTTATCAGCACTTAAAACTCTATCAACACTTATAACTATATATCCTTATTTTTAATCTATCAAACTATTAAGCTTGTCTATATTTAAACAACAATCTTTAAACTGACTATCATATAACTTTAAAGCAAATGAACTATTTATAAAACACTCTATCACAATGTGGCTATTTTAAATCACAAGCTTCTATCTTAAAAAAAAACTTATCAAATGTTTTATTGTTGTCAAACTATTATTTAAACCAAAACAATTTTTTTTAAAACACCTATAACAACACAATTATAATCTATTATTTATCAACTATAAACATCAAACCTTTCACAAAGCCTCTCTATATCTGGATATTTAAAACTCTCTGTAACTTTATTTTAAACAAAACCTATTGACTTTAAACTTGTTACTACCTCTGCACTTTACAAATCACACTTTTTTAATCTTTTTATGTTGACTTATTAAACCATTTTATCAGCAGACTAGTAACCTCAAAAATAAAATCTCAAAAATCAAAACTTTTGATACCAAATCTCTCTAGACAACTTATTTTTTTTAAATCTCTTGAATCTAAACAACCAAAGCTGTCATCTCTTTGTGTTAACACACATCAGCATTTAAACAAGCAATCTCAAAACCAAAATGTTGAACTTATTAGCCCCTCCTTACTGTTAAAAGCTTATTTTAGTCACAAGCTCTCAGCCTCAGACTGTTTTATCAATGTTTTTAAACCTTTGTTGAACAAATCCTTTTGTTATTAACCTAGCTTTGTATTTTCATTTGTCATCAGGCATCTTTTATTTTGTATATCCATTCACCTTGTGATTTTTGTCTTTAGGTCTATCAACCACATTTTAAACACCTCTTTGTCAATTTTAAACACTTAAACCTTTTGCTGCACTGCAGTGTATCATTTTCCCTCTCTCAACAGGAAAAAACCTTTTATAACTTTTAAAACCTCTGAAACTCCCTGAAACTCCTTAACACTGTCTGAAACTCCTTAAAACTCTCTTTGAAACTCTCCGGCTCACCAGCCACTTATGTATAAACTCTTGTCCTTTGTATAATAAACTTGTGTGTTGTTTTTACTCTCTATGAATTTTTTTTTTGACATAACATGTATCATTTCTGGACTTGTGTGTCCTTTGATTTTTGTCATTCTACCTTTTAATGATCTTGTCTGTATTGTCTGACCTAAAGTGTTTCTCTCACTTCCAAAAGATTAATGTTTGTCTATCTTTTGTGTGTTGTGTGTTTTGTGTCCCTCCATTTCCTGGCACTTGGATTTTTAACTGTCTTATTTTTAATAAAACCTCTTGTTTGAATGTATCTTTTTTCAACTTAGAATCATAAAGTTGGAAAAGACCATAAGGGCATCTAGTCTAACCCCCTGCCATGCAGGAACTCCCAATCAAAACTTGAATGTTTTCCACAATTGTTATTATTTAAACATTAAAACTTTTTCCACCATCAAGGTGAAATCTCCAACTGTTATTTTTGAATATTTTATAACACTATCTTGACACTTTGGTTTAATTTTTTTTAAAAAACATGTTAGCACATATATCTTTGTATATTATCTAAAACCTGTTAAATATTTTAAATTCAGTGGATCCCCACATAACATGTGTAACAATGTTGGATTTTTTTCTCTCAGCCAGTTTTTCAAACTGTGAGCCAAGAATTCTCTTTTTTTCCGGTCTGTGAGCAAAGACCCTTGTAATCAATTTTTCACATTTATCTATTGTTAAAAACTTTCAATTGTATCACATCATTGTTTTAAAACTCTGACATATAAAAACTCTGGAAAATCTATCTATAATCACTAAGAAAATAATTGTTGTCACTTAGTAACACACATTTATCTCTTTTTGTTTAACAGCAACCTCAACAGGTTATTTTTGTAATTCACTTGCTCCGGTTTTGTCACAGGAAAAACCTTGACTTTTTACTCTGTAGCAAACCAAACATCTCCCAAATCATTTGTATAATAAAACATTTAAAGAAAATTTAAAACCTATATTTTATCAGCTTAACCAAACTCTCAAATCCTATGTCTCCTAGGATTCTATATTATTGATGTGTATAACCAGAATGTAATGATTTATTTTCTATACCTGCACATTTAGCATTTGTCTCACTTTGTATAAAATACATATTTTCCCTCTTATAGCTTTTGTATACACCTCTCCAGCCGGGGTGATTTTATATTTATCTCCCACAAAGCTCAGTGTCACACCAACTAAACAGCTTTTTTTTTTTTTGTAAAACAGATATATATAAAACATTTTTAAAGTTTTCTTATCAAAACTTGGCATGTAGACATTTCTCAATTTCTTTTTTAACATCTCTTACCCCTCCATCAGCTAGATAAACATCTTTAAGATTGGAGGATTTTTTTATTTTTCAGCAAAACTGCAACATATGTCCCAGAATATATAGACTCCTTGTCCTCAGGTTTCACCTGTTTGAGTCACAGTCACAGCTCTGTAAAACAGCTTGTAACTTCTCTGTTTCTCCCAATGTCTCTGGGTTGTAGATAGATTGTTGATTGTAGCAAACATCTTTGCATTGCCATTTTTAAAACTCTTGTTCTGCTGTAGTAAAAGCATCGATTCGCACTCCGTGTATCAGCTGTCTTTTTTTCAGGACGCATTTTCTTGACCTCAAGATGCTGTCCCAGGCATTTCTTTTAAGCCTATATTTTTGGCCTTTTCAAGCAAACTGCTTTTTTTTGGCATTTTCTGGCCTCTTCAAGCAAACCGCTTGGCTTAACAGATTCCCATCTTTTGGAACCTCAGGCCTCCAGCAAAACTTTTGGCATTTAGCAACACCGTTGCAGCCCCACACAGCATTAACCACTGTGTAAAATTTCACCCCCACCAGGGATTTTTGTATTTTTTTCTCTAAGAACTGTAAAGTCTTTTGACCACAGCATTTGTGACAAAGTTGTGTAGAAATCATTCATTCTTTCTTCAGTTCCCAAAACCTTTGGCTGAAGAAACATCCTCTCCCAAAACTTTAACTGTAACTCAGAGAGGGGTAACAGAATGAGTTCTCTTCTTGGCTTAGGCAACCGCCTGTGTCCAGCAATCATGTTGCATTTTAAACTGCATATATTGCAACATGTATTCTGTGACTCAAGCCCCAGCTGCTTCCATATCAAACAAAATGGCCTTTAACAGAGTCTTTTGCAGCTTGAACAAAAACAAAAATTTTCACTGTATTGAACCCGCAGTATTCTCAGCATTTTTAGGCTTTGCTTTTTTCTGTATCTTACTGTTTAAAGAGTGGAGTCCTCAGACAACCTGTCTTTAAAGAGGTCTGCACTTTGCCATCCGGCAGAAACAGCTTAGCAGTAAACTTTTACTTACATCTGAAGATTTGAAGCCACCTCTGCTTTTCCCAGCAACCGCTGAAGCATGGTTCCCTTGTCCTGGCACAGCTGAAGTCGTGGATAGGCAATACTTGCCTCTTGGCCACATTGCAAACATGTCATCTGGACTCTTGGGCTTTTGTCCTCCTGGACATTTGGCCTCTTTGTCCTCTGGCAGACCAGCCACCTCTGGCAAAAACAGTCTTAGATTGGCAAAACAGCCATAACTGGCAGAACAGCCATAACCGGGCAAAACAAGCCACAGACTGGCAAACAGGCCATAACTGGCAGAAAAGCCATAACTGGGCCCATAACCCTTGTTGGTGTGTGTGGATGATGAGTATTGTAGTGATGCCTTTTGGCACCCAGCAGAGTCTGCAGGACAAGCTGGCTGCTGTGATCCACAGCCACTGTGTAGATTTGCCATCAACTGGCTCAGCTTCTCTTCTCCAGGCAATCCTGTCTTCCTCAGTCAAGAAGACACATTGTAAAGTCCAAAAGCATAGCTTTATTAATGCATATAAAAAGTAAAAATAAGATAACTAAGTAAAATCCATTGTGATGAACTTGTCCAGTTCAGCCATGAAAGATTACATCTTTAACAATCCCAAAAGCATTAGGATCCAACTTGTTGTAGCATCCAGCCACACACCCTCACACGTTCACATCTTGAACAATAAAACAACTCTAGACAAAGGACTCTCTAGGCCCATCCCATACCCCACCTTCTAGGTGTTAACTTTACGTTAATTGGATAATGTCTGTATGATGTATGCTAACCCAGCCTCTTGCTGTCCATCATCCACCACGTGAGTAACTTTCCCAAGCTAACGATGTTTACAAAAACCATAATATAAACAATACCTCTTTCCCATAGAATGGAGTCTTGTTAGATTCTTGTTTTGGCTAAATCACACCTGGGGCTGATAACTATGAATCAAGCTCTCAGAAAAACAACTTTTCACAGCATGGAAAAATATAGACACACATCTTTTACATTTCAACATTTTAACATTGACTCTATATCCCATTTAAACCTAACAGTGAGCATCCCCAAGCCAACTAAACAGTGGGGCATTTCCAGACATTACGAACATTGCCTGTTGGTATCAATCAGTCTTATGTGTTGTTTGCCCTAGACAAGTGAATATGAAAGGGCTAGAGGAGTCTAGTGATTAGAACACAATGATAACTATGGGGGGTTGCAGACTGCCAGAAATAGTGCAAATTGTGTCCACTTTTAGGGTTAGGGTTAGTGCTAGGGAATCATGGGAATTGCATTTTTTTCTGAGACATTGAGCCTTCTCTGTCAGAGAGCTCTGGTGCCACAATAAACTACAGTTCCCATGATTCCCTAACCCTAATCCTAACCCTAAAAGTGGACTCAATTTGCACTATTTCTGGCAGTCTGCAACTCCCCTATGTCCAGATACTGCTACAGCCATAAATATACTGCTCCTCAACACATGTAAAGGGAAATGTTGACACCTGAAACATTATTTTCCCATTGCACTCATCCCTCGTCATTTGCACACTTGCCATCTGTAGTCTCAGTCCTCCGTGGGTGGCAAGCGGTGAAGGACACAATGCCGTGTGTGAGAGTGTGCATGGCCATTCTAACCAATGGGGCTCCAATATTTGCAATATTTCCAATTCATAGGGAGGGTCCAGAATGGATCCACCATGAATGGAAGGGATGACTGTATATGCATGACCTTGTTATACTCTATTAGCCTTCTTCAACCTGTTGGTTTCCAGAGGTGATAGACATACTAATGAAGAGATATGACATATTTCAACACAACTGGAGGACAAGTTAGGGGAAAGTGTTTTAAGTGACTCTATGATTCTATCTAAGCAAGAGTGGGAGTCCCCAGTTGTCCCAATGAGGCTTGAAATTTACATGGTTACCCATTTTTTAGACTGAGGGATTGAGGGTTCTTTGCCATTTGTCAGCTAATCTGTCTGCGTCTGGTGGTCCCTTTTAGCACCTTCTCATCACTTGGGTATCTAGTTTACAACCATGGTCAAATCCCAAAGGACACTCCACTTAAACATTCTTAACAACTGGAAGTGCAGGCTATTTATATGGGAGAATGAGGAGGCTCTCTCACAGAATCATAGAATCAAAGAATTGGAAGAGACCACAAGGGCCATCCAGCCCAACCCCTTTCCATGCAGGAACTCAAAATCAAACCATCCCCGACAAATGGCCATCCAGCCTCTGTTTAAAGACTTCCAAAGAAGAGGACTCCACCACACTCCAAGGGAATGTATTCCATGATTAAAAATCCGTTGTTCCAGGTCCTATTCTCTGGAGCAGCAGAAAACAAGCTAACGCCCTCCTCAATATGACATCCCCTCAAATATTTAAAGAGGGCTATCATATCCCCTCTTAACCGTCTCTTCTCCAGGCTAAACATACCCAGTTCCCTAAGTCGTTGCTTGTAGGGCATGGTTTCCAGGCTCTTCACCATTTTAGTCACCCTCTTCTGGACATGCTCCAGTTTTTCAGCATCTTTTTTGAATTGTGGTGCCCAGAACTGGACACAGTATTCCAGGTGGGGCCTGACCAAAGCACAATACAGTGGCACAATTACGTCCCTTGATTTAGATACTATACTTCTACTAATGCAGCCTAAAATTGCATTGGCCTTTTTAGCTGTGGCATCACACTGTTGACTCATGTTCAACTTGTGGTCCACTAGGACTCCTAGATCCCTTTCACATATAGTCTCGTTAAGCCAGGTATCCCCCATCTTATATCTATGCATTTTATTTTTTTGCCCTAAGTGCAGTACCTTACATTTCTCTGTGTTGAAATTCATTTTGTCAGCTTTGGCCCAGCTTTCTAATCTATTAATTTTGAATTTTCATCCTGTCGTCTGGGGTATTAGCTATTCCTTCTAATTTGGTGTCACCTGCAAATTTGAGAAGCATGCCCCCTATTCCTTCATCCAAATCATTGATAAAGATGTTGAATAGCACTGGTCCCAGGACAGAACCCTGTGGCACCCCATTTGTCACTTCTCTCCAGGATGAAGAGAAGCTATTGATGAGCACCCTTTGCTTTCTGTTAGTCGACCACTTACTAATCCACTTAACAGTTGTATTGTCCAGCCCATATTTTACTATCTTGTTTGTAAGAATATCATGGGGGACCTTGTCAAAAGCCATACTGAAATCAAGATATGCTATGTCTACCGCATTCCCTTCATCTATCAAGCTGGTAATTTTATCAAAAAGAGAGAGAGAGAGAAAGAGAAAGAGAGAGAGAGAGATCAGATTAGTCTGGCATGACTTGTTTTTGAGAAACCCATGTTCACTTTTTGTGATTATGGCATTCCCTTCTAAATGTTCATAGACTCTCTGTTTAATGAACTGTTCTTGAATCTTTCCCAGTATTGATGTCAGACAAACTGGGTGATAGTTGTTGGGATCCTCTTTTTTCCCCTTTTTGAAGATGGGGACAATGTTTGCCCTCCTCCAGTCTGCTGAGACTTCTCCTGTTCTCCAGGAGTTCTCAAAGATTATTGCCAGTGGCTCTGAGATTACATTTGCCAGTTCTTTTAATATCCTTGGATGTAGTTCATCTGGTCCTGAAGACTTAAATTCATTTAGGTTGATCAAGTATTCCTGTACTTCCTCTTTACTTATTCTGTGCTGCATTTCCCCTATTGTGTCCTCTGCTTCATTTTCCTCAGGTTGAGCACCCTTTTTCTTTTGTGAGAAGACTGAGGCAAAGAAGGTGTTGAGTAGTTCTGTCTTTTCTCTGTCCCCTGTTAGAATTTCTCCAACTTCTCTTTGCAGTGGCTCTACCATTTCCTTCTTCTTTCTTTTGCTACAGACATATCCAAAAAAGCCCTCTTTCTGTCCTCAACCCCTCTAGCAAGCCTGAGCTCATTCTGTGCTTTGGCTTTCCTGACTTTACCCCTACATGTGCTACCTATTTGTTTGAATTCCTCTTTAGTGATTTCACCCCTTTTCCATTTCTTATACATCTCTCGTTTAAAACTTAGTTCAATTGAAAGTTATATTATTATTATTATTATTATTATTATTATTATTATTATTATTTATATCCCTCCCATTGGTAATCCAATCCAGGCGGCTTACAATTAAAACATACAATACAGTATAAAACATACAATATAAGCGAACCCTCCCCCCCTTAAAACAGAATTAAATCAAAACGATATAAAAACAACTGTTGAGGTTAAAATATTAAACCATCCAGCCCAATAACTCCATAACCCTGGCGCGACGATCCTCCCATCACTTGATGGGGCCACGTGAGGATCGTCTCTTGGATAGCTATTAATCTGAGGCTGGAAGGACTAATCTAGTATAACTAGTCTGGAAAGGCCTGCCGGAAGAGATCCGTCTTGACAGCCTTTTTAAAGCTGTCTAAAGATGTTAAAAGATGGATCTCGTCCGGCAGGCCATTCCAGAGCTTAGGCGCAATAACAGAGAACGCCCCCTGGGAGGTGGCCACAAGCCTCGATTTCTGAGGCTGTAGCAAATTCCTCCCGGAGGATCAAAGAGCGCGGGGAGGATTATACGGGAGAAGGCGGTCCCTGAGATAGCTTGGACCCAAGCCATTTAGGGCTTTAAAGGTAATAACCAACACCTTGTACCTGGCCCGGAAGCTGATAGGCAGCCAGTGGAAGGACCTCAAAACTGGAGTGATGTGATCCCTCCAAGATGTTCCCGAAACAAGTCTGGCTGTCATGTTCTGTACCAACTGTAATTTCCGAATCAGGCACTAGGGTAGCCCCATGTAGAGTGCGTTGCAGAAGTCGAGGCATGAGGTTACGGACGCATGCACCACAGTTTCGAGATCCCTTACTTCCAGAAATGGGCGCAGCTGGCGTATCAGCTGAAGCTGATAACAGGCGCTCCTGACCGTTGCATTAACCTGATTCATCATCAGGAGTGACGAGTCAAGGAGCACCCCCAAGCTGCGAAAACAGTCACTGGAGGAGAGTGTGACCCCATCCAGGACTGGAGGTTGCAACCTAATTCCTGGTTTCAGAGCCGCTACCGTGAGCACCTCCGTCTTGTCTGGATTCAGCTTCAATCTGTTTTTCCTCATCCAGCCCATTACCTTCCCAAGACATTCATTGAGAGAAGAGATGCCATTGGAATTTGAGACCAATGAACGAGATATGGAGAAATAGATTTGGGTGTCATCAGCGTACTAATAACACCCAGCACCATAACTCCGTATAATCTCACCCAGCGGCTCCATATAGATGTTGAACAACATCGGGGACAAAATAGCTCCTTGAGGGACCCCACAAGTGAGGTCCCTCTTGCTGGAGCTACAGTCCCCGAGCAGCACCCTCTGGGACTGACCCAAGAGGAAGGACCGGAACCACTGTAAAGCAGTGCCTCCGATATCTAACCCCCTCAGGCGGTCCAAGAGGATGCCATGATCTATTGTATCGAAATCCGCTGAGAGGTCTAGGAGCACCAACAGGGTCACGCTACCCCTGTCGATGCCCAGACCCAGATCGTCGGTCAGGGCAACCATGGCAGTCTCAACCCCAAAGCCTGTCCTGAAGCCGGTTTGAAATGGGTCTAGATAATCGGTTTCATCCAAGACTGCCTGGAGCTGAAGAGCAACTGCTCTCTCGATCACCTTGCTCAAAAATGGCAGCAATGACACAGGCCTACAGTTCTTCATGTCCAGGGGGTCCAGGGAAGGTTTTTTCAGAAGTGGCCTAACCGCCGCTTCCTTTAGACATGATGGGACATGTCCTTCCCTGAAGGATGCATTGACGATATCCGTGAGGAATTTCATCAATGCATCCCCCCCCGGATGGCCAGCCAAGATGGGCAAGGGTCGAGAGGGCAAGTCATCTTCCTCACCTTACCAAGCAGCTTGTCCACGTCTTCGGTGCTCACAGATTGCCACTGATCCAGTAAAATTACATCAGCGGAGTCGGTGGACGCCTTGCCTATAGACTCTGTCCCAATAGTCGCGTCAAGGTCGGCTCTTATCTGAGAGATTTTGTCTGCAAAGTAGTTGCTAAATGTGTCACAGCAGGCCGTTCTCGGGTTGAGCAAGGGATTTGGCGCAGGGGGCACCTGCGTCATCTCCCTTACCACCCTAAACAGCTCTGCCGGACGAGACTCTGCAGACACAATACGTGCAGAGGAGAACGCTTTCTTCGCTGCATGTATCGCCTCCCGATAGGAATGAAGAAAATTCCTATGGCGAGTTCTGTCAGATAAGAGTCGAGTTTTCCGCCGCTTGCACTCTAGCCATTGTCCATACCGCTTCATCCTCCTAAGCTCAGGTGTATACCATGGCCTACGATTAGGAGTGAGGTGGCAAGGGCGCTTGGGAGCGATCGTGTCGATGGCCCTGGTAAGATCACTATTCCAAGTGTCAACCAGAGCCTCGACAGGGTCACCGGCATTCCCAACCATTAATCCCTCTAAGGCTTTCCGGAATCCAATTGGCTCCATTAGCCTTCGAGGACGGACCATTCTAATAGGTCCACCACCCCCTGCGGGGCAGGTACTGGCTCTAAGTTCCAACTTGACCAGGAAATGATCCATCCATGACAATGCGGAGGTATGAACTACCTCTGCCCATGGATATTCCTGCTCCGTACTGAAGACCGCATCGAATGTATGACCTGCACAATGTGTGGGCCCGTTGACCAATTGGGATAGGCCCATGTTTGTCATGGAATCCATGAACTCCCGAGCCGCACCTGTTAGGCTGGTCTCGAGCGGAATGTTGAAGTCTCCCAGAACCAAAAGTCTAGGAGACTCCAGCAAAAGCTCAGAGACCAGCTGTGTCAGCTCGGTCAGGGAGTCTGCTAGAGAACGGGGTGGTCGGTAGACTAGCAGAATCCCCAAGCTATCCCTGGTCTTCAGGCTGAGGTATATACACTTGATGTGGACCATGTTCCAGATAGGTATCCTGGTCAAGGTCAAGTTGTTCTTATGAAATAGAGCCACACCGCCCCGCCCCCCCCCCCCACCCACTTCCCCTCACCTGCTCACTAACAGAGTACCCAGCTGGGAGGGCCTGCATCATTCAACCCCATGTCTTGAGACATTTCCCATTTTTCCTTCTCATTGGAACATTTTGAGATTGTGCCTTCAGTATCTCCCTTTTGAGAAACTCCCATCCATCCTGAACTCCTTTCTCCTTTAGTATTCCTGACCATGATCACTCCCATTGTTTCCCTAAGTTTGTTGAAATCAGCTCTCCTAAAGTCTAGAATGAGTGTTTGACTATGCCTAGCTTCTTATACAAGAAACTCCAGGAGAACATGACCACTCCCACCTTAGGATCCCACCACTTGCACCCCATTTACAAAGTGATCCCTGTTGGTTAGGATCAGATCTAAAATAGCTGATCCCCTTGTTGCCTCTTCCACCTTTTGGACAAAGAAATTGTCTTTGAGGCAAGTGAGGAATTTGCTAGACCTTGAAGCATTGGCTGAGTTTGACTTCCAGCAAATATCAGGTTAGTTGAAGTCACTCATCACTACTACATCTTTCCTTTCTGTGTGTGTGGTTATCTGTTCTAGAAAGGCATCATCCAATTACTCAGTCTGACTTGGGGGTCTGTAGTAACATCCCTGTTGTTTCCTTCCCCTTTATTTTTTATCCAGATGCTCTCCACCTGATTTCCAGGATTTACATCCTGGATCTCTTTGCAGGTGTAAAAATCCCTCACATATAATGCTATTCTTCCTCCTTTCCTGTTTGGCCTATTTCTCTTTAAAAGGTTATACTCCTCTATTCCTACTTTCCAATCATGACACTCTTCCCACCAGGTTTCAGTGATGCCTACTATATTGTATTTGTTTTGTTGTGCTAGGAGTTCAAATTCATCTTGTTTATTTCCCATGCTCTGTGCATTAGTGTAGAGACATCTAAGAGCATGTGTCTTCCCCACTTGCTGCCTGTGTGAGGTTTTATTCCTCCCATTGTTGGGCTCTTGCATGATTTGCCTTGTTCCCTCTATAACACTTTGACTATTATTTCCAGCCCATTATGTACTCTTGCCTTCCAAGAAACCTTCCAAGATACTGTCTCCCTCCCGGGAGTGTGTGTTGTTTATTTTAAAAAAAACAAAAACCTTTGTGGGTCTCCTGTTATGGCCCTAAACTGGAAAAGCCCAACTGCCATGAATCCAAGGTGAGGACTTCACATAGGCACCTGGGTGATCATGTCTGCATCCAAAGCAATTTTCAGATCAAAAGGCCAGGCTTGGGACCTGCAAAGCAGGACATTTGCACCTGGGAGATTTATGAGTACCAGCCAGGATGTGTCCGGCTGAAGATGAGATAACATTAACATCCCATCTCCTCTCTTTGGAAATTGTCTACTTCAAAGAGTAATAATCCAGAATCCTTTGATACATAATAGCAACTCTTTCCCCCAGGGTAGGTTTAAGAGTATAAAAGATCCCCCAAATCTCAGGCACATTGGGTCTAGTTAGATTTCATGGTGACACTGGACCACTGTGAACTCTGACTTTGTCCCTGGCTGTTCCCGTTGTCCTTTCCCTTTTCTAAATGGTTGAGTCTATCCATTTTCATTCATTGTTGGAGCAGCCTCTGTCAGGTAATTATCACCATTAGAAAGCCTTTTGTTTCCTATCCAAGTGAGCTACTTTAATCCTGAGTTCTTGTGTGAATGAATAAATGTCAGAGTGTCTTTGTATGTTTGAATTCCCCAATAAATCACAGACTCATTGAAAAGCTTTGTCTCTATCAGTCTATTCCCCAGCCACCACTGTAAACATAGGATAAAAGATCCCATTGGAGACTTGAACTTTATTAATTTCCCAGGTTCAAGTTCTTAAAGCAATCCTGTGATTAAAGCGAATTTAAACACGTCAGTATCCCACAAGAGCGGGATGATTTTCAGTTGACATTTCCCATGTTGTCATTATCCATCACTTTACCCTTAGTCAACCCATGAATAAAGCAGCAAAATTGCACAGCTTTTTTATTTTTGGGATTTTCCCGTGAATAAAAAGTGGTGCAATTTTGCCACTTTATTCACTGGTTAATTGGGGGTTAATGGTGACATTTGGGGGAAATTGTCTGAAAATCATATTGATGAGTTTAAATTCACTTCAATCATGGGAGGAGGACACTTCCGTCCCATGTGATAAACTCTGATGTTTTCATTTTTTTTCTCTGGCACAAATATGCATGTACACACACACACACACACATGTACACATGTACACACAATTAGTGTGTCAAGAGAAGGAGATGGAGAAAATAAAACTAATAAAACTAAACTTTAAGATTCATGCAAGTCTCAAATGCAAATAGCAATCAGAACTGAAGGGAAGAGAAAAACATTTTTAGATCAGGAATGCATCTCTATAATATTGATCCTTTTTCAGGGAAATTAGAGTTTGGATGGAATCAAAAATCCATTTGAAGGGGAAATCTGTGTGATTGTGTCAGAAAGAGATTGAAAGTCTCAAAAGTATATGTGTGCATACACATGTATGTGTCTGTGCATGCATGTTTGTGCTCCATAGAGTCTATGGTTTGTTGTTCTTGTTGTTTGCCTTCAAGTGATTTCTGACTTACAGTGATGCTAGGGCAAACCTATTCAGAAGGGCTTTGCCTGTGCCTTCCTCTGAGGTTGAAAGAATGTGACTTGCGCAAGGCCACCCAATGGGTTTCCATGGCTGAGCAAGGATTTGGACCCTGGCCTCCCAGTATCCTAGTTCACCACACACTGACATGCCTGTTTTGGGGTTTAGGATATCCCAACATTAAGATGATAATGTTCCTCTATGTATTAACTTTAGAGATGCTAACTAAGGAAATGCAGATGATACAAATGATCAGTCATTATGAAAGTGTTAAACCTTACCTGACATATACTATAATTTAATGGATGTATGATGGCTTACATGCAATCTACTGTAAGGAGAGTAATGTCCCTAGACAACAAAATGCTTTTCTTTCTCCCTAAGGGCAATGTGCACATATCTATGTGCATACAATAAATAGCCCAAAGGACAAACAGAGATTTCTTAATTCATATTGAGATTTCTAAATATGGAAACTGAGGGAGTTGCTGCAGTCATCTGCAACACTTGTAGGATGTTTGTCTTCTTGCCAAGAGATGTGGGGAACTTCACCTGCACCAAGTGCAAGTTCGTAGCCCTCCTGGAAGAGAAAGTCAAGCAGCTGGAAGCCCGGGTAGCTACACTTCAGCATATTAGGGAGCAAGAGGTTTTCCTGGACAGAGCAGAACAAGTGTCTTCCGACAGGCCTTCCCAGAATAACAGCTGTTCGTTGGGAGATGAGTTTTTATCTTGTTTCATATCTCTGATTCCTGTTTTATTGTTTTATCATTTTATTGTACTGCTGATTTTAACTCTTCCTTAGTTTAATTCTGTTTTAAGGGGATGAGAGGGTTTGACTGTGGATCCAGGGAATGTTTTTTAACTTTGTCTATTTTAAATGTTGTTACCCGCCCCAGATTGTCACGCAGAGGGGCGGGCTATAAATAAATAAATAAATAAATTATTATTATTATTATTATTATTATTATTATTAACAACGGTCTTGGATGGGGACCACACAGAGGAAGTTGTTGAGGAGGAGGTCATTCCATGCACACAGGAGGTAGACACATGAAGGAACATCACACACAGAAGTAGGGAAACCAGGGATCGTTCTGGGAGCTTGCGGCTACAGAATCAATTTGAAAATCTCTCCCTTATCAAGGATGAAGAGGAAGAGCAGCAGGGACAGTCCTCAGGGACAGTGCAGGGGACCCTAAGAGTACCACCGCAGGGAACAGCCACTTCTAAGCCTTGGAGGACGCATGTGGTGGTTGGGGACTCCTTGTTGAGAGGTACAGAAGCAGTGATTTGTGGCCCTGACAAGATGTCCCGGGAGGTGTGTTGTCTGAGACAATAATAGTTTTCTGTAACCCCAGAATATTTTTAAAGTCATGACATATCTAGAATTAATGTTCATGTTCATAGAATCATAAAATCATAGAGTTGGAAGAGACCACAATTTTACAACTAGGACAAACTTTTAGAATACATGGGTCATAATGTTGTTGTTGTATGCCTTCAAGTTGATTCCAATGTACGTGACCCTCAGGCTAGAAGATAATGGGTTTTCTTGGCAAGATTTCTTCAAAGGAGGTTTGCCATTGTCTTCCCCAGAGGCTGAGAGCATGTGACTTTGTCAAGGTAACCAAGTGGGTTTCATGGCTGAACTGGGGAACAAACCTTAGTCTCCAGAGTCATAGGCCAACACTCAAACCACTACACCATGCTGTCTCTATCATTCATAATGCTATGTGATTATTTAGGCTAGAGCAGTTGCTAATTGGAGGATATGAACTGGTTTTAACAAAAATCTTGTATATCCCTGGCTAATGTGCTGAATGATCATGAATGCTATAAATCACAGTGGAGGCACGTACCTTGATTCCATTTGAGTTCTGTTTCTCACTTACCTTCTTGGTGACTTTAATCTCTGGGGCTAAAGATTTGGCTGCTGATCTCTGGAGTCAGTTAGGAGTTTATTGTATTACAAAAAACCCTGGCTTACCCCTGCTGTGTTCAAGTCTCTTACAGTATGCAGTTGGGTATTATCACATGCAAAATACCACCAATACCACCACCCGACTGCATCCCGCATAAATCCCACCTACAAGCTGTGTTCAGATGGCCAATTTGCAAAGTCAGAAAGCTCCCAACTTTGCAAATCAGCCATCTGAGTGCGGCTTGTAGGCAGGATTTAGGTGAGGTGCAGTCGGGTAGTGGCATAGGTGGCATTTTGCATGTGATAATGCCTAACTGCATCCTGTAATAGACTTGAACACGGCAGGGGTAAGTCAAAGTTTTTTGTAATGTGATAAACTCCCAAGTCTTCTCACTTAGGGGACACTAGATGAAATAATTTAACATGCCTTTAAAACAATCTGTTTGCTATGTGAAAGGTGAATATAAGCCTAACTGCCAAGATGGGACTCAGAAAATACAGAGGGAAAAGTACTCTTTTAGCAGGAAACACTGAAGCTGCATCCATTCTGAAGAAATAATCAAGTTTCACATCACTTAAACTGCCACAGCTCAGTGATTTGGAATTCTGGGAACTGTAGCTTTGTGAGACATTTAGCCTTCTCTCTTAGAGAGCTCTAGTGCCACAACAAACTATAGATCCCAGGATTCCATAGCATTGAGTCATGACAGTTAAAGTGGTGTCAAATTGGATTATTTCTGCAGCACAAATGCTGCCTGAAGGGTACAAAAAGATTAATAGTCTTCCTTCAAGTTGCCAAAGAGCAATTGCTTGAAATGCATCGGTTTTGCTTTTGCGGTGCCTTACCATTCTATAGTGAAGGGACTTCTCTCCATTTGAGTTTTTTTTTTATTTTCCCTCTGCAGAATAATGGTTGTGTGAACTATATAATGCATAATTGTTTAACTTAAAATTGTTCGTTTTTTAAATTTTATACTTATAATGCTTTTGTATTGTTTTAAATTTGCTGTGCACCACAAATTTACTGTGTATTGGGAGAAAGGTAGGATGTAAGTAAATAATAATAATAATAATAATAATAATGCATAATATGTGAGAAAAGCTCAGAAAAGCATGTGCTAAAGTTATAAAAAGTAGTTGTGAAACTGGCAAGCTTTCTCCACAAACTTCTTTTAGTAAGTTCTAAGGAAATCAAATGGAGAAGTGAAGGCCTCCATTAATTTCACCTGCCTTGTGAAGTGACTTTTTCTGACTGGCTACAGAAGTGGAAGTTAATCAGTTTCACCACTGCTCTCTGCAGAGATTAGATAAGGTGCAATTAGCATCCTGCTATTCAGAACCTGTGACTGATGGTGCAAATCATTGCTTAAGCAATGAAAAAGAAGAAGGAATAATTTTTGTGTGTGTGCAGTGAGTTGAGAGTTGTTCATACAAAAGTTATCCAGAAACTCTATAGATAACCAAGACACTCCACAGAGATTCCACATGCATCCAGATTCTGAGGAAATAAAAAGGCAAATTCTATTTATCATTCTATTGCATTCTATCTCTTCTTCTTTCATTTCCAGAAATGGCTCCATGAGTTTCCATCAAAAATTATTTGGTTGGATGCTAAATCTACAGTACAATTATCACAAAATAAGCTTAATTTTGTTGCATTTTGATTTTGTAGAATGGATCCAGAAGGTACAAAATGTATGTGGGAGTAGGTCTCTGCTCTTGAGCTATCATCTTTCTTTCTTTCTTTCTTTCTTTCTTTCTTTCTTTCTTTCTTATAGGGTTATAGAGGTTACCTTCCTGCTCTTAATCAGCCTTGTGTGTAAGCAGTATCCTAGCAAAACAACAAAATTTCAGTTCAATAGGGCTTATAAAAGTTTAATATTTTAAGCTAACCTATGGACTCTCCTGTAAAAGGTGAAATATGTCCCACTAATAGCATGTCTTAACAAATCTAGTTCTGGACCAAACTTTATAGGTTGAAGGATAGAGTTTGGTGGAATTGGATGCAACATATGTAATCAGATACATAGGTCTTTGGGATTACCATGAATGTATCTTTGTGGTATGAGCTCCAGATAAGTTGTTGCCAGCCCTTGAAACTGGTTATCTGACAGATTGTTTCATTGACTGGAACAGTAAAATAACAATAAAATAATGTACAGTTGACTTATGTTAGATGTGCAGGTTATCCCTCTGCAGATTTTCTATTAAATTTTCCACAGCGATTAAAACAAATGTTTTATTTCAGTAGTTTTTAAAGATTTGGGTCTAAAGATACATGACAGGGGACTACTGCTGTTCCACAAATGTTTGGTTCTATAATTCTCAGGCTTTGTTTTCAGAGCTTGGGAGGAATCATTAATTAATTTGTAAATTATCAGTAGGTTATATTCCTCCACCCACCTTGCTGATTTTTTGATTAACGCTGACTAAAGTTAATTCTACACTTTAACAAGTTAATTATTTGAAGTTGTTAGAATTTGTTAGGGTCTAGAATGATTCACTCTGCCAGATACAATATGATAAAAACATTCCAGGAGAAGGATTAGGATTAGAGGAAATCCATCACATCTGTTCTTTAATAAGAAGGAAAGAGATTCAGGAGGGTCACAGACAACTAGCATAACTAGGATATCAGAACCAGTGTCTTGAGATGCTTTAACAATCATATAGTCACAATCCCTCAGCTTCTTCAGTTCTTTGCTGAAGCATTTCACATGGGTCATGTGTAACAGAGACAAGTATCAAAATATATATTTAAAAATCACTTGACTGGGAAAGGATGTCTGAAATTTACTTTGAGTTGTTATTTCAAGGAAAATTTTTATTTAAAAAATGATGTATAGATGGCATTTAACACCAAATTTTTTTTAATATGGCATTAGTTTACTTTACTTTTAAGGGGTGGGCGGGTTTGGGAATTGGAACTGGGTTGATTGTTTTAACTTGTATTGTTTATTCTGCTGTACGCCACCCTGGTTGCTTTGCAGAGGGGCAGGTTACAAATAAAACCTATTATTATTATTAAAAAGACTATTGAAAATGTATAAGAATAGTTTAAAGAAAGGTTGGAAATGTAAAAGGGAAATAGGGCACAGAAATATTGGATTCAAAGTTATTCAATGCTAGAGGATATTTTTAATGTCAAGATAAAGATGAAACCAGAGATTTTTCTGCTTGGAATATTAACTGAGAAAAATATGAGAAGACACTGCAGTATATGAGCACAGTAGCAAGTATAATATATGCTCAGATATGGAAAGGTACCGACATGCCAGTACAAGAAGGTGAGCTGGTAAAGACAGTTGAATTTGCTGAAATGGACAAATTGACAATGGGTTTCTGGAGACCAGCCCAAAGGGCTGGCCTGGAGATGGAGATAGGGAGGGGCAACTGCACGCTGGCCACCCCAATCCCAGCTCGATGACGTCGGCATTAGGGCATCCTCCCAGTGCAGCGTTTTTACATGCTATGCTGAAAGGGGCACTAAAGAGCCGCACTCTTTCAGGAGCAGCAAAAGGGAGGATTGGGGCCATGGCACGCGGTTGCTGCGGCCCTGATCTGTGGCTAGCAGGGGCGGTTTATTGCATATTTTATTGCAGGAGTCCTGGTGGCACAGTGGTTAAATGCCTGTACTGCAGCCACTCACTCATAGACCACAAGGTTGAGAGTTCAATACTAGCCAGGGCTCAGGCTAGACTCAGGCCTGCATCCTTCTGAGGTCACTAAAATGAGTACCCAATTGTTGGGGGGCAATGAGCTTAACAGTTGTAAACCGCTTAGACATCCCATAGTGCAATATGAAGCGGTATATAAATAAATGAAGCTGCTTTGCTATTTGTAGTGAGGATATGAATCAGTTTTATGTTTTGTAAAGCAAATCTCCTCTGGACAAATCTTGGCAAGAAAACACCAGGATAGAGGGGTTCTAGAGTCACCCTAAGTCAGAAACAACTAGAAAGCACACAACAACAACAACAACAACCAACAACAACAATGTAGAGGCATAGATATTTTATTATATAAAAGGAAATAGAGAAAAAGTGGCATAGATCCATCAGTTGAGGAGGAAAAATCAGTTGTATGTTTTGGTTTAGTAGTCATTGGGCCTTTACAGACTGCCAGAAATAATGGAGCTTGAGTCAACTTTAACTGCCCTGGCTCAGTGCTAGGGAATCATGGAAATTGTTGTTTATTGTGGCACCAGAGCTCTCTGACAGAGAAGTCTCGATATCTCAGAAAAAATTACAGTTCCCATGATTCCCTAGCACTGAGTCAGGGCAGTTAAATAATCCAACTGCAATATTTCTGGCAGTCTGTAAAGGCCCTGAATCTCTTCTGTTATCTATATTACATGGGAGGCAATGTTACAAGAATTGTTTTAATTAAAAAAAAACAAACAACTTTGTGGGTCTCCTGTCATGGCCCTTAACTGGAAAAGCCCAACTGCCATGGATCCAAGGTGAGGACCTCACATAGGCACCTGAGTGGTCATGTCTGCATCTACAACAATTTGCAGATCAAAAGGCTAGGCCTGAGAGCTGCAAAGCAGGGCATTTGCACTTGGGAGATTCATAAACACCAGCCAGGATGTATCCAGTTGAAGATGAGATAACATTAACATCCCATCTCCTCTCTTTGAAAATTGTCTACTTCAAAGAGTAATAATCCAGAATCCTTTGATATATAATAGCAACTTCGCCCCAGGCTAGGTTTAAGGGTATAATAGATCCCCAAAATCTCAGGCACATTGGGTCTAATTAGATTTCATGGTGACACTGGACCACTGTGAACTCTGACTCGGGTCCTGGATGTTCCCATTGTCTTTTCCCTTTTCTAAATGGTTGAATGGTTCTATGGTTGCATAGAAATAAAATAAATAAATAAATAAATAAATAAAATCAGATGTGGCAACTGGAAGGCTTCTCAATCAGATCGATGGCCAGCAAAATAAGGAGTGACACACCCGTCCCGGGTCCAGGGTTGGTGCAAGGATGGGTGTGTGAACACCTCTCAATCCCCACACTGACCCAGGGATCAACCTGGGTGAGAACCAGGGTCAGGCACGCACCAGCTTGGCCCATGCTTTCCTGGCCCATCTGTTCAGGCTCTTGTTGATAAGGAAAAGAGAGGCAGAGAAGATGCAGTGACTCCATTGTGCAGAACAATGTTCTGCATACTCAAAAGACACTCAAAATATTTCTGATGAAGAATTCTCCACTGACTGCTTTTTATAGCCAGCTATTCATTGTTGCACTTGCAGTGGATCAGTGTCCTTAGCTTAACTGAACATATAATTCCTTATTGTAGAAAGATAATGGTGGCTAAACCCAACATTGGGTCATGATTTCAAAGTGGGATGGAATGACTGTTAAGAAATTTTAATGCACACAAATGTGTGCCCATATATAAGGAGGTAGGCTCATTGTATGTGCCATGCATTTTCCTCTTACATACAAGGCTACAAACAATGGGCTGCCAATTCACTTCTGGTCTGAATTCAAGATGCTGGTGATGACATTTAAAACCCCAAACAGCTTGGGAAACAAATACTGGAAGAAGTGTTTGTTAACTGCCATCGAGTCAATCTTGACTCATTGTGGCCCTATGGATGAGCCATCTCCAAGGCTCTCTCCCCTCCACTGCTCTGCTTAATTCCTGCAACCCCATACCCATGACCCCCTTAAGAGAGTCTATCCATCTGGCATGTGGCCCTCCTCTCTTTTTCTTATTGTCTTTTCTAATGAGTCTTCTCTGCTCATGATGTGTCTGAAGTATGAGAGCCTCAATTTGGTCATCTTGTTTCCAGGGAGGTTTCTGGCTTGATCTGCTCTAAGTCCCATTTGTTTGTCTTTTTGGTTGTCTATGGGATCCTCAACATTCTTCTCCAGCACCACAATTCAAAGGAGTTGATTTTCTTCCTATCATCTTTCTTAACTGTCCACCTCTCACATCCATGCATAGTAATAGGGAATACAATGACTTGTATGATTCTAACTTTTGTGTTGAGTTGTATATCTTTGCATTTTAGAATCTTTTCTAGTTCTTTCATAGTCACCTTCTCCATTCTTAATCTTCTTCTGATTTCTTGGCTGCAGTCCCTATTTCTATTAATGTTTCATCCCAGGTAAGGGAATTCTTTTACTATTTCTATTTCTTCATTGTCTGGCTTGAACTTGTGAAGATCGATGGTCATATTTTTTATTTCCTTTTTGTTCAACATTAAGCCTGCCTTTGGACTTTCTTCTTTGATCTTCCTTAGTAGATGTTCCATGTCTGTGAGATATTCTGCTAGTAAAAGTAAAGGTATTCACTATTGACAAGATTGTCATGTCATGTCTGACCATAGGAGGCGGTGCTCATCTCTGTTACTCAGCTGAAGAGCCAGCGTTGTCAGAGGACGTTATCACACAGGGTCTAAAGCAGCCCCATGCCTGCACCATCGCTAACTTGGCATCATTCTGGATCCTTTGCCCCTGTGATCAGATGACGTCGCAGCAAACCCCGCCCATCCCTGCATCATCCCTGCGCCATCCCTGCATCATTCTGGATCCTTTGCCCCTGTGATCAGATGACGTCGCAGCAAACCCTGTCCATCCCTGCATCATCCCTGCATCATCCCTGCATCATTCTGGATCCTTTGCCCCTGTGATCAGACGACGTCGCAGCAAACCCCGCCCATCCCTGCGCCATCACTGCATCATTCCAGCTCTTTGTAATTCCTCTTTCAAAGAGGAATTACGGCTGTGCGACCAGAATCATTCCGAT
The DNA here is from genome assembly GCA_026167975.1 of Phrynosoma blainvillii. NCBI lineage: Eukaryota > Metazoa > Chordata > Lepidosauria > Squamata > Phrynosomatidae > Phrynosoma > Phrynosoma blainvillii. The sequence goes on from JANUYF010000004.1 coordinate 25,318,233, forward strand.
ATGGTTCTGGATTGATTCCATGCCGCTTTTCTTGCTGCTTTGAGACCCCTGGTGTGATAACGTCCAGAGACTACTCTGTGATCATGTGGCCAGCATGATTATACAGAATGCTGTTTACTTTCCCACCAAAGTGGTACCTATTTATCTATTTGCATTTGCATGCTTTCAAACTGCTAGGTTGGCAGAAGCTGGGATTAGTGACAGGAGCTTGCCCCATCATGCAGCACCTGGGCCTCGAAGAGCCAACTTGCCAATCTTGCAGTCAATAGAATCAGTGTCACTGCTTGTGGCTGCTAGTTTCTGCTAATACTATGGTGTCATCTGCATATCTTAGATTGTTGATATTCCTTCCTCTTATTTTCACTTCTCCTTCTTCTGTGTCCAAGTCTGCTTTTCTTATAATATGTTCTGCATACAAGTTGCACAAGTAGGATAAAAGGATACAGCCTTGTCTGACCCCTTTGCCAATTGGGAACCATTCTGTTTCTCCGTGCTCTATTCTGACAGTAACCTCTTGTCCTAAGTATAGATTCCTCATTGGGGCTATCAGATGTGTTGGCACACCCATGTCTTTAAGGGCATTCCATAGCCTTTCATGATCTATGCAATCAAGGGCCTTGCTATAATTATAAATCACATGCTTTTTTTTTTTTTTTTTTTTTTTTTGGAATTCCCCTGGTTAGCTCCATTAGCTATTGTATGTTTGCAATGTGGTCCCTAGTGCCTCTTCCTTCCCTGAACCCTGCTTGGACAGCTGGGATTTCTCTATCCATGTATGGTTGGAGTCTATGTTGCAGGATTTAGAGAATGCTTTTGCATGGGAGATCAGTGCTATGGTCCTATATTTGCCGCAGTTTCTTGTGTCTCCCTTTTTGTGGATGGGGATGTATATTTATCACTTCCAATCTGTTGGCCATCGTTTTGTTTTCCATATCTGTTGACATATGTTGGTTAGCACTAGAGCTGACTGTCAGTGTGGATTGTAGCAGTTCAATTGGAATATCAGCTGTTCTTGGTGATTTGTTTTTCACTATTTCTCTTATTGCAGTTCCCACCTCACTTTTTAAAATGTAGAGTTCATCTTCATATGGCTCTTCATACTATTTTTCTTCATTTTGTCATTTATTTTGTATAATTCTTCTGTTTATTGCATCCAACATCTTTTTATTCTCTCCTGGTCTTGGATTATGTTATTTTTATTGTCATAGAGCATCCCAGTTTTGGTTTGAATTTTCCTTTGATTTCCTGGATCTTGTAAAATAGATCTCTTGTTCTTCCCTTTTTTGTCGTTGTCTTCTATTTCTCTGCATTGGTCGTTTTAGTAATTTTCTTTATCTGCACAAGCCGTTTTACTATTGCATTCATAATTCTTAGTTTGTACCTATCTCCCTTTTGTTTTTATTCTCTTCTTTTTTATTGCTGGTAGTGTTTTTTTTTCTGTTGCCATGTTTTTTTCTCTTTCTTTTTGTTTATTGAAAGTGTCTGTCTGCATTCTTCTTTTTTTATGTCCCTGGCTTCAGACCATAGTTCCTCTTGTTCTCAGTCTATTATGCTTAGTAATGCAAAACTGTTTCTTATGTTGTCAGTAAATTCTGTTATGATGTTTTAGTGCAATCACTGGTTTTGTTTTCTTCTTTAGTCTTACTCTTATTTTTGTTATGAGTAGTTCGTGATTTGTGCCACAGTTGGTGCCTGGTCTAGTCTTGGCCACCAGTATAGAGTTTCACCATCTTTTGCTTCCAATTTTATAGTCTATTTCAGGGGTAGGCAACCTTTCCCCTTTAAGGGCCGAGGGACTTCAGCTCCCAGAATCCCAGGAGCTATTGGCCAACATGGGACTATTGGCCAACATGGCTGAGGTTTCTGTGAGCTGAAGTCCCTCGGCCCTTAAAGGGGAAAGGTTGCCTACCCCTGGTCTATTTGATTTTGCTCTAATAAATATTTTAAACCTCATTTGATCTGCTTTGTTAAACATCATACTGAAGAAAGATGAAGCACAAGAGGAATTTCAAGGAAATACAGTTTGTCCTGAGAAGATAATAAAAGTAATGTTTGTGTGCATAGGTGTGACAACTAAGAAAAAATCAATAGTGCGGCATTCTCCCTTCCCCAAATTTCCATTTCAAACTAAGGCTATATCCAGCATCCAACTGAAGCTGATTGTATAAACACTATTTTAAAACAAACCACATTCAGAATTCAGTATTTATTTAAACCATTTCTCTCTTAATTTTCAGCATACCACAAACAATATGTTAATAATAATAATAATAATAATAATAATAATAATAATAATAAATAATTTTATTTGTATCCCACCCCTCTGACAAGGGGCGGCTAACAATAATTAAAATTCCATACATGTTGGGGGAGGGGACAAGCTGCACCAACCACATGGGGGTGGAGAAGATCACATCTCAGTCTTGTACATCTGCAAATGTGTTTGGAAATATATAGGTACTTGTACAGTTTGCAAAATGTTCCAAGAAAGGACTGGTCATGATAGTCCCAGTTCAACAGAACAGAATATTTGGAAAAGCCACATAGAATCAGGACAGCCTCAAGACTGGCAAAGTGAAAAAGGTATGAATACAGCACAGAAGTCAATATAACTCTACATTGCCACTGCTGTGAATAAGGTTTTGTTTTTTCTGGGAGTCATTCATCATATGGAAGCACATCCAACAAGAGACTTAGGTTCCCCTAGAGTATCCTGCAGGTGGCAAATGACACCAGCCCTGCAAGGGCATGATTCCTGTGTCTTGAGTAGATTTTTGATTGTGTAAGCTGCAAAGAATGTCAATTCCCCTGATAGTCAGCCAAATTTTGGTGACCCTTTTGTTTTCCTCATTAAACTCTTCTACTTGGAAAACCCTGTAAAAAAGCTTGGATTTCAGTGTCCAGTTGTTCTTCTCTCATTCATGTTCTTGTGATAATCAGTTGTCTATTCCCATGGCTCTGACACTTTTGCTGCTCCTATTCTAACTACATATCTGAGGAGCTAAATCACCCAGTAAATTAGAGTACTTGCTTGGCCCAATCCTGAGATGCAAATAACTTTGAACAATAGAACCTGGGGTCTTTGGGATCTCTTTAGAAGGGATGCACATCTTATTTCATTGTTGTTGTTTTTACATGTGACAAAGTTGCAAACATTTCTGTGCATTTTTATTGGTTCTTTTTGCATGTCAGGTTTTCTGTGAAGGTTTCTTTGTGCTTACTGTTTATACAAGATGCCAAATACAAATATTTGACTCTCTCTCTCTCTCTTTTCAAAATACAGTGGGCCATTGTTATCTACTGGGGTTTGGTTCCAGGACCCCCTGTGGATAACAAAATTCATGGACGCTGAAGGCCTATTAAATACAATGGCATAGCAAAATCGTGTCCCTTATATAAAAGGGCAAAATCAAGAAGCCGTGGATGCTTGAATTCATGGAATAAAAATCCATAAATAAGGAAGGCTGATTGTGAGGTGGAAAAGTTTCAATAATCAATATATTTTAGCCATGTATGTTAGAATTGTAGAAAATAGATGCCAAATTAGCCACATACAGATCAGATTATGGGAGTTGAGGCCCTGAAAAAGAATGTAATGATGGAAGATTTTAGCAACAGGAATTTTTAGGATGTTCAAAGACAGATTGCCCTTCTGAAGGACCCTGACACATTAAAGATGCCAGAGTGGGGCTATGGCAGCCATAATAAATCACTGATAGACACTCTGTGCAAAGGGGCCCCATGGTACCATCCTTGCTGATAAGAACATTGGAATGTGGTTAAGTGCATTATAATGTATTCTGAAATCTTTACTCTTATTGCTTAAGATTCTATATGTTTAAAGTTTGAAATGTCCAATGAGGTGTAAGAATTGGATTTCTTTGTTTGGAGGGGTATAAAATGAAGCCATTTTCTTCTGTTCTTGGCCCAAACCTTTGGAATGCTAACTCCTTTTGGGATTACCAGCATAATAAAACTGTGTTTACAAACTTAGGGCCTAAGCAGACTGCCAGAAATAGTGCACATTAAATTGAGGCACTGCCCTGGCTCAGTGCTAGGGAATCATGGGAACTGTAATTTATTGTGGCACCAGAGCTCTCTGACAGAGAAGGCTCAATGTCCCAGAAAAAATTACAGTTCCCATGATTCCCTAGCACTGAGCCAGGGCAGTGCCTCAATTTAATGTGCACTATTTCTGGCAGTCTGCTTAGGCCTTTACTTCAGTCCCCTTTCTCTCACTCCTACTCTGCAAGTAACTGAAGGTGCTGGGGCTTAGCTCACAGACTGGTTGTTTCTACTACAACTGTACAAAAAAAGTAGAGAGGGTTTGGGGTGGGTTTTTGTGTGTGGGGGGGGTTTGGGCAGGCAGCTGTTGATGTAGATGGGGTGCTGGTGTTTTTCTTCTGGAACAGCTGAAAAAAAAGATTTGCTGAGATTTAAAATTTTTGATAAAATAACAGATGTTTTGTGACCCATCAACAGCAGCAAAAAACAAAAACAAACCCTCTCTACTTGTTTACTTGTTACTTCTTTTTCTTTAACTGATGTTTTAATCACCATGTTTTTAATGTTATACTGCTTTAATTTATTTTTAAGGGGTGGGAGAGTTTGAGGACTTTGTATTGTATTTTAATATGTTGCACAAATTTTAATTACTGTAAGCTGCCCCAATTGTTCATCAGAGGGGTGGGGTAAAAATAAAAGTTATTATTATTATTATTATTATTATTATTATTATTACTTTTTTGTACAGTCAGCCCTCCTTTTCTATGGATTTTTATCCATGGATTCAAGCATATATGGCTTGAAAATATTCAAAAAAAGGATAAATTCTGTGCTGTATTCCTGTCTTTTTCACTATGCCAATTTTGAGGCTGTCCTGATTCTATGTGGCTTTTCCAAATATTCTGTTCTGCTTTTTCAAATCAAGGACATGAACATTTTTGAATATTGTTCATATCCTTATTCATCAGTCCTCCTGAAAGTCCCAGTTCCAGTCAGGGATCTGTCTATCCAGAAATCTTGTCAATGTCTCTCTTCTTACAGCAAACCTCAGCAGATAACAAGGGCCCACTGTATTTTGAATATATATATATATATATAGAGAGAGAGAGAGAGTCAAACATTTGTATTTGGCATCTGGTACAAAAAAGTAAGCACAAAGAAACCTTCACAGAAGTCCTGAAATGCAAAAAGAACCAATAAAAATGCATAGTAATTCAATAAAATAGGATTTGCAGCCAAGATTTTCCCTCCAATAATTTATTTATTTATTTAAATACATCTGTCTTGCCCTTTATCATGTGATCTCAGGTTGGCATACAATATAAACCATTTAAAATATTTCCATATTAAAATGATAATTTAAACAAGATGAATACATGTTAAACTGAGCACCAGATATAACCACTTTAAAAGCTACAGAGTGCATTTACAAGTATTTGCAGATCAAAAAGGCCAGGTTTAGGAGCTGAAAACAGGACATTCACACTCTGAATTCCAGAGGCACAGAGATTTACAACCGGCTGAAGATGAGATAACATTAGCATCCTATCTCCCCTCTTTTGGAAATTTGTCTACTTCAAAGAGTAGCAATTGGAATCCTTTGATATACAATAGCAACTTTGCCTCAGGCTAGGATTAAGGGTATAAATGCTCCCCCAATTCTCAGGCACATTGGGGTCTGGCTAGATTTCATGGTGACCACTGTGATTTCTGAGTAGAGTCCCTGGTCCTCTTTCGGTTGTCCTTTCCCTTTCATAACAGTTGAGTCTATCCCTCTTCATACATCATTGGAGCAGCCTCCTTCAGGTAACTATTACCATTAGAAAGCCGTGTGTTTCCTATCCAAGCTAACTACATTACTCCTGAGTTCTTGAGTGTGTGCATATATGTTACGGTATCTTTGTATGTTTGAATCCCCAAATAAATTACAGTTCATTGGAAAGCTTGGTCTCTATCAGTCTATTCCTTCATCTTTTCATTCAATCTTCTCATTCTTCTTATTTTCTATAACCTAGATATCTTGTTTTTATCCCATCTTCTGCCATAGGATTATTGCTGCCACAGAAGCTACAACAACAACAAATCCATTTAACTCCATTCATTGTTACTTACTCAATCTGTAAATCCCCCAATCATAATTATACCCCATTATTTACATATATATTTCATAACTTGTTCCCAACTTTTTATAAACTTGTATTTATCCCATAGGAGTGCCAACATATCTGATAGTCCTGATGAGGAATCTGTACTGAAGACGAAAGTGCAAAGGTAGGCTTAAAGACCACCAAGGACCTTCACAAGTTCAACCTAGACAATGAAGAAATAGAAATAGTAAACAAATTCTCATACCGGGGATCAAACATAGATAGAAATGGGGACTGCAGTTAGGAAATCAGAAGAAGATTAAGAATGGGGAGGGTGGCCATGAAAGAACTAGAAAAGATTCTAAAATGCAAAGATATAGGAGGAGCCCTGGTGGCACAGTGGTTAAATGCCTGTACTGCAGCCACTCACTCATAAACCACAAGGTTGGGAGTTCAATACTAGCCAGGGCTCAGGCTAGACTGAGGCCTGCATCCTTCCGAGGTTGCTAAAATGAGTACCCAACTGTTGGGGGCAATGACCTTACAGTTGTAAACCGCTTAGACACCCCATAGCACGGTATGAAGTGGTATATAAATGAAGCTGCTTTGCTTTGCTTTATGTACAACTCAGCACAAAAGTTAGAATCATACAAGCCACTGTATTTCCTATTACTGTGTATGGATGTGAGAGCTGGACAGTTAAGAAAGATGATAAGAAGAAAATCAACTCCTTGTGGTGCTGGAGAAAAGTGTTGAGGATCCCATGGACTATTGCTATAATCTTTGCTGTAGTCTATAAAGCACATGCTGATTTTCTTTTGGAATTCCCTGTAATTCCAAAATCCTGCTGTATACTGTACACTGTACACTGTAGACCAGGGGTCGGCAAATTTTTTTGGGGTGGGGCCGGTTCTGGTTTCCCCCAATCCTCGATGGGCCGAAGGGGGGGATGGCGGTGGAGGCACACATGCACGCGCGCACACACCTACACATGTGCACTACCCCCGCCGTGGTGCTCATGCATACGCGAGCGTGAGGTGCCATTTTGCTTTCCAAAATGGCATCCGCACTCACGCACGCATGCGCACAACAGTGGCTGCCATTTTGGAAGGCAAAACAGCGCTGGCATCGCAAGCGCATGCGCACAACACCGATGCTATTTTGCCTTCCAAAATGGCACCCGCCATTGTGCGCATGCATATGCGAGCGTGGGAGCCATCCAAAATGGCGTCCTGCACTCGCGCACACATGCGCACCACGGTGGCTGCCATTTTGGAAGGCAAAACGGCGGTGGTGTCGTGCTCATGCGGTCGTGACACCGGCGCCATTTTGCCTTCCAAAACAGCGCCCCGCGCTCGCGTACACATGCACACCATGGCGAATGCCATTTTGGAAGGCAAAATGGCACCGGTGTCTTGCGCATGCGCGTACAACGCCGGTGACGTTTTGCCTTCCAAAATGGTGCCCCACACTCACACACCATGCACACCATGGCGGGTGCCATTTTGGAAGGCATTTACACAATAAACGTGCGATGCTGGTGCCGTTTTGCCTTCCAAAATGGGGCCCGCCATCGGCGCATGTGTGCATGAGCACGGGTGCCATTTTGGAAGGCAAAATGGCGCCCAGCACTCATGCGCGGCGGTGGCGGTGGAGCGCACAGCGGCAGCAGCGGCAGCAGGATCGGCCACGGGCTGGTTTGAAGGCCTCAGCAGGCCGGGTTCGGCCCGTGGGCCGTAGTTTGCCGACCCCTGCTGTAGACAGTAGAATACTGTCTACTTATGACACATTAATACAGGGATAGGCAACCTTTCCCCTTTAAGGGCCAAGGGACTTCAGCTCCCAGAATCCCAAGAGCTATTGGCCAACATGGGACTATTGGCCAACATGGCTGAGGCTTCTGGGAGCTGAAGTCCCTCGGCCCTTAAAGGGGAAAGGTTGCCTACCCCTGCATTAATAGGATCCCAGCTGTAAGAGAATGGATTAAGAATTTGTAACTGCAAGGCAAATATTTCTCTTTAATAATTTTATTGGATCTGGGTAATATGCCATAGTTTGTTTTTATTTTACATACATCAAATATGTGAATATAGAAGTTAAGTGTGTACTGTGACTATCCTAATGTTTTGTATTTCATGTATTTTGAAACTGGAATGTATTGAAACTTGTCTTTGATATTTATAGCTTCATATTTTGTATTTTGTATTTCTGTATTTTGTACAATGTAAAGTTGCTTTGTAGCTATGCATTATTGTTATTTAGAACATTGAGCACAGTCACTTATAACTGTATATTCTTGCCCTTATTCTTATTTTCATTCCAAATGCATGTTTTTCTCCAAGACACATGCTATGTAACACTTTTTGTGGAGTCTATGAAATGGTTGCCTTCTAAAGTGTGAAACTTCACACTTAGGCACAGCCTCCCCCCCCCCCCCCGCCCGCACTCTCTATTGAGAATTGAAGACTTTAAAATCTACAGTGGGGTAAAATTTTAAATAGTCTTATCAGATTTAGATATATGATTTGCTGTTATATGTATGATTAAAATGAACATATATAAAAAAGATTCACATTACCATTTTAAAAAGGCCATATGGTCTTTGAAGAGATGGATAGGAAAAGCAGTTGTATAATAGTTTACATACTGAAAATTGGGTGGAAAAGAGAAGGTATTGAGCAAATATCACATTTCATCTCCAAGAGAGCATTTTTTTTTGTCTCTCTTTTATGTCAGTACATTTACAATCAAGTATTTTCTGCCTAGTTTGGGGAAAATATAAACTTGTATATATGTTGGTAGATTAAACAGTGTTGCTGAAAAAAAATGTAAAAAAAATCAATCCTACATTTTTATGATTTGTGTTACTTTGAAATCCTCTTTAGTGTATTCTTTTGGCAAAAATGCTTGATATTGTAATGTAGTCTTGTGCTCAATAACTTATTTGTCACTCTTTTGCACTTAATCTTATGCTCTGAAGGGCATTGATCCATTTGTATGTTACATCTCTGCCTTTTATACAATGTTCATGTTACCCAGGCATCATTAAATGATGAAAGAAACAGATGAAACCCATCCATCAAAAATGTACACCTTAAAATTAAAAGTGGCAGATGTTGAAGTCTGTTTAAAAAAATATAAAAGCAGGAAAAACCTGGTAAAAAATACTCACACATATGGAAGCAGGCTTTTAAAAGGGGAAAATGCATTTTAAGTTTGTGAAAATATTCACAGCTTTGAAAAATGAATCTTATATAGGAGATACACAGAAACATGGGGCATATTTTTATTATAATTTATCAAAAATATAAATAATCATACCTAGGCTTCCCAGTGTTTTCACTTTCTCCTACAACATATTGGTGTATTCCTCACATGCCACTCTTTGTTAAACTTACATTCCATCTTTCCACTAAAAATGGTGGCTGTGAATAGTATATAGATAATTAAAACGTTGGCTGACATCCTACATGACAATGGGATAACATAAATCTCTGCATTGGAATGATGCAGCACTTCTGTTGGCTGACACAAGATACCCAAATATGCAGATAAATGCACAACCAGGTTCACATAAGCATTCATGTCTATTGTACTTTGCCTGCCATATTTGGCCATATCATAACAAGACATGACTCACTAGAAATGACCATAACACTTGATAACGTAGAAGGCAGTAGGAAGACAGGAAGACCACGGGCCTTTGCAGACTGCTAGAAATAGTGCAAATTGAGTCCATTTTAAGGGTTAGGGTTAGTGCTAGGGAGTCATGGGAATTGTTGTTTTTTTTTCTTTCTGAGACATTGAGCCTTCTCTGTTAGAGAGTTCTGGTGCCACAATAAAATACAGTTCCCATGATTCCCTAACCTTAACCCTTAAAGTGGACTAAATTTGCACTATTTCTGGCAGTCTGCAAAGGCCCCACATTACAGATGGATGCACTCAATCAAGGGAGCCATGGCCCTGGATCTGCAAGACCTGAACAGGGCTGTTGAAGATAGGGTGATCTGGAGGTCCACTTGACAGCAGTTAACAGCAACCAATTAATGTGCAAGGTGCTTCCACAAGCAATGACACCAAATTCACATCTCTGCTTCTGCAACCTTGAACTGAAAGGGGCTGTTCCACATCAGACAAAAATATTCCACACTTCTGAAGGTGAATTTATGCATGCATAAGACACCAACCTCCTCTGAACAAATCTTACCAAGAAAACCCCAGGATAGGTTTGTCTTAGGGTCACCATAAGTCAGAAACAACTTAAAGGCACACAACAACAACAACAACAACAACAACAACAACAACAACACAAACAAACAAGTTTGGAAGGACTCATAGTTTGCAATTGCATTCAATAAATGACTCATTAAAACACATCTGTATAAAAAACTGTTTGGAAAAACAATAACATGTTTTAACAGACAGCAGATAGCAGAGATGCATCTTCGCTTCCCTTTGCAAAGAGTTACAAATCCTAGGAGCAGAGCTGCAGAAAACTACTAAACATGTGAAAACATATAAAAATATCCCTATCCCATGCCCACAACATCCTAGCACTTCCTATAAATATTAGTTTTCTTCTATATTCTCTCTCAAAGTGGTGACAGGAATTTGCAATTTTGAGACAAATTGCAGAGGAAAACATAGGTACCTAGGCTTGCTCTGAAGGATGCAGCCTACAGGGGATCTCAAGGATATTTGGCCTCTAGGTCCCATGCAGTTGCCAATCCTTGATGTAGACTTATATCTTTTCTCCTAAGTGGCCCCAGCATGCCCACAAAATACTGTAGCTTCTATTTGCTTCTGTCTGTGTTGGTGTTCCTATGTCAGAGGCCAAATACAGATGGGCTGAAAAATGTGGTCCACAGCTGTGCCAGTGCAGTTCTCACTGCAGTTCACCGCTCTCTCTTCCATGTTCAAACCTGCTTTCCTTACAATATGTTCTGCATATAGGTTGAATAGGTAGGGTGATAAGATCCAGCCTTGTCTGACTCCTTTGCCAATTCAGAACCATTCTGTTTCTCTGTGTTCTGCTGTGACAGTAGCCTCTTGTCCTGAGTACAGATTTCTGTAGCAACCACATGTACCCAGTCCCAATCCGGGCAGCCACCGCAGTTTTGAACCAGGCTGGCAAAAGAAACAGTATTTTACTGCTCCTTTTTTGCCTGGTTCTTTGGGGAAGACATGGGTCTAGCGTGGTTTCCCTCTGCATTCGGGACATGCGTCATCTAAATGCTACACCTCGAACATGGCCAGAAACCACATTTTCCAGCCCATCTGTTTCAGGCCAGAGAATAAGGGACCTCTGTCAAGGCCTGACCTCTATCCCTCTAATTTTAGTGAAGGCAATCTGAAACATCCCTTGTTCCCTGGGACACCCTGAGACCCTAGGTAAAATAAAAACTGAAAAACAAACCAGGATCAACTCAGTTAGAAATATAGGCATGTAATTATCTTACTAAAGTGATTAAGTTCTTCCTGATAAAATATGGTATTTTACTCTGAGTTTATTCCTGGACACACAGGAGAAAGGAAGGAGTGTTTGTTGCCATAAGTGATAACTAGAAGATTCAATGAAATGAAATGAAAGCTTGTAAGATGGTTTGCCTTCACTTTAATAGGTCTGATGCCTCTGTAAAGATGCACAAGCTTGAGGCTGTTTCTGTGTTCTGAAATATAATAGTGATTATATATAATAGAAAAATCTCATAGCAGCAGCTTACCAATTTTAAAAAGGTATCTAACACTATTGCACCTTGCTAATAACTCATTCTGACTCTTGAGTATTACTTAGCTATTGAATCTAGGTTCTCCACCTGAATATTAAAGACTTGTTAAACAGACATTTACAGACAAAAGAAATTCACCATGTGTTTCCGCATTATCAAGCATGATATTAATATTCTGCTGGTGAACTACTGAATAAAAAGCAAGGCCTGTTAGGAGCTCAAAATGTTAAAACTATGTCTTCATTGACTGTAACTGCATACTAAAAGCATTGCTCCATCATACTGGAGAGAGGAAAGTTCACAATCCATTACAATATGGCAACTGTATGAATATAAGGCTCTCATACTGAGTTCCTAAAATTAATTAAAATCTTGTGCACACTAGAGAAAGCAAAAACAACAGCAGCAGCCGCAACAACAACAACAATTATACCACATCTTCACCTACATACTCTCATGGTGTTCTCTTTCATGAAATTAAAGTTTTTATTAACATTCAGATTTGATTATTCAGTTTTCAATAGGATTTATTTGCGTAATGGTTAAACAGGTTTGGTTTGAATCAAATTAAAAGGTGCTTTTGTGGCCGCCTTCTCTCTTCTGTGATGACCTGGTCTTTACTCCTCAGATCCTTCTACCTGTAATTGTTAAACTGCCTCACTTTGTTTTTTTTTTTAATCTGTCTCTTTTAGTGATTTCCTAGAATGTATAAATAGGAACTAGTAAAACCACTTCTGAGTATTCTTTGCATAAATAATCCTATGAAATTCATGGGGTGGTCATAGGTCCACAGGCAACTTGAAGAACATAAACACACATAAAAACATACATATATATATAAAGGAGGTATATCCAGAAGTAAATGGTGGCCTGTTATTACTTTCAATTAGAGTGCACCCATTGAATCAGGATTTACCTAGGTGTTGTCTTGCCATGCAAGAATGTATTCAGTGAGTCTGTTACACTATTCAGCCCTAGATGGTGAATTCACACCAAGATGGTGGATGCTGATAGTTGCTGTATTGCTCATTGTTACTCACTAAATAAAATGAAATATAGTATAAACAGATTACAAACTGTTAATATCACTTTGTCCCATTCTGTATCAGCATCTGGAGCAATGGATTCAAACCACCTCAACATTAGGAAGTACGTCCTGACAGTAAGAGCTGTTAGATACTGGAACACACTCCCTTGGAGTATGGTAGGTTCTCCTTCTTTGGAGGTTTTTAAATGGAGGCTGGATGCCCATCTGTTAGGGGTGCTTTGATTGTGTGTTCCTGCATGACAGCAGGTTGGACTGGATAGCCCTTGTGGTCTCTTCCAACTCTATGATTCTATGTGGTTACTTCTCAGTCACCATTGCCTCCAGCTATCTTACTCTGGGACTTTATGAATGTTAATGATACACTATGAAGACTCCCTTTAAAATCATCGCCATGAAATTGATTTCAGTGAAGAGAAGGTTAATTAGAGTCTATTACCTGACTCGAGTGTTGGACTGGGACTCTGAGAGATGAGGGTTCAAATTATTGCATGAACATGAAAATCCACTGGTTTTCCTGTCTCAGCACTCAGCCAGGGAACAGAATTAAGTAGGGACATACAGCTGCTTTAACAGAGATTCCAGCCCAGCTTTTGTAATTCTCAGGGATAACCTAGGCTTGGTCAATAGGGAAAGGCAATCAATTGAGGCCTCAAATCCAAAGGTGTATTGGTAGTGAGGACAATCCACAAAGCAAGGTTCAAAGTTTTTAGAATCACAGGAGCTGAAAGTTAAGAGCAAAGCAGGCTGCAACTTCTGGAAAGGTTGTCAGCAATGACCTTCTGGAGGAGAAGCTGGGATATTTATGTTCTAGTAGACTCCCATAGCTGTAGTGATGTAAAGAATTCTCATCAAAATTTGATAAACACAAGAAATATCTCTTATTTGAAGCTTTTTAAAGAGAAGAAATTATTAGAACTTCTTGATCAATGACTCTCTCTCTGGCTTTTCTTCACAAACGAAGATTCAGGAAGGGCTCATCCCATGCTTTCTGCAAGCGCGCTGATGACTAAAAAGGCCAATCCGAGATAAACAAGTCCAGTTGCAGAAGGCACAGCAGAAGGTCTCCTTGGGTGATGTTTCTGGGTTGTGATTCTTTCTGCATTGTCGTTTCTCAATTAATGAGTAAGAATTTTGTTTTTTAATCATTTGCAAATGAACTGAAGGGAAGAGACTTTTCAGCTGACAATTCAATGACCAAGATTTGTGTATTTTGCATAAGCAAAGCTACCATTCATATTGGGTTTTGCCAGAGGCTATTTCCTTTATTAGTGAGATGTCCTTCCCCATCTTTGCCCACAACTTTTCTTTGATAAACAAATGAGAACAAAAAGAAAGAGCATTTTGTGTGTAGGTAGTAGTGGATACCTTCAGACCTTCTCTTCTTTCCCATCATGCTCTCCCACTCAAATTCTCAAAGAAGAGAAAAAGGGGGCAGGGGTGGGGTGAAGTGGCAAATGGCAATGCTTTTCTATTAAGCAGGAATTCTGTCATGGAGAAATCCTAGCATTGGAAGGGATCCCAGAGGTCATCTTGTTCAACTCCCTTCTACATGGAGGAATACTTAGGATTCTAGAGTTGGACTTGGAAGCTGAGAGCAGGTGACTTGCCCAAGGCCATCCAGTGTGGGGTGAAGTGGCAAATGGCAATGCTCTTCTGCCAAGCAGTAATTCTGCCATGGAGAAATCCTAGCATTGGGAGGATCCCAGAGGTCATCTTGTCCAACCCCCTTTAACCATGGAGGAATACCTAGGTTTCTAGAGTTGGACTTGGAGGCTCAGAGCATTTGACTTGCCAAGGTCACCTAGTGAGTTTCTATGGTGTTCTAATCCCAGCTCAGCCATGTAAATCCACAGGGTGACCTTGACTAGCCTCAAATGGCAATGTTCTTCTGCCAAGCAGGAATTCTGCCATGGAGAATCCTAGCATTGGAAGGGATCCCAGAGGTCATCTTGTCCAAACCCCCTTTGACCATGGAGGAATAGTTAGGTTTCTAGAGTTGGACTTGGAGGCTCAGAGCATGTGACTTGCCCAAGGTCACCCAGTGAGTTTCTATGGTATTTTAATCCCAGCTCAGCCATGTAAATCCACAGGGTGACCTTGGGTAGGTCATGCTTTCAGCCTTAAATGGTAATGCTCTTCTGCTAAACAGGAATTCTGCCATGGAGAAATCTTAGCATTGGAAGGGATCCCCCTTCAACCTAGGATTCAAGAGTTGGACTTGGAGGGTGAGAGTACTGCAGAAGAGCATTGCCATTAGCCACTTCACCCCACCCTTACTCCTTCTTCCTTCTGTGAAGTTCACAGTCTCTCAGCCTCAGGGGCAGCCCATGGCAAAACTCCTCTTCATGCCAAAAAACCCCCTGTGTTAGGTTTGCCTTAGGATCACATCCTCCACTGCCATCCTGATGTTGAACGGGGGGTGAGATTACATCTCCTTTGGGATCCTGTGTTCCTATGTATTCCTTCATAGCAGAAGGGGGTTGTACTGGCTGGTCCTTGAGGTTCCCCCCAAGTCTACCATTTCTTGTCGGGGTTGCAACAAAATTTATTTGTTGAGATTGTGTTTTTTTTCTTTTCAAATCTTTTCAAGCAGAGGAATGTTCTTTAAACCTCTGCAAAACTTCCTTTTGACATGCTGATTGTGTTTGAAATGCAAATTAAATTAGCACCAACACATATAATTAGTGTAAATGTTTGTCTTGTCTTTTATTGTCATTCAGGAAATTTGTGAAAAATACTTGTCTCACCCCTGACAGGGAGAGACAAGATAACCTTTTGAAAGTGGGACTTTTGAAACAATTTTTTTTAATGAATGAGAAGAAAAAAATCTGATTTGTCACAACACTACATAGCTGTCACTTGATTACAGCACATTTTCTTTTTTATTTTTTTTAAAAACCTTTATTAATACTTTAAAAAACAACTACAATACAACAATAAAAACAATCATTAATTAACAATTAACAACCCATTCACAATACATATAACACGAATTGACAGGCAATACAATCATGTATTCAACATCTACAACAATGACCTATAACTAAAACTAACTATAAAGCCTAGCACGAAGTGACTTCCTGAACTTTGTACTGATCTATATTACTCTTATTTGACCTGATTAACCATTATGTCCAAATGAAGTATCCAAACTCATCAATTATTATAATAAAGTGCAATCTTAATATTTCATTTATCTTTAATTCCATTGGTGCAATATTAACTTATTATACTTTTACCAGCATAAAATTAAGGAGTTTTGTTAACATTAAATATAAATGTTTAAAACATTGACATGCATTATCACATTCAATTCATACATTCAACCTACCTCTATACATATATCCTTATATATTTTTACATATATCTGACAGTAATTATTACAGCACATTTTCTATAAATATGCTCTGACACAAGCAGTCCCTTTCATGCCTGCCTTCACTTGGGGTAGATATTAACTGGTTTGTATCTTTGTCTTGTGGCTGCTAGGAGGTACCCCTGTTTGTCTCCTGCATGGGCATGCCCCTCTGCTCTGCCCCTGGGTCTTAATAGCTAAGTCTACCACCCTTTTCATGTGCCTCACTGTCTGTGTCCTATGCTAAATCACAGGTCTTGGAAGGGGGCATGACACTGGGTGACATTCTTTCAACCTCAGAGGAAGTCAATGGAAAACTCTGATGAAATTCTGGCAAGAAAACCCATTATAGGTTCATCTTAGGGTTTCCATAAGTTGGAAATGAGATGAAACACAACAACAAAGACCTACATTAGAGAAAGAAAATATTGGGTCTGCTCCCACTGACTCCAGTATGAAGAGCAAGGGTGGGAAAATTGTTAGACAAAGGGCCTTTGCAGACTGCCAGAAATAGTGCAAATTGAGTCCACTTTAACAGCCCTGACTCAGTGCTAGGGAATCATGGGAACTGTAGTTTATTGTGACACAAGAACTCTCTGACAGAGAAGACTCAGTGTCTCATTAAAAAATACAGTTCCCATGATTCCCTAGCACTGAGCCAGGACAGTTAAAGTGTACTCAATTTGCACTATGTCTAGCAGTCTGCAAAGGCCCAAAGTGCATTTTTCTGAATTTTGATGTGTGTATGAATTCCACATAACCCCAGATATAACCTGCAATGGACCCCAAGTGTCACCTGGGCGATGACACACAGGTCATACCAAGGTCACTTGGAAGACTGGAAAAAACTGCCCCAAAGCCAGGCAGATAGTGTGGGAATTGCAAATGAACCATCACCACCTTCATAATCAGAAGAATGGGTGATAATTGCCTAGTTGTCTCACCTGATGGGCCAGCTAATGACTTAATCCTTTCCCATTCACCTTGAATATTGCCAGACTGGATTACCCCACCCATACAATCTAACACTTTTGCACTGCAGCTAGTTTTAGCCCTTAAAAACCCTTGGATTTCCCCCCTCAGTGTCACTAGTTTGGAGTTCATGAGGACACTATGTCACTGTGCTCTCTAATCTAGTTACCAGCAACTCAGTTCAAACCAACACTCTCGGAATGGTTTTATCTCATGCCACATCACCCAATTGGATCCCAGAGAAAGCCTTATCTGTAGTAAGTATGACCTGTAGTATTGCCTCAACATCTTTTCCAAGCTAACCCCTGACTTTCCTCAGCTTTGAATGAGTGTGTGTATGTATGTGAAATGCTGTGTGATTTTCCCCCTTTAATAAATAATACGTTAATTGAAGAATTCTGTCTCTGTATCAATTCTTAGATCTCTCGGACTCTTGGTATACATGTGGGATACGGTCTTGCAGGGTCCTTGTAGCCAACCCTCTCTCAATTTAAGCTAAATAAAATTCCCCATAATAGACTTTTGGCTACAAAATGCATGAAAAGAAGCAAAACATACTAGGGAAGCATAACTGCTTCTGTTGCACCTTGAAGGAACAGAGTTATGGAAGGAACAGAGTTCCACAAGTATGGTGGAAAATGTATTCACTTCCACAAATGAAGAAAGGCATGCAGCTATGGGGGAGGGATGAGAGGAAAGACCCTCACCAATAATAATAATAATAAAAAAAATCTTCACCTAAATTGAAATTTTCCTTCATTACCAAATTTCTAGCATTGCAGTAATTTCAAACATCAATTGAGCATTTAGAAATACAGTTTAGACATCCAAAGAAGAAAGGCAAAGTTATCCAGGGAATGTGAACATTGTAAATATGAGTTCTAGGCTTGAATAATTTTCAGTGTCTTCATCTTTACAATACTAGAAATTTGGGGACTGAAGAAAAAATTCAATTTGGATGCTGAATTCTTATTTGAAAGGCAAAGCCCCCTCCCTCTGTAGCTACACTCCTGTATAATTATATTTTTCGTACATCTTTCCCTGTATGATGTTTTGGTTTCAGCTCAACCTATCATAAGCATCACTCAAAATAGCTATTTGCTAGTTGTGTGTAGATGTCTGGACACAGTCAGGTTATTCTAGAACAGGGGTAGGCAACCTGTCCCCTTTAAGGGCCAAGGAACTTCAGCTCCCAGAATCCCAGGAGCTATTAGCCAATATGGGACTATTGGCCAACATGGCTGAGGCTTCTGGGAGCTGAAGTCCCTTGGCCCTTAAAGGGGACAGGTTGCCTACCCCTGTTCTAGAATGGTGTGGAGAATATCACAATCTCCTTTTGCCACTGCTCCTGTAATCCAATGAATGGAAAAAGAAAAAGAAAAAAACTGAGGGAAAAAAAACCCACCACCAAAATTAAATTCTATGATTTATCAGTGGAGGTTAGTAACATGATTTACTACTGAAATCTGGCTACAAAAGCAAAAGTTACTGGCAAAGTTTCAAAGGGGTAAAATAGTATAGACCAGGGGTAGGCAACCTTTCCCCTTTAAGGGCTGAGGGATTTCATCTCCCAGAATCCCAGGAGCTATTGGCCAACATAGGACTATTGGCCAACATGGCTGAGGCTTCTGGGAGCTGAAGTCCCTCGGCCCTTAAAGGGGAAAGGTTGCCTACCCCTGGTATAGACCCACTCCTCGGAAAGAATGGAACCTGCTGGCACATCAGTGCATTGGAATCTGTAGTTGGAGATCAACAGTGGCAAAGCATTTAGAAGTGAGAAATTGAAGTGGGGGCATAATTAATTAAAATGAGAAACAATTACCCTATGTCCAAAGGCTCAGATCCTTTAATCACGATGAACATTTCTCAGAGCATTTCTGTTAAATGCAGGAGTAGATTTCCAAGCATCCTGGCACTTGCTTGCTTCTCTCAACTCCATGTTTCTATGATTCAGGGACTATTGGTCCACCAATAATAATAGTGTTCCCGCTGTTTTCAGGAGATTTTACAATTCTTGTTCTGCTGCCACTAAGTATGCATTCCTATGTAATCAACTAAAATTATTTTTGTTAAAAAAAACACCTTCAAGCTAATTACAGTTAAATAATTTTGATGTGTTCAGTTAATCTTAACTTTTTTTAGAACTAATGAGTTTAATACTTGGCAGTAAATAATAAATTGATGAACAGGAGAGCAGACCTCTGCAACTCATAATGATTGGATGGTAAGTCAAGATGGGGGGAGTTCAAGTCGAGTGATGCTACATAGCTATGCAACTATGGTAGTTACTTAACTATGCAGAGCATGTACAATTTTGGCTAAC
The DNA here is from genome assembly GCA_026167975.1 of Phrynosoma blainvillii. Taxonomy (NCBI): domain Eukaryota; kingdom Metazoa; phylum Chordata; class Lepidosauria; order Squamata; family Phrynosomatidae; genus Phrynosoma; species Phrynosoma blainvillii. Next base: position 25,337,752 of record JANUYF010000004.1, read on the forward strand.
ATTGTCAGGTTCTTTTGATGTCTAACAACATGCAATTAAAAAAAAAACTTCCTATGTATAGAGGAGACAAACTGCTTTGGGACAATGTAACTGGAGGAGTAAGGTGAGGTCTAAAGGCCATTTTAGAAAAATAAAATATGCATAAAACTATGCATCAATTACAAATGGATACAAATGTCAACATTTGGTGAGGGAAAGTGTAAAATATACTTTAGTTATTGTGAAAAATACATAGAAAACAGAAAAGAGCACTTTTGAGTAAGTGCATAAGGAAAATGTGCATGTGTTTACATGCCAGAAGTAAAGATAAAAAGAACAGGAAGAATGTCCTGGTGACCTTTGGTCATACACAAGGCTATCTATTTTGTACTCTTTTCTGCCTATATTGTACATTGGCTACTCAGAGGGGATGCAGACGGGTGGCCCTGGGCTGCCCTGGAAAGCAGAGGATCAGGGTCACTGCTACCACACTCAGTGGCCCCAATTCTCCTGTTTGCTGGCCTGGAAAAGGGTGGCAAAATGCCACTCCTTTCAGAGCCGGCAAAAGGGTGTCCTAAGAGCTGCCGCGCAGCTCTTTAGCACCCTTTCTGGTGCAGTGCATCAGGACACTGTGCCAGAAGGATGTCTTGATGTTGTGCACCATGCGTAATGGTGTACGGTGTCATGACATCCTCGCTTTGGGGTTGGGGCACTCAGTGTGCGGCTGCCCCTTCCCATCGCTGCCTCCAGGCCGGCCCTTTGGGCCAGTCTGTAGAGGCCCTTAGTTATACATGTGTAGCTAAGTAATATTTCCTGGCCCAACCCATTCAAAGCCCATCTTAAAAGCCAGCAGCCAGATTGGGTTAAAGAGGTTTGTTCATCTGCAAATCAGGATGCTAGGAGAAGGATGCTTCCAACCCTCTTCCACCAGCCAGTAACTATTAAAGTGGGGAAATTTATTTAGTCAATCAGAAGAACTATGTAGTCTTCCTGAATACAGAGCAGTTGTGCAAGATTGATTTGTAAGTGCAACGTTGAATCCCAGCTTTCAAGTTTAGTATCAATTCCAACAAATGGGATCTGGATGCAGATCTCAGTCCAAAACACTCTGTAATGCACCAGTACTGGTTCTTATTTTGAGTGAAAGTTTACTGTTATAAGCTAAAAGCCGTCACAATATAAAACAGATCTAACCATTAAAAACAAAACATGAAAAACAAAACAGTAAAAGGAAGAAAAAAACCAATACACAAAAACCACTGATGAATTAACATAAAAAGTTAATAGGGGAAACCTATGAACAAGATACAATAAAACATCGTAATAAATCATTAATAATAATAGAAACATAAAACTGAACAGGTTTTAGTCATCATTCCCCTTGAAAAAATTGATTCTAATCTTACTGGCAGCTAAACCAAATTTTGCTACCATAAAAGTAATAAAAATATCATTGTCAGCCAGAAGAAGACAAATCTGTTGCAAACAAGATCTGTCAGACAGGGAATGTAAAATGCATTCAAGAAACCTTTGCCTAGGAGATATATAAAGAGCACAATGTAAAAGGTAATGAACAATATTCTCCACTGCCCCGGTATTGCAAATACATAATCTTAGATGGACAGGAGTGTTATATCTGCCTGTCAAATAGGCAGAAGGCATGCATTGGTATCTTAGAACTGTAAAAGCTTTGCTAATAGGGGCCAGAGTGAGATTAATAAAGTAATGCTCTAGCCCAAACGATGTCTTATATAATGGGTACCAAAAGGTAAAAGAAGTGTTCAAGACAGAACGTAGATCAGCTCATTTGGAAGCGAGATGAATTTTCTCTTTATTCAGTTGTTTGACTCTACGGATGGCATAATTTGGAAGTGAGTCCACATTAATCTCATAGCTCAGCAGTATCAATCTAACTAAATATACCCAGGAGCTTGGAGAGTTAACAGATAATTGTTCTAAAAAGCATTTTTGGTGAGCCTGGAATCACTCATAGATAATAACTTTAGCCAGGAAAAGGCAAGAGCAGTATGTGTACCAGCTTGAAGGGTAGTTTGACCTGTTTCTGCTCTCAAAAAAGAGACTGGGGTACACTTAGGGGCAACCAACAGAGATCTCAAAAATAAATTCTGAATGGTTTCTAAATTTGAGATACTGTTGTATCCCCAAATTTCTGCTCCCTATAATAATTGAGGAACAATTTTCCTTTGATGAACCTCTAAAGTGGGTGCTACTAAATGGCCTCCTTGAAATCTATGGAATTTTAACAGAGAATTTATAGAGAGAAATGATTTTAACTTAGTCGCAACAAAATGAGTTTTCCATGACAAATTAGATTGAAATCTTAAACCCAGGTAATTGTAATAAGGTTGTTGATCTATAGTTTTTGCCCCAAGGCTCCACCGGTGCAATTTTTTCTTTGGACCAAAAACCATTACTTTGGTTTTAGAGTGATTAACTATTAGCATTTCCTTTGAGCAATATTTACTTAGATTCCTTAAGAGTCTGCACATTTTGATTAAGGTAACTGAGATAAGAACAATATCATTGGCATATAACAGAACTGAAAGTTTAACATCCTGGATAGTGTCTGGGGAAAAGTTTGATCCTTTTAAGGTCTGGACAGTATCATTAATATAAAAATTAAATAGAAAAGGTGCTAGAAAACATCCCTTGTGTACATCTCTATCTGTGGGGATGCTATCGGATAGAACACCATTTGCCCCGAGTCGAACCCTAATGGAAGTATTATGATGTAACATTTGAATTAGAAGAAGCAGTCTTCTATCAATGTTTGCTGCTGCTAACTTTGACCAGAGTCAATCTCGGTCGACTAGGTCAAAGGCAGAAGTAAAATCAACAAAGGCAGTAAAAAGTTCTTTTCTATCTTTTTGAGAATATTTTTGAATCAGGTGGTGTAAAACAAAACATTGATCTAGTGTGGATTTACCCTTCCTAAACCTGGCTTGTTTTTCTGCAAAAATGTTATTTTCTGTAGCCCAGTCCTCTAGTTTACCTAACAGGTATCTTGCATAGAACTTAGAGATGATGTTAAAAAGGCTGATAGGCCTAAAGTTTTTAGGATCAGCCATAGAGCCTTTTTTTTTTTATGGATAGGGATAACAATACTCACAGCCCACCTCTGCAGAATATTCCCATACTGATTTATATAAGTAAATAAAGCAGCTAGAGGTGGAGTCCACCAATCTAGATTAGATGTAAATAATTCACCAGGAAGCATGTATTCTCCTGGTGCTTTATTTTTAAGAAGGGATTTAATCAGAGAATTGACTTCATCAGTGGTAACTGGATCCCACACGGGGCAACAAGAAAATAAAGATAAATCCAATCTGGTAATGGAACTCTGTATTATATCATAGTGAGGGTGGGAAAAGAGGCCAGAAAAATGATCTTGCCATTGAGAGGAGGTGATCTGATTAGTGATAATCCCTTGATAGTTTCTTGTGCCTTTATTCACTAGAGACCAAAATCTAGGGGAGTTCTTCTCCACAAGAGATTGACCAAGATCCAACCAAGCCTGTCATGTGAATTCATTTTTTATTTTTATTTTTTGCCCTAAGTAAATTTTTATACTCCCTTCGGTGATAAATATAACACATATAATTCTCTGAGGAATCTTCCTCTCTTAACTTCTTAATAGCTCTTGCTAAGATACGCTTCTGAGAGGCACATTGGCTGTCAAACCACCCATGATTATACTTGTTAGTAGAGCATGAGGGATTAGTGTTCACCAAAAAAGGCCGGATTTCTTGGACTATTTTGTCCAAGGTTCCCAAAGGGTCTTGGTTTGACATAAGGAGGTCTCTTAGCATAAGCATCCCTGGAGATATTAGGAAGCTATTCACATTTTCCTTAACTTTCCCATTCCACTTAAGCTTTTTGTCCCCGTAAGGGATCATATTTTCAGGGGATCCCAGGATTTTATTTCTAGAAGGGATGGAGGTAAATGGTGGCATCAAAAATAATTGAATTGGCATATGATCACTCTCAGGTCTAACCAAAACTTTAAAGTTGACAAACCATAAATATACTGCTTGAGAAAGAATAAAATAGTCAATCACACTCTTCCCTCTCAGTCCTATATAGGTATATCAACCAGCCTCAGGGTCACAATCATTCCCGCTACATAGGAAAAGATGAAACTTGAAAATGATAGGAAAAAGAGGTTTTCCCACCTTGTTGATCCACATATCCTTGGAACTCTTAATTGGTATATGGAAAAAGTCCTCAGGACTTAAACTGAGTTTCTCAGCTATTTTGTTATTATTAGGATGCAGTCTCGCATTCATATCATCAACCACTAAGATTTAATGGTTGAGTATATGTGTCCAACAAGGTTTTTAGAATTAGTTCTAAGTCCGACCATTTGAAATCATGTTCATATATTGAATTTTTGAGTTGGGCAGTAAATATTAATCAAAAAAGTTTCACTCCACTGGACCAGTCTATTTGTAGGGTAAGAATATTTTCACAAACCCCAAAATCCATCTGAGAAATTTTTGTATTCGAATCCACAGTAATCAAGGTTGCCAAGCTGCCATGAGGACGACCTCTGCACTTTGATTTAGAAGCAGGGAGAGAAAAGGCAACAAAGCCAGGAAGAGAGGGGAAATCCAATGAGGTGACCCATGTTTTCTGAATGCAAATAATCTCAAAATTTGCACAAAAATCTTTAAAAATTTTGTCAGCCAACTTGGAGGGCCATCCCACAATATTCCAAGATAAAACATTTAATAACGTATTTACCCTGGGCTGCGTATTTGACAGCACCACTGGGATGGGTACAGAAGTAGACAAGGAAATATTATTACCCTGATCTTTGAGTCAATCCAACTCAGTAATTTGATTGAGCTTGCCATCCTCATCGTGATATACACACCCACCTCCTGGAAGAAGGATTGAGGGCTTTCTGCTATATGTGGACTGCACATCAGGAGGAATGGCATGTTGAGCAACTTCCATAAAATATTTTCCCTGGAAAGGTTCCAAAGAGAGTATGACAGGTTTAATTAGAGGGGCAGAATTCTGTTCAGGAGGGAAATGATGCACTTCATAATTTGGATTGAGTGTAATTGAAAGAAATTCCTCATCTATTTGAAGTTCAATTCCAACTCTATTTTCTCCAGATGTTATACCACTTGTTGTCTCACTAGGGTTGGGTTCTGAAGGGCGTTGGTATCAAGTGAGGGTGTTACATAGAACATTCAATTTATGAAGGATTTCTTGTTGAGAAGCAAGAGGAAGGGTTGAAAAAGAGTTTAGCAATCTTCTTTCCTCTTCTGTAAAAAGAACATGGTCTTTAGAAGCAACTACCTCGTTGGGACTGGAGTCATTTGCTTGATTGTTTTCAAAACTTATCAAGATATCAGTTTTACATTGTTGAACTATTTGGGCCGGATTATGGAAAAGAGAAGAAACAGACATGTTCTTAAAAAAATCTACTGACTTCAATATGTAAGGCTGCAAATCTGGCCTTATGTCTGTAAATATCGGAAGAAATTGCTCTAGTCTTGAAAGTCACAACTGCACTGGCACAGTGATAGTTGTAAAAAAAGATAATCAATGTTAAGGATATTGTCTATGTTATAAGATGCACAAAATGGGCTTTACATTGAAACTGGGATAGCCAACCTCTTGGCTTTGGGAAGTTAGAAAAGACCAACTTTGAATTGTCTAAAACCAAATTCCAAGAGGATGAATGATGTTTAATATCTTCATGATCAAGATTACTCTGCTTAGTGCCTTGTATGCAGCTTTGGGCATACACATATTGTCAAGTATCTTGTATTTCCTTTGATGAGGATAGAGGCACATTGGGGGGATTATCAGGAAAAAGGGACTCAGTATTACTTGTAGTTTCATGGTTGTTGGAAGATGAAGAATAATTTTCAGGTGAGTGTTTACAACACCTCTGGCATATTTTATCTTGTTTCTTGGGGTGTACAAGAGGCTTTTTAATTTTGAGCAACTTCCTCTGAAGCTTACCTCTCTGATTCGATTTTATTTTACTTTGCAGTTTCTTTTTTGATTTGGTTTTAATTTGTTGTGTGATTACTCCTGATTGACATGTATTATTGGATGTATTAATGTTAAAAGCCTGATCATTTCTTATGTTACCTTCTACCAGTGTAGTCAGCAGTGAATAACATTGAGACAAAAATTCTTAATTGAATTCAGATCTTTGCTTTGTTGAGATAAAAAAATTCCAAAAAGGTCTGTCAGTAAGATTAGGTGATCTTCTATACCAGCAATGTGCAGTTTGACTTCAAGAGGGATAACAATTGTATTTCATTTATCAGGGGATTCCCCATGCCCTAAGGAGGGGTGTTCTTTTTGTTTGCTAGTGATCACCAGTTCCTCATCATCAGAATGAGAGTAACAATTTGAACCTAGCAAACCTTCAGCCTCTACAATTTCAGTTGCTAAATCTGTTTTGGGTGCATGGGCGTCATTAGGGACCAAAGATTCCAGCTTTCTCCAAGAAGATTCTATTGACCAATCATGTGGTTTTTGCTCAACAGAGGGTAAATTTTCATTTAAGTCACTAGGTTTACTGGGTTCAATGGGAACAGCCTTATGAGAAAAAAAGTTGAGATTTTTGTTTGAACTGTCTTCCTCCCTCTCAATGGTAAATCAAACACAGGTGGAGAAGAAATTCCCAATTCTTTATAAGCATTCCTTGTGAGGATCATGTTTTTAGCAGGAGACACAGCTGGATGAGGGAATGCAAGATTCCACTGCTAACTTGGCCCTGAAGATAGAAGGGCAAGAAACAGCTTCCCCAGGCACAGTGTCCCTCAGGAGTTCTTCTGGGATGGGAGGGGGGCTTTGAAGCCTTACCAGCTCTGGCCACACCCCTCTGGCAGCTGTAGTTCTGTAGCTGGGTTGGCCCTGAAGATGGAAGGGCAAGAAACAGCTTCCCCAGGCACAGCATCCCTCAGGAGTTCTTCCAGTTCTTAATATAATGTGCCCTTGGTATCCATTAAGGTTTGGTTCACTCCTGTGAATATCCACTTTGGTATATACCAAAATCTGTGGATGCTCTCAAGTCTCCATTAAATGGAATGGCATAATAATATGGTGTCTCTTATGTAAAATGGCAAAATCAGGTTTTGATTTTTGGAAAGAGTTTCAAATGGTGAATGCTTGATTTTATGGATAAAAAGTCTGTGGGTATGGAAGTCTGACTGTATACTGTTTAATTTGTGGGTAAAGCCAAAACACATGCACAAAAGCATAACCCTAAACAAAAAGGAAAAAAAAAAGATCTCTCATGAGGGTGCCCTTTTGTTTGGGTGGGAAGGAATTAGCATTCCCTGACAAATGTTCATATTTTTGTTTAAATTTCTCACAGTTTGACTGTTAGTACCTAGCTGTGATATGGGGGCTGTGGAGACGGGCAAAAAGAGGTGCTTTCAAACTGACTTGGAGGCATGGCGTTTAGACAACACATGGCTAAAGGCCGGCAGGAAAGTGCCCTCTAGGCACCACATGCTGGGAAAAGCCGCTCCAAAAAGGAGCAGCTTTTTTCCACTTCTTCCACAAAAATGCACACCTTCACATGTGCGTATGTATGCAGCAACACTGGTGCCTCAGAAAGAGATTTAAAACGGCCATATAAATGCACCTCCACACATGTGGCAGAAATTGAGTCGGTGATCCAGAGCATGCACCCTATGCTTCCAGGTATGGATGCACCACTGCAGGTACACTTGAATATTAGAACCCTAACCCTAATTGTAACCCTATGTATGCACCCTATTATGACAATAAATGCATTCTGTTGCATGTATGCTTACTGTCAGAATGCACAGTAGTTTGCATGAAAGAAGCTTTTGTGACCTCTTCTATGCAGACAAATGTTACTCCAGGAGCCCCCCCCCAAGCATGCCAGGAAGTGGTGTGCAGGTCTTATGCACACCACTTCCTGGCATGCTTTGGGGAGGGCATCTGGAGTAACATTTGTCTGCGTGTCCTGTTAACCGTGTCCCTTGCATGACCACCAGGTGTATGTATCAAGTCTGTCCATACAAACCTCCCTTACATGTACCTCTCCCCTCCACCCTTATCTGTGTGGGACATGTTTTGTGGAGGACAACAGAGTAGGTGTCTTTTTGGTGGACAAACTCATTCCTCTGCCCCAAGGGTAGCACAATCACATAGTGGCACTAGTCTAAAGCACCCACTACTTGGGGGAAGCTGAGGTCAGTGAATCCTTGCATGAACTGTAGGCATATGACAGGTCCTGCACAGGTGCACAGGAATGCTGAACATCAGTCACCTTTGCACAGACAAAATGACAGACTGTATGAAATTCTATGAAATGTTTTGTGCAGGTGCACAGAAAGGCCGAACCTCAGTCACCTTTGCACACAGAGAGTGACAGACTGTATACCAACTTATGACATGTTCTGTGCAGGTGCACATGTGTGCAGGTGTGCAGGAATGTGTTCCTGAACATGTGTTCATGCATCTGAGAGAACAGAAAAAACATTAAAGCAGCCGCTGCTGGCCCATGCGGTTGCTCCGTCTCCCTGCGTGGGGTCCTTAATAAATATAATAATAATAAAAATTATTTTTACCCTGCCCCTCTGTTAGAAACAATCGAGGTGGCTTACAGCAATTAAAAATTACATCAATGCAATCTAAAAGCCCCGACCTCCCACCCTCCCCCATAAAATCGTATTAAACTAACATCCATTAAAATCCAACTAAATCTTTAAATAACATAAAATAGACAAATGAAAAAATAAATCAACAGCAGATAAATCAGGGACACAAAAGGCCAAGGGTGCAGCTCCTGAGGCCAGGATCTAGTCAGGAAAGGCCTGCCGAAAGAGATCCGTCTTTAGAACCTTTTAAAGCTGCTCAAGCTCATCATCTGACGGATCTCTTCTGGCAGGCCGTTCCATAATCTGGGGGCGATTAGCGAAAAGGCCCTCTGGGAGGTTGCAGACAGCCTAGATTTTTGTGGCTGAAGCAAATTCCTCCCAGAGGACTAGAGTGCATGGGAAGAATTGTATAGGAGGAGGCGATTCTGAAGATAAGTTGGACCCAAACCAGTTAGGGCTTTAAAGTTAATAACCAACACCTTATACTGGGCCCGGAAGATTTTAACATCGAAGTTATGTGGTCTCTCACTGGGGCCAGCGATACAGCTGGCAGGGGTTCAATACGGCCTCAGAAAAGCTGCATTGACTCCCTCCCAGTGCAGTTGTTCTGTCCCCATTTAGGGGGGGTTGCAGACTGCCAGAAATAGTGTGAATTCAGTCCACTTTTAGGGTTAGGGTTAGAGTTAGGGAACCATGGGAACTGTATTTTATTGTGGCATCAGAGTTGTCTGACAGAGAAGGCTCAATGTCTCAGAAAAATAACAGTTCCCATGATTCCCTAGCACTAACCCTAACCCTAAAAGTGGACTGAATTCACACTATTTCTGGCAGTCTGCAACCCCCCTAGGTCATCCTCGGTGCAGGCAATGCAGTCACTGCAGCTTAGGGAAAAAGGAAGCTTCATGTCATCTTTTCTGCCTGTCTGTACAGCCCCATGGTCTTGAATTTATTTAGTGATACTCCCACAGTGAACATTTGATGACATGAACAATGAATGGGATAACCAATGTGTCTAATTTAAAATGGAGGAAGAACACTGGCAGCTGAACTGTTCCACTGAATTAAAACAAGAGAAACAGGATACTAGCAGTGTCTAAATCCTCCCCATGGGAATAAAACTGGTAGTTTCATCCCAAAAATTAAACTGTCAAAATATTTTGTTACATCTCTATTGAATTTCACTTTTATGTACAAACACAAAGGCTTTGTTGAGTGAATAATGTAGGGAAAAAAATAAGCCACCCTATTTAATTGTAAATCATTGTGCAATACATGGGCAGGCAGTCTTTTCATAAATAGGTAACAGCTAACAATTAGAACAAACAAGGTATTTGATAGTTCTTTTTCCTTTTTATGTATTCAGTGGTATGAATTATAGGATTGTTATCAAGCTTCATCATTCCTTTTTTTCCTCTAGAGAAAATGATAAGCATGATCATTTTAGAAATGGCTCATTGACATATTGTAATGTGCTGCCAGGTACCAATATCTCATTTTATTATGCACTATTACAGTGGTTTTCAAAATTTCTACCTTCCGGGAACTCTTTCTACATTGACAAGTCTACTACAGGTCAAAAGGAGTGTAGCAGTTAAGTGCTTTCTTTCCTATTTTTCTGCAGGAGAGTAGTAGAAAAAAAAATTCTTTTTCTTTTTAGTGCCCTAGATCTATTTCTACAAAAGCAAATGCATCTCAGATATTACGAATATGCTATTTGTGTAGTTCAGCCTGAATCTGCTATAAATATGATACAATAGAGAAATTCTACAGCTGCAGAACTACAGTACAGGTCTCAAAAGAACAAAAACTAGAAGCTTGGGAATCTCCCTGCCTGATTTGCAAAAAAACAAACAAAAACAAAACAGCTATCCTATACCAGATGTTAGTTTTAATACTGTCTTTGTCAAAGCATGTCCTGAGTTGCTCTGATTGCAGTGAAGAATCATTATTTGTTGTTTATTAAAAAAATACATTCATAGGGCAGACATGTTTACACCAAGCTACTCCTTAGTACTGCAAGAGCTATGACCAATTTTAAAAAAACCTGGTGATTTGTGTTAACATATGTGATTTTTCATAAAATTTTGGACACATGTGGAGTTCCTTTTATGACCCCAGACTGACCTCTGTGGGATGTCAGCCGTAATCCCCTAGATGGCAGGTCATGTAAGCACTGAAAGATCTGCCCAGGACAACTGGAAAATTCCCTACCAGACAGGTTTGGGAGTTGCCAAAGGGAAAAACCATTATACTGGAAAAGACACTTATTTGTCTTGAATCTCACACTTAATGGGGCAGTGATCAGATCTGACTGCACCCTTTTCTCTAGCCTCCCTTCCTTGATAGTCTCAAAACCAAATGCATTGTCTAGACTGTCCTCACACCTAGGTTTAAGAAAGCTAAGACTATCAACGCCTTTGTCCAGGCTTCAGCCAAGCCATTTAGTTCAGGGGTAGGCAACCTTTCCCCTTAAAGGGCTGAGGGACTTCAGCTCCCAGAATCCCAGGAGCTATTGGCCAACATGGGACTATTGGCCAACATGGCTGAGGCTTCTGGGAGCTGAAGTCCCTCGGCCCTTAAAGGGGAAAGGTTGCCTACCCCTGGTTTAGTCAATAGCCAGAAGGTAGAAATTTCCTATTTAAACCCTGAGATTTTCATGCTTTGGTGCTATCTTGAGAGTGCATGCTGACTCCACGTCAGTCTGTACACTGATCATAGGTCCCTCGGCCATCCTCTCCCCCATTTTAATAATAATAATAATAATAATAATAATAATAATAATAATAATAATATTTATTTATATCCCGCCCCTCTGCAGAGAAATCGGGGCAGCTTACAACATTACAATTTCCATACAGATATATTAAACAGAGCATAAGATCCCTAATCCCACCCATTCTTTAAGAAGTAAGGGTTCTTATTCTAGGCCCGATGGTGCTGGGCCTAGTGTCTGTCCCCCAGATGATATCAGATGGTAATGGAGGGAAGGCTCTTCTTCTTATTCTAGGCCCAATGGTGCTGGGCCTAGCGTCTCTCCCCCAGATGACATTGGATGGTAATGGAGGGAGGTCTCTTATTATTATTCTAGGCCCGATGGTGCTGGGCCCAGTATCTCTCCCCCAGATGACATCGGATGGTAATGGAGGGAGGGCTCTTCTTATTCTAGGCTCAATGGTGCTGGGCCTAGTGTCTCTCCCCCAGATGACATCAGATGGTAATGGAGGGAGGGCTCTTCTTCTTATTCTAAGCCCGATGGTGCTGGGCCTAGCGTCTCTCCCCCAGATGACATTGGATGGTAATGGAGGGAGGTCTCTTCTTATTATTTTAGGCATGTGTACATGGCTACTCTATATGAAGAACATTTCAAATGTTACCTTCACAAAGATGTTAACTTTTTGGTGGCCATGCATCATCATCATCATCATCATCATTCACAGAGGATCCTGGAGAAGCCTTCGGCAGTGAGCGCTTGGCCCATCTCAAGCCATTCCCGCTCCCATTCCTTTATTCCTAAGAGTGCAGTGTGTGTGTATGCTATATTTGTGTGTGCGTGTGTGCAGTTTTCCCCTTTAATAAATATTTAGACTTTAATTGGAGAAGCCTGTTTCAGAGTCATCCATTGTGGGATTCCTTAGTCCTCTGGTATACATAACAGTACCTGGTCCCGTGGGCCTTTGTTAGGACCCCACCCTTGCGTATTTGAGCTAATTATTAATTCCCATAAATAGATCCTTCCTAACACTTGGAAGGAGCAGAGTGTGGAAAAAATACTGGTTTTGGACAATGACTCACAGAATTCCCAAGCCAGGATGGCTGCTAGTGGTGACTAATTGTGAAACGGCAACAAAAATAATCAGAGGCAAGAAGCTATCAAAAATAATCAGGGGACCCCCTCTTTATGTATTAATTGTTCATTTTGTATTGTTGTTATAAAACAAATAAAAACACTTAGTTATTAAAAAAAAAAAAAAAAAAAAAAACAGGGAAGGAAGCCAGTGTTCCACAAGGAGAGATTGTAATGTTTCAACCGATCAGTAATTGGAGATCACAGAGGTTTCTTTGCATGTCACCCTATTACAAATGAACTTGACTTTGGAGAATTCTAATTAGCTCAGTTAATCAACTTTAGGGTCTTTATCCCTATTCATATGAAGGTAGCTAAGAACAAGATTGGCAGATACAGAGCATTTCAAACTAATTGTTGAATTTATTGGGGAAATACACACACGTTAAAGACAAGCAGAAGAATTCAGGAATAAAGGGATTCACTGTGGATATAGACAAGAGGCCTTCTAATGGGTGATAATTACCTGAATGAGACTGCTCCCATGATGAATTGATGCCTTGTAGACCCAAGCCACATGGAACAGGACAGGGGGAAGTGGCTGAGAGTCGGAGCCAAGTCAATTCAGACACCCACATTTCAAACCAGCACACTAATAGACCTGATCTAAGGCTTATTTATTTATTTATTTATTTATTTATATCCTGCCCCTCTGCAGAGCAATCGGGGCGGCTTACAACATTAAAATCTCCATACATATATGTTAATACACTGTAAACAAAACCTAAAAATTCTGAAACCCCTCGCCCCTTAAAAAGTGAGGGTTCTTCTTCTTAGGTTAGGCCCGATGGAGATGGGCTTGCATCTCTCCCCCAGATGACGTTGGATGGAGTGGAAGGAGGGCTCTTCTTGTTAGGCTAGGCCCGATGGAGATGGGCCTGCATCTCTCCCCCAGATGACATCAGATGGAGTGGAGGGAGGGCTCTTCTACTTAGGCTAGGCCTGATGGAGATGGGCCTGCATCTCTCCCACAGATGACATTGGATGGAGTGGAGGGAGGGCTCTTCTACTTAGGCTAGGCCTGATGGAGATGGGCCTGCATCTCTCCCACAGATGACGTTGGATGGAGTGGAGGGAGGGCTCTTCTACTTAGGCTAGGCCTGATGGAAATGGGCCTGCATCTTTCCCCCAGATGACGTCGGATGGAATGGAGGGAGGGTTCAAGTGGGTTGTTACTGTACTAAAAGGGTTCTCCGATTTCCATAAATATTACTTTGATACAGACAGATTGGAAGGAGTGTTGCTGGTTTTCTCTTTGAACCTTGCCAGAAGACATCCTGTGGCTGTAAATCACCTTAATCTCCCATGTAAGGTGTGAATCTTCACTGTTTCCAACTTCCCAAACTATATGCCTGTTGGCTGTGCCTAAGTGCTGGTCTCACTTCAAAACAATGGTGAAGTCAGCATTTCTGCTTAAGAGTCATATCAGAGAATCTACACACCCAGAACTATGGGAAACAATCTGTTTTTTACAGCATTTCTCATAATAACCCTTCTTCCCAGTTGAATGAAATTTTATTACAGTCGATGACCAGTACAAAAAAAGGGGGGGAAAAGGAAATACATCAAACGTTATCACATATAAAGTTATCACATACAGAGAAGGGTAGTATTATACAACAAATACTTCCCATTTGGTGAAGGTGAACTCCAGAAAAAGCTAGAAAAGAAAAGTAATGCAGCAGCAATTCAATATGCAGCTACTAGGAGCTTGTTCCCCTTCTTTCACATCAAGAAGCCTAACATTATTATTGGCTTCTTTGTGAGTATATTCCAGAGAACCAGCATGTGTATTAAGTCCATTCTCAAAATGTATAGGGACAAATTTCTTTAAAATCAGTAATGTTTTTGTAGATCTACAAGGAGAGTGTGAAACTTCATCTTAGTGGCAGAGCTTTATATTCCACGTTAACTGCCATGATAACAGGCTATCAAATCCTTGAGGTTTTAATTATGGAAATTTAGAATACTCAGCCAGAGAGCTCTAGTGTCTCACTAAATTACAGCGTCCATATGAAGGCAGTTAAAGTGGATTATAATGCTATAATTGTGCAGTATGAAAGGACCCTCACTCTTCTTTGCATCAAGTTACAGCTATAGGCACGTGGGATTTTGTGGGTGCAAATGTATATATATCTCTTAATACTTCTTAAAATGTAGGATTTATTTTCCTCCACTCACAAATATGCAGCTGGCAGTAAGCAATACTCGTGTTCTTTACAATTTCGTAATGTGAAAGATTCATAGTTAGTTAATTCCATGTGACATCTTTTTATACGAGCGGTTTAACATCTTCCCTGTTACATTCCTTTAATCCTTTCTCCCTGGTTTAAAACAGTGCATGTTAGGGGGAGGGCACGAAAGGAAAAGAAAAATAATAACCCTTATGGTGTCTCATACTACAGTTATCATAGAGGATGAGTTTTTTTTAAAAAAAATGCTACAGCCCAAGGATAAGGTGTTAGTCTTTGTTTTTGATCAATATTTTAAAAGTCCACAGCTGATAGAAAGAATGGAGAGCAATTATAGAGCATTACAGTTGATGTGTTATTCAAGGGCCATCATGTTTTAATTCTTTCCCCCTCTTCCCAGCCTTAAAGAAGGTGTTTTATAATATGCTGGCACATGCAATCAATGTTTACACTGTGGAATTGGATGACAGTTTTCTTCCAATTAAAAACTATTGATAAAGGTTCATTTGCCTCTCAGTGCATTGTTCTGATTTTGATGGTAGCTTTCATAAGCATGTGTTTCAGCTTCAGGTCTTTGTTACAGACAGTGAGCAAACCCTTGCATCTTTGTCTTCTGCCAAGCCATTTATTTGTCAAATGATCTGGAAAGGTTCTTGTTGTACTGGAAGAGTCTTTCACTAACTGGAATGACCTTCTGTCCTTACTGGAGTCTGAAATGAAAACATACCTTTCAGGCATGGCAAAACCATTGCTTTCCAGCCAGCAAATGACTCAATTTAACAGATTGGATTTAGCTCAGTTTTAAGAGGAGGGAAAGTTAAGAAACATTCCTGATTCCTATCTAAGTTTGTTCAAACTTTTTGAGGCTAGTAGATACTCAACTGGGGGGGGGGGGGGGGGGGAAGAGAGAAGAAAAATAGCCAAGAGCTTCAGGAGAATCTTTTATTAGAGAACCAACCATTAATACTGTAAAGAAGAAAGTGGACTTGAGAAATTTGAGGGAATGCTATTAATCTTACGTGCATTACTTACATTCCTTTTAGACCACATAAAAGTGATATACAAACTCTTGATTTTCTCCATCTACTTTCTTTTGATAGCATACACATACACATGTATACACACATATCTGCTCTTTCCCCCCTTTCTTTTACATGTGCATGTACATACATACACAAAGAGAGAGAGTCTAGCTCTTTTGTAGAGATAAAAAGGAAAACCAGTATCCTACAACACCAGTTACAGGATCATAAAGGAACAGCAGAATCATAGAGTTGGAAGAGACCTCAAGGGCCACTCAGTCAATCTCTATGCCACACAGGCATACAAATCAAAGCACTCCCAACAGATGGCCATCCAGCCTCTGTTTAAAAACCTCAGAAGAAGGAGATTCCACCAGTCTTTGAGGTAATGTCAAAGGCAATTCTACCTAATATTTAACTGGGATCTCTTTTCCTGTAGTTTGCATTCATGTTGCTCCATGTTGTAGTCTCTGCACGCTGCACCAGAAGGGTGTCCTGATGCCCCATCCCAACTCTACAACAGCCCTTAGTCATCTTCACACCAAATGGAATCAAATCATTCCATTATATTTAGCAATAGCAAATAAGTTCATTTCTATACCGCTTATTAGTGAACTAGCACTACCTAAATGGTTTACAATGTATAAGCCAATTGCCCCCAACAAGTTGCATACTCATTTTACTGACCTACAATAGGATGGAAGGCAGAATGGACCCTGGAATAGTTTACTGGAGATAAATGGAGCCAATAAATCCAGTTCAGAAAGAATAGAATGAAAATGAGAACAGCTGCCTTGAGTTCCAGTTATGGGAAGAAGGTAGGATACTACTACAATTACTACTACTACAATAATAATAATAATAATAATAATAATAATAATAATTTTATGGTTCAGTCCCATAATGATCACAGCCAATCAAGGCTTTTATAATAAACCAGATGGTGACATGGCACTACAAAATTGATCATGTTAAAATGTCTGAGAGTTCATGAAGTCAATTCAGGATTAGATAATACTTAATAGGCAAACACAACAAAGTAACTGAAGATGGTGGGTGCTGCAGGCTTGCTTGCTGGTGAGACAAGATTGACACATCCTCCTTCTTACACCCCCATCACCTCTTTTGAATGATTGAATGGACCTCTTTTGCTTGATCTTGCAGGTGGTTCTTAAGATAGGTGACCGATGACAATTGAGGTGAGCTGTGACTATGTAGGATTAGTGACTGCTGAATAGTTACAGATCCATAACTCTAGTTTACAATGCCACAACTACACTACTAAATAGCAGCTTCCCCCCACCCCACCCCAAATATCAAGAAACTTGGATGTGAAAAACCTTGGACTCCTGAGAATCTCCAAGTATGATGCTTATTCCATACAAAATTCACACATGGTTGTTCATAAAACAGCATTGTCTGTGAAGGAAACAGAATTGCATGTGAGAAATATTATTTTCTGTACAGAAAAAGTTATTACCCTAAAAATCAAACATGTGCAAATTTTGTGCAATAGAATATGAAGTAGTAGCTCAATTTTGTGGAAAGAATATGTGCAGAGCGACAATATCAGTTTTGGCTCTGATTTTCCAAACTAAAACAGTAAAGGGTATGATATGGAACAGGAGTTATCCTCTGTACAGTCTTGGTCATTGTAATGGCAGAATACTTGTTCATGTATCATACCTTTATTATGTATTTTTGCTTGGTATGTGTTTCTGGTAAAGGACAAAGAAAATGACTGAAATTGTCCCAGGTCGACAAGTTAAGAGGAGGAGAAGCAGTAACTATAGCAATAATATGGCAAATGTTATGGTTGGGATATAGTGGCATCCCCACACCAGTGCCAGGGATGTCTTTCAGGGGATGGTGGCCAAAAGGGCACACTTAATCTTCTGTGCCACAGTGGTGACTTTCTCCTGAGGAGGAAGCTTCAGCAGCAGCAAAACCTGTAGGGGCATCCTCACTCCTTCTCACCCTGGACTAGGAGGAGGGCCTGATCGGGTATCATCCCTCTTCTGAGGTGTCATTTGGTGTAGTCCACATACTCTGCACCTCCCTGGTGATGCCACTATCAGGATGTCTTCCTTTCAATGCATGTGTTGATCCGGCAAGGGCAGGGTTAAAGATAGAGTAGGGCTTACACATTACCGCAACAGTTATTTCACATTCATTATTACAATAAATCAACATGATATCTGTAAGACAAAAGAAGCATCTGCTAACAGAAGACATAACCTGTATCCTACTGATTGTGCAAGTGGTATTGAAGAAAGGCACGGAGCAAAGTCTTCCATGTTGCTATGATTGTCTGAATTGACCACTAGACTTTTTCTTGTTTGAAGAATTAATAGCAGTAGGAGCAGTATGCTTTTTATCTGTCCTGACAAAAGGAAGTAATAATTTTGGCTTCTGCCAAAAACAGTAACTGCAACCGACATAAATGATGGACATGCAATATATGCACATAGCAGACTGCAAAATATAGTTTTTTTGGTTTGTTTGTTTGTTTGTTTGTTTTTTAAGGAAATGAACCATACACTTCTGAGTCTAATTTTATTGACTCATTCCTATTAGTTTGTATGTGACGTGGCTGTGTTTTATCATCGGCATAAAGGATTCAGTAAAGAAAGGAGGGGGGAACACATAAATTATTCAAATTGGGAAATGCTGATGACAAATGCTGTTTGTCTTTATTTACAAATGCTGTGCATATTCAAGATTTTACATTCTGAGGGAAGCGGGATTTTCCTGTAAGATTCTGCACTGATTCTGTAAATATTGTAGGAAGATCTGAGACAACAGCTGAAAATATCCTTAGGCACAATCTGGAAGAAATAACCATGTTTGCATCTATGTGTAGTGAGTATTCAAAGAACATGGTAAGATTTTTACAGACTCCAGCCCCCAGCCCAGCCACCACCCCAGAAAGAGGAATTTTCTTGTACCTACTAAATTAATTCACATATAGGATAACTTCAAAGTGACTCCTTGTGAACTGTGATTAAACATGCTGGAGGCCCTCTTTTAATTTCTGAATCTTCTTTCAAGCTGCATTGATCACAGTGGGATTTATAGTGCAATTATCCTGTATATGTTTACTCCACTGCTCAAATCAGAAAGGGGGGGAGGAAACAGAGGAGGTTAAAGAAATCCAAAATCCCCATATCCCCATCTTTCCCTGAACTTCTTAAAATAATGCTATGGGGTCAGAAAATGCAAGGGGAATACAGATACTCCCCCCCCCCCCGTAATCTAAATACTGGATTATTCATTAACTATCACTGTTTCAGTAGAGCTTGTTCTGAAATGTGTACTCAGTTGCATCCTATATATTTATGCAGTTTGGGGCCCAAGTGGACTAATTTCACTTGACTATGGGGGTTGCAGACTGCCAGAAATAGTCCAAATTGAGTCCACTTTTAGGGTTAGGGTTAGTGCTAGGGAATCATGGGAATTGTTTTTTGTTTTTTTTCTGAGACATTGAGCCTTCTCTGTCAGAGAACTCTGGTGCCACAATAAAATACAGTTCCCATGATTCCCTATCCCTAACCCTAACCCTAACCCTAAAAGTAGACTCAATTTGCACTATTTCTGGCAGTCTGCAACCCCCCCTAAAACTCCATTATATTGACAGCTAATGAGTAATTAATGAACCTGGTAGCTGGGAGAGGACAGAAGATTGGCAAAAGAGAATGAGAGTGAGTTTTCAGCTCCAGAAAGATAAAAGGCCAGAATGACTTTCTATTGAGATGTGATGTGAGGGCAGATTAGGTTTTGGCTGTATAGTTGAACTGTGCCTCCATTTGTATTCAATGTATCTATCTCTATATGAACTGAGATATTATTCCTGGTTGTGTGTGTGTGTCGGGGGGGAACAGAGTATAAATAAAGTTGATAATGCTAATGAGAAGCCATAAATCTCCAGTGACAGAGGAAAGCAAATCTGGGCATGTGGTGCCCATTGAAATTATACACCCATGTCTCTTAAGCATTCTGATGTAGGGGTTCAGTAATTATTCCTTAATTATCAAGGGACTGATGCCATATATTGTGCTCATTGGCTACAAGCATGCTTTCCCCCCTTGGAAACTGCCCAGGGACTAGAAGCTGATGGCACCAGACTGCCACCAGTTCCTTGACCACAACTTTGTGTAGCTCTGTTCTACACCTCTTAGAGAACATCACTGTAAGTAACCTTGTTACTTATTTATGATCCTTTGAATGTTTCTTGCTAGGGCCCACAGGATCGATCCTTTTTCTTCCCCCAGATTGAGTTAGGGCTTGTCTGTAGTGGATTGATGCCAGTCATTCTGAATATTGGTTACAGCTTCCTGCCTGCAAAATATTGTTCCGTTCCTTTCCTCTATTCATTGTTTTGGACCAGGACTCTGAAATTGGATCAGCTTAATCCCAAACCAAACTGGGTCAATTTGACCTAATTTCAACAAGATCTAAATTAGATCTTGTCACTAGGGTTGGTGTGACAACCCATGTGGGAACTCATGGTGTCACCCCCCCCCCCTTTGACCTCCTCCCATTTCACACCATACAGAATTCTTAGTAATGCTTTTTTTTTTTGCACTAAAGTTACTCATCAATTGTAATTCCCATATACCACTGAAAGTCATGCTAATAGTCGTACAACATAAACAAATAGCAAAATTAAAATTATACCTTCAAATTAAAATATCATATGCACAACCTAAATGTATTTACATATACATAGTGAAGATTTGGTTAAAATATGATGTTTTTAAAGAAAATGTAAAAAGAATAGTTTTTTAAATAATTGAAAATTTTGAATTTTGGAATTTTAATTTGAAAAAATTCTGGGGCCTCTCCTTTCTCCTTCCACTGAGCTTCACCCCACTCCCACCATCTCTTAAATCATTTTAAAGGGAAGCAGGCAAATGCCAGAGCCTGTTTCTGCCAAAAGGAGCAGTGGTATCAACCCCCCTAGTGATGCCATTGGATCAGATTGAACTGCTTTGGTTCTGAACTAGATCAATCTGGTCCTTAGTAACTCTATCTGATTCAGAGCCTGAAATATCACTGTGTCTCCAACAGGAACATAAAAAGAAAATGCCAGGGTGGAATAAAACAGTAGAGGGAGCTGAATTTGTCAACTGATAGCTCTAACATGCAGTATGGAGGGGAAATGTCACCAGTACTCTCTTGTCACAGTGGTTCAGAGGTTAGTATAGTCTGTGCTTATTTATATGAACAAAAATATCTCCCTATTTCTCCACTGATTTTCCAAATTTTGCAGATAATAGAAGGCTGTTGGAAGAGCTGTGATGAGTATTTCACTTTAGTGCAGTTATTCAACTGTAAAGCTTGGGAATGTTCTCAGGAATCTAAGGAAGATTAGTACCGTGCAAGTTACTCCTGCAGATTTCAGATCTGACTATGGTGACACATGCCTTAATACAATGGAGAATCCATTGACACACTCTCAGGATAGATTTATTTATATTCAAGTTTATATATTAAAATAGGTAATATAATTTCTATTATAATACTAAAGACATATAACAGTGATTTATTTTTTTTAATATATATATATAAATCAAGCACAAAACAAAACAAGAGGTGGGTCTAGTGGTTTGGGTGTTGGACTATGAACAAGATTCAAATCCATGCTCAGCCATGAACACCCACTGGGTGCCCTTGGGCAAGTTATATTCTCTCAGCCTCAGAGGAAGGCAAAGACAACCCCCCCTCTGAACAAATTGTGCCAAGAAAACTCCATGAAAGGTTCATTTTAGGATTGCCATAAGTTGAAAATGACTTGAGGGCACACAACAACAAATCCTAACCAAACTACCAATAAAATATCACAATTATGCTTAGGTGGTATGAAACCATGATTGTAACCTTATTCACACCTAAGAGCAGGGGTAGGCAACCTAAGGGCCGGGGGCCGGACACGGCCCCCTGAGGCCTTTGGACTGGCCCCAGGCCGGTCCTGCCACTGCCACCACCGCTGCCTGCCATGATGATATTGATTATTGTTGTTATTACTTGTTCTTGGGGTTTTCTTGGCAAAAGCTCCACAGGGGTTTTGCCATGGCTTTTCTGAGGCTGAGAAATGTGCATGCATATTTTTAATTTTTTTTTTTTAAAAAAATAATTTTTATATTTATTTATTTATTTATTTATTTATGGTGCTTCAGCCCCCAATTGTCTGAGGGACAGCAACCTGGCCCCCGGCTCAAAAAAGTTGCCTACCCCTGCCTAAGAGTAACCTCCATTGATACTTACTTCTGATCATGTAAGCTCAACTAGTAAGTGATCTTGAACTTTAACAGAAAATGTTCAGCTGGATAAATCTAATCTTCACCTGTTAATTAGAAATGCAGTCTTTCAAAGAAGTGTTACCATTTAAACTGCTAGTGTGAAAAAGGAAACCCATACAAAAAAAAAAGAAAAAGAAAAAAGAAAAAAGAAAAAAGAAAGAAAGAAAGAAAGAAAGAAAGGGGAAGGGAAGGAAAATACTACCTAGTCTCTGATTGCGATTTTACTTATCATTCTCTGACTTATTCTATATTGTCCGAAACTATAGGAAAAAAGCTAAAATACTTGTTATAATGATATCATTTTACTTGCTAGAGTAAATAGTGTCCATCAATTACTCTAGTTCTGCAGCAGATGACATCCTCACTCCTGTTCTGGGAGAAAGAAAGAAGAAGAAAGCCCAGAACCGCAGGAGCCTTTCACACTACACAATTATAGCACTAGGAATCAATAGTGATATAATTGTGCTGGGCGAAAGCATCCCTGTCTTCCCTCTTCACTATACCGCTGACTGTATGTGAGAAGCTGATAATTTTTAGTATTCCATACAAGGTCCTTCCTTGAAAGATGTGTCGCTGTTGGAGATAATTTTTTTAAACAGGTTGCAGCAGGCAGAGTCCATCTTGAGAAAGACTGGTGAAAAGTGAAGCCATGAAAGAATGTTGCTGAATACACAACTCAAGACCACAAGGTTGCTGCTTCCATTTTATTAGGCATGCTGTTGAAAAGCATGCTGGGAACCTATGCTTGGGAGAAGCTAGCTTAAAAAATGTATTTCAGACATTACCAGTCAGTGTGTATTTCTCCATTTTTATTTTTATAATATGGTCTCAATTCAGTAAGCCCTCAGCATAGTGTAAAGAACCATATGTGGACATATGTCACTGCAGCACTATTTATTTATTTATTTATTTATTTATAGTAGTTATTCTTTGCCATTCAGCCACAAAGGTTCTCAGAGTGGCTTAAACAACCCCCATCCCAGAATAGCAACACAGGGCAACACAAATTGACATATGTTTGAGTTCTGTAACAGCCAAACCACAATGCAGAGTGGCACAATGGCCACATAGGGCAGGAAGATAAACTTCCAGCATTGCATCCTGAATGTGCAAGTAACTGGTTGTGCAGCAGTACTTCTATTGTGGCCTCCTGAATGTGCCTGTTTCAGTGTCATGCTCCACAATCCTTTGCTTCCACAATTGCTTTCTGAATTCAGCCATTACACAATGGTGAGTTCTTCACACAATGAGTGCAGTGCCTACTCCATGTGCATATCTTGCTTCTTGTATTCAAGCCTTTTTACATTCAATGGCTGCCATTCTGTTAGGGATATATGTACACTTTGTTAGAATATAGATGGGTTATACAGTCAAAGGTGAAATGTAGAGATGTGTGTGTGGAATTTTCCTCATGAGAACAACATCTAGAGAAACAAAGTGAATCTAGCACCAGATGGCTACACAGACATAAACATGTACTTTCCCAAAGGTACAACTCATAGAGAGAGATTTTGTTATCGGAGCAAGAGATATCAAAAAGGTAAACATTGTTAGGTCTTGACAAAATAGTCACGTGGTGGATGATGGACAGCAAGAGGCTGGGTTAATATACATCATACAAGCATTATCCAATTAGCATAAGGTTAACACCCAGAAGGTGGAGTATGGGAAGGGCCTAGAAAAGTCTTTGTTTAAGAATGTTTATTATTCAAGATGTGACTGCCTGGCATCAGTGGTTTTTAACCATGGAGTTAAGAGATGGCTTCTAGTATGTTTATACTGCTTTTATAATGTAACTCCTAGATCTGGAAACAAGGATCTGTCACTTCTTTTTAACTTTAACTTTAACTGTAACAAGTTGGGATCTTATGCTTTTGGGATTGTTAAAGATGTAACCTCTCATGGCTGAACTGGAAAAGTTCATCACAATGGATTTTACTTAGCTATCTTATTTTTCTTTTATATGCATTAATAAAACTATGCTTTTGGACTTTACAATGTGTCTTCTTGACTGAGGAAGACAGGATCCTGAAGAAGGGAAGCTGAGCCAGTTGATGGTAAGAGTTACAAAGTGGCTGTGGATCACAGCAGCCAGCTTGTCCTGCAGATTCTGCTGGGTGTCAGAGCATCACTGCAACACCCATCATCCACACACTGACACACTTAATATCCCTTACCTGTGTATATGCTCTAATTCTGAGCACTGCAGAAGTTAGTATTCCCTTCCTCCCTCTACAGCACCCTCCCAGGCATACTGAACAACTTATGAAGTTACTTGCACAACTATTCTGTATTGTATGGGAAGCAGATAGGATTACAGCAGTGTCTGACTATGACTGCATGACCAGGCATGAAATGATGACATTATCACTGAGCTCCACTGTGATCCTCTGTAGGTCTCAGCACTATTGTAAGCATTTCACATGTGGCTACAGGGATATAACCAGATGTATCTGCAATCCTGCTTGCTCCTCATCAGGCACAGAATGACCATAGGGGATGGTGACAAAGGTTTTTTAGGAAGCCAGTGGGTGGTACACCGTGTACAGTGTGTAACTACTTTTCCACATCGAACCATACAGGATTGAAGCTACCATGTGAAATACAATTTCATCCAAGAAATTCAGGGAATGTGCATAATAGCAAGGTGTTTCTACACATTCACCATATAGTCCACATTGAGTAACATATATAAATGTCTTCCAATTGAGCCTAAGCCTTTTTTAAAAAATTGGAAGAGAACCCAAGGTTCATGTGATCCTATCTCCAACCTATGCAGCAATCTACTGCTAAAGCATCCATGAGTGGAGACTGTTTAACTTCTGTTTAAGAACTTCCAGTGAATAAGAGCTTGCTTTCTTAAATCCTATAGAAATAGATGGCAATTCTGAATAAATGTGCTGATGGTTCGATTATTTTGTTGAAATGGATACAATTCTCTTAGCCAGGGCAAGACTGTAGATCTATGCACATTTTTTCAGAAGTAAATGCCATCAAAAATATGTAGTACTTAATCCTGAATCTGGATAACTATGCAAATGGTTGACTTGCACTTCATGCTGCTGTAGGATTTATATGTGCATACTTGCAAATCATTTTTATTAGGTTATTAAGGTATTATTTATCATTTATGAATATGATTATTGATTTACTAATGCAATATGTTCATCAGTGCCTGACTCAGAAAAAAAAATTCCCTATTGTCAAAGTGCATGTTCAACATTTATAATGAATCCAAGAAAAGAAAAGTGAATCTGTTCAAGCCACATTTTGAAAATGTGGAGTTTGATATAAAAGCTTTGAAACAAGCTTAGGAAACAGGATTTCTTTTTCTAAATCCCACTTTGAAATTTAAATTGTTACAATGCTATTTATTCAGTAAGATCTGTAATGACAGTATTTTCTCTGTCTGATGAGTACTGCTGCTCCCATTAAGGTGACAAATCAGAATAAACCAATAGAAGCCTATTTGTATTATATTTATAACCCATTCCTTCAAGTAGCTCTGACCTTAGGATACTATTTTCACAACACCAGGAAATAACAAGGTGAGATACAAGAGATGGGCTAAGCTAGCACCACATTTATTATTCTAATTAAACCCAGTAATTGTACTGAGTAACCACTGAGTTGACACAGTGGTCTTTCTTGATCTGTTCAGTAACTACCAGGGTGAGCACTCTAGTTCAAATACTAGGCTATGTGATTATGACCTGTAATTGCCCAGGTGGCCCAATATGACCCAAGAAACCCTCTCATGGTATTTACTCCAAGACTTAAAGGAGATCCAGCCATGAGCCGGTCCCAAAGATTATTCCTTTCTCACTGAGTCCCATCCATCCCTAGATGCCAGTCAGGGAACTCCCTTTTCAACACTTGGTTCTCATGGATGTTCCCTCATTTCCCTACCAATGTGACCAACAATGCATAGACACCATTCTAGCCAATAATCCCAGAGTTGTGAAGGCACCCAGTGCATGATAGATAAAACCTTCCCCATCAGCCTTTGTTCAATATGCTGATCAAGTGATGTAGGCTCAGAATTTCAGCCTCAAATGCAACCAGCAAGACTTTCACTGAATCTATAGTGGGAAGGTGGGCCAGCTGTGCCAGACAAAACAGGCTGGTACTGTAACCGTTGAGGTTTAAATCTTTTTCTCCCTATTCCAAGCATGAGTAGTGTGATGACATAATTTCCGAATAGCGTCTCCTCTTCTTTTCTGGGGCACACAAGGTCATCCCATTCCTACAGCTATAGTGGTTGCACAGGCCACAATGGGGAATATCCCACCCACATCTATTTTATCTTACAACAGTCCTGTTGTATCTGGTCCAGAGTACCCCCATAATCTTGTTAGGTGAATGGATAGCTGAACCTAAATCTTTTCACTCCTATATCAACTCTCCACCACATTGCTACTGTATTTATACTGTCTGTTGTGACATTATATCCAGGGATAGTCATAACATGATGATATAGAAACACATGCTAGAGGAGCTATTTCATAAACTACACATGGGAGTAATGCAGCCTTCCAGATGTCACTAGACTAACAATCCTAGCTAGCAGAGCTAATGGCAAAAGAGTTTATCATACCAGCCTGGTTCTTCTCTAAGGGCCTGAACAGACTGCCAGAAATAATCCAGTTTGAGACCACTTTAACTGCCCTGGCTCAGTGCTAGGGAATCATGGGAGCTGTAGTTTATTATGGCACCAGAGCTCTCTGACAGAGAAGGCTCAATGTCTCAGAAAAAAACTACAATTCCCATGATTCCCTAGTATTGAGCCAGGACAGTTAAAGTGGTCTCAAGATGGATTATTTCTGGCAGCCTGTTCAGGCCCTAAATCACGTTAGAGAAAGAATCTGGATACATACTAGTTTGGGAGCTTTCGTTATCACACCAACCCACCATCAATGCTACCAAGGCATGTATGCCATGGACTCTCTTTTCTAATCTCCTCTTTAACCCCATCTCCCTTCCTAGCATGTCTTTCATTTTTTTCTTTTGTTGTTTATTTCTCTTTTTAATTGATTTTAGCCCTTATGGCATTGTGATTTGGGAATGGGTGGGTGGGTGGGGGGTATAAAAGAAAGTGAAAAAAAATCAGAAAACCAGCCTGCTTGGGGCTAGTGTTGGAGGGAGTGGAAATGGAGGAGAGGAGGTGATACTGAGAACATGTGATTGCCCAATGCTAGTTCTACAGATTGAGACACTCACACAGCAAGGCTAATTGAATACACCCATGATTGGAAACCTACTCACAGGATTTCCCCATGAAAGGAGGATGCCCTAACCATGCAAACACAGTAGTCACACTTTGGAGGCAACATCATGAGATAAATATCACTAAAGATACCTTTCCCTCTCTTTTGGTCATGGGTTAAAAGCCATGTGTAATAACCAAAGAATGCTGAAGGAAAAGATAGAACAGCCATATAATGTCAGGATTCTGTTGGTGTCATATGCCACCATGACTCTTCAGGGTATATACTCTGAATGATGTTGTGCAATGAGGTATCTTCTATCTCCCTGCATATTGTTGTCAATCCCAATTTGTTAGTGCAAATTCCAGGCATAGCTCAATTCTGGCCTCTGAGAGCATGGGGCTACTCCCATGCTCTTTCCAGACTGACCTTGAGCACTTGGTGAAGAAGAAAGAGCCTTAGGGCAGAGGCTCCTCTGCCAGATTTTGGCTCAACATCAGTCAGTGACCAGGAGAATGGATCCACATTGGTGAAGAAGTGGGGACAAAGCAAACACTTTCTCAACATCTTATGGAAATGGCCTGGGTATGCTGGCAGGCATTTACATTCTAGTGGCATGTTTAATAGATTCAAGCTAATGTGCTTTTTAGGGATGCGGTGGCTCAAGTGGTTAAGACACTGACTCTGTTGATTGCAAGATTGGCAGGCTGGCTGTTCAAGACCCGGATGTTGCATGATGGGGCAAGCTCCTGTCATTAGTCCCAGCTTCTGCCAACCTAGCAGTTCGAAAACATGCAAATGCAAGTAGATAAATTGGTACCACTTCAGTGAGAAGGTTAACAGCATTCTGTGCAATCATGCTGGCCACATGATCACAGAGTAGTCTCTGACAACACTGGCTCTTCAGCTTAGTACCAGAGATGAGCACTGCCCCTTATGGTCAGACACAACTTGACAACCTTGTCAATGGGAAATACCTTTACCTTAATGTGCTTTTTAAAATCCTAGATATCTTCTCAGGAGAAACATGAAAAATAACATGAAAAATAACAAGAGATCTTTGAAGACATATGGGGGGACATGTTGGCCATAAAGAAAAGTGGAATAACATCCCAAATCCACAAAACAGCAATACTTTTATTGGGTCAGTTTAGGTATGAGATATGCTAGAGGATATATGGGAAACGTGATCTCTCAGGCTTGCCATTTTTTATCATTATGCTGGATTGAATGTGGAGTTTTTTATGGATTCAATGTTGATTTGTCATTTTGTTTTAGAGATGACCTATGTTTTTTGTATTGTTTTTTTCAGTGCTGTTTTCTTTCAAAGCTGTTGATTAATCATTTATGCCTTCATGGGTTTGCGTCTGAGTAAACTAAACAGCTTGGAAGTAAGAGTAAGTAACAACCTCTAATTTTATATGATACACATGTATTAAATGAGAAATAATTGGATGATAATAGAGTTTGTCTCATGATCACAGCTACTCTCTTACCAGAATTCTTCTCATAATGCTGCATCTAATGGGCATTAGGGAGCAAATTTTTGCCAGTCCCTCCATGGCAAGACCAGTGTTATCCCAAAGCTGTTTTTAATGCCCCCCCCAACCTCTGGAGAGGTTTTTGTGAAGCATGGAGTTTTCTGAAGATGGAAGTTGGAGCCAGAAGGCGACCAGATTGACATAAGCCACGATCTTGTAGGGCCCCACAAACCAAGCATCCAATTTCCAACACGGCCTTTGAAGTGGAAACTGCTATGTCGACAGCCAGACCAGATCCTCCATCTGCAAAGGGGGACCTTCCCAGCATCACTGATCTGCTCCCTTCTTGTATGCCTCCTTGGCCACCTCGAGCTGTTCCTGCAACAAAGACTGCATGGCTTGGAGTTTCTGGAGCCACTGATCCACTGCAGGGACTGATGAGCCAGGGGCAACAGCAGGGTACTCTCAAGGATGAAAACACCCAGTGGTGCAATGAAGGGAATATGCTTGGTCGAGGCATGGACTGAGTTGTAGGCAAACTCAGCCAGCAGAAGCAGGTCGACCCAATTCTAACAGTAACTGGAGTAGCACTGTAGGCACTGCTCCAGAGTCCCATTAGTGCACTCTATCTGCCCATCTGACTGGGGGTGATGAGGCAAGGACAGGTACAGCACAATGTCCAGGAGATGCAGCAGACTGGTCCAGAAGCGGGCACTGAACTGTGCACAATGATCCAAGACCACTTCCTCAGGAAGGCCATGGAGCCAGAGGACATGCTTGACAAACATCCAGGCCATGTCCTTCACCCTAGGGAGGCCAGCACAAGGCACAAAATGGGCCATCTTCAAAAAGAGGTCCACCACCACCCAAATGGTGGTATAGTCAGCAGACATGGGCAGGTCTGTTATAAAGTCCATAGACACTACCATCCAAGGCCCGGAGGGTATCGGCAAAGGCAATAACAAACCCACAGGCTGTCCTGGGTGGTCCTTAGCATGGTGACACACCGAACATGTGTCAACATATTTGGCCACCTCGGCCTGAACATGAGGCCACCAAAACTCCCAGATGAGGAGGTGCAGAGTCTTGCAGAAACCAAAATGTCCTGCTGGCTTTCTGTCATGACACAACATCAAGACCTCCTCCCAACAAGTACCAGCTAGCACATACAGGCAGCCCCAATGGTAAGGAGGCCCTCCCGGAACATAAAGAGAGAAGCATCCCCCTTGGCAGCATGCTGGGCCACCAGCGTGTCCCAGCTCTAGAAATCTCAGATCTGGCCCAACAAGGTAGCTTCCCTTGGAGCAGTGGCAAAATTCTCCAGACACAGAATGGTAAACTGAAGCTCCCTCTCTGGGTCTATGGTGTACTCTGGCTTCTGGGAGAGGGTGTCTGTTGACGGTTCTGGGCTCTTGGTACATACTGCAGCTGAATGTTGAAGCGGACAAAGAACATGGACCACTTGCTGCTGGGACAGCTTCCACACCATCTGCAGGTGCTCCAAATTTTGATGATCTGTGTATCTGCACTGGGTGAGCTGCCCCTTCAAGGAGATGTCACTAGGTCTCAAACACCGCCTTCTCCCAAATGCCTTCTCCCAAATGGTGTAATTCCGCTCCACAGGTGTAAGCTGTTGGAAGTAGAAAGCACAAGGTGAGGCCCTCTCGGCTGAAGCAACATTCCCCCACGGGCAACATCCAAGGCATTTGACTTGACAATAAAGGGTGTCTGTGGATCCAGGTCTTGTAGGATGGGGGCTGATGTGAAGCATGCCTTCAAGTCCTCAAAGGACTGCTGTGTGGCTGCCATCCACTGGAAACAAGTCTTCCCTCACAACAGTTGGGAGATAGGGGCCACAAGGGATGCATAGTCCTTAATGAACTTTCAGTAAAAGTTCACAAACCCTAGAAACCACTGAATATCCTTTCTGCTGTGAGAAGGCTGCCAGGACACTACCGCCTCCACCTTAGAATTGTCCATGGCCACACCCTGGGCTGAGATCCAGTAGACCAAGAAGTCCACCTCATGGACATCAAAGATGCACTTTTCGAGCTTAGCATAGAGCCGGTGCTCCCCGAAGCCTCTGGAGCACTGCGTGGACTTGGGCTTCATGGGTCATCTGGCTAGGGAAATAAATCAAAAAGTCATCTAGGTAAATGATGACAAAGCAGTCCACATAGTCCAGGAGCACATCATTTACAAAGTGTTGGAAGACGGCTGGAGCATTGCACAGTCCAAAGGGCATGACAGTGTATTCATAATTCCCATACCACATTTGGAATACCATCTTCCATTCATCTCCAGCCTGGATTCTTATCTAGTTGTAAGCCCCCTGGAGGTCCACCTTGATGAAGACCTTGGTGTGGCACTGCCGCTCCAGCAGCTCTGGGATCAATGGCAACGGGTACCGGTTCCGGATGGTGATCTGGTTGAGTCCCCAGTAGTCATTGCAGAGGCGTAGCTCCCTGCACTTCTTGTGCACTAACAAGATGAGTGCACCTGCAGGAGATTTGGAGGGCCGGATGAACCCCTTCTGGAGGTTCTTCTTCAGAAAGTCTCTCAGAGCTGCCAGCTCAGGCTCCAAGAGGGAGAAAAGTCACCCCGCCAGAATAGGGGTCCCTGGTACCAGGTCAATGGCACAATCATAGGGTCGGTGCAGTGGGAGCCAGTCCACCTCCTTTTTGTCAAACAAATCAGTGAAGTCCTGATATTTCACCAGTAACTTGACCGAACAGTCCTGGATCTCCACTGCTACTGCCGCAGGGATCCGCTCCAGCCAACAGTGTTCCTGGCAGTATTCAGAGGCGAAAAAGACTTTCTGATGGGACCAAGAGATGTGTGGGTCATAATAATAATAATAATAATAATTTTTATTTATATCCCGCCCCTCTGCCAAGCAATCGGGGCGGCGTACAGAGTTCAAAACATCAAAATAGATTACATCAAACCAACTCCCATCCCTCATTCCCATCCCCAAAACAATTCAACAAAACAAATTAAAAAACAATATACAATACAATATAAAATATACAATTACAATATAAAAATACATAATAGCATTGTAGCTGGGAAATGTATAACTGGGGAAGGATTTTAAACTCTTCCCGGTCTCCCCAACCGTGCTCCAGCCACAGCTGTGCTGTTGGTCAAAATCAAAGTCCAATTATAGTCAAAAGCTGGAAGCTGGAGGGGATTTTAAAGCCGCTGGTGCTCCTCCCCAGCAGCGCAGGTGAAACTGGTCCTCCGAGGGCTGCTGGGTGGCCAGCAGTCCTCCGCGGCTTCAGGGAGGCCGCCGCTTGCTGGGTGGTGCCGGCGGAGTAGCCTCCAGTCCAGCTGCTCAGGTGGTGGAAAGGGAGGGGCTGGTCCCAACTCTCCCCGCTTGGCTCCTGGAGCTTTGGGAGCTGCTGTTGCCTCTGAGGAGGCTAAGAGTCTTAAATAGCCTCCAGTCCAGCTGCTCAGGTGGTGGAAAGGGAGGGGCTGGTCCCAACTCTCCCCGCTTGGCTCCTGGAGCTTTGGGAGCTGCTGTTGCCTCTGAGGAGGCTAAGAGTCTTAAATAGCCTCCAGTCCAGCTGCTCAGGTGGTGGAAAGGGAGGGGCTGGTCCCAACTCTCCCCGCTTGGCTCCTGGAGCTTTGGGAGCTGCTGTTGCCTCTGAGGAGGCTAAGAGTCTTAAATAGCCTCCAGTCCAGCTGCTCAGGTGGTGGAAAGGGAGGGGCTGGTCCCAACTCTCCCCGCTTGGCTCCTGGAGCTTTGGGAGCTGCTGTTGCCTCTGAGGAGGCTAAGAGTCTTAAATAGCCTCCAGTCCAGCTGCTCAGGTGGTGGAAAGGGAGGGGCTGGGCATTCCCAAGACTAAAGGGACATGAGGGATGGTAGCCAGCAGAAACCAGATTTCCTCCATGTGACCCTGGATCTCAAGGTGGAGCACAGCCATCTGATGGATCATGAGGCTAGACCTGAGCAACCGTCCGTTGATGGTCTCCACTGACCTGGGCTCAACAAGGGCCTCCAAAGGGATCCAGTGGCGTTTCACAAGCCCTGAGTCCATAAAGTTTTTTTGAGGTCCCCAAGTCCAACATAGCTCTTATAGGAAGCAGCTCCATAGTGGGGAGCCTGAGATTGGTGGCCACTAACAAAGGGTCCTTTCGGGGAACTGAACTGGAGATAGCAGGATTGAGAGACTTTCCCAGTTGATGAACTTGCTCTATACCTGAGAGGGCCCATTTCCCTGTAGCGCAGCCTATCCTCTCTTGGTGGGGCATTATCAGGCAAAATGCCCCTGAAGGCCACAAGCAGAGCCCCTCCCTTCTCCTGCGTTCCTTCTCGGTCCCAGTAAGTCATGGGTGGGCCTCTCTCAGCTGTATAGGTTCCTCTGTGGGCTGAGAAGGGATCGACACAGGTGACGCTAACTGATCTGTTTGGGCTGAACTAGAGTGGGACGGCAGGGCACGTCAATGGGCCTTAGATATATATATATGCTCTTCACCAACTTCAGATCTCAGGAGTCTACAGGATGGTCCTGTGGCAATCAAAGTGAGTCTCAAACTGTAGTAAATCTGCAGTGTGTAAGCAATCAGTGACTGTGCTAGATCATGAAGCCTCCACAAGTGAAGGGAGTCTTTGCACTGACACAAAAATGACACCATACTCAATATTATGGTTGTAAAAACTTCGCCACAACTTTATTTGTACAGGGTAATCAATAATTCTTTAACAATTTAATTTAACCACAATTGACATTGTTCTTGACACATGTGTTCCTTTGCATATCCAATTTAACCAACAGTGTCAATCTATCCCTTTAATTCATGTGTCAAGAACATCAAGTTCCAATTAAACCAACATCCAAATAAATCATCTCCCCCAACCGAAAATGATGTTATAATTTAACTCATGATGTAACTTGTCTATGACGTCATCAATTTGTTTGATGACAACATAGCAACACAGGAGGGGGCCAGCCTAGCATGGCATCCTCTCCCCCCCACCCCAGAGAGCTCATTCAATGTGACGAGTGATGGACTTCAAGTATACATCACAACCCTTGGGGGAAAGATGTACCCCATCGCCCCTGTACAAATGTGGCCTATCTATCTGAATACTCTCATGTTCAATAATTCCAATCCCCACAACTCCCAACTTCTTAACCATGGATCTATTCAACCAATGACGGGCTGCATTGATCGACGAGTCCTTTCTTGCTCCTACCCATGTAAATCTGCAGTGTGTTCCTTGGCAAAAACTTGGTTCACATCACCACCGTGTTTGGGAGTCTCCATTTAATGTCCTGCATGTCATTCAAGATCTTTTTTACCAACTTGAAACAAGGTACTTTAGCAAGGTCATTCTCTCCCAAATGTACCAGCAGAATCTTTGGTGGTGCAAATGTTGCTAATAACTCGATGATGTGTGGAATGAGAGCTCCACATAGCATTCTTCTCCGACCAAACCATCGTACTCGCTGAACCTCTCTTATTGCCAGATTCCGATCTTGAGATGATTGTAGCACCCGACGTTCCATCCAGAATACAAAGCTGTGCCCGATGATCCAAACATCTTCAAAATTCAGATTTGTTTTAATAGAAAAACAGATTAAGTATAACAATGAAACACCTCAACTAGATAACCCAATGTCCCACCCATACCTTATGGGTGAATGTAGGACTTAAAAGTCCTGGACCGCCAACGCCCAATCAGTCGGATTGTAGCATCACTCAAATCCTGTGAAGCAGCAGCAGTCGCTGCCTCTATATGAAATGAATGAGCCAAGAACTGGGCTGCTGTCAAACTTGCATGTCTCAAAGTCTCTCACAACACAGCTCGAAATTGAAACTGTGTCAACAGAAGGCCCGAAACATGAAGGAACAAATAGTCCAGGCTGGTCGGGCAAAGCCTAAGATAATCTGACAAGGTTAAAGTGGGACAAATTTGACCTAATGGTGCTCTAGACAATGCGACCATTTGTCCCTTAGCCAACTGGTCAGTCTTAGAACGCTGAAAACTTAGTTGAACTCCCTGGTCATTAATTTGAACGTCAGATAGGTAAAGTGCTCTGCCTGAACTATCCAAGCGAGAGCTAGAAACCAGCTCGCTAATTCTAGTGGCCGCAAAAAACGCCACAGTAAAAACAGCCCTAAACAGAATCACTTCCTGAGCTGAAGAACATACCTCAGGAAGGGATTGCCAAATTTGGATTTAAATTGATCCTGTCACCGGCAAGCGAGTATCACATGCTGGAGGAAGCTCCCTGGCCCAACCTTCTAGGGCCCTACGTACTCTAAAATCCCCTGTAGGGTCAATGAACCCTCCCACTCTGGAATAAAAGGACAGAGCCGCTAACCTTGTCCTAATAGTGACCAAGGACAAACCTGACTGCTGAAGATGAACCGCAAAACGTAACACAGTCTCCTCCCTCAATGGCCAAACCTCAACCTCCCCGTGCATAGACAAAAACAGCCTAAAAGCTCAGATTGCGAGCTGGTATGACTTGCGTGTCAATGGAGCTACAGACTGTAGGATCGCACTGTCGATTTCTATCTCCAAGGCTCCACTGATGTTTCGGTACCTCCAGTAGTTGAGGTGCAGCCTCCGGGGTGAGTTGACGAAACCTGGAAAACTGAAAACGAGAAATGGTGTCTGCCAACGGATTTAGTAACCCTGGTATGTGGCGAGCTTGAAACAACACATTGTATCTCAAACATTGAGTAACCATTGCTCTAACCAATGACATCACCCTTAAGGATTTGGAGGTTTGGGAGTTCACTACATGAACCACTGCTTGGTTGTCACACCAAAACCAAACAGTTTTATTTTCAAATAGAACTGGCCACAAATGAACTGCAACCACAATAGCGAAGAGTTCGAGAAAAGTGAGGTCCTGTGTCCAACTCTTATCCACCCAAGCTTGAGGCCATCTCTCAGCTGCCCACTGACCTCTCCAATAGAGGCCAAAACCATGTGTGCCAGAGGCATCAGAGTGTACCTGAAGGGCCGCCTTTAAAAGCTTTTCAGACCTCCAAAAGGAGACTCCATTAAATTGATCCAAAAATGATTCCCAAACCTTCAAATCAGCTCTTATTCAACTATTAATTCTAATATGGTGATGTGCAGTGGATACCCCTTTAGTAGCATTATATAGGTGAGCACAAAAGGCTCGTCCAGGAACAATAACTTTACAGGCAAAATCTAACAACCCAGTCAGGGATTGAAATTCTCGAAGCATGGCCTTATTCCTACTGCTCATCGTCCTTACCTGGTATCTCATTGCTTCAAGTTTTTCTATTGGGAGGTGAGAGATTCCCTCAGCTGTGTCTAACTCAATGTCCAAGAAGGTCAGACGGGTGCCAGGACCCTCCGTCTTTTCCTTCACCAAAGGAACTCCCATCTCAGCCATCAACACCTGAAATGCCGACAAGGTATCTTCACACCTTGTAGTACTGTGAGCTCCAGCGAACAAGAAGTCATCTAAATAATGAGTAATAGCTTGATTACCTGACCTCTTGACCATGCACCAGTGCAAAAATGTACTAAATTTTTCAAATGCGGAGCATGAGATAGAACACCCCATTGGCATAGCCTTGTCAAAATAGTACATCCCTTCAAATTGAAAACCTAACAAGTCAAAATTTTCAGGGTGTACTGGTAAAAGCCTGAAAGCTGATTTAATATCACACTTAGCCAATAGGGTACCTTTACCTAATGCCCGTACCATCTGCACTGCTGCATGATGCGTATTTCACCGATGCCAAAGCTGGATCAATGACATCATTAACAGAG
The DNA here is from genome assembly GCA_026167975.1 of Phrynosoma blainvillii. Taxonomy (NCBI): domain Eukaryota; kingdom Metazoa; phylum Chordata; class Lepidosauria; order Squamata; family Phrynosomatidae; genus Phrynosoma; species Phrynosoma blainvillii. The sequence goes on from JANUYF010000004.1 coordinate 25,374,180, forward strand.
TCCCCTTTTGGGTATGACAAATTGTGAATTAAAAGGAACTCACCTGGGGCCTTCTTAGGAATGACGCCCAAAGGTGACAGCCTTAGTGTCGGCATTGGCAGATGTTGATGAGGCCCTGATATCCTACTCAAAGCCAACTCTTTGGCCAGCTTTTCCCTGACTAGCTCTGGTGAATCCCTCACTGAATGCGCATTAGGCGCAAATCAGTGCACCCTCGAACCTGTATAAGGAATATGAAAACCATTTGAAAACCCATCTAACAAATATTGAGTGGAATCCCTATTTGGGTAAATCCGCAACCAAGCAGCCAACACATCCAGTTTAATTGGTGTTGGCGCCTTTCCCTCCCGCTGCTGAATGTTGGTCGGAGACTCCAGCCCCAACCTTCCTCCCCCAAAACAGGAGGTGCTAGGGTGATTACCCTTGCAAATGTTGCATTTATGGTCGAATCTACATTGCTGTCTAACACACTTGCCAGAGTTGAAATCCCAGCATAAACCTGTAACCTTTTTGTCCCCCGTGCTAGGCCTTGCATACTGCCCTTTTGGCTGTGTGACCATGGGCACAAATCCATTATCACACCTGCTCGAAGGGGAGGGCCCCAGCATAACATCTGCCGAAAGTTCAGATTGGACGTGCTGCCATGACAAAGACGGAACCATAGCAGCTCGCATCCTGAACTGTTCTTCGTACTGGAGCCATGCCGCTCCTCTCAAATTAAAATGACAGTTTGTGTAAGCTTTGATCATTATTTCTTGGTATTTTGAAAACTCAGGGGCCCTAGACTGATCTTTTTGTTCTATCACCCCCCTGTATATGGTAAATCCCATCATCCAATTTACAAAGTTTCTTTCCAACTTAGGACGCTTATGCGCCTGGAATTATTTGGGGAGACTGAACACAACCCCATCTTTGACCATAATTCATGACTCAGGGTCACAAAAAGTCAAAGAAAATAGGTCTATGTATTCTCCTTACCATATTCTCTCTTTGGTAGAGAGGGGAAGGTGAGATCCTAAGGGCGTTGACATCCCTGTATAGGGGTTGCACTCAATTGCCCGATTGACTCCAGCCAAACCTAAGGCTCCCACTGTGACCACAGGCCTTGCGTCACTTACCTTGGTAACCGTAAGCTGCTCAGCTTGCACCCTCGAGTCAGGCACCTCGGGTGCAACTGATAAAATCGAAGGTGCAGTTACAGAAACATTTACAGAACTTGTCCCACCAGCATTGTGCCCAACCGGGTCACCAGATGACCACACTAAGGTGGGCCAAGAATTTGTAGCATTCAAAGACGGGGACAAACCTGTACTAGCCAATTGCTGAGCAGCCTCTCCCGATGTTTGTGATCCTCCTACCGAGTGTGCCACAGCCACTGCTCGGGTGCCAGTCTGTGGAATAGAAGAAACACTTTCCCCATCCCTGTTAGCAATTTCAACAGTTTCAGGTGCTGCCACACTATCCTGACCCGAAACCACAGCCCTCTGTACCAAACTATACAAGTCTGCCAGAGTAGGCTGCTCAAGCACAGGGACAGATGTACCCTGTTGCATCACTCCTGGAACTCTCTTTAACAGTTCCATAACATCTGCTACGGTTGGCTGACCAACCTCCATAGCAGATGATACTGGGGGACTACGTGCCACATCCTCAAAAGACATGCCAGATGAATTACTTGGTTGTACCAGTGTAGCCTGCTTCCCAGAAACTTGGTCCCAACTCGACATTGTACTTGATTGGGACCCTGTATTATAACCTTGAACCCTAGTTTGTGCTAGCTGTTCACAAACAGCGACACAAGCCTGCATAGTGCATCCTAATTGTGTCAACTGAGCTGTAATTTCATCATCTCTATTTTGAGGATCATTTGGCCTCTTCGGTGCCAACTGCCCAGAATTGGGCCCAGCCGAAGCCGCATGCCGCTTAGACTGTGGCTTACTGCGCAGCATGACTCAGCAATAATTAACCAAGAGACTGTAATATTATTTATTGTTTTAATATCTTAATATGATAATAATTTTAATGTGCACTCTATTTCATATATATCTATATCTATATATATCTACATATATATGAATGTATTTACTTATATGTAAATCTATCTAAATTATTGTTAATATTATTATTATTCTGTAATTCAAATGGGCAGAGTGTAAACTTACGTAATGAACATGTGTCCCCCAACCAGCAGCCTGACCCAAAATAGGGACCAGATAAATGGCCAAAGGCCTACCATTTCCCTTAGTGGGACACAGGAACCCAACCAGAACACACTGGCTAGTGTAGGACCACCAGATAAAGACCCAACAACAAGGGGCCTACCACTTGCTTTTTTGGACACCGAAAGGCCCAAAACTTCCCTTTTTGGGACATAGAAGCCAAGCCAGCAACCCTCGGCAAGTGTATCAACTGTGTTGTGTGTGTGGTTTTCTTTTTTTAAAAAATATTATTATTATTATTTATATTGTTATAGTTTATGGGTTACCAGGCAGACTGCAGCCAAACCTGCCCAGGCCACCTGCTTATACTATGCAGGCAGCTATATTTATTTATTTATTTATTCATTCAAATTTATTATTATTATTATTATTATTATTATTATTATCATCATCATCATCATCATCATTATTACACAACAATTCTATGGGATCACTGAATCACTCAGGGCCCTTAAACCACAGCCTTTCTTGGCTTCAGATTGGCAGCCTCTCCCAGCCGGGAGAATGATCAGGGCCCTCCGACCCCTCAGGCCACAGCAGCCGAGCAGAGCCGCTCCACCCGGGCCGCTCTTTCCAAGGCCGACGGGCTTCTCCCCGCCAGAAGAATGATCAGGGCCTTGCACTCGCCCTGGCTGCCGCTGCCGCCCAGAGCCCCGTCACCCGGGCTGCCTCCCCCCAAAACCGACGGTCCTCTCCCAGCCGGGAGAACGATCTGGGCCGTCCAACCCCCCAGGCTGCAGCAGGCGACCAGAACCCTTCACCCGGGCTGCTCCCTTTAAGGCAGCACCGGCCGCTACCGTCACCGCCGCTGCTGCTACCGCCGCCGCTGCCGACAAGCCAACAGGCCTCCTCCGTGGCCAATCCTTCAGGCTCCCGGTTGCCAACTAGGCCACTGGAAGGCAAAGGCAGACAAGCTTCTTGCTTGTCTGCTATTCTGAAATAGCTGCCAACACGAAGCAGCCATGGGGCTTTATAGCCCTCAATTCACGTTGGTAATCTCGTGATGAGAAGGGATCCTAGAGGATCCCCATCCTGATTGGCTGAGCGGTGGAGGAAGGGGCAGGACTTCCTCCCTGCCCAGCCAATCACGCGTCCGGCATAATTTGACTTGGCTGGCGCAATGGCGAACCCCTCCCAATGCATCGCGGGGGGGGGTCTTTCTGTCTATTTGAGGTAGACTCTAAAACAGCGGTTCTCACATGATTGAATGAGATCACTCCTTCTATGTGTCTACAAAAGTTGCTCAAGGGTTTGTGTGCAAGACGTGGAGACTCTGATTCCTTCTCCTCATCATCTTTCCAAACTTTTCAATGTGTAAAATCTACACATGCATTGAGTTAAATATTGAATTTAAATAAAATAAAACTATTCTAATTTGAATGGTGTTATTTGCTCATAAAATGTTAAAATATGAATATATATGAATGTGTGAATGAAAATAGCATACTAAATAAACAAAATATGTTTATTCATATATAATGACAAGTGCCAGGGCACACAATATCTACATATAGAAGTCAAAGGGGGTCCCAAGAGTAAAACATTTGCATACCACTACTCTAGAAGAGTCATCCAATATTTCTAGGTGTGGATATGCTGTCCAATGAGACACTCTTTAACTTAATCAGAGCACTTTTTTAAATAAATAAATAAATAAATAAATAATCTAACCAATTAGTAGATCCAATCTTTTCCCCTTCCCATTTTATTTGGCTTTATAGTTGATTCATTCTGCATATTTTAACTTTCTGTAATCCCTCTTGAGGACTCCTTTTGGGGTTGCAAGATTGTGGCAAAAACATAGCCTTGCAATATATATATATATATATATATATATATATATATATATATATTCCCAGCTTTGAAAGTGACATCAAAGAGTCTGTAAATTAACTAAAAGACCAAAAGTGGCAAAGAGAGTGAAAATGAACCATTCCTTCAGAAGATGTAAGAGAGAACACTTTTTTTATCCACCACTAGTCAATCTGTCATTCCTTTGAGTGATGGGGGCAGGGAAACATATAATTCAAATTTATCTAAATAAAGAATAATATTCCCAGGAGAAAGAGCTAATTTTAAAACAGAATATTAAAAAAGTCATGAATAAATCATATTAAAATATAGTACAGAAGGAGAAAATGAAGAAAACACAAGCCAGAATAGCTATTGTTTTCCATGATTATAATGATACAAGCACAGATTGTGAGACTCAGCAGACACAGAAATACTATAGAGCATAGTGGTGGTGTTGTTTAATTTTCACAAGGGATCACACATCAGTGAAAATTGCACCAAGCAACAATAATTAAAACATGTTTCTGCAATTAGAAGCTAAACCCTGCAATTGAATTTGGACAAATCATAACTTAGTTTTGAAGAACAAGATTGAAAAGACATAGCATCATGGAAAACAAACATAACAAACCTAAAATGGTGGTGTATATATGTAGTGATATTAAGAGCATGAAATGTGAACCTGCTTCCCAATAGTTTGCATTGTCCTCACAGTTCCCCAGAAAGTAATTATTTTTGTTCTTGGAATATGATTCCTCAAATGCATATTTTGCACCTGGTGAAATTTATTTCTCTCAGGGTTGTGATTGCCACCAAGAATGTGAGATGTACTAACTGGTCATTTGAATGTTCCTGCTCACATAGAAATTACTTTTCCTCTTTCAGATTTTCCTTCATCTCCACAGTGAAAAGGCAGGACTAGTGGCCTAAAGGTATCCCATATGTTTCCTTCTCCTGAAAGCTGCTTTGGTGAAATATTTCTGTATGATTTTGATATGTTTTAGCTAAACGTTTAAGTGCATATTATTTTAAAGCCTATTTCCAAATCTCTTTCAGCTTTGATTCTCTAAAAAAAATATGTTGAGTAGAAATTGGAGTTGATTTAGTTTTCTTGTGCAACCCCAGGGTAGGTTTCAAGCATCAGCGAGACTCCAGAGATACACTAAACTGGTTGCTAAGGAATTTTAAGGAAGCTCTGAAAGAGCAGTCTTTTTCCGTAAAGGTGTATAAGTCTGGATTCCTTGCTATTTAGGTCTAGGACATGAGTTATTAAAAAAATACAAGTGGTAGTTGCAGATATTACTTCTGAAGAAAAGACAAAGGATATCTTACATTGGTACCACCTCTCCTGGGATTGTAGGCATACCTGTTTAGAGAAGACAAAAGATAGTTTGCAAGAAGAAACAAATTCACCTTTGAATCCATCTAGTACTTAATATAATGTAAAGATTCCAAATATGTAATTGCATTGTTGCCATAGTATTTTGCATTATTTCAAATGCGGTGGCTTAAATTCTATAGCTACCTCCAGCTAGAGTAGACAAATTTAATCTATGAGTTTTACATAAATGACAATTTATAATTGAGCAATTGATTCAAGTGGTGTATTTCACTTGGGATTAGCAACTACATTTAAGTCCAAGAATTCAAAAACATTATTTTATATACATCCATATTATATTGATGGATATGCAACAGCATTAGGGTTTGGGAACATGCTTATTTGATCCTTATCAGGCATGGGGATTATGTAACTTTTCTATGCTGTTGAACTTCATCTTCCAATAGCCTTAGCCAATATAATTTAGGGCAAAGAATGTTGAGAGTTGCAGTTCAATATCTGGAGTGTGCTGGAAGAATTCCCAACCTGAATTGTATGTATTTATCTGTTTATTTGCATTGACGCAATACAATTGCTTGCCAATATGATCACAGTGGCCCATGAATATTAAAATCTGTGAATGCTCAACCAGAATATATGGAGGGATGACTGTTATGAAGTGTCAAGGATTTTTTTCAGAATAAAGTAGAAACATTTGCTCAGAATGAATGAATGAATGAAAAGGGTCATTATAGTTAGTTCTTGGCAATTAACCATGGTTGTCACACTTGCTCTAAAGAAATAAAATCAACATGTATCTATAGCAGGGGCACTCAGAATTGGGAAGGAAATGTTTTTAGCATTAGAACAAATTCAAAGATAGCATTGATACTAAACATTATCATGAAATTATCATAAACTTTATCATGAAACATAAGTGTGTATGTGTGTGTGTGTGTGTGTGTGTGTCTTCAGATCATGTCTACTTAATGGCAAGCCTATGAATTTCATGAAGTTTTCTTAGGCAAGAAATATTCAGCAGGTTTGCCAATTCCTTCCCTTAAAATACCACATACAACACCTTGTAGGGATATGCAAATTAATTTCTGATCCTTGTCTCTTTCTCATGAAGTTCTCACATAATTTTTTTCTACCCCTTTCCTACATTATTCTGGTTTTAAACATGTATTATTATTTTTAGGTTAATGCCTAAACATTTGTTTTAAAAGCATTTGTCTTTCAACATTTGCATTGCCAAACACATTTACTTTGAAATACACATTTTTAAATGTCAACCACTGTATCAGAACATTTGGGAAATATGAAAGCCAGTGAATACATTTCAATCTGCATATTATTTTGGCAGTTGTGGCTCAGCTTTTATTGGAATTCACAAAAGCCATGGCTACATAGCCATGAAGAAATACCTCCAAACTGCCATACAGCAGAAAGAAGAATATTCTGAGAATTTTACATCTATTGAGGTGCTGACTAAAATGTTTTGTCTCTTTACAAAGAGAAAATGAAAAACTCCTCCCTTTAAAAGATGGAGAGAGAGAGAGAGAGATTCATGTCATTGGTATTCAGTTCATAGCTACTACTGGTTGAATATCCCTTATCCAAAATTGCTTGGGGCCAGAAGTGTTTTGGATCTCTACCTTTTTGGATTTTGGAATACCTATTTTTGTATATATGTGCATAGCGAGATATCTTGGGGATGGGACCCAGGTCTAAACACAGAATTATTTATGTTTTACATACACCTTATACAGATAGCCTAAATTTAAAATTATCCAGTATTTTTAATAATTTTGTTCATGAAATAAAGTTTATATACATCAAATCACCAGAAAGCAAAGATATCATTATCTCAGCCACCCATGAAAATGTTGGCGCATGTGGGACCCAAAGTCCATGCATGCAAAAGTGGGGCTGCTAAGAAACAAATGCCACGGTTTACTCTGGAGGTGGTTCTGGGTGAAGGGGGGGTTGCAGACTGCCAGAAATAGTGCAAATTGAGTCCGCTTTTAGGGTTAGGGTTAGTGCTAGGGAATCATGGGAATTGTTTTGTTTTTTTCTGAGACATTGAGCCTTCTCTGTCAGAGAGCTCTGCTGCCACAATAAAATACAGTTCCCATGATTCCCTAACCCTAAAAGTGGACTCAATTTGCACTATTTCTGGCAGTCTGCAACCCCCCGAAATCCTCTTTCGATCAAAGAGTCTCACTTGACAGCTGAGTTCTCTCTAAGAGGCTTTAATCTTAGTTACAATACTTACAATATCTTACACTATCTGACAAAATGCTCTTCCACCTTCTGACAACAACAACCCAACAATGTACATTGGCAGAACCTCCCTTATATATACACCCTCTGCCTGAGAGTTTAGTCCAACCACCAACTGGTATGTCACACAGTTTCCTGTGACATTTGTACCATGACTGTGCATTATTGAAGCATTATGGTTCTGCTTTTTGCATCATCTTCCTGTGACTCAGCACCCCTCAATTTTGCACAATCATCTTGGCACCTGTTGACCTTTAGTTACATTTTTATCTTTATACTCCATTGCTACTCTGGGACATTTTCTGCTCTGGATATTATCCTGACAATCCCCTCCAAAATGTCTTAGATGCCCCTGCAATGCACACCCAATAGTTTAACATTCACACTGTAGGGGGTTCATAGTGTGTTCTCACACTCAACCTCTTTGTCATCCTCTCATGCCTTTCTACAGGCATGAGAGGATGACAAAGGGTTTTGTGAGTATGTCTGTACTGTTATCTTCTGATGCACAGTATTGCAGTGTCTGGGTCCCATCCTGTTCCATCTCACACATATGTTGATATCATACCCCAGGGGTCGGCAACCTACGGGCCACGGGCTGCCCCCTGCCCAATGAGGCCTTTGGACCAGCCCCAGATCAGTCCTGCCGCTGCTGCTGTCACCATGCACAGCTGCGCGCATTGCTCCCACACAAGTCACGGCTGGCATTTTGTTTTTCAAAATGCCGGCCGTGACTCATTCACCCATGCACCGGAGTACTGTGCATGTGCAAACAAGTTGTGGCTGGCATTTTGTTTTCCAAAATGGTAGCTGCAACTCATTCGTGCATGCGCCGGAGTACTGTGCATGTGCAAGCGAGTCGCAGCTGCTATTTTGGAAAACAAAATGGTGGCTGTGACTCACTCGCTCATGTGCAGTATGCAGGAAGTATTGAGCATGCATGCACGAGTGTGCATGCATATGCACAGTACTTCCGGTGTACTGCACATGCCCGAGCGAGCATGCATGCATGGCCATTCCCCCCCCTCGGCCCATGGAAGAGCTCTGGACCAGTGGACTGGCCTGAGGTAGGTAAAAGTTGCCTACCCCTGTCATACCCCATTGCAGTTTCTTTTTCTGGTACAGCAAAACTTTTCCATCCTGGGTTCTCTCCACTTCTATTTTTTTTTCCTGAGAATAATTTACCATTTCCTGATAATCATCAGGTCCCTCAGTTGTCATAGCACAAACTCTTGATTCTTGCACAACAAACCTGTCTGGCTTCCTCCTGACTCTTTGAATCCTTCAAGGAATGATTACTTTTGTTCTATCTAACTCACTCTCACTTTCACTACTAGTCTGTACTCCTGTTTCTACAGACTCCTGCTTGTGTTCTAACACTTGTAGAGTGATGTTGCGTTCAGGTATTTTTGTCTGTGGCATGGCTGTGGTATCTGGAGATGTCCTTGGCTTCACTTCTGTTATAGCTCCTGGCAAAAGCACCCCTCCATTTTTGACATTTTGTGGAATATTGCCCACAGTTATGAACACATCCTGATTACAATGAATCTTCTCCCAACCACTGTGCTTTTCAAAATTTTCACTCCTGGAGAATATCACTTTGCCATGACCCATGAAAATTCCCTCATAGCCAACAAACCTAAGTCTTTTTTTCATTTTGGCTTACCCTTCCTACAGAACTGGGGTGGAACTAACACAGCATTGAATTGACCAAAATTTCTGAGGTATTTCAGATTGGGAGTATGCCCATACAAATGCCTGTGGTATCTGGAGATAACCAATAGCAGAACTCCTCACCGTATTGATGAGGTGGCAGGCTGTCAACATAGCCTCTCCCCACAGATGTGCTGGCACTTCCACATCTGGCATCATGCAACCACACAATTGATTTATGATCCCAATGTGTCTCTCTGCTAGACCATCTTCCTGCGGAATGGCAGGATTTGTGGTTTTGTGTTGTATCCCTTTCTGTTTAAGCCAATTTTGTATTTTCAAATTGAGAAGTTCTTCTCCCCTGTCTGTGACCAATGTGCCAACTTTGTATGGGAACTCCCAGTTGAGTTAACCCATTGCTTGAATTTGTCAGTGGCCTCACTCTTGGCTTTTAACAGTAACACATAATCACATCTGGTATACCTGTTCACTATTACCATCATATACTTATTTGCCCCTTCACTGGGCTGAAAAGGCCCCGCCAGATCAGTATGAACTACCTGAAATGGCCTCTGCATGGTGCACTGGATTTCCTTAGGCACAGGGAAAGCTTTTAACTTTATATTGTGCACACAAAACTGTCTAGGTAGCTTAATTCACATTAAGCTCTGGACAGACCTTCTCTAGCTTAGACAAACTTGTAAAGATAGCATGTCCCATCAATCTGTGTAAATAGTGAGCACAATCTGAATGCAGTGGAACACTGGATACATTTGCATATTTGGCTTTTGCTAGCATGTACTAGAACTTATTCTTTTTAACCCCTTATGCACACAAAGACCCATTTGCTGAGATTGTACAACCATTCCCTTGAATGATACTTGAAACCCATCAGAAGTAAAGGATGACACTTTTACTAAACAATTTTCTAAATTAGTTGCACAAAGAACCTTATCAAATGTCTTATCAAAGCTGGGAATGTAAGCAGTTCCCATCTCTTGAACTCTGCTGGGAGCCCCATCAGCAAGACATACAGAGTCCACTGGAGCTGGTCTCAAGTCCTTCAGCAACTCTGGACTGTTGACATGTGGTGCATGGCCCCGCTATCAAGTAGCCAAATACCCTGTGCAGCATTTACCTGATGTGCAAAAGCAACAGTCTCTTCAGCCTGAGAAGCAACCCCCCCTCTGTCCTTGAGGTTCCTTCTTTCTCCAGCTGACAGATGTCCCCTTCTGTGCTGCCACAGATATGCAACACTCCCTCTGGAAATGTCACATCTGGCCACAGTTGAAACAGCATATCTCCCTGCAGACCACTGCTCTCTCACCCTCCAGTAATATGGGATTTTCATCATGGACTGGTGGACTGGATCTCTCTCACTTCACAGTACCTTGCAACCTGGTTCTCCTCCAAGATCCTTGCTGACACAATGTCCAGGTTCAAATCCTTTTCTGTGATGCTTTGCAAACTATACATCAAAAAGTTCCATTCTCTTGACAGACTTCCAATCAAGATGTAAGCTTTCTGGCATACTTCAATTGCCATACATTGGACCTCAACCTGAGTAAATAATTCCTGCATTCTGCTGAGGTGTTCAGTTATAGACTCACCCTTCTGTACTTTGTAACTGTACAGGCATTTCAGACAAATCATTTTAGATAAGGAGCTGTGAGGTTGGGGCAATTTCCTCAATACATTCCACATCTCAAATACAGTTATTTTGCCTCTCCTATGATTAAGCTGGCTTGCTTCCAGAGTCAACAAAAGAGTAGCTCTTGCCCTTCTGTCCTCATCAACCTGTGAAGCCTTTGATGGAGATTCTATCATCTCCCACAATTCTTCTCGGATCAGTAGAGCCTCAGCATAAACCAACCATGGAGCATAATTGCCATCGTTCAGCTTGTTGAAATGGACAGCTTTCTCCATGCTTTCCCTGCCAGCAGCAATCAGTCAAGGCCAAACAGACTCTTGGTGAACTGTCAACTCAGCTCACAAACAAAAGCCCGGCACAAACACACAGGATTAAACTCTTTTTTGGCCAAAATCTCAGAGTCACTGAAGAACTTTGGCTGAACATGCACAATTCTGGAACTTACACTGAATGCTGTGCATCATCCTTAGCAGCAGACTGGGCCCATAACCCTTATTGGCACATGTGGGACTCAAATCCATGCATGCAGAAGTGAGGCTGCTAAGAAACAAATGCCACAGGACATCCTGGAAGTGGTGCAGGGTGAAGAAATCCTCCTTCCACCAAAGAGTCTCATACAACAGCTGAGTTTTCTCCAAGAGGCTTTAATCTTAGTTGCAATATTTACAATATCTTACACTATCTGACAAAATGCTCTGCCACCATCTGACAACAACAACCCAACAATGTACAGAGGCAGAACCTTCCTTATATACACACCCTCTGCCTGAGAGTTTAGTCCAACCACCAACTAGTATGTCACACAGTTTCCTGTGGCATGTGTAGCATGACTATGCATTATTGAAGCATTATGATTCTGCTTCTTGCTGAGGTTTCATCATTTTCCTATGACTAAGCACCCCTCAATTTTGTACAATCATCATGGAACCTGTTGACCATTAGTTACATTTTTACCTTTATACTCCATTGCTGCATCGGGGACTTTTTCTGCTCTGGATATGACTTTATCCTGACAGAAAAAAGGTTTGGGTGGGCATATTTTGGATTTTAGATTTCTATGCAAGGGAAACTCAACCTATACATATTGTACCAATTCCTACATTCAGTCTGGAGCTTGATTTGGGGCATTTTAAAAAACCCAGCTTTGGCTTGGACAGATTCAGAACCAATCTCCTTCCTCTCAAATTCCCAAACTTGGATCAAGATTCAGAAAGTAACAGAGTTATACTTGGCTATAGTTCCCCCACACACACACACACACACCTCACACAATTTCTGTTTAGGCTAGATATCTGAATGAGATTATCCACACTGATTCAGTCTTCTCTGTTAGACAAGGACTGCAAGAACAATAGGTTGGTTCAGGATGTTCATCCATGGAATTTACATATTTTGTGAATTATAAATTTCTAAAAGAATTATCCTCCTGAGATATAGCTCCCTTTGCTTTGATCTTGTTTTGCTTTCAGATGATGATTTGGGTATTAAATTATGACTTACAGGAGTTAAATAAATGGCCATCACTTATCTTTTCACATGGATTCTAATTTTTGTATGTGGTTCATTTCTTTTTTTCTGGATGCTTTGTAACTTGAGCTGCTGCTCACATGCAGCGAGCTCAAGTAGAAGCTAAACATTATTTTAATTTTCCTTTGATTTAAACTTCTTTTATTTTTCTAAAAGGCAAACAAGACTTAAATGTTCATTCCACTATCTGAAATTGGGTAAAAATGCTATCTGTTTTTTTATTATTAAAAATAAACAAGATAACAAAATTAGACAGTACAAAGTTACATGAATCTTCTACTGTATTCCCCTCCTCACAAGTTATGTTATATAGTCTATAATTTTCCACTCAAGAAATAATAAAAAGTTTACTTTTCCTTCTTTCTATTAACTTCTGTTATCAAATTAAACAATGAATCTTCCAAGTATCATGTCTAGCTGTTGTGAATTGTTCTTTATTCATTAACTACTTCTTTCTCTCTTATATTTGAATTTTCCTCAAAAATTTTGCCTAATGCCATTCCTTAAAAAAATAGCTTTCCACTGAAATTTCAATACTGGATTTTATTCTTATTTTTTTCTAGCTTGCACAGCTTCAAGATTTTTCACTATATGTTATGAAAGCTTGCCAGCTGTGTTTATGTATTCCATAAGACTCTCTTTCAATTGTGGTGGGTATTTTATCTGTTTCAGAAGCTTCTATCATTTTAAGCATCCAACTGTCAGTCCATAGATAGTGTATCCACCAATTTCCATTTTTGCGTGAGTAAAATTCTTGCCATTGATTTATTCAATTTTTGTATGTATTGTGATATGTTGTGTTTTGAATTTTGAAACACTGTATTATATGGCTGATATGTTCAGTTGACTAATCAATAAACTTGTTCTTGTTGTTGAGATCATATAAAGGATTGTTTTCCAGAATTAATTTCTGACCTTTGTTTGTATATCCTGAAACATATTCAACAGGTACAGTTCTGGGGTGAGTTCAAAAAAGATGCCTAGTATATTACAGATTGTATTATGAAGTCATTTCCAAAACTTCACCACCACCAGGCATGTCCACCACATGTGAAACCATGTGCCTGGGCATTTCTGACACCTCTGGCAAAGAGAGTTACAGTTTCTGTAGATTTTGGCTAAGCTAGTTGGTATTAGGTACCATATTGTTTCCATTTTGAAGAGGTTTTCTCTTATGTTTTGATTTTTAGTAAATTTATAAGTGTATTGTCTAGCTTGCATCCCATTTTTTAAATTAATTTATTTTCCAATATCTCTGGCCCATCTTATCATGTGATCTTTAATAGTTTCTTCTTTGAGTCTCCTTGCTAGAAGTACTCTATAAAGTGTGGCCATCTGTTTTGTTTTATTTACAAACATTATTTTATCGATCTCATATTTTTTTTTTACTGTAAAAACCTTGATTTTTTTTAAAAAAAATTGGATTTGAGAATTTCCTGTAGATTTTTGTTCTAGGATTTGAATGTCCTTTATTTATTTTAATTCTGGATTTCTGTCTTGCATGCCTGATTTTATAATGTCTTTGTATTTCAGTTATGTTTTGGTTGACTTATATCTGCTTACTAATACTTCCTGGAGCGACACCTACCCTGGAATCCCTCAGTAGAAGGCTGCTTTAATTTTAATCCAGATACCTAATAGGGCTCTTCTCAGTATGTGATGTTCAAAATCGCAATGGATTTTTGCTTTGTCATACCATAGGTATATGTGGCATCCATACTGGAGATTATAGCCCTCCAAATCTAGTAATCTTTCATCATTGAATCTTATCCAGTCTTGTAGCCAGGTTAAAGCACTGTCTTGATAATATAATTCCAAATCAGGGATACCACAACCATCGTTTTCCTTCAGATCGATTAGAGTTTTCCATCTGGTTAAAAATGTTATCTGTTTTTAAACAGACCTTGGAAAATTACTTTTAAGATGGTTGAATGGAATGACATGCTGAAGCTATCCATACCTGAGTGGAGGTAGCACTGTACTCTTTCAACTATGGACACCTTGGAGAGATTCAGCATATTTATTAACCTTTAAGGCAACAGTAAGTTTTGTTTTTAAGGTAAGTTCTGGATAGTAGTTTTTATCCACACAACCAATGTACAAAACAACCCACAGGGATATTTAAGCCTCCAGGAATTCATGGGGAAATACAGTAATACTACCAATACTAGTGCTGAACAAGCTACATAGTGTCTTCTTGTTATAAGTGGTATCTGAAGCAGCATCTTTGCTAACAACATGGATATTATTTGGCATCATTAATATTGCTCCATACCTTATTATTGTTATGTGCATTCAAATCATTTCCAATTTAGGATTACCCAAAAACAGTATCACAGTTTTTTTAAACAAGATTTGTTCAGAGGGGCTTGGCTCTTGCTTTCCTCTGAGGCTCTGAGTGTGGAATTTGTCCATGGTTGCCCAGTGGGTTTCCATGGTTGAGTGTGGATTCACACCCTGGTCTCCCAAAGCCCTAGTCCAACATTCATACCACTACACCATCCTGGTTCTACACCACTATGTCATATCTACCAAGTTTCATTCTGGAACATGGGTGAGGTTGTAACCAAGAGAATTAACAAATAATATTGTAGAAACTTTCATTAAGTGTTCCTTTCCTGGAGACAGGCTATAAAATAAAAATAAAATCTCATGGATTTTATCCAGGAAAAAAACAATTTTTTTTTTCCTGATAAACATCCACTGAAGTTTAACTGCACCCAGAGTATGTTTAACCAAGTTCTAATGGACTTAATGGTTTCCAACAACAGGAAAAGAACATTCTGACAGTAAGAGCTGTTCAACAGTGGAATAGCCCTAGAGAGTGGTGGAGTCTCTTTCTTAGGAGGTTTTCAAACTGAGCCTGGATAGCCATCTTCCAGGAGTGCTTTTATTATGTGTTCCTGCCTGGCAGGGAGTTGGACTGGATACTCTTGCAGTCTGTTCCAACTTTATGATACTATGATTCTATAATTTTAAACCAAGCAACTAGTTACAGACACCAAGTATCAGATTATATGTTTAGCTACTCAGTTGCAGTTCATTAGCTGTTTGGTTTAGATATTACAAGCAAATATGTTCTCCAATGTGCTTCTGTGCTGAACAAAAATTACAGCAATTTAAGAGTGGGAGGGGATCTGATTTCCATGAGTTCTTTCAGTATCCTCCTAATTACTCAGTTTTTTTCCTAATCAAGCTAAGAACTGTTAAATCATCACTAGCTGTGAACCAAACATTAGTTATCAAGTTCTGTTTCCTAGCTAAACACATTGTGTTTAGGGAAGGAGGATTATTTTTCTGCTTAAGACCTTACCTTTCACATCAAGGAGGGACTGGGAAAGTGAGACAGAGTAATTCATCTTCATGTACAGACCATGGCATTTCAAAAGGCATCCTTCTTTGTACTCATGATAATAAGAGCATTCCAGATTCTCCTCTTAGTACACAGTTTGCAGACACCTTTTGTAAAATGTATGTTTTATAGGAGAAGGAAATTCAATGGTTTGTCTCAAAACTGCTGTTCTGGTTGCAATGGGAAATGTAATAATAGGTCTGGAAGAGAGCATAGGAGGAGGTTATTGGAAATCCACACAAATAATGAAACTAATGGAACAAAGAAACTGATAGAAACAGTAAGACTCCGTAATAATGCCACAATCCAGGTTTTGCACTATGCTAGTTTAACCATAGTTACACTAGCATTCACACTTTTATCTGGGCTTGTACAAAGAAAATGTGGAAACAGTGGCAATAGGATGTGGATCATGCCATCTCTAAGCTGACAATTTCTGAGTGCCTCCTGACAGTTTTGGAGTGGTTTGTGATGAGGATAGGGTTGCTCAAACCACTGGCAATTGTCCAAGCCTTCCCTCTCTAAATGTTTTGGATTCGAGAGACATCTCCCTCCTGTAAGAAAGGTATTTGAAAATAGGTGGCTCAGCCAAGGCTCTTCATTACTGGATCCAAGCTTGGGACACAAGATGACCATCATACTGGACAAGCCAATGTGTTTATTTTGTAGTTCAGTTTTGTAAAGCATTACCAATTCCCTTCATTAATTCTTAAGTGAAAAAAAAACAGACAGAGATGTAGAAAATAAAACAATAAACATTTTTCCTATAACTTGTAGGATAAAAATCTAGTGTTATGCTGGTTCTACACATTCAGTTCAACATAAAGACTTCAGTTAAATCAAAGGAACATTTCCCCCAAACCTGTTCCATACTCTTAAATCTCACCAAACCAAAGTCCTTGTAGGGAACCTATCCATTCCTAGTCTTAACTAAGGGGGTTGCAGACTGCCAGAAATAGTGTGAATTCAGTCCACTTTTAGGGTTAGGGTTAGTGCCAGGGAATCATGGGAACTGTTATTTTTCTGAGACATTGAGCCTTCTCTGTCAGACAACTCTGATGCCACAATAAAATACAGTTCCCATGGTTCCCTAACTCTAACCCTAACCCTAAAAGTGGACTGAATTCACACTATTTCTGGCAGTCTGCAACCCCCCTAATTTTCTATTACTAACTGGCTCTATCTGACCATTTAACATACAAGCCTCTGGTTTTATATTAGTACCCCCCTGCAGTGCTCCAAAAGTGATGATTGACTGGCTTTGCTCAGGCTTACCATGCTTCTCCCCACATTCACAATCTCTGCATTAGTCTTACTTCTTTCTATCATGCTGCAACAGCATTTTCCAGCAACATAAATGATACTGATGCAAACTTTAGTCACTTTTTTATAATTTTAATGGAACGAAAACACATCTTGACATGCTACAAGAGGGATAGGGATTTTGCTGCTTTTTATTTTTTTAAAAATGCAAAAACCTTGCAATGTTTTTCTACAAAAATGTTAGATTTGAAGAAAAAAGCCACCACTGTACATTTTTGCATAAAGTATTCTGCACATAAACTGTTTTATACCAAAATGCCTATTTATGTATTTATTTATTTACTTGCAAAAAGATGTCCCAAATGGAAAATAACATGGGGAAAATGTGCAAAACCTCTTGTGATTAGCAGGTAGAAAATGTTTTATCATTTTGGAGTTGTTCTCATTGGAAGTGGGGGGAGTGGAGATACAACTCTATTCCAGACTGTATGAAAGCTGCACAGATTTTTTAAAAACACCAACATACTTTAAACTGAGTTACTTGGGGGAGGATTCTTGAGAGCAGGAGTAACTCAATTGCTAGAAATAATAGCTTGATGTTATACAGAGACCAAGGCAAATAGAAGACCAAGACAACAGTGGAATGAAAACAAACAAACAAAAAATGTAAGGGCATATAGTTAGAATGGTCCATGGTCTTAGATGTCTCTACGCTAAAGAACTATTTTGTTTTGTTTTGTTTTAAAAAAAGGAAGGTGGCTAAAGAAACCAGGATGGATGTATAAAGAATTTTCAAATGAGCTAAGATTTAATAGGGACATGTATAAGAAATTGGAAAAAGGGAGGAAATCACAAATAGCTAGCACATGTAAGGCAAAAGTCAGAAAAGTTAAAACACAGAACAAATTCAGGCTTAATATACTTGTTGCAAGCTTTCAAAGCTCCACTGGTTTCTTCATCAGGCAAGATGTTACAAACCAAACAGGAAAAAAAATGGAGATGTTAGTCAGATGCCTGCATGTTGATGTTTCTATCCTTGGTTAAGATGGTAAATGGACGGTATCTTTTGCAGGGTGGCCCCTCCTGCTTCTGGCCATGTGGATATTGGGAGATTTGCAAAGACCAGGAAATTTAAAGTCCATTTGCATCTCAGTAAGGACCCCTCTCTTGCAATCCAATATGCTTCCATTCCTATGGGGCCACAGGCCTCTTTGTAGGCAGAGGACAATGGATTCCTCAAGGCATCTTCATGTTTTAACATGTTTTATCTTGCAATCCAATATGCCTCCATTCCTATGAGGTAGGCAGAGGACAATGGATTCCTCAAGGAGTTTTCATGTTATAACATGTTTTAACATACAATTTATTCAACGTCTGGTTTTGCTATCCTACAAAACAATAGCTTTAGAAAAAAAGTTATGGTTGTTTAAACCAGACAGAGATAACATAGATTCCCAATGAAAAATATACACATTTTTGTTTCAGGTAGTGAACATATAATTAGTTCAAGGCCTTAAGTTGATATTATAGACTAAACTTTGTTGTCAGTCCTTACTGGAGTTGAGCCTTTGATTCAGTGTCATTTACCAATGTGGCTCAGCAGGATGTCAATGCAGACAACCTCCGCTTCATGAGAATGCAGGCTGATGTAATTGAGGCAGGCTGAGCCAGCTTATGGGCCAGGATACTTTGGGCTGCCAAAGAACAGCTGCCCCTGGAGTATCCTCTGAATAGACAGGTCCTCTGAAACTGATGATGGATAGAGGCTTCTAATAATAATAATAATAATAATAATAATAATAATAATAAATTTTATTTTTATCCCGCCCCTCTGCTTGGCAACCAGGGCAGCGTACAACAGTTTAAAACAGTCAACAAGTTAAAACAGTCCTTCATCCAAATCCCTAACCCTCCCACCCCTTAAAACTAAATTAAATTGATGTAAAATTAAAATAACAATTAAGACAAAGATAAATACAATACAATAAACCATTTTTAAACAAAACAGGCAATGGCAATGGCAATGGCGGTAGGGGGCGGGTAGCAATATATACACACAATATTGCCAAAATCTTTCCTCTCCTTCCTTTCATCCCTGTGGTGCTGGGGGGATCTCATATTCAACTTCTTCACATAATGGGGATAGTAATCTTTATTTACAAATAATGTCTCTTGGAAGACTGCCACATAATGTCATAGACTGTTTTGAGGAGCTAAGCTACCATGTGAAGTGGTCATAACCCTCCCTCCACTCAAGTTAAAAGTAGAAAAAAGAGAGGAAAGTAAAACAAAACAAAAAAACTTGGTCACTTTTACTACATGCTAGTGTTGTTCCCTGTCCACCCCTGCTCCAAAATATGGTGCTACTGCAAAGATTAATAAGTCTTTGGAACATTTCCTACCTGCTCTGAAAGAACATTTCAAAACTGGGTCAATAATTTAGCACCAGGACTTTTTTTTAAAATTTCAGATTTTATTGATTTATTTTTAGTAATCCATCTTGGCTAGAAGATTTTTTTAGAGAAATAAGGGAATGGGAAGGAATATTTATCAGCCAAAATTGATGAAATAAACAAAAGGAAATGAAGAAAGGAAGCAGTCTGCATTGTCATTCACTTACTAATTTGATGGCAATGTATTCTGAGAGGCAAAGCTTACTGTGACAGTTTGGTTAACTGTTAGATTCCTGTCTTCTCCTGTGTTCCAAAGTTCTTCTTTTCTGTACTGAAGGAATGGCAAAAAGACCACCACCTTGACTTGTTGGGAAGTACCTCTTGTTGTGCTGGCCATTCCAGGAGGCCGGTGCCATGATTGGAGTAACCACAGGAAATCACACCCCTTCCTGTAGCTCCCAACCAATCAGGGGGATTTTGCAAGATCCCTAAGCACCCCCTATAATCTCACAAGATTGCTGAATCTTGTGAGATTACAGGTGAGATTTGGGAGCCTATATAGGGCCATTACCATGTGACTGCCAAGATGGGCAGACAAGAGAGGAGGAGCTGTTGCACCAGATCATTGCTTAGGCCAGCTGCCTCTGGTCCTACTGTCTTGGCGGTCTCAGGCCTTCATGGTAAGGTGAATGGAGGTTGGAGGGATTAAGGGGGAGCAATCCCAGTGAAGTGGGGGGTCCCAATCCCTGGGGTGCAGAGGGCTTTGGGAAGGGGGCAGGTGGGACAGGGCAGGAGAGAGCTGATGAGGGGGCTATTCCAAGCTATTTCATTGTTATTATTTATTTGTGGTTATGCCACTAATGTATGTATATCTATATTTATATCTATTTCATCTATCTATATATATGTATCTCTATATATGTGTGTATGTACATGAATGGTTATTATTATTTGATATAGCTATTAATAGCAGTATTGTTAATATTGTTATTATATTAACACTCTTATTACTTATTTTATTATTGTATATATTCATAGAATCATAGAATCATAGAGTTGGAAGAAACCACAAGGGCTATCCAGTCCAACCCCCCTGCATGCAGGAACTCAAAATTAAAGCATACCTGATAGATGGCCATCCAGCCTCTATTTAAAGACCTTCAAAGAAGGAGACTCCACCACACTCTGAGGGAGTGTGTTCCACTGTCAAACAGCTCTCACTGTCAGGAAGTTCGTCCTAATGTTGAGGTGGAATCACTTTTCCTGTAGCTTGCATCCATTGTTCCGGGTCCTGTTCTCTGGAGCAGCAGAAAACAAGCTAGTTCCATCCTCAATATGACATCCCTTCAAATATTTAAACAGGGCTACCATATCACCTCTTAAGCATCTCTTCTCCAGGCTAAACATGCCCAGTTCCCTAAGTCGCTCCTCATAGGGCATGGTTTCCAGACCCTTCACCATTTTAGTCACCCTCCTCTGGACATGTTCCAGTTTTTCAACATTCATTTTGAATTGTGGTGCCCAGAACTGGACACAGTATTCCAGGTGGAGCCTGACCAAAGCAGAATACAGTGGCACTATTACTTCCCTTGATCTAGATACTATACTTCTATTGATGCAGCCTAAAATTGCATTGGCCTTTTTAGCTGCTGCATCACACTGTAGACTAATCTTCAACTTGTGATCTACTAGCACTCCTAGATTCCTTCCACATGTAGTCTCATTAAGTCAGGTGTCCCCCATCTTATATCTATGCATTTCATTTTTTTATTTTTTATTTTTTGGTCATAAGTACAGTACCTTACATTTCTCTGTGCTGACATTCATTTTGTTAGCTTTGGCCCAGCTTTCTAACCTATTAAGGTTATTTTGAATTTTCATCCTGTCTTCTGGGGCATTAGCTATTCCTCCTAACTTGGTGTCATCTGCAAATTTGAGAAGCATGTCCCCTATTCTTTCTTCCAAGTTATCGATAAAGATGTTGAATAGCACTGGTCCCAGGACAGAACCCTGTGGCACCCCAGTGGTCACTTCTCTCCAGGATGAAGAGGAGCCATTGCTGAGCACCCTTTGGGTTCAGTCAGTCAATCAATTACTAATCCACCTAATAGTATTGTCTAGCCCACATTTTACTATCTTGTTTGCAAGAATATCATGGGGGACCTTGTCAAAAGCTTTACTGAAATCAAGATATGCTATGTCTACCACATTCCTTTCATCTACAAAACTGGTAATTTTATCAAAAAAAAGAGATCAGATTAGTCTGGCATGACTCGATTTTGAGAAACCCATGTTGACTTTTTGTGACTGTGGCATTCCCTTCTAAATGTTCACAGACTCTCTGTTTAATGAACTGTTCTAGAATCATTCCCAGTATTGGTGTCAAACTAACTGGGCAATAGTTGTTGGGATCTTCTTTTTTCCCCTTTTTGAAGATGGGGACATGGTTTTCCTCCTCCAGTCTGCTGGGACTTCTCCTGATCTCCAGGGTTCTCAAAGATTATTGCCAGTGGCTTTGAGATTACATCTGCAAGTTCTTTTAATATCCTTGAATGTAGTTCATCTGGTCCTGAAGACTTAAATTCATTTAGATTAACCAGGCATTCCTGTACTACCTCTTTACCTATTATGTGCTGCATTTCCCCTATTATGTCCTTTGCTTCATTCTCCTCAAGTTGAACACCCTTTTCCTTTTGTGATAATACTGAGGCAAAGAAAGTGTTGAGTAGTTCTGCCTTTTCTCTGTCCCCTGTTAGAATTTCTCCATCTTCTCTGGGCAGTTGCCCTACCATTTTCTTCTTCTTCCTTTTGCTACAGACATACCAAAAAAGCCCTTTTTTATTGTTCTTAACCCCACTAGCAAGCCTGAGCTCATTCTGCGCTTTGGCTTTCCTGATTTTACCCCTACACGTGCTAGCTATTTGTTGAATTCCTCTTTAGTGATTTTGCCCCCTTTCCATTTCCTATACATCTACTGTTTAATACATAGTTCAGTCAAAAGTTCTTTTGTCATCCAACCCGGTTTCTTGAGACACCTCCCATTTTTCCTTCTCATTGGAACAGTTTGAGATTGTGCCTTCAGTATCTCCCTTTTGAGAAACTCCCATCAATCCTGTACTCCCCTCTCCTTTAGTATTTCTGACCATGGGTTCACTCCCAGTGTTTCCCTAAGTTTGTTGAAATAAACTCTCCTAAAGTCTAGAATGAGTATCTGATTATGCCTAGCTTATCCTTTTCACTGTATAAGAAACTCCAGGAGAATGTAATCACTCCCACCTAAGGATCCTAACACTTGCATCCCATTAATCAGGTCATTCTTGTTGGTTAGGATCAGATCTAATATGGTTGATCCACTTGTTGCCTCTTCCACCTTTTGAACAATGAAATTGTTTTCCAGGCAAGCAAGGAATTTGCTAGACCTTAATGTTTTGTCTCAGTTTGATTTCCAGGATAGTTGAAATCACCCATCACTACTACTGCATCACTACTACATCTCTCCTTTCTGAATATGTGGTCATCTCTTCAAGAAAGGCATCATCTAATTCCTCAGTCTGACTTGGGAGTCTGTAGTAGATTCCTACAATAAAATCCCTGTTGTTTCCCTCCCCTTTAATTTTGATCCAGATGCTCTCCACCCTATTTCCAGGATTTAAGTCCTGGATCTCTTCACAGGTGTAAACATCCCTCACATATAATGCTATTCCTCCTCCTTTCCTGCTTAAAAAGGTTATACCCCTCTATTCCTACATTCCAGTCATGAGACTCATCCCACCAGGTTTCAGTGATGCCTATTATATTGTATTTGCTTTGTTGTGCGAGGAGTTCAAATTCATCTTGTTTATTTCCTATGCTCTGTGCATTAGACATCTAAGAGCATGCATCATCCCCACTTGCTGCCTGTGTGAGGTTTTTTGCTTCCCACTGTTGGGCCCTTCCATCATTTGCCTTGCTCCCTCTATAACACTTTGACTATTATCTCCAGCCCATGATGTATTCCTACCTTTCAAGATACCTTCCAAGAAACTGTCTCCCTCCCGCACATGACTCGATTTAAAGCACTCCAGATCAAATGTTTGAGACTATTGGCAAAAATGTTTCTGCTAACTGGTGTGAGATGCAGCCCACCTTTTGCCAGAAGTCCACCCTCATGGAACCACAGCCCGTGATCCAAGAATCCAAATCGTTCTTGGTGGCACCATCTGTGGAGCCAGTTATTCACATCTGCTATCTTCCTCTCCCTTCCTGGATCATGCCCTTCAATTGGGAGAAGAGATGAAATAACAACCTGTGCATCCCACTCCTCTTTCACCTTCCTACCTAAAGCCTCATAATCCCTTCTGATATACTGAAGGCGGTGCCTTGCAGTATCATTAGTTCCCACATGGACCAAGAGGAAGGGGGTCAGTAGTCTTGACAAGTCTTGTCAGCCTCACTGTCACATCACAGATTTTTGCCTCAGGGAAACAATACACCTCCCTGGACATCTTGTCAAGCCTACAAACCACTGCTTTTGTACCCTTCAACAAGGAGTCCATCACCACCACATGCCTCCTCTGGGGCTCAGCAGTGGCTGTTCCCTGCGGTGGTACTCTCAGGGTCCCCTGCACTGTCCCTGAGGACTGTCCCTGCTGCTCTTCCTCTTCTTCCTTGATAAAGGAGAGAGCTTCAAATCGAATCTGTAGCTGCAAGCTCCCAGAATGATCCCTGGTTGTCCTACTTCTCTGTGTGATATTCCTCCACCTGTCTACCTCCTGTATGTGTGAAGTGACTTCCTCCCAACAACTTCTTCTGTGTGATCCCTATCCAAGTCCATTCTTTCCATTCTGTCCAGAAAAACCTCTTGCTCCCTAATATTGAGAGGATGATATCGATATCTATATCTATATCTATCTATCTATCTATCTATCTATCTATCTATCTATATCTATTACTACCATTATTGGCACACTATTAATGTATTACATATGAGCACAGTATATTAATGGTGGGATGTGACATAGAGGAGGATGGTGTTAATAACGCTAGTGGTAATGGTAGTTTGTAGGTCTAATGGCACTTCAATATATTTGGCCATATATGCAGGGTGTCCGGGAACCTTTCACTTCCAGCTGTACTGATGTATCACTTTTGCTTACAGATTCTCGACATGCAAACCTAAACCCAAGCAGCCTGTGGTGCCTCCTGGGTCAGCGAGCAGTCAGTCAGTGCCTAAGTGCCCCGTCATTGCAAAGAGGAGATGTGATAAGGAGTTTTAGCGGCCATTTGGTGCAGTTGGGCTATATGATGTCAGCCTGTGTGGCTACATGCAAGGATATCATAGACGTGGTGTGTGCTCAGAAGGCGGCACAGACAAGGGGTGTGGGGTCAGCAGCTCCTTTAACCGCAAACCCTGAGAAGCAAGGCATCCCACCAGGGATGGCTTTACCCCTGCCTTTTCTGGTGGTGGAGGCATCCTCAGCAGTATCATCTCCTGTTGACCCCATGGTGCTGCCCGCACCATACAGTGCCATAATAGAGAATGATTGTCCTATGTTGGTGGACATCCTGCAGCTTATGAAAGGGGTCATGGGTTCAGCCCAGCTGGGAGCAGCGGCCCCTGCAGTAACACAGCCTACAATGGCCAACTTATATAAGTTCATGCAACAGGCCTGCAGATCGACGGTGATGGACACCTTGGTGGAGGGGGGTGGAGCTGGGGTGTCTTCGCCTGCTACATCAGAGGGAGACCAGATGTCTGGCAGATCAGACCCACCAGTGGGTCAAATCACAGCATCAGAAATGCCTCAAGCTTCTGGACCAAGTACATCAATATCTTCCGCACCTTCTGTGCCTTGGCCTGCTAGGGTTTGGACACCCAGCGGTCTGGGGGGGGGGTGGACCTTCAGTTCAGGGGGTGGGAAGTGTGAATCAACTTTCAACAGCATCAGGTCAGGCCAGGGAGCTGTCAACACTTCTGGGTCCAAAGTTGCAGTTCCGGGTGCAAGGATGCTGCAGGCCTATGTAGCATCATGTGGCTGTGGCCCCCACCCCTCCTGTGGCTGTAGCTGCACATGGCTCCATGTCTTCCATACAGTCTCAAAGTCCGGAATAGGATGCAACAACTTTATTTTAACCAACAGAACTTACAACTCAAAGTTCCTTACTTCAGGCTTCAACAAACATAAATTTTCCAGTTCTTCACTGATCTTTATTAGCAGTCTGTTTGCACAAAACAAGAGCAGCTTTAAAACGCTTTTCTGCAGCTTCCCAGTCTACTTTTTCTAGAATTGAGGGCCCTGGCCCATGTTCCCACTTCTGTCCCTTTTCATCCCACTATGTACCTTCTAAGTTGGCAGAGACATCAGATGAAGGCCTTCCACGTACACTTGCATGGATCTGAGGCCCCAGTTCTCCTTCCACTAGGGATCCCATAAGCCGACTTGAGAGTGTGGGCCCACTCCTGGCCTTCCTCATCCTCTTTGGAGATCTGCTGGCCACCTCGCTCTGACTCCTGGCCACTTTTGGTTCCCTCTCCGTGACTGCCTCATTCCACCCCAACTTCTGCATTTCCTCCTCCCCCTGTCCTCCTCTCCCTGCCTTCTTATCCTATCTTCTCCTGGCCCTTGGGATCCCCCTGGGTCCTCCCACTTCTCATCTTTGGACTCTGCTTCCTCTTCAGCCTTGTTCTTCTCTTCCAAGAAGGTCTCCTCTCATTTTCCCACATCATCTTGAATCCCCACCGCCCTATCAGCCCAAGCCCTCCCCCCCTTTGGTCACAATTGGATGTGGCTGAACAGTCGCAGCACCTAGGGGGATAGAGAGATCCCCAGACTATAACCGCTTGGGGACATATCTGTGCTTTTGGGTGTGCACCCCCTCTTACCATGAAGGAACGTATATCAAACGGTAAGTACATGGATCTTTTCTTATTGCCCTTCTGGGACCCAAACCCAGGGTGATGGTAAACGAGGGGATTGTCTTTAATCTCCCTAAGGAGTCTGAATATCACAAGCATCCTAAACTTGAAAGGAATATTGTCAATTGGATGATGAGCTGGGTGATTTACAGGGGTATAATTGAGGAGTTGCATGTTGAGAGGGCCTCTGAGTTGTCAAAGTACTAGGGCATCATGATAAACGTCTCCACTAATTGCTGCATCAATTCTTGTGGTTCAGCCTGGCTGCAATATGATGAGCAGTTTAGGATGCATGCCGCATAGATCCTTCCCTTTTATGGCACATGAAGCACTCAGAGTTGTGGTCAGATGTGATGGTTGATGCTTCCCCTTGAAGCAGGTGTGACAATGGCTTTGTGCCAATGGTCTCCCAGCCTGAAGGGCAATTTATTAGGTATGCCACAGGGGAGTGTAAAGCATTGGGTGTCTGCTGGGAGTACAACAGGGAGTAAGTGCAGGAGGCAGTCTTGCAATTTCAACCATCATTGCAGCACCTGTGGTGGGAACCCCCCAGTTCCTCATGCTGGAAAGGTAGGTGGGGTGGGGCTAGGACCAGTATCTCACCTCAGAGTGCCTCCACAGGAGCCAAAGGCCCCATCACAATTAAGTTGGATGCATTGGCTGCTTGCTTGGCAATTTATCCCAAGTGGGGTTATGCACAGTACTTAATTCAAGGTTTCACACACAGTTTTCACATTCCATACACTAGCCCTAGGTTTTTCATTTTGCACTTAATACAAGATCAGTAAGGGAGTTACTGCAAGTTGTAGGAGATAAGCTGGTAAAGAAGTTGTCGGCAGGTAGGATATCCAAATCTCAAAAGGAGATACCTATGCTAACATTGCAATTGTCACCTCTGGGCGTGGCCCTTAAGAAGGTGGCAGGTGACTACTGGTTGATTCATAACCTGTTGTATCCTAAAGGTGAATCAGTCAACAATGCTATTGACCTGCACCTGGCCTCTGTGAAGTATGCCTCCTTTGATTCAGTGATTCATATGGTTAGGGCCCTGGGCACGGGAGCTCTTATGGAGTCCATTTTTCACCTGTAGGCTGTGACATATCTCTGGACTTCATCATACAACACCTTACATGGCTCACCCAGGGAAGGAGGTAGGGGATGCCATGCTAGGTTGGCCCCCTCCTGTGGTGGGGCATAGACCTCCCTGGGGGTTTAAAATAACCCTTCAATCAAGGTATTATTATTTATGATGACAGGGTCCTCAATATATAAAGAGAGATGATTGATTTATGTTGATAGCTTATGATTTATGGCCTTATTAACAGATATGATTAATTATGGGTATTGTCATATGATTCATTTTATGACATGATTTATGACATGATTTATGGCATGGTTTATGATATAGGCATGTACACATATGTCAAAGGGATAACAAGAAATGTGATTAATTGTGGCTGTCAAATTATGATTTATGACCCCCTGTACAGATACAATAAAGTTGTGCCCATTTATTACCCACAAACAGTGGTCTCCATTGTGCCAGCACAAAGATTGCCCACTGACTCATCAGAAGGGGCCTTTTGTTGCACCAGCCATTTTAGGAGACTGGCATTGTGATTGGAGGAGTCAAAGGAAATCCCACCCCTTCCTGTTGCTCTCAACCAATCAGAGGGAATTTTGCAAGATCCCCAGCAACCCCTGTAATCTCATGTAATCACTGAATCTCATGACATTACAGGCAGGATTTGGGGGGCTATACCACATGGCTGCAGCCATTCCTATTTGGGCAGCTGAGAGACCCAGCCTGCCCACCCTTAGCTTAGCTTTGTCATTACCAGACCCTCAGACTTTCGCTGGTCACCTTCAGAAGCTAGGAGGGAATTTTCACAGGGCTCTTGGACCATGGTTTTTTTGCCCTCCCTGGAGGATTTGTGGTCTTAGTTAGCATTGTATGGTGTTAGTTAGGAATCATGAGTATATTCCATAAATAGTTGTATGTGTATTTTTTTCTTACTATGCATAACCATAGCTTTTTGAGACATTGTTGTTTGCTGCTTTTGTCACAACATGTACAGGGTCATCATGGCACATACCTTTAGGGGTCATGCATTCAGAGAGAATAGCCCATTAGTCAAGGTATTATGATTTATGATGACAGGGTCCTCAATGTATGAAGACAGGTGATTGATTCATGTAGACAGCTTATGATTTATGGCCTTAAATCATACCAGATATGATTAATCATGGGCATTATTATATGATTGATTTATGACATGTTTTATGGCTTGATTTATGGCAGGGGTAGGCAACCTAAGGCCCGGGGGCCGGATGTGGCCCCCCGAGGCCTTTGGACCGGCCCCAGGCCAGTCCTGCCGCCGCCACCCACCACCCACCATGATGATATTGATTATTGTTATCACTTGTTCTTGAGGCTTTCTTGGCAAAATCTCCACAGGGGTTTTGCCATGGCTTTTCTGGGGCTGAGAGAGTGTGCATGCATATTTTTTTAATTTTTTCTTTAAATTTTATATATTTATTTATTTATTTATTTATGGTGCTTCGGCCCCCCCCAATTGTCTGAGGGACAGCAACCCGGCCCCCGGCTCAAAAAGGTTGCCTACCCCTGATTTATGGTATGATATATGATGTGGGTGTGTATACATATGTCAAAGAGATAACAAGAAATGTGATTAATTGTGGCTGTCTAACTATGATTTATGACCTCCTGTACAGATACAATAAAGTTGTGGTCATTTATTACCCACAAACGGTGAATGGTCTCCTTTGTGCCAGCACAAGAGCAATATTCCTAAGTGTTGGGTTTAACAAAGACCTTGAATGTTAAATCTTATTATACTTAAGGAAAGAAAGGGAGTAAGAGTGTCCTGTTAAATGAAAACAGATTTTTTTTTTTGTCATGTGGTGTTATTGTCATGGAATAAGCACTCAAAAGCTTTCTGTGCCTCATTCCACAACCTGTTACAGATTGTTAAAAAGCCTCATCTGTCTGTGAAGAACTGTTATTGCCTTTGGCTAGAGACATGGGAGTAGAATTGTTTGGGGACTTGGGTACAACAGAAAGAAAAGAGCTGAAAGCAGTTCTTTTTAATGACAGGGGAAAGTAAAGGATCAAAGGAATGGCACAAGACATTAACCAGCAAATAACTGAACAAATGATGGAACAGGCAATGTTTTACTGAACTACAAGAGGCAGGTTCACATTTATACAGCTGAGTGATAACAATGATTAGTGAAAAATTCAGCTATAAGGAAAGAATTCTCTTCAAATCAATGCTCCGGCAGGGAGCTGTTGCTGTTGCTACTGGAGATGTTGATGACAGCCTGGTAATGGTCATTGAATAATCTAAATTAATATAATTTTAAGCTGTTTGATTCCTAGTCCTACTCAATGCACCATGAAATTGGCATTATTTCTTGATTGATTAATTCATTTAAAAGACTTGCTTGTGTTCTTTTACCTATGCTGGTTTGTATGTAAAACAAAACCAATATTATATAAAGTTATTCAATGTATCCCTACAAAAGATAAATTATACCAATATACCAGTATATTTATACATACACACAACCACTGGATGTAACACATTGAAAACACAGTGACTGCACAAAATATGTTGAGGAAGGGAGTAGAAGAGATGGGAAAACATAGAGTGCTTGTGGTGCTAGTGGTGGAATGCAACAAGCAAGGGAGGGTTGCATTGTGAGAGTATAAGGTGAGGTGAGGTGAGAGAGGAAGTATAAGACATGGAAGAGCAACTGATAGAAGCATGGGAGTGCCAGAAATAAAGCAAGGAGCATAGGTTCACCCTAGGATTGCCATAAGTCAGAAACAACTTGAAGGCTCATAACAACAACAATATTGAAAGAGAGAAGAGGTGATAGAATGAGTAGGATTAAAGGGAGAGGGAGGTACCGGTAAAGGAGTAAGGGAAAAGAAGGTAATGGAGGATGATAGTTGCAATGCCAGGGTTCAAGGAGCAGGAAATGTAGTCATAATGTGTGGCAAAGAACAGGATTGGTTCGCCACAGGGCAGTATACAAATAAATATTATTATTTATTATTATTATTAGACGGAGTGTTATTCTTGTTGCTTCATGCCTTCAAGATGACTCTGACTTATAGCAACCCTCTCATAGGATTTTCTTGGCAAGGTTCATTCAGAGGAGGTTTACAATCACTTTCCTGTGAGGCTGAAATAATGACTCACTCAGCCAGCTTCTATGGCTGATTACGGATTTGAACCTTGGTCTGCTAGAGTCCTAGTCCAGCACTCAATAAATAAATGTTGCTATAAATGAGCATAATTATAAAAATGTATATGAGTGTAACTATGAGTGAATAAATATATAAATATATAAATAACAGGGGAGAAAGTGATGTCCTGATTTCCAAAGCAAATGTATAATTAATCATTCTCGGAACATGGATGTTTTGTCAGGAACATGATTTCTCAGATAAGATGCCTTGATACCTTATCAGGTTCTGCAGAGAAATCTCTCTAGCACGGTTTATAAAATGCAGGAGTGGGGAGATATAACTTTCAAACAGGATGTTATTAGAGTCATCTAATAAGAGAGGCATCAATAACCATCTTTCATGGATCTAAGTTTCCAAAGAGGCCTTTAGGCAAAAAGAATGAGTTATTTTCTAAAAGAGATAAAATAGGAAGATAGCCAGTGTCATGCTGATAGATGATAGCTTAATGTGCTATACCTGTAGGTATAGATTTTGTACATACTGGGATCCCAAGAGCAAAATCATTAAAGTCAAGGCCTTTATAATTAATGATATGGGTATTGGTGCTCGTAATGAAAAAAGATGCTGCTCTATTTGCTTTCATGCAGGGGCAAAACAAAAACAAAAACAAAACTAAAAAAACCCTCATAGAGTGTGACTCCCCCCCCCCCATGGGCACATTTGTGAATATTCTTTATATTTTGAATATTGCTCCTACTGGGCTAAACAGTACTATATAAACCTGCACCATTTATAGGTAAACAATGTGTAGGGTAGAATTAGAAAGTGGGGAAAAAGCAGAGTCGGGGAGACAGGTCATTTCCTTCCTCTTAAGCAATATTAATATAATGCAGAGAGGAGACTTTACATTTAATGACACATATTCCCAAAACCCAATCCCCACCTCTTCAACATATTTGCTATAAATTGTCAAGAATCGCAGGAGGCTCCTTCCTCCTTTCTTACATTCCATTCATCTTAGAAGATTATAGGCTTGTCAGGCATTTTTATGTTTCTTTGTTTTTAAATCCTTCTCTTATGATTACAGATTAATCTGTGTATGTAAGGAGAATCTCCCTTTTAGAAGTGTGATTCTATTTCCCCTCTCCATGAAGTAAAGAATATTCACTTCAAATGTGAATATTTACTTACTTTCAAATAGGCCAATTTGAGCTATTTGTATGGACTAGTGGGTTCTCCCACAGAATATTGTAGAATAAGGGTAGGAATTATTCTCCCTGTGGGCCAGATTTGGTATTTGGGCAGATGGAGCCCTATCAATACTTCCAGAACATCTTCAGAACCTTGAAAGCATATTACAGTACTTGGGGTAAGCAAGCTAAAGCAGACAGGAATTGGACATTTTGAGTAAAAGAACTGCACAATGTTTTACTCTGAAATGAAAATCTAAGAAGAAATGGTGTGGCATTAATAGTGAGCAGAGAGGTAGCAAAGGCAGTAAATGGAACTAATACAAATCTAACCAAATCATTGATAGAGTGAACGCAGCAATTAGAGAGCCTGTGTAAGGCGCAAAGACACAAATGGCTTAGAGAAACAAAAAGGTAAAAAGTAAAGGTTTCTACTTGACATGAATGTCTAGTCATAACCAACTCTAGAGGGCAGTGCTAATATCCGTTACTAAGCTGAAGAGCCAGGGTTGTCTAAAGACAACTCTGTCATCATGTTGCCACCATGACTGCACAGAATATTGTTACCTTCCTACCGAAGTGGTACCTATTTATCTATTTGCACTCACATGCTTTCTAACTGCTAGGCTGGCAGAGGCTGAGACTAGTGATGGGAGCTTACTCTGTCACATGGCACTCGAACTACCAACCTTCTGACCTTACGATCATCAGAATTGGCATCTTAACCATTAAGCCACAACACCTCCTGGAGAAACAAACTAAAAGCTTTATTGCAGGAACACAATTCTTGACTCTTCAGTGCTAAGTATTGTTGCACTTCCAACAATATCAATGAGTGTTCAGGAAAATCCATCAATATAATAAGTTTATGCGTCAGTTACAGAAGCAGAAGCAGAAGAAATTGAAAGATTCTATCATGGAGTCCAGGAGGAAACTGATCACACACAAAGGCATGACTTCTTGTTAATCTTAGATTATTGGAATGCACAAATAAGAGACAGAGCAGAATCCAAGATTGTAGGAAAATTTGGCCTAGTATCTAGAAATGAAGCAGGAGAGCAAATGAATTTTGTGAGGCCAACAGACATGTTTACAATTGAGCAATAAGAAAGCATAAATAATGACCACTGATGATTTACACAAATTGAAGTAGATGATGAAGACATTGAAATATTTTCCATACCTTGTCTCAGTTATTAATTAGAATGGAGATTGTAGTCAAGAAATCAGGAGATGACTGGATCATGGAAGCGCAGCTATGAAGGAACTAGAAAAGATCCTGAAGTATAAAGATATATCATTGAACATTAAAGTTAGAATGTTCTATCCCAGTGGCATTCCTAGGGTTAGTATCATCTGGTGCAGTAACTCATGGTGTCACCCCCCCCCCCCCATTGACCTCCTCCCGTACCACATCATACAGAATCCTTAGTAATTATTTTGTACTAATGTTACCCATAGATCATAATTTCCATCTATCACTGAATGTAATGGTAATAATTGTGACATTTGTTTAATATTATTTTAAGTGGTAGGTGGATTTATGGGTTTTATATTGTATTTCTATTGTATTTTTTAAAGTTGTAAGGCGCCCCAGTTATGTTCACAGAGGGGCGGGATAGAAATAAATTTTATTATTTATTATTATTATAAACAACTAGCAAAATTAAAATTACGTCTTTAAATTACAATATAACATACACAGCCTGAATGTATTTACATTTAGTTTCATGTGTCATGTAGTTGAAGTGAAAATTTGGTATGATGTGATATTTTTAAAGAAAAATTTAAAAGATAAAAAAAATTAAAAACCTGAATTCAAGGTTTAAGTTAAGATTTGTAAACATGTATTTCTGTTACCCACTCTTCAAGATTAGAGGGGGTGTGTGTCTGTTGATGGATCTGTGAAGCCATTCATTTGAAATTGGGAGCCCAAGATATGTAGTAGGAATTTCAGATGCTTGATCTCTGACACTTTTAAAGAAAATGAAACTATCCCTGACTTTGCTCTAGTAAAGCAAGTTGGGGAGATAAACCTGAGGCACTGACCCAATGTGGAAGTGTCTATTTCCCCCCTTCCCAGGCCTTCTCTTTGAGTGTGCATGCAGCCTTCAAAAAGAAGGGTCAGAGGAAGATTTTCTCCACATGCAGCAAAGGAAAGGGGGAACCAGTGTTTGTGCAAGGGGAGGGGACTCTGGGTCTCTCCTTAATGCTAAACTACACTTATCTTCAAAAGGTGATGCTCTTAAAGTCACTGTATTCTGTATTTCCTCAGGTCTTTAAGATATCAAAAATAAACTGTGTTAAAATGGAACATTTCAAGCCTTTTAAAAAAAACCCCAGCAACTTGTAAAAAAAAAAAAACCTGATAAAAGCAAGAAGCTCTGATGAAAGCAAGCCTCCTTCCCTCCATCTCTCCCATCTCTCCCACTCCCAGGCTTCCAGGTTTCCTGGCTCTCTGCTGGCACTGCCTCTCTCACCTCCGCTCATAAATCATCTGCAAATCTTTGTGCAGAGAGGCTGATAAGCAAGTTCCAAAACGGGGGTGGGGTGGAGTGGGGGGGAAACAAACAAAATAAAACTAGCCTCTCTTTCCCAGCTTCATCTGGAAGAGGTGACCAATCCCTGTCTGTTTATTGTCAGAGCCCTCTGCCTATTCACTCACCCATTCCTCCTCCTCAGTTTGCATTTTGCAAAAGCAGAAAAAGTGGCCCCAAAGAGGCAGGAAAGGGCTTCAGCAGCTGCTCTTGAGGGGCTGGATTTTGCTTCCAGGAAGGGCTTGAGAGCCCTATGTGCTCTCCTTAGCCCTCGTGCTGCCTTTGCAACTTTTTTCTTGTTTTGCTCTGTATCCTTGGTTCTGCACACACCCTCCCCACACCTTCCCTCCAGCAGAGGATTGATCCTTGGGGTGTGTGTCATCCCTCCCTGTCACTCATCCCCCCCCCCTTGCCACTGTGGACCACCAAGACCTTTCCCTGCATACCTACTTGTCCTAGCCATGTAATGGCTCTTCTTCTTCTGGCAACCCAGGTTTTCCTACAACCATACCTATTGCAAATCCATCCCTGCTTCCTGGCATCTCCTTTCTCCCCCACTCAGCTCTGGCTCCCTCCCCCTCCCCTTCACCCCCAGACTTCCAGTGAGAGAGATGCAATCCTTGCTCACTGAAGTGACTACATAGAAGGACAGTGCCTTCTTCTCCCACTGAGCTACACCTCCCTGCATTCCTTGGATGTTTGAAGGGCTATGGTGTCACCCCTCCTTAGGGTGTCACCTGGTGTGGTCCGCACCCCCTAGGAACGCTACTGCTCTATCCCATCATATTTCCAGTTTCTATGTATGATTGTGAAAGCTGGGCAGTGAAGAAAGCTAACAGGAAGAAAATCAACCCATTTGAAATGTGGTGCTGGAAAAGAGTTATACAGAATTATACAGAGTTATACTGTGGACTGCTGAAATATATAAATGGGCCCTAAAAAAATCAAGCCTGAACTTTCCCTAGAAGTCTTACTTTGGCCATATCATGAGAAGACATGGCTCACTAGAAAAGACAACAATTTCTGTTAAAGCAGAGTGCAGTAGGAAAACCAGAAGGCCACATTACAGATGGATGGACTCAATTAAGGAAGCCACAGTGCCAAATCTGCAAGATTTGTTGATGACAGGGTGACATGAAGGTTTCTCATACACAGCGTTGCCATAGGTCAAAGTGGACTTGATGGCAGTGAACAATAACAACTGTATTGGGAAAACATAATTTAAAATTTCAACTGAAGATAAATTGAAATATGTGTGATTGCACAAATTGAAAATTATATAAAAGACAGGAAAATTCACACGCAGACTAGCTTGTTTGAAGTTACAGGAAATAGACTACTATAACCACCAAGGTTGTGTGTTTCTTTTTAGAATGTTGCTTTGGACATTATCAAAAATGCTACTTCTTTCTGTTGCTGAAGTGGCACAGTTCTTTGCTCTGCTTTGCAAAAGAAAGGTCATTCCTGGAACACAAAAATGCTAATGACAGCAAAAAGCACTCTCAATAAGGGACATCTAATTCAGACCATGTTTATAAATTTATGAGATCTCCAATTTGGCCTTTGATTAAAGTGAAAGAAACAGACTTTCATTTAAGGCTTTCAATTGGTTTTTGAATTACTTTAGAGATAAGA
The DNA here is from genome assembly GCA_026167975.1 of Phrynosoma blainvillii. NCBI lineage: Eukaryota > Metazoa > Chordata > Lepidosauria > Squamata > Phrynosomatidae > Phrynosoma > Phrynosoma blainvillii. Next base: position 25,410,118 of record JANUYF010000004.1, read on the forward strand.
AGCTTCTTTTGTGTGTCATAGAGGATCTGATTTACATGGACCCCATGTCCCAATATGCCTCAATATTTTCCCTTTTGATCCAAAATTTTGTATTCAACAGTTATCCAAACAATATATGACAGATCTTTCAATACTGGCTTGCATCCTGCTCATGATGTAGAGTGGTGTAAGTCTGACTCATGCCATCACAGTTTAGTTTTGCAATCCTTGTGCAAGTCAGTAATCTCTTTGAACAATGCAACAACCAAAAGTGTTCCCCAAACCTATGTGTTAAGCATTGCATTGCCCCCCTCCCCCACACACATGGCTATTTCCATATTTCTGGAGATTCAGCAGGATAAGCAGGGATGTGTCAAGCTCTTTTCTTGTTACTGGATGCACTACAAATCCCTGTCACAGGCAGGTCTACATTGGCAAGACCACTCCAGGCTGCTCCCAGATTATTCTGACCCTGAAGCTGCCTGTCACTTCTGAGCAGACTCAAATCTCTCTGTAGCCAGTAAACCAGCCAATTGTTGTAATTAAGAGTTTATTGAAGAACACAAAGCCAGTAATCCACCAGACTACGTTTAAGCCAGAACTAACCCCCTCTTCCAGCAAGCACCTAATTAAACCCTACTAACTAAATGCTCCACCCCTCCTTCCATGGGGCAAAAACTAGCACCCACCTACAATTCCCACAGCTAGCCATTCCTCCATCCAACCAGCCCCCCACCATATCATCTTACACCACCTCCTGTTCCCGGCCCTAGCTGACTCTAAGCCAGGGGTAGGCAACCTTTCCCCTTTAAGGGCCGAGGGACTTCAGCTGCCAGAATCCCAGGAGCTATTGGCCAACATGGGACTATTGGCCAACATGACTGAGGCTTCTGGGAACTGAAGTCCCTTGGCCCTTAAAGGGCAAAGGTTGCCTACCCCTACTCTAAGCTGTACCAACCTCCTCCCACCAGCAATGCATTCCAGGAGGCCCAAGTTCCCGAAACTACCTCAGTCTCATCAGCTCCCAACCCACCCCCTGCCACTCACAGCCCATTATGTCTGGAGCCTATACTATTTGCTATCAGCCTGAGCCCACTACTAGGTCAACCATCATCCCCACCAAACTACCAACCCAGCCAAGACCTGGCAGAACATATGCATGCAGCTATAGTTATGACACTGCCTCAAATCCCTTTCATTATCTGGGCATTCCACAGCAACACTGGGCAGTTGTCTACATTTATGCTCTACAGTGCTGTCTGTCACTGGCACCACCAGCATGAATCACTACCTCTGAGGTCAAAAACATAGCCCCCAGCATCAATCTTATGGGTGGGCACCTTGTTGTGACCCCAGAAAGAGTGACTTGGACTAGTGGCAGCAGTGGCACCAGGTGCCATAGGAGGACACTCTAGAAGCAGCTGCCCAGTATCACTCCAGAGTGCTCTGGATTTTTTGGGAAGATGAGGAGCAAATGGTGAAATTTTTAAATTCGCTGTAAGGGACAGATAACCTTGATTTGCTGTGAAACTACCCTTCCCACATAAAGACAGTCCACAGTTGAATCAAGCCTTTGGCCCTGCCCCATGTAGACAGGGCAGCACGAGGATGCGGGAAAACCAAAAAAATGGCCCATGTAGACATGCCCACAGTGTAGGTGCCAACAGATTCCTGTCACAATGTGTCCAGCTACAGGAAAAGATCTGGACATGTTCCTACTCATCCTCTTTCTTTCCAGCAATAGAAATGGACATGTTGTAGGGGTTCTGCTGCTTAAAAAGCAGGTATTAGGAGTATCAGAAGATGTAGGGAGCTATAGACATAGCTTCTTTTTCTGGTGAAGGATCTCAGCTATAGTGTTTTAATGGATTGATCTTGGAGCACTGGAACTTCTTTATACCTTTAATTATATGACAGAAGTAGGGAACTAGTGCCCTCGTAGAGGTTATTGGATTCCAACTCCCATTACATCTGATCATTATTCCTGCTGTCTGAGATGAATGGGAATACAACTTCAACAATATTTTATCAACTAACCACTCTAAAAGTAGCCCTTTAGATGTTCCCTAGCAGCCACACCTGAGTACCATTGGTCAGCAAGTCCTACACATTTGAAAGAATATGTAAATGACCTAAAAACATAGATGACACCTGCTCAAATGAAACACCCTCCCAGAAATGAAATGCATTTTTTTTGGAAGACAAACATGTCCACTTTTTTATGAATGTATCATTTTGAACTGTGAAAAACTGATCTCTCTCTCTCTCTCTCTCTCTCTCTCTCTCTCTCTCTCTCACACACACACACACACACACACACATACACACACACACACACACACAAAATAACCCATCCCAATCAGGGCATGAAAGATCAAACAAGTTTTAAGAAGTCGCATTTCTTCCATAGCAAACAGATTGCTTATAGAAGAGTAATGAGTGAGAAGGAAAGCCTGGATTTATTAATGTTAAATGTTCCCCACTGTTTTAATTCATGAAATGAATCCAGTCTCTCTTATCTCTCTTGATATAATCTGGAATGTTTTTAATCAATTTCAGCTTTTTCTGGCATATGTAGTCTTACACGAGCCTACTCAAGAACTAAGTCCCATTGAGGTCAATTGTGTTTGGTGCAAAGTACATAGATAAGAACTGCTGCAGTCTTGTTTTGCTATTTGTATACCTCTTGTAACCAAAATGTGAACTAAAGGGAAGAAATCTCCCAATATTTGGTGTAAGTATACACCAGCATCACTGTGTTTCATTTCAAAGATGGGCGCTTTTTTGTGGGGGTGGAGGATTGTTTGACTGCCTTTGGGTTATTAATAATAAATAATTATTTATTTAGGGCCATTGCTGAGTAGCAAAGACTGTTCTTAACATGTAGAAAGTCTCAGCAGCTGCATCTCCATGTAAGAAAGACTTCTTTTTGATGTCAGTATAGATTGAGATGGACAACTGTTGGAGGTTGGTCTGCATTGGATCCCCAGGGGACTTTAGATGGGCACAAGATCCTGTCATCATCATCATCACCTGCCCCAACGCTCTTTAGGTGGCTATATTTTGTCCATACACACCACACTTTCACCACTCATGATATAAATGATGCTGAACTGGATGGAACTGATAGTCTGACCATATATAAGATAGGTTCCTGTTTGTAGATTTATTAAATTTTTATTTTCTTCTTTGCCCCTGGCTTTCTCTCCATCACACTTACTTCCCTTGGGACTGTGAGTCACTTCTTGATTTAGGTGGCAACCAGTCATGTAGAAAAATTAATTTTAACCACACTCCCCATTACTCACATTTATAGTAGTGGGGGGGGGGTAAGAAAGAAAGAGACTAAGGGGTCACACAGATGGCCCCTAAGGGGCAGCTCCTTGCTGCCCTTGGGAGCACCAGATGGGGGCTGCGGTAACCACACGCTGCAGCCCCGATCTGGCTTTTTGCCACTCCAAAAAGAGCTGGCAAATGCCACTCCTTTTTTGGAGCAGCAAAAAGCCAATCTTACTGCCACTGCCAAGGCTCTTTTTTGCCCTTTGGTGCAGCATGTCTGCATGCTGCACCAAGGGAGGACCCTGACTCCACGCAGGATGAGGTGAGATGCATGGAGTGACAGCAGCATCAGGAAGGAGTCAGGGCAGCTGCTGTGTGGTCTGGCCCTTGTGGCTGGTCTATAAAGGCCCTATAATTAGCTTAACTATATGGCTAGGCCCAGCATAGTATGAAGTCTATAACGGTAAGTGTGCAAGAATGGACTATGTAGCAAATAGCTTGAGGATGGAAGGAGAGGAACAGCAACAGTAGTAAGAGGAGGAAAAGGAGAAGGAGAATCTGGGCCTAGCTGTTATAAATGCATTACAATAATGGTTCTCTGACTTTATCACCTGGCCCTCCCTTTACATCTACATGTGCATTTATCAATGACTTAGATGAAGGTATAGAGGGCAAGTTTATGCTTATGAAATTTGCAGATGACACCAAATATGGAGGAGTAGCTAAGACCGCAGAGGAGAGGATCAAAATTCAAAATGACCTTGATAGATTAGAAAGCTAGGTCAAAACTAACAAAATGAATTTCAACAGGGAGAAATGTAAGTACTACACTTAGGCAGAAAAAAAATGAAATGCAGAGATATAGCATGGGAGAAACCTACCTTGACGACAGTGCATGTGAAAGGGATCTAGGAGTCCTAGTAGGTCACAAGTTGAACATGGGTTAACAGTGTGAAAAGCCAGTGTGATTCTAGGCTACATCAATAGAAGCATAGTGTCTACAATGAGGGAAGTAATAGTGTCACTCTATTCTGCTTCAGTCAAGCTTCACCTGGAATACTGTGTCCAATTCTGGGCAACACAGTTCAAACGGGATGTTGACAAGCTTGAGTATGCCCAAAAGAGAGCAACCAAAATGGTGAAAGGTTTGGAAACCATGCCCTATGAGGAGCAAATTAGGAAGCTGGAGATATTTAGCCTGGAGATGAGAGAGGTGATATGGTAGCCCTGTTTAATGATAATAATAATAATAATAATAATAATAATAATAATAATAATAATTTATTTATAACCCACCCCACTGCATAGCAACCGGGGCGGCGTACAGCAAAATTAAAACAAACAGCAGTTAAAATACATCTTCATCCTAAACCCTAACCCTCCCACCCCTTAAAACTAAATTAAACTAATACAGAGTTAAAATAATGATTAAAACAGCATAAAATACAATATAAACTGCTTTAGGGCAAACAAGCAGTGACAGCAGGAGGGGCGGGTAGCAAAACTCCTCCATTAGCCGGGAGGTTATTCCGGGAAGGCCTGCCGGAAGAGATCCGTCTTTAATGCTTTTTTAAAGCTATCCAAAGAGGTGATAAGGCAGATCTCGTCCCGGAGGTCATTCCACAGTCTGGGAGTGGTTACAGAAAAGGTCCTCTGGGAGGTCTGCACCAGCCTAGTCTTCATAGGCTGCAGCAGGTTCCTCCCAGAGGACTGGAGTGCGCTGGGGGATCATACAGGAAGAGGCGGTCCCTGAGATAAGATGGACCCAAGCCATGTAGGGCTTTAAAGGTTAAAACCAAGGTATGTCATGTTGAGGATGGAACAAGCTTGCTTTCTGGTGCTCCAGAGAACAGGACCCAGAACAATGGATTCAAGCTAGAAGAAAAGAGATTCCACTTCAACATTAGGAAGAACTTCCTGATAGTAAGAGCTGTTCAACAGTTGAATATGCCCGCACAGAGTGTGATGGAGTCTCCTTCTTTGGAGGTTTTTAAACAGAGACTGGATGGCCCTTGTAGTCTCTTCCAACTTTATGATTCTATGATTCTATGCATGCTCCCCCCCCCCCCGCTTGATGTAATATATGAATAAAAATAGTTTTGCTTTTTAGTGTGTGTGTGTATTTGCATTCACACATTTACGTATGCTCATATTTTAACATTTTATAAGGAAATAACATTGTTCAAATTATAATGTTTTTATTTCAATAAATTCAATACCCCACTCAATACAATAGTTATAATAATAATAAATAAATAATTTATTTATAGCCCGTCCCTCTGACAAGCAATCTGGGTGGCTTACATCATTAAAATTCTGTACAGTACAATACAGATCACATAGATAAAAGCTAAACATCCCCAAACCCAACTGCTCCTTAAAAAATTATTAAACAAATTTATATATTAAAACATATTAAAACTTTACCCCCCCATTACTCCAACACAACTCTGCATTTTCTATAAAGAAGGCTTACATCTCAACCCTCGTCAAGCTTAGAGATTTTTCTGTTGATTTTTTTTTTAGGAAACTGGATTTTAAGTTACCTCTATTTTTCTCCCATTTTTCTCCCATTTTTCTCCCCCCCCCCCCAGTTTTGAGAATCTAGGCATTACAGCAATGCATTAATATCATAGGCTTGACTCAAAGTCTCTAGGAACAGAAGATCAAGGATATTTTACTAGATAATTGCAATGATTTGTAGAAAGCAGGAATGGAATATGAGTCTTTGTATGAGAATCTCTTTCAGGAAAAGGAGTGGCCTCAATCATATTAGAGCAGGCATACTGTGAATCTTTTCTTCTTCTTTTCATTCTAATTAAAGATTATTAATAGAGCCAATTGCATTGATAGTTTAAAATGTTACAACACCTCCAAAGACTGTGAAAATTAACATGTAACTATGTGACAGATAAGCAGCAGCAAAATTCAGCATCAGTAATTATCTTCAGCTAAATGTGTCCTTCAAAAAAAAGATGTCAATAATAATAAAACACAACAGACAGCAAGAACATGTGATGCAAACCTATTTTGCCATGCACATCAAATACGAATCTGTTTGTTACAAGCTAATAGAAAGAAAAACAGAGAAATGAAATGGGAAACAAGTTCTGTTACTTGATGGGTGACATTTCAGAAATTTCAAGTGTTCCAGATTTTACATTGTTATGCACATATCTATTGTGAAGTCATCAAGGAAAGATCAGCAGGTCATGCAGGAAGCTCCTATTAGCTGAGCAGCCACACTGCTCTGGAGACCAGGGTTCAAATCTCAGCTCAGTCATGTAAACCTACTGGTGACTTTGGGGAAGTCACACTCTCTCAGCCTCAGAGAATGGCAATGGCAAATCCCCTCTGAAGAAACTTGCCAAGAAAACTCCATGATAGATTCAACTTAGAGTCACCTTAAGTTGGAAATGACTTGATAGCATACAACAACAACAATTGTATTATACCTTTTTCCCACACACTTATGGTGTTATACCTTTTATGGTATAATAGTATTCCTTATGAGAGTCAGCATGGTGTAGTGGTTTGAGTGTTGGACTATAACTAAGGAGATCAGGGTTTGATTCCCTGCTTGAGTATAAAAATCCACTAGGTGAGCAAGTCACACTCTTTCAGCCTCAGAGAATGGCAATGGAAAACTCCCTCTGAAGAAACTTTCCAAGAAAACCTCATGATAGGCTCTCCTTAGGGACACCATAAGTCAATAGGAAATTATGAAATGCAGAGGGGAAGGGAATAAAAATGGAAATTCTTCTGACTCCAAGTCCCCGAGAAGGAAGACACAAACATGACATTAGAGATGATGAGCAGTAAATAGGATAGTAATGTAGCAGCCCATCATCTCTTCTTGGTCAAGATCTTGTCTGTCTGACCCAAGAAATGCTTGCCCAGGTTATGTGATCACTTCCTTTTCCCCATCCCTGTCATCAGCAGTGCTGAAGAAGTTTATGTTGCTACTGAATTGCCAAAAAGCTGTTTGGTTACTTCTGTATTCTCTGCTAAATGCCCTTGAAGAACATCTTTGCTTGCAGAGACAAACACTGGGCTTTTTACAGGATTAAATCAGTGATTTGCAAGCTTTGGTCCTCCAGGTACAGTCAGGAATTGTGGGAGCTGAAGTCCCAAATATCCAGAGGACCAATCAATGGACCAAACAGTTGATCATCTAACAGCATGTGGACTTTATCTCCTTTTTATTATAAAGACCAGCACAACTATCAATAGAACCCTTATTTAACTAAAATATCATCATACTCTCAAAAAGTAATGACCTATGCTGCCAAAGTGTGCCAGTCTACTGCTGGAATATGTTTCTTCCCATTGGGTTCAGTAAGATGGAAATTTTAATCAATCTTGTTAGGTCAGGAGGAAAATGTTCTCATCTTTCAGCCTGGCTTTGAAAGCTGACAAGAAGATGGTGTTTTGTTTCCTTGGAAACTTTCTCCCCAGACCTTTCCCCACTCTGCTTCTGGGAACAGAGTCTTTGAATTTTTGTCTCAGCTTTTCTGTCAGAGACATCTGGATCAGAAAGTATGGCAACAATGTCCAATTTGTGGAACTAGTCCAGAGTTTTAATATATAAGGTCCCTTACTTAATGTAAACACTTTTTATACATTATGAACATGAGCCCATTTTAGCAAAGATACCTGTCAATGTTCTGCAACTAGTTTCCCCAAGAAAATGTGTTTTTATTCAGATGCAATGCAGTTCTGCCTTTTATGATCTTTCATAACTCTAAGGATTATGCAATAAGTCATGTTTCATACATTTAGAATCTCCATATCTATTGTTCCCCAAGTGTCTATTATATTTGCAGAGATATAACCTCAGCTTCCTATTAACAACTTCCACAGCTGTGCCCAAAGCTAATTTAGTTTATTCAATGAGTATTTCCAGTAAAAGCTAAGACTTTTTTATTGTAATTTTTAGTTATTCAGATAGAGCAGTATTTTTAATAATCCAGTTAACAGTAATTGTTAGTAATCCATTTATTTCAGCTTGCACCCCTTCCTCCATTTTATATATCCCTCATCCCTTCCACTGTTCAATTAAGTGACGTACCACTGAAACTCAGCAGCAGAAATGTTTGTTGTTAACTGTCCTCGAGTCAATCTTGACTCATGGCAACCTTATGGATGAAACATCTCCAAGATCCTCTGTCCTCCACTGCTCTGCTTAAATCCTGCAACCCCATACCCCTGTCCTCCTTAATAGAGTCCATCCATCTGGCATGTGACCATCCTCTCTTCCTACTTCCCTCCATCTTTCCCATCATTATTCTCTTTTCCAATGATTCCTTCCTTGTCATGGTGTGTCCAAAGTACAACAGCCTCAGTTTGGCCATCTTGGCTTCCAGGGAGGTTTCCGGCATGATCTGCTCTAGGACCCATTTGTTTGTCCTTTTAGGCTGTCCATGAAATCCTCAGCATTCTTCTCCACCACCACATCTCAATTTATTTTCCTCCTATCATCTTTCTTAAGTGTCCAGCTCTCACATCCATACATGGTAATAGGGAATACGATGTCTTGAATGATTCTGACTTTTGTGATGAGTTGCATATCTTTGCATTTTAGAATCTTTTCTAGTTTTTCTCCTCATTCTTAGTCTTCTTCTGATTTCCTGACTTCAGTCCCCATTTCTATCAATGTTTGATGCCAAATATGAGAATTCTTTTACTATTTCTATTTCTTCATTGTCTAGGTTGAACTTGTGAAGGTCCTTTGTGGTCATTATTTTTGTTTTCTTTATGTTCAACATTAAGCCCGCCTTTGCACTTTCTTCTTTGATCTTCCTTAGTAGGTGTTCCAGGTCTGTGAGGTTTTCTGCTCGTACTATGGTGTCATCTGCATATCTTTGATTGTTGATATTCTTTCCTCTTATTTTCACTCCTCCTTCTTTTGTGTCCAAACCTGCTTTTCTTATAATATGTTCTGCATACAAGTTGAACAGGTAGGGTGTAAGGATACAGCCTTTGTCTGACTCCTTTGCCAATTGGCATCCATTCTGTTTCTCTGTGTTTTGTAGCCTCTTGTCCTGAGTACAGATTCCTCATCAGGACTGTCAGATGTGTTGGCACTCACATGTCTTTAAGGGCATTCTATAGTCTCTCATGATCTAGGCAGTCAAAGTCGTTGTTATAGTCTATAAAGCACATGCTGATTTTCTTTTGGAATTCCTTGGTGTGCTCCATTAGCCATTGTATGTTTGCAATGTGGTCCCTCGTGCCTCTTCCTTTCCCACTTGAATCTCTGGGATTTCTCTTTCCAAGTATGATTGGAGTCTATGTTGCACAATATTGAGAATGATTTTGCTTTTGTGGGAGATCAGTGCTATGGTCCTATAGTTGCTGCAGTATCTTGTATCTCCCTTTTTGAGGATGGGGATGTTATTGACTGCTTTCAATCTGTTGGCCATGATTTTGTTTTCCATATCTGCTGATATATGTTGGTTAGCACTAGAGCTGAATCTGTCAATGTGGATTGCAGCAGCTCAATTGGAATATCATCTGTTCCTGGTGATTTATTTTTCACTATTTCTCTTACTGCAGTTTCCATCTCACTTTTTAAAATTTGGGGTTCATCATCATATGGCTCTTCATTCTATGTGTCCTTCTTTTTGTAATCTCTTTTGTATAATTCTTCTGTGTATTGCATCCAATGTCTTTTTTATTCCTTCCTGTTATTTTTGTCATAGGTTATCCCAGTCCTTGGTTTGAATTTTCCTTTGATTTCCCAGATCTTGTGAAATAGATCTCTTGTTCTTCCCTTTTTGTTGTTTCTTTTATTTCTCTGCATTGGTCATTGTAATAATTTTCTTTATCATAGCAAAAAAGGTATGTATCCTTAAAATAATGCATTAAATGAAATGTAGGTAACCTTAAAATAAGGCATGAATAGAACATATGCCTTTTTTTTTTTAAAGGATCATGTTTGTTGAAGCCTTCAGAAAGCATTTTTCCCTTTTAAAGATGATGTGTGCATGGAAGTACCTTGTTACAAAAAAGGAAAGAAGGGAGGGAGGAAAAGTAATACTCCTGCAGAGTTCTAAACTTCTCCTACTGAATATTGATAGCTCATGAGCACCAAGACAAAGTGTAGTGCCAGCAAGTTGGAAGAGAAGAAATTGTCACCCATAGTCCCTGAGTTACTTTATAGTGTGTGTGGTGTTTGCCTTCAAGTCATTTCTGACTTATGATGATCCTAAGATGAATCTGTCACAGGGTTTTGTCAATTTTCCTCAGAAGAGGTTTAACATTGCCATCCTCTGCGGCTGAAAGACTGTGACTTGCCCAATGTTACCCAGTAGGTTTTGATGACCAAACAGGTATTTGAAACCTGATCTCCATAATAATAATAATAATAATAATAATAATAATAATAATAATAATAATAATAATTTTTTATTTATATCCCGCCCCTCTGCCAGGCAATCGGGGCGGCGTACAACATTACAAAACTTAAAAACAATACATCAAATTAAATACCGTCCCTCCTTCACCCACCCGCCCATCCCCCCAAACATACAAGCAAACTAAATAACAGTAATTAAAAATACAATTTAAAAGCATAATTTTCTTGTCAGCATGGTGCCGACGAAGATGTTCTGGGCAGCCCTATATAGCCTCCAGAGTCTGCGGGGGTGGAGCGGAGGAGGGGCAGCTCAGGCCGCACAGGTGGTCACCCGGGGCTGGTCCTCCGGAGCTGGTAACTGGTCCTCCACAGCCTGGAGGACGCTGCTGCTCGCCACCTGGTGCTGGCGAAGGTGTTCTGGGCAGCCCTATATAGCCTCCAGCATCTGGGGGGGGGGTGTGGAGCGGAGGAGGGGCAGCTCAGGCTGCACAGGTGTTCTCCCAGGGCTGGTCCTCCGGAGCTGGTAACTGGTCCTCTGCAGCCTAGAGGACGCTGCTGCTCGCCACCTGGTGCTGGCGAAGGTGTTCTGGGCAGCCCTATATAGCCTCCAGCGTCTGCGGGGGTGGAGCGGAGGAGGGGCAGCTCAGGCTGCACAGGTGTTCTCCCAGGGCTGGTCCTCCGGAGCTGGTAACTGGTCCTCCGCAGCCTGGAGGACGCTGCTGCTCACCACCTGGTGCTCATAGTCCAGCACTGAAAACACTATACCACACTCACTGTCTGGAGCTTTTTATACTTAAGCAGAAAGCTCTGTTGTTGTGCCTTCAAGTAATTTCTGATTTGTAGTGACCCTAAGACAAAATTATCATGGAGTTTTCTTGGCAGAATTTGTTCAAAAAGGATTTGCCCTTGCCTTCATCTGAGGCTGAGAGAGCATGACTTGCTCATGATCACTCATTAGGTTTCTATGGCCTAGAGGAAATTCGAACCTAGGTTTCCCAGTGTTCCCCATGGGGAACCACTAAACCACTCTGGCTTTCTGGGAAGAAAGCTAAATGATATAAATGTTACAATTTAGGTAGGAGATAATGATAAAAACCAACCACTGTTTTTAAGCTGACAGTACAGGGCATCTAGTGGTGAGCAGAAGGAAGAAATCACATACACAACATATATCTAGTGGAGCAGGCACAATTCAAAGAGTCCAATGAATGAGATATTAGATTCTAAGAGAAAGGGGTATATTAGGATGTTAGACAAGATTTTTTCTCAGTTTCCCCTCATTTGTTTTTAGTTTATTTATTTATTTCACAAAATTTTACAAATATAACAGTAACAAATGAGCTAATAAAACAAATATAGTAAAAAAAATAAACAAATTGAAGTAGAAATAAAAGATGAAGATGGGTGCTAATGGGTAGGGTTACAAAGATGAAAACAACTGTAGTGGGCATTGCTGAGAATCAAAATCTTGTTGGAATCTCCTATAAAACATTGTTTCAAAGTTCTAGATGATGGATTGGGAATTTTTACTAACATATTCTAGGAATAGAAGCCATTTCTCTATAAAAGAATCATGTAACATGGACCTCAACTTGTTCAATCTAGCTGCTATTTTTCCCCCATTAACAAAGTATCACAGACTATGTGCCACCAGCTTTCTATGCCTTGCAATCTCTATTCAGTTTCTTACAATATCTATTCTGGTAACAGCTAACAAAAAGCAGATTAGGTTGCTATGCTTTACAGCTTTGTTTTCACCAACAAGCATGGATAATGGTGAAATACTGGGACAAAAAGCAATATTTTGTGGCGTGATGTCTGAAGTAACTGGGATTCTTCTCATTTTACTGCTAGTACACATTTCACTGCTAGTACACTTTTATAAGTTCCACTGTAGTAGCTATTTCCAATAGGCTTTTACAAATTCCACTGCCAGCAGGCTTGTTTTACCCTTTTCATGGATAGTAAATGTCTTTCTTTAGTCTGTCCTTATTATCTCAGCATACTTCCTTTAGAGTATTTCAATGAAGAACCTGTGCATTTGATACCCAGAAAGAGAAATGATGATCCAAACATTAGATTGTTTGGTTAGCAACTCATTCAGGAGGGGTAGATGTGTTCCTCACTCTTTTAAAGTTAACCGGAATGTTAACCATAACCATAACTCTCTAAATATTATAAAAAAACATTAATTATAAGAATGTTTTGTACTATCTATAAATATGAACTGCAGATATGTGAGGAAGGTTACATTTTCACTACTGGATCATCTCCATTTGGCCACATGGACACGTCAAAGATCTTTGGGGATTTCTCATGCTATTTTAAGGGACATAAGGCAGAAGCCTACCAAGAATCCTGGGGAGTATCTTTACCCTTGAGAGGCTGCTGATGCTCCATCTCTTTTGAAGTCCTCCTATCAGATGGTGATGCATGTGTGTTTAAAAGGGGGGAAAGAAACTTCTCTAATACAAAAGAAAATGTGGACATAAAAGACCTGAATTTCAATGTATAGCTCCAGTCACCCTTATTTTTAGCACAGGCACAGCACCAAGCATCTTTAAAAGTCTGTGAACAGTGCTCAACAGAATGTGCCAAGGTCCATGTATGGTGACTTAAACTGATGAATACAACTTGACAAAACAAATCCCAAAGTTACATCTGTGCAGGCATCTTGCACATTAAAGTGGCTTGCATGGTAAGCCTTAGCCTCAAGCAGTGCAGATTGACCAAAATATCAAACATTAAAGTGGAAGGCTTATAATGAAAATCCAGAGATAACTACAACCATAAAAGCATTGATGCTGCTGCTGAAATAAATTAATTAAAGATAATAGGCCTGTAGCTTTTTCAAGATATGCTACCACAAGATGAGATTGCCTCCATCACCCTCCCCTGGCATTGTTTAAAAAGGAAGAAATCATTGTTGCATTCTTCTGTTTTGCTCCCATTAACATTTAAATACCTGAACTAAATACCACTGAACTTGGCAGGTCTAGTAAGATTAAATATTGACAAACATTAAACAACAGCTTAGAGCATTTCAGAGATACAGGATAAATAGGTAAGGAAATCATTTTGGTTAATATGCTCTATAAAATGGAGCTAGAGATGTAAATCTGAAAATCTGATATTTCTTTCACCAAAAACAAATTATTGTTGCCATTCCTGGAATATTGTCATGTTGTGGTTGCAAAAAGTGATGGCAGGGTCAGATTCTACTAGGAGATTGACAGTTTTACTAAAAAGAAAAAGATAGAAACAGAGATTCATAGTCAAGCAATTAGCTCACTTCCATAATATCCCTAGGGGTTATAGTAAGATTACTAAATTGCCAAACAAAGATTAATTACCAAGAGATATATCCAAGCAGCCTTGGAAATAGAAGCTAAGGGGTCTATTTTTTTTAATATTTATATATATATAATAAAGAAGAGTCCCAAACTATATGATTTTTTTTTAAAAAAGTAAACACTTCCTCTCCTGGCTGGAAAAAAAAATCTTACAATGACAATATGGATGAAACTAACCACTATTTCAAGTGGGAGCAGAAGGAACTGCCTTCACTCTGAATGGAATTTGTAATATTGTTATATAGTCAATCTATTGACCATATGCCACTGGGACAGCTGTATACATATTACTATTTTGGTAGCTGTGGTGAGACTCTTTTTAAACAATACATCTTTCTCGATATCTCTGTTTTAAATGAAATTATAAACCAGTATCTGGAATCAGTGAGTGGACAGGATACAATAAATTGAAGCTGGATTAAAAGGAACTCACAGGCACTGTTGGCTGGTAATACCAACAGTCCTGGAAGATGTTTTTAGTCAGAGTTAGGTGGGGTTGAATTCACCACTAAGAAGCAGGTTGAGAGGATTTGTTTCTTAAGCCTTTCCTGTTTATGGATGCTCTGGTGACATTGATGGACTGGGATGCCTTCTACAAACTCCTTATGCTTTGCCAGCTGCGCCTTTTCCTGGACAAACACAGTCTAATCTTATTACTTCCCAGTTGGCTTCCTATAAGGCATTTTGCATGGTGGTATCCTTGACGATCCTCCACAGGCTGAAATTGATTCAGAATCCAGAGGTCTTGTTTGGAATCAGAAAGAATCACCTTGAACATGGTTTATGATGGAATGGTAGGTCACAAATATCAAAATGCATAAAATGCATAATCTTGTTAGAATACAATTACTTGGAGAAGGTCAACAGCCAAGGCGGAATGTGCCACAGCAGGATGAAAACAAATGCTATCAGCAGTAGATCTTTTGTGGGTGAGTGTTCAATGCTAGTGAAAGATTACAAGATGTTCCATGTTCTATTTTAAAACATCTCCTCCAGCACCTGGGAATCAGTGGTAGGTGGTAGGGAGAAGTCCAGAGAAGGAGAAGGGGGGATGGAAGTAGTAGTTTCCCTTTTCCATCCTTTGTTATAGCTTCCTAAGTTTTACCCTCAGTTTATCCATGGGTTATATCAAAATCCATGATTTTGACCCTGAAATCTTCCCTCTACTTATATATGAGGATGACTTGCACACAAATATATACAGTAGTTTACAATTGCCCCCAACATGCTGGGTACTCATTTTACCAACCTACAAAAGGATAAAAGGCTGAGTCAACCTTTCAGCCCTAGGATCGAACTCACAGCCTTGTGGCTGCAGTACTGGCATTTAACCACTGCATCACCAAGGCTCCTTCTCAGTATTTTCTGCACAGAAAATAATATTTCTATGTATAAATATTATTTTCTGCTCAGAAAAATTGTGCTTTCTTTACAGAAAATGCTGCTTCCTGAGCACAGCAATTACATTATGGTTTGTGAGTGAGTTGCCGCAGTATAGGCTTTAACCACTACACCACCATTGGATACCATTGTGCTAGATGGAACAGAAGACTGGACTGATAGATAACAGCTATGTAATCTTTGAATGTAATGGGAAGACATGGCCAACAATTATTTATTTGTGCTCAAACAATCAGGATAAATGGAAAAAGTGAAGCGTGCCAAAGCTATTTAGCAGAGCAGGATTTTCTTGCCAAACCTATAGATCATATATTCTATGTATATTATAATAAAGTGACTTTGTTGAGGAAAAACAATTTCAGAATACTGTGCAGAGATGCAATTAACCACATCCTACCTGAGATCAGACCACTTTTCCAAAGTTTATCCTCATTATAATGAAATACGATCTCATTGTACGTTTGTCATCACTGTCCAAAAAGTATTAGAATATTTATTGGCATTAATGAGGTTTTGGCATCTGACATTCTGTTAGGCCTGTCTTGTCTCCCACAATTTTTGTATAAAGAATAAAACAAAGAGACTTTTAAATCAATGTGCCACATTCTGTTTTGAAATTAATCTCAAGAATATGACCCATAAATATTCTTTTTAAAATATTGATTTTTGTGTACTTACCTTATGAAGTACCATCAGTAATAGAATATCCATTCTCCACCTTTCTATATAACAAAATGTGACATTTTAAGTATAGTGAACCATTACTTTAATGGGAACAAAGCGGAATTATTGTGGCTATTAATGAACACTTACATAATGCAATCATTATGATGATCTGCATAGGGATGTACATGAAAGGCAGGCTACATATTGAAAAATTCTTGGAGTATGCAGTAGATCTTACAAGTATACTCTGTCTATACACAACCCCTTGTGAACTGCTGCTAAGAGTAGAATGACCATTAAGCATCAGGACTAGACTGGACATACAACAGTGTCCTCATACTACAGTGCACCAAAGTACAGCATTTTGTTTTCTATGCAGGAGAATCATATGTATAAAAGTGAAAGGGTGGATTTCTCTGTTCCTTATTATTAGATTTGGACCCTTTCTTATTAAAACTCTTCATAGCTCATAAGTAATATAAGACAAAAGGGTGAACCTATAATTAGGGAAAGTGGGGTTTGGACTATGATTTAATTTTCAGTTATCATTTATAGAAGAGAAGAGCTTTGTGGGATAGTCTGCTTCAAGTTCCAAAATAATTTGATCATTCTTGGATCTTATAGCTTGGTGAGAGAGCAGAGGCAACAAAATTTTTTGGGCTGGCCATGAAGAGAATTCAAAGATGTTATATAGATACGTTCTAAATGTCAATGACAAATATACTGTGACCACAAAATCTCTTTTATAATGTGGATTCTTCAAGTCTTGCTCATTGACTTTTTTGTACTGCTTTTTTTTTGGGTAGCCCAATCAATTTTCCTTTCTGCTCTGGGTTATGATTGGGGACTCTCAAAATCATAAAGTTGGAGGGGGTCTTGTGGGTCCTCTTGTGCAACCAAAACTAGACCATCTCCAACAGAGCATCTTTCTAAAGATCAGCAGGGAAGGAGAGCCCCTCTGATAACTGTTTCCAGGGCCCAAATGCAGTTACCATCAAGATGTGTTTCCTCATTTTCAAATGAAATCTTTCATCCTGTAATTTAAATCCATTAGATCTAATGTTTAGATTTGAATTTTATCTCTGGAAACTGCGAAGAGCAATGTTTTCTTTTCTTTTCTTTTCTTTTCTTTTCTGTGTAAGAGTCTTTCATGTCCTGTTTGCAACACCAGCATGGAAGGAAGGAGCAAAGGATAAATAAGTTTTGTAGCCCCCTGCCACATATTAGCTATGTGCATGGCATACAGAATAGCAGTAGACTGAAGCTGAGATCCTACAGTAGGGTTACATAGGCTATATCTCCTCATGTTTAGTTTTCCATTAATTAATGGATGATTGCTACACAACCAAACAAGGGCCAATTCAGACAGTGAAAATAATCCTGGATGAATCTGGGTTGAATCTTTGTTGTTCACATGCATTTTGTATGCATCCAATTAAGTTGGGGAGAGGGCTGCCAAAAACCCCACTTAAACTGGGATAATTGATATCAGATTTTTCCCTGAGTTTTTTTTTTAAAGATTTGCTTCATCAGCAGTGAGAATAACCAATGCAAATAGACCTGGGGTAAACTGGGATAAAACTCTGCATGCCTTGAATATGTTTCAAATACATTCATATCACCAACTCCATCTTTATTGAGCAATTGAATTACCAGAGATGCACATAGATGTGGTTCCATAATGTGAATAACAAACCCAGAATCTACAAGTGAAATTATTTGCATAGTTGTGCCACTATGTCTAGTTTCCCTTGGCTCATGCTCCTAACATTCCACATCCCTACCTTATGTGCGGTGCTGATTTGGATGCTATTTGCCTTTCTAAGGGTGTCTGTTATTAGTCTTGTCATCTTTCTTATACCCTTGGCTAATCTTGCAAATGTGATATCCCTTTATTTCTCCCTCCTTTTCTTTCTGTTAATGCTCTGATCCTGCCTGTGTTTCACTTGGAGTGTCTCATCATAGGGTTTACTAGGTGATGGAGTCACACAGGGAAGGCCATCTATACCTTCCTGTGCACAGTGCCAACCAATGTTAGCTATGGTATCACAATTCACTCCTGTCAGTGACACCCACCAGTACTGTTGCTGCCCAGTAGCTGTTTGTCTCCCTGTATTATTCCTCCCATTATTGTTTGCTTGCTTTCCTACCCATCCCCTTATGCCTCAGTAGGTTTCCCTCCTTCTCTTCCCTCATGTCCTCCCTCCTTTAGTCCATCCCCATCCCCACCCCTCCCTCCTTTAGTTCCTTCACTTCTTTTTCCTTGGTTGGGGGAGGACAGAGATGGTTGGTCACATTCTTCCTTCCTCCACTTGCCTGCCTGGTCCTCCACTGTTATCTGGCTCAGCTGAGGGGGTGGAGTCTGTGTTCAGATGGTGCTTTCCCCAGTCCCCTTGCCTCTCTGGTGGTCCTCTTTGTCCTCCTGCTCAGCTGAGGTTGTGAAGTCTGGGTTAAAATGGTGCTTTCCCCTTGCCTCTCTGGTGGTCCTCACTGAGGGGGCAGAGTCTGGGTTCAGATGGTGCTTTGCCCCAGTCACCTTGCCTCTCTGGTGGTCCTCTTTGTCCTCCTGCTCAGCTGAGGAAGCAGAGTCTCCTCAGTTTGGATTACAGTAATTCAAATGGGATGTAACCAAGGCATGTACCACCATGGCCAGATCTGACTTCTCAGCAAAGCACAATCATGGAGCACCCCCCCCCCATACATGCCCCCTTCAGCTCCATTTATCCCATGCCCCCCCCCCCCCATTGGACTGTTTCATTGTATATGATGTAATTACATCCACTGCATTATTAATGATATTTTTGCATTGCCACAGTTCCATACTGGTGCTGGGTTGTTTATATGTTGGTGTGATGATGCACATTTTACAACTTGAGTTGGAATATCACAGCCAATTTTTCCTCCAGTTTTTAGCTTCAGAGTGTAACTTCATTTCACTTTCCACCCAGTTTCATGTGTCATCTAGCCAAGCATCAAAGTGGTTAGAAGAAGCTTTATTTGGCTGGTGTGGATGACACCCCTCACACCTGTGACTAACCAGAAGCACCCCTGCCCTGTCTAGAGTATGCTTCTATTTGTTTGCTCTATCCAGTCCATTACTGTAGACAAACACCGGTTGGAACTGAAACATATAGAATTGTATTTGGTCTTCTTTCTCTTGTCTTAAGCAGCATGTAAACAAATTTCAAAGGAAGCACACCATACCTCATTAAAATGGTTACATCTTCTCTCTTTATGGCAGTTAATTAATTTCTTTTATGTACAAGTTGTTAATCAAGTTCCTTTAAACTCCTTCAAAGAGGTAGCCATTGCCTTTCCTGGGTAGAGCAGCACAAGGAAAGGATAACATTCTGTCTCCTCCCTTCCATATTGATTCAAGTTCATGGCATGATTTCTTCTGAAATTTAACAACAAAGAAAAGTGTAGAAATAACCCATGATCATTATGGAGAGATAATGATACTCCAGATATACAACCATTTCTTTCTCATCTTTCTCCCTCACTCTCTGTGCATTTTAATGAAAAATTCATTGAGATGCATTGATTCAGGACCTCCAAGTAACTTCAAATTTATACAGCTATGTCTCTTCAGACCTGAACCATATAGGGCTTTATAGTTTATAACCAACACTTTGAATTGTGGCCAGAAAAGACAGTCAATGGAACTTTTCTAACAAGTTGAATAGGGAACTTTATACAGAGGTGGGGAAATATACTGATTTCATTCTTTCCCACATTCAGTTTTTTTAAAATCTCAAATTCTTTCGAAAATTCTCCACCTAAACAAGAAGAAATCTGTAAATTTAGGCAAAATATTTTTAAAATTACCTGAATTAAAAATGCCTCCCTGTCTTTTTTTGGAAAAAATTGATAGCTACAAAAATTGATTGTTTACTAACATATAACTGATATACAAATATTGAAGATGAGAGCTAGCATTCAGTATTACAGTTATTGATTCATAATTCAGAGTTGCAGAGTCATAACTGCTCCATGTTCATTAACATTATATAGTCATGTTTGTGGAACTATTGCCACAGCTGTAAATCCCCTCCCAACCCTACTTTACAAGGTAAGAGCCACACTGAGAGATGGACATCTCTTCACCTGGTCATTGGATGCAGGAAAATGATGGTTTCTACTGCTTCTCACCAGTGAATGAGGCTATGACAATCAGAAGCAGGATTCATGTCACAGTTCTTTGATGAAAACTCACTCACTGGTGGAGTGGGGTGGAAACACTTTCCTCTTGTACCTCATTGGCCAGCTGAACAGATCTCCACCTCTCATTGTGGCTGCTGCTCTTATGGCTCAGATCCACAGCACAACAGATCCTTTGCAGTTTGTATCACCAACTTTATTGTTAACTGACCTCAAGTCAACCCTGACTCATGGTGACCCTGTGGATGAAACATATCCCCAACCCCTATCTTCCACTGCTCTGCTTAGTTCCTGCAAATTCAGTCCCATAACCTCCCTGATTGAGTCTATCCATCTAGTGTGTAATCTTCCTCTCTCTCTACTGCCTTTCACCTTTTCTAGCATTACTGCATTTTCTAATAAGTTGTGCCTTCTCATTATGTGGTCAAAATACAAGAACCTCAATTTGATCATCTTAGTATCCAAGGAGATTTCAGGCTTTATTTGTTCAAGAACCTATTTGTTTGTCTTTTTCATCATCCATGGAATCCTCAGCACTCTTCTCCAGCACCACATCTCAAATGAGTTGATTTTCTTCTTATCCACTTTTTTAACTGTCCAGCTCTCACATGCATACTAGATTTTGCCAAAGTGGGAGGATGTAAGGATACAACCCACATTTTCTTTCTCTGAAATTTTGACCCAGAAAATGGGTGGGGTTCACTTTTTCTGTCCATTAGTATGTTTTTGTGTCAATGACTTTATTGTTTAAAAGATCAAGATCTGGTAGGGATGCTGGTAGGTAAGGCTGCTTCCATCACTAATGCCCTGGTTGTGTATCTCCAAGAGGCTTTTGGAAATTGAAAATGAAATGCACCACTTCACTCCATGTTCCCATTTCTCCTAATAATTGCTCTCCACTTTTCTCCAATAAGTGGACCTGAACTGCTTCTTATAATGTAAAATCAGCAACAACAATACTGTAATTATACTTTGGGTTCTAAAAATTCTTCATACTATTTTCTTGTGATATACAAAGAAAAATGGCACAGTATCTGTGCAACATCCAACTTTATTCTGGTCTACAGGCAAAACAACAATGAAAAACAGTGCATGGAAAATCTGTCCCTTCAACCTTTTAGATAACAAAAAATAATGACATCCAAAGCAATATGATGATGAACCTTCTAAATGGCACATAAGCTTGGAACTACAATCTCCATCTTGCATTGTCAGAATAATTGAATTTGAATGTCAGGTTTAGACATACTGGCTCTCATTTATTGATGGAACAAAAAGCATATTCATTTAGCTGCCTGCACACAGGAGTGAATCAGATATAATGGTACACTACTCCAGATTATTCTTTGGGCTTTTCTTTACTTTACTCTTTCCTTTCCACTCTTGTTTTTCCTGGCTCCTCTCAAATAGTAAAAAACAGAGACTCCTGTTTTTTTACATTTCAAAATTAGTTCAGATGTACTTTTTCCCCCTTTGAGATGACTACTACTACTACTACTACTACTACTAATGTGAATGAATTATAGTGATGCTGAAATGGTTACAATAGGTACGGGAATCATATGCAACCCCCAAATGACATGCACTCAGGCCCATCTTAGACCTCCTACAATATCCATGCCCCAAAATTGGCTGAAGAGTGAGAATTGGTATTTTCCTTTGAAACAAATCACAGGATCCTTTTGAAATTGTATTGTGCCAATCCTCCAAAAGGGGCTTTCCAAGGCCAGAAGTGGATTTCAGGCTGTTTCTTGGGTTTGTGTGTGTGTGTGTTTTGGAGGCTGTCGTAGTATATGAAAGATTAGGGCTGGTATTCTACATCAGCTCAGGCCCAACATGTCCTCCCAAACCTGAGGAAACATCATTCATCATTGATGTTCTGTTTGCTGGTTGAATGTATCTCTTTCTCCCCATACAGCTGATGTCTAGTACAGTAGGTATGTGTGTGCAGAGATGGGGATGGGTGGAAGAGTTTTGATTGTGGCAATAGTATTACAGTAATGACTACATAGCAATGATTCCATATTCACAATCACTACTTAGCATACTTAACTAGGGAAATGTGTGTGTGTGAAAAAGAGTGCGTCTTCATGTCACAAAGGTCCAAAACACACTGCAGAAATAATCCAGTTTGAGACTGCTTTAACTGCCCTGGCTCAGTGTTAGCTGAGTAGTTTATTTAGGAATTGTAGTTTATTGTGGCACCAGAGCAGTCTAACACAGAAGGCTAATGTCTCACAAAACTACAGTTCCCAGAATTCCTTAGTATTGAGCAAGGCAGTTAAAGCAGTCTCAAACTTAATTATTTCTGCAGTGTGTTTTGGACCTAAGTTGCTGATGTAGAATACTGGTCTAGGAAATTATATCCTGGACCCAGAGAAATCAACCATCCTTGCTTTATAGTATACAGAACATATCATGAGAGTTAAACTGAAAATAAAAACAGATACAAGTTCAATCAGTGTAGGATACAAATATATTAATCCCAACATGTTCCACACAGTTAAATTCCAATACGTTTTGTACAAGTAAATCTAAGTCGGGATATTATTTCTTGTATAGTTGCTGAGATGTTGTTGTGCATCTTCAAGTCATTTCTAATTTATGGCAACCTAAGATGAATGGGTTATCTTGGCAAGATTTCTTCAGAGGTATTTTTCTTTCATACTCCTTTGAGGCTGGGAGAGTGCAAGTTGCAAGTTGCCCAAGATCACCCAGTGGGTTCCCATGGCTCAGCAGGGATTTGAATCCTTGTCTCTGAGTCATAGTCCAACATTCAAACAACATCACCACACTGGCTCTGCTTAGATGACTAGGTCCCAAAAGAACTTTTATTCTACTGGTTTCTACAATAATATTTGGTCTGACATATATTTATTTAAAAAAATGTTTGTTAGTTTTACAAATTGCTGCACTACACTTTCCTCTCCAACAATCTGATCATATAAGACAGGAGTAGGCAACCTTTTCCCTTTAAGGGCCGAGGGACTTCATCTCCCAGAAGCCTCAGCCATGTTGGCCAATAGTCCCATGTTGGCCAATAGCTCCTGGGATTCTGGGAGCTGAAGTCCCTTGGCCCTTAAAGGGGACAGGTTGCCTACTCCTGATATAAGACCTAAATAGCATAACATCAATATCATATTAATTATAAATATTATAAAATTAATTATAAAAAAGATTATTCTGTACTAGCAACAAGCAATAAAAAATTCCCCTGGAAAATGGTGTAGATGAACTTATAATTTGAAAATTTGAAGAACTTCAAAATGTTAAGAAGTGTTTAAAAATAATAAAATCATTGAATCATAGAGTGGGAAGAGACCACAAGGGCCATCCAGTCCAACCCCCTGCCATGCAGGAACTCCCAATCTTAGTACCCCCGACAGATGGCCATCCAACCTCTGTTTAAAGACCTTCAAAGAAGGAGACTCCACCACACTCCGAGGGAGCATGTTCCACTGTCAAACAGCTCTTATTGTCAGGAAGTTCCTCCTAATGTTGAGGTGGAATATCTTTTCCTGTAGCTTGCATCCATTGTTCTGGATCCTATTCTCTGGAGCAGCAGAAAACAAGCTTGCTCCATCCTCAATATGCCATCCCTTCAAATATTTAAACAAGGCTATCATATCACCTCTTAACCTTCTCTTCTCCAAGCTAAACATCCCCAGCTCCCTAAGTCTCTCCTCAAAGGGCATGGTTTTCAATTTGGGATTGTGTTTCCTTGTTTGCCATTGAGGTTTCACCCAGTCAGGATGCAGATCCCTTCTAGAGTCTGTGCAAATGGAATTTGTTCCCTCACTTCCGAGGCAGAACTGATCTAAATGTCTGAAGGGATTGCTTTTGAAATTAAACTGAGGGCCACAGAGCCCATAAATGGCCAATGATTCACTGTGAAAACAGAATTTCAAGTGGGATATCAGATGAAGTGAACTGGAGTCCAGAAGAGCTTTTGCCAGATAAGACCTGTTTAGTCTTTCAGGAGCCATGTGTTTGGTGATAATTAAGTGACACACAGAAGTCAAAATTCAAAAGGTATAGCTTTGAATGTTTGGGTTGGATTTGGGTTTATCTTGTTCATGTAAACAGGATACACCCTGAACCAATAATTTCTGAAATCACCTGAAGGATCTCTGGTTATGTGAACAAGAGATCAGTTGTAGTTTTTAAAATTATTATAGTGTTCATAGAATCAGACAATGCTAGAGTCAGAAGAGACCACAAGAGCCATCCAGTCCAACCCCATGCCATGCAGGAAATCACAATCAAAGCATCTTGAACAGATGGCTATCCAGCCTCTGTTTAAAGACCTCCAAGGAAGGAGACTCCACCACACTTTGAGGGAGTGTGTTTCACTGTCGAATCTCAGATTCCTACAAACACTCCAAAGCTGGTTAATGGGAAGGGTTGTATATGTGTATGTATAAAAGAAAACAAATAATTATTTGCCTACTAAAGAATATGTGATATCATTGCACAATATAATTTTCACAATCAGTTTTTTTTAACTATGGTGATTTCTTCTAGAAAGGTGCACCTTGAAAATGGGTCACTGTAAGTGAAAACTTAATTTAATAATTGCTTATATAAGTACTTACATACAGATAATTAGGGGTATGAACAGGCATTATAATTGGGAACATGAATATTTATACTGCTGCGACACAATATTATACTTAGGATAATGCATTGGATTCCTATAGGGAGATAAATGTTCTTGAATGTTTTCCAAGTAATTTTTAACCAATTGTTTAAGACATCTGCTACTAATGCAAAGTTAAAAGGGCTCAGGAGATTGATGCTGTAGAGCGCCAACATTTTTAACCTATAGTGGCCAGTCCTTGGTTATTTGAATCATTTACAAGCAATTGGAAGTACAGATATCGTTGGTGTTTATTCCATCTAACTAGGGCAAAATGTGGCTGCTTTTTGATAGCACTTAATACATCACATCTGTGATGTTGAAATTTGTGGCAGAATCTTCTTATGTGAAAACAAATAAACAAATTAAGAAAGCAAGATATTGGATGCTTTTGTAATCAGAAGACCTGTTCAGTCATTGTTGAGGTGCTTTGCATCAGTATACCTGAAATAGATGCATCCTTGTCCCCACTCCTTCCATCCCCAATTTTGTTGTCATCCTATGTGTAGTGAACAGTGGGCTAAAGGTGGAGACCTCCCATTGTCCATAAAGGCTTTCTCTGTGATTTGGAACTTTGATTTTCCTGGGTTCATGATCATGTGAAGAGCCTCTATAGTTAGTGGAAACTTTTCACTTCTGATCTATCATCTCCATGTGTGATGATATAACTGAAGATGGACAGGGGAGGGCTACAGTTATCTCTTCTTCATGTGTTAATCCATCATGTTTTAATAGTGGTTGAATAGGGCTATGGCCTTATGCTGGTCATCTTGTATTGATCATCACTCTGTTCTTGACTTGTTGGTTTGTAGTCCTGGTGATATCTCAGGTTTAATAATAGGCCACATAGTGCCCTGAAGATAATTTAGAGTATAACTTCTGCTCAGTAGTGAATCAATTGTCCAAAACAACTCTAGGGCATCAAATTGGCTACCACTGCTCTAGACTTACCATGCAGCTAAAATTTTATAGGCAAGTCAGTACACCTGAGAGGGACAATTTCATCTAATTATTTTAGTTATTGTAATCAAAGTTAGCACTAACTCAGCTATAAAGTTAATTTGCTGATTTATTTATTTAAATATTTTGCATATTCCATTTTGCTGAACAAAGCAGGTAAAATGCACTGTAAAATGCAACAATATCAAAATATAATTCAAAAATAATGTAGAAACAGCCACAGACAACAATATTTAAAGCAATAATGGGGGGTTGCAGACTGCCAGAAATAGTGCAAATTGAGTCCACTTTTAGGGTTAGGGTTAGTGCTAGGGAATCATGGGAATTTTTTTTTCTGAGACATTGAGCTTTCTCTGTCAGAGAGCTCTGGTGCCACAATAAAATACAGTTCCCATGATTCCCTAACCCTAACCCTAACCCTAAAAGTGGACTCAATTTGCACTATTTCTGGCAGTCTGCAACCCCCTAATGTCAACCAAAGTTTTGATTGAAAAATGAATCTTCTCCAAATATAGGTGTGTCCACCCCCTCCCCACAAAAAATCTTCAAATTGTTAGCTTTCACAAGCCCTTGGAATGGAAGTGGAAGGGAAAAGGGGAGACTTAGGGCCTTTGCAGACTGCTAGAAATAGTGCAAATTGAGGTCACTTTAACTGCCCTGGCTCAGTGCTAGGGAATCATAGGAATTGTATTTTTTTTCTGAGACATTGAGCCTTCTCTGTCAGAGAGCTCTGGTGCCACAATAAACTACAGTTTCTCCTGGTGCAGTGTCGACATCTTCTCTGAAGATGCCAGCCACAGATGCTGGTGAAACGTCAGAAAGAAACTCTTCTAGAACATGGCCACACAGCCCGAAAAACCCACAAAAAAACTATGGAAGCCAGCCATGAAAGCCTACGACTTCACAGTTTCCATGATTCCCTAGCACTGAGTCAGAGCAGTTAAAGTGGACTCAATTCGCACTATTTCTGGCAGTCTGCAAAGGCCGGGGCTTTGCAGACCGGCCAAAAGGGCCAGCCTGGAGGTGGAGTTGGGGTTGGGCAGCCATATGCCAACTGCCTCAACTCAACCCCAATGCTGTCCTGATGCTGCGCACCCATCCGCATGGTGCGCAGCATCAGGACGCTCTCCTGGTGCAGTGTGTACACATGCCATGCCAAAAGGGCCCAGAAGAGCCACAGTGCTGGCTCTTAGGGCAGCCTTTTGCCACCCCTAAAAGGAGCAGCATTTTGCCACTCTTTTGAGGGTGGCAAAAGGGAGCATCAGGGCCACAGTGTGCGGTTGCCGTGGCCGTGAACTCCCTGGGGTGGCTCTTTGTTACCCAAATGGGCCATCTGCATTGGCCCTTAACAACACACACACACCTTACAAACCAACCAGAGCTCCTTCTCTGTCCAAGGGAAAGAGGGAGACTAAAACACACACTTGCACCCCTTGCAAACCAACTGGGGCTCTTTCCCAGGGGCTCTGGGGCTCTGTCCCAGGGAAAGAGGGAGACTTGAACACATGTACACACCCCTTGCAAACCAACCTGGGCTTCTTCCCTGTCCCAGGAAAAGAGGGAGACTTAAACACACACACTTTGCAAATCAACTGAGGCTCCTTCCCTGTCCAAGGGAAAGAGGGAGACTTAAATACACACATACCTTACAAACCAACTGGGGCTCCTGTCCTAAGGAAAGAGGGAGACTTAAACACACATGTGCACGCGTTACAAAACAACCAGGGCTCCTTTCCCTGCTCCCTGGGAAAGGAGGGACACTCACAAACCTTTATTGGGTGAGCAGCAGCTGCTGAGGTAAGAAGAATTGGGTATTGGGACTTCTTTCTGAGCAGTATTACCATACTGACCCGTATATAAGTCAATCCAGAATTCTGGGTCAGTTTTTTGGCATAAACTTTTCAACTTATAGATGAGTATATACGGTATGTTTATAGTGAACTCATGTACAGGGAAGTGATACTGTTCCTCATGTTCCTGTACTAACTATATAGTACATTGATTAACCTGTGAACATAATTTATATGCAGACAGGCCTTTTTCATTAAATCAAGGACCATCCATTTTGCAAGGTTCCCAGTCACACATTCAAGGCTTATAAAACACAACTTGGACATGAATCTGTCAACATGTAAAAGCCATATCTAGAATCCCAGAATTCTGGAATTTGGAGTTGACAGAAGGATATTTGGAATGATCTGTCAGAGTGTTCTAGTGTCTCACCAAACTTGCTTTGCCCTTGGTTTGTGGTCCCAAGTTGTTCCCCTCTATATTTAGCCTGCACACATTTTAAACTTATGTAAAGGGCTATATGCATTATCTTAACTTTCAAGAAAGTGATATAGTTCACTGCACACTGTATGTGATATTGTTAATTCTATACATTGTAAATGCTAGAATACTGAATAGAACAAGATTATTTAGACCGGCTGTAAAGGTTCAAAGATGAATGCACTGGCCTGGAGTCAATCTGAAGGCCACCAGTTTTCCAGATAAGAGGAGGAAGTTAGCCAATGTGTGTGTGTGGGGAGGGGGGGGGAGGAGAAAATGCAGTTTGTTTTGTTTTTCTTCTCCATTACTTTGAATGCCTCCTGCTCCTATACTGATCTTATCTGCAGTTCTCCCTATCTTTGTCATTACCCTTTGCTTGCTGATTCTTCCCCTTTTATGGGACACTTGGGGTGCCAGACCACTGTTATCTCTAGCCATTATATAGATGATATAAATTCTGATCAGGATTTGTATAGATTAAAGGGGAAATGTCTTGGAAGAAGAAAATAATAAAAGTATGCAATTAACAAATAATTGCATAAAAGTATGCAATTAAGCTTGTGCTCCAAGCTTAGGCTGGAATCCAATATCTAATATGAATACTAACACAGCAGGGGGGGGGGGGCTTCAGAATTTGGCTCAAAAATGTTTTATAAGATCACCTCTCCCATCCTCTGTCTTTGTTGTCCATTACTCATGGTCATTACTAGTCAGCCTTTCTTCTTACCAGCCACTGGGTATGTACCTGGAGAAGTCCAATGGGCCCATTGCCATAGGCTGCCTTTCTTCAGCACCCTGTAATTCTTTTAAGAAGCACAGATGCAAGCAAGCATAAATATGCTAATGCAATGACTGGTGTAGCAATTATTATTACAGACCATCCTGCTGCACTTATTTCATTATCCCAACTGACATTTTATTCACTCAGTCACAATTATAACATTTGGAAAATTGTATCTGTGCTAACATTACTTTGAAGAAGGGGAGGGGGAAGGGGAAATGGAACATCTCACACTTCCACCCATTAGTAATCAACAGTTTAATTCACAAAATGTTAAATGTGGAGTTTTCTAATTTCTAAATGGTATAATATGCTCAACCTATACAACACAGCATATTTACATTTTGAAAAGTATTAAGCAAATAACAATATGACCTATGTCTGGAATTGCAAATATAACATTCAGGAAGAAAACTTTATTTTACTTCTCCATTTATCTTTTTCTTCTCTCAGAAATGTCAGTGGATGTGCACACAGATTTAGCATCGCTGGTTTAGTATTGTCAACTTTTGCAAGTGTTTGTTCCCTAACAAAAAGAGCAGAGAAATAGCTTTGCTGGTGAAGGTCAGAAGTCCACCTGGGTGAGCAGCCAGACAGCTTCTTCCTAGAAGCTAACACACCCTCATCATTCTACAAACTCTTGTCACTTCTCAGAAGTACCATTGCCAAGTTCATACCCTCAGCCTTAAAGAAAAGGGTGAACCAGAATTGTGATCCAGAGAACTGTCACAGTCTCTACATAGGTACTTGCCAAAGAAAGACAATCCATCACAGCTTTGCCATGTTACTGTCCATCACTTAAGCAGCTTCATATGAATCATGACTGAACTGATATCCTGGACCAGATTTTCAACCATTGTTCTTTATTTTTCTTGGCACATACTAATATTGACTTTTCCCTATTTGTTAGCCTTAAATTGATATTAGGTTGTCATTGCTCATTCCCAGCTTTGTGACTAAATGTTTTAAGCTGAACTGACATATCTGTTATCACAGGCTTCTGAATGACTGAGGTCGGAGAACAATATTGCATCCATTAGCCTTCTTGGTATGAAGCCTGAAATACATTTAAATGATTCCATTTAAAGATTACTCTATGATTATTGTACATATTGTTAAAAGAATGGCATAGGTTTAGTGCTTTACCACTTAAAAACTAGGGGGAAAAGAGATACCGAATAAAGTTGAGCTCTAATAATGGCATTATAGTGCTATGTATGTCACTACCTAGCTTCCACCCCTAATAAGTCTTAGTAGCTAAAGTATTATTAGTTTAATGAAAGGGGAAACTACACTCTCTCTGATAATATGAAGCTCTTTCACCCCAATGACTATGTGCATATTGAATCACAAATGGTCTCCAGAGTGAAATAGCTGTATACATAT
Organism: Phrynosoma blainvillii; assembly: GCA_026167975.1. NCBI lineage: Eukaryota > Metazoa > Chordata > Lepidosauria > Squamata > Phrynosomatidae > Phrynosoma > Phrynosoma blainvillii. The sequence goes on from JANUYF010000004.1 coordinate 25,440,354, forward strand.
CTAAAAAATAAAATATTTTTAAAAGACTGTGAGATTTCCTGGATAAATTTTATCCATTTCAACAACCTTTTTTGAATTTTACAGACAAATGGATATTCCAAAAGATATTTTGCCTACACAGTCTCTCCCCCAACATCTTTTTTTTTTCTTCTGTTTAAAGTGGAGGCATGGTTTAATTCACATTTCTAATATCTTTACCTCCATCTGGAATACTGACAAATGCAGATGTTCAGTGATGTTTGTGAAAAATATTTTCCACTGGAAGAAAGGGAAAAAAAATCTAGAAAGGAAATGTACACTCCAAACAGCTGAGCTATAGTTCAGCTGGAAAATTCAATCATTGTCCTTTTGGGAACTACAAGATCGGTCTGTCAAAGAAGCTGTCAGCTAGAGAGAAAAAAATGGTTTTTGCTATGTGTGTATTTCAGAAATGATGATATATTGTATTTGTATTTCACTGCTGTCAAAAGAAGTGAAAAGTCAGAGAAAGATCACAGGAAAGTTGATGCTAGACATAAAGTATGTCACATTAAGTGCCTAATGGCTTCATAGAAAACTATAACTATATCCTGCCCTATTCAACGCAAGCAAAATACCATTGATATGGTAGCTGGAGTATATAGCATTTTATAGTATTCAGCATTTTTTTTTAAAAAAAAGAGTCAGCCAGTAGATATCTGGAACAAATTCATTTACAAAAAAAGATTGGCAAACTTCCTGAACCTTCTCTGTTCTGTGTGCCCTCCTCCATTCTTTGTGTCTCTGGATGAAGCCACATTGCAGAAGTAAAGCAGTTTGACATCACTTTAAGTGCCATGACTATGTCCTACAGAATCCTGAGATTTGTAGTTTGGTGAGAGACCACATCTCACTGAGAGACCAGGTTGAATGACTCACCAAACTACAAATCCCAGGATTCTACAGGATGGAGCCATGATAGCTAAAGTAATGTCAAACTGCTTTATTTCCGCAATGTGGAAGAGTTTACACAATGTGTTGGATCAACACATAAACAGAGGAGCATGCTATTCTGCCACCCCCTCTCCATTTCCATTGCTCTTCTGATATAGAGGGGGCATGTCCAAATGATTGTAGAAGTGATTGAGAGGTGATAGCATCTGTTGTGCTCAGGTGATAGTCTTCTTAAAATATCTAAAGATAATGTTTTATAGAAGGTGAAACAAGCTTGTTTTGCTGTTGTTGTTGTTGGTGTTGTTGTTGTTGCTGCTGCTCCAAACTAGAATACAAACCAATGGATTCAAATTACAAGAGAAGAGCTTCCACCTAAACATCATGTAGAATTTTTCTCTCCAAACAATTAGGAAACCTAAAAAGTTAAGAGAGATTTCATGTGACAAATCTGGTTTGGTTCGTGCACTCCAATTTCAAGAACCAATAGGGTTCAAAGGGCAGGGCAGGGTTTGTGTTCTTTCCCAATCTGCTGTTGGGGGGGGGGGAATCTTTTCTTGATTGCTTTACCTTATATCTGTGTTTTTCTTCTGAATCACCATTCTTACTATCTGCCTCTCCAATTCTTTGTTCCAGCAGCTAGATAGAACAATCCTCAACTATTACAAGACTCCCTTGAGGGTACAACTGCTTCTGCAGATACCGATTTGCTAAGCACCAAGGGACCCACTGTGATACAACATTGGCTCCAAATGTAGTCTCAACCCCTGTACAGTCTAGGAAATGAATTACAACTTTTCACTTTCCTGGGAGAAAGTAAAGGGTAAAATCTCTCAGGCAAAAACTAAACTTCCTCTTTGTTTCTGTAGCGCCCTATTGGAGCCACATTGATGATGGTCATTGAGAATCATGCTTAATTCTATTTACACCATTTGCTTCTTCATTATCATAATTCCATTTGTTTGCTAGAAGAACACTGAGTACTGGCCTGTGGGTATACAAATCTTCCCTAATTTATTCTGTCACTTTCAGTAGTATCCAATGATTCTTGGGAGAATCACTAATCACAGTTAATTATTGTTCAGTTTCGACTGCTTTGGAGTATGAATGCCTATTTGAGTGTTCAAACATACCTCACATCATATATCAGTCTCAGTCACATTTGAGAGAACTGTCTATCTTCACTGGCTGCAAAAAAAAAAAGAAAAAAGAAAAAAAGAAAAAAAAAAGAAAAAAAAGAAAGAAAGAAAGAAAGAAAAACAAAGAAAAAAATCCATTACTCTGTATGAATGAAAAAATAATAATAGGTATTTCTATCAGTTGCTGATCCCCAGTGGATTTCATTTACATCACCTAATTAATCTGTTAAATTAGATCATCCCAAATAACCCCTTCAAATTAGTTAAAAATTAATCCAGCTGTTCATATGTTCTTCACTAACAGACAAAAATATAAAGTTATTTGTAGAGATATAGATTATCAAAATGATCATAACCTTTTCTTTTTTAAAAAAAAAAAAAAAACTTGTTTTAAGCAGAAACTACAATACTGCAGAATTAATGCAGCTTGACAATGCTTTAATTTGCAAGGCTCCATCCTATGGAATTTTGGGATTGTAGGTAGTTGTGGCACCAGAGCTGTCTGAAAGACAAGACTAAGGGCGGTTGCAGACTGCCAGAAATAGTGCAAATTGAGGGCCTAAGCAGACGGGCGGCCATGGGCCACCCTGGGAAGGTGCGCCGCTGGACCGAGGCATCCCCATGCCTCAATCCAGTGGCGCACCATCGGCGCCCCTGGTAAGGAGTGCTAAAATAGCGCTCCTTTCATATGTCGCCGAAAGTGTGCCACAAAACGTTGTGGTGCACTTTTGGTGACCCTTCCACCGCAGCGTGTCCGGACGCTGCGGCAGGAGGTCCTCCTCGGAGCGCCGGCCGTGTGGAGGGCCAGCGGCTCCGAGGACAACCTCGGGAGGGGGATGGGGCGCCAAGCGTGCGGCTACCCCTCCCCTTCTCTGTGCCGAGGATGGCCTATTAAGCCATCTGCTTAGGCCCTGAGTCCACTTTTAGGATTAGGGTTAGGGTTAGGGAATCATGGGAACTGTATTTTTTTATGGCACCAGAGCTCTCTGACAGAGAAGGCTCAATGTCTCAGAAAAAAAAAATTCTCATGATTCCCTAGCACTAATCCTAACCGTAAAAGTGGACTCAATTTGCACTATTTCTGGCAGTTTGCAACTCCCCTTAAATTTCTCACAAAACTACAATTCCATACCATAGCAGTTAAAGCAGTGCCAAACTGCATTATTTTTGCAGTGTAGATGCAACCTTAGTTTTAAGGCCTGTACAGACTGCCAGAAATAATCCAGCTTGAGACCACTTTAACTTCCCTGACTCAGTGCTAGGGAATCATGGGAACTGTAGTTTATTGTGGCACTAGAGCTCTCTGATAGAGAAGGCTCAATGTCTCAGAAAAAACTACAATTCCCATGATTCCCTAGCATTGAGCCAGGATAGTTAAAGTGATCTCCAGATGGATTATTTCTGGCAGTTTGTATAGGCCCTTAGTTTCTTTGTTCACAATAGCAGTTGCTAAACCTTTCTCTTCAATTTGCATCCAGGTATTTAGTTCTTATATCCTGAAGGCACTAGATCCCATCTGCTCTTGGAAGCTGGTTAGTACTTGGATGGGAGACCACCAAGATATACCAGCTGCTGCAGGCTATATTCAGAGGAAAGAAGTGGCAAGCTATCTCTGAGTATTCCTTCCCAAGAGAAGCCCATAAAAATTCATGGGGTTGTCATAAGTCAACAGGTGATTTGAAGGCACATACATACAAACACACTTTAGATCCTGGACAATGGTAGCAAGAGACTCTTGTACACAAGGATGGATACATAGATATAATCTCACTAGTAATGAAAGTTAAATTAAATAAGAGATTTTAAGAAGGAGGCAGAGATGTCATAACAGAGATTATCAGATTACAATGCATAATGCAACATCAACAGTAAGAATAGTCTATGAAAGAGGAAGAGGAGTTTAGGTATTTTATGGGGTAATGTTGAGACTTGAAGACATCAGCAGAAATATATTTGATTTTAAAAGCAAAGATGTGAACTGTACAGCTTTTGTATATCCACAACCAAACTCTGCAGATTCATGAAGATATTCACCAGGACAGGAATTGTAAATGCACTTACTTGCAAATAGGTACATAGAGGCTGCACAGACAGCCCCTAAGGAGTGGCATCCTGCCACACCTTTTCTTGCTGGATTGGGGCTGCAGCATGCAGTTGCTGCAGCCCCAATCCAGCACTCTGCCACTCTAAAAAGAGCTGGCAAATATGGCTCCTTTTTGGAGTGGCAAAAAGCCACCCTTGCTGTTGCAGCAGCAACTTTTCCACGCTCCTTTGACACAGCGTGTCTGAACGATGTGCCAAGGGAGCACCTTGATGCTGCCCGCCATGCGGTGGGGTGCACAGTGTGACAGCAGCATTGGGGTGAAGTTGAGGCAGCCGGCGTGCAGTTGCTTCACCCCAACTCCACCCCCAGGCTGGGCCTTTTGGCCAGTCTGTATTCCCCCATAGAAACCCAGAAGCAAACTGCATATTGTGGGACAATCACAGAAGCTAAGCCATTACTTAGGGGAAATACAGACTAGCCAAGAGTGGCAAAGTGTTGGATCTGTTGAAGAATGGACCCTGGGGAAAATGGCCAGATGTGGGACAAAGGTGACGGGGTTACCTTGTGTCATGAAGTAGCCATGATTAGCCAGCAATTGAGCTGTGCTGAGTCACAGGGAGCTGATGCAACACTAAGCAGAGGGTTGAATCAGACACCTTCAATTCTGCTGTGTCACATCAGTCAGGTGACTGAAACCTGGGTGTCAACCCAGGAGTGGGCTGGACTAATATCCCAGGAGGGGATACTGTATATAAGGGAGGAGCTTCATTGTACAGTGGGGGGTTGTTGGTGTGTAGTGTTATGTGGGTAGCTTTGTCAGTAAGAACAAGCTTGTATACACAGGAACAAAGAGTAAAGTGCCTCCTTAAGAGATCTGCCTGTTGTTTCATTTGACTGCTTCTAGAGGGAGAGAGAGAGAGTTCTCCAGCCTGCACAGAGCTCCGTGTCACTTCTTTCGTGGCCATGTAGGTGCACAACTTTGGTGTGGTGCAATGCTGTTTGCGCAATCACAAACAGTGGCATGTGGTTGCCGTGACCCCAATCTGGCAAGGAAAGGGCTGGTGGGACATTGCCCTTAGGGGCTGTCTGTACAGCCCCTTAATTTCTGAAGAAATTACATGAATAATTTTAAGATGAGGGGTCATATTGCAGAAGTCCAAAATAATGTGGGATTTTAAAAAGAGGAGGACATTGTTAGAGTGAATTGTAAGAAAAAAAAGTGATATGATCCTGCAGCTATCTAGTTGGATGCGAAAGCTCAAGTAAATAATTTGGTGTGAAGTTTTGTGTCAGAATTTAGAAGCATAAGACAACTTCAGGCACATAAGGGTCAAATTTCCCTTTCAAAAAATATAAATAGGGCTGGATCTAGATTGGGTTTCAACTAAATTCAGTTACTCACTAAATTTAGTGTGCCTTCTCTAAAAGGTATTTTCAACAGGAAATGGGAAGTCACTTCATTTCCTATATATGTAAATAACGGCATCTCCTGGGCTTAAAATGATCTGGAGGGGCAAAACATGATGGAATGTCCCCATACTGCACAGAAGGCATGGAGGGAGTTTTGTTTGTTTTTTCATCACTGAGGGCTACATGGGGCCTACATGATAATAAATGTGTTAAATAACTAAACAAACAAATAAATAAATAAATTCAGCATCATTTTATTTTTATATATATTAATTAACTCAAACATAGGACATTATTAAAACACAATACAATTAAAACAGTTAACAAGCATGCCAATTAAAATGACATTTATTAACACCATCATCCTCAACTGTCAGTCATTTGCCAAAAAGGTATGTTTTTCCGCAGAGCCATTTAAAGCACTGGGTCCTATTTCTCTAATTTGAACAGATCATTCAACATGGAGTCACCAAGGACAATTACATTACCTGTCAACTCCGTATGTAAGTGTGACTGCAACCTGAAGTGTGCTAGACAAAGGATACTGCTCAGGTGTCTAGACAAGAGCTAAAGACTAGATGACTAGCACTGCCTAGGCTAGCCAATCCATTGGCTTCAAAAAGATGTCAAACTCAGAATCTGGTGCTATGACTCACTTTCCTCTTCTGTGTCTGGAAAGTTTTTTGGGGTTTTTTGTTGTTTTTTTTGCTTTTGTTAAAAGAAGACAGGGCTTTTGTAGTGTGAATGAGTTCTTGGACAAGAAGGATCACAAAAGTGTTTCCTATTGCTGTCACAGACCAGTCTCCAAGTGCCACGCTCTGTGGATCCTCCTTTAGAGCCTGGCATTTGAAAAGTAATATAGCTCCATTAACTGAGGGGTATGTGTTCCTCATTGTGCCAGATAGGAGAGATGGTTTTGATTGTGTAAAACAAAAGAAACATGTATCAGAAATGCACAGTAGACTAGAATGTCATTATTGATTGTCTCTATGATTTTCCTTGAAGCTAAGTCAAAAACATTGAATCCACCATTGAAATGCATTGTTTGTTTACATAAAATATATAAGTTGTGCTGTAAGAGAATTCTCGGGGCACCTTACAGCCAAATAAATGCTAAATTATACATTAAATAAAAATGAAGTGGATTTTAAAACTCTAGTACATTGTAAAATTGTTTCAGGGGGTAAAACAATTTTGTACTAAAACAGCTCTAAAGAGGCAGACATCTCCCAGTCTTCTCAATGAGTTGTGTGATTATCCACAGGTATTTTTGCTCTGTCCATTTCCAGGTATGAATTGATAGGGGTGGCAAAATGCTCCCCAAATAAGAATTCTTCACTATCCATTAAATTTTCCTGCAGTCTCCAAATGTTTGGCACTTCCACAACTTAAAGCTTAATTTGACTATTTAGAAATACAGTTTAGGGATAAAAAAAAATAGCAGACAAAGTGACCAAGGAGAAGCTAACACAGAACATACAGAGCTGTAGGTGTGAATAATTTTCAGTGTATCACTTTGCAAGTCAGAAGAATCCAGTCCATGACCACTGTCCTGAACAAAGGAAAGGAAACGATAACACTTGGACTTTACAAAGCTTGGTCAAACCAATGTCAGGTCAAGCTGAATCTCTCTGTCCTACAGATCTTTGCTTTTGTAAATCACTCTGGGGATAAGCAGGGGATGGCTCTCAAAGGGAGTAAAACCTGCTGTGGTCAGGTTGACCACATGGAGGTGGACAAGGCACTGAAAAATGTAGGACATTTCTGATAAATGTAAGCCATTACAAGATAAAACCTAAAGAAACTAAGGTACGGTAAATATAAATGCATGCTTCTTAGTCATGTTCAAAATGGAGGACATTTTTTAGTTCCTCTTGGACAGACAGTTGAAATGTAAGACATGTCCTGGAAAAGGAGGGCATCTGGTCATCCTGGCTGTGCTGAGCTCTGCAAGGAGGCCACATGCACCAAGTGTTAGACTGATTAGATATTTTAAGTGCATGTGTGCATGCCAGGTAAAAGGAGAATTAGCATCAGAAAATGAAAGGAAAGGAAAGCATGTGTGTGAGCAAAAGTGGACAGATGAAGCCCTGCTTTTGTGTATGTGCTGGCCTTTGTTGCTATGTGCTATGCTGGCTACTTTGATCAGCATTAGGTGAAGGACAACCTCAGGAAGTAAGAGGGCCAAAGAGACTGGACTCAGGCAAGAGTATGAGAGATAACTTACAATGAGCTCTGAAACCACAGAAGGACAATGGAGAAGAGATTTTTTTTTAAAAAAAAAATGTTTATTTAACGTAGGGGAATAGAGGTGAAGAGAATGGACTGAGAGGTTTGGTGCATATGGTGAAAAGAATGGTACTGGGCTGTTGGGTGGTGTGCTGTGAATGTAATGTGGGTGTTTGTGGGAGATCAAAATTGTGAAGAGTCTGGAAACCATGCCCTATGAGAAGCAACTTGGGGCCTCAGCAGATGGCTAATTGCGCCATCTCCAAGGCAGGGAAGAGGAGGGGCAGCTGCACGCTCGGCGGCCCTTCCTCCTCCCGAGGTCGTCCTCGGAGCCGCTGGCCCTCCGCACGGCCGACGCTCTGAGGGCAACCTCCCGCCTCAGCGTCCGCACACGCTGTGGCAGAAGGGTCGCCGAAAGTGTGCCCCACGCTTTTGGGGTGCACTTTCGGCGACGTATAAAAGGAGCGCTGATTTAGCGCTCCTTTCAGGGACGCCGATGGTGTGCCGCGATGCGGATGCCTCGGTCCCGTGGCGCACCGTCCCACAGCGTCCCAGAGCCTCTTGTCTGCTTCCCCCCTTAGAGAGCTAGTATGTTTAGCTTGGAGAAAAGGTTAAGAGGTGATATGATAGCCCTGTTTAAATATTTGAAGGAATATTGTGGGATGCAATTTTAGTTTCCCAGGGTGTTAACTCTTTTAAAGGGAAACAAAATTATGCAAATATAAAAATTAAACTTATCCAGCTTTCATTAGCAGAACAACAGAAGTGTTGATCCAGCTATTTTATTCCAAATATGTTTTCCTAAATAATAAAAACTTAATGCAACAAACGGCAAACATGCAGTTTGTGGTTTAAAAACAAACAATAATGGCTTTAATAAACATTTACATAAAATAACTAAAGCCTAATCTAACTGGTGATGATTTGGTTAAGGAGAAACAATCTCACCATTTTTAGATAGCAGGAAGATGGGGCAACAACATACTACTCACTGACTGCTATCTGCGAGTACAAGCACTTCATAATCTTGAGAGAGGGCTGTTAAACTGTCTCCAAAGTGATAGAAAGAGAGAAGGAAGTTCCTATCTATATAAGAAGAGACAGGATCATGCAGATATATTCCAACAAATATCATACTAAAGATGGAGCAAGTTTGTTTTCTGAAGCTCCAGAAAATAGGACCCGAAGCAATGGATTTAAATTGTTATTGTTGTTGTCATCCACTTCTATCCCAACACTCTCCCACTACAGGTACTCAAGGTAGTGTAAACTACAGAAAAAGAGATTATTCCACTTTAATATTAGGAAGAACTTTCTGACAGTTTGAATTTTTCAATTGTCACCCTTTGAGGGAACACACTCCCTTGAAGAGTTGTAGAAGTCTCCTTCTTTGGGAGTTTTAAACAGAGGGTGGATGGCCATCTGTCAGGAGTGTTTTGATTGTGTGTTCTTGCATGATTGTGTGTTCTTGCATGGCAGGGGGTTGGACTAGATGGCCTTTGAGACCTCTTTCAATTCTATGGTTCTATTATTTCTATGATACCTCACCAAACTACAAATCCCAGGATTCTGTAGGATAGAGTCATGGCAGCTAAAGTGCTGTCAAACTGCTTTAATTCTGCCATATGGATATATCTCATCTTTCATAGATAAGTAGAATTGCTCTAAACCTCATTAGTAGTTAAAAGAGTAACTTCCTTCAAGATATGGACATGTTTCTGTCTTTTTAAAGCCAAAAGCCTTCTTCCTGGGCAAAGTGCAATCTTTCTCTTAAGAAGCCTCTGCACTGTAAGGTTTGAAGATAATTTTAGGTATTGTGCCAGACAAAATCAAACTTTTACCTTTGACATATGTGCTGACACTATGACATATGTGCTGACATATGTGTTCAATGCTTTGTCAGAGAAGAACAAATTTAGCAATCCTGGCTACTGAAAGTAATATATTTGAAGAAATTTCAAGTGAACAGTTTCTCTACAACTTTGTAGAGAAATCATGGTTCCTTACACTTTTTTTAATAGTTCAAATCATTATAGTGGGATGACTTGTACAATATTCATTCATGTAGTTCCTAGTCACTGTTTAGTTGAGTAAAGTTTAGCAACTATTTTGCATATGTAAAATATTATTTCTTATTTTGGTTTGCTTTTTTCTAAGCTGCACAACATAGTTATTAATGCATTAATTGGGGGTTATTTTGTTATTATCTATGTAAAGATTTCCCCCACCCAACAGAACCCATTCCCATATTGGATTGTGCAATTATTCTTTCTTCGCACACACACACACACCGTCTGAAAACCCATGCATATTCCTAGGTTTGTTGCTGCTGTTGTTGCTGTGTACCTTCAAGTAGTTTCTGATTTATGGCCACTCTATCATGATATTTTAGGTGCATTTTTAAAATATACCCTTTTTGCATACACTTATTCTATTGCATTTGTGTTGTGCGCATTTGTGGCACTGACTTATTTGTGGTTTCATGGGTTTTGTGCATTCTTCAGAATTTTAATTGCAACATTTTGGAAATTCATTTGTGTGAGAGAGAGGGGGGGGAGACGGAGAAATGTATCACAGATCCCCTCTTAAATGAATCACAAGCCTGGCCAATGTACAGATATCCAAGAGAATATATGTTTTATTGTATTAATAGTATCAGAAAGTGCAAAATAGATATTTCCATTCAGAAATGTAGATCCAACAAATTACTTTATGACCCTTAAAACAGAAATGGGCTAAGTGGCTAGAAATGCATGTGACAAAGCATTTTGGCATGCTCATGAAGGTAATAGATTTGAATTTTCTGTGACTCATGAGAAGATCACTAATCTATATATACCCTCCTAGATTATGTGATTGGGAACAGTAAAACACTAAAAGTGGGACAGAATAGGTAAATTCATTCTATCAAGCTTAGTAAGATGAACTCAGTGGCTGAATTCAGATATTATGTCAAGCTCTGGTTTATAAAACCAAACCATATATTTTTACTAACTAAATCCATGTCACACATCATAGTTTGAGGGGTGTCATATGAAGATAACAAGTTACAGATTTAAATTGGCTCGACTGCTAGGCAAACAGAAAGTGTTTGCCTTTGGCAAGCCTATTGCATGTTTCGACATCTAGACCATAGTGCCATTATTAACTGTGGTTAGCACAAACCATAATTTGATGTGAAGGTCTGGACTGAATCAGTGGTTGCTCAGCAGCTCTAAATCAGAATTGCCTCTGAACTGAGCTAGACAATATTACTTTTTAAAATTAAAACTCTCAGAATCCACCAGCCACTATGACATCTGCACTGATTCAAAAAAAAAATTAGGCTTCTGAGACACTGGGCCTTTGCAGACTGCCAGAAATAGTGCAAATTGAGTCCACTTTAAGGGTTAGGGTTAGGGAATCATGGGAATTGTATTTTATTGTGGCACCAGAGCTCTCTGACAGAGAAGGCTCAATGTCTCAGAAAAACAACAACAATTCCCATGATTCCCTAGCACTAACCCTAACCCTTAAAGTGGACTCAATTTGCACTACTTCTGACAGTCTGCAAAGGCCCACTGTTAAGGAAATAATTTTAATAGAAAAATGGAGCTAAATGGGTTCCCAACTGACATTTTGACCTGTTGAGCTGTTTTGAGCTAAGGATTTTTCTGGATAGGACAAGTCATTAGATTGGCCAGTTTAAAGATATTCCCATGAAAAGGGGTGCGGAACCTGCCAAATGTTGACTTCCTAAATTTATATACTGTCCTCAATGCAGTTGTTCTTTGAGTTTTGTGCTTCCTGTGGTGAGGAAGGGGAGTTGAGTATTTGTGGGCAAGATAGATAGATAGATAGATAGATACATTCAGCTATAGTAGACACATCGAATCAATTGCTGAATGGAAGGTCCATACATGCATAAACCTGATTGAGTCTCTTTTAGCAATTGGCTTTGGATCCATATGGATATTGGGTTCCTGTATATATTACATACATTGCATTGTAGTTGGCTTTTGATATTGCCATTGTAGTTGGCTTTTGATATTGAAAGATTTACAGAGTTAGATCAGCATAGTATTTATTCCTTTGAAGCTTGTTATGTCTGCAGATTTGAAAATTGCTATTTTGTGTATTCAACCTTATGCAAATTGCATTTCAGCCATGAAAACAAATATTTGATTAGGATTTAACTTAAAAGTATTGAAACCAATTAAAAATAACGTGGAAATATATATAAATAGATTAAAAATAGACTACCAATCCAGTCCTACACATATGACAAAGGAGAACTTCACATTTATTTATCTAAGAAATAATATCAGTTCTCTCCCTCATATCACTTTGTTTTAATGCTGCTAAATAACAGATGGCATGTTCATTCATACATTCATTCACAATTCCCTCTATTTCTAATATTCACAATTTTGCTGTTGTTGGTGATAGGATCCTAGAATTATGGATTGAAAACCAGTGCAAGGGCCATCTAGTTCAACCCCCCCCCCCCCATGCAGGAATACACATCTAAAGAATATACATCTGAAAGATGCCCATCCAACCTCTGTTTAAGGATCTGCACCACCAGATGGAGAGTCCATTATAATCTGAAGCAGTTTATTCCACTGTCAAATAGCTCTTATAGTAAAGAAATTCTTCTTAATGTTTAGGAAGAATCTCTTTTCTTGTAACTGTAATATATTGGTTTATGTTCTAGTGGTCTCTGGAGCAGCAGAAAACAAACTTGCTCCATCTTTTATATGACCTCCCTTCACATATTTAAATATGGGTATCATGTTAGCTCTTAGTCTTTTCCCCGCTGAAGTAAACATAGCCAGCTATACAAGTCTTTTCCCATAAGAATTGGTTTCCAGACCTTTGAGCATCTTGGTTTCCCTTCTCTGGATGTGTTCCAACCTGTCAACATTCTTCTTGAAATGTAATGCCCAGAAGTAGACACATTATTCCGAGTGAGGTCTGCCTGAAGCAGAATAGAGTGGTACTACTACTTCCCTTAATCTAGACACTATACTCCTGTTGATGTAATACAACTAACATCAGTCATATGCAAGAGGGAGATATCATCCAGGTTAGAGGAATCCCAAATTTTGATTGAATACAAACAAATATTTAGGAAATACCACACTAGTCTACAGTACAAAAAATAAACTGATTTAGGTGCTGAGCAGATGGAAAGAAAAAGCCAGCTTACTTCTGGTTTCCAAATTTGTGGGTAGAACCCACTGACCACATCACTGGGTCCCATAATGGGGAGAACATTAAGAAGCAATCCACACTGTCCCCTTCTTTTGCAAGGACAGATTGCACAAAATGGGGCATTTGCAGGTACAAGCTGTGCACACATTATTTTTCTGTTCTGCCCAAATGCATGCACACATGCTCACAGACACACCACATGTTTCCCATTGTTTTTCTGGCTGTCAGACCAATTGGCCATGCAACTGGCCACGTGATTCCACAAGTGATCAATCACCCATACAGCACATCAGTACACCAGCCACACATTGGCACAGCATAGTCATAAAGGCCCCCCATACATACCTCCTTCCCTCTTCCCCCATAGCCCATTGTTGGACCAGCCATTTTGTTAATGTTCTTATTAAATCCATTGTATTTTTGGCAACCTGCTGCATTTGTCATCATTTTACTTCATGGGGTGTGTGATGGATTAATGATGTACCTGATTACTCATTTGCATGTGTGATCAATTCATGGGCAAGTGACAAAATAAATGCCAACAATGGTGCCATCAGCTCACCAGTCCCTCCCCCCCCCATCTCTGCACTGGTGCACAGTGCACACACCAGTGCAATACTTTGCACTTTCCTGCTTCGACTGGAGCAAAATGGGGGTTATTTTGCTCCAGTGTTTAGCCCTGAAGCAAGGCTACATTTTGTATTCATCCTGTTTTGGCACATGTCATCTGAACAGGTGAGTTTCATAAGCCTTCACTTATCAAGGTTGTTTATTAATGTAGCTCAAGCCAGTATCACCATTTCAAATGCAATGTGAAACATGCAAACCATTTGACATGCAACATAGTAAGGTATGTTTTGAAATAATAACAAGTATTATGGATTATTTTAACCCTTGTTATTTGTATTTGTTTTAATAAATGGGAGACAAAGCATTGCAGAATAAATATAGAGGCCTACATTCAGTTTTGTGTACCAGCTGGAGAAGACTTAGGACCAGTACAGACCAGCAAAAAGATCTGTCTTCACAGTAGCTTGGGGGCATGACATATGCATGATTCACACCCCCAAGATGCTGGGAACACACCATGAAGCTGTCCTGGAAAAAACACTGCCATGGTGGCAAAGGCGCATTTTTCCTGGAGCAAAAAGGAACACTTTCTGTCGCTTCTTTTAGCACTGGGAAAATGCCGGGTTGGGACTGTGGCATGCAGTTGCTGCAGCCTCAACCCAGTAATCAAAGGGGTAGTGGGAAGAAGTCATCACTTATAATTGTTTTAAAAGATCTATTTTGTTTGGGATTAGTGGTTGGATCTGGGGCTTTAAAAAATCATCAGAAGCATAAAAAAGTGAAACTTTCAACAGTTGTGCAAAAATTACATCTGGAAATCAGATTACTTGTGAAGAGAAGCAGATGAAGTCTATTACCTTTCCCCAGAGTAAGTGAAACATATTTATGTCACCTGCTTTTCCTCTGAATATCCTCCTCCAATTATTTTAGAAATAGTATAGGAAATAATAATTGATCCCCAACTGCAGAACTACAGACAGATTCAGAGATTTATTTATTTATCATGCTATATTTCTGAATTTAAAAAGCTTATTTACATCTACATTACCATATATCTTGGTGCTAATGGATTTCTTCAATCATGACAATAGGTTTTCTTCATTATATTAAGCCTTTCATATGTGGAGGAGAAAAGGTGATTTTTGAAGAAATCTAAGCTTTCCTTGTTTTGTTTGCTTATTAAAATGCATTTCTGATGCACCAGAATTTTCATATCCATCTTAGAGTTTTACTTTGTATCATTTGACAAAATTGCCACTGAGATACATTGTGCATCATTTACATATTGTTGATTATGCTTAAGTGTATAGAGGCAAAATCATCTACAAAGTAATTTAGCATGAAAATCTCAAATATCTTGTGGTTTCCAATAAATGTTGTGCTGGTGAATTAAAAAAATACACAGCAACAGCTAGTCAGGATGGGTTAACAAAGCAGGTGGAACATGTTCTGTCAAAAATGTTGTGATATCGGTGCTAAACAGCTTCCTTCCTTTCTCTGTGTGTGCATGTCATTTATTGTTGTTTTGCAATTCTTTTTTCATCTCTCTGAAAGTCAGGTTGTGTAAACAGATTTGAGGAAGCTCGGCAGCAAGTGAACAGCAAACGATGTATGAAATGGAAAAATGCCAGTCGAGAGGACAGCCAGAAAACCTATTGCATTTCAACAACCTCAAATAGGCAGTGTTGTTTCTTCCTAACGGAAAATTTTATTAGATGTAAGTTTCTTCCTCTGGCATTTGGGTGGTTTTGTTCTGCTCCTCTTGGGGTCTGGAATGTGGTCATGAAAATGCTTGATCTCATTAAACTTCCTGGTCCCCTAAGTTTTATATGTGGGATCTTTATAAGGCCCAGATCCCATTTTTCAGTCCCTCATTATTAATTCAGGAATCTGCCCCCTACTTCCCTGTATATCAGAATAGGTTGATGCATGTCACCTTACTGGACCTGAGTAGGAATATTTAGAGTAATCTTAATTGGAATAGCATAACCTCCAACTGTCCTATTTAGCAGGGATAGTTCTGATTAATCCCCTGCCACCCCACTTTTCAGCTATTTTAAAATATTCCAGGTTCTCTGTCCTCCTCCCACTTTTCCCCTTGTCCTCAGCTTACTTTAATTGAAATGAGTTCAAAATGCAAAAGTAGTTTTCTACTCAAGTAACTCAGAAGGAGGGGGGGAGGAGGGGACAGGATCTTGCCCTTCCCAGAGTGCTCAAGCAAAAGGAAACTACTGCACATTCTCTTACATTATGTGTTCTTCCACACTAATAACTTTTGCCATCTTGACCATACTCTGATGTTGCTTGGTCATATGCATCCTTGTTTTTACCTGTGAAATGCTGGATGATATGAAATAGCATGTTTTCACCTACTCAGTATTGCTGCTTTTGATTTGGTTCGATTGATTATTATTTTTTATGTTCCAACTGGTATGAAGTGTGTTTCTGGAGAAGTTTTTTAGTATAGGGAATACAGGTAGACACCCCAGGGCATCATTTTTTGTGATTGTTTTCTGTGTTAAGGTCAACTGGACATGGGAGAAAGATGGCAATGGACCTAAAGAGATCTGGCAAGTTTTCCCCTGTTGAATATTGACCAGTAGGCATTAGAGCTACAATTTATAATAATATTTATTTCTTATCTGCTTCTCTTTTGAGGATTGAGCTGGAGAACAACAACTAACAGACAAACAACATCAGTTAAAAAGACATCAGATAAAACACACATTTTAAAAGGAGAGAAAAAGATGTACACATATTAAAACAATCCACATTTAAAATTCATCATATAAAATTCACAATTTAAAGATTATGATAAGCCTACTGGAAGAGATTGGTCTATAATACCCTTTTAAATTTGGACAATCCATTCAGTTGTTGAATTTCTTTTGGCAGGTTATTACACAGTCTAGGGGCTGAAGAAAAAGTCCTCTGGCTGACAGTTACCAACTTTAAGGCCTTTACAAACTGCCAGAAATAATGCAACTTGAGTCCACTTTAACTGCCCTGGCTCAGTACTAGGGAATCATGGGAACTGTAGTTTATTGTGGCACCAGAGCTCTCTGACATAGAAGGCTCAATAGCTCAGAAAAAAACTACAGTTCCCATGATTCCTTAGCACTGAGCCAGGGCAGTTAAAGTGGAATCAAGCTGCATTATTTCTGGCAATCTGTAAAGGCCCTTAGTCCTGGTTGACTGGAGTAAACATCTACCAAAGGACCTGAATGTACAGAGTAGATTATATTGGAAGGAGTCAATGCTGTACATAACCTGGAGCCAAACTATGTAGAGTGTTAAAAGTACTAACCAACACTTTGTAACTTGCCCACAAAGTAGTTTACAGCCAGTGGTGTGATTTTAAGATTGGTGCAATATGATCACTCCTGGATGTCCCAGTAATCAATCTGGGTACCATGTTTTGAACTAACTGAAGTTTTTGAACTTGGCACAGAGATAGCCCGATGTACAGCACACTGAAAAAGTCCAGCCTTAAGGTTACTAGCATGTGCACTACCATCTTTAGGTCCTCCTGCTGTAGGTAGGGACACAGCTGGCATATCATCTGAAACTGATAGTAAGTAGTCCTGGCCATCCCATCTATGTGAGCTGTCATTTGGAACAACGGATCCAGAAGCACCCCTAAGCTGTGAACACAGTCTTTTAGGGGAATTGTAAATCCTTCCAGAACTGGTTAACACACCTCCAAATGCAGGTTAGGACACTTGTGCCTTGTCTGGATCGATTCAAATTTGTTTTTCCTCATCCAGCCCATTACCTCCTCTAGGCATTCATTCAGAAGAGATTCGCTATCCTTAGCTGAGGCTGTACTTGAAGGCATGAATAAGTATGTTTGAGTGTCATCAATATAGTGATAGCACCCCACCCCATGCCTCCAGATGATCTCTCCCAGTGGTTTTATGTAGATGTTGAATAGATAGGATGGCACCTTGTGGTTTGCCATATAACAGCTCCTTTTTTGTGAAGCAGTTATCCCCAAGCATCACCATCTGGAACGTGCCTGAGAGATAAGAATTACAACAAGGGTGCCATCTAGAATACTTTTATTGTAAAAGCATTTTCTGCAAAGTGGTTGTAGAACCTTTTGTGCAACTTTTTTGCATAACTGCTTTCCAAAACTGCTTGTGCAGATATGCAATTCAGCACAATGAAGCTAGCTCAGATATGTAATTCAGCACAATTGAGTTAGCAGAAATTTTCATTCCACTTGTGTTAAGTGGCATTCAAGCCAAGCTCTTCATAGCAAAGTATATGTTAAACCACTGAGTTACAGAGTATTTTCTTTGGATATGGTGCTTGTGCCTTCAAATCATTTCCAATTTATGCCAATCCTAAGGCAAACCTATCACAGAGATTTCTTGGCAAGATCTGTTCAGAGAGGGTTTGCCTTTGCCTTCCTCTGAGGCTGAGAGTGTGTGTTTTGCCCAATGTGACCAATGATTTAGAGTGGCTGGTATTCAGAGAGCTACTCTAATGCAGTAACTACTACCCCACAATGGCTCTCCTTCTTTGGACATACATGCTTCTTTAATGAGCATCAGGATGAGGAGCACAGATGACATTCTGAATTTATTGATCTGCTTTCCTTTTTAAAATATTTATATCTTATCCTTCTGTTTGAATAAAGACCCAAAGCAGATGTCAGAAAATCAATATAATTAAATCCACAAAATAGTGCTCATAAAATTTGAAAACATCAATAAAAATGATGAAAGAATGCAGTCTACAGCTACCATACTAATCTTAAACTACTCCATCCTCATATATCTGTCTAATATTCTCTAGACGTAATAGTGTTTTTAATGTGAGTTTCTACTGCAGAATAATTTTAATAATAGTCAATTCACAACCTATTTAAAGCCAATTAATACAAATAAGTAAAACCACACCATGAAAACAAAAGACAGTGTGAGTTATTGAATACACACAAAAGAAACCTACAATGTAGACATTTTGCAGCATTCTCTGAGTTTTAAATAAATTTCTTCTAAATCAGTGAGTTGTGGTGTAGAGCATTCCTCCCATCATTGAATTAGATGTATCATTAAGTCTATTTTTTCTTGCCTTGTGGTATATTTCGGACTCAACAAATCTGTTGTGTTGTTTTGTTTTTCTGCAAAACAGGATACGGTGACATAATGTGGCCTAAATCTTTTTGTTAGTTGACTAGAGTAGACCCATTGAATCAATGAGATTCACTGATATATTCACTCACCATTCTACAATTGATCAAATAGGTCTAATCTAGCTGGGACTAACCAATAGAATGACAGCCTCTGATTGTCAATAAGATGGAGCTATTTGGGATGGTGGGAGCATTGGGATTCTTACTGGGGTTCAGGAAATACAAGACGTGCACCTTAAGCCCTAACCCTAACCCTGAACTTCAGCATGTTGGAATTCTTAATGTACCCCAAACTTGTGCAGTAGTGCTTTAAAAACAAACAAACAATACCTTGAGATTTTAATGGAGAAACATAAAAGTTATGACCTGGTGATGAGATGATTGTGAAGTTAACAGCAGTCACATCTCCATGGAATGAATGTTACACAAAAAGGGAGCCATAACAGAAGAAAGTGTCTCATTCAAGACATAAAAAAAAATATATCTTAAGATGGGCCTCTCTTGAAGACCTTAAGATATAGTTTAACTAGACAGCAGGATCTGTAAATGTAATGAGTAAAGCTATTCAAGGATCCCTCAACTGGATTCAGAGTCCCATTTGGATTCAGAGTCCCTATTCAGTCAAGATCAGCCTGGACCTGCTTCAAGCTGAACCCCAACATCTTAATTCACTGGAAAAGGAGAGAGGCTGTATGGGTAATTAGCAGTCCAGAGGTCAAGGAGTTAAAGAATCACTCAGTAACTGGGAAAACCAAGATAAACAGGAGCACACACAAAAAGAGTTGTCAAGATCAAGTTCCAAGGGTCCAGAAAGCAAGGCAGCATTTCTGAACTGGCTTCAGTGTGTCCCCCATCACCACCACAAAGTGGGGGGGGGGGGGTTAGACAGCTTCCAGGAGCTGTTGAGTGTATTCTGTCACCCTTTTCTAGGCAGAATTAATGTTCAATGAGAACAGCTGAGGCACCACCACCTGAGCTGCAGGTGTGCCAAGTTCTTCCTGAATATTTTTGTAAAGTGGCTATCCCAGAGGGAAGCTCATTGTTCACATCTAAATTGAAATTTGGAGCACTGGATTGCTTGTCATGTTATAAACATATATTGGGAAACCAAAGAGCTATGACTTTCTTTGTTGTTTTTTTCTCCACACATCTCTGTGTAATTTGGAGCCATTGTTGCTGTGTGTCTTCTATTGATTTCTGACTTATGATGGCCCTAAGGTGAACATATCATGGGGTTTTCTTGGCAACATTAGTTCAGAGAAGGTTTACCATTGCCTTTCCCTGTGGCATGTGACTTGCCTAAGGTCACCCAGTGGTTTTCATGGCCAAGCTGGTAATTGAACCCTGGACTCCAGAGTCATAGTTCAACAGTCAAACCACTATGCCATGCTGATTATCCAGGAGATTTGAGCCCCTATTCCAACATTATAGAGGGGATTAAATATGATATATTTCAGACAAGCCACCTCAGGGGATTTTGTACCAAAATACAAAAACTTTTTTGTAGAAATAAAATGAAATTTTAAACATTCTAAGCTGAGTGTTAAACTTTGCTCTTTATGCTACTTTTATCTTAGTAATGTCTCCCTGAAACTGAGAGGCATCTTATTGGCTGGCATAACCTCCTAATAATAATAATAATAATAATAATAATAATAATAAATTCTATCCCGCTCCTCTACCGAAGCAATCAGGGGCTTACAACAATAAAATCTCACAATACACCCTCCTAAACCCAAACCCACCCACCCCTTATTTTGGATGCATTATATTAGCTTCCTAGGAATATCCCCCAAAGTTCACAGCTGAAGATCTGCACTGAAGGACCCTTTAATTATCCAATCCCACGGCATTAGGAGATCTGGCTTGGAACTTCCATCTTGTGGCCCCACATCCATCTGCTTCATGACCTTGACTAATCATCTTGCAGTATGTCAGAAGAACCCTGAAAACTGTTAGCAGTGGCTTTAACAGCACTTTTTGTTTCTTCCCAAAGATCTTGCCTCTGTGACCTAGCTGGTGAGATTTTTCTGCTTTTGTGCTAAGCAAAATGACTTGATGTTTTCTCTTAACATGTTGGTGCAGGTAATGCCTTGACAATTTATCCTTACTCATTTGCTACATACCATGAAGGCACACAACAATCATGGAATCTGCTCTCACCTCAGTGTGGTGCCAAACAATGATCAGTCTTTTCTGTGCTGACTCACACTGCCTGCCTTCCATCTCAGGGTCTGCCTTTGTTATAGTACTGCAGCTTTTATGGCTTCCTATCTGCCTCTGAACTTTAGTCTCAAATGCAGCTCTCCTGAAAATAAAACAAGGCTTACTCCCATTGCTACAAAAACTTATACATCCCACACTATGCCCTTAAAAGCCTTGTGGAGAAATGAGGCTGCTTGCACCCATTGCCACCAAAAAGATCTGACAATTACAAATCATCCTAGGGGTGAAGGCAAACCAGGCTGCTTCCTTCTGGTCCTGGATATACCATATTTTTGTGTTACTGCTGGGGATTGATTAATTTATGATTGATTAAGTTAAGCTAAAGGTTATGTGTAATGGTAACAATAATAATGATGATTTAAACTATAAATGATACATGTTTTAACTAATGGGAAAATGTGATGGGAATGAAATTAAACAATTACCACTAATCAGCCAGATATCTGTACCAGGAAAGATTCTAGAGAAGATCATTAAACAGTCAGTATAAGAACTGGCCATCTGTCTGGAGTGCTTTGATTGTGTCTTTCTGTGTGGCAGGGGTTTGGACTAGATGGTTCTTGTGGTCTCTTCCAACTCTATGATATTAATGATTCTATGAAATTTAGTACTTTGCATGCTTAACCTATATGAATGAAATGACCAGACCAGATGAATGCAAAACTATATGTAGGAGGAGAGAGAGAGAAGAATTAGAGACATGTTTGAAAAACCACTTTGAGAAAGAAATCAGACATTGGATACCCAAAGGATACTCAGCAATGGCTCCTTTTCATCTTGGAGAGAAGTGACCAGTGGGCTGCCACAGGGTTCTGTCCTGGGCACAGTGCTATTCAACATCTTTATTGATGACTTGGATGAAAGAATGATTATCAAATTCACAGAAGGAACCAAATTAGGAAGAATAACTAATACCCCAGAGGAGAGGATAAAATTCAAAATAACCTTAATAGATTCAAAAGCTGGGCCAAAACTAACAAAAAGAACTTCAACAGGGAGAAATGTAAGATACTGCACTTAGGGCAAAAAAAAATAAAAAATGAAATGCATAGATATAGGATGGGGGACACCTGGCTTAACAAGACTACATGTGAAAGGGATCTAGGAGTCCTAGTAGACATAAGTTGAACATGAGTCAACAGTGTGATGTGGCAGCTAAGAAATCCAATGTCATTCTAGGCTACATCAATAGATGTATAGTGTCTAGATCAAGAGAAGCAATAGTGCTTCTATTCTGTTTTGGTCAGGCCTCACCTGAACTGTCCAGTTCTAGGCATCACAATTCAAAACGGTTGTTGACAAGCTGGAAAGTGTCTAGAGGATGGCAACCAAAATGGTGAAGGGTTATGTGTAATGGTAACAATAATAATGATTGAATCTCATAGCAGATGCAAACCATGCCCTATGAGGAGAGACTTAGGGAGCTAGGTATGTTCAGTCCAGATAAGAGAAAGTTAAGAGGTGATATGATAGCCCTGTTTAAATATTTGAAGGGGTGTCATATTGAGAATGGAGCAAGCTTGTTTCCTGCTGGTCCAGAGAATAGGGCCCAGAACAATGGATGTGTAACTATGAATTCTAGGGAATTTCTATTTAGCTCAATTTCTGGCTGAATTACAAGCAACCTCAGGATACTGTCTCTGTGTTTATGGAGGTGGGGAAGCAAAGAACTGCAGAGGCAGAATTCCTCTATTAGCTATATTTTATTAAATGATAAACACACACACAAATGCACACACTCTCACACAAACCCACAAGAAGCTAAGAAATAAAGATGTTAGATTGGAATAGATTTAAGGCTTCACTGATGGTAATAATTACAAGCACCAAGGTTGCTCCAGTAGATACAGTGTGGTAGATGGGATATGGGACTCAACTGTTCCTTGAGTGCTCAGAGTGGCAACGACAAGGCAGGTCTATTAGAGTTCAGAGTGTCTGCCTGCAAACCAACTAGTCTGCTGAGCAAAGGAAATTTATGGGTTTTTTTATAGTGTGAATCCTACCTGGGGCAAATTGTATGATGTGATCGCCTGGAGGGGTGGGAATTAGAGTGTAAATGAACTGATTCCTGATTTAGGTAATCTGCAGGAGTGAGAGACAGGAACAAATATCACACCTGTAATTAGCATACAGTTCCTTGATTGGATTTCCTCACTATCCTGAGGTGTGTGAGTGAATCAACCCTCTAGCAACTCTTAAACTATTGATGTGACCCACTTGCTTGGAAACTATGGCAGACACATACATGGTCATGGAGAGGTGAACCTCACAATATTTTTTAATATTAAAATGGAAAGCCTTGGGCTCTCATAGCAAATTCAAACTAGAGGAAAAGAGATTCTACCTCAACATTAGGAAGAACCTCCTGACAGTAAGAGTTATTCAACAGTGGAACACACTGCCTCAGAGTGTGGTGGAGTCTCCTTCTTTGGAGATTTTTAAACAGAGGTTGGATGGCTATCTGTTGGGGGTGCTTTGAGTGTGTGTTCTTGCATGGCAGGGGGTTGGACTGGATGGCCTTTGTGGTCTCTTCCAATTTTATGATTCTATTATTCTATGATCTAACAACAACCAGTGACACCTGAGTCAGTATGGAAAGGGGCAAATTTAATTATCCAAAATGCACAGAAACTCCCACACAATAAATACAGTAAGTCCTCCATAGCCACAGATTCTTCATCCATAGATTTAACCATCCACTGATCTTCATTTTGTCATTTTATACAAAAGGACACCATTTTACTATGCCATTGTATATAATGAGACTAGAGCATCCACAAATTTTGGTAACCATGGAGGACCTTGGAACCAAACTCCAGCAAATACAAAGGGCCCACTGTAGAATACTATATAAATTAACAAGGAAGACTATGAAGACAAAAGGTTGGCAGATGAAAAAAACACTGGCCTGAAGACAACTACAGTAGACCTATTCAATCAGTGGGGATTTGAGAAGTCATCAAATATGCCAGTTCCATTGATTTCATGGGTCTTCTCTAACTGAGACTGGTAATTGGATTTCATGAAGATTCAAAGAAATGTGTGTAAGTTCTCTCTGGTCATTATTTTTGTTTTCTTTATGTTCAATAGTAAGCCTGCTTTTACACTTTCTTCTTTGATCTTCCTTAGTAGTTTTTCTAGGTCTGTGAGGTTCTTTGCTAGTATTATGGTGTTGTCAGCATATATCAGATTGTTGATATTTCATCCTCCTATTTTCACTCCTCCCTCTTCCATGTCCAAGCCTGTTTTCCTTACAATATGTTCCGCATATAAGTTGAATAGGCAGGATGATAGGATTCAGCCTTGTCTGACTCTTTGCCAGTTGGGAACCATTCTGTTTCTCCATGTTCTGTCCTGACAGTAGCCTCTTGTCCCGAGTACAGATTCCTCATCAGGACTATCAGATGTGTTTGCACTCTTATGTCTTTAAGGGCGTTCCATAGCCTTTCATGATCTATGCAGTCAAAGGCTTTGCTATAGTGTATAAAGCACATACTGATTTTCTTTTGGAACTCCCTGCTATGCTCCATTAACCATCATATATTTGCAATATGATCCCTGGTGCCTCTTCCTTTCCTGAACTCTGCTTGGACCTCTGGGATTTCTCTCTCCATGTATGGTTGGAGCCTATGTTGCAGAGTTTTTAGCATGATTTTGCTTGCATGGAAAATCAGTGCTATTGTCCTATAGTTGCTGCAGTCTCTTGTGTCTCCCTTTTTGTGGATGGGATGTATATTGATGACTTCCAATCTGGTGGGACATCATTTTGTTCTCCATATCTGTTGACATATGTTGGTTAGAACTAGAGTTGACTCTGTCAATGTGGACTGCAAGAGTTCCATTGGAATATCATCTGTTCCTGGAGTCTTGCTTTTTGCCATTTCTTTATTGCAGTTTCCACTTCAGTTTTTTAGAATTTGGGGTTCATCTTCATATGGCTCTTCGTTCCATATGTCCATGTTGTCATCTCTTTTATATAACTTCTGTGTATTGCATCCATCATCTTTTTATTCCTTCCTGGTTTTGAATTATATTATTTTTATTGTCGTAGAGCATCCTGGTCCTTAAGTTGAACTTTTCCTTGATTTCTTGCATCTTGTGGAATAGGTCTCTCATTCTTCCTTTTTTATTGTTGTCTTCTATTTCTCTACATTTGTCGTTGTAGTAATTTTCCTTATCTTTGTGCACTAGCTGTTGTACTGTTGCATTCATGGTTCTTAGTTTATTCCTATCTCCTTTTTGTTTTGTTTCTCTTCTTTTCTTTATTACTTGTAACATTTTATCTGGCATCCATGGTTTCTTCACTTTCCTTTTGTCTGTTCAAAGTGTCTTTATGCATTCTTCTTTTATTATGTTCCTGGCTTCAGACCAACATTCTTCCAGTTCATGATCTATTATTCTTAGTACTGCAAATCTGTTCCTTATATTGTCAATGAAATCTTGTGGAAATGTTGTTTAAATTGTATTTTGGTATGATGACTGGTTCTTTTCTTGAGTTTTACTTTTATTTTTGAAATGAGTACTTCGTGATCTGTGCCACAATCCACACCTGCTCTAGTCTTGGACACCACTATGGAGCTTAACCACCTTTTACTTCCAGTTATGTAATCTATTTGGTTTTTATGTTAGCCATCTGGTGATGTCCATGTGCATAATCTTTTCTCTGGTTCTTTGCTAAATGTGTTTGCAATTAATAGGTTTTTGGCTCCACAAAACTCTATCAGACACTCACCTGCTTCATTCTTTTTGCCTAGTCCAAATCTGCCTACTGTTTTCAATTCTTTTGTCAGTATATTTTTGTCTCAGGCTGTGTAAAATGTCTCAAGTGCATGTAATGGATTAAAGAGGAAATGCTTACTCAGAGGAAGCTGATGCAACCTGAGGATAGAGATGAGTCATAGCAGGTCCAAACTGCACTGTCACTGTGGACACATGACAGAAAGATGATAAAACACTAGCAGGGGGTTGGATCGGAATCCTAGCTAGAGTTTGTATATATAAGGAAAAATGCTCCAGTGTACCATGTGATGATATAGATGTCAGTTGATGGTGGAACATTATGTCAGTTGGTGTAAATATTGCTGAATTGTGCTTGTAAATATTTTGCTGCAACGAAGATTAAAAAGCCTCTTCAGAAGAACCCATCAATCATGAATGACTTTCCAGATTTGACAGTGATGTCTATTTCCTAGCTGACAGCCTTCAGCATATGGACTCAACTTTTCCTCTGCACTATCTTCTTTACTTCCAACCTTTGCGTTCCAATCTCCAATGATTAGCTTGACATCCTGTGTTGGTGTTTTCAATTTGTTCCTCTACTCCTTCATAAAATCTATCAATTTCTTCTTCTTCTGCCCCAATGGTTGGTTCATATACTTGAAGTATGGTGATATTCATAGGTTTCCCATGGAGCTTTATTGAGATCATTCAGTCTGATTTTGCATTGCATCCTCTGACTGCTTTTACAACATCTTTTCTTCGTATAAAAACCACCCTGTTTCTTCTTGTTTTTTCATTTCCCTGAGTAGAACACTGTGTAGTTGTCTGATTCAAAGTGGCCCATTCCTGTTCACTCACTCCCTGCTATGTTCATGTGTTGCATTTCCATTTTCACTATGTCTAGCTTCCCTTGGCTCATGCTTCTCACATTCCATGTCCCTATTTTATGTGTGGTACTGTTTCTGATGGGGTTTATCTTTCTGAGAGTTTTTCCTGGTTGATTCATCATTTTTGACTGCCCTTAGCTGCTCTTGCAAGTGTGTTTTCCTTTAGTTTTTTTCTCTCTCTCTGTTAGTACTCTTGTCCTGCCTGTGTGACACAGGGGAAGGAGGAAGAGGCTTTCCAGGCCAGTTTCTGAAAGAAAGGAGAAAGAGAAGGAGGCTTTCCAGGCAGTTTCTGCCAGGAAAGGAGAAGGTGAAGGAGGCTTTCTAGGCCAGTTCCTGCTAGGAAAGAGGAAGAAAGCAGTTTCTAGGCAGCCATTTTGAGTTGAGTGAGTTTTTAAATTCTTTTTAAAAACACTTGGGGAGAGTGTGACTGTGCTGAGTGGGTGAGGCTTTGTTGAGTCGCATTTGTGAGTAAATAAGGGGTGGAGATAGCCAGTTAGCTCTATACAACTACTCCCAGAGGTCAGTTTCAGGTAAGTTTTGGCCAGGACAGGGGAAGGAGGAGGAAGCTTTCCATACCAGTTTCTGAAAGAAAGGAGAAAGAAAAGGAGGCTTTCCAGGCAGTTTCTGCCAGGAAAGGAGAAGGTGAAGGAGGCTCTCTATTACAGTTCCTGGTAGGAAAGAGGAAGAAAGCAGTTTCCAGGCAGCCATTTTGATTGGGTGAGTTTTTAAATTCTTTTTAAAAAACACTTGGGGAGAGTGTGACTGTGCTGAGCGGGTGGGGCTTTGTTGAGTCACATTTGCATGTCAATAGGGGTTGGAGATAGCCAGTTAACTCTATACAACTGCTCCCAGAGGCCAGTTTCAAGTAAGTTTCGGCCAGGACAGGGGAAGGAGCAGGAAGCTTTCCAGGCCAGTTTCTGAAAGAAAGAGAAGGAGGCTTTCCAGGAAGTTTCTGCCAGGAAAGGAGAAAGTGAAGGAGGCTTTCTAGGCCAATTCCTGCTAGGAAAGAGGAACGGAATATTATAACCACTACTAATTGTTGAAAAGTTCCGGTCATCAGCAGACTTTAACACTGGTGTTAGCGAGGGATTTTCTTTGAGGAGGAAAGCCGTAGTCCTCTTTCAGATACTAATTAAGACTTAGTATGGACACTGAAGAAACTGCTGCCATCACCTGCAATACCTGTGGGATGTCTGTCTTCTTACCTACAGATGTGGGGAAGTACACATGCTCCAAGTGCAAGTTGGTAGCCCTCTTGGAGGACAAAGTACAGCAGCTGGATGCGCGGGTAGCTACACTTCAGCATATTAAGGAGCAAGAGGCTTTCCTAGACAGAACAAAACAAACAGTCTTGGACGGGGACCACACAGAGGAAGTTGCTGGGGAAGAGAAGGTCACATCACATACACAGGAGGTAGACAGCTGGAGGAATGTCACACACAGAAGTAGGGAGACCAGGGATTGTTCTGGGAGCTTGCAGCTACAGAATCGATTTCAAGCTCTTTCCCTTATAAAGGAAGACGAGGAAGAGCAGCATGGACAGACTTCAGGGACAGAGCAGTGGAACCTGGGAGTTCCACCACAGAGAACAGTCGCTGCTAAGCCTCGGAGGAGGCGTGTGGTCATGGTGGGGGACTCCTTGCTGAGGGTTACAGAGGCAGTGATTTGTGGGCCTGACAAGATGTCTTTGGAGGGGCGTTGTCTCCCTGGGGCAAAGATCCGAGATGTGACAGAGAGGCTGACAAGACTGGTCAAGCCTACTGACCAATACCCCTTCCTTTTGGTCCATGTGGGAATGAATGACACAGCAAGACACAGCCTTCAGAACATCAAAAGGGATTACGAGGTTCTAGGTAAGAAGCTGAAAGAAATGGAGGCACAGATTGTCATCTCGTCTCTTCTGCCAGTTGAGGGGTATGGTCCAGGAAGAGAGAGGAAAATAGCAGATGTCAACAATGGGCTCCACAGATGGTGTCATCGAGAACGATTTGGATTCTTAGATCATGGGCTGTGGTTCCATGAGGGCGGACTCCAGGCAAGGGATGGGTTGCATCTCACGCCAGGTGGAAGAAACGTTTTTGCCAACAGTCTCAAGAATTTGATCGGGAGGGCTTTAAACTGAGTTATGTGGGGAAGGGAGATAGCGTCCTGGAAGACAAAAGGACTGGAAAAAATAGTCAAACTGTCATAGAGGAAACAAGGCAAACAGTAGAGGGACCCAACAGTGGGAGGCAAAAAAATGTGAACAGGCAGCAAGTAAGGAGGACATATGGTATTAGATGTCTCTACACTAATGCACAGAGCATGGGAAATAAGCAAGATGAACTTGAACTCCTAGCACAAGAAAGCAAATATGATATAATAGGCATCACTGAAACCTGGTGGGATGAGTCTCATGACTGGAATGTAGAAATAAAGGGGTATAAGCTTTTCAAGAGAAACAGGACAAACAGGAAAGGAGGAGGAATAGCATTATATGTCAGGGATATTTACACCAGTGAAGAAATCCAGGACATCAATCCTGGAAGCCAAGTGGAGAGCATCTGGATAAAAATTAAAGGGGAGGGAAACACCAGGGATGTTATTGTGGGACCCCTGACTCAGGCAGAAAAATTGGATGATGCCTTTCTAGAACAGATGACCACACACTCAGAAAGGAGAAATATAGTGGTGATGGGTGACTTCAACTATCCTGATATTTGCTGGAAGTCAAAATCAGCAAAATCCTCAAGGTCTAGCAAATTCCTCACTTGCCTCGAAGACAACTTCATTGTCCAAAAGGTGGAAGAGGCAACAAGGGGGTCAACTAACAGGGAAGACTTGGTTAATGGGGTGCAAGTGGTTGGATCCATAGGTGGGAGTGATCATGTCCTCCTGGAGTTTATTATACAGTGGAAAGGAGAAGCCAGGCATAGTCAGACATGCATTCTAGACTTTAGGAAAGCTGATTTTACTAAACGTAGAGAAATACTGGGTGTGATCCCATGGACAGGAATACTAAAAGAGAAGGGAGTTCAAGACGGATGGGAGTTTCTCAAAAGGGAGATACTGAAGGCACAATTTCAAACCGTTCCAACGAGGAGGAAAAATGGGAGGTATCACAAGAAACCAGAATGGATGACTAAGGAACTTGCAACTGAACTAAGTTTTAAACAGAACGTGTATAAGAAATGGAAAAATTGGGAAATCACCAAAGAGGAATTCAAACAAATAGCTAGCACGTGTAGGGTTAAAGTCAGAAAAGCTAAAGCGCAGAATGAACTCAGGCTTGCTAGAGAGGTTAAGAACCATAAAAAGGGCTTTTTTGGGTATGTCAGCAGCAAAAGGAAGAAGAAGGAAATGGTAGGACCACTGTGTGGAGAAGATGGCAAAAAGTTAACAGGTGACAGAGAAAAGGCAGAATTACTCAACACCTTCTTTGCTTCAGTCTTCTCAGAAAAGGCAAAGGGTGCTCAACCTGAGGATAATGGAGCAGAGGACAGAATAGGAGAATTTCAGCACAGAATAAGTAAAGAGATAGTACAGGAATACCTGGTTAGTCTAAATGAATATAGGTCTCCAGGACCAGAGGAATTACATCCAGGGGTATAAAAAGAACTGGAAAACATAATATCGGAACCATTGGCAATAATCTTTGAGAACTCCTGGAAAACAGGAGAAGTCCCAGCAGGAGGGCAAATGTTGTCCCCATCTTCAAAAAGGGAAAAAAAGAGAGAATCCCAACAATCATTGTTCAGTTAGTCTGACATCAATACCAGGAAGGATTCTGGAGCAGATCATTAAACGGAGAGTCTGTAAACATCTGGAAGGTAATTTCATAATCACAAAAAGTCAACATGGGTTTCAGAGAAACAGGACATGCCAGACAAATCTGATCTCTTTTTTTGATAAAATTACCAGCTTGGTAGATGAAGGGAATGCTGTGGATATAGTATATCTTGATTTCAGTAAGGCCTTTGACAAGGTTCCCCATGACATTCTTGCAAACAAGCTGGTAAAATGTGGGCTAGACAAAGTAACTGTTACATGGATTTGTAATTGGTTGACTGGCCAAACCCAAAGGGTGCTCAACAATGGCTCCTTTTCAACCTGGAAAGAAGTGACCAGTGCGGTGCCACAGGGCTCTGTCCTGGGCCCAGTGCTATTCAATATCTTTATTAATGACTTGGATGACGGTATTGGGGGCATAGTTATCAAATTTGCAGATGACACCAAATTAGGAGGAGTAGCTAATACCCCAGAAGACAGGATCAAAATTCAAAATGACTTGAACAGACTAGAAAGCTAACAAAATGAAATTCAACACGGAGAAATGTAAGGTACTGCACTTAGGGCAGAAAAATGAAAAGCACAGATATACGATGGGGGACATCTGGCTGAATGAGACTACGTGTGAAAGGAATCTAGGAATCCAGGTGGACCACAAGTTGAACATGAGTCAACAGTGCGATGTAGCAGCTAAAAAGGCCAATGCAATTTTAGGCTGCATCAGTAGAAGTATAGTGTCTAGATCAAGAGAAGTAATAGTGCCACTCTATTCTTCTTTGGTCAGGCCTCACCTGGAATACTGTGTCCAGTTCTGGGCACCACAATTCAAAAAGGATGTGGAGAAACTGGAGCATGTCCAAAGAAGGGCAACTAAAATGGTGAAGGATCTGGAAACCAAGCCGTATGAGGAACAACTTAAGGAGCTGGGGATGTTTAGCCTGGAGAAGAGAAGGTTGAGAGGTGATATGATAGCTGTGTTTAAATATTTGAAGGGATGTCATATTGAGGAGGGAACAAGCTTGTTTTCTGCTGCTCCAGAGACTAGGACCCGAAACAATGGATGTAAGCTCCAGGATTAGAGATTCCACCTCAACATTAGGAGGAACTTCCTGACAGTAAGGGCAGTTCGACAGTGGAACACACTCCTTTGGAGAGTAGTGGAGTCTCCTTCCTTGCAGGTCTTTAAGCAGAGGCTGGATGGCCATCTGTCGGGGATGCTTTGATTGGGAGTTCCTGTATGGCAGGGGGTTGGACTGGAAGGCCATTGTGGTCTCTTCCAATGCTATAATTCTATGATTCAATGCTTGCTCACAGGGTTTTCCAGGTGGGGGGTTACACAAGGAGGACCACATACACCTCCCTGTGCACAGTGCTAATAAGTGTTAGCTATGATGTCACTGCTGTTCTTCACTTTAGTGACACTCATCACTACTGCAGCTTCCCAGTAGTTGTTTTCCTATATCATTCTCTCCCCCCCATTATTGTTTAATTGATCATTTCCCTACCCTTTTCCTCCCTCCTTTGTTTTAGTCTCTCATCTGTCTTCTGGGCCTTGTTTGATTTTCCTTGTTCGTCCTCTGTTTTCTCCTCTCCTCCCTTTGGAAGGAAGGGGGGCTGAGATGGTCTGTGCCAGGGCTGAGATCAATTCATGTGGCTGGTTTTAACCTTCCTCTTCCTCCCAGCTGTTTCTCCTTTCCTCTCTCTGGAAGGTGGTGGGGGTGGGGGTCTCAGATGGTCTGTGCAAGGGCTAAAATGGATTCATGTAGCTGGGAGGGGATTATATAGAGTCTTTTTCCACATTTCCTTCCTGCTTCCTGAGGATCCTTCAGGATGGGGGATAGGATTAGATGGAGTCTTTTCCCCACCTCTCCTTGCTGATTCCTAAGGCTTTTTCAGGATGGGGAAGGGATTAGATGGAGTCTTTTCCACATCTCCTTGGTGCTCTCACCATCTGATTATTTTCTAACAAATGTGTCATTGTTAGCTCTCCTCACACTAAGGGTGGACAGATCAGTCCATTCATCACCCCCTTGTTTCTAGGATTACAAAAGCTCCTTACTCTTCCAAGTTCCTTGCCATTTCCCCAAATCTGCATTCTTTCCCCATCCTTTCTTCATATTGGGTTGTGTGAGACTTCCATTTTTCTTATCATGTGAAAATTGTATGCTTTCTGTAATGCATGAATTTATTTACTGATTTTGTAAGATTAACACACAAATGCTGACAGCTTTACATTTACTACAGACCCTCCTTCTCTCTCTTTCTCTCTCTCTCTCTCTTTCACACACATACACACTGCTTCACTCAAATTGTTGAACTTTCAAAGAAATTTTAAGGTATTCAGAAACTAAACCATATCTCTTATATGCTAAACTATAATTACCCATATTGCAAGGTGATTTAATCTTCCTAGTCTTCGAGCCTACTATAATACATATTTAATAACACAAGCTATGTATTGGGCTGAAGTGAAGTGTGAAATCCTGGAATTATCTAAAATAGAAACCGTTATGGAAACTCCACTGCAGAGTTAGGCAGCACTGGGTTTAATGTATTTTTTCACCCTTCATATTATAATTCCTCAGTGACAGCTACTAGACAGCCAAGGGAATCACTTTTATATCCACTGGGTTCAGATCCATTTGTACATAATAACTTGCTACTAGGGGTTAATCCCTGTACTCTCATAAAACCAAACCTGGGTTGATAAGGGTATAATTTATTTAACTCAGCTATGAATTACAAGTAGTGGATGGAATTCATGATCTCAGTTATGAATATGTAACCCAAATTCCTAATTTACCAGGCAGCAGCCATTGCATGTGATGGAGGTCTGTTCACCTGTTGATCAGAGAAGAGTAGCTTGGCATTCCCACCCTTTCCCACCAAGCATCTCAGTTGTGTGGAGGAGTGGTGAGAGGAATATTGCTTCTGGCTATAGCATCACAGACTGCTGGATGGAAAGTGAGAACAGGAGAACAGACCCTTGTCATTCATACTGGCTAATACTCCCTGAGACCAGGTTGAGGGTGGGTGGGTGGGATTGTTACTACTTAGCTATGTAACTAAAGTAGTTATGTAGATAAGGAGATTGGACATTTCTATCCCTGAAGGGACAGATGTGTGTTTAACCCTCAATGATGGATCTTACTGTACTCTCCCATGGTCAGGCCATAGGCAGCCTGTACGCAGCCCATATGCAACTCGGGCTTATTTTATAGCTTTTCAAGAATGGGGAAATTCCATTCTTGAAAAGCTACAGGACAAGCACGGGCTGCCTATGGCCCAACCAAGGGAGAGTGCGATTAAAATCCATTATTGAGAGTTAAACACATGTCTGTCCTGTCTGGGATAGTCATGTCCATGTCCCATGAGATGATCTCCTAAATAATTGATCTCTAGTACTGGTATCTTTAAAGCCTTTGATAAACTGCAAGGAGAATACTACTCATCTGATTGTAATATAAAGTCATGTTAATCAGTATCAGCATATAAAGATATAAAGGAATCTTTTATGTTGCATAGCTAGAAAGTAAAAGAATCTTATAGCACCTCTGAGGCCAAGAAAAAGAAATTACTAGCATAAGCTTTCATAGGAGCCCTGATGGTGCAGTGGTTAAATGCCTGTAATGCAGCCACTCATAAACCACAAGGTTACAAGTTCAGTACTAGCCAGGGCTCAGGCTTGACTCAGGCCTGCATCCTTCCGAGGTCACTAAAATGAGTACCCAGCTGTTGGGGAGCAATGAGCTTACAGTTGTAAAATGCTTAGACACTTAGATACCACTGCATAGTGTGGTATGAAGCAGTATATAAATGAAGCTGCTTTGCTTTGCTTTGCTTTGCTTTGCTTTGCTTTGCTTTGCTTTGCTTTGCTTTGCTTTGCTTTGCTTTACCTGGGATCAAACACTGATAGAAATGGGGACTGCAGTCAGGAAATCAGAAGAAGGCTAAGAATGGTGAAGGTGGCTATGAAAGAACTAGAAAAGATTCTAAAATACAAAGATATACAACTCAGCACAAAAGTCAGAATCATACAAGCCATTGTATTCCCTATTACCATGTATGGATGTGAGAGCTGAACAGTTAAGGAAGATGATAGGAAGAAAATCAATTCATTTGAGATGTGGTGCTGGAGAAGAGTGCTGAGGATCCCATGGATAGCCAAAAGGACAAACAAGTGGGTCCTAGAGCAGAGCAGACCGGAAACCTCCCTGGAAGCCAATATGACCAAACTGAGGGTGTCATACTTTGGACACATCATGAGAAGAGGGGACTCTTTGGAGAAAAAAAAACACAATAATGCTTGGGAAGACGGAGGGAAGTAGGAAGAGAGGAAGGCCACATGCTAGGTGGATGATCTCTATTAAGGAGGTCACTGGTATGGGGTTACAGGATTTAAGCAGAACAGTGAAGGACAGAGGGTCTTGGAGATGTCTCACCCATAGGGTTGCTATGAGTCGAGATTGACTCGAGGGCAATTACAAAAAGACCACTTCAGGGAGTAAAGGGTTAGCCAGAGCTACATTGACAACTAATCACATATTTTTCCATGACTGATAATTTAAGAAGACTCTCAGCATCAGTGTCCTGATTTAAGATCAACTTAGAAAAAAAAATACTGAACACAAAATTATAATGCTTTGATTGGGAGTTCCTGCATGGCAGGGGGTTGGACTGGATGGCCCTTATGGTCTCTTCCAACTCTATAATTCTATGATTCTATGATTCTATGAAAGAGTAGATTTCAAACAATTTGACAAAATGGTCTCAACTTCTGTGTAAAATAAAGATATCATAACATACTACTTGCTATTTCCTTCCTTCCTTTTTATTTCCCCCCTTATTTCTCTACT
Organism: Phrynosoma blainvillii; assembly: GCA_026167975.1. NCBI lineage: Eukaryota > Metazoa > Chordata > Lepidosauria > Squamata > Phrynosomatidae > Phrynosoma > Phrynosoma blainvillii. Next base: position 25,475,450 of record JANUYF010000004.1, read on the forward strand.
TTTTAATTTTTGAATTAGTACAGTGTCTTGCAGAAGTATTCACTCTCCCAATTGACTTTTCTACATTTTATTATGTTGCAACTTGGGAATGAAATGATTTAATTGCTATACTTACCACATGATGTACATAAGATATTCAGCACAGTGGAGGTGCAAGTATTTTTATTGCAGCACCAAAGTTAAGTTATCAAAAATAAACTGTCATTTGCTGGTTGCACCCAGTGCCAGGGTTAATTTGAATTTCAGCACAGGTGGGAGACATCAATTATGCCCTCAGACAGAAACAATAGTACAGCTGTTCATAGGAGGGAACCATTAGTTCCACAAGTGGAATCTAGTAAAAAAACTGCTTAATTTATGACAATCGTAATGACTTCATGCCTTTTCCATTGAGTGCAGGAAGAAGACAATTAAGCTCTGATTTTTGAGTGAGAAAGGGTGCAATTTTCTTTTCATGAATCTCTCCTATTAAAATTACCCTTCTTGATAGTGTGTCTCTCTTCTTTGGGTTGCACTAACCCTGAAGTTGGTGGTAAATTATTCATTTCTCCAAGGCTGCTATTAATTAATTGCTAATTTCCCTGAATACTTCTGTCATCTTACACAAGTCTCTGCTCCACAGTTGTTTATTCAAGAAGTAATTACTCATTTAAGCAAGCTTGTCAAAGTAGCCTCCAAAGCTACCTGTATACATACTGTATTTTCTGGCGTATAAGACTACTTTTCAAACCATGAAAATCTTCTCCAAAGGCAGGGGTCATCTTATACGCCAGGTGGAGGAGGAGGAGGAAGAAGGGCTGACGCAGCACAAGGCGGGAGGAGAAAGAAGCGAGGAAGTCCAGGTTGGAGGAGGAGGAGGAGGGGGAGGAAGGGGTGACTTGGTGTGGCGTGAGGCAGGAGGAGGAAGCAACAGCAGATAAGAGGTGAAGCAGGCAGCAGCAGATAAGAGGTGAACCACTATCCTGGGGTTTTCTTGGCAAGACTGGTTCAGAGGAGGTTTGCCATTGCCTTCCCCTGAGGCTGAGAGTATGTGATTTGTCCAAGTTCACCCAGTGGGTTTCATGGCAGAATGGGGAATCAAACCCAGGTCTCCAGAGTGGTAGTCCAACACTCAAACTACTACACCATGCTGGCTCCTATTCCCATGTACTACCTATGAAACAATTGCAGACTTTTGTTGTTCTTGTATGTCTTCGAGTTCTTTCCAATTTATGGTGACTCTAAGGAAATGGGGTTTTCTTGGCATGTTTCTTCAAATGGGGGTTGCCATTACCATCCTCTGAGGCTGAGAGTGTGTGGCGTGCTCAGGGTCACTTACTTGGCTGCAAACTGTACATACCCCAGAATGCATCACCTAGTATATTGGCAGTCCTTCCCCCCAACACTTTCTCATTTCCCCCCATTGGAAGAGGGGTAGTCTTATATGGCGAGTATATCCCAAATGCTATATTTTAACTGGAAAAATTGGGGGTCGTCTTATACGCTGGAAAATACGGTAATTTGCTACTCAGACCAGTCATATGCACTTTAGCCCAAAGATTTATTGTACTTGAAAAGTACAGGATTTGGCAGTAGGGAGTCAGCAGAAGTACAAAAACATCATAATACTATGAACAGCACCCCTGTACCAGGAATGCACTGGAGTCTCTCTCTTTTTTTTTCCCCAGTTAAGAATTTTCCAATATCTAAGCATTTTTTCATACATCTAATGAAAATAATTTGAGATTTCAAAATGTGAGATAAAATGAAACTAACAAATATACATGTCTAAGGTTGCACACAGTAGTGGACCTGCGATATTTGTGGATTAGCATCCATGGATTATTAACGGTGGAGTGTGCACACAGCTGCACCAATGTGACTGTATGCCCATCACTGCCTGTTGAATATAATGTGACTAGAACATGTGTTTTTTTCCTTATCTGTGGAGATGGGGTGGAATTGATCCCCCACAGATGGGAAGGGAACACTGTTAGTGATTTCTCCATACTGGGGATAGCTGTACCCAGTTGCCACTGCAGACAGCTCAGAATTTCATTTGGTTCATTCTTCATAAGAATTTACCAGAGGTTTCAAATTTCTTTATTAATTCAAGGTGAAGAATTTGAAGTTTAAACATTTTCAAAGTGGGAGAAAATCAGCCTGAGAGGTCTATCCATTCTGGCTTAACCTGCCAGAAGAGAATCAACCACTGAATACAGTGTCTGAATTTAATACAGCATTAATATAGACCTATCCTGACGATTCTTAAATTGTGAATTTTAAATGATGAAATTTTAAATGTGGGAATAGTTTAATATGTATATGTCTTATTTGTTCTTTTATAATGATGTGTGTCTTAACTGATGTTCTGTATTTGTTAATTATTTGTTCTTCACCATGAGGGGCAAGCTAGAAATTATTATTATTATTATTATTATTATTATTATTATTATTCATGACTAAATGTGTGTATGGTTCAAAATGCATGTAAGTATGCTTTAAATAATGGAAACTATGTATGATAAAAATATTCAACAGAAAAATAATCCAAAAATCTGCATATTTTAAAAAATATGCTTGAAAATATATGCATACTTCCATGAAGAAGAGTAAAGATGAATACAGAACATAGTCAAGACTAACCAGCTTGCTAATTTGATCACATAAGAATGCAATGAAAACTTTGCTGAGTCAGTCTGAAGCTTCAGTTAGTACAGGAACCTGCTTGTTCCTGACCAATCGATACCTCTGCTAAGTCCACAAAGATTGCATTTGAAGACAGTGCCATACTTCCTCAAAAGACATTAATCTAATTTGTCACCATAATAAGAAAAGTGCAGTAAGAGTAGTAAGAAAATAAAATGTGCAGTAGGACACTGGCTTTCGTGTCATTGATCATATTGGTTTTAGTCAGAAACAAGGACATTCCTTAAAACAAAGATGGTTAAAAAAATGAAAGAAGTAGAAAATTAAGATAATTATGGTTACCTTTCCATCTTCATAACCTTGATAATATATTATTGGAACCAACTACTTGACTATTCTATCTGTGACTAAGTAGCATACATGCATGAAAATATGTCCATCTCCTTTGGATCCAGGTGTGTTGCTCCAGGCATTGTCAACTTCATGCAGGCCTCCTTTTGAACCATGCAATTTTTGCCACCTAGATAGTACTGCTTTTCCCCACCAGATTTTGTAATGACTTTCACCATTACATAAAAGTTGTCGATTCTGCATGAATCCAGTCAGAGGCAGTGCCAGTGTACGTATCTTAATATCTCACTTGATATCACTTGATATCTTAGGGGCTGAACAGAATGGCAGCATGGGGGTGTGGTGATTGGATGATGCATGCCCCGATGCCACCCTCACACAGTGGCATTTGCATGCAGCACTGGGGTGCTCTGGTGGTGCAGAATTTACATGCCATATGCCACTGGAGCTAAAAAACAACAACAAAAAAAAACACTGGTGTGGTGGCAATGGTGTCCCTTTCCCAGCTCAAAAAGGAGAAGCTTTCTGTTGCTTCTTTTTGAGCTGGGAAACAGCCAGATCAGGGGTGTGGCATGCAGTTGCCACAGCCCCAATCAAACACTCAAAGGGGCAGTGGCAAGCTGCTCCTTCAGGGTGGTCTGCTTTGCCCCTTAGGAAGTTTATCTCTTATAATCCCTAGCATAGTATACAGAATTCACAGTCACTTAAATTCACAAATATAATCAGGGTGATGGGTTCTCAGCTTCTCACTTATAAAGTGAGTTTGTCTCCTCAACAATCTGAAAAGGGAGACCTTTTTTATTTGTTCTCCTCTTGTTTTCTTCCTTCATTCATTCATTCTTGCAAGGTTTTTCATTTCTTGATCCATTAGAATTTTCTCTTATTGCTTTATTACACTGTCCACAATATTCCAGGTTGCTCCTAGAGTATTCTGGCCCTGGAGCTGCCTTGGATTCTCCCATTATCTCCACACTCTGTAGGAACATTGGGTGACTGCAGATGTGTGCCATCTGGTACTGCCATTATTGTCATGGGTTTCTGTGGTGAGAAATGAGGTGCTCAGCATTTATCACTTGCCTGGGCATCTCATTGTCACTCAAAGGAGTGACTCACACCAGCAGTGGTTGTGCTGGGCAGCACAGTGGGACATGTATGCATACAGACACTCATCTCGAGTTGCTATGGAGTGGTCCAGATTTTTGTGCAACATCTGGAGCAAATGGTGAGGGTTTTTTCACTGGTTTAAGGGGTACTGCTATACATACTACTAGTGGAAAACATCTCAGATTTTGAACAATTACTGAGGAAGGTCAAGGAAGAAAGGAAGTAAAGGAGGCTTAATGCTGAACATAAAGAAAACAAAATAATGACAACAGAGGAATTACATAAATTCAACCTAGACAATGAAGAAATCAAAATACAGTCTCTGCTTTCATGGGGGGTTCATTTCAGACCCCACCACAAAAATGTAAAATAGCAAATATTCAAGCCCCATTGGCTTGAATGGTGGCATGCGCCCATGAGCACCCATTTAGTATCCCTCCATTTGGGGTCTGCGAACAGGTGACACTAAGTCCATGAACATGGAGGGGCAACTGTAGTTAAAGAATTCCTGTGCCTTGGATCAAACATTGATCAGAATGGAGGCTGCAGTCAAGAAATCAGAAGAAGACTAAGAATGAGAAAGGCAGCTATGAAAGAACTAAACAAGATCCTAAAGGAGATGGAGGAGACAAGGTGGATCCTAAACTATGGTGGCTGTAAAGATCAGATTAAAAGTGGAAGCACTTTGGAAATGTGGGGGAGGCTATGTATTGCAAGGTTGCAAAGAGAATTATGGGCAGTGCTCTTGGTGGGAGATCACTCTTTATCATTCATGTTTGGGGAGGGCTAACATTTTTCCACTTTCACAGGGGTCATCTATCCCTAACAATTGTGAATGTGGAGGGGTGCCTATACTTCATTTGGACCCAATCAATAAAATTATTAATTCCATTATATTTGTCGCTGTGAAAGAGATACTAAATGTCTGGATAAGAAATTTATTAGACTATCAAAGGTAACCTAATCTGCACTTTCCAAGAAAGCTAGATAGAACAGAAAAGAATAGAACAGAAGAGAATACAGACTATAATAGAATAACACATTCTATGCCTGTACGTAAAGATTCTGACACTTATTGGATATCAGCTATTCTTTTTTAAAAAGTGGAACCTTGTTCTTAAGATACACCATCCTTCAAAAATACTTTGTCAGACACTTTCCTTCCACTGGTGAATAAAAAAGTACCACTTCTCTCTGACATAAAGGATTTATCTGTTGTAGTTGTCTCACTTAAAGATCTGCACTGAATCATCTTAATGGCATTCAAGAAATTGATTTGCCAATAGTTGATATATCTTCCCTGATATAGCCAGCTGAAACCCAGCTGAAGTAACAGGTGCATTTCTTCAAGAATGTGTTAGGATGAGCTTTGGAGCAGAAGCTTCAGATTTTATTCCTTCTATGCCAAAGTAGTGCCATTTTCATCAGATTTCTGCAAGGAAACATTATTTAAATTTTATAGCATTTTCCCACTATACTGTTGAACCGGCACAAAGAAGTCTGAACACCATTTTTTTTGGATAACAAAATGGCCACAACTTTAATCATCTGTACAGGGTCTGAAACAATAACTTTACAGCCAAAATTCTTTACTTGATTCTTGACACATGTGTATGTGCGCATGCCATAATTCCTGATGCAATACTCACCATAATCATGTCAAGCCATCAGGGATAAGTCATGTCTCCCACAAAGTATATGTCAAGAAGGTTCTCACACAAGTTGCTAAACATATAATCAAATTATCCCCCCATCCAAATTTTGAGGTCATCTTTAAGACTGATGATGTAAGAGATTTTTAAGCTGATGATGTAAACCATTCATCCCTCTTGACTGACCAAATATTGTAAATTCAGATATCCAATTATCCCCTGGGGGGGGGGGTCCCTGCCCCACCCAAGCCGATACAAGGCAATCACAGAATAATTGACTATAAGACCCTGTTCCAAGTTGTGACAGAATCAGTGATCAAAGAACATACAACAAGCCATCATGCTTGAATTATTAACAAATGAATGACAATACCAATTATCTCATATTCAAAACCAGAACTACAGCATCCTCAGGGAGGGCGAAAAACCCGTTATAATAACTATGGGAAAATTCCCTCCCAGCACCCGAAGGTGACCAGCCGAAGCCTGAAGGGAGTAAACAACATGCAAAGCCGAAGGTGGATGGGTTGGGTCTCTCGGCTGCCGGAATCAAAATGGCTGACTCCATGTGGCAGAGGAGGATTAAATAAGCCCCCAAATCCCACCCGAAATCTCACGAGACTATCCAAATTCCTCTAACTTCGGGCGCTTGTGTGCCTCAAACTCCTTAGGTAGACTAAATATAACTGTGTCTTTCACCATAATTCTCAGTTCTGGGTCACGGAATGTTAAAGAAAAAAGATCAATAAACTCACCCTTCCAAATCCATTCCTTCATTATGAGTGGGAGATGGGAGCCTAAAGGAGTGGACGTACCCACATAAGGGTTGCAATCAGCCGTTCTTTTCACCCCCACTTGCCCTAAGGCTCCTACTGTAGCAGCTCCTTTGGTCGCACCTACCTTGTCACCCAAGGGCTGCTCCACCTGGACCCTTGCTACCTGAGTCGGAATCACCCCAGCCGCCGTTGAGGGTGTGTTCAGTGAAACTGAGGGTGAACACTCAGTTTCGCTGTCCTGGCCAGCTTGAACACCAGGCGCTCATACTGTTGCTGGCCAAGACCCCAAGGAGATAGGTAAAGTAGATGCACCTGAGCCCGTCAGCTGCTGCAGGATATCCACTGATGCTTGAGCACCTCCAATCGAGTGTGATGTAACCGGGGCTATGCTGTTATGCTGCAGGGTGGAGGAAGCACCTCCCACCACATTGCTCAGTACTTCTGGGGCTTCAGCAGCCGGCCCGCTAGCCTGGCTTGAAGCCACCGCCTGCTGTACCACCTTATACAAATCAGCCAATGTAGGCTGTGCAGACGCAGAGGCTACTGTTCCCTGCTGTACCAAACCTGGAAACTTTTTCATAAGCTCTATCATGTCAGCTACAGTTGGCTGCCCACTGTCCATAGCTGTAGCATCTACTGGACCATGTGATGTGTCACCCACTGTCATACCAGGTGAGGGTACCTCCTGCACCTGTGTAGTGGTAGCCCCACCACTTGCTTCTTGTTTGAGGACCCCGTGCTTGAGGCTGGAAGGGCCGAGGTTCCAGAACTACCATCCTGCACACCCCTCTGAGCTACTTGCTCACAAACAGCCACACATGCTTGCATTGTATGTCCCAACTGAGCCAGGTGGGCAACAATTTCATCCTCACGACCCTGGGCCTTGGCCGAATGCTTAGGCTCCGACTGGCTGGTGCCAGATCCAGCAGGTGTCACACACCACTTGGATTGGGACTTGCTCCATGGCATTATGACAAAATTCCATCTTTACAATTACCAAGCCCCTGTGTTATAGCATCCCAAGCAGGACCAGAACCCTTCAAACAAGTCACAGACCAATGAGGAAAAAATTCCTCCTTTAAATCAAATAAGCCCCGGTGGCTACAGTGCCCCAAACAGGGACAAAAAACCATTCATAGCGTCCCAAACAGGAACAACAAACCCTCCAAAAGTCACAGATCAATGAGGAAAAAAGTCCTCCTTAAATTAACAGGCCCCAAGCAGGGACAAAAAACTGTTTATAGGGCCCCAAGCAGCGACAAGAAACCCTCTGCGGGTCACAGACCAACGAGGAAAAAAACAACTCAATAAGCCCCGATGGCCAAACCGTCCTAAGCAGGGACAGGAAAACCCCACCACCACCTGTGGGCCGCAAACTGAAGAGGAAAAAATTCCTCCCCAAAACAGAAAGTCCCCGGGTGCTCCAAAGCCCCAAGCAGAGACCGGAACCATGCTCACCAACCGGAAGACCAGGCCCAATGTCCAAGCCCTCCTGGCATTCCCACACTAGGCAGCCGATGCTCTCTCTCGGCTGCCGAAATTAAAATGGCTGACTCCATGTGGCAAATCCCGCCCAAAATCTCGTGAGACTATCCAGTCTTGTGAGATTATGCGGGCTGCTGGGGGATCTCGAGAGATCCTCATATTGGTTGGAAGCTGAAGGGAGGGTGGAACTCCCAGCCCTCCCAACCAACCATGGCGTCTACCTCCAAAATGGCTGGTGCAACAGAAGGCCCCTCCCAATGCATCGGGGGGGGTCTTTCCTTTGCATTTCTGAGATTTCTACTCTGGGATAATGATTTCAAGATTATGGCTTCATATAACAATCTACTAGATTTGAGTTATTGGTGGGTGAAGGGATTGATACACAAACACACACAATTTTTTTTTTTTTTAAAATAATTTTTTAAACACACACATACTTTTAAGTTGTCTCCTATTTATGGTGACTCATCAACAAGTTTCCTTAGCAAGATTTGTTCAGACAAGGTTTGCCCTTGCCTTCTTAAGGGTGTGAGAGAGAGATTTGCTCAAGGTCACCTATTGGGCTTTCCTGACTGAGTAGGATTTCAAACTCTGATCTGGGGTCCTAGTCTAATACTCAGACCATTATGCTATGCTAGATCTTATATGGACAAGTGGCATTATTTATAGCAAATTTGTTCTTTCAGAGATTAATTCAGGATTTGTTAAGGGGACAAGCTACTTATTTCATATCTATCATCTGTCTGTCTGTCTATCTATCTATCTATCTAAGCAGGTTTCTGGATGTCTCTTAACACACTTTGTGATTATTTAGTCCTCCATTTTATCTACCATCAAAGATGCTTTCTCATGTGTTAACACCTTCAGCACACACGCTGCATAGGTATTACATCATCCAAGATGAAGGAAGTGTCAGAGTCAGTATACTTATCCTCAAATATGGGTTCTAAGTCAGACTGCTGTCCTATTTACTGTTGATGAAAGATGAGTGTGTGCAGTTACTGAGTGATCTACCTCAAGGTTAGACAACCTAGTGTATAATAGCATCTGCTAACTCCTAGAACTAGGCTCTCTATATCCAAAGAAAATGATACAGTGGTGAAAGACAAGAATGGCTAAGGTTTAAGGTACTTATAAATTGGGGTGGAGCTACTTGGAAAGAGGGCTGTAGAAGAGGAAAATGAGTACTGCTAAGCCTCATTTCCTTCTGAAGATTCTTACAAATTAGTATGAAATATGAGAGGTGGACAGGTGAGTAAAAGACAAACATTCTAAATGGACCTCTCTCTTATAGTTTCAGTCTTCAAAGGAAGAAGTTAAAAAGATATGTGGCACTAGTGAATTTGGTTAACATGTCGGTGGTATTATGGAGGAAGAAGTAGAAACTTTGATGAATGCCCCTAAAAACTGCACTAACCTGGCACAGATTCATCTTCCTACTCATATTGGATCCATCAACTGCCACTGGTTTGTATTAATGAGTTTAATCCACATTATGGACTGATGCATGTCATATCATGAACTGATCCATATTTTGGGCTGTGGAACAAAGCTTTCCCCATCTCCTCTTACCCCATTCCTCCTCCTCCTCCTCCTCCTCCTCCTCCTCCTCCTCCTCCTCCTCTTCCTCCTCCTCCTCTTTCCCAGCCCTCTTGCTTTTCCAGTGGACTTTTGTCATTATGGATTTCTCTGAAAGCAACAACACTGGAAGGAATTTATTTTCTCAAAAAGTCTGTCTTGTTCCAAATGACATGGTTGCCAATTCCCCTGACCTGCTGTGTGCTTGTGTCTTAAACAGCTCTTTAGTATGCAGAAATGAACAGTTGATGGTTTTCATGAATGGTCATAAACAAAATCACTGCTAATTGCTTTAGGTCAAATGGATTTTCAAAATGGATGCATTCAGAATCTGGAACCCTACATTTGAAACTAAAAATCTTATCTTCTAAATCTCTAGATTTAAAAAAAAATCTTTTCATTCAATCCACTGGCAAGGTCCCATTCACTCCATGGTAACTGATTTCTACTCTCTGCTATATAGCCTTCTGTCATACTGTGGATCTGTAAAGTGAAAGTTCTGTAGAAAATTTACACTTGAAATCCAAGTCTTAATTAGGTAAATGTGATATTTACCTGCTTCCATTTTGCCAGTGTTATTTTTATTATTATTTGACCTCACTTCCAGTCTATGTGTTTTTGATTGTACTACAAAATTTTCTGTTGATCAAGCAAATCCATAAAAGGGAGAAAATAAGGGCTGGGTTTGTAGGAGACCAGCGGGGTGCCCTTGGGTATAAAGTATTATGTGTTTTCTACCAAGAGTGTTTTCTACCAAGATTTTTAAAAGTGTCTTTACATAGGACAGAAACAAAAAAGAAAGAAAAGTTGGGGGGGGGGTCACTTAAGTAATTAAAAAAAAAAAGGTCACTCAAACCATATTTTCCCAAGATATGATTTGGCTGTTTCAAGAGATTTGCATAACTTTGTTTTAATTTTATCCTATGGTTCTAGGAGGGCAGAGGGGAGGATCTGGTTTTGTGGTGGGGGATTAACCATTGAAAAATTGTGGTACAGCACTTTTTAAGATCCCATAGCATGCCAGTGCAACCCCCTAATTCCTAGCAGTTGTTCATTCTGATCTGTAGAGAACAAGACCACTCTTGTCTCCAGCACCATCGTCTGAATTTCATTCTTGGAGAGCTGGAATTCTATAATTGGATTTTCTCCATCTCTCCCATTCCAATTAATTTAATCCAAGTTCTGGATTAAGATCTGGCACAGATTCATTTCCCTATTGCTACTGAATCCATCAGCTGTCCTTGATCTGTGTTCCTTAGTTTAGATGGTTTGGATCCCATCCCAGGAGAAAAACAAGGACATAAATTCAATAAATAAATAAAGGTAATCATCTTATTAAAGCTATTTCAGATTTGTAGTATACCTCTGGGATCCAGCTTCTTCTTGTAAACAATGTTGTTCTATTGTTAATTTCTTTAATACACACACACACACACACACACACATTTTAAGGTTTCAAACAAGATAATCCTCATATTCTTCTTTGGGTTGTCTTTTTATCAATTTATCTTTCTTTTGGCAGACTTCCTGGCAACATACTTGTCTAAATGATCCATCACAGATCAAACACCACTGAGAAAACTTGGCAATGTTTATCAGATATCAGCAATAAAGAAATCAAGTGATGTTCCTCGTCACTTTTGTAAACCTACCTCTTGTATGTTACTGCCTTTTTCATCCCAATTTCACCTTGTGAGACTCTTTGATATCTTGACTACCATTAAAAGCCAGAGAACTGCCTCCAACCTATGAATGATACAGAACTTTTCTTTGAACTAAGGAAAGAGACATCTTATTAGCTGAACCCAGTTTTCAGAAAAGAATGAATGACTATAAGATGACAAACATATATGTTGCACTACAGAACTGCTAAATATTATTTACACAAATTAAAGGAGAGGGATCAAAAGGAGGTGACATCACTGAAGGACAACAGAAGACTTCATAAAAGGACTTGACATTGCAGATCAAGAAAACATGCTTTTGTCAGAAATCACAAGGGAAATTTGAGGCAAGATACTAGAAATCAAAAGAATACACTTTGCATAAATGCGAACAGCTTCTGTCAGAAATTGAGTGAAGAAAAGAACATGAAACCATTTTAGAGATGGAATCACAAGAATTTCAAGGATTCCAACCAAGCAAGAAGCTCAAGGATTGCAATAAACAAAATTGGAAATAGTATCTTTTTTTCAGTGCAATCACAATGAGTTGGTTGTAATTACAATTGCAATTGGGTGAACTACTCTTTTCCATCATAAGCGAAGGAAGCTGTTTTGGTCCAAAACTGGTACCTGTTATCAATAATGGACTGGCTGAGGTGAAACAAATTGAAATTTAAACCAGACAAGATGAAGAGCTCCCAGTCAGTCAAGATGCAGGTCCTCAGCTTGGGTGTGCTCCTGGATTCAGCCAGAAGTCTGGAAGCCTAGGTTTCAGTAGTGGTTAGCAGTGCATTTGTTCAGTTAAAGTTTGTGCACCAAGTGTGTTCTAGGAAGGACTGCCTCTGAAGAGTTTTTTAAAACTTTGACTAGTCCAAAAATCTGCAGCCAGATTACTATCAGGTGCTGGGTACAGGGAACTAACAAACCCCTTGTTCCTTCAGCTCCACTGGCTCCTGGTCCATTTTCAGGTATAATTTGAAGTACTGTTTATGACCTTTAAAGCCCTGCACAGCTTGGTTTCAGGTTATTTGGAGGACCATGTTCTCCCTTATGAACCAGTTTGTGCTCTGAGATCTGCTGGGGAGGACCTTTTCCTTTCCTGCCTTCCTCACAGGTACATCTGGTGGGAACATAGGAGAGGTCCTTCTCAGTGGCTGTCTCCAGGCTCTGGAACTCCTTTCTCAGAGAAGGTAGACTGGCACACTTACATACTTTTTCAGACAAGCAAAAACTTTTCTATTCTGACAGGTATTTGATGAGTGATTGTATAAGGGCCATCTTAGACAATGTGCTGGATATTGCTAATTGTTGAGCTGGTGTGTGCGTATGTGATAATGATATACTTTTTAACTTGGTTTTAATTTTTTTCTGATTGTTTAATTATCCCACTGTATATTGGCTAGTGTGGTGTAGTGGTTTGAGTTTTGGATTAGGACACTGGAAGACCAGTGTTTCTATCCTGGTTCAAAGATTGAAGCTCACAGGGTGACCTTGGGCAAGCCACACTCTCTCAGCCTCATAGGATGGCAATGGCAAACCCCTTCTGAAAAAACTTGCCAAGAAAACCCCATGGTAAGATAATACCTTAGGGTTGCCATAAGTCAGAAATGACTTGAAGACACACAACAACAAAGTTACTAGAAGAGTAATTGTGTCTTAAGAAAAAAGAAAAAAATATTTTAAATGACAGGTGACATGGAGTAGCATGTGTTCTATGTGACAGCCACAGACAACTGAGTCATGGGCACATGGCATGAGACAAAGTTGCAGCAAACTTGCATCATGCTATGTGATGCAGAGTAATGTCCCAGAACTACGCTCCTATATAAGTGGGCCAAGAGACTGGCCATGTGTGGGTTAATGTGGAGTTATAGTTAGAGTTGTAGTTGGAGTAACAGTGTATATTAATTGGTTGGAAGTTGATAGAGAGAAGTTGGAGTATATATGTGTGTATATGCTATATTGTACACATCATCACTGAAGATAAAGCCTCCAGAATCTTGGATAAACAACTACATTTTGAGTGTGAAAAGTGTGTCAGAGCATTGCCAATACCAACAGATGGTATTTTGCTTTTGTGATTCCCCCCCCCCCCAACTGCTACAATATTGTTTGGCTGCATCTGTTCCTAGACTGTGCTGGTAGTTGGTTTTCCCCCTCGCCAATGGTTTTGGACCAATATCTGGAGGACTGCATGATTCCCACCCCTGCTTTGATGCCTTCTGCAAGTTACTGCAAACCAAAAGTATAAATACTCCCCCCACAAAAAATACTCACATTCAACATTGGCTACTAAGGGCCTTTGCAGACTGCCAGCAATAGTGCAAATTGAGTACACTTTAAGGGTTAGGGTTAGGGAATCATGAGAACTGTATTTTATTGTGGCACCAGAGTTCTCTGACAGAGAAGGCTCAATGTCTCAGAAAAAAATACAATTCCTATGATTCCCTAGCACTAACCCTAACCCTTAAAGTGGACTCAGTTTGCACTATTGCTGGCAGTCTGCAAAGGCCCTAAGTTAACAAGACATAACTTTAAAGAGCTCCTGGTCTGCCCCTTGCCCCTAGCTCACCTTAATAGCCAGCAGCAGAACTGGGTGAAGGAAATCTGTTCAGCTTCAATTGGGGTGCAAGGAGGATGGCATTTCCACTCCCCCTGCAATGAGTGAGATTGTGATTGTCAGAAGCAGGATCCCATTGGAATTCCTTGTTGCAGCCTCAGTCACTGGTAGGAGAGGGTGGAAATGCCATCCTCTTCATGCCTTGGTCAGAAGTGGAATGGACCTCCTTTGCCTGATCTAGCTGCTGGCTCTTAAGGTGTGCTGGGGTGATATTTATGTGGGTTTACAATAAGGCTTACTGAATACAGGCCAATTATGGATCAGTAACTTTAGGGTAGAAATATGTGACTGCAATACAGGATATTTATGCATTTATTTAGAGTATTTATGTGCCACCGTTCAGACAAAAAGACTCCTGGAATGGCTTATAAATTGTTAATTTTGCAGTTCCCTGCCCTCAGGTTTACAATCTAATTAAGACATATAACACAAGGAAAACGGAATGGATGGAAGGGCCTTCATCTGCTGCTGGGGCTAAGCCAAAATGTACTACCAGATATTGGACTACCAGCCCCCCCTTCTCTATATATATGTGTATCTATATATATCCAGACTAGTTGTATTTCAAGACAATATATGTGTATCTATATATATCCAGACTAGTTGTATTTCAAGACAAATTTTTCTAAGCTACAAAAGTGTTTTAAGGATTTTTCTTCTTTTCCATTCATGTATTTGCTAGTGGCAAGTCAACCTCTCTTAAGCCTAAAGGGGAGGAAATGGCAAGCCTCCTCTGAATAAATCTTGCCAAGAAAACCTTATGATAGAGTCTACATAAATAGTGTCCAGATCGAGAGAAGTAATAGTGCCACTCTATTCTGCTTTGGTCAGGCCTCACCTGGAATACTGTGTCCAGTTCTGGGCACCACAATTCAAAAAGGATGTGGAGAAACTGGAGCATTTCCAAAGGAGGGCAACTAAAAAGGTGAAGGGTCTGGAAACCAAGACCTACGAAGAATGGCTTAGGGAGCTGGGAATGTTTAGCCTGGAGAAGAGGAGGTTGAGAGGTGATATGATAGCTGTGTTTAAATATTTGAAGGGATGTCATATTGAGGAGGGAACAAGCTTGTTTTCTGCTGCTCCAGAGACTAGGACCCAAAACAATGGGTGCAAGCTCCAGGAAAAGAGATTCCACCTCAACATTAGGGGGAACTTCCTGACAGTAAGGGCGGTTCGACAGTGGAACACACTCCCTCGGAGAGAGGTGGAGTCTCCTTCCTTGGAGGTCTTTAAGCTGGATGGCCATCGGTCGGGGATGCTTTGATTGGGAGTTCCTGCATGGCAGGGGGGGTTGGACTGGATGGCCCTTGTGGTCTCTTCCAACTCTATGATTCTATGATTCTAAATCAGAATCCACTTGATCACATGTAAAAACAAATTTTCTTATGATAGATCAGCTAATAAAAAAGACTCTAATGTGTGTAAATATATTTATAACTCTGTATCCATTTCCTTTATGTTTGAAACAACCTAAATGTCAGGATTTTATGTAGTGGAGAACTACTTGTGAACCTTTTGTATGAGAGAATGGATACCCAACAACAATTTGTTTTAAAATACCCTGGTAGAAAACCATAAGCAAGGCCTCATATGTGAAACAAGAGGAGGAAGGACACCAGATAAATTAGAGCTGGGGGATGCTACTTTTTTGGAGTGCAACTCCCAGCATCCTTCCTGTTGACTAGGACAATTTTTTAAGTTGTAGTACAAAATCTCTTTCAAGCTCTGGAATAAATCATGGTGGGGGGGCATTCATGACAGTTTGTGGATGATGGGTGTTGCAGTGATGTTCTTTGGCACCCAGCAGAATCTGCAGGACAAGCTGGCTGCTGTGATCCACAGCCACTTTGTAACTCTCACCATCAACTGGCTCGGCTTCTCTTCTTCAGGATCCTGTCTTCCTCAGTCAAGAAGACACATTGTAAAGTCCAAAAGCATAGTTTATTAATGCATATAAAAGTAAAACAAGATAGCTAAGTAAAATCCATTGTGATGAACTTGACCAGTTCAGCCATGAAAGATTACATCTTTAACAATCCCAAAAGCTTAGGATCTCCAACTTGTTGCAGTTAAAACCACTGCTTCCAGACACGCTCACATCTTGAACAATAACATTCTAGACAAAGGCTTCTCTAGGTCCTTCCCATATTCCACCTTCTAGGTGTTAACCTTATGTTAATTGGATAATGCCTGTATGATGTATGTTAACCCAGCCTCTTGCTGTCCATCATCCACCACGTGACTATTTTCTCAATTGTTTACGTATTGTTATCAAGCCTTTCTCATAACAAAGTCTGTGTCCATGAGTTCTACCTTTGGGAAAGCACATGTTTATGTCTGTGTTGGCCATCTGGTGTTATATTCACTTTGTTTTTCTAGATGTTGTTCTCATGAGGAAAATTCCACACACACATCTCTACATTTCACCTTTGACTGCACAACCCATCCATATTGTAACAATTCATACACTGCACTTTAGAATGTATAGAAATTGGGAAGGCTCAGAAATCTATTCTAGTAAATAAAATAGGCACAAAATTGATTTTTTTGGAACTTGTAAATTCAAATTACAAATAGAGCACTAAGTGGCAGAGGGAATGAAGAGAAGAGAGAATTCTAAAATTACAGAACAACCATCCTCTCCCCTATAAAACAAAAGGAGAACACATCAGCCAAAGGTACAGCATTGAATGTGGATGATTTAAACATTCTGTACTTGGTGGAATTTGCCAACTCATCATGAAAATCAATATGAGATACAAACTGAGGATCATTCAGGTTCATTTAGCACTGAAGGGCCATTGAAAGAGGAAGCAAAACAAAACCAAGACAGCAGCTAAATAGCCTGCTCTACCATCATTTGGGAAAATATAACAGCTTGGCAGGCATGAAGAAACAAAGCAAAGAAAAAAAGGGGGGGTTAATGATAGCCACCAACTGTTGAGGGTGAGAATGTAAGATTTGCAACCAGTCTCTCAAACATGGGACAAAAAATATGGGGGGGAAATAGGAGTCACTGGTCAACATTCTTTTGGAGCACTCTGTTGACATAAAAAATAGTTTTGCAAGTGGTTATACTTTCTCAGTAGTTGTTTATGTGTAGTTTCTAGTGCCACCAATTGTTCTTTAAGCACCTATAAATCCCTGTCTCTCATATTTGATTTGATTGATGGGGAGATGAAAGACCCTCGGAAAAAAGGTGAGGTCAAGACCATGGCACTCATTATACTATTGGTTATTCAAGAGTGAGAACCAGCACATCTTACGTTTTAAGGTTTCCCCTTTGACAAGGTGAAAAGTCATGTCCAACTGCAGGGATCAGTGTTCATTTCTATTACTAAGCCAAGGGAGCCAGCATTGCCAAAGATGACTCTGTGATTGTGTGGTCAGCATGACTACATGGAATGCTGTTACCTTCCCACCAAATTGGTACTGATGTATCTACTTGCATTTGCATACTTTCGAACTACTAGCTTGGCAGAAGCTGGGACTAGTGATGGGGGCGCACTCCATCATGCAGGACTTGGGCCTTGAACCACTGACCTGTCAATTTTGCAAACATGTTTAGACTTTGCTAAAGGTGCGTAGGAACATGACTACAGTTTAAGAAAGGTGAACTGGAATACAACATGATATACTGGGCATAACTTGATACAATAGAGTTGTAGGTCTTCAGTTGTTTCCTTTCTAAATGCAAGAACAGATAATTTTGTGATTCATCCCAGTTCCACAAAAGTGTTGAAAATGCAACAATTTGTGGCACTTAAATAATTAATGATGTCTTAGAGCAGGGGTAGGGAACCTTTTTGAGCCGGGGGCCGGGTTGCTGTCCCTCAGACAATTGGGGGGGCGAAGTACCAAAAATAAATAAATAAATAAATAAATAAAAAATTTAAAATTTAAAAAATAAATTAAAAAAATGCATGCACAGTCTCTCAGCCCCAGAAAAGCCATAGCAAAACCCCTGTGGAGATTTTGCCAAGAAAACCCCAAGAACAAGTAATAACAACAATAATCAATATCATGATGGTGGGCAGTGGCAGGGGGGCGGCGGCGGTGGCAGGACCGGCCTGGGTCTGGTCCAAAGGCCTCGGGGGGCCGCATCTGGACCCCGGGCCTTAGGTTGCCTACCCCTGTCTTAGAGAGCAAAAGTGATGTTTCCAGTGACCCAAGCCATGTCTGTATGGATGGAGAAATCCAGCCTACATCAGGGCTACCAGATTCATGGGGAGCATGAGTTGTCTGCAAAACTGGCACCCACAACAGAGCAATACAGGCAACAAAATCTGCACACTCCCCCAGTACAAGCATCCTGCCTGGCCCAGGGTACCTCCTATTGACTACTTCTCCTCACCTCCTGATGATGGTTCTCATCCCATTCCCACACCAGCAAGCAATTTG
Organism: Phrynosoma blainvillii; assembly: GCA_026167975.1. Taxonomy (NCBI): domain Eukaryota; kingdom Metazoa; phylum Chordata; class Lepidosauria; order Squamata; family Phrynosomatidae; genus Phrynosoma; species Phrynosoma blainvillii. The sequence goes on from JANUYF010000004.1 coordinate 25,493,709, forward strand.
CACCCCCGGGGAATACTTCAGAGTTTTCAACCTGTTTTGGACCAAGTGGAGACTCCTTGTATTTTAGCAAATCACCCTGTAGTACAGATTGGACCAGGTTTTTTTGCCCATTTTGGCCACAGGAATCATCTAAACAGGTCACTGAAGGAACTTCGTGGAAATGTTTCTTTTCCTTTGTGCAGACATGGTCCCAATGTCTGTTATTCATCTATTCTAACATCTCTGAGAGATTAGATCTGATAATCTTAGGGATCTTTTTATCTGGTCTCCTCTCGCTCTTTTATTTTCTCACTTTCACCAAAAGTGAATTTAGCTCAGCTCATAAAGAGTTTTGCTGTCTTTAACAGAGTTTGTACAATAAAGCCTTAGTTTGTTTCTTCTATCATTGTTGTCTTTGCTCCTTGATCACAGCTGCTAGCTGCCATATCCATAAACTAGCTTTAAAGAATAAGAGGGTTTCTGGGGGGGGGGGGGGATTAACATTATTTGCACTTTAAAAAATACATAGAGGTTTATTTTTTTGCACAAAAAAATATCTTCTTGATGGGGAAAATTGTTTTCTGGACACAAAAAAAATGACATTTTATGCAGGACACAGTAAATTTTATAGGGTCCAGCTCAAAAAACTTGTTTTCTGTCTAGAAAAAAAAATGCAGGTTATTTTCTGAATCAAACATGTATTTTGTCTCAAAAACCTTCCATTTCTGTGCAAAAAGCAATATATCTGTGAAAAAATGTCATTTTGTGCAAAATACAGTGCCTCTTGTGGGAGGAAAATTGATTTTTGTTTAGAAAATAAGTTTTCTGCCCTTAAGTACATTTTCTGTAAGGAAAAATATTAAAATTTTCAGTACAGCCTCAAAGGAAGAGAATCAGGCCCAGTTCCATTGGACCTAGCCTAGATTAAAAAGGAGAGCCCTCTCTCCAGTCCATCTGCCATGTTCCAGGCCTCAGAGGGAGAGATGAACTTTTGGACCTGATCCCTTTCCTCACTGCCATTCCCTTCTCCTTTTGTGTCATGTCTTTTTAGATTGTAAGTCTGAGGGCAGAGAACCATCTAATTAACCATTTGTAAGCTCCTCTGAGAGCCTTTGTGGCTGATGAAATAAATAAATATATGCATTTATGAGAAAATGAATTTTCCTGAAAGGTGTCTTTGCAGATGAGTACTTTTTACATACCTATGATATTCATCAGGCAAAGCAAATGTGAGATTCTGTTTCTCATCATTCTAGCTCTCTTCAGTGGCTTAAGTATTTTAGTACTGTACATTTATGTTAATTTAAAGTTTTAATACAGCATTCTGCTTTTCAAATATAAAATCTTCTGAGTGGCAGAAGGGACAGAATTAATGAAAGGGGTTAATTTAGATAAAGATCCTTCACTTCCTTGAAACAGTCATTAAGTAAAACTCCTACTATTTTCTTCTAATCAAATCTACATACACCTTAATGGCAATTATGTGTCATTTTTAAAAACAGCACTTGATCTCTTCACATTTACAATTTGTCTTCACTGAAGTGTTGCAATAGGCTATGTGTGTGTGTGTTTAAAGAATGGTATCCTTTCAGTAGTGTAATTTTTCCTGGGTAATTTGAGCTGCTTATTCTTTTTTCTCATTTGCTTCTCTCTTTCTCTCTTTCTCACTCTCTCTTATTTTTTTCCACTTCAGTAAAATAATTTTTATTCAATGCTTGATTAAAACACATATAAACATAAACATTATACATATCCAAACCTACGAAATCAGAAAAAAGCTAGGAAACACTAAGAGAAAGAAAAAAGAGAAAGAAAGAAAGAAAGAGAAAAGAAAAAAAAAACTTAGAAAACCCCCTCTTTACCCTTCCCTATTCCCATTCCTTTATTTATTTATTTATTTATTTGTTTGTTTATTCTTATTTTATTTATTCTTATTTATTAATTCTTCTTTCTCATTTGTTTCTGTCTCCTTTTTTCCCCACTTCAAATTAGTACTATCAAGTGTTCCTGGCAAACATAGTTTAAAGACGCCAGTGGTACACACATAAGCATCAACATATTATACAAAATTTGGAAAGCTATTCAGTTTGAAAATTCAAAGATATAGCCATGTGAGTCTGTAGAATCAGTACGTAGAGAGATCTTGTAGCACTTTTGAGACTAACTGAAAGAAAAAAATTGGCAGCATGAGCTTTCCTAGACTTCAATCTACTTCCTGAGATGCATTTGAGGAAGTAGACTTCAGTCTACAAAAGTTCATGCTCCCAATTTCTTTATTTCAGTTAATCTCAAAGGTGCTACAAGATCTCTCTAAATACAGTTTGAAAATTGTTTCTTACCCCTATGAGGCCGCTTCTATTACCCCTATTAGGCCGTGGTTAGGCCGCTTCTGAAAAAAACCTTCCCTGGACCCCCTGGATATGAAGAACTATAGGCCGGTATCTTTACTGCCATTTTTGAGCAAGGTGATCGAGAGGGCGGTTGCTCTTCAGTTCCAGGCAGTCTTGGATGAAACCGATTATCTAGACCCATTTCAAACCGGCTTCAGGACAGGCTTTGGGGTTGAGACTGCCATGGTTGCCTTGACCGACGATCTGTGTCTGAGCATCGACAGAGGTAGTGTGACCCTGTTGGTGCTCCTAGACCTCTCAGCAGCTTTTGACACGATAGATCACAGCATCCTCTTGGACCGCCTGAAGGGGTTAGATATCGGGGGTACTGCTTTGCAGTGGTTCCGGTCCTTCCTCTCGGGCCAGTCCCAGAGGGTGCTGCTTGGGGACTGTAGCTCTAGTAAGAGAGACCTCACTTGTGGGGTCCCTCAGGGGGCTATTTTGTCCCCAATGTTATTTAACATCTATATGAAGCCGCTGGGTGAGATTATACGGAATTATGGTGCTGGGTGTTATCAGTACGCTGATGACACCCAAATCTATTTCTCCGTGTCTCGTTTATCGGCCTCGAATTCCAATGGCATCTCTTCTCTCAATGAATGTCTTCGGGCGGTAATGGGCTGGATGAGGAAAAACAGATTGAAGCTGAATCCAGACAAGATGGAGGTGTTTACGGTCTCGGACCCGAAACCAAGAATTGGGTTGCAACCTCCAGTCCTGGATGGGGTCACACTCTCCTCCAGTGACTGTGTTCGCAGTCTGGGGGTGCTCCTTGACTCGTCGCTCCTGATGACAAATCAGGTTAATGCGATGGTCAGGAGCGGCTGTTATCAGCTTCGGCTGATACGCCAGCTGCGCCCTTTTCTGGAAGTATGGGATCTCGAGACTGTTGTGCACATGCTGGTAACCTCACGTTTAGATTTCTGCAATGCACTCTACATGGGGCTACCCTTGTGCCAGGTTCGGAAACTTCAGTTAGTACAAAACATGGCGGCCAGACTTCTGTTGGGAACATCCAGGAGGGAACACATTACTCCGGTCTTGCGGTCCCTCCACTGGCTGCCTATTGGTTTCTGGGCCCAGTACAAGGTGTTGGTTATCACCTTTAAAGCCCTAAATGGCTTGGGTCCAAGCTATCTTAGAGATCGCCTCCTCCCCTATAATCCTCCCCGTGCCCTCCACTCCTCTGGGAGGAATCTCCTGCAGCTTCCAAAATCTAGGCTTACGGTGACCTCCCAGAGGGCCTTCTCAGTTGTCGCCCCCAGGCTCTGGAACGGCCTGCCGGAGGAGATCCGTCAGTTGACATCCTTAGACAGTTTCAAGAGAGCTGTCAAGGCGGATCTCTTCCGGCAGGCCTTTCCAGACTAAAAACTCCCGGCCTGGGATATTGGGACCTTGGGACCTGGGTTTTTTCCCTTGGACTGTTCTCTCAACCCTTGTTAGAATTGTAGTCTCACGGGGGTTGTTGGGTTTTTTTTCTTTTAATTGTCTTATGGTTTATTGCCTTTTAAACATCTATTGTTTTAACTGACATCTAGTTTAATTCTCTTTTAAGGGGGGGGGGGGATTTTTTCTATTTTAAATTGTATTCAACTTTTACTTGTAAACCGCCTAGATTGGTTCGCCACCGGGCGGTATATAAATACATTTTATTATTATTATTATTATTATTATTATTTCCCACTAAAGTTGAGAATATTGCAAATGTAAACTGTTTCAAATATAGATGGTTAGATATGCCTAAATTTAGGCAGAAGTCAATCCAATGGAATTTTCTTTCAATGTAAAATACACTCACATTAGGACAAGGGTGGTAATTCTGTGATCTTCCAGCATGTTGTAGAACTGCAACTTCCAGAAACACTAATCATTATATTTAAAAGTGGGGAGTGCTTGGAGTTACAGTCCAAAAACAACTGGAGGCCCAAAGTCTGCCCGCTGCACTTCAGGTGCCATTGGCAAGGTGTCTGAAAGACTGTATCTTCTTATATGACTCTATCTCAGTTTTTGAAATGGGTGGGCTTCCTGTCTAAGGAACTCTGCCAAGGGAGGTTCAGTTGGCCTACACTTTGCTCTACTATTGTCAGCAGACCAAGCCCTTTTTATTTAAACAGGCCTTCAGTTTTTAACTGGTTGGGATATGTCTTAATGATTTTCTAAAAGATTTTCCAAGATTGATCTTAATCATCACCAACTAACCTCTATATCGCTATTACCGTATTTTTCAGCATATAAGACACATTTTTTCTTCCCCAAAACGAGGGTGGGGAAGTTGCTGCGCCTAATGAAGCGAATATACAAGCTGAAGGCAAACTGCCAAGGCCTAGGCTAAAAGTAGGCCTCATTTCAACCTCAGCCTTGGTGCTCCAGTGGGCTCCTCCCATCCCAGGAAGAGCCCATTGGAGCAGCCAGGACGGGGGTGGAAAGAGTCCTCTTTTCCTGGCTAGTTGAATGTGCTCCTCCTCTTTCCACCCCCATCCTGGGTGCTTCAATGGACTCTTCCTGGGGTCAGAGGACATCCTCCCATCCCAGGAAGAGTCCATTGGAGCACCCAGGACGGGGGTGGAAAGAGTCCCCCCCTTGAAGAAATCTGCCAAGAAAACCCTCATGGTAGGATCAAAATGAGCCAGAAATTACTCCAAGGCACTGGATTAGTACCCTGGCCAAGTTACACTGTCTCAGCCTCAGAGGGTGGAAATGGCAAACTCCCTCCTCTGAAGAAATCTGCCAGGAAAACCCTCATGGTAGGATCAAAATGAGCCAGAAATTACTCCAAGGCACTGGATTAGTACCCTGGCCAAGTTACACTGTCTCAGCCTCAGAGGGTGGAAATTGCAAACTCCCTCCTCTGAGGAAATCTGCCAGGAAAACCCTCATGGTAGGATCAAAATGAGCCAGAAATTACTCCAAGGCACTGGATTAGTACCCTGGCCAAGTTACACTGTCTCAGCCTCAGAGGGTGGAAATGGCAAACTCCCTCCTCTGAAGAAATCTGCCAGGAAAACCCTCATGGTAGGATCAAAATGAGCCAGAAATTACTCCAAGGCACTGGATTAGTACCCTGGCCAAGTTACACTATCTCAGCCTCAGAGGGTGGAAATGGCAAACTCCCTCCTCTGAAGAAATCTGCCAGGAAAACCCTCATGGTAGGATCAAAATGAGCCAGAAATTACTCCAAGGCACTGGATTAGTACCCTGGCCAAGTTACACTGTCTCAGCCTCAGAGGGTGGAAATTGCAAACTCCCTCCTCTGAAGAAATCTGCCAGGAAAACCCTCATGGTAGGATCAAAATGAGCCAGAAATTACTCCAAGGCACTGGATTAGTACCCTGGCCAAGTTACACTGTCTCAGCCTCAGAGGGTGGAAATGGCAAACTCCCTCCTCTGAAGAAATCTGCCAGGAAAACCCTCATGGTAGGATCAAAATGAGCCAGAAATTACTCCAAGGCACTGGATTAGTACCCTGGCCAAGTTACACTGTCTCAGCCTCAGAGGGTGGAAATGGCAAACTCCCTCCTCTGAAGAAATCTGCCAGGAAAACCCTCATGGTAGGATCAAAATGAACCAGAAATTACTCCAAGGCACTGGATTAGTACCCTGGCCAAGTTACACTGTCTCAGCCTCAGAGGGTGGAAATTGCAAACTCCCTCCTCTGAAGAAATCTGCCAGGAAAACCCTCATGGTAGGATCAAAATGAGCCAGAAATTACTCCAAGGCACTGGATTAGTACCCTGGCCAAGTTACACTGTCTCAGCCTCAGAGGGTGGAAATGGCAAACTCCCTCCTGTGAAGAAATCTGCCAGGAAAACCCTCATGGTAGGATCAAAATGAGCCAGAAATTACTCCAAGGCACTGGATTAGTACCCTGGCCAAGTTACACTGTCTCAGCCTCAGAGGGTGGAAATTGCAAACTCACTCCTCTGAAGAAATCTGCCAAGAAAACCCTCATGGTAGTGTCAAAATGAGCCAGAAATTACTCCAAGGCACTGGATTACTCTGGCCAAATCACACTCTCTCAGCCTCAGAGGATGGAAATGGCAACCCCCCCCTTGAAGAAATCTGCCAAGAAAACCCTCATGGTAGGGTCAAAATAAGCCATAAATTACTCCATAAGCCAATGGCCTAAAAACTCCAAAGGTACCAGTCCATCTGATCTTGGAAGCTAAGCAGGGTCAGCCCTGGATAGTCCTTGGATGAGAGACCGCCAAAGAATCCCAGGTGCTGCAGGCTGTATTTCAGAGGAAGGAACTGGCAAAACCACTTCTCGAGTCTTCCTTGCCTAAGAAATCCCTAAGAAATTCATGGAGTCACCATAAGGCGACCGGAGACTTGCAAGAAAGTTGGGCAGGGAATTTGTGCAATACCTGGCCCTGCTGCTGGCTTAAACTTACATTTACAACTTAAAATTGTTCTTAAACTGCTGTTAACTTTATACAGTTGATATAAAATATTTTACTACCGTATTTGGTTAAGAATCTTTTTTTCCTAGATTTTCCTCCTTTAAAATTGGGTGTGTCTTATATGCTGGAGCGTCTTATATGCCGAAAAATACAGTAAGTAACATCGCAGTTCAACGAAGGATGCTTGCACAAAGAGGACTTTTCACCCTCTCATTGTTCTACCTATAGTCCCCCAAAAGTTTTTCATGAGAGTCAGAAGCACCCAGAAAACACCTGGAAGTTTCAGAAGGAGTGGAAAATCAAGGAGATTCAGGGGAAGGTGGCTTGCATGAGCAAGAGCTCAGTAGAATATCTCATGCCTCTTTGAAGCTTTTGCAAGTTGTTTTTTCAACTGAAGCTTTAACAAGCACATAGTGGTGATGTTTCTTACTAATACTAAATGAGTGCTTCAAGGAAAATTTCTCATTTTCTCAAAATTCTTTGGGTTTCTTCAAAATAATAATTCAATATTCTACAATAATGTACAACAGAAACTGCTCAGAATATAAATCCATTAGTGATACCTGAGCTATGTTCAGAATATAATCAATAGATGAGGAGAATTAACATGAGAGACTCATAATGTGCCTGCCCCAAAGAATCCATTTTTCTTCCATACTTTGGGGCTGGGGAAGAGAGAGAGACTCGACATTCTGAAATAACTCCCCCTGCTTGAGAGCCTTGATATCCTGCTAAGAAAAACTCTTTCCTCAAATACCATTCCATTTTGAGACTTGTTTTTTTTCTTCTTTTCCATTTTTTCTTCTTTATTAAAATCATCTCTTCTGCTCTGACCTAGGTTCCATAAAATTCTATCTAAAATTCTATCTCCCCATCATTCTCCCAAATAAACCATTCAGATTAGTCTGCCTAAGAATGGAGTCTTATGATACATTTACTCCAATTTTGATATTTCCTCTCCTGAGGTAACAGGCTTTCATGTTTTCCTGAATTTGATAGAGAGAGAAGGAGCCATTCCAATGAATTCTAACAACCTAGGTCTAATCTGCACTGCAGAAATAATGCAGTTTGACACCACTTTAAATGCCATGGTTTAATGCTATGGCATTCTGGGCATTGTAGTTTTGTGAGATATTTAGCATTTGCTTTCAGAGAGCTTTGAAACAACATACTACAAATCCCAGGATTCCATAAGATTGGGCCATAACAGTTAAAGTGGTGTCAAACTGCATTATTTCTGCAATGTCATACAGCCCTAGTTCATCAAAGCATATTTAGCTTCACCATTAATTAGGGAATCTTGTGAGTTAAGAGAAATCTGTTTGGTTTAGTGATTTAACAAATTAATAAGGAAGGCAATTGCAAACCTGGCTTTAAAAACTCCAAGAAGTTACATAAAAACATATAAATTGGTATAAAACACAGTATATCTAATAAAAGACAATTTAAAAATAACACTATTTAAAAGCAGTTTGAAAATAAACAATTAATATAAAATTAATATGCAAATGGAATAAGGGAAGTAATCATTACTAGAAAGGAAATTCCTGTATGAACAAGTATATAAATATAAGTAATTCTTAATTGAGGATGAGTGGTTGAGTTATATAGTTTTTACTGCTTAGCTCTCCTGTTCCCTGTCCTATTCCTCTCATATTTTAAAACATCCTGATCTCAGAGTACTTCAGACAATGCCTTCCCATTACCCGTACATACATCTGGAGCAGAAACAGAAATGTAATTGTTCAAAATTGGCAACTGAGGCTAGTCTCATAACACATAGGTTTATGTACATTTATTTTATCAAACATCAATGTGTGTCATACAGAAATGGATGCAAAAATCAATCCTGTGGTGTATTCATTTCTTTTCATATATAAAATATAGGATAAGTCATCCCACTTCATCATGAAAATGATAGGGATGGATATAACATCACACACACCTACACAAGGAAATTTGAGCTGCACTAACCTTCAAATATTACAGTGTGTCATGACACCACTACCCATAAAATAAGCATCTTTTCAAGAGAGGGAGGCATAATCATTTTTCAATAAACCTGTCTGAGTCAGAACTTTCAATTATGGACTGATTCACATGCTAACCTGGCCAAATGAATCTCTTCAATCTATGCATCCACCTCTTACTCCCACCCCATAGATATAATACAAAATGTCATGAGTTTTGATGCCAGGGATAGTCTGTTTTAGATGAGCACGTAGTAATTCTAGGCATTTTGCAAAGTTAGTATTTTATGAAGGAGTCCATATGTATGAAAACCTAGGGTGCCATCTACACTGTAGAAACAACATAGTTTGACATTAAGTGCCATGCTTCCATCCTACACAACATAGTTTGACATTAAGTGCCATGCTTCCATCCTACATAACCCTGGAAGCTGTACTTTTGTGAGGTACCAACACTCTTTGACAGAGAAGACTAAAGGACAAATAAAACTACAAGTCCATAGAATTCCATAGACTGGAGCAGCAATACTCAAAATGGTGTCAAACTCCATTATTTCTACAGTATAGCATGGCCCACTGATTAGCATGACCTTTCCTCTCATTTGATCATGGTTATCTCACATGGGTGGCGGCGGCGGCAAGCTGAGGCCATGCTCCAGGGCCCCACCTGCGCCTCCTCCCTCCCTCCAGCGGCGCAAGTGGTGGCGGCCAAGCGGCCGGAAGAACCGGGCCTTGAAAAGGCCCCAATGGGCCCTTTGGCGGCGGCGGTGGCGGCAGCAAGCTGAGGCCGCGCTCCAGGGCCCCACCTGCGCCTCCTCCCTCCCTCCAGCAGTGCAAGCGGCGGCGGCCAAGCGGCCGGAAGAACCGGGCCTTGAAAAGGCCCCAATGAGCCCTGAGTAACGCGGGGCAAGCCTGGGCCCCACCCACCCCCCAGAGGCTTCTTTAGGCCCGTTGGGACCAGAGAGAGGCGGCGGAGCAGCGGCGACGCCCGTGCGGGGCAAGTTTGGGCCTCACCCATCCCCCAGAGGCTTCTTTAGGCCCACTGGGGCCAGAGAGAGGCAGCGGAGTAACGCGGGGCAAGAGGCTTCTTTGGGCCCGTTTGGGTTTGGTTTAAGTCTTTACATTTTTTATATTCATTTTATATTTTATACTCTTATCCTATCACACTGTGAGTTTTGAAGTTCCCCCTCCTGTGTTGTTAACAATTGTTTGTTATCCTTACTGTCTTGGAATAACTATTAAAATGGGCACTAAAAAACGTTCTAGAACAAGCCCTGATATAAATAAACATAATAAGGCCTCCAAACAGCTTAAGATCGACGATCTATTAGCTAATGAGGAAACCCTAAGCTTCCCAACCATACCTGTAAACTCTAATTTGGAGTTTGCAATTCCAACTGCTAATAGATTTCTTCCTTTGGATAAAGAAAATGAACTTTTATCCGATCATACAGTATCTCCCGGAAATGAGACAGTGGTCTCTTATGAAGATGTGTCCCTAGAGCTAAATGAGTCCATTTGGGGAAAACTGACAGATATGGAAAAGAAACACTTCACTAAACAACAACTAAATCCTCCTGATTTTGTGACTAAACAGTGTCTTTTGACAGCCCATACTGTTATCTCAATTTATGAACGACTAGGGAAGATCATGCACCAGGTGGAGCTTCTCAAACACTCTATTGAGACCTTTAAACAGGAACAGATAGTGATAAAGGAAAACCAGGATGATATCAATAGAGTAACATCTAGTAAAATGGGGAATCTCACTATATGTGACTCTAGGGGCAACTTATTTTCTAAGGAGAAAGGAAAAAGAGATTGTACCAGGGCTTTACAAGTGAATCAAGTTGTGTTGCAAATTGCCCATAATAGAATAAACAATGGCAGATGGGGGTCAAAAAGAACTATTAAATCCTCGTTGAGCCAATTATTACAGGTACCCTCTTATGATATTGACATTCTTACTGTGGAATGGCTACCTAGCATACTAGCTCATAAGCGTATTTTGTTAACCTTTGATCAATCTACAATTCCTCTTATGTTGATAAAAATGAAACCTTTTCTATCTAATTTCCGAATAACTCCAATACAGGTTTTCCAAGATCAAACAATAGCCCCTTTATTTCTTTATAGGCATAATAGTGAGGAACTTATTGAGCAAAATAAGACCCGCTTGACACTTTCTAAAGGAACTCCCAAAGAAACCATATTAGAGTTAGGTTCAACTAAAATCTCCAACATCAGGACTGAGAGTCAACCCACAGAAAAACAAATTATAGATTCAAGGAATATAATAACTAATGTAGAACAAAATGACTCTATTGCTTGAGTGGACGATCTTAAAAATATGTTGCTCACCATTAAAGATCTGGCCTCACCATTGTTGAATTTAATATCCTCTGTAGAAGCCTCCGATATAGAGAGGGTTCCGCCCAAGAATCTTATTGACACCTTATTATCAATGAATGAGAAAGATTTTACAATTACAACTTCAATGCAACTCTTAGAATCTACGAGAGCTAATATTACATCTGCCCAACATGAATTATTCTGCAGTTCAAAAGTCATAGCTCAAACAGAAATTTTGGATATTGACGATGATAAGGCCTTGATTACATCAACTTGACAATTAAATTTGTTAAGTTGGAATATTATGGGCTGGGGAAATAAATTCTATGATGCAGATTTTGTAAACTATCTACAAAACTTCAAAATTCTTTGCCTACAGGAGACATGGGCTCCCGAAACTAATTTACCATCTTTACATGGATTCCAAGCATTTTCTGTTCCTGCAGTTAAAACCTCCATAAGAGGTCGTGGAAGTGGTGGACTTACAATATTCATTTCAATTGATTTACATGCTGAGATCCACCCAATAACTAGTATATTTCCGCAATATATACAAGTGTTGTTTATTAAGAGCAAGTATTTTGATTCTGTAATTTGTATAAACATCTATTTCCCGCCTAATTTAGCAAAGAATGTAGGCCCTAATAATATCTGGGATGGCTTATCTGAAACCTTGACCTCTCTGGAAAATCAATACCCTTCCATAAAGTTATTAATGTGTGGAGATTTTAATGCTAGAATTGGAAATGATCTAAGGCAAGTGGAGAGCACTAATCATGGGCCAGCAATCCATGGTGTTTCCATTCCTAGAGTCTCTCAAGATATGAATGTTAACAAATCTGGTTTAAAGCTAGTAGAAATTCTATCTTTACATGGATTACAATGTCTTAATGGAACGCATTGTGACCTGACATTGGGTCCTTTTACTTACGTTACCAGTAGGGGAGCAAGTACGATAGACTATATAATAGTCTCAGCAAATTTGCTATCTGATATTTGTAGATTAGAAGCTGTTAATCGAGCTGAAAGTGACCACTTTCCATTGTCATTACTATTTAATTGCAGGCCACTCTATCCTCCAAATACTCTTCAAAATTTAAATGGAATCCATATAGGAGAACAGAGAATACGATGGACAGTCAATTTAAATACTTCTATCTCCAAGACCTTGGAGAGTTCCATCTTTAAATCTTTACAAAATGATATTCTAAATAATAACTTGGATATTTTGAAAGTTTTTCAAATTATAATTCAAAAACTTAAGCCCAAGTTAGTGAGCAATAAACAATTTAATCCCAATAAAATAGTAATTAACAGGTGGTTTGATGCGGAATGCCGAAATGCCCAGAGAGCGTTAATGAACTACTCTCGTCAGATACTTAGAAATAATAACAACAGCTCCCCTGAATATCTAGCCTCTATGAGACAATCTTACAAGGTACTTCTAAAACAAAAGAAGGACACATATGTTAGATCACAATGGAAACAACTAGCACAGGCGGTCTCAGGAAGAAATGAAAAGCAATTTTGGGACATCACTGCTTTAGGTATGAATAGGATTAGACCGGTCATTGTCGGACATATTACATCACAGCAATGGTATAGTCACTTTAGTAAACTTTATGGAGATATAGGTGTTGAACATCATTCTTCCATTGCTCAAAAAACTAATTGTCTGCCTCACTGGTTCCCTGTATCAGAGTCTGAGATAAAAAAGTTGATAGCATCCCTTGCACTGAATAAAGCTCCAGGTGAAAATATGATGCCCCCCGAAATATTTAAAAATTTTCCTGATTGGTGGGCTCCAATTCTAGCTAAGGTCTTCATTCAAATAAATAACACAGGGATAATTCCATCAGGTTGGAAACAGAGTGTAGTTGTTCCAATATACAAGAAGGGTGATAAGCAAGACCCCAATAACTACCGGCCTATAAGCCTGTTGGATGTGGACTCCAAGTTATATAGTAAACATCTGCTAAATAAATTAGAGGAATGGGAATCAAATAACCAAGTCATTTACCCAGAACAAGCAGGATTTAGGGAGGGCCAGAGTACTATCGATCACTGTTTAACCCTCTATTCTTTAGCTCAACAAGGAATCAATGGCCCAACAAAACATCTATTTGTCGCCTTCATTGACCTAGCTGCAGCTTTCGATTCAATCGATAGAAATTTGTTATGGCTCAAATTGGCCAACACTAATATGGATAATTGTTTACAATCTTTAATTAGGGAACTTTATTCTAACACAACAGCGAGGATAAGAGTTGGTACCTCTGGTTTATTAACTGAACCAATCCCCACAAACAAAGGAGTTAAACAAGGGTGTCTTCTGGCACCATCACTCTTTAATTTGTATTTAAATGACATCATTCCAGCACTCTCGGGCCCAGAATTTTTCCCTCCCACACTTGGGTCGAAAAAGATATCTATTCTGTTATACGCAGATGAGATGGTGTTGATTTCACTTACGCGTATAGGCTTGAGAAGATTAATTTCTAAACTTGTAATTTTTTGTTCTAAAGAAAAACTTGTTATCAATTATAACAAAACAAAAGTGATGGTGTTTGGGAATAGACACTCTGACCTCCACTGTTCTATTAATGGTCACCGGATTGAACAATGTAGGGAGTTTAAATATCTTGGTATTTATTTTACGGAAAATCTCTCTTGGAAATCTCATATTGAGGCTATCAGAATAATGGCAATGGAATCTATTGGAGCAATCCTTAAATTTTATAATCAAGCCGGGGGTCATTTGGTCGCACCTGCTCTAAAAATATTTCAGAGCAAAGCAATAACTCAAATTCTCTATGGTGCTGCTGTGTGGGGATGGGATGATTCTCAATTGGATAAATTGGAAACCCTCCAAAATACATTTCTTAAGAAATTACTTATCCTCCCGCCTGGTACACCGGCAGCTTTAGTCAGAGCAGAGGTTGGCTTACCTTCCATTAGAGTCCGTATCCATTTTGCTTTATTTAACTATTGGAAATCGGTAAAAGATTCTACAATTAAGGTTTTCCCTAAATCGTGTTTTCAATATCTACCAAAATGTAAAAGCTGGAGTTTGAAATATCAAAAATTGTTGGAATTATATCCTGCTTTAATTGAAATTCCCTCTATCTGGAACTCAAAAGAAAAGTTACACGAATATATTTACAATCACGGTGTACATTTGGACAGATTAGCTATTAATAATTCAAAGTTTTCTGAATGGTTCAGGTTATATAAACTGGATCATCAAATGGCCATCTATTTAGAGAAGCTCACATTTCCAAAGCTTAGACAAGCTTTTACAGCGCTTCGTTTTCAAACAATGCCCTCGGCCATGATTGATGGAAGATACTTATGTACACCAAAAGACTCCCGTCTGTGTATTTGCGGAGCACCAGAAGTTGAGGATCTGCCTCACTATTTGTTTTCTTGTCCACTTTATATGTAACCGAGGACTAAATTTCTGGGATCTATTTTGTCTAATTTACAGTGTAATAGCACTTCTGAAAAGATATTTTATCTGTTATCTGACATTAATTCTAAGGTAACTTATAAAGTCGCAATGTTTTCCACAGCAGCAATCAAAATTCGGGCTAGTGTTATAGCTGATATTGCAGTTGATTGCCGTGGTGATGATCGTATCTAATTTATTAGGGTGTTTTTAATGCTGATTTAGCTAACTGTTAAGAATATTGATTTAGTTGTGTGTTTTTTTCCTTTCAAATTGTTTCAAACTTGTATGCTAACTGCTTAACTAATTGATGTATTTTATTTTATAATACTGATGTATTTTATAATGTTAAAATTGCGAATGGCCTTTGGCTTAAGCAATAATAAAGCTGATGATGATGATGATGGTTATCTCACATCATCCAGACTGCTGTGATTATTCATTTCTCCATCACATTGGCCAGGATAATCATATGAACAGGTCACAGGATGAGCACATGTCTTACTTTACAGAGAACAGTCCACCATATAATTAGATGATTTCTGAAGAGCTTTAGAAATAATGTCCAAGTCTGGTTTTAAAGACCTTTTTTAAAAAAGTAGGAGAGAGAAGATACCCTGAAGGCATTACCTGGAGAGCAGACTGAATAGGTTTCAGGGATGTAAATTCTCATGTATAAGAAATAATAACTTTAAAAATTTTCTCCCAGTTCTGTAGAAATATAAGGAACATTTTTAGCAGCCATCATATTTCATCACTTTATTTGTGCAAAAACACACATATGGTTTTTCTGTGCAAAAAAACAAACAAACAAACAAAAAACCTGTTAGGTGGCAGAAAATGTATTTTCTGTGGAAAAAGCTATGTTTCTGCACACACGGCAGTGTATTATGAGCAAAATATCTTTGCCAAAATGTTTGGGTATGACTTTTTTTTTTTTTGCATAGAAAACATGTTTTCAGTCTGGAAAAAAACTGTTTTATGTGTAGCAATCAATCTATTAGTAGAATTTATGTAAATTTGCAAATTCACATAGATTTATGTATATTTGCAAATTGCACAAGGTTACTCTACTTTCACAAACACACTGATTCCTGGGTAGGAAACATGTTTTGAGTTGGGAAAATATTTTTGTGCAGAAAAGTAATATTTTTATTATTATTTGTTTATTTTAAGTATTTCTGTATTTCCTCACAGCTTCCAAGGGCTCCAAAGAGGTTGAACAAATAAAAACCAATAAAGATAAAAAAAACACTCTAAAAACACATTAAAAGCAATCTGAAAACAATCCAAGAATCCAGTTTTTAAACAGCTGAAACAATAATTTAAATAATATATAACAGCACTGCTTTGGCTGATAATGAGAAGTTTAGGAGAAATGAAGCCAACCTAGCTTCCTTTGTTTGGGCACAATAAATGCTGCTACAGAGAAAGTCCTGTTATGTGTACTTATGGGCCTTACTTCACAAGGTGCTGAGACACACAACAGGGCCTCCTCTAAAGATCTCAAATTTCGGACAGGCTCTTGTTCAATCTTCAAACTAGTCTAAGTGAATCATTGACAGACATTTCTCTGTGTTGATTATTAAATGCTGCAAGGCAATCAGCTAGGTTCTTTGCAACATTTTTGAATCACAAAGGTCAATTATTTTCTGGTCCTTCTCTTTTGATAAATTACCTATTTTATTTTCTTGAAATATACTTGGGAAGAACAGAACTTTACTTTCATGGCATAAGAAGACACATTATGATAATGTGAGTGGTATCAACTATATATTAAAATGGGGATCACATATAAATCCCCCCCCCCCAATGCATTATGTTAA
Organism: Phrynosoma blainvillii; assembly: GCA_026167975.1. NCBI lineage: Eukaryota > Metazoa > Chordata > Lepidosauria > Squamata > Phrynosomatidae > Phrynosoma > Phrynosoma blainvillii. Next base: position 25,510,074 of record JANUYF010000004.1, read on the forward strand.
GAATTTAGCAGGCTACCATTCTAGTTATCTTTATGTATGTATTATTTTAAATTTACAAGGTATGCAAGAGGTTACCCTTTGTCAGTTTTGAATGATTTGCCCATTGTGTCCCTGCTTGAAGAAGAGGAACCATGCTACATTCAGCAATGAGACAAGACTACTGTCACACTTTCTATGTGACTGACTTTAAAGATGAACGTGAGGGTGTGCTGATCTGAACATATACTACCAATTCTTCAGTGTTTCTTTGTGTCTTTACACACCCAATTTAAAGTGCTTTAAAGCCCTCATTGGCTTGGGACTTGGTTATTTGGTTTTCTTCAGAACCACCTGCAACTATACAAACCTACTTAAATTCTTCAGCCTTAGAGGTTTGGCTAAGGCACCAACTAGAAAGATCTATTGTTACCTTAAAAGATGGGGGGATTTAGGGCTTCCCCACCAGCATTGTCAGTGTCTCCTTGAATTTTGGTGGAAATTATAGTTCAAAATGAGGCCTGCAAAGGGGGGTAACTGGGGATCTTTTCATCTATGTATAATAGTACTAACTGCAGAGAGCTCTGCAGTTTCAGTGAATAGAAGGGTTTTTATTTACAAATGTGCAAGGGTACAAACAAAAATATATTATCTGGTGTGACAAAGGCTTTGATGGTTTTCCCAGGAAATCAACAAAAGGAATCTGGAATGGCTGATGGCTTTAGCTCCACATTGACAAAACATTGATTAGATTTCAGATAATCCCTGATCTTTAGATAGGTAAGGTGAATAGGAACATGCTGTGAAGTAAAATGAAAAGTACAGTCTCTGATTGCTTTAGTGATGGGACTCCTTTTGTCTCTAGTGCAAGAGAAAATGTAAAGAGCCTGGGTAGGTGTGTGGGATGCTCAGCAAACCCATTTTCTTGTATCTAGGTCTTACACATGTCCTTGGTCAGCATGACTCCTCACACGTGTACATCTGTAGGCCATTGTGACCCCTTAAAACATGCCCAATGCTAGATATTAATTATGAAATCCCATATGCAGTGAGAAAGGTGTAGGGTATGCTAACATTATGAAGTTGGCAAACGTGTTTTTTATGGAATATGTGCATTGACTCTTCACTGTGTTTAAATAAACCTTAACACCCAGAGCCCATTCACACTACACAATTAAAGTGTTGTTATTTTACTTTAACTGTCATGTCTGCATAACAGTTAAATTGGAGTTGGAGGTTGGAGTTTGAAGTTGGAGTTTGTAGTATGAGGAGGCACTGGAGTTTTCTGGCTGAGAATTCTGGATGGAACTATGACCATTAAAGTTGGATAATAGTATTATAATTGTGTAGTCTGAATAAGCCCCAGGTTGTTCCAAGCTGTTTTTATGTTGATGCAGCTTTGCTTGTCCAGGACTTGGTTATTTCATACCTCATCTAGTGTAATACCCTATTGTCAGGTTTGCCATCCTGAGCTCTTACTCCTGGAATTAATCCAGAACAGTACTGTCCGAGTTGTCTTAAATCTCCTCAAATACTCATATGTCTCTTCCCCTTGTAGATCCCTCCACTAGCTACCAGTTTGGGCCAAGACTCATTACATGTTTTTGATCCCAGTATTTAAGGCCCTGTGCTATAACCTCCCCCAGTATTTGGCAGCTCAGCTAACATGATATGCACCATCTAGAAATTTAAGAAATTTAAGATCTGCATACTAAGGATTATTGGTAGTTGCACTATCACATATGGCTCTGTCAACACTGCATGCTTTTCAGCATCTGACTCTGCATTTGTGGAACAAACTTTCTTTGTACCTCTGTCTGGAGGAAGATCTTACCTGCTTTTGTAAATGGTTGAGGACCTCCCTCTTTGATTCACTGGATTAAGTTATTGAGTGTGCCTAAAGTGGCCAAGATGTATAGTGACTGATGAGGATTTTGGTTTTAGTATACTAGTATATTATTTTAGTATTTTAGTACTTTATAATGATGTGTGTTATCATTCATTTTTTATTGTATATGTTTGGATGTACCACCTTTTGGTGAAAAGGGTGTTATAATAAATATTGTGATGATGAACGGATTGTTACTATCATGGCTGTTCTAAATGCTTTTCTGTGTGATTTTAATTAACTTAATTTTTATTTATTTTAATGTGTCAACTTTGTGAACAATGTTGGAAATGCTTTACCTCAGAAGGAAGGAAGGAAGGACTTTCCTGAAAATAAAACAAATAACAACAAGAACATCAGCTACCCAGAGATGCACAATTCATCTGATTCTTTCTTCCATTGTTTCCATCTTTCTTATGCTCCCAGGATGTCAGCAGGCACAACTACTTCACAGGTCACAATACTCTTCTTTTCAGGTCATAGGCCTTAGAAACAATTATGCTATCTTCCTACTGTGTGCATTTTAACCCTGCTGAGTCAGCACCATGATAATGAAATTCAGATGAATTGATCATTTTAATAACTCACTTTAAATATTCATGTTGCAATAAAAATACAAACTCTGAGACACCAAGAAATGCACAGTTAAGGTAAAATAACAAGAATAGCAATTGCACCATATGTCTTTTTATACTTCAAAGTAAATAATAATAATAATAATAATAATAATAATAATAATAATAACAACAACAAAGTTGTGCCCTGTTGTGCCTGGGAGTACAAAGGCCATATGGAAGTTTCTACCTTATTATCACTTTATTTCACAAAATAAGTTAGAGAGGCAGCCTCACGGTTAAGTTGATGGTATTATGTCATTTCAGCTTCCTGATTTCTGTTGAGTTGAATTTGCCTTGTAAGTAGGCAAAAAGGTATCAAGCAAAAGTACTATTGTGAAGTTGAAGGCTTTCACGGCCAGCATCCATAGTTTTCTGTGGGTTTTCCAGGCTATGTGGCCATGTTCAGGAAGAATTTATTCCTGACACTTCACCTGCATCTGTGGCTGTCATCTTCAGATGGGAGGCCTTCTGACATTGCCAGCCACAGATGCAGGTGAAACATCAGAAATAAATTCTTCCAGAATGCGGTCACATAGCCTGGAAAACCCACAGAAAACAAAAGTACTATTCTCAATCTCTTTTAATAAAATGGCCCCATGGAGACAAATCAAGCTACTTTGAAGTGGGTACAATCAATACAACTTGCAAAGCTGAGGATACATTGTTGTTTTTGTATGACTAAAAGTCATTATTGACTTATGGAGACCATAAGGTGACCCTAACATGAGGTTTTCTTGCCAAGATTTGTTTAGAGGAGGGTAGCAATTGCTTTCTTCTAATGCTGGGAAGAGAGGATCCCTGGTGGCACAGTGACTAAATGCCAGTACTGCAGCCTGGAACACCTACTAAGGAAGATCTAAGAAGAAATTGCTAAGGCAGGCTTAATGTTGAACATAAAGAAAACAAAAATAATGACCATCAAGGACCTTCACAAGTTCAACCTAGACAATGAAGAAATAGAAATAATAAAAGAATTCCCATACCTGGGATCAAACATTGATAGAAATGGGGACTGCAGTCAGGAAATCAGAAGAAGACTAAGAATGAGGAGGGTGGCTATGAAAGAACTAGAAAAGATTCTAAAATGCAAAGATATACAACTCAGAACAAAAGTTAGAATCATACAAGCCCTTGTATTCCCTATTACCATGTATGGATGTGAGAGATGGACAGTTAAGAAAGATGATAGGATGAAAATCAACCCATTTAAGATAATGTGGTGCTGGAGAAGAGTGCTGAGGATCCCATGGACAGCCAAAAGGACAAAGACGTGGATCCTAGAGCAGATCAAGCTGGAAATCTTCCTGGAGGCCAAGATGACCAAACTGAAGCTGTTGTACTTTGGACACATCATGAGAAGGGAGGACTCTTTTGAAAAAAAAAAATAATGCTGGGAAAGATGGAGGAAAGTAGGAACAGAGGAAGGTCACATGCTAGATTTATGGCCTCTATTAAGGAGGTCACGGGTATGAGATTGCAAGAATTAAGGAGAGTAGTGGACAAAAAAGGGTCTTGAAGATGTCTCATCCATAGGGCCGCCATGAGTCGAGATTGACTCAAGGGCAGTTAATAACAACAAAACTGCAGCCACTCACAGCCACAAGGTTGTGAGTTCAATCCCAGCCAGAGGCTCCAGGGTTGACTCAGCCTAGCCTCCTTCCAAAGTCGCTAAAATGAGTACCCAGCTTGTTGGGAGCAATTAGCTTACACATTGTAAACTGCTTAGGGAGTGCTTCAATGCACTTATAAGCAGTATAGAAACATACTTGCTATAAAAATATACTTGCTGGGAGAGTGTAACTTTCCAAAAGTCACCCAATGGATTTTCATGACTGAGCAGGGATTTGAACCCTGGTCTCCAAGAGTCCTAATCCAGTATTCAAAACACTAAACCAGTCTAGTTCTCAAGAATACTGGTGCTTTAACTTTTAGACCTGCCTCATACCTCATGCATTTTATGAATGTTATGGTTAGCACTGAATATTGAATAGAGCATATTTCTGATAAAGATTTCAGCAGGGGAAAAAAGGTATGACAAATTTGTAACCTTCTAAGAAATCCTCAGATGTTACTCCATGTAGAAACCTTTCCATTCACTGCAAAATGTTACTCTGTCAATATTTCTAGCCTTCACAAGACAGCTACAATCTTAATGAAGTATGCATTTTCTTTTTATAAGGCTAGCAATATATCACACTGCCAATGGAGCTTGCTGTTTATATTCAGGCAAATCATTTGAGGTGTCTTTAGAGAAATTTAAAGAGCTTTAATGATATAAGGAAAATTTCCCAAGGAGAATGAATTGTATAGCTCTGTTGGAAGCTGCAGAAAGCCACCAAGAAGCCCAAGGTGTTTTGTTTTGTTTTGTTTTGGACCATAGAACATATTACTAATTTAACCAGTGTGTCATGAATCAAGGTTCTCTGTTGCTCTTTTGATCCAGAGAGAAATTTAGCCACCCTAGACTCTAGGATTTTCAATATAGACACATGGGGAAAACAGATCTGGGTTTAGAGACTATGCATATGGGTATAGATTGCATATATCTCTATTATATATATAAAAATACATCAAACTGAATGGAATGAGATGTATCCTGAATGTTCAATGTTTCAAATGAATGAAAGTGTCATGTTGGGATTGGGACAGGGTATAGGGAATATATGTTCTGGGTGGCAATCACAAGATCCAAAACTATGGTTTTTCATTGATGACTGGGCCACTAATTTCCACCCAGGGTTTAGAGACTATGCATATGGGTATAGATTGCATATATCTATACCCATATACATAGTCTCTATCAATGTGTGGGGGTGGGATATTTGACTTTTCCAGTCCAAGTATATAAGTCTGAGTCTCCACAAGTTAGACATAAGTGGGAGACATATGATGGGCCTTTGGGACCAATGTGTTCAGATAAAGTTATAATTGATGTCCAATACTCAGACACTTTGGAGAACAGAGTAACAGCAGGGGCTATATTTGGAGCCTTAACCCTGGGAGCATATCCAGGTATCATCGCTCAAGAGAATCGTAGGAACATATTGGGACTTACATGCAGACTGGAAAAATCAATAATGTTACTGGGGAGATTGTTACTGGGGAGATTGTACACATGTACATTCCATGCAGTCTAAAATTGAAAAATTGAGTCAAATGATAATGTAACAAAGGCTAACTTTAGATTACTTGTGGGCTGCAAAAGGGGGATTTTGAAACATGATAGAAAGCCAATGTGTGGAAAATTTCATAATTTGAACAGATCAACTATGTTGACAGAAGTGGATAAAAAGTGGAAAACAACAACCTATTATATCAATCATGACCAATATCACCACCACTATGTATATAACTTCTTTTATTCAAATAGCAAAAGGCCACAAGTCACTTAACTAGCCAAAAAGAGATCATCCCCCTTTTGTGTCATGAACATTATTTTGGATCAATTTTCTTAAATTTTCCATCTCATCTTTTATTGATCTGTTTAAATTATGAAATTTTTCCACACATTGGCTTCCTATCATGTTACAAAATCCCCCCTTTGCAGCCCACAAGTAAAGTTAGCCTTTGTTGCATTATTATTTGACTCAATTTTTCAATTTTAGATTGCATGGAATGTACATGTGTATAATCTCCCCAGTAACAGTCTCCCCAGTAACATTATTGATTTTTCCAGTCTGCATGTCAGTCCCAATATGCTCCTACGATTCTCTTGAGCGATGATCCCTGGATATGCTCCCAGGGTTAAGGCTCCAAATATAGCCCCTGCTGTTACTCTGTTCCCCAAAGAGTCTGAGTATTGGACATCAATTATATCTTCATCTTCATTGGGTATGTGTATGCATATGAGAGCCATTGTGCAAGTGGGCTTACTTGGAAATCAGTTGTTAGAAATAATCAGATACAAATTGCATCTGATTAATTCCTTCCCCCACAGAGATATACCCACACTACATTAGAATTGTACCTGGAAAAGGTATAATGTCACTCTTTTTATAGTGTAACTGTAAACTTTACTTACTTTTACAGCTACAATACTATGGTCTCAATAAGAGTGTATCCACACTGCCAAATTAAAGCAATTAGACACCACTTTAACTGCCATGGCTGTATCCTACAGAATCCTGAGAATTGTAGTTTGGATACTAGTTTGGTAAGAGAGCTCTGGTGCCTCCTTGGGCATCTGGTGAAAGTGATGGTTGAGCTGATGGGGGGGGGGGTGTTAGAAATTTGCTGACTGAAACATGATATCCTGCCATCTTAATAGAATACTTTATATTTAGGGCTTGTTCCATACTAGCTCCCTGACATGCTGGTGTTCAGTGTCATCTGTAAATCCTAGGTATTCTTGCAGCAAGACAGAGAAATGCAGATGGGTTCTTTTGTCCATTACTATTCATTACTATCTTGAATTCATGGGTGCTACTTTGTATAATACTGAACATGCTTTATTGTGAACCAGACTTTTGCTTTTCACATAGAACTTGATCTTTCCTTAATGCAAAATCCCTGTACTTTGAAACCCACTCTATGAACAGCTGTTTCTTTTATTTTCCCCCATTTTAAAATGCTAAGAAGAAATCATGTTGCAAATTCAGTGTAAAATTAAATTCAAAATTACATTTGAATCTATATAATATGTATTGATATTGTTCTAATGTAGAGTTTCTTGCAGCCTTTGGTATTGTTTCATAAGAGTTTACTGCATAATTTCTTTTTAGATATAACCTATGTCTGCTTAGTTTGTTTTAACCTTCACACATTCTTGACTCCAGGAAAACAGACCTTGATTTTTTTTTTAACAGTTCATCATCTCTATTTGCATTCATAAATTTCCAATATGAGATACCACAAATTGCTCTGGTAAGCTTCAGCCTTGAATTCATTCACACTCAGGAATAATAACATAAGTAATTTTCTTTCAATCAGCAATGATGTCAAAGGAGAATCCTTCATAGTAGAATAAAATAAGTCACACAAACACCCCCTTCCATCAGCAATTGCATTGTTGGTAGAGGGACCTTCAGTCAGCTACCTTTGTTCAATGAATGGACACCAAGATTGTTAAAAACATAGGGATCTTTACATATGCCGTTCTGTACTAGTTAGGCTGCATCTGTGTTCAGTTCAGAACCTCACAAGTTTAAAAAGAACATTGACAAAAGGGATTGTGTTTGAAGGAGGGTAACTAGATTCATGAAAATCAGGTAAACAATGTTTATGAAAAAGAATAGGAAGCAATTGGATGTAAATAAATATAAATATAAATAAATATAAATATAATATTTTATAAATATTATTATATTAAATAAATACACATTAAATAACTAATCATTTAATACTTAAAATTAAATAATAAATAATATGAAACATTATATCAATATAAATAAAAAAACAAGACAGATGTGTCCTTTTTTGCTCAAAAGGGCAGGGTATTGACTATTGGGTGGAAATTACAGATAAACAGATTTTGGCTACATGTGAGGACAATTTCTCTATGGCTATTTGAAAGGGAACAAATAGCCTAGGGAAATGGTGGGCTCTCCCTTTCTGGGTATATTTAAGCAGAGGCTGGAGGACTATGATGGCTGCTGTGATTGCTAAATCCAGTATTGTAGATCCTTCATTGAATAAATGGCTTGATTATATGAAGTCCACAGTCTCTTTCATTTCTAAAGTCCAATGATTCTTTTTTTGTTTTTTGGGAGAGATTGAAACACAAAATTTTACTTGATGTGGTCGAGCCATACAAACTTACATTTTTTGTACTTGTTTTTGCTTCACTTTTTATTTAACATTTTGCTTTTTCATAATGCAGAGAACTTGATCAAAAGATCTGTACTGGGAAAGGTGTTTGTAACCCCTTCTCCCATACTGTTTTCTTTTAAAATTTTAATTTTTGACCCCAATCTTCTGTGGGGTGCAGGGTAAAATACAAGCATAGCTACCTTTATTTTTCACCTATAAGTCAAGCAACAACTTCAGTTTACACTTGGAAAATTGTCACAGGGAAACTTAAACATCTGATGCTTCAATAAAAGTCAGAACTCTCTACATTCCTTGGACTTTTTTTTTTAAATCGGTGGCCTGGCATCCTGTTCAACTGGATGCACAATCTCAAAATTGCTGGGGATTCACATTTATGGATGTTAATGACTGAACGTGACTCCAAAAATCTACCTTTGCAGTCTGGTAGCACCCCAACCAAATGATTTCTGAGGTGATGCACATCAAGACTAAGAAATGGCATCTGCAATGCTGTCCTGGTCATGGAATGACTTGAGACAGGAGCCTGAGTGGTCTCTCCTGTTGTCTGTTTTCATTGTGCTCTGCAACCAGGAAAGAGCTGTGTATGTCATTTCCCAATATTCCCACCTGCAGCACCTCAGAATTATCCTCCTCATCATCATCATCATTTTATAGCCTTCATTGCTCATGGGACTCAAGTTGGCTGACCCAAGAAACATTTGGATCAGGGTGCTGTTTTCCAGGTAGAGAGGTCTCAAGCTAAGACTGCTACTACTACTATTTCATTTCTATGGCATCATTAAATAATGATAAATATAATATACTCATGAACCCCTGGATCTGGAACTCAGCACTGTGTGGTGAACCAAGGATTACACATCTATGTTAAGAAAAAAACTGTATAGACCCTTTTGTCATGCTAGAAAAATAAAGAAAGAGAAGAGGAAAAAGAAAAGAAAAGAAAATGAAATCAATGAAGGTCTGATAGAATGTGGACATTTCTATTCCCTGATCATTGGCAGTCTGTAATAGTATCTGAAAATCCCTACATCATCAAGTAGTTATGCTTTGATTTTTCAAGAGAGATTAATGTGTGCCTAGTCTTCCACACATGATGGTACTCCCAATGCTTTTCCATACAAACTGCAATGCTTATTTAAGCTCTGTTGAATCTGGATTTGGTTTTTGATGCAAATGAAGATGTTCATGGATATTCAGGGCCACTAGCTATTGTATTTGCCTCAAGTCTAAATCTGTCTTGGGATGTACTTGCTGTGGCACTTGACTAGAAGATCCAAAATTACAGCCAAATTAAAAATGAATTTACACCTTTTTTCTATGTGTTTGTTTTAAAAAAGAAAGACTCTTTCAGCTGCATTCTTATATCCAGTTGTTATTGTGTGCCTTCAAGTCATTTCCAACTTATGGTGACTCTAAGGCAAACCTATCATGGGGTACCTGCACTATTAATGACCATATTCAGCCTCAAATTTTATCTTGAATGCTTCAAAGTTTGCTGGGAATAAAATTGACCAACATCTGAGGTTCATTTGTTCTGCTTAATGGCAGAGCAGCTCAACAATACTTTGCAAACTCTTTCCACTGTTATATTTATATTTATAGAACTCTTCTGGCACTGCTTGCCAAGGTAGTTTAGAAAAATGAAAATGCTATTTTGCTCTGTAATTAACTGGTCCATGAATCTATCGAGTGCCCAGAACAGAAGAGAGAAAATTACACATTATCTATTTGCAATAGAGCAACTGCAGCAGCATAAAGAACCCATACCAGTTTATACAAGAAAAAATCTTTATGTAGTAAGCATCTTAATTTGTTTTTATTAATCCAATGTTTAATGCAACAAAGCAAATAATTTATCCAAAATGCCTCCAAAATAAGCAAACACTCTTTTAAAAGCTGGATACCACAGTTCTACTTTAACATATACATCTTGTTGTTAGACTCAACCAGGGTATAAAAGATGAGACACTTGAAATCAAATCTTGTTAGTTTCTGATACACTAGACATTATTACATACTGTCCAAGAAGTAAGCATCCCCAGACTGAATTACAATTATATATTCCCATAGAGGGAACAGGTATAGGAGTACTGGCAAAGTTAATATAAAAAGGAACCTTGTAGCACCTTTGAGACTGAGAGAAAGAAAAAAAATGGTAGCATAAGCTTTCATAGACTTAAGTCTAGTTCCTCAGGAGAGGAAGGGTCACCATAAATGATAAATTATTTGAAGGCACACAGCAACAACAACAGCACAACAACAGCAAGCCACTGAGTCTGATATTGGGGCAAAACAAGGTAAAAATGAATGACAACCTGCTTGCCTATGTTAGTTCTGAAGTTTAGTTTTGTGTTATTAACTTTTCTCTGTAACACCTATGAAATCATCAGTCTAGGAAAGGAAAATTACTTTTTTTAACTTTTTCAAGAACTGTAATTTCCTTCAACAGTAGGAAATCAACAGTACACCTCATTGCTTTATGGCTGACATCTATATCACAAACTTATGGCTGCCCTATCTCTATTACATGGGACAGAATAATGTAATTTGGCTTTTCTGTAGTTCAGTTAATTGCCAGCACTACTTCTAAGAGCTATAGATGTATGAATGAAAATAATGATCTATAGATGAATGAATGAAAATAACATTGCAACATGCAATATTTCAGAGAAATGGCTTGTAAAATGAGTATAGTAGACAAAATATTGCATAAAATGTATGCATCAGCAATATCTGGGAGCATCTATTAGGAAAATTGACCAAAATTTTATACAATTTTTAATCTTTTAAAACTTTTTTTTAATGATTGGAAAAAGTGAGAAAAGGAAAGAACCAAACACTAGTGTATTCATATATTCCTATACAGTTAGTCCTCCATTTTTGTAGGGGATCCGTTCCAGACACACACACCCAAGCAAAAATGATTTTAACAGAGGTTGCCCTCCATGAATATTCAAAACTGAGGACCTTAAGTCCACAAGAATGGAGAGGCAACAGTATATGAAGCCAAATAGAACTTCAAAAAAAGATACAGCAATACATTGCAGCTTGCTAGTTGTTTGACAACCTCCCTGTTTTCACAGAAAGCAGCAAAACTGATATATTTTCTCAGAGTTCTCAAGACATTATATATGGCAGCTGGCATGTATTGCTTTACCCAGGAGTACAATTTCTGGTTTCAGTTGTATATTCTGCAAAATACAATGGTGTAGTAAAGTGACAAAATCAAGGTTTGCTTTTTGGAATTCGTGTGTGTGTGTGTGTAAATATTTTCAATCCATGGATGGTTGAATCCATGATTTTTTTAAAAAAATCCATGGATAGGGCAGACCAACTCTACATTCCCAAGGAGGTTGACTCAGAAAATGTTCAGTATTGCAGACTTCACTCAGTTGACCTCAGGACACCAAGATTCAAATCCTTGCTCAGCCATTTCCAGGTGCCTAGACAGGAATACATGATCAGAGGCATCCTTAGTTCTGCATCACAGATCCACCATTGTTGCTGTTCCATCACAGTAAGCAGTGGATGAGTATATTGGGTAGACTGGATTTGCTAAATCCAAAGCTCTTTACTTTCATCAACAAACACCTGGAAAGCAGAAACACTATGCTACATTCAAATGAGGCACGATGTCCTACAGTGTAATTTAAAATGTATCTCTGGAAGCTAGTAGCTTCCATGCCATAGGGCAGAGAATTCACTCTAGGTTTTTGCTTGATGTTTAAGGCACCTATTGTTGGTGCTGAACCTTATTCTCAAAATAGTCTCAGCACCATGGATAGTTCCTTTCAAGTTCAGCTAAAGTGAAGCATAGATTCACCACCCTACTGACATGGAATGCAGCAGCTCCCACCAGTTTAATGTTTTGAGTCATATTTTCCTTCCTATCCTTACTACACTGTGGATGTGTAAACTAGAGCATGTGAAATAATAAGCAAATGCATTGAAACAGCTATTTTTGCAACCTGCCAGATCTTTCTTGACAGCTGTTCCATTTTTGCAGTGACAGTTATGCAGCAAAAGCCCAAGCATTATTGTGAACCTGGTAAACTGCCATGCATGACTTTTTGCCTGTGTTTGGGTTGGCTGCTTACATGCCATATAGGCCAGTGCTACAGTTCATTAAATGAACTGTAAGACCTTGCTGAAATTTGAATCAAGCCATGTGGCTACACAATAAGTGAAATTTGTACAATGTATACATTTTGAAGAAAAATCTTTTTTTCCCCTACTCTACAAATATTGCTTCAGCCATAGGGAGAAAAGAAAAATGTACATGCTCACCACGTGCATGGTTTTTTTAAAAAATCTTTCTCTCTCCTTTTTTTCACTTGAAAATGCCAAATGCATTTGATTTTCCTGTAAGCCAAGTCTCTGTGTATTAATACAACTCATACAAGACAGGCATCTGTTGTGTTATACACATCAATGACATAATGATTTGGAAAAGTAAAACTGACCCAGCAGTACCTCCTATTGCATTTCTACTGGTCTGTCACTCCAGATCAGCCTTCTGTAGCATATACGTGTGTTAGGCAAAATATGGAAGGCATTTTTGTGGGCTTTTTTCAATATTTCTTCATTTATATACTGTTTTAATGTTGATTCTTCATTCTGGACATGATCAGACCAAAGTTAATCACTTTTATTTCCTTGTTTGTAATGGGAAAGTGTTAAGCATATGGTTACTAGTATAATGCTGTGCCAAGTTGTAAGTTCCACTGCATTTACATCATTGGCTTAATATGCAGCATATTGGCCTAATATGCAGCCAGCAAGCCTGAGGACATTGGAGCAGCTCTTCCTTTTCCCCCTCACCACTAGGGTCAAGGCAGCTGGGACATTAGAGCCAGGCAGCAGCAGTGACAGGGGGCATGGCCAAGAGTGGCTGGCCTTAAAAGCCGCTCCTCTACCCACCCTGGAACATCAGCCAATAAACCTGAGGACATTGGAGCAGCTTTTCCTCTCCCCTCCCCCACCACCATTGGGGACAAGGCACTGGGACAGTAGAGCCAGGCATCAGCAGTGAGAGGGGGTATGGCCAGGAGTGGTTGGCCTTTAAAAGCACTCCCTCACCCTCTGAAACACCAGCCAGCATGCCTGAAGACGTTGGAGCAGCTCTTCCTCTTCCCCGACTCCACCGGGGTTAAATACAGTGGAGGCAGCTGAGACAGGCAGCAGACCTGGATTTGGAGGGACTTGGAGGGCTCTGCAAATAAGGGACAGGCATATGTGGCCGGTTGGGATCTGGGAGTGAAAATGCAGGTTGTGCAGGGGAAAGGAAGGTATGGTGGGAACAGGGTGAGAGTTTGTAACAAAAGAAGGTGGGATCGATGTTTTAAAGCTATCCTGCCTTAAATTCACTCTGTTTCCTGGAATGGATTGGAGAGCACACCAACCATACCACAGAACCTTACTTTGCTCCTTTGCAATGCCAGGTCAGTCAGAAAGAAGACCCAGATCATTCATGATCTTCTCTTAGTTGAAGATGCCAACCTGACTTGCCTCACAGAGACCTAGCTGGGAGAAGGCAGTGCTATAACTTGGGTGCAGGTTCTCCCAGCTGGGTACTCTGTCAGTGAGCAGGTAAGGGGATGAGGGAAAGGGGGTGGAGTGGTTCTGGTTCATAAGAATCACCTTACCTTGACCAGGATACCTGTCTGGAAAACAGTCCACTTTGAATATATGTGTGAACCTGAGGACCAAGGATAGTTTGGGGATCTGCTAGTATACTGTCCACACCATTGTCTAACAGACTCCCTAAAGGAGCTGACACAACTGGTCTCAGAGTTGCTGTTGGAATCATCTGGACTCTTAATCTTGGGCAACTTCAACATTCCACTTGAGACCAGTTTGTCAAATCTAACAGGTGCGGCTCAGGAGTCCATGAAGTCCATGACAAACAAGGGCCTATCCCAATTGGTCGCCAGGCCCACACATTGTGCGGGTCATACCCTTGATGTGGTCTTCAGTACGGAACAGGAATATCCATGGGCAGAGATAATAAAAACCTCTGCATTGTCATAGACAGATCATTTCCTGATCAAGGCTGAACTTAGAACCACTACCCGTCCCATCGGGGGTGGAGGGCCCATGAGAATGGTCCGCCCTCAAAGGCTAATGGAACCAATTGGATTCTAGAAAGCCTTAGAGGGTTTAATGGTTGGTAACACTGGTGAATCTGTCGAGGTTTTGGTTAATACCTGGAACACCGATCTTGCCAGGGCTATCGACACAATTGCTCCCAAGTGCCCTTTCCAACCTGCTTCAAATTGTCAGTCGTGGTATATGGAAGAACTCAGGAAGATGAAGTGGGTTGGACAATGGCTAGAGTGCCTCTGACAGAAAACTAGACTCTTATCCGACAGAACTCATCATAGGAAATTTCTTTGTTCCTATAGAGAGACAATACAAGCAGCAAAGAAATCTTTCTTCTCTGCACGTATTGTGTTTGCAGAGTCCCATCCAGCAGAGGTGTTCAGGGTGGTAAAGGAACTGACACAGGTTAAAGCTGTGCAGAACTCATTACTTAACCTGACAATGGCCTGCTGTGACACATTTAACAACTTCTTTGCAAAGAAAATCTCTCGGATAAGAGCCGATTTGGATGCTGGTGTTATAGTAGAATCGATAGATGAGGTATCCAGCAACTCCATTTATGAGATTGTACTGGATTAGTTCCAACTGGTGAGTACCAATGACATGGACAAGCTCCTTGGTAGTGAGAGGAAGACAACATGCCCTCTTGACCCTTGACCATCATGGCTGGACGTCCAGGGGGGAGATGCCTTGAGGATGTTCCTGAGGGATATCATCAATGCATCCCTTAGGGAAGGTCATGTCCCTTCTTTTTTGAAGGAAGTGGTGGTTAGGCCGCTTCTGCAAAAAACTTCCCTTGACCCTCTGGACATGAACAGCTATAGGTCAGTCTTTTTGTTACCTTTTTTTGAGCAAGGTGATCGAGAGGGCTGTTGTTTTTCAGCTCCAAGCTGTCTCAGAGGAAACCAATTATCTGGATCCATTTCAAACTGGCTTTAGGACAGGATATGGAGTTGAGACTGCCATGGTTGCCTTGGCTGATGACCTTTGTCTGGGCATCGATAGAGGTAGTGTGACACTGTTGGTGCTACTGGACCTCTCAGCAGCCTTTGACATGATAGATCATGACATGCTCTTGGAACACCTGAGAAAATTAGGAATTGGAGGCATTGCATTGTAATGGTTCCGTTCCTTCCTCTCAGGCAGATTCCAGAGGGTGATGCTCAGGGACAGTTGCTCAGCAAAAAAGGAGCTTAATTGTGGCATCCCTCAGGGCTGGGATGCCACAAGGTTGCGAGTTCAATACCAGCCAGGGCTGAGGCTCGACTCAGGCCTGCATCCTTCCGAGGTCACTAAAATGAGTACCCAGCTTGTTGGGGGGCAATCAGCTCACAGTTGTAAACCGCTTAGACATCCCATAGCGTGATATGAAGCGGTATATAAATGAAGCTGCTTCCATCCTGTCCCTGATGCTATTCAACATATATATGAAGCTGCTGGGAGAGATCATTTGGAGACTTGGGGCAGGGTATTATCAGTATGCTGACAGCACTCAGATATATTTCTCCGTGTCTAAGTCTACAGCTTTGACTTCAGATGGCATCTCCCCTCTCAATGAATGTCTTAAACTGGTAAAGGACTGGATAAGGAAAAACAGATTGAAACTGAATCCAGACAAAATGGAGGTGCTAACGGTAACGGCCCCAAACTCAGATATTGGGACACTATCTCCAGTCCTAAATGGGGTCACACTCTCCTCAAAGGACTGTATTCACAGTCTGGGGGTGCTCCTAAATCCGACGCTCCAGATGACAAATCAGGTGAATGTGGTGGTCTGGAGTGCCTGTTATCAGCTTCGGCTGATATGCCAGCTGTGCCCTTTCCTGGAGATTAGGGACCTTGAAACTGTGATAAATTCATGGTAACCTCTCATCTCAATTTCTGCAATGCACTCTACATGGGGCTACCTTTGTGCCTAGTTCAGAAACTTCAACTGGTACAGAATATGATAGCCAGGTTGGTCTCAGACAAAACCAGAAGAGACCACATTACACCTATCCTAAGATCACTTCACTGGCTGCCTATCAGTTTCTGGGCACAGTACAAGGTCACCTTTAAAGCCCTAAATGGCTTGGGTCCAACCTATATTTGGGACCGCCTCCTTCTGTATAATCCACCCCATGCACTGAGGTCCTCTGGGAAGAATTTATTCTGTCTAAAAAAACTAGGCTATCTGCAACTGCCCAGAGGACCTTTTTGGCTATTGCTCCCAGACTTTGGAATGGCCTGCCGGATGAGATCCATCACTTGACCACCTTAAACAGCTTTTAAAAAGCTGTTAAGACAGATCTCTTCCAGCAGGCCTTTCCTGAGCAGATAGCCGGCCACCAAATTAAGCCTGTCCCTGTTTTCTGTTACTGTTATTTTAATCTAATTTACTTGTTATTTATTGTAACCTGTTATTTTTAAGTATGTTTTAAATTTCAATTGTTTAATTGTATTTTAAAGGATGGGCTACTGGGGGACTGGACTGTTTGTGTTATCTTGTAAGCCACCCCGGTTGTATTTTACAGAGAGGCGGGATAATAATAATAATAATAATAATAATAATAATAATAATAATTTTATATGTAGTGCTGCTCAGACATTACAGCAATGTGGTTGTAAGAAGTAGGGCAAGGTGGCCTAGAAAGTTATCTGCTTCTTCATCTCCCCTTAAATTTAGCAGTGAATGCAAAAGTACAAGGATAATCTTCAGATTGCAATCTGGGATACCTTAATTACCAAAACAGTATTTGCTGAAGGTAATGTTCTGCCAGTGTAAGACCATTCTTCTGCCACCCACTCTGCAGACAATAAGAACATGTCCCTGGGTCCTTCCAAGCAAATGTCCCACATATTGTCGACCGTCTGCAGATTTTCTTATCTACTCCCCTAAAGTAGAAATAAATGGTGGGGAAGAATGCCCTGGTGGTGCAGTGGTTAAATGCCTGTACTGCAGCCACTCACTCATAGACCACAAGGTTGTGAGTTCAATACTAGCCAGGGCTCAGGCTAGACTCAGACCTGCATCCTTCCGAGGTCGCTAAAATGAGTACCCAACTGTTGGGGGGCAATGAGCTTCCAATTGTAAACCGCTTAGACATCCCATAGCATGATATGAAGCAGTATATAAATGAAGCTGCTTTGCTTTGCTTTGCTGTTTTATTCTGTCAAATGGTGCCAAAGTAAAATAGGTCTTTGGTTAACATAACTTCTTAGTTGGTGAAAAATAATTGTTTCCCAATACATTTTGTTCAATTTGTTCATGGTTTAATTAGCACAATTACCACACTGTAATTAGGCTAGGCATTCTACAGGACCCCTGGTTGCTCGTCCACATAAATGCATCTCTCCAGAGGACTGCAGCATCACAACATTTTAATTCTATATTTTGGAATTAGTTGGCTCACTTGACATATACTGCCAAATGGGCATGTATCTTTAAACACAATCAGCTGCTTATCAGTACATCATTGGTGTGTAGCATTTTTAAAACTGCTGCAAAACATTATGTTCATGTTCTAAAAGTTTCACTTTTTAGTTTCACTTTTAGTGGAAGTGAAGGAATAAAAGGACAAGATGTGACTAGGTAAAAAGATCGATAAGGTTATTAGTCTACATTTCAGGAGGTTAGGATAGGTAGATAAGAAACTGGAGACAATGGGCCACTGAAAATTACTAAAACCTATCACTCCTGCTCTCTCCAAAACATCTTTAATTCTTTAAGTACTGTCCTAGTATTTCTTCCAGACTGCACTAACCCTACATATTATATAAGTGCTATCATTTTGTGAGAGTGACAATCCTAAAAGGAAATTACTCTGTAAGTGATCTAGAACTCTGATTCCACATCACCTTGAGAGATTCCACACAAAGCAGGGGCTTTCTTCTTCAGATTGACAATATCTGCAGGAACAGATGACAGAGGAGGCCATGGGTACCATCTTCCTCATCCTAATGCAGTTAGTTTAACTCTGTTTTATGTGCCTGAAAAGCATGGTAAACTCTGGAATACTGTTAGACCTGACAATTGATCAAATGCTAAACTTTATTGTGTAGACACTGGCAATGCTGATGAGTTTGTTTTGCAAACATGTACATTCTGTAATCCAATATCTAAGAAATTGGGCCACTGAGCATATCTAGATTTGCTGCATCAGGCAGTAAAATATTCATTTCTTTATGATATAGAAAACCTTGTTCTATTTGCTTTGGTGCTATTTTGGGTATATTGCAGTGATAATAAGAACAGTGTGACTGTGTATGATGCTCCAGTATTAAGTTTAATCTTGAGAGCTTGTCTTGGGAGTGAGGAACAAGTGGTCAATATCATGCACACTGTTCAATGAAGAGAAATGATGAATCTTTTCTCAATAAATCTTACCAAGAAAACCTTTTATTTTTATGGTCACCACAAGTCAGAGATAAGTTGAAGGGTCATTACAAAAACAAGAAAAGGGTTGAGAATGAGAAAACATTGTTTTCCAATTGGAGTGTTTGCCAAGTTAGGCAAGGGCACAGATTGCAGAATGAGAAGCAGGAATAAACAAAATTGTTCTTGTTATTTGCCATTAAATTGACTTCAAGTTATTGTGACTCTGTGAGTGCAAGATATCCAAGAGCTCTGGTTATCAACTGTTTTACTCAGATCTTGCAAACTCAGAGCTGTGGCTTCTTTGATTGAATCAGTTCACTTGTAATGTAGTCTTTCTCTTTTCCTACTGCCTTGCACTTTGTCAAGTATTATCATCTTTTTGTTAGTGAGTCTTATTGTCTCATTATATGTCCAAAATACAATAGCCTTAATTTAGTCATATTGGCTTCTAGTTCAGGCCTGATTTGTGCTAGGACTGCCTTTTTAGAAGTCCATGGTGCTAAAAGGTGGAAGGGGAAACCAGTATGGTGAACATGAAGGGGAAATAGTTATGACTTCACATGGCAAAAGCAAAATGTTTTTGTATTGTTTTGGTCTTTCTCTAGAAGAAATATCTGATACCATGAAGGTTACATGATATACTTGGTTTTCTATGACACCAAGTGATTGAGAAATTGTTTACCTTATAAGAGGCTGTACATGGCCAACTTATACCTGGAAGCTTTGGCTTCTATCACATTTGTTAGCTTTGTGGAATTTTCCAAGCACGTGAGCTTTGCAATACTGTCCTGGCAACCTTGACAAATTATATTAGAATGTATGAGCTTGTGGCCCAGGGCTCCCATTTTCTTCTGATTCTAATCTGTCAGTGTGGGAGACAGGAAAGTATTTCTTTCCATGAGTAAAGTTGGATCCTTGATTCACCAGACCTGGTCTTCTAATTTCTTCAAGAGTTACAGGGGAAAGAAAATCTCCTTCAGTATACATATTACTAAAAAAGAAGTTAATAATGATCATTTTTTATTAATGGTTTGTTGGGAATTCAAGCCTAATTTTGGGGAATTTATAATTAGCTCGAATATGTGAGTGAAGCGCCCAACTTCGCTTCAGAGATCTTTTCCAAATGTATACCAGAGGTATAAGAATTCTGGCAAGGAATGACACTGAAACGGATAAAATATTTATTAACACAATGAGCAAACAACAACATACGGCACACACACACACACTAGAAGAATGAGTGGGAAGGAGCGGGAGTGGGGGAAGTGAAGAGGGAAACCAGGATAGAGAGGGATATTACTTACACCTGAGAGACTCCTCTGGAATTCTGGTGGTGAATGAGGATGAGTTCTGTGGAAGGGGCATGACCGGCAAGAGAGGCGGTCGCGGGAACTATCTCAGAGCACAGACCAACAGAGATTCAGCATGCACTTCCAAGGTAGCACGAGGTCTACCAAAATCCAGGGTTTTTTAAGGCAAATTTCTGCCTTCTAGCCATGAGTCAAACAATAGGTGGACAAAGGCTTGATGGGTTTACCATTGTTTACCTAAGCATGGGCATAGTCTAAACAATGCATTTGGTTACAAAACTATCAAGGAAGGGAAGCTAGATAAAGGGGTGCATAGAGAAAGGGGTGCAATCAAATCTGATCACTGTCCCATTAAGTGTGAGACTAAGACAAACAAACACCATTGTGTATCTTTTCCAGTAGAATGGGAGATTCCCAAGGGCAACTCCCAAACCTGCCTATCCAGGAAATCTTTAGTGGTCTTGAGCAACTTCAACAGTGCCTTCCTGACCTTATGGTTGCCATCTCCCAAGGGTCAGGCTGGGGTCATAGGGAACTCCACATGGCTAAAATATACAAGAAAAATGGAGGACATCCGCTAACAGGTTATAAATCCCAGTTCATCCTTAAAAATAACTTATTTTTTAGTGAATACTGAATTTAATACAAACCATAGATCTGTTGTTAGGACATTATATTCATGTAAAGATAGTTGTGCATATGGTGCTTTTTCTCAGAGGTTGCATAAGCCCAGTCCTTAGTGTGCACTCATTCTACAAGTCCAAACATAGCCCCTTCTCTCACTGTTGACTTGGTGAGTCAATATTCAGTCATTATACAATAGCTATGTTCAAGATCTTGGTGTCAATTGCTCAGTCAGATGTGCACCTGAAGGATCAAACACAACTTTGCTAACATATTTTATGGTATATTAAAAGTGTATAGGATCTCATTCATAAACCCCTAGAAATGAAGTCATGACCCTATGACCCCATTCACACTACGTTTTTGTACCGGGTTTCCTTGGCACAGTTTGTCATGATCAAATCTCTCTGTGGCACTTTGTACTGATTCCCATTCACACTGGGAGGAGGGAGGGAGGAAGAGGAGATGGCGTGGCAGCAGCCACACTCTCTCAGCCTCAGAGAATGGCCATGACAACCCCCCTCTGAAGAAATTTGCCAAAAAAAGCAGGAAGAAGAGGAAAAGAGAGGAGGGAGGAGGGAGGAGGAGAGAGGAAAGGGCAGCAGTGTGGCAGTGGTGGTGGTGAGAAGAGGAGGAGGAGAAAGGAAGGAGGGAGGGAGGAGGATGTTGCAGCATGGATCCAGATTGGTAGTTCCCACTACTAAAGATTTGGATCCTTGCAGTGCCACAAAAAAGACTTGCTAGGTGACCTGGTGCCAAATACACCAGGACAAATGTGTTTTTTTTAGTAGCCCCCAGCAAACTGCACCAAGTGCAGTCGGGGGGAGTATGAACACCTGTAAAATAACTCAGGTTCTACATCTGGTTATTTCATAGTGTGAATGAGGCCTATGTCAATCAAATTTGAGTCAAGCTGTTTTTTCTCCTATGCATGTGGGGAAATATATGAATATTAGAAAACAGGGCATGGACTGTATTTATTATTGCGGGAAAAGTGAATATTTATCATTTGAGAAGACCAGAAGTATGTACGTTTACATCTCATGAAACAAAGTGTACACACACACTGTCTTTTGGTAGGGGAAAACACACACACAGCTTTTCCTCCCATTGGCTATGCTACCTTTACATCTTTGGAGAGAAGAGCTAAATATAAATGTAGTAAAAGACAAATAAATAATTTTATTACTTAAGTGTGGCATTAATTGTGTTCCCAAAGTATTTTTCAGAACATATTTTTGAAATGTATATATTTAAAATACATGTTTAATTGTATGTGTTTTTAAATCTTTTTATTAGTCAAGGAATCATATTGGGTTCTCATAAATGTGCAGATTTCTCATTACAAATTATGATTGGGTCCATGTTCAGTCTCAAGGATGTGATTTGGATAAGCTCATTTGTGTTTGCAAACCCAATGACTCCCATCCATCCCAAGCAGATTTGATTCTGTGCCATGCAGTATGTATGGATAAAAGGTTTTAAAGTATGCTCCTACGTAGATGAGGAGTGCGGCAGCTTGTAGAATGTATAGTTTGTATACTGATGACCCATAGTTCAGTCTCTTCACCTTCAAGTCATAATTGGAAAGAACTCTGGAGACCCACTACTAGTCCATGCAGGAAACCAAGCTAAGCTAGATGGACAAATGGTTGATATGGCAGCTTTCTAAGTAATGGTTTTCTTTGGTCCAAAACCACTATACTACTCTAAATCAGAAATAATCCAGTTTGAGACCCCTTTAACTGCCCCAGCTCAGAACTAGGGAATTCTGGGAACTGTAACTGGGACCTCTAAATATTTTTTTATTTTTTATTTAATGGTACAGTCTGAGGTGTGTCCTGGGGTGAAAATCTGACCAGTAGCTCTTTAGAAGTTGCATTAAAACTGATTGAGAGTAGTATAGTGGTTAGATCTCAGACTAGGATTGTGGACTTGGCTCCAAAACCTCATTCAGCCAGGACTTACTTGGAGACCTTGATGTAGACATTATCTCTTCCTTATAGAGTTGTGGTGAAGATAAAATGAGGCTGGAAGTAACCATATATGCCACCTTTAACTCTTTGGAAGAAAGAGCTAAATATATTTGTTGTACAAATGTAAATAATTTTATCAGTTAAGTGTGACATTATTTAATTATTTGTATCCACACAGAATTTTTGTTCCTATATTTTTCTCACTGAACATTCCTTGCTTTTATGAATGGCACCTTTGATGAAATAATTTTGACAAGGCCAGCCTATGACTTGGTGGTTTTCTCGTTGCTTTTTGTTCCCTTATTTGCATTTATGATACACTAGCCAACAGTTTGTCTAAGGTGGCAGTACTTCAGAGAGTAGATTCTGTTCCTTGCTCAGTTCACTGTGAGGCAGGAAGAAAATTTCTAACACTACGTCGAGCCCAATAGGCAAATTTCCCTTGTGTAGGCTATAATTCCAGCTCACTCGTGTGATTCCCTTTAATTTCAGCTACTGTCCCAACAGAAAACAGAAAGAAGTATGGAGCAGCAGAAGGGTTTGTCTGAGCTTGACAGCATCCAATCTTCTATTGGCATGAGCCCCATTATTAAACTAACTCCATTGGTGGAGATTAGGAAAGATAGACCATATGTGTTTGAATACCTTCCAAAACAGAATTGGCTGTTGATCAAGGATCAGTACAACCAGTCTCATGCACCTGCCACTCCTAAAGGGGAGAATGTTAATGATATTAATTTCCTTTCATCTCCTTACTTCAGTATCCTATTATACAGGTCCTTGAACCACAACATCCCAATATCATTCTTCACCTTCTGTTTTGTACAATTCTGCCAGTCAGCTTTAGAAAAACAAAATGTAGATTTGGATCTGATCTCTTTAAAAAAAAAAAAAAAAACAGCACTGTACTGAGCAAAATTTTATCTTCACTGTTGGAGCTAGCATTCACTTCAGATGATCTCTCAGAAGAGGGAATTAATTGTTGATTAAAAGCACTGGCACCCATTCACCTCCTTTTTAGTAATGGGTCTGTTCTGGAACTTCCCATCACAGTTGGTTAATTTTGGACAGACACATTTAATTAAAACTGACCAAAGCCAGAGTAGCTATTCGACTGTGGTTATTGTTGCTTTTTTTTTTTTTTTTTTACAATATGTCCAATTTTTAGGTATTTAGGCCCTTACACACAACATAAAAAGAGCCATGTTAGATCTGGCTGAAGGCTATCTGTTGCAGCATTTTGTTTCCACAGTGTCCAAAGTACTGACTATGGGCAAGGCACCCACAGGACATACATGTAACTGTATCATCCATCTTTCATTTCTTTGCAATTTGTATACAGAGTGCTATAGGCCAGACATATTCAGTTGTCAGATACTCAGCCTGCTCATATAATATTAAACTGCAGAATATACTCCGATATCCTACAGAACATTGAGCACAAGAATTTATTCAAGTAATTAGCTTTGTAAGAGTATGTGTCTGCATCATTCAGGATTATGTAAAAAATGGTTTCACTTTTCAGTCTGGGAAAACTGCCAGACACTCATTGGAATATAAACATGATAAAATAAAGACTGCACACTTCTAATCAACAAAGAGCATATACACCAGCATATTTTCACTTTAAAGGAAATATATATGTTTATATATCTATGAGACTGCTCATTTCCCATGCAAATATCCTGAAATTCCCATACTTGAAAATGCTCAAGTGGAGTGTTGATGATAATCTGGCTTGTCTGGTTTAACCATCCTCATGAGTTGGGCATTCAGACCAGAAGCTGATAAAGGTGACCCCAGACAGAATCCTGATTAGCTAATCAGTAGCAAGAACCCTGAATCCCTTAGTCTAAGAGATTGGGATGGGAAAACCACAACTATTTCAAGGGACACATTTTGTTTTAGAATAAATTTCTCATGATCTCTGGCAACTGGATGTGATGGCACATGACTGATGTTTGTGGCCCCTGTAATATTGCTCTCAGAGTAAATGTGAGACAGAGTTGGCATCTGGGCTTGTGACAGGGTCTTGTTCCTGTATTACCATCTATGTTATGTATCCTGTTGTAAGTTACTATTTTTTAAGATTTGGAGGCCCTCTGTAGGCCAATAAATCCCTGCTCCCCAGAGTTTATGGGACGGCTGTATTATTCTCCAGAATTGGCTGCAGCTCACTGATGATGTGTTTGAGTGGTCTCACATGGAGACTGTAGGTGACCACTAGGGGTGTTCCATCATTTTGTGTTTTTGGTATGTCTTATATTAAATGGTTCCTGGGTATTAATCTTGTCTTGTCTAGATGATCATTCTGTACTTCATTCAAAGAAGTCGGTTTACATAGACAAAAGCTCATGCAAAATAAAATAATAATAATAAAAACCTTCCATGATTCTGTCTTGGACCTCACACACAAACATAATATTTGCATCAGGAGGAACCAGTCTAGGAAAGTCATGCCAGACTAATCTGAACTCTTTTTTTTCAATAAAATTATCAGCTTGGTAGATGAAGGGAATGCTGTGGAGATAGCATATCTTGATTTTATTAAGCCTTTGACAATGTTCCCCATGACATTCTTACAAACAAGTTGGTAAAATGTGGGCTAGACAATGCAACTGTTAAATGGATTTGTAATTGGTTGACTGGCCAAACCCAAAGGGCGCTCCTCTTCATCCTGGAAAGAAGTGACCAGTGGGTTCTGTCCTGGGCCCAGTGCTTCTCAACATCTTTATCAACAATGTGGAGGAAAGAATAGAGGGCATCCTTATAAAATTTGCAGATGACACCAAATTAGAAAGAGTAGCTAATACCCCAGAGGAGATTATCAAAATTCAAAATGACCTGAATAGATTAAAAAGCTGGACCAAAGCTAACAAAATGAATTTCAACATGGAGAAATCTAAGGTACTGCACTTAGGGTGGAAAACCAAAATGCATAGATATAGGATGGGGAGGCACCTGGATTAATGAGACTACATATGAAAGAGATCTAGGAGTCCTAGTAGACCACAAGTTGAACATGAGTCAACAGTGTGATGTGGCAGCTAAAAAGGCCAATGAAGTTCTAGGCGGCATCAACAGAAGTATAGTGTCAAGATCAGGGGAAGTAATAGTCAGGCCCCACCTAGAATATTGTGTCCAGTTCTGGGCACCACAATTCAAAAAGGATGTTGATAAGCTGGACTGTGTCCAGAAGAGGGCAACCAAATGGTGAAGGATTTGGAAACCATGCTGTATGAGGAGCAACTTAAGGAGCTCAAAAAGGTTGCCTATCCCTGTTCTAGAGCCACCCTGTAGGGAAGGAAATGGCCTCCCAGCAGCAGCTTTTCTACTATACTCAATAGGTAATACAGCAATGTCCTACCACATTGTATGGACAATTTACATACCAGTCATTGTCATGACAGTAGTATATTTAACTGCAACAGCATATAAAATAATTTTGGAATTTATGTAGTGAATAATCTTTGGTTTATATCAGTGTAAATGAAGTGCATTGTGGAATATGTATGAACAGGGCATACTCCAGTTCTGAGCTTCAAATATTTTGTAGAGGCTTTTGTATGCAGCTTTATTTTTATGATTAATTCCATGATGGAAGGGAAAAAAGCTTGATTTAGCATGTAGGGTGAAATATGTTTGTCTGACACTGATTGTTTCCCTGACACAGTTTTTGCCAGAGGCCATTAGGATGTCACATCTGAGACTGTTTTCTCACAACTTGAAATATTTTCTTTAAAATGGCAGAAAAAAATCATTGAACAATGGAAATCATGACTCTAGCCTGTTTTGATATCAAACTTATAATGGTTATGAAAATCTATACTGACAGAAACCAGAATGAAACCAGAAATGTGTCTGACTATTCTTAAAGGGACAGGTTCTACACTGTGTATGGAGAAACATGTCTGTTCCCCCCCCCCCCCCCAAATATGAAAAACATTAACAGATGGGAAAAACAGATCTAAGTCATATCCTCTTGGACTAAATAACATGCCCTCCCTCAGTTTTCAAGGTGATCAGTCCAGAAGATGCAGGGTCTGGTCCCTAGGACTGGTGTAATTGTTCAGACAATGTACAGCCAGTTCAGTACTGAACCTACAGTATACCACTCTTAAAATAGATTTTTTTTTTGATCTGGACCTTACCAGGTGTCCAGCTCCATAGCAGAGCTCACTCAGGCTCCCAGTTCCAGTATGCTGGTCTACTACACCTAAAATGCTGCACAGCTACACCGCAGCCTTGCTTAGTTCCAGTGGTTCTCTATGGTCCTCCAAAGTCACAAATTGCTTCCTGACATCACCAGTGTCCTCCAGAGACATCCTCCTGGTCCCCTGCTGACTGTTCTACTTTCCCTTGAAAAATATTGCCACATCGTTCAACCTAGGGAACTACCCGCCAATGGATTCCCTGATGCAGTAACTGTTTACTCCATACCGCCATCATATGGATAGTACCTATACCACCAAGGTGACATATAGGCACAACTCAGCTCAGTTCTACAACATGGACAAAAAATGCATTGCAATACAATGACAAGGCTTTTGTACACATAATGCCTGTTGGTTACCACATTTCCTGAAGTCCTCATTGAGAAAAACTTCATTATAACCTGGCCGGTGGCATACTAGATAGCCAATTTCATCACATTGACTGCATTTGACTTTGTCCGTTCCAGAATTTATTCCAAACCTTTATACAAACTTTCTTCAGTCTTTCTCAGATTCACTGGACAGCTTACTATAGACCTTGTTGACCAATACACAAGCAATCAGACACCTTTTGATATTAAAACTCTGTTTTCTACTTCATGTGGACTCACAAATATAGCATTGATTGAGACCTGATTTAACCAAATTCTATAGATTCAATCCAGTCTTATTAAGTCTCAAACTGGATTATTTCTGGAAGTCTGTAAAGGCCCTTAGATGCTTAACACATATCTACCTCATACTTGATATCAATACATAATATGTCTTTATGCATGTTGCTAGTTTGATATATTCATAGTCAATAATTGATATACTATTTAGTGATTACTATATCCATAGTTAAGGATTATTGATACTATTATTATAGATAGTATTATTTGTGTTATGTTAATTAAGGTTTTGGTATGAGAGTGTGTGAATGGGTTCCAGGAGAGAGAGACTCATCCTGGCCAGGACAATGGGATTCTTTATGAAAATGATTCCCTGAATTTTAGGTTTAATGCTCCCTAAATTCACGCCCCTAAATTTTCTGAGCAAAGGTAATTTGAAAACAGTCCTCTGTCATGTAATCACTTAGATTGTTGTTCTTTAAGGCATGTTGCATGTAATCCTTGGATTCAGTTACTTTACAATACACTGGAAACTTACTAAATGACTGCATTTTAATAAAAACTATTTTCTACCTCCCACCCCTGTATCACACTGTACCTCATATCACACACATGTGCACCATCCCCATATCACATTGCACAGTGGTCAAGAGCAGTGGCCAGCCTAGGGCAAAATACCATGGTGCAACCTCACATGCCTGCACAGAAACCTTGTGTCCACTAAATCCAATGGGGGCAGAGAGCGAATCCAGTCAAGAGATCATCAAAGGTAATGCCGTATAGATTTGATTTTCCATTTCTATTCATCCTCCAATCATGATTTCATAACTGGACATTATTTTTTTCTGAAAACTTAACAGTTGTTGCCAGTATAGTTCTTAATATGTTTTGGAAATTTTGTTGTTGTGTGCCTTCAAGTCATTTGAGACTTCTGGTGAACCTATCATGGGGTTTTCTTTGCAAGCTTTGTTCAGAGGGCTATTGCCTTTGTTTCCTCCAAGGCTGAGAGAATTTGACTTAACCAGGGAGATTTCCATGACTAAACAGGGATTCAAACCCTCATCTCCAGAGTCCTAGGCCAATGATCAATGCTCAGTTTAAAAACATAAATAAATAAATCTGCCATAAATGTCCTTGTATATGCGCTCTCTCTCTCTCTCTCTCTCTCTCTCTATATATATATATATATATACATATATACTAAATTTTCAGTGAATGCACAAAAAGAAATATAAGACATCTGTAGAAGTAGTGTCTTGTTTGCCCACTTGCAATGAATTATCTTAGCACACTTGAGAAAAACTAGAGGCTCTGTTTGAAAGTACACTGAGCAGTCTGAGGAGAAAATTGGTGCTTGTAAATATAGTTTGAAAAGAGCCAGTATAAATTAGTTCTGTTAGCTTAGCACAAACGAACATAATATCTTCAACTTTGAATACATTGATTTCTGTTCATAGGATGGTAGTTTAGATAATGCAGGGGTAGGCAACCTTTTTGAGCCGGGGCCGTTCCCCCGAAGTCCTCCTCTCTGGCGGGCCTGGGGGGAGATGGCGGCGCACGCGCTCATGCTCATGTGTGTACCCGCCACCACCGCCGCATGTGCTGCCGCTACCGCCGCACATGTTGCGGCTACCATTTTGTTTTCTAAAATTTTGTTTTCCTGCGCATGTACTCCTGCACATGCGCAAACGCGTTGCAGCCGCCATTTTGGAAAACAAAATGGCAGCTGCGGCACGCGCGGCCACGGGGTGAGCAAAACACATGGCGGCGGTGGCAGGCAGCGGCGGCAGGGGTCCACCTGGGCTGGTAAGTGCAGGGCCTTGGGCCGGAACCGGCCCATGGGCCGTAGGTTGCCAGCCCCTGAGATAATGTGTCCAAAGTACAGATGTAAAGAATGCTCATCATTTTTCTTGTTCTCAAAGGGTTGGGGTGTCAACACAAGAAAAGAACACATTAAAAAGCCTGTTAACTACTATGAAATGTTTCACATTTTGGGACATTCTGCAAAGGAAGAAGAAGAAGAGGAAGAGGAAGAGGAAGAAGAAGAAGACTTTTTGCATAGACAATGCTGTGTTCTGTGCAAAAAATCAAGCATCCCAAAGTGAAAAGAAGAATAAAAGAAAAGAAAAGAAAATGTACAAAAACTCTCTAATATTGCCCAGTATAGTGACAAATCTAGAAGTTGCAGTCCATCAACAACTGGCATGTCACACAATTTTTATCCCTGGTTTAAGGTTCTCCAAGAGGATAACTCTGGGGAAGTTCTACTACATATTCGTAATGAGTTATGCTGTTGCTACTACTGCTTTAAAGATTATCTGGAACCTTCACCTGTATACATTTGAGGGCAGTATAGATGGACAATTTAATAACTGTACACAGTTTAGGGCAGCATCAATGGACATTTTTTTTAAAAAAAAAATACTGGGATAGAATTTGATCTGATTTGGATGCTTTAAAAAAGAAGTGTCTTAATTGTTTTGACTGGATTCTAATGACTGTGGCCCAAATCCAATTGCTAGTATCAAGTAAAGCAGACTCACTGCATCAAGTTCCCTTTGATTCAGTTGGTCTATTCAAGTTGGGACTAACAACCTGGATTTTTGCCCCCAGATCACAACCGGCCACAGATGCCTAACCCTTATACACATAGCCCTTCAAGTCCCCTCAAGATGCTGGTGCACAACAAAACCTCCAACAGCCTATGAGGGCCTTGGGAGCCAGCTATTAACATTGGCCCAGAGTTCTTGAGCTGCCTCCATGTCCTCCGGCTGGCTGGTGTGTGTTCCTGGGGTGGAGTTGGTGGAGTGACTTTTAACGCCAGCCATTCCTGGCCACACCCCAACTCCCTACTCAGCTGCCTTTTGCCCCAGTGTAATGAGGGAAAGAAGGGTTCTCCAGAGTCCTCCAGTGTCCTCTGGCTGGCTGGGTGCTGCTCCTATTTCTAAACCTGGTGTTTAGGTATACTATGGACTGTCCATATCAGCGAGCTAACGATCCATGGATTTGATTGTTTGTAGATTGCCAAGCCCCATATTATTCAATGGGTGTGCATACATGCTGACATGTCCATGTCACATGTCACTATCATTGATTAATATGAAGCATGACCATCTGCATTTTTTTGTCATCCATGGAGAGACCCAAAATCAAAACTATACGGATGGGAAAGCTCCACTATTGAAATAGTTCAAGATGTCATGTATTCACCATAAGCATGCAGTAACTTAACTTCTATTTTATCCTTTTATAATCTTGATTCTTTGGAATAGTTATATGATGGCATGTGTGTGAGAGAGTGTGTGAAGATTTATTCCAAAAAATGATCCATTATATTTCTAATTTGACCATGATTTAATGCACTCTGAGAGAAACAATATGCCACTGACTTCCAAGAAAAGAAGGCTATTCAGGCATATTGTTGGATAACAATGAGACTCCATATGCCTTTGCCACCCTCATCCTTCTGTGTGGCTCCATTTCTGACACCATCAGTCTGTGAAAGGGCTGAAAATCAAAGCAGCTCAGGAAGAAATCAGCAAGCAGAAATATTAGCTTATAGAAAATTCCCAAGACACACATTTCACCTGTTTTTCTTTTTTTTTTTTTTTCTGCACTACTAGGTTAAAGATATGTACTAGGAAGATATATTCATTCATATCACATACAGCATGCCTGGAGTGGTTTTCTGGTCTTCTTGATGTTGTGGCTTTCAACTCCAAGAATCTCTGATCACTATCAATGTTTGTTTGTGGGGATTTTTTTATTGAAGAAGTTTCTGTATCACCTCCCAGACCACAAGGGCTTCTGAGGAGATGAGCAAAGAAAAACACTTAAAATAATACAATTTTCTTTTAAATTAAAACACATTCAGGCATGCAGAGGTTGCCAGACTCCAACACAGCTGAAAGTGATTATAAAGTTCATCCAGTCAGAAACCCATATAAGTTAGGGCTTCTAATCAGATGGAGGTCTTGAACCATTTTCACTTAAACAGTGTTAAAGCTCCTTTCAGCTCCTTTTCAGCTACACAGGGAAGGAGAGGAAGTGAGGAGGCCTGAAACACCACAGCTCCACCTATGTTTGTAGGAAGAAGAATACCTGGATGGGTTATCTGGTGGCTCTTCATGTTTAGAGGTGCAAAACCTTTGGGTGAGATCAGTATCTGAATAGGAGAGCACTTGGGGACTGTGTGTGTTCCATCTTGATATATCCTGAAAATGTCAGACTTTGAATGGTAAAAAAAGAACTCCAGATCTTCACAGCGGTCAGACACTATTAATTACTTTCACAGCAACAAAGCACAGAAAATCCTCTCCTTTAGATCTTTAAACTCTCTCTAGTCTAGCATCTATGTTCTGAGAGCCCCTTCAGTTACAATACACTGCCACACTAAACCCAGAAAAGATAAAGCCCAAAATCAATTTTATTACTTGACTCTTATGTTCTGGAACCAATGTATCAAATATGGTACATTCCAGGTCTTGTTCTAGACTCTTCCTGGTCTAGGTCTTCACTCTTATGTTCTGGAACCAATGTATTAAATACGGTGCATTCCAGGTTCAAGTCACTACACATTTTGCTAATACTGATAGTTAATAATTAATTTCTCTCTTCTCTGCAATACAAAGTCACTAAAACCATAAAAGAATCAATAATACAAAATAAAAAATGCAGAGAGAATTTTTTCAAATAAATAATTAAAACAGAATTACCAATAGTTTCGGAAACTTCAAGAAAATGAACGATTGAAATAAAGCAATTATACTACTTTTAATCTTTTCAAAGAAGGTAACAATGAGAGGTCAGAGCTTAATGTACTGTACAGCCAGTCAATGTGATACCATTTAAAAAACTACAATTCCTATGGATTTTCTATAAACTTGGTTACTAAGTAAGTGGCTACCTGGTCATCTTAGAATAGAATAATACAGGCTTCTTTCATCTTGCACAAACTTTTGAAAGTTTATGTCAAGTGTCATAATCTGCACCTTTCTTTATCCCATTACTTTGTGTTACAATATGTTAATTACATAACTGTATTTAAATATCTGTGGTTTTAATATTGTACTCCATCAGCATATCCTCCAACTGTCCCAATTTTGCAGGGACAATCCTGATTAATCCTCTGCTATATGTCAGCATGGTGTAGTGGTTTGAGTGTTGGACTACAACCCTGGAGACCAGAGTTCAATTCCCAGCTTGACCATGAAACCCGCTGGATGAACTTGGACAAGTCGCATGCTGTCAGTCTCCGGGCAAGGCAATGGGAAACTTCCTCTGAACAAATCATGCCAAGAAAACTCTATTATAGGTTCACGTTAGGGTTACCATGAGTCAGAAAATACCTGAAGGTGTGCAACAACAATCTCACTTTTTCAGATGCTTTAAAATGACCCAGTTTCTCTTGAAACAGGTGTGGTTTCCCACCCCTATCTCTTAGGCCTTGTCTGTATTGGCCAGGGTGCTCTGGGGGAAGCCTAGAGTATCCTGATCTGAGTTGTCCTGATCTCTCCCTGTTACTTGGCCCTCTGTTTCTATGCTGGATGAATGTCTGCATAGCCATCCCACTGAGCTGTCCAATACATCACCCATGTCACCACTCATTTGCTTCTGACATCAGAATGAGATGATCACATGGCTGAGTGCCTTGTTATAACCTCAGAGTAAGCAACAGGCAACAGTGGTGGATGCACTGGGAAGCTCAGTGGGATTTTCTCAGATCTTCATTTTAAGGCTGTTATATGCCATTTCTGGTGTTGAACATACTGGACATTGTTCAGACTGCTTGCACCAAAACTGGGATTTGGGGCATGCATTGTCCAAAAAGTATGAAGCCATAATGGGGGGAAATGTTCCTTTTGGCTGTACAGACAAGGCCCAAACTGAGGAACTGATGGTATTTGCCATTTATCAGCTAATTCTACATTTTTTCATGGGTCACCTTTATCAACCTCTGGTGACCTTCATGTCCAACTCGTGGTTGTTATACTAGACAGAGTGAGTTTACATCAGCCTCCTTCTGAGGCCTGACAAATGGTCAGTGAGTGAAAATAGGAGCAAATTTCAAGATTTCTAATTGTGCATACTCTCCAGCTGTCCTGATTCAGCAGTGACAGTCCTAACTAGTTCCACTTTTTGAACTGCTTTTAAAATGTCACAGTTTCACTCTCCTTCTAGCTTTCTCCCTTTGTTCTCAGTTTATTCCAATTGCTGCATTTTGAGTTCAAACTGCATAAGTGGTTTGCACTCATCTCAGCAGAGGGAAGTGGAGAAGAATCCTGCCTTTAACCATAGGCTCATGCAAAACCAAACTACTGCACCTTCTCCTAACATATCTGTCCTTCCTTGTTAATAATGTTTGCCATCTTGAAATACTCTCATGTTTCTTGATTGTAAGTTCTAGTTTTCATGTGCAAAAGGTTGGATGGTATGCTTATGGAAGAAGCCAGGTAAATTTAAGACTTCTTTCCCACAATGCACAGCAGCAAACACATTGGGTTTTTCATGACAAGGGAGATTACTGCACATGTTTTTCTCCTCTGCTGGGCATGAGCTGGGCATGGATGTAAACCACTTAAAAACAGGTGTTTTCACGTGCCTCCATGCCCAGCTCAGAGGCATTGCATACCTGATCTGGACTTCTAGACTTTGCAAAGAATGGGAAAGTCCCATTCTTTGTGAAGTCTGGATTGGGTACGTGATGCCTCTGAGCTGGGCATGGAGGTGTGAGAAAACATCTGGTTTTTTAATGGTTTATGCCCATGCCCAGCCCGTGCCTAGCTTGGGAGAAAAACATGTGTGATAATCTCCATAGAGACTGAGGAAGATGGTGTCACCATTTCTAGATTTTTAATAATGTCCTTGTATGGTAGAAGAGTTTTCAAACAGCTGCTTCCAGGGCAAGTTCAAGACATGTTCAATCTCCAGGCTCCATATTGTTCTATTTAAAAGACAGTAAAATAATGTTCTTTATATTTTTAATCAAATACATAAAACATGAAATTAGATATTGTGAAGGTAATATTCAGTCACCTTACTGTTTTTCCTCAGATGGCAGCCCTATGGGTTTTTTTTTTCCACCGCTGCTGCCAATTTCTCACAACCACTTATCCTTTGAAAACTATTTTTCTTGTATGACAGCACCATGGGCCTTTCAACTCCACTGCTGTCCCACTCTGTGACGGTGACACCCTCAGTCACCTTACTTATTTCCACTCAATGGTGCCTATGGGTGGAATGGATTCACCACTCAAGGAACTTAACCCCAAACTATCCTTTAATGTTGGTAGCGTGTTTCTTTCTTTTCTTTTTTTTAATTTTTTTATTATAACAAAAATAGAAATTCAAAGCTTATCATATGTTATTCCAAATACATACATAGTTATAAGAATGACCCTGCCAAAATTATATTATACAATTCAAACTTATAATATATAAAGCTGATAATTCCTGTTTAGTAGCCAAGACATATCAAGTTTGAAGATTGTTATCTTAAATTTACAACTAAATACCACTTCTATATAAAACAATGCCTATTACATTGCTAGAGCAAATAAACAATTTACTTACAGCTGCTAATCCTTTGAGAATTGTTGTTATTATTGTTGCCATCATTATTATTACTATCATCATTATTCCACTTAAATTTCCCATATTTCCTCACAATATGAGTATAAAGGTTTCGATATATTCTCTATTTTATTATACAATTTATCTCCTGTTAGATCTTTACAATTATCTAATTCTGCAATATCTAATAATTTTTGTAACCAGCTATCAACTGATGGTATAACCTGAGGTTTCCAATTGCTAGCAACTGCAATTCTAGCAAGTGTCACCATGTATAAGAGAATCTTCTATGTATAATTTTTATGTATATTGTCTAAATCTTGAATCATATTAAGAAGATATATCTGTGGTGTACATTCAAATGTTATATTGAATATGTCACATAATGCTTTATGAATCAACTTCCAAAATTTTTGCATCAAGGGACACGACCACCACATGTGTGGCCAAGTTCCCAGTTCTTTTTGGCATTTCCAGCAAAAATATTTATTGTTTTTGTACATTTTTGCTAATCTAACCGGTGTTAAATACCACCTTGTTTCCATTTTATAATAGTTTTCACGTAACAGTTGATTATTGGTGAACTTATATGTTACAGTTCTTGCCTTGGACCAAGTATCAAGACTTATTCCCACACTTAAATCTTGAGCCCATTTTATCATGTGTTCCTGGTAGCGTGTTTCTTTATTAGAATTACATACAAGCCTTTATTTTTAAAAAGTTAGAAGTTTTTTTTAAAGTTAACTTGAACAATGTATCACTAATATGAGATAGTTACTACATGGTCTTGCTTTACTTGTTACATGTTGTTACAGTTATAATTTCTTGTACTTATACTTGGTAGTTACTTTAACTCCACTAGAAAGCCAACTCTTTAGGATAATATGTTTCATATGCATGTTTATTGTTTGTGCTTCACTTTTTACTTTAAACACTTCTCTTCAGAGAACACTCCTTAGTTATTCCAGGACCCTCTCAGTCATTTCTTTACACCATGCTGTACATTCTTTATATACTTACTTCATTATATATACATGACATAACTTTATTTCTGGTACATTTGTTGTTCTTCTTATGAGTCTGCAGGCTGTATCTAAAGTTACCCTTTCAATATATATTTACTATTACTTCAGTGTAATATACAATGCAGTTTCATTTTCTATTTTCATTGCCTTAGTTGCATGTTCAATTTACCAATAACTACTACCAATTCAAGTATCCTTAGGTTTCCTTTGTAAACCAGCAGCAATTATGCATTTCTTATCTATGACTATACTTTTAATGGTTATTCTATTTACTACATTCTCTTATCATTTTTATCTTACAAGTTTAGCAAATTATTTATATTACATGTACAAAACATGTTAGTTGTTTATTCTCAACTCTTTAAATGTCACACATCTTAAATTCAAATTCTTTACATGCTCCTCTTGAACTTATTACTGAAATCATTTTCAATCTTCTAACCTCTCTCTCTTACTGGCTTGAAGACTGATGGAGCCTTATCTCTTAACAGTTTTCCCATTCCCAATATGGGTCTGGAATTTCCTCCTCCCCCATCTCAATAATGGCTTACGACAATATATTTGTTTTCCAGTCCACTTTGTATATCCTATTCCTAAACCAGTCACCAAGGCTCTTTATATCCCTCAGGATACATAATAATAGTAACTCCCCATCGGGGTTCTGCTCTTTACTGAGTCCCTCACTAACAGACCCTGACTCTAACTGCCACTAACTGACTCCAACTATCCTATTTATCCTTGCCTAACTTTAATCTGATTGGCTGGTGCCTGCCCCATCCCAATTGGATATTGCCAAGACTTCTCTCACCTTGCCACACTCTGCCTTCCCTTCACATATATTTTTATGTTTATTTCTTTTATTTTACTAACAGTCCCTTAATGATCTAGATACAAAGAGGTTACTCACTTAAACCCTTATTGCACATACAAGTAAAGCAGAATTACAACAGGATAGTAACACACAGGGAGTTACTGCATGGCATCATTGTTGCTCTATTCTTCCCCATTTTCCCTCATTTAAAAAGTGCTCCTTTTTAATATCACACACACACAAAATCTGTTAAGGACCCCCTTTCCTGAATCTGTTGCACAATGATTTCCTATGTGACAGTTCAATTGTGCTTATATGGCAGTTTAGAGAGGTCAGGACATGCTGTGGGTGGGAAAGCACCAGCTCACCTCCAATGATCAGGGGAGAAAGAGAAGGCATAGGAATTTCAGTTTGGTCTGTCAATGGAAGCTCCAGCCCTGCTTCTACCATGGAAGGACTGCAATACAAAGTTCATGTGCCTTCTTTTCCAAACTCATACTCACCAATGTTTCACAGATGATAGCCATGACATTTACAGTCAAGATGGCAAAAGCAGGAGAGGCTGAAGTGGTTTTCTATGAACTCAGGCTTGCTAGAGAGGTTAAGAACCATAAAAAGGGCTTTTGGGGGTATGTCCGCAGCAAAAGGAAGAAGAAGGAAATGGTAGGGCCACTGTGTGGGGAAGGTGGCAAAAAGTTAACAGGGGACACAGAAAAGGCAAAATTACTCAACACCTTCTTTGCTTCAGTCTTCTCAGAAAAGGCAAAAGGTGCTCAACCTGAGGATAATGGAGCAGAGGACAGAAGAGGAGAATTTCAGCACAGAATAAGTAAAGAGATAGTACAGGAATACCTGGTTAATCTAAATGAATATAAGTTTCCAGGACCAGATGAATTACATCCAAGGGTACTAAAAGAACTGGCAAATGTAATATCGGAACCATTGGCAATAATCTTTGAGAACTCCTGGAGAACAAGAGAAGTCCCAGCAGATTGTAGGAGGGCAAATGTTGTCCCCATCTTCAAAAAGGGGAAAAAAGAGGATCCCAACAATTATCATCCAGTTAGTCTGACATCAATACCAGGAAAGATTCTGGAGCAGATCATTAAACAGAGGGTCTGTGAACACCTGGAAGGTAATTCCATAATCACAAAAAGTCAACATAGGTTTCAGAGAAAGAACTCATGCCAGACAAATCTGATCTCTTTTTTTGATAAAATTACCAGCTTGGTAGATGAAGGGAATGCAGTGGATATAGTATATCTTGATTTCAGTAAGGCCTTTAACAAGGTTCCCCATGACATTCTTGCAAACAAGATGGTAAAATGTGGGCTAGACAAAGTAACTGTTACATGGGTTTGTAATTGGTTGACTGGCCAAACCCAAAGGGTGCTCAAAAATGGCTCCTTTTCAACCTGGAAAGAAGTGACCAGTGGGGTGCCACAGGGCTCTGTCCTAGGCCCAATGTCATTCAACATCTTTATCGATGACTTGGATGACAGTATTGGGGGCATAGTTATCAAATTTGCAGATGACACCAAATTAGAAGGAGGAGCTAATACCCCAGAAGACAGAATCAAAATTCAAAATGACTTGAACAGACTAGAAAGCTGGGCCAAAGCTAACAAAATGAAATTCAACACAGAGAAATGTAAGGTACTGCACTTAGGGTGAAAAAACGAAAAGCACAGACATACGATGGGGGACACCTGGCTGAATGAGACTATGTGTGAAAGGGATCTAGGAATCCAGGTGGACCACAAGTTGAACATGAGTGAACAGTGTGATGGAGCAGCTAAAAAGGCCAATGCAATTTTAGGCTGCATCAGTAGAAGTATAGTGTCTAGATCAAGAGAAGTAATAGAGCCACTCTATTCTGCTTTGGTCAGGCCTCACCTGGAATACTGTGTCCAGTTCTGAGCACCACAATTCAAAAAGGATGTGGAGAAGCTGGAGTGTGTCCAAAGGAGGGCAACTAAAATGGTGAAGGGTCTGGAAACCAAGCCCTATGAGGAACGACTGAGGGAGCTGGGGATGTTTAGCCTGGAGAAGAGAAGGTTAAGAGGTGATATGATAGCCTTGTTTAAATATTTGAAGGGATGTCATATTGAGGAGGGAACAAGCTTGTTTTCTGTTGCTCCAAAGACTAGGGGTGCAAGCTCCAGGAAAAGAGATTCCACCTCAACATTAGGAGGAACTTTCTAACAGTAAAGGCGGTTTGACAGTGGAACACACTCCCTCAGAGTGTGGTGGAGTCTCCTTCCTTGGAGGTCTTTAAGCAGAGGCTGGACGGCCATCTGTCGGGGATGCTTTAGTTGGGAGTTCCTGCATGGCAGGGGGTTGGATTGGATGGCCCTTGTGGTTTCTTCCAACTCTATAATTCTACGATTCTATGATTCCAAACTTTGAGACCTTTTGCCTTTC
The DNA here is from genome assembly GCA_026167975.1 of Phrynosoma blainvillii. Taxonomy (NCBI): domain Eukaryota; kingdom Metazoa; phylum Chordata; class Lepidosauria; order Squamata; family Phrynosomatidae; genus Phrynosoma; species Phrynosoma blainvillii. The sequence goes on from JANUYF010000004.1 coordinate 25,549,350, forward strand.
TAGAAAAACAACCAGTTCCACCCCTATCTTCAAGTAGGGCTTCTCAGAGAAGCCAAAACTTTGCTCTCTGCTCCTCACCACTCCTCCTTTTCCAGTCTCATTAGTTTGCTGCATAGCATTATATACAGCTAGCAATGTAATAGAAATCAGCAGGTAAAGATAACAGGAGGGCAAAATTTGGGGGGAGGATGTCATTAAATAGCTCTATCTTCTACATATTTCTGCAAGCAACATTCAAAATTGCATTACCCAAGGGCTCCTAAACCCACAAGTCCTGCCTTTCTCACCTGTCTCAATGCTGCATCACATTATACAGTACCCTTAGATGTGATAGAGAGGACAGTAGTCTCAATTGCATAGTATTTTTAAAACAAAAAGAAAACACTGTTTTAACACTAGAAAGGACTCGTGTGATAAGGCTGTTGGTTTGTATCTAAATTTAGCACTGATTGTTGTTTCTACATATTCAACATTTAAGATGAACACTTTATTTTTTTAGAATGCACAAAAGGATATTTGCAGGAAAGCCAAAGAAATTTTGATAAGCAGACTTTCTCATGGATATTTTGCATAGCCATAGAATATGCAGCAATTTATTTCCTTACAGAATTGTCCCAGGGACAAAAACTGCCTAGGATGAGCAGATGAAAGGCCCCCTGTGCTGGCGTTCATGTTGTCATTTGATGTGGTGACACTAGCAGTTCAGCAAAACAACATCCAGAAGCAGCTACACAGGAAAACGCAATAGCAGTGTACAAGGCCAGGTCTAAACAAACTAAAGAAACACATTCCAAGTTTCTTTTGTTCCCTGATCACAGCTCTTTAAAATGCAGCTTCTAGCCTTTTCAAGCTCTCTCTGTTTTGCCAGTATAAACATATGAAGCTGCTTTACACTGTGTCAGACCGCTGACCCATCTTGCCATGTACTATCTGTTGCACCTGGCAGCAGCTAACTAGAATTGGAGGCAGTGATTTTTTCCAACAACATGGGGAAAATTTCCTTTTTCAAACTATTATTCCAAGAATACACCTTGGGTGAGGGATTATGGGAGGTGTTGTCCAAAAAAGTAAACTTTACAAACTGTGGTTTCCAATCCATCTATTCAAAATCCATTTAGCTAGCAATGGCATGGACCAACTCTAGAAATGCATATACTCTGCCCCTTTATGTCTCTGAGAAGCCCTGAATCAGTTCCCAGAAAACTTCCATTGGCCCATATTCAAGCTTACTGTTGTTGTTTTTCTAGCTTCCAGATCAAGAAAGCACATGTTTAATCATTTTTCTAATATATCCAAGAAGGTTTTCACAGAGTGTGCAGCATAGTGTTCATCATAATATCCCAACATAAAGGTGACAAGACATAGGTAATTATGATAGTGGCAAATATCAATAGTGAATCAATCAGAAAAGGTTTTGTTTGTTGCCAAGAATAAATTGATTCAGCCATTCCATGAACCAATAGGAGTAGACAGTGATGCAATAGATGAACAATGATATATTTATCCCATACTCTGACATTCTAACAAACACTATTTATACCCCACTCTTAAGCATGCATACTCTCTAGACAGTCATGCTAAATGTACCAACAAATATGCTTATCATACAGGCTAATATAGAAGCTAATGAAGTTATAGAAAAGCTCTTTCCCATTAAACTTCACAAATAGATGGGTATCTTGGGAGCAGCTCATACACTTAACATGTGTGGAGTTATCCAAACCTTTTGCTGACTGGCAAAACACAACAAAATGTGCAATGGAATACACAACCACATACACAACTGTACAATCAATTGCACAACCGATCAATTCCACAACTAAATGCTAATCCACATGCACAATGGCACTATGTGTGCAATTCTGCTGCTACAGCCTTACACTCAAAGCAGGTAATGTGTCTGTATATGTGTGTGTATAGTGTCATTGTGTGCCTTCAAGAGTCATAGTCCACCTTTCAAATCACTACACTGCACTGGCTCCATTGGACAAAAATGGCCAGCCACTTCCATAAAGGAATGTGTGACCACAAAGAGGATTCCAGCCCATGTGATCTTTATCTCTCATAGGAAAGGCAGTGGAAAATGTGTGCGTGTACAACTATCACAGGGGGGTTGCAGACTGCCAGAAATAGTGTGAATTCAGTCCACTTTTTGGGGTTAGGGTTAGAGTTAGGGAACCATGGGAACTGTATTTTATTGTGGCATCAGAGTTGTCTGACAGAGAAGGCTCAATGTCTCAGAAAAATAACAGTTCCCATGATTCCCTAGCACTAACCCTAACCCTAAAAGTGGACTGAATTCACACTATTTCTGGCAGTCTGCAACCCCCCACAGATGAATTTTAAATCTACTGGGGTTCATAAGAGACCATAGTTCTCCACCATTCATAATGAGATGCCATTCCAGTGCACGTGTCTGAAGGCTTGAGGAGTGAGAGACCTACACAGATACCTTTTTAGTGTATATGCAGCCTTTTCTCAAAAATGATGAATAAATGAGGAATTTAATTTTTTTTTAATGCAAGGAAAATGAGTATAGAACTGTGAACCTCCCCTTGATACTTTTCTGTATATGGATCTGAAGAGCAGGAAATACAACCCTCTAGACAGCAGTATGACTCTTCTGATCTTTCAGATGATGTTGGACTACAGCTCTAAGCAGCCTACTGAGTATTACCAGTGGATAATAATTCTGGGAGCTGAAGGAAGGCTGCATGATTATCACCCTTTCCCTAAATGCCAGACAGTTTTGGTCAAACAAAATGTTAATATTAAGGCTGTTCAGGAATGGTCCACCTATATTAATAGCGTAATGGGTGGGGAAACATTGTTTGTATCTTTGAAGATGGACTACAGAAATTCTGAAATGTTCAGAGATAGCATTATTATCTGAGGCTTTCCAGCATTTTTTGGATACTATTTTCCTGTGCTGGCAGCAACGGTCCCTGATGATGACTTGCAGGCCCAGAACTTACATTACCACAATCAAAATCAGCAACTCTGTTGTATGTACCTCTTCCTGGCTATACTGGAAATACAATGTCAACACTGCATTATGACTGTGGCAGTGGAGCCTCTGACGTTGTTTGGCCAAACTGACACAATGCACAGAATATTTATGAATCTTGTAAATCCTTGTGAGGAAGAGAAAAATATCAGAGTATTTACAGCCCAGCTTCTATGAGAGGAGGGCAAAATGTTTCTCTGGCTGGGATAGCTTATATATAAATACTATGATGATTTTCAGTTACATCAAATGTGCCCTCTGCTAATTATGGAATCTAAAATGGCAGAAAATCTGGCCATCATGCCCAATGAAATTGATATCCACCAACAATAGAGAAAGTATGCTTAAAATGTTATATCGATGGTATCTTACTCCAATAAATGGCATATATATCTAATAATAACTCTCCATTATGCTGGAGAAACTGTGGTTTGATAGGCTCCTATCTTCATACTTGGTGGGACTGTCCAGTGATACAAGGATTCTGCCAGGAATTACAGGCAGAAATTAATCAGATGATGGAATGCCATAACACCCTCAATCCAGGATTGGCACTACTAAATGTATTCAGAGGTGTGAATAAGGAAATAATACATAAAGATTTGCTTTCCTTTCTGTTATTAGCAGCCAGACAGGTTATTACCAGCAATTAGAAGAACCCTATATCACCCAGCTTAGACCTATGGTATAAAAAGATTTGCTATTTAGCACTATCAGAAAGACTAAGGGCCTTTGCAGACTGCCAGAAATAGTGCAAATTGAGTCCACTTTTAAGGGTTAGGGTTAGGGAATCATGGGAACTGTATTTTATTGTGGCACCAGAGCTCTCTGACAGAGAAGGCTCAATGTCTCAGAAAAACAACAACAATTCCCATGATTCCCTAGCACTAACCCTAACCCTTAAAGTGGACTCAATTTGCACTGTTTCTGGCAGTCTGCAACCCCCCTTAAGATGAGCAAAAAGAACAGAAATATAATAACACCTTTGAAGTAACATGGTTCCCATTTATTTCCTATGCAAATCAAATTAATAAGGAAAAGTCACATTCTATCAACTGATGGTTCCATTTGGAAAGGATTAATCTAATAGAACAAATAATTGCAGGGGAATTTACTTTATATTTCAAGATCAGGATAACATAACTCATGCCCTATGTTCTATGTAAAAATTCTTAATGTTTTTTGTGCTGTTGATTTACGTTTGTTTTTTAATCAATTATTTTTTTAAAAAAAAGTTTTTTAAAGGGTGGCCATAACACAGGGAGTCTTAAACAGCAATTTTCTTTAAAGGAGCCTTGAGAATTGAGGTGGGGCCAACCCAATACAGCTTGAGGCAGAGAAAGAAGGCATTCCTCCCCTTCCAAATTTAAAACTTAGCTAGACTGACAGCTGACTTTTATTCCTAAATGGATAATCAGAAAGTGCTCTCCACTGCACCAAAGGCAGCAGGTTGGGTTGAAAATCCATGATTGGCAATGTAGCACACAAATCTCTCCCTACATTTTAGTTTGCATCTCCCTACCAGCATCTGTTGGTCTGAATTACAATAAAATAACTGTAAAATATTGGGAGGCAATAACATGGAGTTAAGTACACAGAAACCATTTTGATTTCAACTAACCAACCAGTTCTTGGGTTGCAGACCTCTAGTACTCTGGGTATAGTAAGAAGAGAAGTTAGTTTCAAGCTTATTGGTTTTGCCAATATTTCATGATCCTTTCTGAGTGTGAAAGCTCAACTTCTGCCTTGCTTTTCTTCAAAGTAAATGCTTATAGCAGCAGAGAACTTCTGGGTAGTATTAGTGGTATATTTCTTGTTCTTTACTAGGACAGAGATTAGAGTGTCTGCCTTATTATGAATAATCCAAAGCACTCAGCCTTCAACTGTGATGGTCCATACCATTCCCAGGTGATTGGGGAGATCTCTTCTAAAGTCTTCAGCATAAAGCAGCACAGTAATTGAGAGACCTTATGATACTGTTTTATTTTCTGTTGGCTTTCTGTAGTGATCATGACCCTGATGGGTCAGTAGTAGTTGTTCATTTCCCACCTGAGCCCACTCTAAAAATTCTTGAGAGTATTTAATCATGATGATTGAGTTAATGGCCCTTGCCAAGTCATTTTCATCCTTGACCTGTACCCAGGGATCAATAATCTTTTGGCATGCCAAAAAGCAAATAACACTTCACTCTGCCAAGTGTTTATAGGAAGGTGGTATAGACAATAATTCTCACCCAAAAGCTTGTAAACAAAGACTGATGGAGAACTGCAAGATTCTCAAGAATGTTCAGAGGTCTATTGTTTGATAATTTCAATACTAAACTGTAAATATAGAACTGCATTTTTTTTTAAAAAAAACTCTTTAATAATGTGCTATATTCTGCATTAGAGTAAGTATGAATGTTTATGTCCCTGTGTGTGATTAAAGATCACAGAAGTTTCAAACATGACAAAGTACATTTGGTCCCATCATAGCCATGGATTCAACCATCCATGACTTGAAACTGTTGAAAAGAAAATTCCAAAAAGCAAACCTTGATTTGCTCATTTTATATAAGGAACACCATTTTACTACCTCATTGTATAAAATGGGACTTGAGCATCTACCAGTTTTGGTATCCATGGAGAGTCCTGGAACTAAACTCCAAATGATACCAAGGGCCCACTGTTTAAATACTTGGCAGAGATTTAGAACAGTTCTGGGAAACACATGGCTGCCCAGATGCTGTTGGACTGCAAGTTCCAGCCTTCTTAGCTAACATAGCCAGTGGTGAGGTATGTTAGGAAGTTTAGGGGGGTTGCAGACTGCCAGAAATAGTGTGAATTCAGTCCACTTTTAGGGTTAGGGTTAGTGCTAGGGAATCATGGGAACTGTTATTTTTCTGAGACATTGAGCCTTCTCTGTCAGACAACTCTGATGCCACAATAAAATACAGTTCCCATGGTTCCCTAACTCTAACCCTAACCCTAAAAGTGGACTGAATTCACACTATTTCTGGCAGTCTGCAACCCCCCTTAGTGAAATGATATCTGCACAGCTCTGTGATTCACATTCCTGATTGTACAATAAAGACCTGTGTGTGTGTATTGTGCATATACAGTAAAGAATGGTACATGTATAATACAAAATTGCTATGGAGCAATAACATCATTCATAATCAAGTTGTAGCAGGAACAACAATTTTGGTTTATATAAAAATACATGGAATCATCTAAACTGATACATTAAGCTTATAAATCACATTTCCATCCTAGCTTTTCTACAAAGAGTGTTTAGTTTGGACTAGGGATGGGTAACAATGCCATTTGATTTGCTTGGTTTTGTTTTTGATTTTTTACAAAGAAAATATTTTTGCTTGGTTTTCTCATGACTATTTCTGAGCCTGACTAAAAGGTGGGGGACATGGGGCTCTCCTCCAGCACTGTCAGTGTCTCCTTGAAAATTTGGTGAAATTATAGCAAAAAATAGGCCTACAAGAGGAGGGTAATTTTGGGGATCTTTTCACCTATGTATACCAGTACTAACTGCAGAGTGCACTCCAGTTTCAGTGAATAGAGGGATTTTGTTTGAAATGTGCATGGGTGCACATGAACATACAAAGATCAGTGTAACCTTAAGAAGCATACAAGGTTATTAGAGGGAAAGGTGTGGGAAGCTGGATAGCGATGAATCAGGAGGTAAAAGGGGCAGTAGTTACTAGTCCTGAGCAGAAGTCCATGGAAAATGGATAGTGGCTCAGACAGCATCTAAGGGTTACACAGTGAGAGTGGACCAGAGCCCCTATGAGAAGAGCTCTGATCTGTGGCTAGGCCTGGGGCAGATATTTAGATCCCATTTCATACCCTCAAAGTGTCTTTCTTCTTCATACCCTTCTTGTGTGTTTTTGGTGTACTTGATGACTATCCCAGGGAATTGACAAAAGGGATCTGGAATGGCTGATGGCTTTAGCTCTGGGATAACAAAACATTGATTAGATTTGGGACAATCTCTGAATGCTTGGGCAGGAAGAGTAAATAAGAACATAGCATGAGGTGAGGTGAAGGGTATGGTCTCTGTTATGTGACGTGGCTCCCTTTCTCTCCATTGCAAGAGAAAATGCAAGGAGCCTTGAGGATGGGTTTGCGAGGTGCACAACAAACCAATTTCCTTGCATCTACATCTCACATATGTCCTCAGGTCAGCATGACTTCTTATATGTGTAACTTTCTAGTTTCCACAGGTTATTGTGACCTCTCAGAACATGTCCAGTGATAGATATTGTGAAAACCCAAATCCTGTGGGAAAGGTGCAGGGTATGCTAACATACTCTAAATTACAGATGAGTGAGAATTTTGTTTGGGTTGGGGTTTTTATTTAACAATAACCAACATATTTCACATTTCTTGACATTCAGAAAAGAAGCAAATGTGTGAGAAAATGAAACCGACAGTTTTGCTCAACAAATCTGAGTTTTTGGTCCTTGCCTCTTAAAAATCTGGCTTGGAAGCCCTCTCTCTTATGCTATGATTAGTGTGTGGGATTATGGTTGTCACTTCTTTACTCTTGCATGTTTCTCCTCTTTAGGAAGCATGTAGGTCCATAATTACTCCTCCATACCAGGAGTAGGTGTTGCTATAGATTTCAGCCAGTGCTGAAGAGTGTGATTTGGTTTTGGTTTTGGTGAGAACTTCCCAAAACATGAAAACGTCTTCATGTTTATATTCAACTGGAAGAAGTTAAGATTAATAAACATGAAAGAACTGGTAAAAATGGTCCACTTCTAGTTGAGATGTGTGGGTTGCTGGTATAGCAATCTCACTGGGGGCAAGTTAGGATCAAAATGGCAATTGGCTTTCAAGAACTGCTCTTTCCTCCCACAGTTCAGTGAATCAATCTTCTGTGTTTCAAAACTTAAAACTTTTTTTCCAGTAACCATAAGTGTTAGCAGAAAGACATCTGCAGACAGAACTACTATCATTTCCATGTACCAACCCAGTATTCTATTTTCTACCCTACTGTTCCACAGGTTTGTTTTACAATTTGTCCATAAATCAATACAACTCTGTGTACCACTCTTCTTAACCAAATCACCCAGCCCCCTTTTACTACTTTTTGGTTTAAACTCTACAGTACTCTCCCATGGGAAACAGAGTCCACCACAAATATATTCATTCCCCATTTTTAACACAAGGTACCAGCCAGTGTCTGGGTTTTTCCATTACTACACCTCTCATCATTCAGATATACATATATACTCGACAACATTATATTAATAACCATTAAATATTAACTATAACTATTAAACATAAACATAGACATTTAATATAAACCAATATAAACCAATTCATGACAGAATCAATGAGATTCTAATATCAGCACAAGAACACCTTCATATCTAAGCAGAAATCTAAGATCCATTAATCCAAAACCAGGCTTCTTTACACAGAACAGTGGTGATGATGTTCATGATAGCAAATATATACTTAGTTATTCAAAATATTTGTATATTGCCCAATAACAGAATTTTACAACAATAAAACATTAGTAAACAAAACAGCCAGATGCAAGTTAAAAATTATACAAAAGTTAAAAATATGATTAAACTAACAACAGAATAAAAGGGAGAGCCAGCATGGTGTTGTGGTTTGAACATTCGACAACTCTGGAGATCAAGGTTTAATACCCTGATTGGCCATGGAAATATATTGGGTGACCTTGGACAAGTCATACACCCAGCCCCAGAAAATTCTGTGCTTCTGCCAGTTCTATGACAGGAGTGCGAGCCTCTTTTTGCTCTGACTGGAACCTGTTATTTTGGCTCCCCCTTCCTCATATGAGGATGCATCCTCCAAGAAGGTTAATGAAGAGGATGAATCATCACTAACTCTAATAGCTGTTGATAGATGAGCCTCAGTCAGCTATCCTTCCCACTCTCTTCTATCAACATGGCCAGTAGTGGTCTGCTGGAGGAGGTGGGGGGAACTATGGTAGCCTTTGATGGATGAACATTATTTGTCTCAACACCACTGGCATGACTATAAGTGGCTGGCAGGAGGGATAAGGAACAAACAAGTAAGGAGGCTTGCCTATTGATGAGCCTTGGTTAGCTATTTTCCCTGTCCCTTCCCATTCACATGGCCATGTAGAGGCCATGCAAGTAGGAGGGGACAGAGATAAACAAGGATAATTGCCTATCCTATCCTAGCCTGCAAACACTGATGGAGGCACCCTTCAAGATCTTCCAAGAACCTAAAGAGGTTGTGCTGGATGATATCATCAGTGTGTAGGTTATACTGGTGGTGATCTTCATCACTCTTCTGCTCCCACCCTCCTGCCAATCACTATATAGTCAAGTGGGGTAGGAGAAAGGTGAGTCTGGGCTGAGCTGGCTGTGAATGTAGTCCTCAAATCTATTCAAAGACTGGAAAAAAGTGAGAAAGGTATTTGAGAAGGATTCTTTACATCAGAGTTTCTGGACACTTGAGAAGCCCCTCTTTCATTTTCATTTTTATTTTCATCTTTGATATTTAAATATTTTCCCCATTGCTAGAGTACAATTATCTCCATACTGGGAAAAGATCTATCTACTGATTTCTGCAGGTCAGGCTATTGTTCAAGGCACAAAGCAGAGAAATTATATTTTTAAATAAATTCAATAACTTTAATAATTGGCACAGTATTAAATATATAGCGTATTTGAGACTTCATCCTTCTTGAATAAGGTCACTGAAATCAATAGGACTCTGACTCATTTGATACACTGATTTAAGTGGGACTACTAAGTTTAAATTAGGTCTTTGCATGATCTTCCAATTTGGTATGTAATCAAATGTGCCTTTTCAATCCAGATGGATTTAGAACAAATCTGAGCCAATCCAAAATTCTAATCTAAACTGAAATTCAGAAATCTAGCTGGCATCACAATTGAACAACTCCACCAAAGAAGAACAAACTCAAAGACATAGTCATATTTGTCTGTATCAGTATACAAAGGGATCTTGTAACACCTTTGTGACTAGCTGAGAAAAAGTTAGTAGGATAAGCTTTTGAACATTTTTATTGGCATTTTATTAATTATATTATTATTATTATTATTATTATTATTATTATTATTATTATTATTTTGTACACTCAGTCTACTTGCATCTGATGAACTAGACTGAGGGGGGAAGCAGACGGGAGCTTCCCTTGCGCCGCGGGACGGAGCGCCGCTGGACTGCGGCAGCCGCACCGTGGCGCACCGTCGGCGACTCTAAAAGGAGCACCAAATCGGCGCTCCTTTTAGATTTCAGGGAAAGTGCGCCCTAAAAGCGGCGGGTGCACTTTCCCTGACTCAAACGCCGCGGCGCGTGCGGTCGCCGTGGCGTGAGGTCATCCTCGGAGCGCCAGCCGTGCGGAGGGCCAGCGACTCCGAGGGCGACCTCAGGAAGAGGAAGGGGCGCCGCTCGTGCAGCTGCCCCTCCTCTTCCCTGCCCGGAAGACGACTCTATTAGTCGTCTGCCGAGGCCCTGTCTACAAAAGCTTATGCTACAAACCTTTTTTTTTTTTTCAAACTCAAAGGTGTCACATATTCCTTTGTATAAAGAAAAGCAAAAGGAGTGAGGTGAACAGCAGGGCAGCAGGCAAATAAGCAGCAATGCTTGGCAGGGGTGGCAAGCAGACAGGAAGTATTGTGGAGCATTAATCTTCAGATGCTCTGCTTCTTGTGCTAAAGTTCAGCAATAGAGGAGAAGGAGGAGGAGGATATGGCTTATTTGTGGAATAGGTATTTTGCTTTACTATGAGAGAGTGGTTTGAGCATTAGAATGACTCTGGAGACCTGGGTTCAAATTCTGGCTTGGCTAAGTAAATCCACTGGGTGACCTAGGGCAAGTCAACTCTCAGACTCAGAGGATGGCAATGACATACATACCCCCCCCCCCAAGAAACTTGCCAAGATAGGTTCATCTTATGGTCACCAAAAGCAGGAAACAATTTGAAGCCACATAACAAGAACAACATCCTATTAGTCATTCAGCTGGTGAGATCCAGTGCTGCAATGCAAGGAAATGGGTGGCACCAGAATATTTTACAAGTATTTGAGATTTTCCTGATGAGCCCATTGATTCCTCTTAAGGCACTTGATGACCTCACCTAACATTGGAAACATACATTGCATGGCACCATGCTTCTCTCTCCCCCATCTCCTCCAGAGATTTCTGCATGTGCCTCCTAGTAAAGAGAGCTTGTGAGCTACTGCTAGGGAGAGTTTTCTGATTTTGCCCTAAACAAATTGATGCAAGCAAGCTGTAAGTTCTGTAATATCCCAGCAATTTACTCCTTTGGATTTGCTACCTACAGTGAAGGTAGATAGGAATCTTGGGAGCCACTCTCATCTCAGTATGTCTTCATCTCAATGTGTCCCCATTTCAAAGGCAGACAATGCTCTGCCTTTTCTGTTTTTCAGTCTGGGGACTTACCACAGGAGTAAAGGATGCTTCTGTTGTTTAGAAAGTGGATATTCCTTTTGCTGCTGTTCAAGAAAGAGATCTTCCTCATCCATCAATAAAGGCATCTGAGGTCTCCTCAGAGAAGTTCCTGTTCTCCTCAAGCAGTGTACTCTGCTCCCTCTCTTCAGCCATCAAATTAGGAGCTACCACTGCCTGTTTGTTAATGCTGTGGCTGTGGCTGCTTTGTCCTGCTTTTGAACATCAGGGATACCAAACAGAGCCATGGCTTGCTCACATTCCTATTTACCCATCACCACAACTATGATACCTGCTACATCCCACCAACAGCACTCCTACTGGGCCTCATTAGTCTTATTGATAGAGAAGTGGGGAAATCAGCCTGCCTCCCTCTGGAAGAAAGGCAGGACCATGAAGAAGAAAACTAGTAGTCTGTTAATAAATATGTTTAACTAATAAGGAGATGTAAGGGAAACAAATGTATTTTTCTGAATCAATAATGTGCATCAAGTGGGCAATAAAAGAATAGTGCTTTTGCTTCACATTAAACATGCAACAACATTCTGCATTCAACTTCACTGAACAGAAATGTGAATTGTATGGGCTTACTGGCTGAATTAAGTACAGAGAAAGAGCAATGAGAATTGAAAAGACAATTGTGATTAATTTTGTAAAGCTATAGGAACTTCACCAACTAAAACTAATACATAGAGAGAACCATATATTTGCACTCTATTGGCATTAGTGTGTTTGATCCTCATTACAGTTTCTATATACACAAAAGAGGAGTGCCTCTTCCTATACACATCTGCCTGAGAACTGAGGCCTGCTCTGCAGGCCCTGCTCTGCATCCCACTAGTGGAAATAGTACATCATATATGGGATTGGAGAGGGACTTCTCTATTGTGGCACACTTCCCTTGAAGGGCTGATAGATGCCAACATTGGTCTCTTTAGGCATCAAGTTAAAGCATAGCTTTTTATTAAAGCCTTTGGTGCATACCTTTTTTACATTTTAGAATGCAATTATACATGTTTTTTACCTATTTCAGCTTTTTTTGGTGTTTTAACTTGGGGATTTATTTAATATGATTTTATTCTATTTAAAATATTATTTTCTTTTTATCTGGAATTGCTATAAACTGTTTATATTGTTCCAATTGCCAATTAAAAGAACTGGCAGGAATAATCCCAGTGTACTGTCAATAATCTTTGAGAATTCCTGGAGAACAAAAGTCCCAGCAGACTGGAGGACAAATGTTGTCCAGATCTTTTTTTTTTTTAAGTGTGTGTGTGTGTGTGGGGGGGGGGGAACCAAACAATTAAGAGGGATGCAGTGGCTTAGTGGTTAAGATGCCAATTTTGATGATTGGAAGGTTGGCAGTTTGAGGCCCAAGTGATGCATGATACTAGTCCCAGCTTCTGTCAACCTAGAAGTTTGAAAGTATGCAAATACAAGTAGACAAATAGGTACCACTTTGGTGGGAAGGTAACAGCATTTGGCACAGTCATGCTGGCCACATAATCACCAGAGCAGTGATCAGATAATGGTGGCTCTTTGGATTCGTAACAGAGATGAGCACCACCCTCTACAGTCAGTTACGACTAGACATTTATGTCAAGGGACTATCTTTACTTTTTTATATATAAAAAACCAAACAATTAATGCTTGATCCTCCCTCCCTCTCTCTCTCTCAATAAAGTTACCAGCTTGGTAAATGAAGGGAATGATGTGTATGCAGCATATCTTGATTTCAGTAAGGGCTTCGACAAGGTCCTCTATGATATTCTTGCAAACAAGTTAGTAAAAGACAGGCTAGACAATGCTACTGTTAGGTGGATTCATAATTTGTTGACCTTCCAAACCCAAAGGATGCTCAGCAATGACTCCTCTTCATCCTGGAGAGAAGTGACTAGGGGGATGCCAAAGGGTTCTGTCCTGGGTCCAGTGCTATTCACCATATTTATCAATGACTTGGATGAAGGAATAGAAAGCATGCTTATCAAATCTGCAGATGACAGAAAATTAAGAGGGATAGCTAATACCCTATTAGAAAGCTGAGCCAGAACTAACAAAATGAATTTGAACAGGGAGAAATGTAAGGTACTACACTTAGGCAGAAACAAAATGAAATCCACAGATATAGGATGGGGGGCACCTTGCTTGAGAACAATACATGTTTGCTCAAAAATGTCAAGTTATGCTTCACTTCACTGCACACCCCTATTGAAAGAATCGTGATCTCCACTAGTGTTGTGGGCCATGCCCTTAAATTGTTGCCTTATGTTTCTATTATATAGTTGGCTAAATTTTGCTTTTTTTTTTTTTACCAATGAAAACTCAAAGTCACTGCTTCTTAAGCTAACTTACATGCAGGATCAGCAGGGTTTCTTTTTCCTCAATGTGTCTGAGACAGCCCTGCATTTGTTCCCATCAATTCCAACTGTTTCTTTCTTTCCTGGAAACTTGCTGTGGACCAACAGCCAATAACATATGGATCAGCATGTGTCCATTGCTCTAAGTGGTTGACATTTTTTTTTAAAGTTCTAAGATTGCATTTTCATCTTTCTCAATATGTTAACACTAGCAGGGGATATTTCTGCTATAACTCATCCCACTGCACCTTCTGAGATGACCTGTCCTCCACCATTTTGAATTTAAATAATGAAAATGGGCAGTGTTAGCTCCAGCACACACTTTCCAAACATAGGCACATATCCTCAAATTGGCAGCACCTTTAGACATAATAATTGGAAAGCTCTCTGAACCCTGTTATTCTCCAGACTTCAGAAGTCATTTTAATAGCTCAAATGTCAGTGCAGGGAGTAGCCATAGCACCAGCAGCTACTGAACTTCTGACTTGTTTCTGTTGTTAAGGATGCTATTAGAATTCCATCAGGGATGCTCAGATTCACACAGTTAACTGAAGTAGGTAGAAGGATGCAGCCCACCTGGGACAGTGACATCCCAGATGTCCACACACATCTCATTCTCCATTGTGTGCTATTGATTCTACAGAGGTGTATGCCTAGAGGGAGACTTGTTTCCACAAGGAAGAAAACCCATAAAAGTATCAGTTCAGATATTGGAGAAGCCCACTAGCCCTCTCTTCATTCCTCTGCAACCATTTTTGAGATGGAAAAGATATTGACAGAATTATAGCTTCAGCAGTACTTTTTTCTGCCAGATATCATGAGCTAAATGACAACCTTGTAGAAAAGTACCTAATTTATGTACACTATCAGTGGTATTCCATTGGAAACCAGAAGAATCCTATCTCCTTTTGAGGTGAGCAGTGGGGCATTCTCACATTCTTAATAGGTTTTTCTATGATCTGCAGTGAAGGTTGATGGGTTCTGGATCAGCAAGGAGATGAACCTGCTTGCGTTTTAGTCCAAACTTTCATCTAGCTATTCAAGGTAGTGAAATCTGTCTCACAGTAAAATAGAGAAATAGCTGCTTTAAAAGCCAAAATAAAGCCTAGAGTAGATTCATCGCCCCACTAAAATGGGAGACAGTAGTTGCTGTTGCTGATGATCACATGGCAAACACCTACCTCTTCAGGAAAAAGCAGTCAGATCATCATCTTTTTTGTGGCCCTGTTCCAGTTCTTTTAATAGAAGTCTGACATAGCACTACTTAACTGAATAGCAGGAAAACCTCCATCTGTGAAAATGTCTGTGTGTCAGAGCACCATTAAAAGCACAGAAGCATATCTAGAAAGAAAAGCAGCAAAACAAAATTTATGTTTGTACCACACCCAGAGACACATTTCAAGATGCTGAAGAGATGGTTGTTTTATAAGTAGTTCCTTTGAGTATTTGGAAACATGTCTCCTGTTTTCTTCTGTAGATTCTACTGTTTCTCCTTCTTTTGTAACACTCGAATCAAAGAATGAAGAACCTATGGCCCCTTAGATGGTTTTGGATGATAACTCCCAGCATGATGTCATGGACTGATAGGAACCAGGAGTCCAATGAATATCTAGATGGTTATAGGTTTACCATCCCTACACTAAGTTCTTGACAGCTGTCATGAAAGAAATCTAAACAACACAACCTCCATCTACAGCAAGGATGAAAAAATGAAGAGAGTCCGAGGACAAGATATTCCACCGCTGGGGAGGGTGGTGGAGGACAATTCCCCTCTCCTTGAGCTGTACTGCCCCCCCCCCCCCCCCAGATCAACCTTTTTGGGCCATTTTTGTTTGCTTGCGTGGGTTAAGATGTTTTTCAGCTTCTCCTGAATGTCTAGAGGAAAGTTGATTTAACTTTGGGGCAATTTGGTGGTGGTGGTGGGGAAGCTAGAGGAAGGACACAGAGAAGCCCCTAAGATCTACTTATGGACTGAAGACTGCAGGTCAACTACCCCTAATCACTCTGACAGCAACCACATCATTTTGTGTTCTGGGTGCACCATGATCCTTCAGACTTAGGGAAAAGACCTAAATCCAGGAGCACCTGTTTCTATACACACCTTCCCCCAGATTAATTTATCAGACCGAAAGCGCAGGGGATCCACCCGCAGGCATGATAAATTAAACACAGAACGAAATATATTCTTCCCACGTTTTTTCCTGATAGACAAGCCAGTCATCCTCCACCTCAAAATAAAATCATACACCGAAACCGAGTTAAAATTGGGCTTTTGTGTGCACCAACACCGAGAAAGGCAGGAGGACTGACGATTAGCACACTCAGCAAACCAGGGAGCAAATAACCTTGTGATCTCTCTCTCTCTCTCTCTCTCTCTCTCTTTCTGGCACAGATCATTTCTCTTTACCCTGATTGTGATCAGTTTCATGGCGCCTCTGGCAAGGAAGATGCCACTTTTTCTAAGCGAACTGAATGAGGATTTCTCCCCAATTCCTTCACAATGTTTCTCCTCACTCTCCCACGATGCTTTTTTCCTTAGGGGTGCCCTTTGAGAAGACAAGAGCTCCCTTGAAAATAGGTGTGCTTTTAAAGAAATAAATGAAATAAACAGCAAACCTTAACAGTGGGAAGCATAAACCATCTCCCACCCCTCCCCGTGCAATCTGGCACCGACCGGTAGATGGCGCAAGTGCTCTTTCTTTGCCCGACCTTAACTCTTTCCAGCTGGACCTAAACTTTGCTTGCAATTCCTCTCCCAGCTTCCTTCTCTTTCTCTCCCCCCCCCCCCCGCCATCCTCCCAAAAATCTCCTCTCCCCCTCTATCTCCCGGGGACATCTTTGTTGACAAGTTGCAAAATGCAGACCCAACGTGCTTGTGCTCTTAGGGACTGGTTTTCTAGAGCAGGGTAGTTGTGAATGGTGGTGGTGATGGGGGAGAAGAATACAAAGGCTCTTGCAAAGCCTTGTGGAAAAGGAGCAATGTGGGGCGGGGGGGGGGGGAGAGGAAGAGAAATAGGTGTTTATTTATATATTTTATTCCTCCCTTCAAAGTAATCGTGATGATGATGATGATGCCTCCTGACACCTGGTGGGTCGTTTCCAACAGGAATCCTACAACTCCAAGCGCAACACATGTGCTCGCAAATTGGGGGGGGGGGGGGGGGGGAAGAAAGGTGTACACAAGCTCGACGTGTGTGTGTGTGTTCCTCTCTTTCGTTCGCGCCTTTGCGTGTGGTGAGATTACACCTTGCTAGAAGGCTACTACAGATCTCTCTTCAAAAAAATAAAAATAAAATAAAATTGAAAAAGAGGGAGGCTTTGCTTCCCTTCCCTCGTTCCCCCCCTTCCTTTCCCCCTTTAGCCTCCTCATTTTTCCCTCTCCTTCGTTTCCCTCCTTCCTCGTTTTTGCCCTCTCCTTTTTCCCTTCTCCTTGGTTCCCCCTCCCCTCTTTCTTTCCCCTTCCCTCGTTTCTTCCCGCTCCGTCCCTGAGAGAAGAAACCCAGAACCTCCCCAATGGGCTCCTGGGTCTTTTTCTAACTGGAGGGCGCTGCTATAGTGGCTGTGTGGGGAGGAAATTTCTGTGGGAATTCTTCTGGCCACCTTCTTCTTCTTCTTATTCCTCTTCTTCTTCAATAATTACTAATAATAATAATAATAATAATAATCCCAAACATCCGAAGGGGAGGAAACATCGAATCCCATTCCTCCCCCCCCCCCCTTTTCGGGTGTTTGGGAATATTATTATTAATTATATATTAATGGAGTTCGGTGTTTTTCTTCCTCTCAGCCTCACCCCAATTGAGGGAGAGAAGAGCGCGGTCCTCCTGAGGAGAGGAAAAAGGAGGAAAAAGGGGAAAACCAACCGGTGCTTCAGTAGTCCACTGAAGAGATCCCATTCGAGCATCCTTGGTCCCTTTCCAAGGGCTCCTGAGAGAAATATCATCCCTCTCTATATCATTTTTTTATTTTATGAAGAGGAACATATATATAATTTGTATTGGGTTTGGAGCAGAGAGGAGGAAGGTTCCCATTCCCTCATATGAGGAAGAAGAGGCCGGTGGTGGTAGTAGTAGTAGTAGCCCCAAAGGAGCCTGGAGTTGGCAGGTTGGTTGTGCAGGTTGTGTATCCAAGTCCCCCCCCCCCCACACACACACACACATATACACACACACAATCCTCTAATTTTTCTTTCTTTCTTTCTGTCTACTCTCCTTCCTTGGCCCTAAACTGGGTCTGGCTAGTTGGCTGGAGCCAAGCTAGCCCTCTTCTCTTCCTTGTGGGAGAAATGGTGTCCTCCTCCTCCTCCTCCTCCTCCTCCTCCTCTTCCTCTTCTTCCTCCTTGTCAAGGTTGCCGTGGCTGTATCCCAGAAACGCGGCTCACTCCGAGCTGTGACCGCGCAGAGAGAGGCACAACACACAACCATACTACACAACACACACACACACACAACCCTCGCGCGCGCGCAGCTCCGCACCAACTCCTCGCCACTGCGCCTTGGACCAAGGCAGAGGAGGAAGAAGAAGGAGAAGAAGAAGAAGAGAAGGAAGGAAGGAGAGGAAGAGGAGGAGTGTTGAGGAGGAGGAGGAGGAGGGGGGGTCGGTGAGGAAGGCACAACCCAAAACGGGCATATCCCGACTCTCTCTTCTCTCTCTAGCTCCGAGGAGGAGAGCTCCAAGATGCAACGGATCTGCTGCTGCTGTTGCTACTGCAAAGGAGCCACCTGGCCAAGGAAAAGCATCCCTGCCGCCGCCGCCTCCTCCTCTTCCTCCGCCGCTTTGGGGCCAAGGGGATGTGGGCACTGCAGCCGGCCGGACTTGGGTCTCTTCTGGGGCCAGATCATGGGGATTAAAAGTGGATTTACCTTGGGGAACCTCGTCTTTTTCTGGATGCTCTCCTGCGTGAAAGGTAAGGGTAGGAAAAATAAAAAAAGAAAGAAAGAAAGAAAGAAGAGAAAATTGGGGGGGGGGGGAGAGAAGTAGAAGAAAGGGGTGGCATTGCATCCTCTTGCCTTCCCCACTTTCCCCTCCCTCCCCATCCCTTCCCAAAAAAGAGGGGGAGAGATAAGGGATGGGGAGGAAAGGGATGAGAAAGTGTGTTACCCCCAAGGAGGGTGCCTCTGTGTGTGTGTGTGTAGTAGTCTTAGCTTTTGTCCTTTCTCAAGGTTTTCCTTCCTTGGTCAGTCTGAAGAAGGGCGATTTCTTTTTTGGGGGGGGGGGGGGGGGAAGGGGGCTGAAGGGATATGGGGTGCTTTCTTCAAGAGGGAGGGAGGGGTGGGAAAGAGGGAGAAAGGTGGGGAAGGAGGAGAAGAAAGGGTGACAGGCTCCCCCCCCTTTTTTTTTTGGTGGTGGTGGTGGTGTGTGTCTTTTAATTCCAGGCTCCCTCATCTGCGATCGGAAATGCCATTTGCTTGCCAAAGCCTGGTGTTCAATGCAGAGAGTGAAAACCGGTGCCCAATAAATATTCTTGCAGTAGCTCACAGCCGAGACGTGAGTTGGGTCCTCCAGCCGCTTAAACGAGAGGAGATTCCGACAGCTTTCCCTCCCACCTTTTTTTTTTTTTTTTCGTTGTGTGGTTGTGATTATTTGGGGCGATTGAAGAGGTGGTGGTGGGGAAATAGATATACAGGGTGAAAGAAATGGCTTGAGGTTCTTCTGATTATTATTATTATTATTAATGTAATTTCCATTATTTAGTCAGACAGATCGCGGCTGACAACACAAACACACAGTCACACACAACATTAATGTGTAGCTTTTTTGCTTTCAACGAGTTTCCCTTCCTCTCTGCCTTTTTTTTTTTTTTTTTTAAATGTAATACCAATAAACATCCCTTAGGTAAGTTATTGAGAGATATTTTTTTTTTGGAGGGGGGAGCACTTTAACCAACCCTGATTGTGGTTTGAAAACTGGGTTGTGTAGGATTTGAAGGACTCGACTCCTCTACCCCCTATTTTTCATTCCCCCTCCCAAAAAAAATCTAAGCCTCTTTGAGGGCATGATCTGTCACTGAGAGCAAAAGATCTGTTCTCTTACCTCCCACCCCACCTCCGCTCCTCGTTTGACTGAATTAATTGGGATGGTGGGTGGGTTATCCAGAAGGTTCTTAAGGGTAGCTTTTGGGAAGGATGGAAGAAGGTTGGTCCAGGTACTGGGAGGGAGGATGGAATGGCATCCCTTAGATTAGATTGGGATGGATGGCTGGAGGAATACTTTGGAGAGATGCAGGTCTACTTTCTAGTAGGGGGAATCCTAGTATAATCATGATATGGCTTGAGGCAGACTGCCTATGTATTCTTGAGGAGCCCTTTTTGCGATTTTTAAAAAAGGATCTGTCTTTCCTGCCCTCTCTCCTCTTCCTTCCCCCTAAAAAATTGATGAAAGAAGGAGAGAGAGAAAAAGATGAGGCTTCTGGGAGGTCGAAGAATTTTGAGTTTGGAGTCCTCCATTCCCACTGGACTGTTGGATATTTTCTTCTGAAAAGGAGCTTGCTTTTTCCCTTTTCACCCCCCCCCCTCGTTTGCAATGGAGCTGAGTCTTTTTTATGAAACACTTGATTGTCTTGCTTTGCAGCTGGTTCAGTCCCCATTTGAACGGTGGGAGGAGTAAAGGACCAGGATCATTCAGAGTTGCCTAGGGCGGATGATATTGGCAGGGGAAGGGGGGGGAGTTAAGGGATTTACCTCACTCCCCCCACCCCCATCTCCTAGCCCTAGCAGGGGGGACATGCCTGGAATTTTAATGTACCTTCTAATTACAGAAAGCTTGTCTGGCTTTGTAGCTGTTGACGCAATCCCCTTCTCTGTCATCCCTTGCCCAATTTTTTTTTTTCCAGACAAATGATTCAGCGAAGAGATCCATGGACCATTTATTCAGAGCAAAAGGGGGACTGTTGTTTGTGTGTGTGCACTTGGAGGTGTGCTGGACAGCTTTTTTGAAAATAGGGCAAAACTCATTAATAAACATCCTTCAGTCTCTTTCCATCTCCTTCCCAATTCCCTGTGCCTCACTTGTTTGGTTGACTAACATATGACACAGCTAGCTAACCTATGTGTGGTCTTTTTGTGTGATGGGAGGGGGTATACATACATCCTGTGGTTTCAGAGAAGAGATGCTCTGCTTAAAAGGATGACCAGACCAATGAAGGTACAGTGGGGCAAATGGAGGGAAAGCTGTCTTTGTAACTAAGGGTCATGTGGAGGCAGTCTCTTACAATAATTCAAGGCACTGGTGAATTTATCATCTCTTTAAGACACATACACACCACTACGATATCACTAGGGAGTGATGGGTTGGAAGAACAGTTTCCAAGCACTTGTTGAACCAAAGGCAATATGGAAAAATACCAGAAGGTGCTATAGGGAAAATAGGGTTGTCTTACATATGCACGGTTAGCGCTTGATGATATAACATCAGGGAATGGTTTGTGCATTTGAACAGAAGCCATCATGAATCAGATAGCAAGTATAGTACTTCCATGTCACTCAAACACAATTCCTGCCCCTTGTCTCCATTACACAGAGTTCCCCCATTAAATTTCATTTAATCAACCAATAAGAAATCCAATGATTGATATATATATATATATATACACACACACACACACACACACACACACTAATGAGTGGACTGTCTAGGTAGAGTCATATGTAAGATTATGCTAGTTCAAGGGAGACTTGGGAAGGTAACCCTAAAAAAATAATGAAATATTAAAGAAATTGTTACTTTTAGTTACAGGGTAATGGAGGATTTGCAATTAGGTTTCTCTAGTGTTTCAGCAGAAGCTGGAAGGATATGATAGGATTAAATGCTTAACACACCAATAAAAGAACACAAGAAGTAATGGGTTTATAGCTATAGGACAGCAAATTTTACTGCTAGTACTACTACCAGAGCAGTAAACTGTGCCTTCCTATAATTAAAACCCATTGGATTGGTTTTCCAATAGGCGGGGTATTAAATAATTTATTATTATTATATTATTATTATTCTTGTCTTCTAGTACTAGCAGTAGCAGCTGCTACCACCACAGTTGTGTGAAACCCATCCAAATCCTAAACATGCATCCTCCGGTTCAACTGAGTTCAGTGGGATTCATTTCCTACTGAGTATGAATAAGATTACAATTTTATTTAGACCGACTTTATAGGCGATACATGAATCAGGGTTTCACAGATGAATAATGGCTAGGGAAAAGTCATGTGGCAATGCCATGGCAAAGCTGTGTGGCTCAATACCAGCTTTTGTTACATAAACAGATTTTGTGGTGGGAAAGATTGGTGGAGAACAAGATTGATTAGTTAATAGTGAGAAAGAGACTAAACAGATGGGCTAAGATGTGATCACTGTTGTCAATAGAAAGTTGGAGAGGAAAAATATCTGGCCCTTCAGATATTGTTTGACTACAGCTCACATCAGAGACAGAGACGGGGATAATGGTAAATGCAGACCAAGTTTCATCCTTGTCAGGCATAGACTCGATACATATCTATCAAGGGCAGAGTAAACTGTCTGAAGGCAATGGATTGGCTTCAATGACTAGTGGGACTACACTCAGACTTCCTGAGCCTATTTTGGGTTTCCCTATCAAAAATTCCTGAGAATTGTAGTTTTGATGCAGGTGCTTAAAATTCTATATTAGAAATTTCTAACCTGTAACATATGAATATATTTATATCTAGATATAAATAACTACTGGACCAATTCAATATTATAAAGCAGATTAACCTGCCAAAGACAACATTGAGAAAAAAATTACCATCATTTTCAAGCATATTAATGGTTATCATTCTAAACCTGCAACATAATTTTTTTTCCTGTAGTTCTAGAGCAAGGATGGGAAACATGGAACCTGTGGACCACATGTGGCCCTTGGGACCCCTATGTATGATCTGAAGGAATTCCCAGAAGCCCCTCAAAGCTGCATAATACCTCCATTTTTTTAAAAAAAATAGGCTGATTGTGGGGTGACTTTTTTGCCCCCAAACTACCCTAAATCTCCCAAATCATCTTTAAAAGGCAACAGTTTGCACCCCAAACCTTCCTAACCTCCCCAAAACAGACCAAAATAATGACCAAAATATTGGCCAGAAGAGATAGCACATCACTTTATGTGGGCTGAAATATGCTATTGAGGCCTGCCAGGTGGACAAATCAAGGAAAAAAATGCCCCCTGCCTTGTAAGCAGTTACCCATCCCTGTTCTACAGGGTAGAGACTACACAGATTTGATTTTTTTTCTTTTTTTCAAAGAAATAGATTTTAGTTTTAGTTTCTAAACATGTAGAGAAACATCCTAACTGTTCAAGATCTGTTCAGTTGTGGAATTGCTATCATTGGGATGTAGTAGACTCTCCTCTGGAAATATTTAAGAAGTAGCTAGATGTCTGTTAGGAATGCCATAGTGACTGTAAGATTCTTGCATGAGAGATTCAGAGTAGATGTAAGAGTCTCAGATT